>CM032463.1:21913326-23258326 GCA_019059595.1 Marasmia exigua
TCTAAAACTAAATGGACGAATAGAGTGTCGTCCAATTTTATGTTTGTCGCCGGGGAAATGTCGCTCTGTCCTTGATTGTGACAATCGTGTTAGCGAGTTAGTTGGTCCTAAAATTGTGTTAGGGTTAGAAAAGATTAGAAGATGGAATTGACGGAGAAAAATGAGAAACTTATACTCCACGTAAAGACTTGCTGCAGACGGTAGAGTATTTCATTCGTTAAATTATGAATGAAACATGTCACCAGACTGCGACGAGTGTAACAGTTACTTCCCTCTAAACCTACTGACTATTTTAAACACTCTAACATAATATCATTCATTATAAATGAATAAATATTTTACGAAGAGCTATGAAAAGGGCTATGCTCGAAGTATCTCTGAAGGACCGCATCAGAAATGATGTAATCCGACAGAGAACCAGAGTCACCGACATAGCCCACCGAATTAGCAAACTGAAGTAGCAGTGGGCTGGTCATATTAGCCGCAGAACTGTCAGCCGTTGGAGCCGTAAAGTCCTTGAGTGGAGACCGCGACTCGGTAAGCGTAGTGTAGGACGCCCTGCGACAAGATGGGATGATGACATTCGAAGGCTGGCTGGTGTGGGCTGGATGAGAGTGGCCGAAAATCGGGAGCAGTGGCGTGCATTAGGGGAGACCTATGTCCAGCATTGGACGAGTGTGGGTTGCTGATGATGATGATGAATTATTTTACCGTCGGCCGCGAGTCTTTGTGTGTAGTGTAGTATTGTAGTGTCGTCTTAATGGAGTTAGCCCCTCTTTTGCATGTCCTCTTCCTGGGTTATTCCGAAGGCAGTCGCTTCTTTGTTACCAGACTCACAAAATTCTGTCGTCAGGGTCCAAGCATACCCTGAACTCGAAGGCTACGATTTAGGACGCTACCTGAATTGACACTGATGGATGACGAGTATGTACGTACCTACTCCTATATGGGGTTTTAAGAGTATTATAATAAAAAAGATAGGAGTGAAAATCATTTGACCTTTTATTATGTCGAATAAAAAATCTGTGTGTTCTGATTTATGATCGAAACGAAAATCGATTGCTTCTGGATTAAAGAGTTGTGGTACTTATTAAAGCTTGAACAGATCAGAAAAGTGTGTTTTACCGCTTGTACAATGGTTTGTGCTCCGAGGAACTATTTGACTTAATACGAACAGCCGCATTTTGCCACCGCACCGCCCGCCGTCGTCAGAGCGTCCACCCTCACACATTGGAACCCAAATAGTCTCTCACAGTACGGTTCCAGAGGAATTTCCTCCCGCGGACGCTCCGGCTGTTAAATGAGCTGCCATCAGAGGTTTTCCCGGGGGAATACAGCATGAGGTTCTTCAAAAAAGGAGTGTTAATGTTTTTAAGGGGTCGGCAGCGCGTATGCAGGTCAACTAGAGTTGCAAACGTCCATAGGCTGCGGTAATCGCTTACCATCAGGCGAGCCGCACGCTTGTTTGCGACCGACGTAGTATATAAAAAAAAGTACTAGGAATAGCAATGAAAAACGATGTGAACGGCAAATTGAGCTCTAAAGTCTGATAGCACATTATAAGCGAAAACTACCGTCCGGAGCAAAGATCGTAGATTTTAAAGCAAAAGTTATCGCTAAAATCTGCGGAACGAAAATGCAGTCACTCCGAATCCTTCTGCCGTGTCTGCATGCTCTCGCTATGTTTTTTGTCGCCGGGGAAATTATTCGAACGGCACTGGCTGCTGAGTACAGCTTCGTACAACTGAACTGGATTACTGGATGCATTAGCAAGGCAAAATTCATGTTTCGATAAATTAATGACGTTGAGACATTGGACAACATTTTTAATGAGTGGAATGAGTGGTCATTGCTGCCCACGAATCAAAAATCCATAGCTCCTATTAATATAACGACAAAAAGAGATATGCGTATAAGCACTTTGATATCTTTTACATGATTTTGTTTTTTTTTTTGGTTACCGTGGGAGGCCCTGAAGGGAGCAGGACTCGGGTCGTGCTCCCGGGGGTTGATACCGTGGCTCACGGAAAATAGGCGTGTGTTTCGCAAAGTGAGTGAGGGGAGGTAAAAGGTTGGCAGCGCATTGCGAGTCCCCTGATATTCATAGGTGGCTGCAATTACAGATCATGCTATCACTTTCTAAGTTAATAAGCTTTTGAATGTTTGGAAGAATGTTTCCTAAGTAAAGTCAGCGACTGACTGTCCGCAAGGATTTTTCTTATTTTTATTTTATTTTCATCTAGACTAGACTAGACATTCAATGCATGCGCTGTAATTTTGAGGTAGTCGAGTAAGTTGAATAAAAAAACGAGGTTAGGTATTAATGAAGAGGAAATGAATAGCGTGAATAAGATTCACGCGAAAGGAAGAAATAAAATTAAAGAAAAAAAAACCTTTTTAAAAACAAGCTTTTATTATTTGTTTATAAAATGAACTAAAAAGTTTAAAATAAATTCACTCTAAAAAGAAATATAACACTTTGTAACTTGATTGTAACCTTTAACGACAAATAAGCGTCTTCGTCCAGGACAAAATAATTCCATATTGTACAAATTTATTTAATTTTAACACTAAAACTTTTCATCATACATAATTATTCAATTTCGTCCCCCCTCTTTATCATAGTCCCCATTTATAAATGAAAGCGTGTTACATTGTGATAGCTTGAGGAAAATGTTGTGTTATATTAAATGTAACACGCTTTTATTTATAAATGGGGACTATGATAAAGAGGGGGGACGAAATTGAATAATTATGTATGATGAAAAGTTTTAGTGTTAAAATTAAATAAATTTGTACAATATGGAATTATTTTGTCCTAGACGAAGACGCTTATTTGTCGTTAAAGGTTACAATCAAGTTACAAAGTGTTATATTTCTTTTTAGAGTGAATTTATTTTAAACTTTTTAGTTCATTTTATAAACAAATAATAAAAGCTTGTTTTTAAAAAGGTTTTTTTTTCTTTAATTTTATTTTTAACTTTTTAGTACCTCTATTTTTAATTCGAGATTACTACGACGTAGTTCGCAGCGCGTAGCAGCGTTATTCCGTTATGAAGTCCGTAGTTCGTTCACATGATATATAACTTCAGGATTTCCTTGATCCTTGTAAAATACGAGAAACGTCATTAATTTGTACAAAGTCCTGATTATTTTGAACCGCGCTCGGACTGTTAGTTTGCGATGTAGAACAAGCGTTTTCGGAAACTAAAATCAGATTGTCAGTCGATACATTTGCGTTGTTGTCTATAAGGACATCTTTGTATAACGGATTATTAGCCACCAACCATGTCAAAGCCTCGAACACATTGTCGCGAGACACTGAAAACTCACGAGTAATATTTAAATTCTCTAGATGCTCTGTTACAATCACAATTCCACAGTTATCTACAGATCTAGGCAACATATGTGGCAGTTTTTCGGTAACCTCGAAAAGATCCGGAGCAAAAAGAATTGCTTGACCACGAAATCCGTATTGTCCAAATAAGCCGTCAAAATTTACAATTTTTGAAAATGGTATTATCCGAGAAAGAAGGCGCTTTTCAGTTTGCGATAAACGTTGTATAATGTGAGGTATAGGCCCAGGTTTCAAGCTGTTCCAATATGCCTTAGAAGGTAAGGTACGGACGTGTTACTTTTACTTATGTGATTGTTACATCGGTAACACAGCATCAATTCTTCTTTATTCTCACGTAATTCTCGTGGAAGATAAGTAGGAGATGAGGCACTAATTTTATATTTGGTCACTTGATGGAGATAGCATCTCTTCGTGCAAATATTACACACTTTATCACAAAATGTATTTATCGCATTATTAAAGTATTCAATGCTACCACGTTGCACATTCCTCTGGTTAGTCATTTCTGCCGTTCATTCTGTGCTGTTACAATGCGTTCCTCTGCTGATTGTGATAACTGTCTTGCTTGCCTGAGCATTCTGTTCCTGTCCAGCCTGGCCAAGTGTTCTTCTTGTAATTCATTTTTTCTTCTCTCTTGTGTAAGTATTCTGTCGATATTTTGTCTAATTATGCGTTGTTCTAGAGATTCGTTTATCCTTCTCTCTTGTGTATTTATTCTATTGATATCTTGCCTATATGTGCGTTGTTCTAGAGATTCGTTTTTCTTTCTCTCTTGTGTATGTATTCTGTCGGTATTTTGCCTATGTGTGCGTTGTTCTAACGATTCGTTTTCTCTATGTTTAGCAGTAGCTAAACTTATTTTTTCTAAGAGTTGCCGCTTGTGGACATCGCTTTCATTAGCAATCTTCTCCTGTCTCTTCAATTACGCCTTCTCTAAACGTCGTTTTCTTTGTGTAGTTGTTTCTGTTTTCTTCATGTTATTCTCACAAGTACAGGACAAATAACGGTCCATCCCCCAGAGGTCCGTTGTAGAGGGATAAGGGCTACAATACAACAGGGTTCGCCCTGGTACCCTGAGGCGCAACGTTAGCGGCAAGACATGTTTATACACCCTCATACCATTTAGCCCTCGGAACGTGCTCACCTTGGCATTGGGTCATCCATCCAATCAATCATATATAATTAATATGGGACGAAAGCAAGATACTCGTCAAGACGAATCTAACGAGACCAAACTCGATGGGGTTGCGTCGTTTAATTACGGAGTTCCTATAGCCACCTTCCGGGTCCAACATCAGACCCTGGTTACCATATAGTATCAAAGTACTCGTCAAGACTATTCCAATGAGCTCAAACTCGATGGGGTTGCGTCGTTTAATTACGGAGTTCCTATGGCCACCTTCCAACTCCAACATGAGACCCTGGTTACTATATAGTATCAAAGTACTCGTAAAGACTAATCCAATGAGCTCAAACTCGATAGGGTTGCATCGTTTAATTACGGAGTTCCTATGGCCACCTTCCGGCTCCATCATCAGACCCTGGTTACCATATAGTATCAAAGTACTTGTCAAGACGAATCGAATGAGCTCAAACTCGATAGGGTTGCATCGTTTAATTACGGAGTTCCTATGGCCACCTTCCGGCTCCATCAACAGACCCTGGTTACCATATAGTATCAAAGTACTTGTCAAGACGAATCTAATGAGCTCAAACTCGATAGGGTTGCATAATTTAATTACGGAGATCCTATGGCCACCTTCCAACTCCAACATCAGACCCTGGTTACCATATAGTATCAAAGTACTCGTCAAGACTTATCCAATGAGCTCAAACTCGATAGGGTTGCATCGTTTCATTACGGAGTTCCTATGGCCACCTTCCGGCTCCATCATCAGACCCTGGTTACCATATAGTATCAAAGTACTTGTCAAGACTAATCCAATGAGCTCAAACTCGATAGGGTTGCATCGTTTAATTACGGAGTTCCTATGGCCACCTTCCGGCTCCATCATCAGACCCTGGTTACCATATAGTATCAAAGCACTTGTCAAGACGAATCTAATGAGCTCAAACTCGATAGGGTTGCATCATTTAATTACGGAGTTCCTATGGCCCCCTTCCGGCTCCATCATCACACCCTGGTTACCATATAGTATCAAAGTACTTGTCAAGACGAATCTAATGAGCTCAAACTCGATAGGGTTGCATCGTTTAATTACGGAGTTCCTATGGCCACCTTCCGGCTCCATCATCAGACCCTGGTTACCATATAGTATCAAAGTACTTGTCAAGACGAATCTAATGAGCTCAAACTCGATAGGGTTGCATCATTTAATTACGGAGTTCCAATGGCCACCTTCCAGCTCCATCATCAGATCGGCTCTATGTCACAATAACATTGCATTGTCATCCGATTTATACATGCATTCTAAATTTCAGCTCAATCGGAAACCGGGAAGTGGATCAAATTTAAGTTGCAAGATTTGATTACAGAACGACAGACAACGGGACAGGTGAAACTAAATAAAAGCTTGTAAAAAGATATATTTATTAATTTGGAAACCACAACACGATTCATACAGACAATATATACGCCCATAAATCACATAAACGAAAAAAAGAAGAAAATACAACAAAAAAATAAACATGATTTTATATACAACAATCATTATTTACTAGCTACTAACTATTTGAAGTTAATTGCCATACAATATACACAACTATACAGCTTGATTACGTTAAACATTTTGAAGGTAATTGCCAAGGTATTGTCACACGCAAGCGATTGTCATTCCATCCCCGATGGATGGCGGTCTAATACAGTGCGCTTCTCGCGGAACTTTCTACCACGTATCTCAGTTCTGTGGAACAGTTTGGCTGTGGGAGTATTTCCCGATGGTTACGACTGAGGGACCTTCAAGGAAGAGCGTACTCTTTTTTAAAAAGACGGTCAACACATTAGCGATCTCTCTGATTTCCCGAATATTCATGGGCGGTGTTGATTACTTTCCATCAGGTGACTCGCTTGCTCGTTGTCGCCTCTAGCATAAAAAAAAAATCTTCATTTTATGCCATAGCAAAATGTTGTTAGGTTAGGTTAAGTTAGGCTAAGCAATATTTTGGTTACAACGTTACGCAGAAACCACAATGCAGAGGCACAGGTGTTACGGGCAGAATGTCTCAGAACAATATTAGACCGCTATTTTGTCAGTCACCTCCGACTTAACTATTGCACAGTTGTAATTTTGTCTGTTTCGGAATATCTCAAATCTTATTAAAGTAAGTTAAAACCAAATTCACAAATTTTACAGCTTTAACCAGTTTCATTTTCACAGGATTTTAATCTTCTTTGAATGACAATTATAACTTGTGTAAAATGTACGAGTAGATTACATTTTCATTACAAATTTCAGTCAAAAACTTAGACACGAAATAGCTATTTAAAATTTGTGAACTGAAATGTATTACATAGATAGTATTACATAGAGGGATGGAAAAATTAATTGGGCCCTGGCCCACGTTTTACTAAAAGGCGACGTTATTAACATAAGGCAACATCATTATAAATCTTTGTTAAAGATATAATTTCTCAGAGAAAAAAAAATCTGTGAAAAGAACCGCCTTCAAATACCACGAACTAAAAAGTGTAAAATAATTTTATCACTTTATACACTTCAAATAACATTTTATAACAGTACACTCGAGAAAAGGTGTTACCGAAGTCGGCGCCCAATACTTCGTAATTTAATACAACAATCAATTATCAACGGTTTTTTTTCGCAGAAAATTTTTTTCAACCTTTTTAGTGTCTTATTTTTTGGCTAAAAGATGAGACACTAATTATCTCGTGTTCAGGCATTAATCATGAGACATGTCAGCTCATGTCGTAGTGCTCAAGCACTTACTAATTTCGTCGACTTCAGTGTCGCGTTCAGTGGCCTAATTGGTAGAACAGTCCACCCAGATTGTTGAAGATGTTGGTTCGAGTCCCGCCTGAACACGAGATTTTTAAGTGTGTTATTTACTTAAGATTAAATTGCAAAAGTTTGCTATAAAAATATCAACTACGGTTTTTTAAATCCAGAAATCGATACAGTCAACACTTTTTTACGTTAGCGGAACTGAGGTTGCGAGTCTTCGTTTTCTACAAATTATGGTTTTGTTGGCTTATAACACTTCGCCTTGATCTCGAATTCAATCTTGACTTTGAGATACCACAAGTCGAGCCACTAATCTTTCACTTTGAAGGTAGTTTTGACGACGTTCCTTTGATCTTCTTATAGTAAGTGGAAAGAGGTTATTTTTTATTGCCCTAGTCAGGGGAAATTATCACCTTAAGTCCTTTGTGGTTATTCCAATTCCGCTGGAATTAGCTTCCGCTGGAGTGAGGTGTTTGCGGTTTCAATGCAGTCGGCGAATCAGCCCCCAAGACTGTCCGGAATTTCATTTCAACTTTCAAGGCACGATATGAAGAGATAGTTTTTGTATAAGATCTGGATTAATTTCGCTAGAAGATATTGTGAACTCTTTTGGTGTTGGACTAGGAATTTTGTAAAGGTCTTTCTCGTTTGTATTTTGCTAAGAAAATTTAAATTCAGTTTTACAACTGTGTGTCGGAATATCATAAATTTGGAGCCTGTTCATGGAAATAAATCATTGAAATATGTACGTTTGGAAGTTTTGCCTTGTCTTGTTTACAGATAAGATCTATAAATAAACGTATGTGAGAATCATGTTTACTTTTCTATTTATGAGACGTAGAGATTCAACGTAAATAGGTTCGGAACCCCTAACACGTGAGTTTTTTGTACTTCTCATGTTTTTGGTTTTTGCTACAGATACAGAATCATAAAAAAAAACAATTGCCGCCGCCCAGGGACACCCGCAACACCATTTGGATTACGAGTGTGCTTGCCATCCTTTAAGCCCTCCCTTTCTCTTGATTGAGCATCCGGTACCCAAGCTCAGCAAAACACAGCACTGACGCTGTTTCAGGCCGGTTTTCTGAGAGAGGCCGTGGTATCCGGTCGAGCCGGCCCATTTATGTCGAAGAGTTTTTTTTATGTGTGACGTGTTTTTATGTATTATGGCAGACGAGTAGACGGATCACCTGATGGTAAGCGATTGCCGCCACCCATGGACACCCGTGACAGCAGTGGAGTCACAAGTGCGCTGTTAACCTTTATACCCCCTTTACCCCTTTATTGGGCCTCCGGTATCCCCACTCACGCAGCGAAACCCAGCACAGTGCTGCTTGACGCCGGTTTCTCGACCGGCCCATTTATATCCAGTACACGCATGACTCCGGAAGCGTTGTATAACTTTTGCCGCTTTTATTTGCAGACTCTATTCAACTCGTACCTGTATCGCACCGGCTTGTATTACGCGTCTATCGGCATATTCATTCGGCAAAATGGTTCCGGTCAAATAAAAATGGTACTTCACCGGGACTCCTCATCAATCTCCCGCCGCTCGCCGCCCCCGGACCACCGGAGCTGCGGGAGCGCGCCTGTCTGCCCTGACAGGCCATTGCGAGAAAAACACCCACCGAATGGAGTTCTAATTTACTCACGTGTAAACTACACAATTAACATGTCACTCATCAGGATCTATTTGATTACATACAGCGGAACACAGAATAAAGAAAACATCCTGGAGGAAAGCAATCAAAACGTGTGGGAGGGTGGTGGTCATCCACGTCACCTTGTGCCCTGTTCAAATACAAATACGAAAACAATATTCGCTATAGACATGTGACATGATTACGGCTACGGCAGCCAATCTTAACGATCAGCCACGTACGCAGGATATATAGTGTTCAAGTATGTGCGCAAACAAGTGCACTCTCTATTCCCTTGCCTTCATATTCCGATGGCACACTACTGTGACACTACCGGAGAGGGATCGGGCGCAGGATCAACGGCTTAACGTGCTTTCCGAGGTGCGGGGTTGCTTCCAGACTCCAGGCTGCCACTAAGAATTTCTTACCGAAAATTTAGGTACAAATATTTGGCCCGGGTTCGACATGTGCAATAAGTATTAACTTTAAGATTTTTTTATATCTTTACGTCATTTGGAACACAATTATTAGAGAAGTAGGTAATCTTTATGAAACATAAAGTTAAAATAAAAATCTTGAACTACAGTTCATTTTAGTAACGTTTTTTCTAAAGCTTAAATTTTTGATTTGCAAAACATTCAGCTTTAGGTAAAATGATCCCTTTTGGTATTATCTTGTTGCGGTTACACTTTGTATACTTACAGCTAGACCTGGCTAAGACAGTCTTAGCTATCCACAATCCACACCACAATAGCACAAAGTCTTAACATTAGGACCAAAGTCATTTTTAAAATGGCTGTTCTAAAAGTGCAAAAAGCCACAAAATATCCGGGAGTAAAGGAAAATTTTTCGTGGAGGATTGTGTTTCAGCTTAACAGAATGGATCAATGAACGAAAATGAGACCTTGTAAATATTAAATAAATATTTACTTTTATTTATTTTATTTTCACTTGAACACTTCTCACAAAAAAAATTCAAGTAGAGCATCTTTTCAGTTACTCTGTTCTGTCAATTTTTCATAGTGTGCGTGAGCACTCATTGCTAATTTGTAAGAGATAATGAGAAAGGGTGGGGCGCGTCTTCGTGGATTGAACTATCTGTACATAGAAGATCGAACTTGTTGAACTTAATTTACATTTAGGTAATAACTAATGATTAGTTTGGTCGGGGATAAAAAAAGATAGAAATCTTATCAGCATATATTATCTTATAGAATATATTATCAGCTTAAATGACAGTCAAATGTGAAATAAATATTGTTTCGTAGAGACGATTAGGTACATGTATATTGTAGTAGGTACAGGAATTTAATTTATGATTTATTGAACTCGGTGTAGGCGTAGTAACCATCAATGGCACGTTGCTCTGGAATAATTTATTACCAATTAAAATTGGAGCTTTGAAAGTAAAGATCAAGAATAAAGCAAAGTTACCGTTTTTAATCCCAACCATAACTTAATACGTTGGGTTTGTTTTTACTAAGAACCAACGTGGTTGGAGGCACCCTTTTCTTTATAAAATAGGTTATCATTTTTGTTTGCCAAGTATGATCGCACTACCAAAAAAAAAGCCTAGAATTTTACTTAAAAAAAAAATCTTAAAATTCTTAATTTGCATAGGCTCGTACTCAGCAGTTACAAATCATCATACTTTGATGTAATTTAAAACAATTTTTGGTTTTGGTTGTAGATCCGGGTTACTAACCGTAAAAACTCAAATAATTAAGTTTCGCTTTTTAGAGTCAATATTAAAGATATTTTACGAAAGAGAAACGCTAGCTCTTACAATCGTCTGCCGTTAAAGATATCCATAAATATGCAAAACGTATTAATCTAACACGGCACGACCTTAGATAAAATCATAATCTAAGGCCACGACACGCTCTGACGAAAAATATATTTTTTATAAAAATTGTACAACCTTGTATGCAATATTGGCCGAATTTTTTAAAATTCGAACGTCATGTTCTTTTTAAAGTCTGGCTGGTTTGATTCCCGATTTACCTCTTTAGCCTAGCCTCCTTGGTTTACCAAGGAGGCTTAGGTGAGTAAAATAAGTATCTACCGACGACGTTGCAATTACAACGGACGAGATGACTCTGTATTCCGTCCGTTCCATTTGGCCTGCAAGATGCGTCTTCACGCTTCAAAAAAATACGATATTATGGCTATATAATTCATGACATATAAGTTTAAGACCTAGAAAAATATTATATTTATTTTTGACTGCATTGTTTAGTGTTATAAAATAGGCTATCTTAGTTTTTTTGTATTTTTTGTCCAATTCCCAGGCAATACAAACAACATTCAAAAGGAATGTATCTTTTAAGTAAATCGTGCTTATTTATTTACATTTAACGTAGTTTCCCCCAGGTCATGTTTTTTCCAATCTGTATAATATATCGATATATAAAATGTACTAAAAATTATTAAATATAATGCGATTCCACCACCGGCGCGGAAAGTTATTCCTGGTCGAGAAAATCCGGCAAGAAACTCGCCAGGTACTCTTTTTTAATCACCAAACTTTCATACAATGTTGCTGTTGATTATTTTACTTTTACGATTATAATACTTGAATCAATGTGAATATGGATTCCATTTTATGAAGTGAAATGGTATTTATATATTCATTTCCTGAATTTCCAATGTAGACATTGTGAAATAATTTTATTGTAGTAACATTCTGGAGCTAGTTCCACGCCCGCTGAAACTCCCTAACCACTCGTCTTAACTTTTTTTTATGTGGTAGGTGGAAGACAATC
Organism: Marasmia exigua; assembly: GCA_019059595.1. Classification (NCBI taxonomy): domain Eukaryota; kingdom Metazoa; phylum Arthropoda; class Insecta; order Lepidoptera; family Crambidae; genus Marasmia; species Marasmia exigua. Next base: position 21,925,013 of record CM032463.1, read on the forward strand.
AGACGGATCACCTGATGTTAAGCAATTGCCGCCGCCCATGGACACCCGAGACACCAGTGGAGTCACAAATGCGCTGCCAACCTTTAAATCCCCTTTACCTCCGGATTGGGTCCTCCGGTAACCTCACTCACGCAGCGAAACACAACACAGTAACTCCGCTCGAGCCGGGCCATTCATGCCGAAGCGTGGCTCTCCCACTGGATTCCATCAGTCCTTCTGGAAGGATAGCGGCCTACCATGGTGAGCTTTACCCGGCATTTGCGGGCTCTTTATTGTGGAACCAACTACCCGTAACTTCAAACTAGGCACATCTTTAAGAAACGAGTCTTAAAAACCACAGTGCGTCTGCAATCCATCTATCATTATGTGATCCGTTTGCTCATTTGCCAACCTTTCGAAAAAAGTATAATTCATGTACGAGTAGGTAGCTACCTACATATATTTAATTCGCTTTACTTAAATAGGTTGCTAAGGACCAAAAGTTGTATCTTGACTCGATCAAAATAAAGAATTCATACTTATGTACATGGACTTATATAAGTTAAGTATAAGTATTTAAGTCCAAAAAAAGTATCCTCTTATTCTTAGATACATTTAGAAAAATAAAGAGGCTTTTGATTTCGTTCAAAGGCTCTTGTCGCCGACGATCGACAAACAATGGAACATGTTTTTAGACAACTTTACCGATTCGTTTTCAATCTCCGAGTGAATTTACTCGCATTATCTCGCTATTTGGCACTCATGCTTCAAGACGCCATTATCGAATAATATTGTCCTGTCAAAAGAAAGTAAATACCGAAGTAATGGATCGTAAAGAGGCATTAAATTGGTATCATTAAAGATATACGTACCTTAAGGAGTTATGACAGCCCAGTGGATGAGAACGTACGCCTTCTTAAGGTGACGGGTTGGACACACTAGCGACGCCAATCGATTTTAATTTTTAGCTACTAAACCGGATCAATTTTAAACAATTTCGGGGTTACAACTTCTCGGCAAACACCTATACTATTTATGTAATACTTATAGTTAACTGTTTGGTCTGCTTTTGCACATCGAATTTTGGATTATCGTGATCGTGAATCAATTTTTCTCGTACAAAAACGGACCCAACATTTGTGCATGGTTATTTAATAAATAGATAGTATTAGTGTTTGCCGAGAGGTTGTAACCCCGAAATTGTTTAAAATAAATCCGGTTTAGTAGCTCAAAATTAAAATCGACTGGGCGTCGCTAGTGTGCCCTACCCGTCACCTTAAAGGGAGGTCACATCTTCGAATCTAATCATGCACCCATAGATTTTCAAATTATAGGCATATTTCTAGCATTAGCTCGGCGGTTATGGAAAACATTCAACGAAAAATTATTTTTAATTCTTAAGTGCGTTAAGGGATGCCTCATTTGCTACATACAACTACGGTATCCACAAAACCCCGCGCACATAATATTTATTATTGAAATTAATTAATCAAAAAGTGGAATGAATACGAGCTGTTGGCGACTGGCTGTGGTCAAAATCACTCCGTGCAATTTTATTTAAAGACTTATTTTTTATTTATTTGACGTTCTGCAATTCCAATAAAATTGTCATCTGATTGTCTCGAGCACAAACTAAGTAGAAGATACGTGTCAAGTAAACATCGCTTTAGAACATATTTGTTTCCATATAATACATGATTTCAGCTTTAAACCGTGCCTCACTCATTCCCCGTTAATACAAACAGCCCACAAGCATCAGCATTAGTTACCAAGAGTCAAACATATTGTTTTTATTATTTTACTTAGGTAGTAATCGAGCTTATGGCCCATTTGATGGTAAACGATTCCATTTTTTTTGCAAAAATAGTTTTAAGCGGTCAAATTACGTACACAATTTTCTTTTTATTTGTTACATTTAATTCCACAGACTCTAGATCCGTGCCTTTGATTGCTAGTATACTAAATTGTTTGTAGTATTATTTGTTGCTGCACGAAAAAACATTGTTAGTGTTGTTACCTATATACATACATTTTTAACTACCTACATACGTATGTGCTTATTTATACAATTTTCTTATGCTACTATTTATTTTTGTGTGCTGGTAAAAGTTCTTTTGCCTACCTACACAGATTGAAAACCTTGAAAAATCAGTGTTGTAACCTTACCCAGGCAAGCATTTCTGGACGATTCCTTGGGTAATATCCAACATCAGCGTAATGTATAGCGCGCGTTAGCGCCGTGTCATGATTTGTAGACACGTGTGCCCTGCCCTATTTGGCGAGGGAATAATACCTACGACTTCGTACGGTACGATATTATTTCCTCGCCAAATACGGGTAGAGGTACTTATCTCTCCTTACTTTAGCGTGTAGTTCCCAAATAGCGTGTAATCCAACGCCCTGTTGGTCCCTGTTGGTCTAGTGGTTCAACTAACGGGCCGTATTTCTGGGTCCTGGGTTCGATTCCCGGGTCGAGCAAAAAGTATGTTTCGAATTTTTCAAACATAGCTCGGGTTTGCACTCACCAATCCGCATTAGGCAAGCATGGTGATTAAGCCTAATCCTATCACAGTAGCGATGACTTGATTTCTATGATGGAGGCCTTTGCCCTGCAGTGGGACAGTATTTAGGCTAATACTAAGTGTAGTCCAAAGTTGTCGTTGTGGAACTCGAGGTACGCTTATTATTTAGAATTTAGGAATCTGGTAATTAGCCTGCATTACGCACGAAGTTCTGTTCATGTCGAATTTATGAAATGAATACTTGTACCTATGTGGTTAAAAAAATGACTAGACTTTAATTTTAGTTTTTAACGGATACGAGTTCAATATGCTGCATTCTTTTAATTTTCATTTATATAAAACTAGATTTTAGTCGAGAGTTTCTAAGAAAAGTATACCGTCTCCTTGGTTGAGTGCTTTCTGATAGTAAGAAACCATTTCTTTTTATTTTAAGCGGGCGGCTATGCAAGTCCTATTCAGACCAGTGTCACTGAGACCAGGTTGATCTATTGTGATCGGCACTGTGCTACATATCAGTTCCAAACCCTACACTTTTCAGAAAGTGTATTAGTTGTTTGGGACTGAGATCCCTAGCTTCATTGGGGCTCAAAAAGTGCTTTCCCAGATGTAAGCTACGTTTGCGCATCAGGGATTATGTGTATAGGGGTTTCATCCGACTTTTTACACATTCTGCAGATTCTAGTGTCACTCAGTCCTATAGTAGCCATGTGCTTATTGAGGCAACAGTGACCGGTTTAAGCTCTTACTTGGATGCGTATGTTGTTCAACCATGCTTACTATCGGAAAGCACCCAATTTGTAATGTTTAATATTTAAACATACTCTGTATCTTGAGAGGTACATCAGTAGAAGATAACTAAAAGATTCCTCGGGTAATGTCCGACATCAGCGTAATGTATCGCGCGCTTAGCGGGCGTCATGATTTGTACACACGTGTGGGCCTGCCCATTTAGCGAGGAAAGTAATATGTAAGACACTGTGTACGCACGTGTGGGCGTCAATACGCCTAACGCCTATATTCCCGAGCAAAGATAAAGCAATCTTTATCTTTGCTCGAGAATATGTTACTAATTAGATTCAGCTGTAAGATTTAGACGATATTTTTTAAATAATAATAATAATTGTCACAACATCTCATACGTTGACCTGATTCCGCACTAAGTAGCTTAAGCACTTGTGTTACAGATATCAGACAACAGAGGAACACAAATATATACTTAAATACATATATTACACCCAGACACCGAACAAACACAAGTATTCATCGCACGAGTGTTTGTCCAGGGTGGGGATCGAACCCACGACCTTTGGCGTAAGAGGCAGGGTCACTACCAATTGTGCCATCCGGTCAGTCAAAAATCAAAATAACAGTGAACTACGAGAATATTTTAGTTTTTGTTTCTATTAAAGGGTTGTTTAAAGGTTGGCAGCGCACTTGTGAGTCCACTGGTATTACGGGTGTCCAAGGGCGGCGGCAATCATTTACCAGCAGGTGATCCGTCTGCTCGTCTGCCACCTATGACATAAAAAAAAACTGTGTTTTCGGTATGTACCTATGACCATCTCTTATGACAAATGGTCTCTTGACGGCAAACACTGAATATTAGAAACAAACTAGAGTTTGTAAGTATACCAAATAATATTTACCTACATTAATCCTCTATCTAAATTTTATTTCTTACTTTTGAGTTCGTTTTTCCATTAGGTAAAAAGGTATAAACCGCAGATCAAATAAGGTACTACTTATTTTTATTTATTAAATTCTGCCTTACTTCGATACGAGTCAGGTCAATTTACCTATAACATAAAGCCTTTGTAAATTCTCAAAATTGTAAAATGTATCTATTGTATTTTTGGTGATATATCAACGTTTTTCTATGTATATTTCAATTTTTATTTAAATAATTTCGTGTCTAGAGGTGCTGACACACACTATCCTCTACTTATAATATCTGTGGTGTAGATCTCTGTTGCAATAATTTATTTGACGTTTCTAAACGTTGCCAACGCACTAGCAGTCGCTTAGAGTTTATCACCTTGTCAGTATGCATATACAGGGAGTATATATGAACATTTACATCCCTTTAACTACGTGTTCTACTAACCATTATAAACAACATTTGTTCTATCACTTTTGGAAATTCGCATGAAACAATTTCAACTTTTCATACAAACTCGGTCACGTGACTTGGTCATTTTGTATGGGAGTCGAAATTTTTTTCGATGAATTTCGAAAAGTCGTTGAACAAATGTTGTTCAGAATGGTGGGTAGAACACGTGGTTAAAGGGATGTAAATGTTCACAGATACATCCTGTATAGATGATATTATATAAAATCGTGGATTACGCAAGACGTCACGTCGCAATCAACGGAAATGAGCACATTGTAAATATCATTATTCATGACATCGAAAAATTCACGAAAGCCGGACGGAATTTCAGTAATCATGCGTCACTTGTTGTTAATTATTCCATAAAAATTATAATTCGTTGTACAAAAGATTAACGGACTTCAAAATGAACGCGTGCAAATAAAATATATTTTTTGAGGAAAGTAATTTTTTGCATTATCACAACAGAGTTTAATCGTTAAGCTGTTCGTTAATCTCAGGACTTTGACAGTTTTTAATTTCCGGTTATGATTTTGTCGATACCGAGTTTGTTTTTATTTATTACACGTAAAAATATAAACATATATAATGTTTATGATGATGTATGTAGGACTCCCAGCAGAGCGAGATATCAAACTCTCTTACTTTTACACACACTTATTTACATGTACAATTGACCCACTAATCATTGATAGACTTAAATAATGAAATACTTAACAGTTTGTAAACCTCAGCTAAGTACCTACTGCAGGATTAGTAAGCATGATAACTTTTATTTAAGTACTTGCATGTGACGTCATTTTTTTGAATACACTATTATGTAACTAATACCTATATAGCCTAAATATTACACAACTCTAAATAGTGAAAAGGAAGTTAGTAGGTAATAATTTATACTAGCGAAAGAACACACGTTCCATAAAAATATGTCATTATAACAAAAAAAACACCCGGGAAGAATGTCTTTCTAATAAACGTTTGTGAAAACTAGAATAAGTGCATGTTTTCTATTGTTGAGCCACTACAAGAACAACCGCTCCAAGTCGTTGTCACAATAAGGAAACGATTGCAGTAAAGTAAAACTCCACTAACTTTCAATATGAATGAATGACTGATAACTTTATTTGGTACAATACAAAACAAGGAAACTTAATTAGAACATAACCTAGACATAAATAATAAATGAAAAGTAGAAGCAACATTATCTCTGTATGTGCCAATAAATAAAGTCAAGATTAACGCAATTAAATTAAACAAGTACGTACCAGAGTTCTGAGACATCCAGATTCACATATAAATAATACGTTATTACAACTTGGTAATACTTCTCCGCTGGCTCGGCGACCCAAATAGAGTGTTGGCCTCCGAAACAAGAGATCGCCACTTCCTGCAGCTCGCGAAGATTAGTCTCGACGACGTCCCTTCCAGCGATACTTAGGTTGCCCAACTGGGCATCTGCCACGGGTCGGCCATGGTATGCTTTATTTACAAGACGATCATCGTCCGACCTCTTGAGATAGCCAAGCCAGCGAAGACGGTGTACTTTGGTCTCGCCGATGGTGTGTTCACAATTTATTCTATCTCAGCATTTGTGCGGATCCTCCAGCCATCGTTTATTACTACAGTCGTAAGTAAACTAGAGGCACGCTTTGCTTTATGCTAGTTACGTTGTAAGACAAAATAATCGATAAGAATAAGTAATAAGACCTAGGCACTAAATATTTGCTTTTTTGATCGTAATGTACACCGCTGTGGAATGCGGCATGCCGAGCAGCACGCTGGCATGATTTGACAAGTTCCTTCTGGCAGTTAAAAGTGTGCTGCCAACCTTTGAACTTCTCTTTCCCCTGATTAGGCTTCCAGTACCCTCACTTATGCAGCGAAACAGTAAAGACGATGTTTCACACCGACTTTCTGTTAGGCCGTGGTATCACTCCGGTCGAGCTGGCAGATACATGTTGAAGCGTGGCTATGCCACAGTTAAAATCCCACGGTTACTTATGTCTCTCGCGGCACATTAACTCTCTTGGGGTGTGGTTTTTGGGCATTCTTAATAAAATAATATAAATGAAATTTCACACAATTTCCCGTTCAGAATTAACTGTTAAAAACTATAAACACAAACTCAAAACATACTACAAAATATACTTCAGAACATGTAATTTATAATTGAATACAGCATGCGTTTCAAACTGTATGTTGCCATTTTTTATGAGCGCTGCTCTCAGTGCGAGCTAGATGCATCGGCATAGGTACCTACGCAAACAACTCGCAGCGCGCGGTCGTCCATTTTTAGTATTATTTATTTTTTAATTAGTTCAATAACCGACACTCATGTGTAACCATGACAAGTACAAACCGGAAAGGTTTTTATAGCACTCTCAAATTTTAATACTGTTATTGTCAATGATCGGAATAGGTAGAGCTATTCTTGGTACTTGCGACTTTTCAAATAATATGGACATGCCTGGAATCCCGGGATGAAAGATATACTTTATACTATTAACAGTCATTTTCATTCATCAATATGAGCATTAACATCAGAACTTATTCATAAACGCTCTGTGATACCATGATAAATAAAAAAGTTCTATTTGTTCTTTCGAAATTCAATATACATACGTTACGTTAGATAGCAAGGAACAAACTGTAAGTAAGTACGGTTGTATAGAACGTTTATGGATAAGCCCTTTTATCATTAAAATGCGTTAAATATTTAATACAAAAAAAAAAATATATTTTAATCCCGGGATCATTAAGTCAGAATCCCGGTGCATGTCTATATTAACATCTATGTTTGCGGTCAATGAACCCAAATAGCTCTACCTATTCCGATCATTAGTTATTGTATGTAATATGTTAAAAATAAATAAAATAAAAGCTACAAGTTGGGACAGAAGTATCTTACTGTTGTTTCTTTTGTCGTATGTTTGCTGAGAATTGCTCGAGGCAGCTTTTTGCAGATTAGGATTCTAACTCTGTGAAGTGTCGCCGTAAAGTCCCTTCAGTTTCTTTACACGGTTAAACTTTGTGCTTCTTTTGATATAAATACAAGCTGATAGGAATCTCTTAGCCAGTTGGTTTACCGTTGTTTCTTAGAAAAAAAGAAGTAAGTTAATATTTCCCACGGACTTAGCAATTGAGTAAAAGCTGCTGTCTTTAACGTTAAAATATTGTGTAGCTAGAAAATGGATGTTGCTTCTCTTTCATGTTAGAATATTTTTTTTCAAGTAACTTCTCTTTGCTGGTCATCATTAGTCATCTCTAAAGATTCATTACATTTAACAAACAATAACAATATCTCTGGCAATTAATTCAACTTTCGATTAATGTTCCATGCGGTATCTGTACAGTTTACTGCTTTAGGCGAGAATTTTTTACTCGATCAATCCATAAAATTGGTTCAAAGCTTTATCAAGGCAATATTTATCGGAAAGATTGATGGTGTCGTAACGTCCTGAACATTTAAGTATACATGTTTGTCTGCGTATAGTATACAAATGTTTGCCGAGTCTCTGACGGTGTGAAATTGTTAAAAATAGATCCATTTTAGTAGTTAAATAAGTACATCAATTGGCGAGACCCCACGCCTAAAGTTCGGTTCAAAATACTTTCCTAAATGTTTTTTATTTTCTTATTGTGTATTACATGTTCCGAAAAAACTTGTTACAACTAACCTCTGTCACAACTCGACTCGTTTTCTCCTAATAGTCAGGGGTAAAAGTTACTTTCGTGAACTGAGTAAATAATGAAGTTATGATTTGCGCCGTCACGTAGGTACTTGGAGCTATTGTTATTAAATTGGAAAGACATAACAATGAAACATAACTTTTCGTTAACAATCTCACAGATTTTACGTCTATGTCATATAGTACGGAGATGGGCTATTCAGCTTACCCCAGAATCTTAACGGGCTGGTGAGGTATTTTTATAGATTTCTGTAACGGCTACGAAATATCATGACGTCACAGTGTAGAGAATACTCGTAGCAAGACAGAACGCTTCAACAAAACTTATGCTAGAAACGGCAATCTAGGAAGCGAGTCACTTGATAGTGATCACCGCCGCTTATAATCGAAGACAATATGCCTAAATCTGTGAGATCAAAGACGAGGTTGATTGTCAATCTTTTAGAAAGAAGTACGTTTAGCTCGACTTGACAACTGCAGCCAAAACATTCCACAGAACTTGAGGTACGTGGTAAAAGTCAGTTTGTAAGGAAGACAAATGTTCATTGTAACCAAATACTTGATTTTTATTTGCAACCTGACAGGGCGAGGACTTGGAATGCCTTTGTTCTTCCACTGGTGATATTTTCACTATGACATGACGGAATCGCCGGCCCATGAATGTGAGAGTGGCCATCACAGAGATCGAATTCTACCGATATAGTATTTAATAGGGTAATTTTTCGCATTTCTGCAGTAAAAGTGTCAAGTGCCATTTTGTTACATTATTTGACGATCAGTATCCTCTTTCCATTAGGTAAAAAGGTATAAACCGCAGATCAAATAAGTATTAACTGTTTTATTTTTGTGACATCAAAATTTACATTTCCTAACATAACTGATAAAGTTCGTCACGTAATAAAATTAGGGATACTTAATTTTGATTTAATAAATTAAATATTTGTTATCAAAAAAATACCGTTGTAAACTCTTAAACTACAAAAGTTCAATACTTACGATCAACTTTATGAACATTCACTACGCCGAATAATGACATAATCATAGTATATCAATACTATGATTATGTCATTATTCGGCGTAGTGAACTACATGAAAGCAACAATGCTTTCATGTAATTTACAATAGATCTTAAAACTAATTACAAGTCCTAAACATGAACCCCGCAGGGGCACTGCAATGTTTGTAGATATTTATTATCCACAGGAACAATTGAGAAAATAATTTTAAACTTAGATTTAAGGCATTGAATTTAATTTATAATGAGAATATCATGTAGTTTTCTGCGCAAAAAACTCGTGAATACTACAAAATAATTTTGATATTAAATAATTCTAAAATTTAAAAGTTGTCTTTGTTTCATACGTTAGGCAATTTGTTGTACACTTGGATTGAAGTGTATTATGAACCTCTTTTAACTTTATCCAGTTTAGTGCCCGGCAAAGCTAATCTATTTCTAAATCGTAAGTTACAAGGGATTGAATGATGCTCTTTAGCCTGCTTATATATTCTTTATTTTGTCGAACAAATTTACATAATTCTACTCACTTATATATTAAAGTTAAAGTTAAATTTTTTTGTGAAGTGAAATGTGCTCTACAGTCTTGTCTTGAATTGTTTCATATTTCAAGTAAATAATATTTTTAACAACAACATACATTTGCTACTCGTATGGAGCGACTAGATGTACTTACATAAGATATTACATCCTTCTGCCCTGTTATCTAGGGTCGGCGCACTTATATAAATATGTTCATAAGATTGAAATAGCTGACTATACTACGTTGACATATTTTCACTACATGTTTTAAATAGGTACGTATGTTATTCAACAAAATGCAAATACTAGGGCTGCTCGAATTGTCGGTGACTTGACTCTCTCTAGTCGACTTGATCCTCTAGCACTGCGTTGGGACATAGCTGCCCTCAGCATTCTAAACCGCATCTATCATAGGGAGTGCTGTGAGGAACTGTTTGATCTACTCTCTGCAGCTAAATTCTTACATCGAACCACTCGCTAGCGATAGTCATTCCATCCTCAAGATCTCGATGAATAACGGTCTAATACTGTGCGCTTCTCGCGGAACTTTTTACCACGTACCTCAGTTCTGTGGAACGGTTTGGCTGCAGGAGTATTACCAGACGGGTACGACTAAAGGATCTTCAATAGAAGAGAGTACTCCATTTTAAAAAGGCCGGCAACACATTAGCGATTTCGCGGATGTTGATGGGCGGCGTTGATTACTTTCCAGTCAGGAGACTTACGTCAGGGCTCGTTTGTCCGCCTCTAGCATAAAAAAAACTAGGGAACCAACTATGCAACTTTGTGCACATGTAAAAGGGAAAGACTAAGCGTACGTAAAAGAGTAAAGCTAAATATGCTGTATCGATTTGCATCGCGTTCGTATCTCTGTAAAAAGTCGGTATGTATTAGGGCCCTTAGGTCTTCGTCACCAGGAGAGAGGTGACTTGCAGAATATCTGTGTTCAGCCCCCGCGGCGTCTCATCGCACCAGGTACTTTGGCAATCAATCATCGTCTCCTGAGACTATTTTAGTCAGCCTTCTAATTTTTTAGCCCTATCTTACCTTATTACATAAAACGCGATCTTGAATTATTATTACCGTTTTAAAGGTCATGCTATCCTGTTCCAACACGCAATGTCAAAAAGGAGCTGGAACGATTGTAGTTTCACCAGAACTTTTCATAGATAATGTTTTGTAAAAATGTCTGTTTCTTCAACAAACATTTGTGTTGTTGCGGGAAATTAACGCGCGCCCCTTGCGTCCAACCAGCGCTTAAGCCACTGCGCTAATCGTGTGACTCAAAGTACTTACCACTTAATAAATTAATTACCATTTTTTACTATCACATTATTTTATCGATTTCCAGCGGTGATTATTTCAAAGTACCGAATTTTTTTTTTTAATTTATTTAACGAACCACAAACAAGTTTCCAATGTTATTAAATTACAAAAGTATAAGGATTGTACATTGTAAATTATTGAAAACTCAACCTTGCTGGCTACATATTTATAACAAACTAATTTTAACAGAGACTCAAGCAACTATGCAATTATAATTGTTGATGCTTAAATAAAAAGCCTGAACTTATATTAATACAGGGTGCGTCGGTAAACAGTCCCCTCCTTCTATCCGCATAATGTACCACAATTCGAACAACTCCCGTCTTAAAACCTTTAGGAAATTCGTTGAAATTTTATTCGAAATGTGTTTCGTCTTTCCATACAATTAGAATTACTTATTAACACGTCTTAATACACCATATACCTACAAAAATGTAAAAATAATCAAATATTGTAAGATGAAAAAAAAATGCATTTTACATTGACTATTATATTACTTCGTTTGGCCTTGAGACGTTAGGACGAGGACGGTACAAACAGCATTCGAAACATAGGGTGGTAAAGCCTATTACACAATCAGGTCGTATATTACCCCCCATATTTATCTCATCCAAGATTCTCATCTCAAAGACAGGGACGCAAAGTAAACATGAATATATGAGTACCGTGGTAACAAGGACTCGACTCTGTAATTCATTGAGCGTCCTATAATGTTTGTGGAGATAAGCAGCGTTATGCCTTGTCGTGGGCTGAATTAAGGGCCGAAAAAATCTAGACTAAAATATACGTTAGAATAATAAATAAAGTGCTTGTAATTCGGGAATAGCACTTAAAAATTCCACAATGCGGATTCAGGTGCACTAAAAACTTTTCACTAATCGGGTGACTGCTCTTCCAACAAATCTGAGATAGAGACATCCGCGGAAGAATGGCATGAATGGGCCGGCTCGACCAGATTGATATCACGGCTTCACAGAAAACCGACGGGAAGTAGCGTCTCTGCTGTGATTCGCTGCGTGAGTGAGGGTACTTGGGGCCTCACTCCGGGGGAAAGGGGGGTTTGAAGGTTGGCAGCGGACTTGTGACTCCATTGGTGTTGCGGGTATCCCTGAGCGGCAATTGCTTGCCATCAGGTGACCCGTCTGCTCATCTGCCACCTATCATATAAAAAAAAACTATCCAGGACGATAATAGTTCGACTATTTATTTATTTATTTTAAAAATTTTTCAGGCACTTCTATCCGAAACACATCGTGACTCTGATGAAACGAATCTTTCGTGAGCAGGAGTGCAACGGATAGGGGAGGTACAAAAGATCTCTTAGGGTCAACGTGCCCCACGAAAAAGGCCCCTAACAGGTAAGGTAAAATAAGTAACCATAGGTATTAAATGTCATGAGAGAAAAACAATCTCACCACAATGATGACTATGTGAAACTAAAATAAAATGAACCTCAACACGAAAAGGCCGTCTGTTAAATGGCTATTACGGCCTTAGTCCGCCTCTGTAAGCCTTATAGAGGGCGCCACGTGTCATAAGCTAAATTGCTTCATTTGAGATTGTACGCCACAAATGTTGCTTGTCCATAGACCTGTCAATTCCCAAAAGCAACTAATTTCGTGCGCTTTGTCGATGCTGTTACTTTTTCATGATGACACTTTCTGTAAGTAGGTATAATGGAGAATAATATTTTTATAATAGCCTTTTTTCATTAAACAGTTTCTTATATACAATACGGTATATGACTATTATTTTTTATTTTTGCAATCAAAAGACCTCTCAATGATGGAAACATCGTTGAAAGAATCACTTGATTCTCATTTAAACTACCTGAGATATCTCAACTTTAAAATCACATTATTTTGGGCAAACCTAAAACGCTCCATACAAATGGCTACTTAGATGTGACGTCACGCCTAAGTATTTTGTATGCATTTCATTTGAATTTTGTATGGTAGCTATATCAAATGTTTCGTTTATGTCAATGGTTCTATTATAATAATTGGTGCAAATTGTATGGGTTATTCAATGGTATAATTATTTTTTAATAGTTTTTGCGGGCAAGTCAATAATAATCTGAGGTAACTTATTAAACATTTTTATGCTCAATCCTATAAACAAACTGCCGGCCTTATGGAGCATATATTTGGAACGGCAAGCCTGTGCTTATTTCTGGTGTTAAGTCTGTGAAACTCAGATCTTATTAGTGGATGGCCCAAAAGTCTTTTATTTACTGGTTCGTTATTCTAGTAGTCGTATTTCACATACATTTAGGTATATTCTGTTTTACCGGCAATCATGCTCTTTATCTTTCCTTATACTTTACCCTGGAGAAATTGGATTATGCAATTACACAACCGCTTCAAGTTTAAATTAAAAGCTGAACATAAGTAAGAAGCAAGCGTCTAGGGCCATCGCTCACTCGTCTGTATCCCGAGAGGCAGTGTCTGCGGTGTTTATAATGTTGAGACTTTTGTAGTGAACAGAGCACATTAAATAAAACATGGTGATTGGGACATTTACGAAAATTATTTTGTCAATTTAAAGTAGATGTTTTATGTAGGTGTTAAATGCGTATTTCTACATAATGAAATGTAGAATTATTTCTTTTGTTATTTTCCGAAATTTGTATTCTTAAAGCAATATTTTCGTTTTCTTATTCACATAACATCTGTGTCTAGACGACTGATCGCATTACACGCAAATGTAAATACTAGTAAGAGTTTCTAGAAAAGTTAAAAAAACTGTATATAGATAGATAGAAAATATTTATTCAGCAAATAACTTATCATTACATTCTTATAGTTTATTACAATTAACATTGAGCAATTATGTTCTATGCCGAAGAAGTAGTGCGGGCTTCTTTCTTTTTAGTACACGCACACGCCTTAACTTTCTATTTCTAGTGTTATGCTAATTATAGAACGAGTATGTAATCTCGTAATGTAAAGTGATTATTCTGTATAAAAAAACATACATACCAAAATAACTAAGTCAACTGTATAGAATTCACACCATAAATTTTAGACGATTTTTTAAATGACAATAATTTAGGGACATATTAGTAACACAAAAATTGTACTTTATTTTTAACTTAATGGTGACATTTTGTAAAACGACTTTTCTTTAAAAGAGTAACTGCTAAGTTTCTTGCTGGTGTCTTCTTGGAAGAAAACTACATTCCGAGCCAGTCGTAAACATGTTGACATTCATAAGTGTTCTGTATGGACCTAAATGAATAAACTATTTTCATTTTTCAGATGATTGGACGATATTAGAAAGCACGGAGAACAAGAATGGATGAAAAACGCACAAGATCGCGTATCATGGAAAAAGCTGGAAGAGGCTTATATCCAGGAGTGGGAAAGAAATGGCTGTAGTAACCCATAACCCTTGGAACGTGAGACAGGGTCACTGCCAAATACGTTATATCAAGCCAATCAATGAGCCAAGCATTTAACAGACAGAGTCGAAATCTAATAAAGATTTTTTTCTGTTTACTGTCAGAGCGCATACTATATACGTAAAGCTCGTAGACGTTTGTAACGCTTGTAGTCGTTCGTTACTCTCGTAACCCTTCGTAGCATCCTTCATATAATGTTCATATACACGTAAACCAATTTATACATAAATAGATAGGTATACTCTGTATACACCACGGCAGAGAGAGAAGACTCTTCCCTTATTCGTGATTGCCCCCAATTATTTTGCGTAATACATGCTAATATAAGGTGTTCAGTTGAAGATATTTGAGTATATAATAGCCAAAATATGACCTTATACACTTCGCAATATGTCCCCAATGTAATCTCAAAGCTTGTATCCGACAGACTCAGACGTCGCCGACCCATGTCGTCGTTAACATCGGTGACGTAATGATGTGGTTTGTAATATCAGTTAACGTATTCTTTTTTAGCAAATTATGACCTAAGTATTCATGTAGAGTTAATCTACGATCTCTTAGTATCTATGATCGGTGGCTACGATTAGTGAATGGTGACTTAGCCACAAGTGTTCGCACTTAATGGCCGCCACAATATGCTTTGTGTGCGCTCGCTTATAATTTACTTTAAATAATAAATTCATACAACATCTCATAAATTGATCTAAGTCCGCACTAAGTAGCTTAAGCAATTGTGACACGGATATCAGAAAACAGAGGAATTACAAATAAATACTTAAATACATATATTACACCCAGGCACTGAACAAACACAAGTCTTCATCATACGAATATTTGTTCAGGGTGCCTAGCCAGTCACACGTTGGTACCCATGAGGCAGCAATTACTGTGTTATTTGGTCGCCTATAATAATAGATGCGGTCACTTCGTGGCCTATAATCTTTGACCTTTACGAATTTCATTGACGAAACAATTTTCTCGCATTAGACGTTGACTATTAGTCCATATTAAAGGCTCAGGGGTTAAGCTACAAACTGTACAGATAGGCTTAAAATGAAACTTTTTCGGTTGGAATTTATACTCGAGTAGGATTCAACTTGTCATCGGGTTTCACAGGCGCACACACAGTATAAATATTATTAGCAGTGGCAAGATATACCTAGAATTTTTCAACGAAGCTAACTCCTGGTAACACCTGTTTAAAATGGAACACAGGGGCTTTAGTGATGTGATAGCATTCCGCACTAGAGTTGCGCTTATCGGCGTAGCATAACGCTCGTGCTCCTTACATTCACAACTGTCAAAGCTAAGGTGGGGACCTACACTGTTGTGAATGTAAGCTTTTTGTTACTACCTCGTGAAGGAAAACATTGCGAGGAAATCCACAATTATTGAATCCAGATCTGGTTTCAATTACAATCCAGATGGTAAAGAAGGTCAGACGGCAGTCACTTAATTGTAATTACCAAACTTCAAATCCTGGATCAGCTTTGAAGCCTTGATCAAAGATCAAGGCTTCAAAGTAACAGCTTTGGGTGCAACTGGGAATGATGATAATGATGTTGACTCACTGTAAATATTAACGCGGTAGTGCTATTTTACCAACGTTCAATCTGTGCGAAATAATAATTAGGTCAATAAATATTTAGTTTTGTAACAAAAGTAGGGCTGAATTATTCTTTGCTGAAAGTATCGGCATTGTTTGAAGAGAAGCAAATGAAAAATACCTTCAGTTATGGAAACCGCGTTTCGTGAGGTTTTTGGTAATATTTGCGTACGCCTTCTGGGCCACATCGTATATAATGTATGTTCATTGGCGCTAACTTAAACGTCCCATCCCATGTCTGACACGCTTGTTTTTATAATATGATAAATAGAATCTTAGCAGTGAGCGAGTAAACATTCCACAAGATTAAACTTAGTTCGGCAGACTAAAGCACATAATTATGTCTTATATATTAGAATAGTTATTTACGGGATTTCTACCATGTACCTCATTTTTGAGTTTCCGATATTTCGTCATTGTTACTCCGTGACCATGGCGCTTGCAACAATGCCAAAATATCGGAAACTCAAAAATAAGATACATCGTAGAAATCCGGTAAATAACTATTCACTCACTAACATTATAGTGACCATGAAAGTTTAAATAAATATTTCAAAATAAATAAATATTTCACAACATCACATACATTGATCTGACTCCGAGATAGGTAGCTCAAGCACCTGTGTTACGGATATCAGAATCAACAGCGGAATTACAAATATATACATATAATACTTTTCTTTTGTAAATACATACTTATAATACATACAAATACCCAGACCAATACAAACAGACATGTTCATACACACAAAAGTTTGTACTGTGCGGGGATCGAACCCGTAACCCTTGGACCAGAGGCAGCGTTCACTACCACTGTTCCAAACGGGTCGTTTAAAAGAACATATGTGTATACTTTGTATAAGACTCTTACTTACTAGGCGCTAAAGGCCCTATTCAACCAATCTTTATTCGTGGACAAATGCATGGTATAACGTCAGATTTGTTTAGAATGACAGCGCTATACCATAGATTTAGTATCGGATTAAGTTGGTCGAATCTGCCCTTAGTCTTACTTAGACCGGAGTGATACCACGGCCTCACAGATAAGCGGCGTGAAGCAGCACTGTGCTGTGTTTCGCAGCGTGGGTGGGGGAACCGGAGGCTCAATCCAGGGGAAAATGGGGAATTAAAGGTTAGCACTTATGACTCTACTGATGTCGCGGGTGTCCATGGGTGGCGGCAATCCCTTGCAATCAGGTGATCTGTCTGCTCGTCTGGCACCTATTACTTACATAAAAAAAGTCTGCCGAACCAAGAATTCATCCATCTAGCCAGACAAGTCTTATTGGTAAATCTAATCTTAGAACACCACTTAGGTCATTGGTAATCTGGTGGAAAAGATACCTAGTGTTCTGTTCACACACAATTTAATGAAACGCAAGACGATATTTTCTTGCAACTTTCCTATATGCCGTCGTGGTAGTTTAGTCAGGAAACTTTTCTTGAATTTAGTTTCGGCGAGTTTCTGGGACGGCACGAGTATTTTTCTTCTAGTCTTTAATATTTCTCACAAGAGTAGTAAATAATGTAGGAATCGCGTTTTAGACGAAAATCATTACCTTATATTATATATCATTTCATTATTTTGTTTAAAAATTCCTAAACAACTCAAACGTTTGTTTTACAATTAAGTCTATAAATACCTGAAATATTAGTAACCATTTTTGCCATATGTTTAAATCACGTCGAAGAATGTTACAGATCTGTCTTAGGTAATATAATGAAATGTGTAATATACTCGTAATATTGTCATTATACACGAGTACATAATTTGAGATTAAGTAAATATTGTCAGTACTCTCATCAAGTGCTTACTCATCAAACTCACCTTGCATTTAACCAGAGCATCCTCTGATCTAAATATTTTTGCAAGAAACGAGGTATAACCGTGATCAGTGTAACATACGAGGCGGGTGGACTTGCGGCTTTCATGCTCACCAGTCCGTGCGGGCGTACGCCAGTCACTCCCTCTAATGGCGGGTACTTAGCATAATATTACGTGCGGGGGTCAGTCGCAAGGAAAATGATTTACGTAGCTACAGAAAGGTCCATCAAAAACTAGCCGCAAGGCAATATCCTCCAACCGATTACGGTTACGGCGGCCAATCTTAACGATTGGTCACGTACGCAGGATATATTATAGTACTCAAGTGTGTGCGAAAACACAAGTGCACTGTCTTTTCCCTTACCCTCATAATACTATCAAATGTCCTTTGCCTGAAGGTTGTCTGGTAGAAATCGCTTCCAGCGATAAGACCGCCGAAATTGTACAATTAAGTTTCTGTAATGCCTATTTTTTTTTTAAGTTGTTTTTTTGTGCAATAAAGTATATCTATCTACGATAGGACACTAGTGTGACACTATCTGGAATCGGGCGCAGGACCAATACCGGTTTAAAGTGCTTTCCGAGGCACGGGGGTAAAAGACCGCCAACTTCTAGACTCCGGCCTGATTACCTAAAACTTATGTACACATTTTTACCCATCCTCGATCGTACCCGGAGCCTCTTGTGCAGCCGTCGCTTTAAAGTGCGACTCACCACTGTGCTATCGAGGACAGTATTAGCATAAAAAGTATCTACTGTAAAAATGTTGAAAAAACTCTGATGTATTTTAAAATTCTCATTCTCTTAATATCGATCCGTTAATGAGTCCAATCACCGGTTTTGTCGACGATCGTGGCGGTTGATGTCGGCATATTCCAATTTATCATCGTCTGATAGCATCAATTGACGTCAATGGCAATCAAAAAGTTCAATTTCTCAAACCTTTCTGATAAAGTGCTTACGTTGCTTCTAATCTGAATATAAAATTGGAAAGATATTTCTGCAATAGGACATGGTAAAAAATTTATCAGTGCTATCAGACGAGGCGTCTAGAACCATGGCTCATGCTCACCAGCCCGTGTGACTTGCATCAGTCCCTCCCTATAAAGGCGGGAAGGTCCGGCCACTATATGTAAAAAGTGTATGTATACTAAGTAACTATAGAAAAATGTTACCATTTAAAATTTTTGCAAAAGATTTGCTATGTAGGTACAGTGGCGGACAGGTCAAGCTATACAAAACTGTCAAATTTCCTCAATCGATTTCGAACTCTATGTAACAATATAAGGTTTATAATCGAATGAAGATATTAGACAGTTTTGTATAGCTTGATGTATCCGCCACTGTACAATATATATGTCCGAAACAATTAGCCACGAATGTTGATTTGGGGTACCTTGTCCAACTATCTATGTTAGGTAGGTACTTTTGATGCAGTAAAACGAACTACTGATACGTATGCACTCGTTGGGTATGTACAATCTGCTTAATAAATGAATAATTCATAATATCTTATAAGTAACAAAGTTATAACAACGCAAACCATCCTATCTCTTTATTCCATAAACCTACGTGATACTAAAAATAAATTAGCTAATCATTATCAGCGTTACGGCCTTGCGTAAACGTAAATTTGGTTACGTGTGGGCAGGATTCCCTAACGACTACATCTGCGCCGCGAGAAATGATTTACCGAACGGTGTGTCGTTGCTTCATTCCATTCTAATTCTAGGGTGCCTCAGGGGAGTAATTTGGGTCCTCATTTCTAAATAACTGATAACAGTTAACTCGTATCATATAGAGTATAAACTCGTATTTTGGTTATATCGTGAAAGATTTGCATGGTAGGTATGGAAGGATAGCTTTGACTTAAGGTTATGGAAAATTCGTGATATTTTTTATGTTAAGAAGGAGACGTTATCAAACATACTAATATCGTAAGTGGAAATACTTTTTCATGAATGAATACCGATATCTATTATAAAATTGTTTATTTTCATGCAAATATTTTGGTGTGGATTGGTACATTTCGGCTTGTTGTAACACTTACCAAAGACCCTATATTGTGAAGAATAAAAAATGACTAATTCATTATTAGTCTTACTCGTATAAATTTATAAGGGTGAATTTCGTCAACAGGGTAATCGTTTACCATCAGATGATACGTCTGCTTCTATAATATCTAGTTTTTTATTAGTTAATTACATACTACAGACTCTAGGTCCGTACCTTTGTTTTCTAGTTACAGAGTTTGTTTGCTCGCTTATAGTAGTTATGTTTCTCCGCGCACAAAAATTACTTTTCTTATATTAATAAATTGACTGGTCTGATTTCTTGGTAACTTACAATACCGCCACTAGTCTAAGCTTAAGCGCTAGTTTTGTTTGCTTGAGGAGAGGCGTAAACGTGCCTCCCTAATTTGTAAATATATTTTTAAAATAATGTATCAATACGGGGATTAACACGATATTTATTATGTGAAACAACATTGTGTACTCACATATTTGGCTCGACGTTTCGGCTACGTTACAGCAGCCGTGGTCACGAGCGGACTTGAGTCCGCCCGTGAGTACACAATGTTGTTTCACATAATAAATATCGTGTTAATCCCCGTATTAATACATTATAGTTATAATGCAACGCGAAAATTTAAAAAACTATATATTTTTAAAATATTTAGGTATGTAAAAGTACTAACTAATGTGCTTAATCAATATTTTTGTGCTACTTAATTAGATTGCAATCTAAAAAACTTTATATTGACCGTGGGAGAGCAACGATTCGTCATGAACGGGCCGGCTCGACCGGAATGATACCACGGCCTTATAGAAAACCAGCGTGAAGGCATTGTGCTGTGTTTCGCTGCGTGAGTGAGGGTACCGGAAGCCCAATCCGGGGGAAAGGGGGGTTTAAAGATTAGCAGCGCATTTGTGACTCCACTGGTGTCGTGGGTGTCCATGAGCGGTGGCAATCGCTTACCATCAGGTGATCCGTCTGCTCGTCTGCCACCTATCACGTAAAAAAATCTAGTTTTAATTCATATTAATATTGTCTATATTGCCTATAAATTTGTATTTTAAGTGGTTTCGCTTAATTAATCATCTGGGAGGCGCAGCCGTCGACAAGTTTTGTAGTGCCCTACAAAGAGTTGTCAGTTAATGAGGCTCCCTCTGAACAAAGGAGCACGACGACGCGAGAGTGGAGATGACGGGACATCTCGAGGCTTTCGATATTTAGGGCGCTCGTATACAGGGCTGCCAGTGATGACCACTCCACACGAATCTAGTATTCTCTAGATATCCACACGAATATGGGAAAGTGTATGAGTGAGTTTGTTTGTCCATTTTTGACGACAAAACGGACCGACGAACTGTTGTGATTTTTAATAGTTGTTTATGAGATTTCTACCATGTACCTTATTTTTAAGTTTTCTATATTCCGATATTTCGGCACTGGTTGCAAGCGCTATGGTTACGAAGTAATTGAAGTATTTGCGGGTAAGATGTTACTGGCAGACAAAACGGAAACGGAACGGAACGGCAATATCGGAAACCCAAAAATAAGGTAGATGATAGAAATCTCGTAAATAACTATTCTAATGTTAGTGACCATGAAAGTTTAAAACAATATATTGCGATTTTTTTAAGTCGAGATAGTTGAAGGTATGGAGATACCGAGCCAAACTGCAGGCGAACGCTAGAATTGTTATAAAATTATACCACCTTATTATAAATCGCGATCTAAAGATTTAACCGTTAAAGTGCATGTCATCCCGTTCCAAAACGCAATGTAAAAATGAGCTAACACTAATTTTGTTCCGCGAATATCCTTAATTCGCGATTTGTAATAAGGGGTGTTTGGTCACCAACATTGTATAAGTGAAGCGTGAAGAAGCCAACGGAGATGATGCCTTAACATCGCTTCCGTTGTAATTGCAACTTGGGCTCTTCTATTGCTTACCATCAGGCCGAAGAGAGCCCATATACTGAGCCTCTTTAAAAAAATAGTTACCCGTTACACCATACCGCTTGTAACAGCGCCGAAATATTGTTAACTCAGGCAAATGGCAGAAATCATGTTGTAAACTATTCTAATAGTGTTCACTGGATTTCATGATCATCATTATCAAACTGATAAGAGACAAGCCTTGGTGCATTATGATTTTCGGTCGAGTTGATTAGAAGCAGGTATTTTTTAAATCTCTTACCTAGATGATGATAGGAGTTACCCCTTGCTTTTATTGACTATTATTTATCCTCATCTTCCTATGGGCCACCAGATTGACAAAATAGGTATTGGAGTGTTACTGCGATTACACTCGTGATAACAACGCATTTGGTGTTTTTGTAATCACCACTAGTAGCCCAGTGTGCTCCAGTGCTTAAGCCGCGTCGGTTCTGAGATTTGGTAAACATGTTTAACTCAAGTCAGCGGTTTTATGATTAGAAACGGGAAAAGGAATTCGCGTAATATGTATAGCTATTTCTTAAAGACTATATAGTTGGGCCAAGATAATAGGTCAAATTTCAAAATTCGAAAACATTACCTTGTAAGAACGGTCATTGAATTTATCAATATTTCTATGTTAAAAAAGCACAATTTCTTAACTTTTTAAAATAATGTTTGCATAGATTTTTTGCAATAAAGAAAAAAAAGATAATTTCACGATTTACTTTCGCTAAACTATTTATAAACTTATTAAAAATTTACTTTTCTAGAGAATAGAACGTTGGTGCAATATTGTGTCAGTCAACGCATTTTCTTTAGGGATGTTCCCCAATAAAAGAAACTATCCTCCTTCTTTTCAATAATTTTTATTCACAATTCTCTAAATAAAAGTATTATAACTTCTCTTCCATTATTATAGTATTCGATTCACGTTTGTTTGAAATGCAAATTGATTATTCACTTTGATTGAAGTCTTTAGTAGGTCACCTCTCTATGCAGCTAACATTGAGAAACGTCTAATGTGGCTTATTAGTTTGGCTCAAATATAGTAGGGTACATTACATACATACATTAAATAAAGGGTGTATCTGTGAACATTTACATCCCTTTAACCACGTGTTGTACTAACCATTATGAACAACATTTGTTCGATCACTTTTGGAAATTCGCATGAAAAAAAATCAACTTTTCACACAAAGTCGGTCACGTGACTTGGTCATTTTGTATGGGGAGTCGAAAAATTTTTCTATGAATTGCGAAAAGTCATTGAACAAATATTGTACAGAATGGTTGGTAGAACACGTGGTTAGAGGGGTGTAAATGTTCACAGATACACCCTGTATCTTACAACTTTTCATGATATGTACTGTACAGTACATATCACCATTTTTATTTGTCTACAAGATATTTGAATTCCTATGTTATATCTTAAACCTAAGTATAGAATTTGATCATAAAATGAAACATATAAACTACACTATGAAACTCTGTAAATTGTTACATAAATAGAGATACCACAATATTTGTCCCGGTCATAAAGTATGGTTGTCGTAAAGGTTGTAAAAGTGCTTGTCTTGACTGTAGATAATATTTGTATCAATGAACATTTGTGCAGAGCGAGAAACCGTAATCCATATCTATGGGCTGTAATTCCATTGACATCTTGTGAACAGCATTATAAGTCAATTTTTAAACATTAAAAAGTCAGTATCAGGAATTTTAACAACGTATTCATTGCATCAGTTGCAAGCTTAGAAGCCATGACACGTTCCACGTGTCATGTCGTGCTATTAGTAACCTCTCCTCGAGATTGCGAATCGAGTTCCAAAGGCGAGCAAGTCTGTCTGACATGACCGTTGCAATCGAAAGTGGGAATGGGCGGGCCTACGTTCGCTGCAGGCAAAGTGAGAAATACCCAGAGAAGAAGAATCAATCAACGACTGGACCAGTGTACTTGCGAAATTATAGTAACTGTAATAAGGATATTTTGTCTGTCCCGAGTAGGCCTTGGCTTACGTTTCAAATTATCTAAGGTTTCAAAGGTATGGTTATATTTCCAAATTGTACTAATACTTATTTCTGTGATGAATAGCTACTTGCGTTTATTCAATGTTTGAGTGATAAAAACATCTATATTTAAGTGAATAGGTAAGTACCTACTTAAAGCCCGGTCGTTGATTCTGATACCTATAACACGCTGATTACTTTGGGCTCTTACGTTGATGTATTTATGTGATGCTGTTTGGTATTAATATATGTAAGAGGAGTACTAAGTTTAGTGAGTAAATTTGCCCCCAAAGCACAATATCCGATACTAATTATAACCTACTAGCATTTAGGTAGTATGCATATCTCGTAGAAGATATTAATTTCGCTCACAAACTGCCTGCCCATATTCTCCACAAACAGCCAGGACGTAAAATATTTTGTAAAACGGGAGTAATATCCGTATCTTCCGAGAATTCCGGTGTCAGCGAAATCTCTCTCAACCCAATGTAGTGATGTAAAATGGCCGTCCGGTCATTGTACGTACAATTTTATGTTGTACTAGTGGTACCGCCCTCGATTTGTTTCGGGACATTAATGAATGAATATACTTTTATTGCACTCAAAGCACAGTATGAAAACATTCGTTCCACTTTGTACCAATAGATGGCGCTAGGTGTCGATAACACCACGCAAGCGTTTTGTGTTTACGCATTACCTATAACCGTTGCCGCTGCCTATAAGATTTACCTCTATTAATAGTATAGACAATGATTTTATAGGTATCCCTCGTCTATTTCTCGTGTCACGCACGTTTTTAGTTGGAGCATTCAGGTCACCTAGCACAAAACTCAACTCTACGTGATAATTCACAGGCGCAAAATTTGGAAATCCAAGCATCCCTTATCACCTGGGAGCTAGATCCCATGATTCAGTGAACTCAAGTATAATTTATTTCTTTATTTTTGCTTGTTTAGGATACTTAAAAAGTTACAAAAAGTAAGGTTGTTATGTATATCCTCTCCCTTCTCTCTTAGGTTAAGGTGACGGGTAGGGCACACTAGCGACGCCAATCGATTTTAATTTTACAATCTCTCGGCAAACACTTATAACGGGTGATTTTTTAAGAGCTTGAGAACTTTTTTAAACAATAAAACGCATAAAATTTGCAAAATCTCATCGGTTCTTTATTTTAAACGTTAGATTGGTACATGACATTTACTTTTTGAAGATAATTTCATTTAAATGTTGACCGCGGCTGCGTCTTAGGTGGTCCATTCGGAAAGTCCAATTTTGGGCAACTTTTTCGAGCATTTCGGCCGGAATAGCCCGAATTTCTTCGGAAATGTTGTCTTCCAAAGCTGGAATAGTTACTGGCTTATTTCTGTAGACTTTAGACTTGACGTAGCCCCACAAAAAATAGTCTAAAGGCGTCAAATCGCATGATCTTGGTGGCCAACTTACCGGTCCATTTCTTGAGATGAATTGTTCTCCGAAGTTTTCCCTCAAAATGGCCATAGAATCGCGAGCTGTGTGGCATGTAGCGCCATCTTGTTGAAACCACATGTCAACCAAGTTCAGTTCTTCCATTTTTGGCAACAAAAAGTTTGTTAGCATCGAACGATAGCGATCGCCATTCACTGTAACGTTGCGTCCAACAGCATCTTTGAAAAAATACGGTCCAATGATTCCACCAGCGTACAAACCACACCAAACAGTGCATTTTTCGGGATGGCATGGGCAGTTCTTGAACGGCTTCTGGTTGCTCTTCACTCCAAATGCGGCAATTTTGCTTATTTATGTAGCCATTCAACCAGAAATGAGCCTCATCGCTGAACAAAATTTGTCGATAAAAAAGCGGATTTTGTGCCAACTTTTCTAGGGCCCATTCACTGAAAATTCGACGTTGTGGCAGATCGTTCGGCTTCAGTTCTTGCAGGAGCTGTATTTTATACGGTTTTACACCAAGATCTTTGCGTAAAATCTTCCATGTGGTCGAATAGGGTAAGTACCATCCACCCCGGTGGGTCTGTCCCGTTGACGGGACAGTTGGGAAAAAGTGGGTAAGTACCATCCACCCCGGTGGGTCTGTCCCGTTGACGGGACAGTTGGGAAAAAGTGTTGCAACAACCCCGGTAGCCCCGATCCCGTCGTTTACCGGGGTGGATGGCACAGATTAAGTATCATCTACCCCGGCGAGTTTTTCAGCAGGGCGGTTAAGTAGCACATATACCTAGATGAGTAGCATACGCCGCATATATTAACCGTGGGAGAGTCACGATTCGGCATGAATGGGCCGGCTGGACCGGAGTGATACCACGACCTCACAGAAAACCGGCGTGAAGCTTCATTGTGCTGTGTTTCACTGCGTGTGAGTGAGTGCGTAGCGGAGGCCCTATCCGGGGGAAAGGGGGGTTTAAAGGTTGGCAGCGCACTTGTGACTCCACTGGTGTGTCGCGGGTGTCCATAGGCGTCGGCAATCGTCATCTTGAGACTACACTGGTGTGTCATTAGGTGATCCGTCTGCTCGTCTGCCACCTATCACATAAAAAAAAATACGCACCGGTAGCCTTATTAAACATTGGGCATATTTCATGACTTATTCATACGACAAAATCAAGAGTTATTATAGTTTTCTTTTACCTACTTTCCTTAGATAGATATCATTAAATATTATTTTATTCTGAAACATCGGGCCTTGGAGGGAAACTACAATTAATAATCTTTGAGTTAGAATGTTTTACTTAAAGGTAACGTTTATTTATTTTTTAAAAGAAATAAAATTACATTAAAAAATATAAAAAAAAAATAAGGTAAGGCCTTTTTATTCCCCCAAACGATCTTGTCATTATTTAAGAAATATGTTCTCTAAGAAAACCTTGGTCTCTAAGAATCTTCTGTCGCGTAAGATATCCCAAAAATGAAATGTGAAAAAAAAAAGTCAATATGTAAATTTTCTTCAAGACACATAGGTCTGTCGTATAAGATTAGTACTTAGTTGGATACTTATTTTTCCTTATTATGGAATTAATAACCTCCAGGGTCCATTTTTTTCCAATCTGTATGTAGGTACGTATTGTTAGTTAAGTAATGTTTTATTAAATTGCAACCGTTTTTTATTTTGTTTTTATACTTTATGTATATGTCAAAGGAAATGTATGTGAAATCCGTATACAATTCCTAAAATCGCACGAAAATGTGTGGAATCAATTATATTTAACACATTTCCTAGGCAATGTATACATGTCCTAACTAGCAATCGGAAATGTACTAAAATCGGAGAAACTGTCTGTAGACAAGAGCGCCAGAAGACCTAAGAAATAATGGCAAAAGATTATGTTGGTAAAACATTAGAAGATTTCCTAAATTGCTCCGGAACATTTCCTAGAAAATGTATCTACATATATACCTACCTAATATAACTTCTTATGCTACTCACATCTATGTTAACCGCCCTGTTGAAAAACTCTCCGGAGTAGATGATACTCCGGCCCAGCCGGCCCATTCATGCCGAATCGTGACTCTCCCACGGTTAATATATGCGGCGTATACTACCTACTCATCTAGGTATATGTGCTACTTAACCGCCCTGCTGAAAAACTCGCCGGGGTAGATGATACTTAATCTGTGCCATCCACCCCGGTAAACGACGGGATCGGGGCTACCGGGGTTGTTGCAACACTTTTTCCCAACTGTCCCGTCAACGGGACAGACCCACCGGGGTGGATGGTACTTACCCAATAACACAAACCCAATTGCTGCGAACGGCGACGAATAGACATTTCACGGTCTTCAGCAACACTCTCAGAAACAGACGCAATATTCTCTTCTGTACGCACTGTACGCATTCGTGTGGTTGGTTTAATGTCCAATAAAGTAAACTAAGTGCGAAACTTGGTCACAATCGCATTAATTGTTTGCTCACTTGGTCGATTATGTAGACCATAAATCGGGCGTAAAGCGCGAAACACATTTCGAACCGAACACTGATTTTGGTAATAAAATTCAATGATTTGCAAGCGTTGCTCGTTAGTAAGTCTATTCATGATGAAATGTCAAAGCATACTGAGCAAATAATAATAAATGAAAATCATAACCTCAAAAAATCTGAGCAAATACTAATGCATGAAAATCCTAACCTCAAAAAAATCACCCATTACTATTTAAATAACCATGCACAAATGTTAGGTCCGTGCACAAACGCAAAAAATTGATTCACGACAAAAGTGGCCGCTTTTGGCGTGAATCAATTTTTCGCATACAAAAACGGATCCAACATTTGTGCATGGTTATTAAATCTAAACCGACTGGTGCCGCTAATGTGCCCTACCCGTCACTTTAAGGTTAAGTCGCAGTGATTTTAATTACACCAAGTCTAATTAAAAACTAATGAATTAAAGTTATAATAATAGTATATTTTTATGAAATAAGGGGAGATGAGCAGACGTATCACCTGATGGTATGTGATTACCGCCGCAAACGAACACCAAAAGAGTCACAAGTGGGCCCGGTGGGCCTTTTAAAAAGGAGTAAGTATGTATACTCTTTTCTTGAAGGTTTCAGGTCGTATAGGTCCATAAACACCGCAAACGATAGTTCATTCCATACTTTTTTCGTACGAGGTAGAAAGTACTTTTATGTAGGTGTTATATTTATGTTTCATCTGTTGTATGATATCTGTAACACTGTGAAGTGCTTTTTTTATGCTAGACCCAACAAACGAGCAAGGTGCACCAGCCCAGAGATGGGAGCAGTATTCCATATGGGGCCGAACTTGTGCCTGAGTTGTAACCGATGAGTTGGTGTGAAATATCGCCCCGCTCTATTAAGTATACCAAGTTTCTTTGAAGCTATTTTAGCTTTGCTTAAGCTGCTTAGTTTACCTACGGATTGTGATCAATGTGTGAGATGTTGCATGAATTGATTATAATAAAATTGGACAATGGTCTCATCCCTCCACGGGGTGGGCAAAGCGTCGTCAATGCTGGATAAAATTTGTGCATAAACTAGGCTCCCTGCCGCTTGCGAGCCGCTGCATGTTTCATGAAAGACCCGTTTACACGGAATATTTTATGAGAGTTGTTCTCGTGAATTTTGAACGCGGCCTCAATAATAAATCGCCATAGTTTTTATTTGAGCGGAGTTTTGACATTTATGGCTGTTGAAGAATCGTTTGTGTTAGGGGTAGAAAATACTTGGGAAATAAAGGTACTTGCATTGTTCTTGCACTAGTGTTCCTCTCTTCGAGTACCGATCGGCTTTTTATTGACTGCCTCGATGGCGCAGGGGCTAAGGTCTCGTGCTCGAGCGCAGAACTTGTGGTCGGATTCTGTTCCGGTCAATCTAGGAAACGTACTTGTCTAAATTAATTCGGATCCGGTTGTGCTTGGTAACGGCTGTCGCCGCTACTCATAGGACAGGGAATGCCCTAATTTGAAGCTAGATGATCATTGTGAATTATCTGGCGAAATATATTTATTCTGTATTATGCTGTATCAGCAGACATTATACTCACACAGAGTATGCGAATTGTTTTCTAATAAAACCTTACTGAAAAGATAGTTTTTAGAATCGTCTGCCCATAGAAGATTAGAAGCACTAAATATAATTTATTTACCAACACGGTGTGTTGGATTTCTAGAGATTATGTCAATGCGCAATGACGCTTTAATAGCATTACGTAGAATAAAGTATTACAATTCACCCTGCACTCTAAGGTCTTCTACAAGTCTAATAGTTATCTGTAATAGGTAAAACGTTGTACCTAATTGTGTACTCCACTAAATGTGTACACATTGGGCTGACAGCTACACGTCGGGTGATTACAATCTGTCCGTAAATCCAAATTAAATTCAATATCAATAATAATATCTTTTATCACGTTTTAGGAAACGTGCTAGCACCGCCGGGTCCTGGTAGAAGGGACAAAAAGGTGTGGATAGACGTCGTAAGGGATGACATGCATGCCAACAAACTGATCACTATGGATGCCCAAGACAGTGCGAAGTGTAGGAATTGATATACGAAAGCAGACCCTGCGCTTTGGATGCAATCAGGACACAATGCTTATGATAAAGAAGAAGATCACGTTATAGTAAAATAGAAAATGTATGAATATTCCCAGCAGGGAAACAATTGTAAGGGTATTTTAGTAACCCAATACGTACAATTTTATGTGTATTACATACAGATAGTAGTATTATTGTTTAAAATGGCCGCTTTGGTTAGGTTATTGACCCTGCACGATCCATCTCAGTTGTGATGTGATACGATGGGGCCCATCGGAATTTAAAAATTAAAGTGTGCACTTCTGTTTGCATATACGCTGTCCCTATTAAGAGCGGTCAGTATCACCGGGTCAAAGGTGGCAATCATCTCAAAGTGTCATTACCGGTTCCGACATTTTGCAGCCCGGCGTGCGCTAAGTAGGACCACATAGACAGGGTACCCAGGCCTACTGAATCATGTTTATACGTTCAGAATCGTACAACATCCTGTTCGGAAGGTGCACGTTCTTATTTATTAAGCTACCATCGCTTTATTCCCATAAGAAGAACAGTCAACCATCAATAAGCAGCCCCAAAACCATTCATATCAGCAAAACCATTCACACGTCGCGTTCAAGCCGGATAATTAAATATCCGTTAGTCAGAAATACTTGAGCGGAATTTTGGCGGCGCTTGAACCGTCGTTAACACAAATTAATATCGACTGTATTTCCTCGGGTATTACGCCCCGTCCAGCTCGGGCTTGCATTTTGTAGCTTATTAAAGTTGTCCGTTACAAACGAACCAGGAAGGGTGACCATACTTCTTTTTCGTTTCTGTAAGGGTATGAACCATCGGCCATGAAGCACATTTGGCTCGCTCAGTGATCACATTGAAGGGATCGCCGTCTGAACTTCGTAACTCTTAGATTACACTTCCATTTCATTAGGGAAATTAACATGTTTGGAGCCTAGGGTACCATGATTCAGGATTTGGAGAGTCTGGTAATTACAAAGAAGCGACTGTCGTCTGATCTTCGCAACCTTTTAATAGTGGAACCAGACCAACTAAATCATGGTGACACGTTTCAGAAACTATCAGAAACGTACAACGTTTTCCCGCACCGCCGAGCACAGAATATGAACCATTGGCCATGAATTAGAATTTGGGAACTCCAATAAACACATTGAAGGGATCTCCGTCTGAACTCCGTAACCCTTAGATCACACTTTCATCTCATTAGGAAAATCAATAAAGCACGAAATATAAAATAGCGTTAGTTTTTTTTCTCAGAACATAGTTTTTTTTTTCTTTGGTTTACTAAAACCAGATAATTACACCTCTAAAGTGATATATTAGTATTGACTATATTTTGTGGCAAGCAAGAATCTATGCGAGTTTTAAGATAAAAGATGAAAATGTTATTTATTTATTTTTATTCGATTTTTTTACCACATATTGTGAAAATACTTACCTATGTTTTTTTTTATTGTTTGATTGCATACCACAAACTCTGGGTCCGTGCCTTTGTTTGCTAGTTATAGAGTTTGTTTTCTTGCATATACTAAGTAGTTATGTTTCTCCGCGCACAAAAATTACTTATTGAATTTTAAACCGTAAACTTTAACAATCATAATCAGAGCAACTTCTATAGAGTGGCTTTCCACTTTGGACTAGATCGAGATAAAATAAAACTTTCTTGTTGTGTCGATAAATAAAATAGAGTTTTGAACATGTATAGACAGAGAGCACTGAGAGCCTACTTACGAATTTACGTTGTAGCCGTGTCGACTGTACGAATGGTGCATTGTATACGGTCCTCTTATGTAGATATATCTATATTCAGCACCTCTTGTTTGTAAGGGATTTTAGATAATATTGTAATTTAATTGAATCAAAATGTTTTGAATTCAAAATCACAAATTATAATAAGTTACATTGAGTCCATAGCCAAAACTGCAGCAAAAAAGCTAGGCATACTTGGGAAGGTCAAGCGGTACTTTAAGCCCAAGCAGCTCATAAGTTTATATCGAGCTCAGGTTCGCTCCTGCTTGGGGTACTGCTGTCACCACTGGGACGGTTCTGCCCGGTATCAGTTAGACGCTCTGGACTCAATAGAGCGTATAACTCCATTGAGTCCAGAGCGACGACGTGTGGCATGCCTCTCGGTCTTCTACCGGATTCATTTCGGGAAGTGTGTGTAGGTTCTACATAATTTGATCCCCCCCCAGCCCGTTTCATCACTGGACAACAAGGCGCGGCGAGGGCTTTCATCCTTATGTGGTAAAACTACCCCCTATCCGCAAGAAGCGATTCGCTTCCACATTTATAATGCGGATGGCGGAGGAACGGAACTCCTTGCTGAGTTTTGTTTTTCCTGACCACTATAATCTGAACATCTTTAAGGCAAGAGTGAACAGGCATCTTTTAGGCAAACGCGTATCATCCTAGACCTCATCGTCGCATTCCATCAGGTGCGATTGTGACCAAGCGTTAGCCCATTGACCCAAAAAAGTTAAAAAACTTATCCGGGCTCCCGAGCGACGCTGTAGCTGGTTTGAAGGGAACCGGAAATGACTCGCTAAGAAAACAAAATATTTGGTATACTTACATATGAATGGGATAATAAGCAATTTGGGATGACATCATTTTCGCTGCCATTTAGGTACTAAGGAATGATGGTATGCCAGAAATAATATGCACTTTAAACGCAAATTTGGATCGCATATCCAGTTGGTCTCGCGAGTTTGGCGTTTCTGTAAACCCTGCAAAGTGCCAGTCAATTATCATAGGTAGCTCGAGAATGCTCGCAAAAATGAATACTGATGATCTGCCCTCCGTTCAGTTCGACGGAACAACCATCCCATATTGTTCTTCCGTACGCAACTTGGGCCTCTATTTGGACTCAACTCTTAGCTGGACTGTCCACATTGCGGAAGTAAGTCGTAGGGTGTTGGCGTGCCTGAGAGGCCTGTACCGCTTTAAATTCTTTCTTCCTTTTACCACTAAGCTTATGCTGGTTCAGTCTTTAATCATTCCCATTATTGACTACGCTGACGTCTGTTATTCCGATCTCACTTGCACCCTTACCGACAAACTTGATCGTCTTCTCAATAACTGCATTCGTTTCATCTTTGGACTCCGAAAATACGATCATGTCTCTGCTTTCCGTGATCGCCTCAAATGGCTCCCCATACGTCAGCGTAGAAACTGTCGAATACTCTGTTTTCTCTTTAATATCCTCCATAACCCACTTTCTCCATCTTATCTCAAGGATCACTTCCAATTCCAGTGCCAGTCTCATGATCATTCTCTCCGTTCTGCAAACAACCTGCGTCTTTACATCCCGCGACACCACACCTCGTTCGTTACCAACTCTTTCACCGTGCAGGCAATACGGCTTTGGAATTTACTGCCTATTAATATCAAAACCTCACTGAATAGGCATTCATTTAAGAAAAGGGTTCGTGAGCATTTTTTGACATCTAATCTTTCCGCATGACTTAATTGCTTATATGTATATAAATAACATTTTATATGTAGTATTTTTTTTTCCTATGTATTTTACTTTTTTTTTTTGTTTTTAGTTAGCAGCATATATTGTATTTATTTAAAATGTACTTATTAATAATATATTTATTTAAATATATTTATATACGTAGGTATGTATATAGTATATAGTATATAATGTAGTTATTTAATATTAGTATTTTTCCTTTCGCCGCACCACTGCACTTTCTGCATGACCCAAAGGTTGACTGGTAGAGAATGCTTCTTGGCATTAAGTTCGCCTTATTGTATCAAAATTTGTGCAATAAAAGTTTAAATAAATAAATAAAAAAATGGTAAGCTATATAATTATAAGCTATTTAAATATGTATCAAGTAAATTTTATCGCTCTTGTAAATTTAAGGTACCTACAAGATATCTAAGGAATGCCAGTGAGTCATCGTCATCGTCATCGTCAGCCCATTTAAGTCCCCACTGCTAGGGCACGGGTCTCCCTCAATCACATGAGGGGTAATTGCCATACTCACCACGCTTGGCAGACGGGTTGGCGAGGGTTTGATATAAATGCAGAGTTTTCCTTCTCTGGGTGCTGATGATTATGCCAGCAGCTTTATCTTAGTCACCTTTTACGACACCTCGGTAAGAGTGAGGGTGGCCTATTCTAACAACTGTTATTACTATGAATAAAAGTTTAATATACTAAAAAGATATTTTGGCCCTTTAAAATATTAATTTGTAGTATGAATTCGCTGATGTCAACTTTGAATTATTAGTGTCAATACTTGGTTAGTATAAAATAACTGTTCCATTGGATGCGGGCAGCGCAGGATCTGTGTGGAGAACATTGGGGGAAGTCTATGTCCAGCAGTGGACGTCTATTGGCCGAAATGATGATGAGCGTACACGTTCTACTTTGTAAGCAATGATGCCAACGTTCACACAAACCCGAGTGATTTAAACTCAAAGGCCTATTTCAAACAATTCCTAATGGGCATTTTCATCTTCGAAACATTCGCAAACCGCCTAATGACATGCTCATTGTTTTCGCACGAACAATGAGGGTGGCCTTAGTCTGTTTTCCTAACTTACCTATCTATTGTTCCCAAAAACAGCCCAGCAGTAATTACCCAGCAAACTATCGATTTTACTATTCATAGATAACCTTTGATTAGTTGCGCATATAATAAGACCATATCATATCAACGGACGAGAAGGCACGGCGAGAGGTTTTCCGGCCTTACACCTTATCCGCATTCATAATGTGAACTGCTAAGGAAAGGAATTCCTTGCCAAGTCTGTTTTTACAATCTGGACATCTGAACATGCATCTTCTAGGCAAGCGCGTTATATTCTAGACCTTATAGTCAATTTCTATCAGGTGAGATTGTGGTTAAGCGTTGATCAATCATCATCATCATCATTTCAGCCAATAAACGTCCACTGCGACCTTTAGATGACCCGATTGGAACAGTGGTAGTGAACGCTGCCTCTGATACAAGGGTTGCGGGTTCGATCCCCGCACAGTACAAATATTTGTGTGCATGAACATGTTTGTTTGTATTGGTCTGGGTGTTATTTACAAAAGAAAAGTATATAAGTATGTATTTACAAAAGAAAAGTATTATATGTATATATTTGTAATCCCACTGTTGATTCTGATATTCGTAACACAGGTGCTTGAGGTACCTATCTCGAAATCAGATCAATGTATGTGATGTTGTGAAATATTTATTTATTTATTTACTGCTGGACATAGGCCTCCCCCAATGATCTCCACACAGATCGATCCTGTACCGCCCGCATCCAAGGGATTGCTGCGACCTTCACCAGAACGTCGGTCCACCTTGAGGGAGGCCTGCCATGGCTTCGACCTCCTATACGTGGCCTCCACTCGAGGACCTTTCTGCCCCATCGGCCGTCTGTGCAATGTGCCCTGCCCATTGGCCTGCACTTCGTAACATATTCGCTGAATTTGGTGACGTTGTGATGCAATGATATCCTTGACTGCTAGAGCATCTACTTACAAAAGAGATATTGTAAATGGACTCATTGGATTGCTTTTTATGAATAGGTGAAACATTAGATATGATCGATAGATATGATTTACCGTGGGAGAGCCACGCTTCGGCTTGAATGGGTCGGCTCGAACGGAGTGATACCACAGCCTCAGAGAAAACGCGGGTGAAGCAGCACTGTACTGTGTCTCACGCCGTGAGTGAGGATACCGGATTAACATCAAGTGATCCGTCTGCTCGTTTGCCACCTATCACATTAAAAAAACAAAATATCATCGTGGGTTGTAAAAATAACCATACACACCTACTAGGTTTTAATATGGGCAGGTACCTAAAGGGCAGTTTTTTTTAATATGATTTTCCATGATATTTGACCAAAACGACAAAAAAATTACATTGTAGTTATAAATATCGATACCATCAATGGGTGATTATCAAGCGCCAACACTACATGACAAAAATATTAAACATTAATTACTTTCCTAAAATTCCATATTATTTCGCCTTAAAATTGTAAGAGCTGAGCGAAAAAAGCGAACTTACAAAGGATTAGCGAAGTTGGTAGCGTTATTAAATGTTGGAAAGTAATGTTCAAGCGGTTTCCATTCGAGCCCCAGTAAACTAGCTATATTGTTGGCTCTCGCAGCTCTAAAAATTTGCCTTACTTTTATTTAATGTGTGCATAAAATTATTTTAATTGGGGTAAGTTTTAAACATATTCTAGTTTACTATAAAGTAAGGGCTTTTTGCGATACGTAATAACACAGTACATACTACGTAGTTCTTTTACTTCCCTCTGCAGTCAAATGTTAATGTCGTATGTTAAATGTACTCGTACATATAACTTTAATTAAATGGTTGATATATTTTATACCAATCTTTTGCAATTTATTCTTAAGTAAATAACTCACTTAAAAATTTCATCTCGAGTTCAGGCGGGACTCGAATCCACACCTTCCGCAATCCGGTTGAATATTCTACAAATTAGACCACTGAAAGCGTTATTAAGCCGACGAAATTTGTAAGTGCTTGATTCGACATGAGCTGTCGATAGTCTCATCAATATTGTAGGTATATTTACAATATCCAGTGGAAATATTATTACAAATATTTGACCACCAGTTAAGATGCGACGGCTAAATCAATAGTTGATATTTTTATAGCAATATATTTTTGCAATTTATTCTTAAGTAAATAACACACTTAAATATTTCATCTCGAGTCAGGCGGGACTCGAACCCACACCTTCCACAATCCGGGTGAATGTTCTACAAATTAGACCACTGAACGCGTTATTTTGCCGACGAAATCTGTAAGTGCTTGATTCGACATAAGCTGTCGATAGTCTCATCAATATTGTAGGTATATTTACAATATCCAGTGGAAATATTATTACAAATATTTGACCACCAGTTAAGATGAGACTGCTAAATCAATAGTTGATATTTTTATAACAACCTTTTGCAATTTATTCTTAAGTAAATAACACACTTAAAAATTTCATCTCGAGTCAGGCGGGACTCGAACCCACACCTTCCACAATCCGGGTGAATGTTCTACCAATTAGACCACTGAACGCGTTATTAAGCCGACGAAATTTGTAAGTGATTGATTCAACATGAGCTGTCGATAGTCTCATAAATATTGTAGGTATATTTACAATATCCAGTGCAAATATTATTACAAATATTTGACTACCAGTTAGGATGAGACTGCTAAATCAATAGTTGATATTTTTTATAGCAATCTTTTGCAATTTATTCTTAAGTAAATAACACACTTAAAAATTTCATCTCGAGTTCAGGCGAGACTCGAACCCACATCTTCCACAATACGGGTGAATGTTCTACAAATTAGACCACTGAACGCGTTATTAAGCCGACGAAATTTGTAAGTGATTGATTCGACATGAGCTGTCGATAGTCTCATCAATATTGTAGGTATATTTACAATATCCAGTAGAAATATTATTACAAATATTTGACCACCAGTTAAGATGAGACTGCTAAATCAATAGTTGATATTTTTTATAGCAATCTTTTGCATTTTATTCTTAAGTAAATAACACACTTAAAAATTTCATCTCGAGTTCAGGCGAGACTCGAACCCACACCTTCCACAATCCGGGAGAATGTTCTACCAATTAGGCCACTGAACGTCAATTTCGTCAGCTTAATAACGCGTTCAGTGGTTTAATTAAATGGTTCATTCAAACATTCGATTATAAATTTCGATCATGAAGATAAGAAATAGGTTTTTAAAATACACTGTTTAAAAGGAACCTAAATAACAACAGATTAAAAGTACTAACTTTTTATGTGATAGGTGACAGACGAGCAGACGGATCACCTGATGTAAGACATTCCCGCCGCCGATGGACACCCGCGACACCAGTGGAGTCACAAGTACGATGCCAACCTTTAAACCCCGAAATACCCCGATTTGTTGAAGTATTATAATGAAAAAGACGAATTATTAGCAGTGCCTAAGATGTTGCGGCCATTTTCCTAAAAGATAATTTAATTTTTCCAATTTTTTTCTCTCCTTTCCTTCAAAATCCGGTTGCCTACATGGCAAGCTAAACACGCTAGGAGCTACGCACACATACATGCGTGCTTACAGTGATCTAAGTTAGGCTCGGCACCAATGACAGAAGCAGACGTGTGGGAGAGACATGTTACGAAATACCGTTAAGGTGAAGAGTATGGCACACTAGCGACGCCAATCGATTTAATTTTTTAGTTACTATACCGGGTCTAATTTAAACAATTTCGGGGTTACGACCTCTCGGCAAACACTTATACTATTTATTAAATAACCATGCACAAATGTTCGGTCCGTTTTTGTAAGCGATTTTTTTTTATGTATGTTCACCAATTACTGACTCCGCCAATTATTGATCGATTTGCAGAATTATTTTTATATTTGAAAGAACACACTCCCAAATTGGTCCCATTGTAACCATGTTAGGATCTGATGATGGAATCTCAGAGAAATTGAGGGCAACCTTCAAATTTTAAAGGTACAAACAGATAATGTTTATGTAGCTTTTTTCAAAGCTGTATCAGTATTTACACTTGCATGTATTAATTTGGTGACTCTGCTAATGATGGAAGGTCAACTCCTCAACGGTAAGGAGTTAAAGAATAACTCTCTCAATACTGACCTCTAAATTAGTTTGTTAGTTATTAAGCGGGTGGAGAGAATTTCTACGAAAAAAAAACCGTCTTCAGAAACGAACTAAAAAGTGTAAAATAATATTTTTAACACTTCAAATAACATTTTATAACAGTACACTTAGTTCGTAGTTTTTGAAGGCGGTTTATTTTTCGTATAAATTTTTTTTTCATGTTTTTTAGTGTCTCATTTTTTTTAAAAAGTACAACGGTAAATGTATAAAGCAAAATGTTAAGATTTTTTAAAGATTTACTCGTGTAATATTATCTCCTTACGAGTAACCATAATTCTTATTACTTATTGCCTGAAGTGGCCATTTTTTGCTATCACAAAAATTATGAAATTATGACATAATTTTTATGTCTCAAAAAATCTTGATACTTTCTTTTTTGGATTGTACGTTTCATTACGTTGTACTTTTTAAAAATAATCTCATAATCGCTACAATTAATACCAATCTATTGGTGAGTTTCGTCAATGCGTCACCTATTGGGTTAAGGATGGCTTCGATATCAAGGTCAGCTGGATCTAATTAATTTGTACTTATTGTTCAGGGAGACTAGACGAATGGTGTAAATTTTAACGCATATTTATTTTGTTACGAAGTTTAAAATTACCCTCTGACTGCGGTCCGCGGAGCAGTCTTAATAATGGAAGTAAATAGGAGGCAAAAGGTCGATAAAACGCTTAAGGCTTTTATAGCTTTTCTTGTGAGTAAACACTTAATGGGGCGGTGTTAGATAAGTTACGCCAAAATGCCTAATAGTGCTTAGGGATCAAATGCAGCCAGAATTAAATTATTTTCACCTTTAAGAGAATAATTTGGCAGATTTTTGCAGATCTCTTTCGCAGATCAGAAAGTGGCCGCTTACAATGAGCCGATTAAGGAGGCTCAAAGTCACCCAGAGAGCAATGGAGAGGGCTATGCTCGGAGTCTCCCGGCGTGATCGTATCAGAAATAATGAGATCTGCAGGAGAACTAAGTTCACAGACATAGCCCAAAGAATTGCATGCCTCAAGTGGCAATGGGCAGGGCACATAACGAGGAGAACAGACGGCCGTTGGGGCGGAAAGGACCTCGAGTGGAGGCCACGTACAGGAAGTCGTAGCCGTAGCAGGCCTCCTACAAAGAGGACCGACGATCTGGCGAAGATCGCGGGAATCCACTGGATGCGGGCCATCACGGGACCAGTCTGTGTGGAGAACATTGAGGGAGGCCTATGTCCAGCAGTGGACGTCTATTGGCTGAAATGATAATTAAGAGAATAGGCAATTTGATAATATGTCTTTTAATCATAGAGTATACATAGGCCCGAGCCGGGGATTTGTACTTAAGTTTTCAGTAAGAAATTCTTAGTGTCAGCCCGGAGTCCGCCCCCGTGCCTCGGAAAGCACGTTAAGCCGTTGGACCTGCGCCCAATCGCTCTCCGGTCGTGTCACGCTGGTGTCCCATCAGAATACGAGTGTAAGGGAATAGAGAGTGCACTTGTGTTTGCGCACACACTTGACCACTATAATATATCCTGCGTACGTGCTGATCGTTGAGATTGGCCACCGTATCCGTAATCGGTTGGAGGATATTATTATTATACATAAGCAAGCGCATGCGTCAGACCCGGTCTTTTGTACAATAGACCGGGTCTGACGCACGCGCTACTAAGCTTACTAAGCTACTTAATTGCTAGCTACTAAGCCACTTTTGATGCTGACATCAAAAGTAACTTAACACTTTAGTACCATGTCAAAGTAGCATTTTTTACGTACCCCTTAGAAACTGACTATAATAGGCAGAACAGTTACTTTGACATGGTACTAAAGTGTTAAGCTACTTTTGATACTGACCGTACTCATTGTAAGCAGATATTTTATAGGACCCACCATCGATTAAGATATATATGGTATCTCGCTGATTGACATGGCAATGGCACTCAACGAATCCTTGTCAGTGAGGTATACTTAGTTTGCTTATGTATACTCTTTCTAAGCTTTTAATCAACATGAAACCAAATGAAAGTAAGTCAAAATCAAAAACGCCGACGTGACTTCAAAGTAAGTATGATAAGCACTTGTTTTATGGATATTAAAAATGTTTATCTCTTATGTTACAATCAGTTCAATCGTGCGTGACATAATGATCTGCTAGCTTAGTACCTCATTCCTGCTACCAACTCTCACCCAGCAACTACGTGACGGTCACGCACTAAATTGGTAAACGCAAATACAAATCTATTTATTATATAAAAAAAATAAAGACTTTAGTCTACAAGTAAATAAATATCGAATAATATTAGTGTGACAGTGGACCTCGCAGTCGGCACAGGCCTGTCCTTCGAGGACCTTAACGTCGATTCCTATTCTAGATTAATGGGGTTTTACAATTCAAAATGTGAAATGAGAAAGAAGAAAAACATATAAAAAAAAGGATGGTATTCTAAGTATGTATGTAACACAAGACCTGACTGACCGACTGACTTGACCGACTGACTGTGGCCAAAGATCGTGGGTTCGATCCCCACCCTGGGCAAACATTCGTGCGATGAACACTTATGTTTGTTCAGTGTAATATATGTATTTAAGTGTATATTTGAGTTCCTCTGTAGTCTGATATCTGTAACATAAGTGTTTAAGCTACTTAGTACGAGTACGGAATCAGGGCAACGTATGAGATGTTGTGAGAATTGTTATTAATTATTATATTATAAAACCTAATAATTTAAAAGTCAATTGTACCACAAAAAAAAACATTTTTTTTTAAATAATTAATTAAGATACACTTTTATCTATAGGAACTGCTCTGGTTCTGATTAACTCCAAGTAATAAGCTCTGCGGATTATGCATAATGGCGTCATCATCATCATCGTCAGCCCATTTAAGTCCCCACTGCTGGGGCACGGGCCTCCCTCAATCACATGAGGGGTAATTGCCATATTCACCACGCTTGGCAGACGGGTTGGCGAGGGTTTTGATGAGAGGCATAATGGCGTATTTACTTATTTTGTTAAACTTATTTTATAGATATGGATACCTAAAATGACGGAACCGGTTTGCAAAGGAATATATTTAAAAAGGTTTCAATTTTTAACACCAATTTTGTATCCAATAGACATGAGCGCCACGTTCCGGCTGCATTTGAAATAGGTATCCAAATACTTCCACGTCGCGCAACACCTTTATAGTGAAGTTCCTCAGGAGAAACTCAACGTTCAACAACCTTCCAGGGGGAGGGGGGTTAAAAGGTAAGCAGCGCACTTGTGACCCCACTAGTGTTGCAGGTGTCCATGGGCGGCGGTAATCACTTACCATCAGGTGATCCGTCAGCTCGTCTGCATGGTTATTTAATAAATAGTATAAGTGTTTGCCGAGAGGTTGTAACCCCGAAATTGTTTAAAAACATCCGGTTTAGTAGCTAACAATTTAAATCGATTGGTGTCTCTAGTTAGCGCTACCCGTCGCCTTAAGGTAGCGCTAACTAGAGACACCAATCGATTTAAATTGTTAGCTACTAAACCGGATCTATTTGAATTGATTTCAGAGCGGGAGGATTTGTTTAATAATTGTGGACTACTTTTTGATCTGATTTTGCATTCGAAATTTGGATTAACGGCATAAGTGGCCGTTTTTGGCGGTAGTTCAAATTTCGAGTACAAAAGCAAACCCAAAAGATAAGTATTAAATACGTAGTATAAGTGCATTCCGAGAGGCTGCATTCGAAATTGTTAAAAAGATATCCGGTTTAGCTACTAACAATTTAAATCAATTGGCGTCGCTAGTGTGCCCTACCCGTCAGCTTAGCAGTGCGGAGCGCTCTTATACAAACATCGTCGCAACCGGTGCAGGTTTCCTTAAAAAACAACCCGATTTACATAATTCGTTGTCATTTTGTATGAACGATGAAACGATCAGCATAAGTGAAATTATATATTAAACAGATTAATGTCACATTACAAAAAAATAAGTACAATATATGGTACAAGTAAGATATATGGAAGGTAAATTGCGGTTTACGGTTTATAAGGTATTAAAAAAAAACTATTTACTAGATCTAGTCCAAACCAATTTTCGTTGTTAGGTTTTATGGTAATAATGTATATCATATATTTATTAAAGAAGTTTGAGGGGGGGGAGGGGACAATTTACCACTTTGGGACCGTCTCTTGCGCAAAGTATTGTGTTTAGAAAAAAATTATGGTAGGTTGGTTAATACCTAGGAACTTTCTGATAACATCATTATTTGTTGTTGTTAATTTGACTTTTTTTAGCTTCGAGTAAAAATGTTTACTTTACATTTTTACTCAAGAAAATTCTTTACAGGCGGTACAAAAGGTGCTACGATAAACGATACGTTTAAGCGAGCTTACAGTGACAAATTGCCTATTATATTATTAAGTGCTGTTTTCGTAGACAAATTGACCCCATCATCCTGCTGACTTAAGTAGTAGCCCAGTAAAATTAGGTTTTAAAATTGCAAAGTGTGATGTGATTCTGCATTTTTGGTATGTTGTATGGGTCTGTTTGAAAAGTATGAATTCCAATTTGTAACTTCGGATAACTTTTGGAAACAGAAAATCTTCGAAGTTTTTAGTTTTTATTATTTTCTCTATATTATACATTTTATGTGGAGGATGTCTTCTTCACTAATATACTGTATTAAATAACCTACACTATGAGCCTAATTACAGCTCTAATGACACCATAGAAGCCAAGCTATGGAACTTTGAAATTAATTAATTATTTTAGAAAATTGAATTTTTCAGGTTTTACGGACGTATTTTACGAAATATTAGCAAACCCCGTAAACCACGAAGAAAAATTACTGTAAATAATTTGTAGTAAATTTATTGAACTATTATTTGAGCCCACGACAATGTCTATTAGACATTTTTTTTACTTACAATCTCAAATAAACTAGATGAAGGTA
This sequence comes from Marasmia exigua, assembly GCA_019059595.1. Taxonomy (NCBI): domain Eukaryota; kingdom Metazoa; phylum Arthropoda; class Insecta; order Lepidoptera; family Crambidae; genus Marasmia; species Marasmia exigua. Next base: position 21,968,552 of record CM032463.1, read on the forward strand.
TAATGGATCATAGAGGCAAGAGACAGGGTTGTTAGAAATTAGACCGGAATCTGATAAAGATTTATTCAAGAGGTCATTTTCAACAATATTGATCCAAATAGTGTTATAAAAGAGTGATCAATTTTCAAGATTAAAAAAAACTTAATAATTTTGTTTCATTTAAAAATTGACTTTTCATCATATATTGAGAGATACGACATAGTTATATAATGAACAAAAAACCGGCCAAGTGCGAGTCGGACTCGCGCACCGAGGGTTCCGTACAAACCTGCAAGGTTTACAAAGTTCGTTCATTACGACAATCGAGTCATAACTATGGTATTTTTATTGCAAAATGAAATTCATAACATTGCAATGGGGAAAGATGGAGGAGCATAAATTTAAGACAAAGATCTCTTTATCGTTTAAGTAATCCTTTATTTTATATTAACACATATCATTTCGATAAAAGAACGTCGAAATATAAAGAAGAAGGCTATTTCGTTTTCTTCAAATGTTGCCATCCCCATACATAGTATAATAACTCGCGGTCATTGCTGTAACTACAATTATGTTTACAATCACAATTTTTTTGGTATAACTACTTAAAATTTTAAGCTTTTCGGAATTTTTCTGTTACCTGTGCTGTAAGCTATTGCTTCTTACCAAATTTCGAGATTCTATGTCAACGGGAAGTGGTCTTTAGGTTTTAATTCCCTTGCGTGTAGTTGCGAGTTTCAAAATATGCGGTTGTACTTTTGCGTTTTGCGTTTTTGCGTTGACTTAGAATATTTTTTTTTCACGGGTTAAAGGCAATTAGATCTAAGTATTTGATATGAATTTCAACTTGATAGCTCTACGCGTTCATGAGGAAAAAAGTAATAAGTTTATATTTATTAAAAAATATATATTTTGTAATGTACCTAAAAATTTAAGGTTTTCGGAATTTTTCCTTTATGTGTGCTATAAAACGTTGCTTCATGCCAAATTTCAAGATTCTAGGTCGACTGGAAGTAGCCTTTAGGTTTTGATTCCCTTGCGAGTTTCAAAATATGCAGCTTAAATTGCTGTTTCTTTTGATTGCGTTGACATAGAAGTTTGATTTTGTTACAGCTTAAAGGTATTATAGACCTGAGTATTTGGTATGAATTTTAATTTAATACCTCTACGCGTTTATGAGGAAATGGGTAGTAAGTTTAAAATTATTAAAAAAATATATATTATGTGATGTAACTAAAAATTTATGGTTTTCGTAATTTTTCCTTTATCTATGCTATAAGACGTTGCTTTGTACCAAATTTCAAGATTCTGAGCTCACGGGAAGCACCCTGTAGGTTTAGATTCCCTTGCAAGTGTCGAAAATTTGCGGCATAAACGGCTGTATCTATTGATTGCGTTGGCTTAGAAGTTTGATTTTTTTACAGCTTCAAGGGACAGTAGACCTGAGTAATTGATATAAATTTCAGCTTCATACCCCCACGCGTTCCTGAGAAAAAGGGTCTTGACAGACGGACGGACGGACGGACAGATGGACAACAAAGTGATCCTATAAGGGTTCCGTTTTTTCCTTTTAAGGTACGGAACCCTAAAAATAATTATGCTGTTTTTTACCCATACGGAAATAAAAGCAAAAGTTTTAGAAACAAATTTTCCCATTTAAGAAACAAATTTTAGAAACAAAAATGCAAATTTCAATCAAAACATTTTAAAAAACCTGCTAATTAAACTTTGTTTTACATTTATGTATTAATTACACAAGCAATAAATATTGGTTAAGTTAGTAATTAAAAAACCACAAATAAAACCACTAATAAAAAACCACTAAAACCACTAAACAAATGATTCAATTTAAGTGAGATCTACATCTGTTTGCTATCCAATAAAACAAAAATAATTGCTCTCAGTTACTCCATTTTAGAATAAAATCCATAAAGTAATAGCAGGTAACGGTTTCTGAAAAACTGCGAAATTTTATAAATTATTGCCATCCAGGACTAAAACAATGCATTTCTCGCAAACAACGTTTTTACGCATATAAACTGTATTAGAAGACCTACAATTTGTAGCTCTATTGACAACATAAAAGCCAAGCTATGGCTGTTATAAGATGACCTTATGTTCCCAAACATTTTATTTTTTCTAAAAAATCTGATTGTCATGGTTTTAACACTAGAAATAAACACAAGCTCGCGATTCCAAATCTGAAGCTCCAAAAGATTAATAGTTCATTTGTTGGTCAAAGTATTAAAATGTACAATAAGTTGCCACAAAATGTTATTGAGTTACCAACGCATAAATTTAAATCCCACGTGAAAACCTGTTTAATGAGTAAAGGATACTATACAATTGTAGATTACTTAAATGATAAGGATTCATGGACATGATGACCTCCGTGCCTGCACACATGTAGTAATTGTATAAATATTTACTGGAATCATTATTATTATATAATTAATCATTTTTAATAAATTAGGCTTAGCAGCATTTATTAATGTATACAAATTGATTAGTATTGATTAATCAAACAATTGACAAGATGCTAACCACCTACTATTGTACACCTCGTCCTGCAGTTTATTAGTATTGGATTAAGTACTCTGTGACCTATGAGGGGAACCTAAGTAGTCATGCTCACTCAAATGTCTCTGAGGTGGTGGCGTTATGTGGCGGGTCATTACATTCCCTCTAATATGGTTGAGTGAAATGATGGCTGACACATACGTCATACTTGTGAACAGGTGCCACCTTTGGGGACTGGTCCGCTTCGGTTTACCTCATATTTAGCTTTTAATTTGCTTCATTCTATTTTGTGTTGCATTAGACTGTATGACTTGGTATGAGGATAATAAACCATTGTAAAAAAGTTGGCGATTAAAAAGAGTAACTGGCGAGTTTCTTGCCGGATCTTCTCGACCAGAAACAACTTTCCGAGCCGGTGGTAGAATCGCATTATGTTTATTTATTTCTTTAGTATATTTTATGTATCAACATATATATGTATTAACATGTAAATTATACATAAGTACTTATAAATAGTTTTAAGTCATTCAAATGTATGACGATTTGTAAGTGCTGTGTACAAGCCTATGCAAATAAAGAATTATTTGAATATTTGAATATTTGAATTTAAATTTTCAAGTTTTACGAACTTATTTCGCGAAATATTGGAAAAATGACGTAAGCTATGAAAAAAAGTTACTTAAAGTATTTTTTTGCAAATTTAATTAGCTTTTATTTGACCTCAAAACCAAGTTTGTGAGATAACTGTTTCACTCATAATCTCTAAAAAACGTTATGGGTACGTTTGGTTAAACCGAGAAAAATCTAAAATATATACAACGTGTTACTGATATCGCAAACCTCACTATGGGACCAACACTGATACCGGGAAAAAAACCAGCTGTTTCATACAAATTGGCTTGCTCAGTTGGTGGATTTATATGAAACAGCTGTTTTTTAAACCACTAGTCTTACAAAATAGGTTTTGGCTTAGACAAGGTTTTAGGGTCAAATATAAGCGAATAAAATCTCGGAAAGCCAGTAAAATCTCGGAGGCAACTCTAAAGCAAATGGAGGAAAGGCGGAAAATGGTTCTGCAAACCTCTGATGAAGCTCGTCAACGACGGCAGCTTAGCAAGCGCATCTCCAAGTGCCTGACCCGGGACATACCCCGATTTAATACGGAACGTATTAAAGAGGCTATAGAGCGGAACAAAGGCTCCAAAGTCTTCGCTAGAGATTTGGCTATTGGAGAGAGCTTGTTGACCAAGCTGAAAACAGAGGATGGCAGAATCGTCACGTCACGCCCATAGCTTTTGGCCGAAATCGAACACTTTTATGGACAGCTTTACGCGACATCACGCACACCTGTCATTCAGGCCGTTGAGCGCAGAGCCAAATTAACCCGGCACTACACCGAAGATATCCCGGACGTCAGCCTATACGAGATTAGCATAGCTCTCAAACAGCTTAAAAACGGTAAGGCACCGGGTGATGATGGAGTCACAGCGGAGCTTCTGAAAGCAGGTGGACGACCTGTCCTGAAAGCCCTTCAGAGGCTTTTCAACTCCATCATCATTGAGGGAAAGACACCCAAAGCGTGGCACTCTGGCGTGGTGAGGCTTTTCTTCAAAAAGGGTGACAAATCCCAATTGAAGAATTACAGGCCTATCACGCTGCTGAGCCACATATATAAGCTGTTTTCGAGAGTTATGACGAATCGTCTCGCACGCAGGTTCGACGACTTCCAGCCTCCCGAACAAGCCGGATTTCGAAAAGGCTTTAGCACTATAGACCACATACATACGCTGCGGCAGGTTATACAGAAGACCGAAGAGTATAACCTGCCATTATGCTTAGCGTTTGTGGACTATGAGAAAGCGTTCGACTCTGTCGAGACCTGGGCCGTGCTAAAGTCTCTCCAAAGGTGCCGAATAGACTACCGATACATACAAGTGTTGCAGTCATTGTACGGAAACGCCACAATGTCAGTCCGTCTTCAGGACCAGGAATCAAAACCCATTCCTCTCCAGCGAGGTGTGAGACAGGGTGACGTTATATCGCTGAAACTGTTCACCACTCTGTTGGAGGACGTGTTTAAACTTCTGGACTGGGATGGACTTGGCATCAATATAAATGGTGATTACATGACGCACCTTCGATTCGCTGATGATATCGTAGTCATGGCTGAGACCTTGGAAGACCTAGGCACAATGCTTGACGACCTCAGTAGAGTCTCCCAACAAGTGGGTCTGAAAATGAACATGGACAAGACGAAAATCATGTCGAATTCCCATGTCATACCCACTCTTGTGAAGGTTGGAAGCTCTGCACTGGAAGTTGTAGACGAGTACATCTACCTCGGACAAAAAGTCCAGCTTGGTAAGTCCAACTTCCAGAAAGAGGTCGATCGACGAATCCAACTCGGCTGGGCAGCGTTCGAGAAGCTACGCAGCATATTTTCGGCCCACCTACCGCAGTGTCTCAAGACGAAAGTCTTCAATGCGTGTGTGTTGCCAGTGATGACATACGGAACCGAAACGTGGCCGGTTACAATGTGCCGATTAAGGAGGCTCAAAGTCACCCAGAGAGCAATGGAGAGAGCTATGCTCGGAGTCTCCCTGCGTGATCGTATCAGAAATGATGAGATCCGCAGGAGAACTAAGGTTACAGACATAGCCCAAAGGATTGCATGCCTCAAGTGGCAATGGGCAGGGCACATAGCGAGGAGAACAGACGGCCGTTGGGGCAGAAAGGTCCTCGAGTGGAGGCCATGTACAGGAAGTCGCAACTGTGGCAGGCCCCCCACAAGGTGGACCGACGATCTGGTGAAGATCGCGGGAATCCATTGGATGCGGGTGGCACAGGACCGATCTGTGTGGAGAACATTGGGGGAGGCCTATGTCCAGCAGTGGACGTCTATTGGCTGAAATGATGATGATGATGATGATGATGATGATAAGCGAATAAATTTATTACAAAGTATCTCCAATGACTTTCCTTCGTAGATTACGGGGTCTTTTATTTTATTTTTATAGATGTTATAATGTTTGGTAATTTTGTTATTTTATTTGTGTCACTAAATAAATATTTTTGCTTTCTTTCTTTTCCAATGTTTCGCAAAATAAATTCGTAAAACTCAAAGATTTCAATTTTAATGAATACAAGGTCATGTTAGAAGAGCCACAGCTTGGCTCTAATGATGTCAATAGAGTTGCAATTGAGCTCAAATTGTGGGTTATTATACAGTTTATCACAGTTTCTCGATTTTCTCAATTTCTACAAATTTGTCGTAGTTGAAAATTGGACTTTATACTTTATACCATAGACTTAAATGGTTAGAATCCTTAATGTTAAATCTAATAATAAAACTGTAAAACGAGTCGAATCAGTTTATTTAACATTAAATAAATATAAAACGATTTCTAGGAGTCTTTACAAAAAGGACGGAAGCTAAAAATATGGTGTTTGATTTATTTTCTTCCGCGTTTGTATACTTTTTATGGGGTCGCCGAAAGGTAGTTTCCGACCTGGATTCCCCCAGAAACCGAGAATTATTCAACCTTATTTGTAACTTTGAGGTAGATACTCGTATAGAAAACCTACAGTATTGAAACCAAGTTTAAGAAAAAAGAATAGGTGGCCAGCGTAGTGCTATTTGAAGTCACTTTCGACGCTTTAATAACTATAAATCTATTCAACATTGTTAACGTACGCTTCGCTCATAATGTGATCTGGATTACCAAAGAAGTATTAAAAGGTATTTTCCTCTGGATTATCATCATCATCAGCCCGGTAGTACCTATAGCTGAGTATAGGCCTCCTTCCCTTACGCCAATGTACTACTGACCTATTCCTACTATACTGTGGATACTACCATACAAATACATATTTAAGAAACGAATAATATATCATATTGAAACCTTAGTAACAAAGGTGTTTTAAAGTAGGAGCAGTGAAAGAAAAAGTAATGCTAAACTTCACAAAAAAATGAGTTCTTGAGCTCAACTACAGTATTTTTACAAGCTTTTATTTAGTTTCACCTGTCCCGTTGTCTGTCGTTCTGTAATCAAATCTTGCAACTTAAATATGATCCACTTCCCGGTTTTCGATTGAGCTGAAATTTAGAATGCATGTATAAATCGGATGACAATGCAATGTTATTGTGACATAGAGCCGATCTGATGATGGAGCTGGAAGGTGGCCATAGGAACTCCGTAATTAAATGATGCAACCCTATCGAGTTTGAACTCATTAGATTCGTCTTGACAAGTACTTTGATACTATATGGTAACCAGGGTCTGATGATGGAGCCGGAAGGTGGCCATAGGAACTCCGTAATTAAACGATGCAACCCTATCGAGTTTGGGCTCATTGGATTAGTCTTGACGAGTACTTTGATACTATATGGTAACCAGGGTCTGATGTTGGAGTTGGAAGGTGGCCATAGGAACTCCGTAATTAAACGATGCAACCCTATCGAGTTTGAGCTCATTGGATTAGTCTTGACGAGTACTTTGATACTATATGGTAACCAGGGTCTGATGTTGGAGTTGGAAGGTGGCCATAGGAACTCCGTAATTAAACGATGCAACCCTATCGAGTTTGAGCTCATTGGATTAGTCTTGACGAGTACTTTAATACTATATGGTAACCAGGGTCTGATGTTGGAGTTGGAAGGTGGCCATAGGAACTCCGTAGGTAATTAAACGACGCAACCCCATCGAGTTTGGTCTCATTGGATTAGTCTTGACGAGTACTTTGATACTATATGGTAACCAGGGTCTGACATTGGAGTTGGAAGGTGGCCATAGGAACTCCGTAATTAAACGACGCAACCCCATCGAGTTTGGGCTCATTGGATTAGTCTTGACGAGTACTTTGATACTATATGGTAACCAGGGTCTGATATTGGAGTTGGAAGGTGGCCATAGGAACTCCGTAATTAAACGACGCAACCCCATCGAGTTTGGGCTCATTGGATTAGTCTTGACGAGTACTTTGATACTATATGGTAACCAGGGTCTGATGTTGGAGTTGGAAGGTGGCCATAGGAACTCCGTAATTAAACGACGCCACCCCATCGAGTTTGGGCTTATTGGATTAGTCTTGACGAGTACTTTGATACTATACCGTAACCAGGGTCTGATGTTGGAGCCGGAAGGTGGCCATAGGAACTCCGTAATTAAACGACGCAACCCCATCGAGTTTGGTCTCGTTTGATTCGTCTTGACGAGTCTCTTGATTTCGTCCCATATTCATTATATATGATTGATTGGATGGATGACCCAATGCCAAGGTGAGCACGTGCCGAGGGCTAAATGGTATGAGGGTGTACAAACATGTCTTGCCGCTAACGTTGCGCCTCAGGGTACCAGGGCGAACCCTGTTGTATTGTAGCCCTTATCCCTCTACAACGGACCTCTGGGGGGATGGACCGTTATTTGTCCTATACTCGTGGGAATAACATGAAGAAAACAGAAACAACTACACAAAGAAAACGACGTTTAGAGAAGGCGAAATTGAAGTCTAATGCCGTTGGTTCAGATTTAGAGATCTACTTTGCTACATAATATGCTATTGCTTCATTTGAACCACATGGTTGCAAATCTATATTCCCATTCCAAACCTTTAATAATGTGGGATTATAATTATTAACCCATCTATCCTCTAGGCGTCGCTTTAGAATACAAATTCTGCCACCATTCCGGAGATACTTACCAGTAGTTTGATCAATTATCCGAGTTTCGTCGGATTCTTGTCTAGGAAAACCGAACCTGCAAGTATTGGTATTGTTCTTTTGACACGTATGACGATGAATTTGATTTTTTTACCAATTCATAAAGATCGGTATCCTCTGGTGGCAATGATCAGATTGATATTAATAAAATAATACACACGGACATTAATAAAACAGGAGGTCTTCCAAAAGAACTAGAAATATTTGTTGGTGCTTAAGTTATGTTGAGGTCTAACATTGACGTTGCTAAGGGACTTGTGAATGGAGCAATAGGTCACATCACTGAAATCATATGGCCGTATTACAGACGTGCTTATACGATAGCGATGTACCATCGGTTCGCGTAGACTTTGGTAACGATGGCATTCACATAATACACCCTAAATCAGTTCAATTTCCTGCTAAATTTAATCACGGCACAGCTGAAAGAAGAATGCTCCCGATTGTCTTGTCTTGGCCTTCAACTGTGCATAAAATGCAGGGAACTGCTGTAGATCATGCTGTTATTTATCTAGGCTCCAAATTGTTCGCTGCTGGTCAAGCTTATGTAGCTTTAAGCCGAGTAAGGTCTTTAGCAGATCTTCAAATCGAAGAGCTTGACTGCTCCAAGTTGACGTCGAAGAAACCTTGTAATGTTGATGCATTAAAAGAAATGGATAGAATGAGAAACGTTACAAATAACTAACAAGTGATTACATAATTTCAACATTATTGATATTTAAATCAGTACATATTACATATCATGTGAACGAACTACGGACTTCATAACGGAATAACGCTGCTACGCGCTGCGAACTACGTCGTAGTAAATCTCGAATTAAAAATAGAGGTACTAAAAAGTAAAAAATAAAATTAAAGAAAAAAAAACCTTTTTAAAAACAAGCTTTTATTATTTGGTTATAAAATGAACTAAAAAGTTAAAAATAAATTAACTCTAAAAAGAAATATAACACTTTGTAACTTGATTGTAACCTTTAACGACAAATAAGCGTCTTCGTCTAGGACAAAATAATTCCATATTGTACACATTTATTTAATTTTAATACTAAAACTTTTCACCATACATAATTATTCAATCTCGTCCCTCCTCTTTATCATAGTCCCCATTTATAAATAAAAGCGTGTTACATTTAATACAACACAACAATTTCCTCAAGCTATCACAATGTAACACGCTTTCATTTTTAAATGGGGACTATGATAAAGAGGGGGGACGAGATTAAATAATTATGTATGTTGAAAAGTTTTAGTATTAAAATTAAATAAATTTGTACAATATGGAATTATTTTGTCCTAGACGAAGACGCTTATTTGTCGTTAAAGGTTACAATCAAGTTACAAAGTGTTATATTTCTTTTTAGAGTTAATTTATTTTTAACTTTTTAGTTCATTTTATAACCAAATAATAAAAGCTTGTTTTTAAAAAGGTTTTTTTTTCTTTAATTTTATTTCATAAACTAAAGATGTGAAATCGTCACGTCGCTTATTACAAAAAGGTTTCTTTGGTTCGTTATTTAAATACGAGCTCGCAGTTTTTTCTAGAATGTAAAACCAATTTCCGAACAAGTGCCTACTAAGCTCTGTTTATTTAAGAATCATGGTTTTTGCTTCATAGAAAATAAGCTACAGAAGTTCTTACGCAGTCGTTCTAGCTCTTTACAACGGTTTAATTGGGAATATTTCTAGTGAGTTACTAAAAAGCAAAGCGTATCCTGAATAAGCAATATACATGTCCTACGTTCGTATTATATCGGGTGCATAAGCAAAGCACTGAATTCTGCAAAAGACTACCTCGACTAGAACAGTCTAAGGCGTTGATACAGGCGTTCGATCAGAGACGAGCTGTAGAAATAATAAAACTGAGTAGAGGACATGTTAGGGCACTCACTCGAACCCTCACAGGGCACTGCAAATTAAACAAGCACCTGCACAACATGGGCCTTTCAGATACCAAAATCTGCAGGTTCTGTCGCGAGGACGAGGAAACGATTATCCACGTCCTCGGCGAGTGCATAGCGCTGCACCGTTGCAGAAGCCGGCACCTGGGAGCACACACAATCTCAGCTGACGAGATCAAGAACTCCCCCATTAGCTCCATTCTCGGGTTTATCCTGGAACTGGAGCTACATGAGGTGCTGTAATAGGTTACGGGGCACAATAGATCATCTACTGGTCGCAGTGGCTATGAGACGCAGGGCTCACCCCATTTCTATCAAACAATCTACTCGTATTTTGGACTTCATCTATTTTTTATGTGCTATAGGGCAGACGAAACATTGTAATTACCAGACTTTCCGAATCCTGGATTATGGTCCTAGCGTACCCCAGGCTCTGAAGCAACAGCTTTGGGAGATTTTTCTATGTGATATGTGGTAGACAAGCAGACGAATCACCTGATGGTAAGCGATTGTGATCGACCATATACATCCGCGATACCAGTGGAGTCGCAAGTGCGCTGCCAAGCTTTAAACCCCTCTTTCCCCTCGGTCACTCACGCAGCAAAACACAGCACAGAGCTGCTTCAAGCCGGTTTTCTGTGAGCCCGTGGTATCACTCAAGTTAACTATTAAGTCAACTGAGAGTTACACGTTAGATGAGGAGGATGAGGACGAGAGGGCAGACGGAACGTTTAATTGGTACGAGTAATCATAATGATAATATTTACTGCTTCAGATTGGTACATACAGGTCTTAAGTGTTTACCGTTGCCTATGGACACCTTTAACCCCAGATTAGTTAAAAGTGCGCTGCCGGCCTTCACTTGCAATGCCTTCAATTGTAAGTTCTGCTGTCGAATTTTTCGGTTTCTGTGTTAACTTTAACATTAAAGTTAAAATAGCCGAAGTTAAAATATGGCCACCATTATTTTCCATCACGCACTAAAATTTCTAGCAGCATATTTGCCTCGCCTCGAGCGGAGGTCGGTTTATTCGGCGGCCAAACTCATTTCGCAGCCTCCGAGCTCGTTAAACTAACTGTTATGCCGACGACCTTTGTAACTTACTCTCACTTTTACGTTTTGCAAACAAAAGCCTCTATTAGGTGAAAACGTTATGTATTTAGTAGAAGGAAGCCTTTCTTTGATCCTTTATTTATTGGACTATGATAGTGCGTAGGTGGAAGCGGACGATGAGATGTTCTTAGAACAATATTTTTTCTTTTAGTTTTAATGTAATTTCCCAAATGGAGTATGTATCTACTTAATTATTCATGTGACAAATGATACTGAAGCGTTTATCGGTATTATGCATGTCCTAAAGAGAAATCCGATGTTTAGTTGATTATAATTAACTAAATATATTTTTGTTAACAGTTTAAGTGTAAGATCGGTCTGAACAGTTAACGCACACGAATAGTGCATTATTATATAACATAAAGCTAACTACAGAGTGGTAACATATAATAAATAAATAAATAAACATTAAGCATCAGCGCCGGCCGATGGCGCAATTTTTGTTGTGAACCTGCCTAATAGGCTGGATGTCGTGGGGTCGTTTTCTGCTCAGGGTTGGTCTGATATGTTGAAGGTCTGTGTTTGTTTGGTGTCTGAGTCTAACACGAGTACCTAAATCTGAGTTTGCAGAAGAAATTAATTTGTTTCTCATATGGGTGAAAGAAAAATAAAAAATATATAAATATTAATTAATAAAATAGAATAAGAACTTTGTAAGTAAGATTTTGTAATACTTATATGTACCTATAAATATCTTAATTGTAACACGAGAACTGCTGCCGACAAACTACATTACTACAACACAAGTTACTATTATTTTGGAAATAAAACACAAAAAGAACATTTTGGTCAACTTTGAGCATGACAACTATGCCTTACTTAGATATGTGTTTTTTCTTTTATTGTACTTTACCTTGCTGATTGCAGGTTATTCGGAGTTTCATTCACATACCTGCAATAAAGAAATGTCGTTATTATTGTGTTCATAATGGTTAGTAGCAAAATATTGCTATACTCTTAAATAAAATCCAAAACAGGTAAAAGCAAAAAGTAAATTAATTTATACTGAAAATAATACTAATAAGAATCTAATGAAAAAATCTCACTGGAGACGCACAGAAGGAGCCATTAATTCTGCACGGCTCTGGGTGGGCTTAATTTAGCCAGACCCGCTCGTAATTGTACAAATTCAATTAGGACTAAGAAAATAAGAGGTTCGCTAAATATAAAACATGTTAATTTATCTCTAGCTGAGGTATGCTTTTAACAAAGTCAATTTTCTCCTAATAAGGTTGTCCTCCAGTCGAGTCGTCTTCAGCTGCAGACCTGCAGTGGTCAATCCGCACAACTGTTCGGACCCTATCTGAACTCCTATCGGAATTAAAGGTGGTACAAATAAATATGCATTCTTATATTCCCTTAAATTCCGATAGGAGACCTATGATATACGACTGAAGCGGGATCTGATGCATAATGAACGGCTTTACTTGTTTTCTCTGTATAAGACCACTAATTTCCAGACTTGGTTCTATCGCTGTGGATTTTTCTATAAAAAAACTTCAAGTCCTTTTTTTGTGTCGCCCCAGAAATGAAATCTGACACCTCAAGCGTAGGACGATTGCTTTGAAATAAGTCTTGCGAAAATCTGCGAAAAGGCATAGGCTATAGGTAGCCTAATATTGTGTCAATACTTCTGTTTTGTAAGTGACAGTACCGAATATATGTAGGTACATAATAAGTGGGCCTGGGAAAAGCCCTGGAGAACTGTTTGTTGAAGATTTATTTTATACCTTTTTGAATATTAAGGACAGCTGATCCATTCCTGTCTAGTGTGTCTTTGGGGACAGGCTTAAAGCCTGCTGCATTATAAATGTAAAATATTGAATACAGAGGCTGTGCTGCGCATTGTGACCTGGAATTACGCCATATAAATTGTGGCTATTTAAGTTATTTAAATAATATTCGGTATTATGGATCTCTTTCACGACAGACGCAGTTTTATCTTTAAAAATTACTGTATCACTTGTTAGAATAAAATAGTCAATCTTAATTTTTTTCCAGTTCAATTCCCGGCCAACACAAGCATAATTCGAAGAAGCTTCGCATGCAGTTTTATTTCGTTAAATAGTCATGTTATGGTAAATGATAACTTGTACGAGTAAGTGCATACGCACATCTACAAACGTAATCATTATTTGATAAGTATTTTGACACTTCAAAGTCAATTGCTATAGAATACCCTTTTCAACTGGAGTGTTTGTAAATATGTATCCGAGCATGTCTTGAAATTCATATTAATAATTATAAATACACACTGGGATTACTCATTTCTCATTAGTTTAATGGTATTCGAAGTGCGAACAAATACTTGTGTATAAGGTGTTTGTAAAGACTAATTTAAACAAGTTGAAGAAGTTACTTAAACTTCTTCAACTTGTTTAAATTAGTCTCAAAGAGGTAAGTACTTGTACATACAACATTTTAATTAGTATTATACGAGAGTAAATAATGTTTTTGGGTTCCGTACCTTATTAAGAAAAATGGAACCCTAAGCTAGAATACTTTGTTGTCCGTCTGTCTGTCTCTTTATGAAGACCATTTATTTCGGAAACGCGTTAAGTTGAAATTTAAACCGTTTACCATAGACTAATTATCTCTAGAGTTAACTCAAGTTTACGGTTCCCCGAAATTGTGAATAAATCTAATATCTCTGTTTAATGTGAGAAAAGAAATGTATTAAGCAAATTACGCATATTTCGACACTATCGAAGCAATCGAAGTTCTTAGGGTATTTACTACTTGTTAACCTAGAACCAGAGCATAATACAGCGTGTTATTATGTGCTAGAACTATGCGTTGAAGACCACAAATATTTCTTTTCTTCTGTTATAGATATGTAAGTTATCGTGACAAGGCCCACTCACTCACGAGCGACATGGTGGTTCTCTCATCTTCATACCATGACCTTAGGGGAGGCACGACATCCGAGAAACTTCTCAAGAGCTTGTTCAGTGTCTGGGTGTAATATATGTATTTAAATATTGTAACAAACCATTTTTCTGTAGCATGAAACGTCGGTTGTTCCTCCTCCTCCTAATCTCAACAGATGGCGCTGTGCGGAATCACATCGCGCAAGCATTCTTTTTTCCGTTTGTTTAAGACCTAACGGTTAAGTTGCCTTGTATTGTCAATAGATGGCATTGTGCAGAATTACATCGCGCATGTATTAACTTTTGTCTAGTAAGCTCAGGTCCAGGCATTGGATGCCTGCACAGTAGTACTTTTTGGTCTGTGGACGTTGACAGTCGATATTAGAATATCAATATTAACCGAGTCCGATTGGAACTTTTGTGCGTGGTGCACGTGGACGATAGTAGGGTCATCCCGGCCGCTGTCGACCAGTACCTATTGAGTGGCAAGCCTGAGCTTACTTTTTGAACGGGATAGTTTTGTTATACATACCCGAAGAGTCATTAAATTGATCGTCTGACAACATCAACATCTTTGATTCGAAAATCACCCCTTCTACAATATATATTTGTAATTCCTCTGCTGTCTGATATCCGTAACACAAGTGCCTAAACTACTTAATACGGAATCTTGTCATTGTATGAGATGTGGTATGAAAAAAAAGCACATAATTAGTCATTTTTGGTACAGTCCATACAAGGACAAACAATGAATTCCAGACAAACCTTAATTATTGTTTAGGCCAGTCTGTCAGCCGGATAATTGGGTTCCGTCTCATTATCAGATTCCTCGGCGGCTATACCTGCGTAATTAAAAAACTTTGCCAGGGCGTATTTTAATACGCTTTTAAAACAGCCCTTAGGCAAACTAAATTAAGGCGTATTTATATAAAATTTCTATGTTTATAAAAAAACAAATCAGTGTTGTCTAGCGTGATTCCTTTTCTATTATTGTCAACTGAAGAACTCGCGACAGACTTTAGAGTATTTCATTAATTAATTGGGAACTATTCGATCAATCTCTATCTAAATAAATATATATAACGCCGATTTGTATAAGATAACAGCGCTATACCATATATTTAGTATTAGAATAAGATTGAATAAGCAGTTACTTCCTTTTATACCGACTGACCACTTTGAACAACTTAGCTTTCATATATCATTCAGATTTATTGATGAATGACATATCCTATCGTTTGCCGCAAGTCCTTGCTTTGATTATAATGAGGTGAGATGTGTTTAAATCCTATACGATTTGTAAGAAAATCAGCAGGCATGAATTTATCTGTATCTAAGAGAAATAAAAGAATTCGTTATGGATAGGTACATTCATAGATAGCTTTGTTCCGACTATGGTTTGTTCTTAGCTAACTCACAATTTTAATATTTCTTGGTTTAAAACTCTAAATCCATACTAATAGCCATATAGCCAATCCATAAATATGAGTCTTTATATCGATATTTTAAGTTATTAAAAAAATAGATATTAGGAACACCCGGGAAGAAGAGATAGAGATCCGCGTACAGAACGCATTGCGATGCAGCGCAGCCTTACACAAGGTGTTGGTGTCCAAGCTTCTAAGTAGAAGCACTAAAATCCGTATTTAAAAAACCGTGATACGGCCCATCCTAATGTACGGTTGCGAGGCTTGGAAGCTGACGCTAAAGGAGGATTTTGCGGAAAATCCTCGGGCTCATCCTTAGACCTGATGGTAGTAGGAGAGTTCTCAAAAATGCCGAGATAAAGGAGCTTGTATGTGAACCTAACATAATTGGAGAAACAAAAGCTCACAGACCCCGATGGCTTGGCCACATGGAAAGGATGGGAGAAGATCGCAGTGTCAAGAAAGCCTATCTAGGCCGACCAACCGGCCGACGCCCGGTCGGCCGCCCCAGATATCGCTGGGATGACGTCGTGCAGGCAGATCTTCGCAAGCTGCGGGTCAGCGACTGGCGTGAAACCGCGAATGATCGAGACCAGTGGAAGGAGTCTTGTATCGGAGGCCAAGACACACTTTGGGTCGCTGAGCCATCGGAGTAAGTAAGTAAGTAAAAAATAGCTATATGAGTCTATATATCGATATTTAAAGTCGTTTTAATGCTGTTGAATAGACGCAAAGATTGGAATTATGTCTTCCTACCTTACCAACCATATTCGTAGTATAGATTACCTTTCGTAGCACTTATCCCGTAGCATAGGGTATCGTAGCTGAGCTCGTAGCATATCGTAGCACGGCTCTATGGGCGGACGAGGAGATTGATCGCTAATGAATGAATGAATGAAAATATTTTTATTGCACTCAAAGTACAGTATGAAAACTTAATACTAGGTATTACAGGATAAGTACAACGAAGGCGGCCTTATCACTATGAACAAACTTTTCCAGGCAACCTTTGGGTAAAGGACACTTGATTGGGGGGAGTCCGACATAGCCCGTCCGCCCCCCGGCGGCGGGTATGCGTAACGCATTTCTCCTGGGTGACCAAAAAAAAAATAGATAAATATTGCAAATTAAAGATATTAGATGAAAAAGTTTTGCATGGCATATGGCATATGGTAAATGTTAAAAAGTATATTCATAGTGATTCACTGGTGCTTGTGGTACCTATGTTATAATTTTTAAAGTAGAAAATGGGATTCGGCAGGCCACGTTTGCAGGATGCACCCGTAGAGATGAACCAATATCGACTACGGCACCCTGAGGATCGCTATCGCCTAAGAAAAGATAGGTTGATGATTTGAATCAATACTTCCAGGACTGGGAAACGGTGGCGGCGAATAAACAGCAGACGAATATCTTGGGGGAGGCCCTTTCCCAGCAGTGGGATTTAGCAGGCTAAAAAAAAGATGATGCTCTCACTTACTGGCGACATAATTACGTTACTAAAAGTAAAAGTCAAACCCGCGGAATTTACCATCACAGAAAAGTGTAAAACATTGTCAGCTCAGTATATAAGGCCAGAGGGGCCACCCTCTATTTATGTTCATTAAGAGCCTTGTCAATCCCGTTTTCTATTCAGTTGACCGACTGGCGCCCACGCATGTAATATGATAATGGAGTGATGCGACTTTTTATATTTTCACCGACACAATTTAGTTTTGCGACCTTTTAAAATTGTAATAACCCAGAGCGCTGTTACACCCCCTGTAAGGATTGCAAATGTCAAAAAGGTAGTAACTTTTTTGGAATTATCAGACATTTCAAATCGTGCATCATGGTTCAAATGTAGATCAGGCCCCAAAGCGACAGATTTGGGCGCAACTGGGAATGACCAGCTGGCTGAAGCGGGAATGTGTCTCGGAATTTTGGTTATCCCACCACCTCTCTGTCTAATATCAGTTGAATTTCCTACAAACTTTCAAGAAAAGCGTATTCCTTTTCAAAAGACCGGTAGCGCACTTGTGACTCTCATGGTGTTGCAGGTGTCCATGGGCGGCGGTAATCACTTACCATCAGGTGATCCGTCTGTTTGCCGCCTATCTCATAAAAAAAATAAGTGAACTAAAGTTATCAACTTTTCCCACTCGTATATTATAATATGTTGAGCGGCCACTCGAGTGAAATCGGAATCTAGTTACATCACTAAATACGTCTAAGGGTATAAAAGGCTGGAAGAGTGGATGAGTCATCGTTTTATCATAAATGTTTGAGCGACACTAATGGCCTTTCAAAGAAAAGTAACATGTACATTATTTTCAGATATACTAGTACCTCGTCTATTTCATAAAATTATATTTCATGGTAAGGTATAATTAGTAAAGTAGAAACCTTAGGTAGAAACTTACTCATATATCATAGAAATATTTTGCCCAGCGAATTATTTCACCGCTAACGTAATCACGGAGTAGATCTTTGGTTCAATTAATAATTGGGTCAATTGATCATAATTTTAAATATCTCATTCGGAGTCCACCTCTATCCTAAACTTTTATATCAGACTGGTAGCCAAGGCGGGCTACCAGTCTGGTACTTGGTTTCGAGACTTAGTTCCGATAGATGGCGTTGGTTGTCGATTATATTGCGCAAGAGTTTTGTCTTTTCGGATTAATTATAAGCCTTGTCGCTGTCTATAGAATTATCTCTTTATTAAGAGTATTAGGGTCAATTCGACCAATCTTCCGTGGATAAATCTATGGTACAGGGATGATCGATATTAGAAAAACATCGATGTTAACATCGAATCAAAAATATCGATGTACGATAAGTATCGATCGAAAGACATCGATATTTATAAAACATCGATGTTTTTGGATACAAATAAAACTATGTATTATATTTATGGCGGCCATTATCATGGGGCACGTCGATCCTAAGTGATCATTTGCACCTCCCCTATCCTTTGCACTCCTACTCACGAAAGATTCGTTTCATCAGCGTCACATAATTGAAGTTTCGATATTTTATTCAGGTAACATCGATGTTTCGATGGTATCGAAGTCAACTCATCGATGTTAAAACATCGAGGAATATCGATCATCTCTACTATGGAATACCGTCAGATTTGTATGAAATGACAGCGCTATACCATTTAGTCTCGGATTAAGATTGGTCGAATTCAGACTAAATAGATTTCATTACCGATAGTTTTGTTACGGAATAATCTAATAGTGGTGTATTGAACATAGCTGTTAGGGTGCAAAATTACCGATTTTAAGTGAACATTTGCAGCGATGCAAATTAGATTGCAGCATCGCGGTTTACGGGACGCATCTAATTAACGTCCCGGCGCGGAACACGTCATGGATCGAGCTGTTGCGTTATAATACGGACTCGACGATATAAAATACGCAGGAGATGTTAGCTTCAATGTTTTTGGAGTACTTCTATGTCCATATATCTACCATTAGCTCAGCGGTGAGGGAAAACATCGGGAGGAAATCAGGTTTCGGATAGCTTCTGAAACTTTTAATCATGATTCAGTTGGTCTGGTTCCCTTGTCAAAAGGGTTGCCAAAGCCAGACGGCAGTCGCTTCATTGTAATTAACAGACTCCCTAAATCCTGAATCATGGTCTAAGCGTACCCCGGGCTCCAAAGCGACAGCTTTGGACGAAACTGGAAATTATACGCTAAGATAGAGAGGATGTTGGTTTCCATGTTTTTGGAGTACTCAAAAGAAAGAGCGCTTTTATCTTTAAAAAGCCGGTGGCACACCTGTGACTTCTCTGAATTTGCAGATGCTTGTTTAACACCAGGTGATCGGTCTGCTCGTCTGCCCCCTATCGCATAAAAGTATTTTGGCCTATATTTCAAAAAATGTAGTTGGTATAACTATGATATCAAGGGTGGGAGATAGCTTGCTGATATCTAGGTAAAACAGAAAAATCCGTCTAGCTTGAGGCCCTTTACGACCCATTTACGATGCATCAAAACGGCACCTCATGAAACCTTGTCTTGAGCCTCTATCTGCATATATATGTGAACTTTCTACCACGTACATAAGCTCGAAATTATATGTAAGCTAGGTTTAAAAGTGGGAATTTGCAGCGCTCCGTAAATCAGATTGAAGCGCCGCGGTTCACGGGGCACATCTAATTTATCACGCATCGAGAAGTTACGTCCTGATACGGATTTGATAAGAGATAATAAATTTATACAAAATCTCATCCATTGACCTGATGACGTAATATCCACGCACATCTCCTCAGATTCTGCCAGTATAATCATAGTGTTGGTATGGACATGGGAAATTGGAGAGTCGACCTGATTCCGTACTAAGTAGTTTAAGTACTTGTATTACGGATACCAGACAACAGAAGGATTACAAATATATACTTAAATACATATATTACACCCAGACACTGAATAAACACTAGTGCTCATCACAGGAATTTTTGTCAAGGGTGGGTCCATCGAACCCATGACCTTTGGCGGATGAGGCTGTGTCACTACTAAATGAGTCAGCCGGCCAGTTTGTTGGTTGATTACTATGACCAAAACAAAAGTGATAATTTTCTCGCATTATCGAGTGATAGAGTTTTATCATCATCAGTCGAAAGACTGAACATAAACGGAACGGGAAAACTGGCGTGAAGGAGTACCTGCGCTGTGTTCTGTGTGAGGATACCAGAGGCCCAATTCGGGGGAATGGGACTTAAGGTTGGCAAAGCGCAATTGTAGCTCCACTGGTGCATCACCGTGTGTTTATGGGCAGCGGAAGTCACTTACTATAAAGTGATCCGTCTGCTGTATAGAGTAACTTAAGTATTTACTGGGTATCACATTAAAAAGTGCCTTTATAAAATATACGTATTATAACTAAAGGGTTTCGTGTAAAATTCAGGGCTTTAAATATAAACGTTCAATAAACCTTTGTTAGCCAAAATGGTGTTATAGAGCAGTTTTGACGTTTGAAACAAATAATCTTACAAAAAAAAATCGAAAAAATAATGAAAGCTGCTTTATAACACCGTTTCAGCTCACAAAGGTTTAACAAACATGAATAAAACCCTATCAATTTTAACTTCCCTTATTACGAATACGACATTTCTTTCCTCTACCCAAAGGTTGTCTGGTAGAAATCGCTACAAGCGATAAGACCGCCTTATTGTACTGTCTGTTGCTGTTGTTGTATCATGCTTGTATTTTATTTTTGTGCAATAAAGAATATCTATCTATCTATCACTAAGTATGTATAATTATGATAAAACACCATCTACCCGTTATTTGAAATAATTTAAGTTTGATGCAATTTTGTTGGTGAGAATTTTAAAATATTATTTTGAATAAAAGTATAGTCTTTTTAGGTTTTTACGTTGCAGTATAACTATAATTAATCAAGACGGGAATTAACACGATATTTATTATGTGATACAACATTGTGTACTCACATATTTTACTCGACGTTTCGGCTACGTTACAGCAGCCGTGGTGACGAGCGGAGCGGAGTAAAAATATGTGAGTACACAAAGTTGTATCACACAATAAATATCGTGTTAGTTCCCGTCTTTATTACTTAAAAGTCTATCAGCCTATAAACTATCCCACTGCAGGACAAAGGCCTCCATCATAGAAATCAAGTTATCGCTACTATAATGGCATTAAGCTTAATCACCACGCTTGCCAAATGCGGATTGGTGATCACAAACCCGAGAAATATCCGAATAATTCAAAACATACTTTTCGCTCGACTCGAGAATCGAACCCGAGATCACGACCCGGTACTTAAGCCACTAGACCGACAGGGCGTTATTTTGAATAAATTGTACCAAATAACAGATAGTTATGATAAGTTTTTAGGAGGATGTAAGTTTTAACCGACCGATACACCCTCTGTACATATTTCCTTGGTTCGTTATAATTAAAGTCAGGCTGAAACAAATTATTTTATGTCAGAAGAGCGTATCGGAGATTTTATTGTTAGAGGATCTATCTCAAGGCAGAGAGAAAGACTAGAGGGCTCTACCGGAGGCGCTGCTGTAGGTAACCACAAATTAAAAGTTTCGGGACTGTTCCTCGAATAAGTACCTAAATTGGAACGTTGACGTATATCACCTAATTAAATGTGAAACGGGTAGAAATGCTTACAATGTATTAACTTTGCTTAGAAAAACGTTTGTTATTTACTCGTATAAAGTAATAATTAGTTTGGTCTTCTGTAAACATTGATTCAGAAAACAAAAAAAGTGGCGACGTTTTCTGGCGACTGAGAAAATCATTTTTTATTATTTTTAATATAATAGAGAGACTAGCATCCGACATTTTCAATCAAAATAAATTGCTTTCTCTATATTTTAATCCTCCTCCTCCTTGTTTCGTTTGTCCTCAGTGCTGAGGGTCGTGGTCTCGATGAATATTTTTTTCCGGGTCTATCTTCCGCCAGCTCACTCTATCCTCGGCCGCGTGGATCACATCACAGACTGTGGTGTTTAAGGTTGAGCTGATTTGATCGGACAAGCGGAGGAGGAAAATTGCTTTTTCAATGAATATTTCAATAATGAAATTAATTTTCCACACCAAGTAGGTATTAATTATCAAAATGACTTTAATGGTGTTAATCCAAAATTGAAAACAATTTAAATCCAGCAGACGAGTGCACCTTATCTATTTAAAATATCGGCCTATATACTGTCCCACTGCAGGGCAAAGGCCTCCATCATAGAAATCAAGTCATCGTTACTATGATAGAATTAGGCCCCACACTTGCCTAATGCGGATTGGTGATCACAAACCCGAGCTATGTTCGAAAAATTCGAAACACTTTTTGCTCGACCCAGAAATCGAACCCAGGACCCCGAGATCACGGCCCGGTACTTAAACTACTAGACCAACAGGATGTACAAAATAAAATCTTTCCTTTGAAATAATTGAGACTCAAAAAAACACTTTTCGAATTTTAACCTAGTTTCGGGTTTTGAACACAACCCGCTAGACCCTGTAGACGTAGTGGGTGACCTTAATTACATAGGCTATTGTGATGTCGCCTTTTGTGACTAACTATTATGGTTACGGTTTGTTGGTCATGCGATCCATGAAGTCATTTCACAAGTCTATATTCACTCTACAGGTTTTAGTAAAAATCGCGTACTCGATGGACGTCAGAAAACTTGTCGAAGCTGTACTGTTGAACCTAAGCTTAAGCATTTGCGAGATCAGAGAGGTTGCTGATGAGGTGCCGGTGTTTTAGAGAGGATTGCGATCCATAAAGCAACTTATATAGGGTGTAAAAAGACCCATAACGAAGCCGCTACGCACTCATACCATTAAAACAAGTCTTAGAACAAAAATTATTGATGGGAAATGAAGTTGATTTTTTAGTGTCAATTTTAGTCCTATAAACGGACAACGCAATGAACAGCGTACACCGGACCGCGCCGCACGCGCGCCCGTGCCTCAGTCGCCGAGGCGCGTCCCCCGCACACCCCCCCGCCCCGCTCTTAAACATTACATTGCGGGCGCTTTGAAGCCATTTTTCCCTAGGAATTACTTAAAATTTTGAACAAGTTTCTTTAGACAAAAATTAGGTAATAATGTTTCAAAATAATACACATCAAAATCTTATGATTTTTATTTTGACTTTGACCTTCAATAACTTGGAAAGTGTTTAGTTTCTAGATTCTAGACGTACGACCATTTTTTCCTTCTAGACTCTAGAAGGAAAATGGTCCTGATGATGTGCTGAATACGTAGGTTTCGGCTTCGTTAAGGGTCTTTTTACACCCTGTATATACTGAGATAGAGGCATGAGTCGGCGAGCCAGTGCTAGCGAACTGATACCTCTATCTCAGTACTCTAACGTCTACAGGAAACCGACCAATACTCAACGGCTATGTAGTACGGCCACCTTCGAGAATCAGTCTGGGAGATGGTTAAATAAAATATCAGAAATAATTTTATTTGCTTTATAACAAATTCCCAATACCTTCTAGATCTCTGGTTTTTTTTTCCATACTTTTTTAAAATTGCTTTAACGTGGGTAGACTTTAGGTCATGGTTTCGGAAACACGCTTTACTAGCGTGATATATATAAATGCATAGTGACATCTAACGAAACAACGCCGAACTATCTACTCTGCCTTGTATGCCCATACCAAGGAAAAAGTACTAAATGAAATGACCCTGTTACGATCTACTCTTGAAAGTCCATAGGTTGTTAGGAATTTCTGCTATATTCAAACCGTTCCCAAAATCCGAGGTAAGTACATGGTAAAAGTTCCGTGAGAAATGCAACCGAGATACCTCATCATTCAACTAATTAATGTACATGGGACAAAACGCGGTTATTTTTATATGTAAATACATACTCGTAGTAGCATATACTCACAGCTTAACGTTTCGACCGCGTTACAACGGTCTGAAGGTGTACGCCGTAGTCTGCTACGCCCGGCTATTGAATCTTCGGATACCCTTTCATTTTTTTATTTTTACTGCCACTAAATAAAATGTCTGTGAGGTCACCCCGATACTACACTCACAGTATCCGGATTGGAAGTAATTCGACGCGGCAAATTGCGAGAATTATATTTGTCAATCAATGGATTCCACGCCGATGATAATTTATACCCGTCCTCCCGTTTGAAATACTGATACTTCTTTAACTCTATCGCTTCACGTCCTACTCTCGTGTGGCAATGACGATCAGTGGAGAGGATTTTGATTAATTATTTGTATAATGCAACGCGAAAGTTTAATAACTCATCATTGTCAACAATTTACTCCCTCGCACTCGTTTGGTTCACTCGCCAAAATTCCATGACTATACCTTCTTGGGGTCTCTATACGTGTCAGACCGTGCTAATATTTCGTTCATTATTTATATATTTATTTTTTCACAATTACATTAGTACTTTCCAACACATATATATATATATATATACACACTAGGTACACAAGGCTGACGTCCGTGGCACTCACTCAGCTGGCCCTACTGAAAATCAGCGTCATGACCTTTTTCAGGGTCATGAAATAGGCTGAGTGGAGGCCATTTATGTTGGAGGTCACAACACACAATATATTATTTGCACTGCCTGGTTATTAGTACTCATTATTTTGTTTTTTTTTGTTTTTATTTTTTGTATCTATTTTGTTTTTCTTTTTGTTTGTTTGTTATTTTGTAACTAATGTTGTACTCGTATGTAGTGTTGTGATGTCCAAAATAATAAATTTTTTCTTTCTTTCTTTCTTTCTTTCTAATATTTGCTACTATCTGTTGTTTGCGATAAATGTCCATCAGTGGAGAACGAGATTGTAGATGCTACTGTTTTTTCTTAATGTATTAATAATTTGAGTCTTGCTATTATCATTCAATGTGTCAAGTTGTCAGAAGTTTTGTGTGCATAATGTTTCATGTGTGTAATTAAGCAAGCATTGATAACTAGGTGGTAAGTTTAAGTTATTTTGTATCCCTCTTTATGGTTACATCTTTGAAACTGTACAATTGCTCCGTAACTCCATTTTTTATATTTCATATTGAAAAGAAGAAAAGCCCTGTTGGCTTTTCTGCATTTGTCTGAGTCTGGGCTGCCCTAAGTTTTTATAAAAATATTTCGAAGGGAATGCGCGCTATATAAAAATAATAGGTTAAGATAAGTAATCTAACATACAGAGTAAAAATATTCTTAAGGTGACACCGTTAATTACTTGGTGGCGCTAGTATCGTACTAGCGCCACCAAGTAATTAATAATGATTGTGGCGAATAAGAGACATTTTTTTAAAGTAAGCAACAAATACTTTAAGGAAATATTAACATTTTTTTGAGACGAACTTACGTAGTAATAATTTCTTACAAGTAACAATAACCTCCATAATTGCGAAAAGTGGCCACTATCACAAAAAATGGGCTTGGCGGCGCTAGTATCATCGCCATTTATATCTCTTTGCATCAAATGGAGTTGGTGCAAAGCACATTATTTATTTAGCTCACAAGCACAAAAGTTCACGTAATAAAATCCCCTGTCGTAAATATAAGAACAAGGAATTATTGATTTAAGTACTAAGAAACGAAACATCAAATTTATTTATATTTGATGTTTCGTTTCGTCGACATTGTTTAAATAGATTCCTTCCAGTACAAATATCATATTTTCCTCAACAAATACAAATTCCTCGTATTAAATGTACAAGTAGGCACGAATATCTCGTATTTCGCTCTGTTGTAAGTTGTGTACGTTACTCCCGTCAAGCCTCGAGGGATGTCCCTTTTACGGGACGCCTCACCTCGTTTCCTCTATTACACTCGTAAAATGACGAGACGACCCATAACGATAAATATAGCCTTAAAATTTATTGATATCGAACAAGTAGCACAATAAAACTGGACGTTAAAGCCCTCCAACTAACAAATTAACGGATTATATAAAAAGTTAGGGAACGGAGTAATTACATATTTTATTGCCGCAATGTCAATTAGAATACAAACTATGATAAAAGAAGACGGCAGACAGCTACGTGGGAAAAAATGTCTGGCCATGGCAACCACCGCCGGGCCCCGGCAGAAGGGGTAGACTTAGAAAGGTGTGGCATGACGTCGTAAGGGAGGACATGCGTGCCAATAAATTGACTACATTAGATGCACAAGATCGCCCGAAGTGGAGGAGTAGAAGCAGGAAAGCGGACCCCGGGCTCCGAAGCGACGGCTTGGGACGCAACCGGGACAAAACGCTAAGATGATAAAAAGGAAGATGCAAAGTATCAGCCTATAAACTGTCCCACTGCAGGGCAAAGGCCTCCATCATAGAAATCAAGTTATCGCTACTATGATGGGATTAGGCTTAATCACCATGCTTGCCGCCGTGTGGTCCCCGGCAGAGTAGAATAGGCCACCCTCACTCTTACCGAGGTGTCGTAAAAGGCGACTAAGGTAAAGCTGCTGGCATGATCATCAGCACCCAGAGAAGGAAAACTCTGCATTTATATCAAAACCCTCGCCAACCCGTCTGCCAAGCGTGGTGAGTGAGTATGGCAATTACACCTCATTTGATTGAGGGAGGCCCGTGCCCCAGCAGTGGGGACTTAAATGGGCTGACGATGACGATGACCACGCTTGCCAAACGCGGATTGGTGATCACAAACCCGAGCTATGTTCGAAAAAATTCGAAACATACTTTTCGCTCGACCCAGGAGTCGAACCCAGGACCCCGACATCACGGCCCGGTAGTTAAACCACTAGACCAACAGGGCGAAAAGGAAGATGAATCTTTTTTTATGCTAGAGGCGGAAAAACGAGCAAGCGAGTCACCTGATGGAAAGTAATCATCGCCGCCCATGAACATCCGCGAAATCAGAGAGATCGCTAATGTGCATCTCACGCAAAAGAAATAAAGCGACCTTGATATGAGTTTCCAATGACAAGCTGTTTCCCCGTACCTTCTTACATTTGGAGAAAGTAACCAAATTAATACGAATATATTCATATAAGGCGTCCTAAAATAGAATTCACGTGTTTCTAATAAATACAATCGAAGCAACATTCTTCCGATAACTCCTAACACAGTGTCTCTTATAGTAACACTTTTCTATTATACATAGTTGCAGTGACTAGTCGTTTTAATCAGCAAATTGAATTAAGCAGCGAAACTACCAGTTCAAACAAATAGCCGTCCATTCGGCGTCAAGTTAATGCAATCAGGGGCTGCAGCACGCCGCGGTATCATCGCACCGGTGCAGTCGCGGGGACGCGGTGTAACTGCAGCCGACTTATGTATGCGCTGTTTAGCATCAGCATCACCGAGGTATTCCCGAAGGGATTTGCCAAGGCCACCACATTTACGGGCAAAAAATCAGCGTAAACCTTCGTAATCGTTATATTGAAACCCGGTGTAAAGCAGCACTGTGCTGTGTTTCGCTGCGTGAGTGAGGGTACCGGACTCACAATACGGGTTAAGGGTTGGATCAAGTTTTACTATCTTGAGAAGGAGAAAGAAAAGAAAGAAAGAAAGGGAAAGAAAGGTTTTAAAACCTAAATAATCCTCCAAACGATTACGGCTACGGCGGCCAATCATTTTTTTTTATGTGATAGGTGGCAGACGAGCAGACGGATCACCTGATGGTAAGCGATTGCCGCCGCCCATAGACACCCGCGACACCAGTGGAGTCACTAGTGCGCTGTTAACCTTTAAACCCCCCTTTTCCCCGAATAAGACCCCCGGAACCCCATCTCACGAAGCGAAACATAGCACAATGCTGCTTCACACCGGTTTTCTGTGAGGCCGTGGTATTACTCCGGTCGAGCCGGCCCATTCATGCCGAAGCCTGGCTCTCCCACGGTAAATCTCAACGATCAGCCAGGTACGCAGGATATATTATAGTTCTCAAGAGTGTGCGCATATAAAAATGCACTTTCTATTCCTTTAAACTGATATTCCGATGGGACACCAGCGTTACATGGCCGGAGAGGAATTGGATTGGGATTACAGCAGAATAGTTTTAAATTTTCTGCTCTATTGTGTAATGTAGGATTTTTTTGTGGGCGCTCCTGGCCAATTTTTTTGGAATATATAGAAGAAAGAGCCTTTTTGGCTGAGATGGTGTAAAGAACACCTAAGTGTATAGTGGCCAATGAGCAATCATGCTTAGCTTTATTTAACGCCATTGAGCTCCATTTTACCGCGATTTTAGACTAAAAATACGAGCGTGTATACTACATAAGAGATTCAATCTAAAAGTAAAGCTTCTGAAATGTATATAATTTATCGTCACAAGTGTTTTGATAAGAACGAGCTCAAAGGATTTTCTGATTAAATTACTGAGTAATCCATTTTACATAAAAAGACAATCCTTAATCCTGCAATAAAATCTTGTAAATTAACGTTTATCGCAAATGACGTAGGGGGTAAATGTAATGTATATCAGTTGAGTTATTTATTGTCTACGGATTCCACACTACACCTTTTTTTTGTTGCTGTGAAAAATGCTTGCCTTATGCATACCCGAGATAGCGGGGGCCATCAGGGGTTATGTCGGGTTCTTCTCTAGGTATGCGCCCAGAGACATACCGACTAAAAAAGACAGCGGCGTTCCCTCATCGCCCAATTGGGGAAAGGTTATGGGTATCCGGCAAAGCCTTGGACTACCACGACCTCCCCCGGGCGGAAACCCACCTACATGGCAGGCCGGGCTTGCCCCCTTATTGAGGGGGCGACGGGAATATCCGTGAGCGCCAAGCTATTCCAGTCAGACATTGGTAAGGCTCTGTTTAGTGCCAGCACTGGTGCCCCCGCACTAGTTGCTGACTGATCCCCACCGAGGAGAGGGATATGACGGTCATACTGTTGTCGTCTCCTTCCTCCTCTACGCCGTCGAAGCGGGTTAGTGAGTGGGTCGGCCTCCCGCTCCCGCTCTGCCGCCTCTTTTCCACACTACACCTAGGTTAGCCTTTGGAAAATAAGCAACGCATAAACACAATACAATCACACCCTCTCACACACATTTAAAATCTTCTCTTCTACTTCTTCATCTTAGCATTTTGTCCCGGTTGCGTTCGGAGCTGTCGCTTCGGAGCCCGGGGTCCGCTTCTCTACTGCAACTCTTCACTTCGCACGGTCTCGTGCAACCAATTCCATCGCTTTGGGGCCTCATCTGATCTGGGGACGGATCACATGATAGTAAGCGATTGCCGCCGCCCCTGGACAACCAAGACACCATTGGAGTCACAAGTGCGCTCACTTACGCAGCGAAACACAGCACAGTGTTGCTTCATCCGTCATCCGTCACGACGTTAAACCACATCTTTTTAGGTCTACCCCTTCTGCCAGGACCCGGCGGTGGCGGCATGGACATTTGTTTCCCACGTACGCACGTTTTCACAAAACATTACCGTACCAGCGTAATACACATTTAAAATTTGTATTAAATTACTTAAGGTGACGCAGCGCCGCCAGTAAATATATATTAATTTTTTGCTAAAGAGACATTTAAAAAAGTACAACGGTGAATCCATAGAGGAAAGTATCAAGATAAACAGGCCACTTTAGCAATCATAAAATGTATGGTTACTTGTAGAAAGAAATTACGACATAATTTTGTCTCCAAAAATTATTAATGCTTTCCTTTATGAATTTACCTTTGTATTTTTTTTTAAATGTCTCATACTCGTAATAACCACAAACAATACAAATCTACTGGCGGCGAGGTATGAGCAGTAATTAACGTTTATTATAAACTAGTTCTTATCATAGTGATTGTATGCCAACAGGAAAACATAAAAATTGTCCTTCGAGATAAGCATATTATTATTTATGATTTGTTTGCCCCACTTGTGGAAAGAAAAGCTACCTATAATTTGAGCAACTTTGTTCGCGGTCGCCCTATTACGTAGGTGCCACTGTATCAGGGAAGGTAGGTCGCCTCTCGGTGCTTGGCCTATATTTTATCCTGCTCTCACCGGTGGGTAATTCATGAGCGTGTCCCGTTTTAGCGTGACGTCACCACGCAACGCTGCGCGTGTTTGCGTGAGATGTGTACGCAGCTTCTGTGTGATATCGCTCCACTGATTATTGTTATAGTTTGTCAATCTGGTAGTATTTTTGCTCATTAGTATGAAGTTTATTTGAATATTAATTACTTTCTTTGGAATGAGTTGTAGGATTTTCGCAATTTATAGACATATCGAGTCATCATCATTTAACTTAGGCAATATTTGGAGAAGACATTTCTGCTTGTGTACACAACCTGTGTGTACGTATCCAAAATTGAATACATTTCTGTGCCTACTACGAGTAATTCAACATACGGACTACTTGAGAAGGTAGAGACTGGATTATGAAAGCCTGAGATAAATAGGCGGCGCAGTATGAAGGAGGCCTATACGTTCAGAAGTGGGCACAGGCTGTTGATATATTGATAACAGAGTGTGTCACAGATATTTGTCCAACGACCCATTAGAAACTTATTCTATTTTTTTTAAAGATTTTTATAACTAGAACGGGAAAAAATTTAGGAATAGTAGTAAAATAACTTTGTTTGTTATACGATTAAATAATCGCCAAACCTCGTCGGTGACGAAGAAAAAATTTGCGAGTAGACCTTCTCAGTTCGGATAATTTCTCTAATTGTGTTGACTCTCCATTGTTTTTCTTTTATATTAGGTTCTACTCGAAGATATCTTGCCAGTGTCAAGTAACTTATTGAGAATAAGTGGGTAGTCAACAGTCCAAGTCAGTCAAAGTCTCAGTCACTCAATATAACGCCAGTGTTTTACGTTTTATCGACCTACGGATTCTGCCGATACCACTCTAAGCACAATCGCGGGTTTTAAGACTCTATTAGGTCCAAGGTCCGTGAAGTTGTCCGTGAACACTCACTCGACACACAATATAATTAAAAACCTTTGAATTGCATCAACTCACGCGGAGATTTTGACTCTTACCGCCAGAATCTCCTCACCATTTGTTGAGATAATGATTTTAAATTGCAACGGTCAGAAATCAGTCACTTCAATGTAGTTCTTAGATCAAGTGTACCCCGAGCTGCCAAGCGTTGGCTTTATGCGACACCCTGAGATCGTAATGAATGATCAGATTAATTAAAAATTAGTAGGAGAGATATATTCAATTGGTTGGCGGATGTTGCTAAAATCAATAGTTGAAAAGTTTCCTTCATCAAAGAGAAAGTTCAATGAAGTTTTCTATGTTCCATTTAGCGACTTTTCATTAATAAACACTTTTGTTCCTAACTCGAGTTAAAACTTTATAAAGTCAAAGTATAAGCAGAGAAACTCAACTGATAGCCTCGTTGGTGTAGTGGATAGTGCGTCGTACTTTAAAGCGACTGCTGCGCTTGGGGTCCTGGGTTTGATCCCCTGGTGGGGCAAAAGTTGTACCTAAGTTTTCTGTAAAGACATTCTTAGTGTCAGCCCGGAGTCTCGAAGTTAGCGGTCGTGTACCCCCGTGCCTCGGAAAGCACGAAAAGCCGTTGGTCCTGAGCCCGATCCCTCTTCGGTCGTATCACACTGGTGTCCCATCGGAATGTGAGGGCAAGGGAATAGAGAGTGCAATTGTATTTGCGCACACACTTGAGCAATATAATATATATTGCGTAAGTGGCTGATCGTTGAGATTGGCCGTCTTAGCCAAAATTGGTTGGAAGATATTGTTATTATTAGGCAGAGAAAAATATTTTCGTATAAAAACACAAAACACTCAGTATTTCTGGAATAAACTGAATTTTCTTATAAAATAACTTGTGCTTAGTCGGGTAATGATTTTAAAGCGTATGTGTGTATGGTTGGGTGTATGTACATTTCTTTGTTGCCCCATACATCCCAAACGGCCAGACGGTTTTCGACTTGTGGTGTTGTTGACCTTGTCAACACATACCTTTAATAATCATCGTATCGTATAGCCCATTTAAGTCCCCACTGCTGGGGCACGGGCCTCCCTCAATCACATGAGGGTTAATTGCCATACTCACCACGCTTGGCAGACGGGTTGTTGAGAGCCTTTAAAAATATTGCTCAAAAATACAAAACTAGATTTGTCACTGCATGCGGCACCTTAATATATTTTTACGTTGACTTTTTAAATATACATTCAAAGATTCAAAGATGTATGTGATGTTTTAATGTGTTTACTTTTTTTTGGGAAAGAGAGAGGAAACAAATGAAAAGAATATTCGTTTGCAGAGAAAATGCTTTTGTAACATTATTATAGCCACAGACTGGTTAGCAAGCTGCTAAAAAACTCAACAGAGAAGAAAACGTGGCCACGGTCGTTAATTCCTAACATAGTAGCTGAATTCACGGTCGAAGTAAGACACAAAGCATAACGTCTTTTATTCTCTTTGTCGAAATGTGTGCAGCAAAATTTAGATTTGAAAATGTATACTGCTCTCTAGCTGTACTCCTACAGCTAAATATGAAATTATTTACCTACCTACCAAATTTCTCCAAATTCGGTAGGTAAATAATTTTCATATTTAGTATAGAGCCCTTTCACGAATTTTCATTGAGTCTTCGTTTGAAATGAGTTCTTTTAGGAAAGATGTCATTATAACATTCAACATTATAGAAGAAAAAATTTGAAAAAGATTGCTCATAGTGATAAGGCCGCCTTCGTTGTACATATCCTGTAATACCTAGTCTTAAGTTTTCATACTGTACTTTAAGTTCAATAAAAGTTAAATAAAAATTCATTCATTCATTATGATAGAACTAACATCCTATTAAAATTTATATAACGCGAAAGTTTGGGAGGGATGGTAAGTATGTTTGTTGCGCAAAGAGCGGAGTAAGGCTGCGTTTCCACAGAAGTGGAGCTGCGCGGAGTTGAGCGGAGACTTATAAAAATTGACCAATCACATTGCTCAAAATACACATAGCTCATCTATTTTGAGCAATGTCTTTGGTCAACTTTTATAAGTCTCCGCTCAACTCCGCACAGTTCCACTTCTGTGGAAACGCAGCCTTAGTCTTCTACAAACAAAACGCAAAACCCCTTTAACCTGTATATCAAAACGTTAATATAGAACCTTCTCCTTTTGTCGAAGACTGTTAAACTAATATACTACAAATTTCCCATGCTACCAATATCCCAACGTTATTTAACTTCCGTCTCCTGCTAACTCATGCACTATGATTGCCCTTCCGTTGCCACATCGGATATCGATAAAAAGGTTTGCCGAGCACCGACAGGCCCATCCCAGCTCACGACGTCTCGCGGGACACATGCCTCGTTGTCGGGTCACGTCTCGCTCGCTGTATTTATTTTTTCTCAAGCGTGCACTGTAAGTGCGGAGTAGTCGTGAGAGCGGTCACTAAGCGTAATATAAGATGTAATGTTAGAATAGCAGAAAAGTGCTCGTAGTATTTAGTGAAAACCTGTATAGTGCAGACCAAGAATATAGTTTACGCCTTTTTTTATGTGATAGGTGTGCAGACGAGCAGACGGATCACCTGATTGTAAGCGAAAGCCGCCGCCCACAAAAACCTGCGACACCAGTGGACTCACAATTGCGTTTCCAACTTTTAACCTCTTATATATTGTTTTAACCTCTTTCCCCCGGATTGGGCCTCCGGTGCCCTCACTCACGCAGCGAAACACAGCAGTGTGCTGCTTCACGGCGGGTTTCTGTGAAGCAATGATAGCACTCTGGTCGAGCCGGCCCATTCATGCCAAAGCGTGGCTTTCCCACGGCCTTTGTTTAGTCATTTTAAAATTTGGCTAAGGGCCGAATCGACCGATCTTATTCCGAAGCTAATTCTATGGTATACAAAGCGCTGCCATTCTAAACAAATGTGGCGTTAAACCCTATGGTGGAAATCTTTATTTATCCACGGATAAAGATTGGTCGAATCGGGCCTAAGTCAAGATTAGTTGTTATTATAATCGCACTTTGTAAGTGCCACCAAGATACAGGCTACGCCTAGTTTGAGGCCTATCGGCATTTCTAATTAAATATTTGGCTTAAAATTTATATTTGTATCACGATATATATTTGATTGTCAGCCGCAGAACCGACAACCGATGGGGTAAACGAGTTCTAGAGTGGAGACCGCGTCTTGGCAAACGTAAAGTAGGGCGCCCTCTGGCTAGGGGGGGACGATCTGCGCGGGATGGCTGGCAAGAGCTGGATGCGAGAAGCCATGGATAGATCACAGTGGCGAATAATTGGAGAGACCTACGTCCAGCAGTGGACTGCGATAGGCTGATGATGATATATATTAAAAACATGTAACTGTGTGTGTTAAATAAACGATTTATTTATTATTGTATCCTTGTTTAATACGTCTATTTTGAAAAACTTTAAAATTTGATTATAATCATTAATATGTAGTAATCATGAAAATTTCAGCGCCCTATTCCTTGTTACGTCTGAAGCTGTCGTTTTGGACCCCGAGGTACGCTTGGACCATGATACAGTGACTACAACGAAAATGGTTAATGTCATTATTGCAATTTGAAATACGCAAAGTCTCATATATATATTCGATTTTATTCGATTTTTTTTTATAATTATATATTTCACAACATCACATACATTTATCTGACTCCGAGATAGGTAGCTCAAGCACCTATGTTACGGATATCAAAATCAACAGTACGATTACAAATATATACATATAATACTTTTCTTTTGTAAATACATACTTATAATACATAAAAAAATAACCAAGACCAATACAAACAATCATGTTCACGCACACAAATGTTTGTATTGTGCGGGGATCGAACCCGCAACCCTTGGACCAAAAGCGGCGTTCACTACGACTGTTCCAAACGGGTCGTCAAAATTCATATACAATTGTTTTCCATACGTGTACCTAGGTAATGCATGTTTCCTACTGTGTATGATTGGATTGTAAAACAAACATATCGTACTTATTAAAAGTTAATGCCCAGGGAGCCTCTGTGCCAGGGAGAGAACATGACGTCCATTTTAACTAAGTAGTTCTCGAATAAACCTATTTTAGCGCACCTATAGATGTTGGGAGGAAAAATAAGAGTAGAAATAAATTTACAGGTACATTTATTACCAAATTAGCAAAATTTTCTACTGCTCATGTTTTATGTTTTAATGATAATGTTTGATTTTAAATTATGGTTAAGTCGGTTACTTATTTTAAGTAGGAGGTTAGGTACTTACGAGAGTGTGCCGTCATATTTTTTAATTATTACAGATATTTAAACAAAAGGCAATAAGTAAAATAGAGAAAGAGCATCAAGACTTACGTAGATCTACAATACTGCATAAAGTTAACAGTGGGAGAGCCACGCTTCGACATGAATGGACCGGCTCGACCGGAGTACTACCACGTTCTCACAGAAAACCGGCGTGAAGCAGTGCATGCGCTGTGTTTCGCTGCGTGAGTGAGGGTACCGGAGGCCCAATGCAGGGGAAGGGAGGTTAAGAGGTAAGCAGCGCACTTGTGACACCACTGGTGTTGCAGGTGTCTATGGGCGGCGGTAATCGCTTACCTTCAGGTGATCCGTCGGCTCTTCTGCTACCATAGCATAAAGAAATAAAGTTAATTAAGACATGTAGATAATATTTTAAAGTGATTTGTCGTTGAGTATGCACCCCTCAGGTGGTGTATCACAAAGTTGCAGTATACTGTGCAAGTTCCACCAGCTCGTACTAAGCGATTTCGCTTCCTCTTTCTTGGTACGAACTGCTAAGGAATGGAACAACTTGCCGGCTTCTGTATTCCCAGAGAGCTACAATTTGGGTGTCTTTAAGTCGAGAGTGAATAGGCTTCTTCTGGGTAAGCACGCTACATCTTAGACCTTATTGTCACTTTCCATCAGGTGAAATGAGGTCAAGTGCAAACCCATTTAATATATAAAAAAAAATACTGGTTACCGAAACAATGTTTTACACTTTGTGAACGCCTCTCCGTTGACCTTATAAACGGAATGTTAAGGTTGCCAAAACAAAGCGTTGAATATTTTGTTCGTTCGCGTTAGGGCACGCCGAACAATGGCATCCACGCGGATGTACCCTTGCGTTTTCAACAAGACACTCAGTTCGTTCACGTATGTATAAATCGAGGTACAATAAAATGCTTTAGACTGAACACGTCTCATATTTTTGTATGTAGGTATTTCTGACTTTGTTTCATTACACGTGTGTATCCCGCGGGAACCTTGTGTCGTAATGCTTTGTTATTTTTATGGCGTCTGCCTTTATTTGATTCCTCTGAGGCGGAATAATATAGGTAACTTTTGTGGTATGAATGTGGCACGTGATGTTTTTTTAACCTTCAGGTTATAATTTACTGCTAATAATAACTTTTGGAAGTAGTTTTATCGCCATCGTTTTTCACTTGTAGTTTTGCTATACATAGAGTACACTTTGAAAACAAGATAAATGTATATCTAATAATGTAGAGCATTGCAGGCTTTCTCTCCATAATGTCTAGGTTGTTGTAAACCTTGATATCAGCAATTCAGCATGGTTGGGCATGGTAATTTACGACGCAATTTAAAGAGTGGTCGATTGAACAAAGTAAACAACTATGGCTCAGATCGACAGGTCAGGCACACGCCAAGACCTTAATGACAGGATTCTCCAACAAATACACGCAAGAGGCCTTAGCGCTATCTCGCGGACAGTTGAGTATCCTCACAAGAACCATTACTGGTCATTGCAGGCTAAACAAGCACGGTACCAGAACCAGGCTGGCCGGAGATCCTACCTGCAGATTCTGTAAGGCAGAGGACGAGACAACGATGCACGTCCTTTGTCAATGCGATGCCCTCGGGCACCCAAGAAGCCGCACCCTGGGCAGTTACCACATCTGCCCGGAGGATGTTAAGGCTATCGCTCCCAAGGCCATTATACGGTTTATGCAAACCGTGGGCCTCGGAGACGATCTGTAAGTGGGAGCGGAGGCCACAATAGATCAAATTTGGTCGCAGTGACCACTCGGCAACGAACGCTCCACAGAACTTCGAATAATGGTAATTTAGTGGATAATAACGCGCCTTCCATACGGGACGGTTGTTATTCAAATCCGAGCACGGACCTCTGGATTTTTCAAATCTATTTGAGTATTTCTACCATTCGTTTGGCGATGAGTAAGAACCTGCATCGGATCGTTCCTGAAACGTGTTACTATGATTCAGTTGGTTTGGTTCCCCTGATAAGGGTTGCGAAAGTCAAACGACAGTCATTTCATTGTAATTATCAGACTCCCCAAATCCTGAATCATAGTCTCATGCAACCGCAAAATTACACGCTAATGTGAGAGAAATCAACATGTTTTTTACGTGATTAGTAGCAGACGAGCAGACGGATCACATGATGGAACCGATTGCCGCCGCCCATGGACACTTGTGACCGCACAAGGTCGAGCGCTGTCAAACTTAAAACCACCCTTTCCCCCGGATTGGGCCTCCGGTTCCCTCACTCACGCACCTAAACACAGCACAGTGCTGCTTCACGCAGTGAGGTCATGGTATCATTCCAGTCGAGCCGGCCCATTCATGCCGAAACGTAGCTCTCGCACGGTCAATGTTTGGATAAAATCGGTGATTTTAGCCCAACTTCCTCTGGAGCAAAAAAGATCTTTCTCTCAAATAATCAAATGACTGAAACCATAATTTGACTGAACAAAAGAGATGTAAGACATCGCAAATTGCGAAACTTATTTCTACACTGAAGTTCGCTTAAAACTTGCAAGTAAAATAGGTGTTCGTTTACTCTTCTTCGTTTTAACAGCCAGCGGTTAATTATTAAAATTATAGCACTTTGAATGGAGAAATGTGCGCCTGCAACAACTTGCTCCGCCTGCTTACGCTCATTGTTTCCACTAGCTTGTTAGTGCTCTATGAGAAGTTTCAATTCTTAGCTGAAGTTTATGAAACCTGGGAACAGTAACTGGTTTATTAGTACTAGGAACAAGATTGTAGCTACTGTATTTCCTTATGTTTGATCCTGTTTCATAAGGAGTGAATGCGCAGAATTTCGTAGTGTATCAAAAATTGTGTTTAGTTTTTAAGGTTTTTAGATACGTTTTACTTATTTATTAGATCAATGTATGTGATGTTGTGAAATATTTATTTATTAATATATATATATTATTATCTTCATCGTAAAGTAGTAAGAGATTAAACATATAGAGCGACGACTTCTGGCCGATGGCACACAGAAAACAGGCGTGAAGCAGCACTGTGCTGCGTGAGTGAGGGTACCGGAGCCGTAGGCCCAATCCGGGGGAAGGGGAAAAAATTGGAAAAATTATATGACTTACTCATATAAATTTTACCATGTTTTTTATGTCATAAGTGGCACACGAGCAGACGGATCACCTGATGGTAAGTGATGGCCGCCGCCCATGGACACCCGCGACACCAGTGGAATCACAAGTGGGCTGGAAATAAGGCGTTCAATATATAAGACAAGCTTTAAAACATTGCCGTGTGGTCCCCGGCAGAGTAGAATAGGCCACCCTCACTCTTACCGAGGTGTCGTAAAAGGCGACTAAGGTAAAGCTGCTGGCATGATCTACAGCATCCAGAGAAGGAAAACTCTGCATTTATATCAAAGCCCTCGCCAACCCGTCTGCCAAGCGTGGTGAGTATGGCAATTACCCCTCATGTGATTGAGGGAGGCCCGTGCCCCAGCAGTGGGGACTTAAATGGGCTGATGATGATGATGATTTAAAACATTGTGAAATGATTTGACAAAGGCAAAGGGGGTTTTCAATAATATTGTGCAGTATTTGAATACATAACTTACACTTTTAACACAATGTTTAAAAATTCTCTGAACAATTTTATTATATTACTAAAATGTATATCGGACCCAGTCGCCTTTCTGTCATGGACGCTCTTCATAATTTTTTTAAAGATTAATTAAACAAAAAATTAAGTCTAAATGCAGAAATGCCACTTAAACCCCGAATTAAGATTGAATAGAAAGGGCATTATGACTTAACCAGTTCCCCCAGTTTAAGATTCATTGGTCAAATTCATTCTCCGAGGAACTTTCCTTTTAATTTGATCAGAGTAACTTCAGCCAGCAGTTACAGTCCTTAGCAGATCTTAAAAGTTTGCAACAAGGTCTAAAATTGGAAGACAGCGTATTACGCTGAGAACACACTATGCGAACAGTTTAATAGAGTGGTTCTTTGTGGGACAGAGTGCAAATGGCTTTGTTTAACAACATGCAGCTGAGCTTACAATTGCGTTGAAAGTAATGCAGTGGCCTTTGGATATTACAAAGGATAAGTGCATCTTCATGATAATTTATATAAAAAAAAAACATTTACTGCACTTGCCAAAGATAGTGGTTCTGTGTTTAGGTTTAGGTAACATACATACTTTATGTATATTATTTGTGTTTCCTCTCTTGTCACATATTCATGACACTGCGAAATCAGGTCCGTGATGTGTTTGACGAATTAACATGTTTGTAACACCGCTGTTAATATTATATGGAAATTTCTTTGTCCGAATATGTAAATTACATGGCGCTGTGCAAAATTATTGAATGAAAATGAAATTTATATAACGTGCTACGCGTACGTAAATAATTACTTAGCCAGGGAATAATTAACAAAAATGTAACAGTTTAATTAGATGGAGAGGCAATAGACATTGTTGTCCGTGCGGGTAGTGTGAACAGCTTTATTTAGCGGGACCTATCCTCGGAGCCTTTATTGGGTGCGCATTTATTTTAATTCCCGGGAAAGTGGTATTAAGCTGATTATTCGCTAGTTTTATATAGAACCGATACGACCACATGTCTGCCACCTACGCTTAAAAACACTTTGGACCACTGTATAGACTAGCAGTAAATAAATAAATACCTATATTATACATTGATCTGACTCCGAGATAGCTGTGTTACGGATATCAGAACCAACAGCGAAATTACACACAAAATATATACATTTAATACTTTTTTTTGTAGAAACATAAGAACACAGTAGCTAGACCTATATTGTGTGGACCAGCGTCACTGGTAATGTCCCTTTGGAAACGAAAACTTGCAAGCTCCACAAGAATATTTGTTTACCCCATGTCCACATTGTGACATGGGGCGTTCTGAACATTGTATTCCTGGCGTCGTAAAGAGACATTTGTACTTCCATAGATAAATGACCGTGGATTAAAATTCAACCGGAACTAAACGTGATGAATAATTAATTATGAGGGTGCGTCCACGTATGTGCTCCTGCACCCAAGCTACACGCGCCGTATGCGAACAGCGCGCGAGTTTTGCACTTTCGCGGCGCATTCGTCAGATGTGGACGCACTATTAGAACTTTGTAATTGACGTTTCTACCGCGCAACGGCCGTGGTCAGAAGCGGAGTGGTGGTGTTGACTTTGACAAAAGTGCAGGTGGAAATACGACACGAAAGCTTAAATCGTAAATTTCAAACCAATTTGAAATACCTATGACATGTGATGTAGATATTCAGATCAATACTAGATAACACTAAAAGAATTAGCATTCGGTCCGCTGATTTATTGAGCTGGAGGCCATAGTTCCGATTGTCAGATGCACTCAAAATACGACGGTGTTTTGCGCATTGCTGTGGTTCCCGATTTCTGGCTTTCTAGTGAAAATTAACGGCTAGATAAATAAACAGTGTAGTGCGCATTAACTCTACCAACCACTTACGTAATTACACATAGGTACCTAGCCATATAATAATTCAGATATTGTTTGTATTGGTAAAGAAGGATGAGATGCTTACTTTTTAAAACTGTTTAGTTTTATGAATTTCTCGAATCACATTTTATCTATCAATTTTAATTCTCAGAAGAGTTGAGACGAAATTCGATTTGAACACATTTTAAATAAACTCCTCGCAACATTTTAATAATAAACATCCTTTGACAATGCGATGCCCTCAGGCACCCAAGAAGTCACACCCTGGCACCACATCTGCCCGGAGGAGGTTGACGCTAATGCTCCCAGGGCTATTATTCTGACCGTAGGCCTGGGAGACGATCTATAAGAGGAAGCGGAGATCATAATAGATCAAAGACCAACGAAAGCTTTCTAGAACTTCGAAAAAAATTGAATAAAGTTTTTTTAATAACAATTGATCGAACAGAGCAGGGACTATCTGTCTACCTCGTAATCCAGTCAACCATTGATTTATATACCTTAAAATAAATATCGGTAAGCACTAAAGTCAGTGGTCAATAATTGGACCTAACAACCAATAACATTCAGACGAATGAATCAAATATTTTCACCTCCAATAATAGAAGTTATTAGTAGAAATTCCTCCGTCCGTTTGTATAGGCATTTCGTATCGCAGTGGATATTCCTTTGTTGTCTGCCGACACGCTGTAATCTTCAGATTACTCCCGCTTAGTGATGCGATGGGACCTAGTTTTACGATTTGAGTCGTATGACCAATTTCAGTAGTTCACTCGAATATCTACCGCTATGGTTGTTGAATAATCAATATTTATTTAATTCAACAAAAAGGCAGATGGCAAATATTTATGTGAAAATACTTTCTATCATTAAAACAGTAAGCAGTACACAAATAGGTCAAATCTTTTAATAAAACTCTAAACTAAAAGAAAAAATAATTTAAAACACCTAGCTGAGGGAATTTATCTGCTAACCCTTACAAATCCGGCCTATTTTTTATCTGGGGCGCGACGGCAATCACCCGGCAGTCGTGCCTATTTACTGAATAAACGGTTAGGGTGATCGTCAACCCCTGAACCCTTGCTGACGGGGGGGACTTGAAGGTTAGGCCACATCTTCATTGAGAGGAGTGGAATAAATGGTAAGCCATCTTCGTTTTTACAGCGAAAACTTTATTGGCATAATAAATGTGGCAGAAAACTCACTCCGGTAACCTAGTCTTTTTCGACCTGATCTATCCAGCGATACCTTGGGCGTCCTACCGGGCGCTTACGAGTTGGTGGACCCAAGTATGTTCTCTGGCTGGAATGGCGAAATCGTGGCGGAGGCCAAGATCCACTTCGGATCGCTGAGCCAGCGTAGTAAGTTAATAACGTAATCTTAAACTAAAGCATTTCCTGTACTATGAGAACTAGCTAATCATAGTACAGGGCCTTTCCCAGTACACACAAACCCGAAAAGATATGGAATAGTGCGTTTTCTAAACAGACCTGATCAGAAATCGAACTAGGGACCTTCCGCACTAGAAAGGTGCTACGCCTTATTCACTGCGCCATGGAGGTCGTTAATAAGATCATAGTTAGATTTAAATAAGATATGGTATGATTTTTCCATAAAATCTTAGCATGGCTTGGTGGTAATAAAGTTCGTTTTGTTAAATTCCAAGATTTTTTACGCAAAAATTAGTAACATTGATTATGGCAAAATGCAATTTGCCTTAAATCAAAAACAAAAACAAAATTCCACAGACAGTTGTGTGAGAGTTTTGACATTTTTCATTATCACAAGACAACTCTATATCTATCATAGGCTTTAATAGATATAATTTAAAGCTGAGTATGTGGTCGTTCTAAAATAGTGTGGAATATATCGTATCGTAATATACTTATAGTACGGTATATTAGGTATAGCTAAGACTGTTGACGGACTAAAGTCCGCATGGTCCGGTAAACACTATACGCTCTGAAATAAACTAACTAAAGAGATGTCGTTTAGCTAAGTTAAACCACAAGTCTAGATTGAGGCAACCCCAGTCACCACTACAAAATAGCTAAATATGGACTAAATATATAAAATATATCTATATAAATTGTAGCCTGTTATTCTGTTATGTAATTGTTATTCTGATATGTAACCTAAGTATATTATTAAGATGTTATCAAAATCCATTCAGTTGTTTTTGCCTGAAAGAGCGCCAAGCATCCTTAGATACATAAATACCTACCTACATATATACCTATCTACATCAATATCGCGTCCGCGTTTATAATATTAGTAGCAAGGATAGTAGGATAAAATATGTATAGAGTATCTATCCTCTAAATCGCTCCCCAAAGGTATCGTGTCTCGGGGACTTAACCTATCTTCTCTTTGGATGGCCGAACTTATACCATGGCCTAATTCATATACCCAGAAATACGCCGGACCTCCGGTTACACGTGACGCCAACCAGCCTCTGGGCTAGTTAGTAAGTAAACATTTATTGACCACATAAAAGATTTACATATGTAGGACACATAACATAGACATAAGGAGATTGATACATATGAAAAAAATATTTAAACAAAAACAAGTAAAATAAATTAATAAATAAACTAGTGACCAAGGAAAAACAAAAGGAACAAAGGGAAGTGGTCAACAAGGTCCAAGCTCAGCATGTGCTGCAGCGGTTAGCAGCCGCTGCCGCGCTGATTTTCAGTTTGGGCCTTGAGTGACTGACGAAATCAATGTTGAATGTGACAGATAACAAAGAATGTGAAAAATAATAAAATATAACAAAAAGAAAAGATAAAAAGATACTCTGTGGTAGTAATAATGATAGCAGACCGCGCTGAGTGTGCAGTGCGAACGGGATTTGACCGGCCGGCGGCGCGTGGAGCCGGTACCGTCAGCA
This sequence comes from Marasmia exigua, assembly GCA_019059595.1. Lineage (NCBI taxonomy): Eukaryota > Metazoa > Arthropoda > Insecta > Lepidoptera > Crambidae > Marasmia > Marasmia exigua. The sequence goes on from CM032463.1 coordinate 22,012,085, forward strand.
TCAACGGTTTGAAAACGTATAACTGACGTTTTTCAGTATAAAATATCGTTACCGTTGAAACTGTTTTGTTTTTTTTAATAAATAAATAAATGTTATTAATTAAAATACTACTAAATAAAACCTATGGTGAAAGAATTATTGAAATAGGTCCAGTAGATCCTGAGTTCATCTCGTTCAAACAAACTCTTTAGCTTTATAATATTAGTATTAAATATAGATTGCGTTAAAACAGTTTATGATTTATACAGTTGTTATTTAATTACATTAATTTCATGTACTATTCTATATGCACTTCATAACTTTTAAAATTAGTATCTTGAAATAAAAGATTGTAATAAGTATATCTTAACTATATCTATATCCTATTGTAACTATATCTTAAACACTATCTATACTCAATAAATAACTAACAAAACAATTATTTAACATACAAATTAACAATAAACTATAACAACAAACAATAACAAATGACAAAATAACGAAAGTTTCAATACCATGGAAAAACAGGGAACGCAGATTTTTTTTTGCAGTCAGTACCCACGAGTGCGAGTATAGACGCAAATAGTGTGCGAGCGAGAAGTGAATAGATGCGCCGCCATTTCTGATCCCATTCTTTATCCGCACAGGTAGTACAAGGAAGATGGGACGGAGCGAATGTGTCGACGCATGTTGTTCCCTCTTCCAGGGAAATAATGTATTTCTATCGGGTATTTCGCTATCACTTTGCACCAGGCAAGATATCATTGAGGCGGGAAACACGATGTTTAAGTTTTAATTATTGTTATTTTGAAAAAAAATGTCCGTTAATGCCACCTTAATCAAGTAATTCCGATATTTTAATAGCGTTTATAGGTATATTAAAGTCGATAATAGTTGTTATTAATTAATCTCATGCTAAGTGAATGTAAAATTCTTTGTGAGATAAATAAAGTTCTTAAGGCGACAGGTAGGGCATACTAGCGACGTAAATTGATTTTAATGTTTAGCTACTAAACTAGATCTATTTTGATCTTGGCAAACACTTATACTATTTATTTAATAACCATGCAAAAATGTTGAGTTCGTTTTTGTACTCGAAAAATTGATACACGCCAAAAATGGCCATTTTTAGCGGTAATCTAAAATTCGAAAAGCCGACCAAATAGTTAACTATAAGTATTAAATAAATGGTATAGGTGTTTGCCGAGACTCGAACCCCGAAATTGTTTAAAGTAGATCTGGTTAAATAGCTAACAATTAAAATCAATTGGCGTCGCTAGTGGGTAAGCCCGTAAACTCTTTACCTTAATCCTCATATTATAGATATGTTCGAAGTCTTATTAATCATTCCTGAAAACGATATATTGTACATACATATATATACATACACACGTATAGAATCGTGTTTGACATGACAGATAGTTATTAATTATTAAATAAACATTGTATTACTGTGTAAAGAAGGAAGGGTCGTTCCATTAGCTCTTAAAACAATATTGTGTTAGGTCACTCTGGCTGTGTATCCTTATGGAGTAAGCAATAAGGTTGCCATTTATCTATTAAAATGTGAGGTTAGGTTAAGTACGACTACTTATATAATCTAGGGCGACTACTTTAGAAGCTTGTGGTTGGAACTGTTTGTCCAAAGATAGGGTCTGGAATATGGCGACCAATAGAAACGCTGTGTGCGGATTAGGTACATGTTTTTTTGCGTTCACTGGATATATACATGTGAGTGGTTGAAGTGTCACTGATACCAGGCAATGGCAGGACTTCGAGTCCTACGATGACGCAGTGGTAAGTCACATTTTTAGTTTAGTTTACTTTGTCTGATTTGAATCTTAGCACCCATACCACTACCGTAGCTAATATCGCGCACCCCTTTTTGATCTATATTATTTTGTTAAAATAAAAAGAACTTGTTATTTTCTTTGTTTTGAAATGGACTGAGTACATGGTTGTGCTTGAGAGGTATAAGTCAAGCCAGAATGAACAGAAATAATAATAACAATAATAATAAACCTCTACGACCAATTCAGACAAAAGTATTCGGACATAAATGTTACAGAGCAAAGGGTGGCAGACCAATACAGGGTGGCAAAAGGTCGCTATCCTGAACACGTGTCGTATTGCTCGTAAGTTTCTGCAGGATGGTGCAAATCATATGAACCCAATAACAGAAGCGCGGCTCACTTGGCCTAGGTCCGTGAGTCCAGTATGAACACCTAAATGTTTTTAACAACCATTTTGAGACAAAAAATAATAATAATAATTCTCACAACATCTCATACGTTGACCTGATTCCGTACTAAGTAGCTTAAGCACTTGTGTTACAGATATCAGACAACAGAGGAACACAAATATATACTTAAATACATATATTAAACCCAGACACCGAACAAACACAAGTGTTTGTCCAGGGTGGGGATCGAACCCACGACCTTTGGCGTAAGGGTCACTACCAATTGCGCCATCCGGTCAGTCTAAGTAAAAAGTCTAATACTAAGTACAAAGACCATCTTATGATTTAAAGAAAATATTTGACAACTAAGACGTAAAAATACGACTTATAAGACGAATAAAAATCTCCAAGGCTTTCGGTAGCATAATTAATAATTTTCCACCCGTATATTTCAGTGATTTTAATTTTTTACCACCCGGGGATAGAACGGCAAATGGATTGTGGAAAATGTAATTAATTCGCTGGAAGCTATAGAAACTTCGCGGGCTTAATGCCACCAGCGTTGTAAAAATTAAATTACGTAATAATTCTGCTACGTTTTATTGCGTTTGTTACATTGAAACGCAAACCATAATAATGTTAATCACCAAATTATGTCGTTATAACCATTATATAGTAGAACTTTATAATAAAAATTTTGTTATCAAAATTTAATTAATGAAATTTGAGGCCTCCCTGAAAAGTTTGGATCGTGAATATGTCAATATAGACAGTTGACTAATGTACGTAAACTCTTAAGTTCAGGCGAAGCAAGTAAGTAGGTACTTCGGTTCTAGTGAACTTTATAAGTTGAGTGAATTCCAAAAAAAAGAAGAGAATAAATTTGGAAATTCGCAAGACAAATCTAATATCGTATGTATCAACATTTTTTTACGTATTAGATAACATTGTTAAGCAAATTATAACTTCGACTTTTTACTGGTTTGGCGGTAAGCTTCCTAAGAGTAACTAAAATTAAATACTCGTAGTAACGGCAAATCTAACTAATAAATAAGGTAATTCTATAAATCCACAGCCACTAACAAGGGTGGAAGCCCTCAAAGGACATTTCCAATCGCTTGTGGATTGTCAGCTGGACGGACTGTCATAAATTGTGCCGTCCTAAGGTCCCTTTAAAGAATGTCCTCCACTGCTAAGTATTAGCTTTAACTATAGCATAAATACTGCCTCGGTGGCGCAGTGCTTAATCAAGAGGTTTTTGTATGGGAAGACGAAACACATCGATCGAAGAAAATTTTAACGAATTTCCTAAAGGTTTTAAGACGGGAGTTGTTCATACATACATACTACAGGCTGATACTGGCGGATGTAGTATCGTCGCGGCATGCACTCCCTTATTTGCCCAGATTGTATGGACTTCGGGAAAACAACTATCAAAATTTCACAGTTTATTTGTTTTTTATTTTAAAAGACGGATTTTTGCTTTCAATATTTTTTATTTTTTTATGTGATAGGTGGCAGACGATCAGACGGATCACCTGATGGTAAGCGATTGCTGCCGCCTATGGACACCCGCAACACCAGTGGAGTCATAGTGCGCTGCCCACCTTTGAACTACCTTTACCGCAGATTGGGCCTCCTGTACCCTTTACTCACGCACCGAAACACATCACAGAGCCGTTTCGTTTTCTGTGGGGCCGTGGTATCACTCAACTATCTTTTATATCATTTATCTGCATTGAATTGATAGGCTAAGTACTGATATTTCCAAATATTACCGATATCTTCAATGATATCAGTAAAATTTTAGTTAAAGTCGTAATCGATTTAAAGTACCTACAAATGTATTAATTGTATATTATGATCGATTTGTCGCTTAGTTGAATAAAATATTCTGAATCCCAAGCGATTATCTAAATCCCAGTACAATCACGCAGTACAGAGAACAACACACATTGTCCTCAAGATAAGCAGATCCAGGAATACGAGTGTCTTAACATAATCAATTATATCAATAAATACTGACTCTACAGAATTGCTACGAATAATTAATATAGGTAGTTTTTTTTACATTATGGCAGACAAACGAGAAGACGGCTCACCTAATGGGCAGCGGTAACTTTAGTATCGGTAGTCTTTATGCATATCAAAATAAGGGTCAATATTTTTTTTAAGTAGCCAACTAAGTTAATCAACGACTCTGAGTGTGGCAGTTAGATATAATAGGTATTTACGTATGAAATTGCCGTTTTGTGTATAAATAAATAAATGAATAAATAAGTCATCACATCATATACATTGAACTGACTCTGAGGTAGGTAGCTCAAGCACCTGTGTTACGGATATCAGAATCAACAGTGTTGGTCTGGGTGTTTTCTATGTAAACAAGAAAACACCCAGACCAACACACATGATCATGCACACAAATAACTTCCTTAATAATAAAAAAGTCACTATACTATAATTTTATTTAGATTTATGACTTATTGAGAATAAGTACTTAGGTAGTCAAAGTCAGTCAAAGTCACAGTCACTCAATAAACGCCGGGGTTTTTACGTTTTATCGACCTACGGATTCAGCGGATATCAATTAAAAGCAATTGTGGGTTTTAAGAATCTATTGGGTCCTAGCAATTTTTCAATACACAACTCACTCGACACACAATAGCAGTGTTAAAAACGATACAATTCAACAATTCTTATTATTAGGATCACTTTTCGGCACTTTACTGCACCAATAAACAAGAAATTTTTCCACCAAAAACCACTAGACACTAATTTAAAACCTTTGAATTACATCAGCCCACGCGGCTTGTTTTAGTCTTAAATCTTGAAAATAACCCTTTTTTACTTGGCCGAATTGACATTTTTATCAATAATAATAACTTTCTGAACTCTATTATAGACGTTTCTAAACCGTTTTCCATTAAAACACAGTTAATTTTGGGATAGTGGCATTAATAGTAGTTACTTTACAAATAAAAAAAAACAGTATGGAAAATACAACTCCTAAGAAAATCGCCATACAAAACGGCAATTTCATAGGTAAAGACCTAACATCAATACTTTACAAAAAGCATAAAGTTCGCGAAGGTACAGTTTTACCACTTTTATAAGTTACACCAATCAACCTGCGCAGAAGTCTTATTTTAGAAACCTGCGGCCAAATTTCAACCAATCACAACGCTCCATTTACGCGCGCCAAAAATCACAAATTTCTTATTGGTTGATGCGTCAGCGCCATGTTCGGTGCGAGTGCGGTTAAGAGAGAGAGAGAGAAAGCAATTATCTCAGGATTTCTTTTATTTAATCTTAATGTAATTCTGTATATCAACTGCTTTCCCAATCGTAGTCAATCGGATTTTACTTGCTCTTTTGCGTAGACGAATTTTGCCGATGTAACTTATAAACGTGTTACAACTGTATTAGAATTTCTTTTCCTAAGTCACAAAGGTGAACGTACTCTCAAAGCCGTTGATTAGCTTTTTCCCGCGCTTATTAATAATTAGTCTTCTGGGTTAAGGAAAAAATATAAGAATATAATTTAAGACTTTATGAAGATATACCGTTTGAGATTACTTAATGAGTCGCTTAATCTCGAGCTCGACCTTAAGGTCAGATACAGTATTAAAAGTCTCAGTAGTGAAACAATATTTTAACGAGCTTTGCTCAGTTGACCGAACACAGACAACTCCTTCCTAAGAGGCCGGTAACGGATTTGCACTCCTTCTGGTGTGGCTGATGTCCATGGGCGGCGGTGATCACTTACCATCAGGTGACTCACTTGCTTGTTTGCTCCCCTTTTTCATAAAGAAACAGATTGTTGCCAGATTCTGCTCATGAGTCGTAGTCATGACGTTCACGGTGAATACGAGGGTCGGCACCATAGAGTAACTTATATATACTGAGATAGAGGCATCAGTCTGCTAGCCAGTGCTAGCGCCATCTAGAGGAAAACGATCCAATACTAAACGGCAATGTAGAACGGCCACATTCGAGAATCAGTCAGGGAGACGATTAAGTAAAATGTCAGGAAATAATTATATTTAGGTACTTTACAATAAAATTCCCAATACCTTCTGGATCTCTGCCCTTTTTTATTATAATTGCTAATGTGGACAGGCTTGAGGTCATTCGGAAACACGCTTTACTTATGTCAAAATGCATACTGATATTTACCAAAACAACGCCGAACCATCTGCTTGGTTGCTTTTTAAAGCTACATCTGCTTTTTACAAGCTCCATCTAACGAAAACCGCTGAACAATTATTCCCATACTAAGGAAAAAGTACTAAGTGAAATTACCCTGGTCGGCGCGGTGATATCTTTCTTGCTCTGTAGACAAAATAATAATACAAAGAAGGAAAGCTACTTATATCGCGAGCTAAATAGGCTACGGCACTACACATGTGCGCTTAGGCCGCGATCACGTTGAACGCGTTTGATATTAACGCGAGCGGCGCGCGCGCGCCAGTCGCTAGCTTGCCCGCTACTTAGACCGCACGTGCGTTTTGTATGTGAAAACTCCCATATTATGCTATATGTTTGATAATCAAACATATAGCGACCGCGCCTGCCACCGCGCCCGAGAGTCAACGTGAATAAGCATTTACAGTGATCCCAGCTAGTTTTGACATTAACTAATAATCATCTGTCTCTGTCATTCAAATCCAAACATGCAGAGATTACTGTCAGCGCGCATATTTGTGCGCAGCTTGTCTAGCTCACGATGTAGGCTAACTGGCGTTCTGAGTCTAATCGTTTTGTGCCACTCTGTATTAGCGGGGGGTCTTTGTCCGATAGTCATATTCTTAACATCAGAAATAAACATTGACGTGCCGTCCCAGTCCTCAGACTTCATAAAATCGGTAATTCGTTTGTTGGCTTAAGTATTAAGATATTCAATAAGCTACCACAAAGAGTCATTAACCTATCACTAAATAACTTTAAGTCTCATATTAAAACCTAACCTAATGAAGAAAGGTTACTTTAGTGTACAAGACCATTTAAATCAATCATTGGTCATGTTATCTTTTTTTATCTTTTTCTTTTTATCTTTTTTTATCATTTGTTCGTCCACACTTTTCTACTTAGTTTGTGGTCCACACTTAATTCACAGCTCTAGCGTCTCTCATTCCGTTGACAGTATACGAGCATAAAGTTTAAGACTCACTGTTTACACTGTAACTAAAGGTTATCAAAAGGTTCACTGACCTCTCATAAGCGTCGATTCAGAGGCGCCCCCATCTTGGTCTTGGGCTGACGGCAATCTCATATTAAATTTCACCTCAGACTTACGAATCAATAAAGTAAACAGACTGTTATTGTGTAAATTCGAAGATGATATTTATACAGCATTAAAGTAGGTTACCTTATCAGGGAGCGTGTGACTGATAAGTCCTAATTGACAGAGAAGCAATGGGATGGGTGGATAGTGGAGTGCATCTGATTAACTTCTTTGAAGATCGCGTGTTGATGTGGTCCAAGTCAACCAATAGGTAGAAACGCACCACTTTATTAACTAAAATATAAGAAACGATATGACTTTATTGTTTATTTTAAAACATTTGATTATTTAGCACCACAAATCGATCTTTTCGATATTGTACATTTAACTCCACAGATTAGTAAGTAAACTTACGGGTTAGATGAAATACACTTCGTTTATGGAGTACTTACTACTACTTTTTTATCTAGTTATGTACTACTAAGTAATTACCTAAAGTTTTGAAGCAGTTATGATATTTTTTTATTTTAAAGAATAACCAAAAAGCTTTTTTTAAACTACGTCTGTGACAAACAAGCGTGCGGCTGATGGTAAGCGATTACGGCAGCCTATGGACGTTTGCAACTCCCTATATGTTCGACATTCGACCTAAAACCATGCCTAAAACTTAATGCGAAAAGCCGATGAGGCGTCACGCAGCAGCAAAATTGACAAAGAAGCTATCCTCTGCATGCCCAGCGTGGCGATTTTGGGTATTAAATACCTATGGCTTGCCATGCCCCAATAATACAATGCCCATAATGAGCGGCCTAATGTAAAAGAGACATTTGTAGGTACAGCTGTTGACTATTAGACCGATGATGAATTAAAAGTAACTGGGAAAAGACTCTTTCATCCCATTTATTCGAAAAGGACGATTTGGTTTGCCATTAAGTGCACCCAAAAGTGGATTTTCTATAAGAAACTTTTAGCAGGCTGTGATGAGTTTTTAATCCTCTTTATAAGTTCGCCGCAAATATATTTGCCGTGAACTTTTTGAATTTGGAACATCCATGTGTTCAGCGCCAAAGAAATCAAACGAATAGTGTTTGAATAAAGGCTATCTGATACGACGACCTTTTATTGTCTCACGGGCCGCTGACGGCTTTTTGTGAGTGTTGAATATAGTGTATTACTCGGATGCAAAATATTGTTTATTTTTTTGGCTCGGTTGACGTACTTTCTACGTTCAGGTTTCTTCTAAAAATCCCTCGCTACGCACGCGATTTTACTATATCTCACTTCACTCTGATCATCATCATCGATACACTATTTAGTTTAGTACATACCTATAGTTGTCGCAACAGGTTCATAATTTACGTTATTTCCGCTTTCAACATGTTCCACCATCATCATAACACATGAAAAACTTGATACCAACTTTTAAATTCTTGTTAAATTGAAATGAAACACTTTTAATAATTGTCTCTAGATTTGCTCATTTGCGTCGTTTTTTGCGTAGTTTTTCATAAAAGAATACTAGTTTATTCTTCTGTTGTTATAACACTGGTTGACTGTAATGTGGCTTTTTATAACTTTATCGCATGTTAATCCATGCACTCGAGATTGTCTGTCCGTGTGACTTTGCTTCATCGGGACGTTATTCTTTTGTTTACAAACTTTTATAATGCTGCTATCGGAAACCTTAAGCTACTCATGTTTTTCGGTAAAAAGATAGATAAAAAGATTCTAGGACTACTAAAATAGGTACATTATAGCTGTTGCCAAAGTTTAATTAGCTACTGAAGTCCCCGTGGTATACATAAAAAAAACCGCCTTCAAAAACCACGAACGAAGTCGGCGCCCAATACTATGTTGGAATTTAATACAACATTCAATTATTCAACAGAGATTAGGCGCCGACTTCGGTAAAACCTTTTCTCGAGTGTACTGTTATATAATGTTATTTTAAGTGTATAAAGTGATAAAAATATTATTTTACACTTTTTAGTACGTGGCGCCGACTTCGTTCGTGGTTTTTGAAGGCGGTTTTTTTTCGCCGATTTTTTTTCATTTTTTTTTAGTGTCTCATTTTTTGGCTCATTGTAGTTGTTTCATGAGAGAGCACGGATCTTTTTGGTGAACCCAGAGATATCATCACCATTGCCGTTACTTTGTCACGCATTTGTCAGAGTGGTGTGGCGACAAAACTCAAAACAAAATCCCAGGGGTGTTCATCGATTGTGGTCGGATACCCCATACCTGCATTATACTTATATATTTGTTGATAACATCAACTCTAGTCCCTAAGAGACAGGATTACCTAGTTTTTTTTTATGATATAGGTGGCAGACGAGCCGACGGATCACCTGATGGTAAGCGATTACCGCCACTCATAGACACCCGTAACACCAGTGGTGTCATAAGTGCGCTGCTTACCTTTTAACCCCCTTTCCCCTGGATTGGGCCTCCGGTAGTCTCACTCACGCAGCGAAACACAGCGCTAGTTTGGGGGCTACCGGTACTGTATAAATATTGTAAACCATTGGCAGATAAAGATTTATGTATTTATTATTATTATTTAAAGAAAAAGGTCCTTGTAATACCACAATCATTGCGAGGATTAAGGGAAATATATCTACCGAAAACGAGGTGACGCTCAAAACAGTTGACGACGTCAAAACATTTTAACTATAAGTATGTATATTTGTAAGCATGCAGTTTTCTTCTTTTATTTTTTTTTTAATTTTCTTAAGCGCAATGATAGCTAAGTGGTTTAAAACATACTTTCCATAAGGGGACCGCTGTTCGAATCCGAGCATCCATCTCTGGATTTTTAAATCTACGTCCCTATTTCTACCATTATCTCGGCGGTGAGGAAGCCTGTACGTTTCGGATAGTTGCTAAATCGTGACCCCATGATTCAGTTGGTCTGAGGTCAGACGGCAGTGGCTTCATTATCCAGACTCCCCAAATCCTGAATTATGGTCCAAACGTACCCCGGGCTCCAGAGCGACAGCATGGCACGCAACCAGGAATTGCAAGCTAAGATGAGGAGGATAATTTTTTTAAGTTTTAATTGTGCTACTTAACGCTAAAACTATAGAAAGCATGTGTCACTTTATTTTGAAACAAAACATTTACGAAATGAGATAGTAATCAATGCGATAGTAATCGATACGATAATTCAATGACTGCAAACCGCCAAGTTATTGACCCCGTTTACAATTCCATAGATAACAATATTATCGTGAACTCGATTTTGTGAGCTCCTCTTAAAAAGATACTGCTCACGGAATAAAGAGAAAGAAAAATACTCTTATCTGTGATTTCGATGAGCTGTGCACAGATCGAGTTCAGAACGAGTTCTAGAGTGGAGACCGCGTCTTGGCAAACGTAATGTAAGGCGCCCTCTGGCTAGGTGGAGGGACGATCTGCGCAGGATGGCTGGCAAGAGCTGGATGCGAGAAGCCATGGATAGATCACGGTGGCGAACAATTGGAGAGGCCAACGTCTAGGAGTGGACTGCGATAGGCTGATGATGATGATGATGATGTGCTACAGATTTCTGAATAGCTTGCAATCATGCTGGTCGGCAACACAATGAATGGTAGATAAGATAGGCTTGTATTTAACGTTCCCTCAAAATTAAGAAATTGATAACTTTTTTTTGTCGCTGTGGAAATGCAGCCCCTGCGAAGTGCAATGCAGGGACATCTTTAGGCATACTGGACAGCACGAGTTATGTTGGTCACTCCTCTGAGAAGATAACCCAGAGGCATACCTACTAAAATCACAGCGGCGCACCCTAATCACCATATTAAGGGAGGTCGTGGGAATCTAGCGTTTAGCCTTGGCTCCACAACCTCCCAGGCGAAAACCTTTTTGCAAACCAGAAAATACTAATTGGAAAACTTGGCAATTGGTATGAGTATTTTTGGTGTGCAGCTAGGTATTTTTTATAGGATTGGCTTTATTTATTCCGATAAGGTAAATTAATATTTACTGCCAGAACTGTGTTACGTTTTTGTGGGAACACAGTCGTTTAATCACTTTAGATGACAATAAATTCCAAGTTTCTGCTTTTTTGGTATCTTGTTGATAGATGCCAATAGTGTATAATCAGTTTTGCAACCTCGGAAGACCTGTGCTAACTCTTCTTCTTCTTCATATTAGCGTAATTCCCAGTTGCGTCCAAATCTGTCGCTTGGTAGCCCAGGGTACGCTTCAACCATGATTCAGGATTTGGGTAGTCTGGTAATAACTATGAAGTAGCTGCCGTCTGACCTTCACAACCCTTTAACAGGGGAACTAAACCAATAGAATCATGGTTACACTGTCCGAAACGTGCAGGTTTCTTCAAGATGTTTTTCCTCACCGTCAAGCTTATGGTAGAAATATTCACATAGATTTGAAATATCCAGAGCTGTATGTATTCGACCCATGTAGATGACGCGTTCTTATTCACTGAGCTACCGTCGCTCGAAGACTTGTGCTAACTACTTATTGTGTTTTACTCTATCCATGTAGTCAAGTATCCAAAATCAACAGTGGTAGTGAACGCTGCCTTTGGTCCAAGGGTTGCGGGTTCAATCCCCACACAGTACAAACATGGTGTTTTCTATGTATGTATTTACTTTTCAGTGTGTATTTACAAAAGAAAAGCATTATATGTATATATTTGTAATCCCATTGTTGATTCTGATATCCGTAACACAGGTGCTTGAGCTACCTATCTCGGAGTCAGATCAATGTATGTGATGTTGTGAAATATTTATTTTTATTTAGTATAGGAACGGGAACATTTTCCTCATCTTTGTTCTGAAATGCCATAGGCACTTGTATGGTATATGTATGACAATTAGTAAATAATCTGACTATGCAATAAACATATAGCTAATGTATGCCCTAACGATTATTTCAGTCACTTACACTTAGATACAAAATGTTAAATAAAAACATAAAATTTTGTTTTAATGAAATTTTAATACAGCGTAGGTACCAAGCTAATGGGAATAAGAATAATCTTAATTGCAAAAACAGTGTACAAAATCAATCAGCCTATCGCCGTCCACTGCTGAACGTAGGCCTCCCCCAAAGAGCGCTAAACAACCCGGTCCTGAGCGGGCTGCATCCAGCTCACATCAGCCATCTTTCTTAAATCGTCAGTCCATCGCGCCGCAGGGCGTCCAATAGTGCGTTACCCCACGTGGAGACCACTCCACTCCAGTAGGTGTCGACTCCATTTTTCATCAGTACGTCTAGAAACATGACCGGCCCATCTCCACTTCAGCGTGCTGATCCTGCGTGCAATGTCCATGACTATAATTGGTAATTTTATATGGTAGGTATCAACAGGTACCCGTATCGGGCATGCAATGTAATAACACTATTAAGTACTAGATACTTTTACTACAGAGTATTATTATTACTTTAATCTATAAAATATACAAATTTGAAATATTAGAAACTACTATTTGAATAAACTCAGAAATACTATAAAAAACATTTATCATAAACCAATGTTTAAGCTCTTTTTTAAATATTAGTAAGTTTAAGGTGTTTATATGAGAGGGCAAATGGTTAAATACTTTAATTCCTATGTAATAGGTATAAGGTTCCTATATTATAGGTAGGTATAATAGGTACACGTACCAAACGGTTCAAATGTACATTCAAAGATGTGTTCCCTGAACGTTATGATCTGAACGTATTCAAGAAAAGAGTTACTAGACAGGCATAATCCATCCTCGGCCACATCATCCCTTACCACCGGGTGAGATTGTGGCCAAATGTCTGGCTATTCTAATAAAAAAAAAAACGAAAAAAAAGGGTACTTTAGTAATAAATATGATTGTGAGGTCTGAGTAAATTAATATTGCCTTTATATTTGCTGCGTAAGTTTGCCCTTACGGATGATTTGTTGAGAAATAAGTCACTGCTCTGTTTAATAAATGATACGCTGTCTAGTATATAAATGTTAGATAAAAAGAGGTATTATTTGTCTTTAAAAACCACAGATTATTTAATAATATAATAGATTGGACGTTCAATAAAGATCCACTGACTCCAAATTCAAACAAACCAAACTACATAGTCAAAGGTAAAATCTTCTGTCTCACTCTCACACACGGCGTTTAGTACGCGCACACATGAATATTTTTACCTGTCTCGATGTGTATGCACGCAGCGAAATCTCTTCCGTGGCTAGGGCGACTAATGAGTGTTTCGCTAGAAATGTTATCGATAGTTTTGTAGAAGACTACACTTACAAATAAATTCCGGAGATGGATTCTTCTATAAATAAATATTTGTAAGCATCTCCACAATTATGGAGAATTAATATTATGTTTGGTCTTGGCTTCGGTAACGCTGGTTAACCATAAATACAGTATTTTTTTTATCTATTTATGTAATGTAGGATAAGTTATATTTTTTTACATAAAACACGATTTAGCAAAAACAAAAACACGATTTAGCAAAAACAAAGCAAAATAGGGTCGAATCTATACAGGCAGCCACATATCAGTTACCACAGTCTACTAGTCTGTCAAATTTCATCAAATATACATAACTCTCCTAACTGTATGAAACCACTTTGTTTACATTTACTTTCTAATAGCTAGTAAGTACTTGGGCGATCGAGATGTTCTTGGAGTTACCTAGCTCATTATGCCTCGAATGAAAAATGCATGAAAACACGAAAATACATAAAAACCAAGTTCCAATGAAATCGTTAGAACCATTTACGAGATTACTAAAATAAATTACCAAACAAACATACAATATATAAATCACACAGTGCTTTAAGCACAAAATCACACAAAATTATAGCGCAAGCGGAACTGCAGTTTCACTTTTCACGGAGAGCTAACTATAGACTAATGTCTTATTTTTTAATTCAGTCATACTTGGTACTACAAGTTCGTATCGATAAGCAGTAAATCGATGAATCGGACCACTACGGCCGGAGACGCGCGATAGCCGAAGATTGTCGAAGCGACTAGCACTGTTCGTTTCGTATTCATTGCTGCGCGAACACCGCAATTTTAAAGTGTGGTCAGTGTGTGGTCATTAAAAAACCGCAATGTAGTACATTTGTTTTGTAGCAGGAAGTAGGAATATATTTCATAATTATTTAAAAAAAAAATGTGTTTTTAAATAAAAAAAGGAATAATTATCAGTGAAATTTAATTCAACCCTTAGGTAAACTCACTGACTGACTTGGATTTGTACACGTGCACATGGAACAAACCGTCTTTATGCGAAAAAATGAGTTTTTAGCGGAGATGTACGCGCATAATATGCAGTGGCCTACTGATAACGTTCGAGAGAGCATGACCCGACATTTGACCATACTCCGTTCCACCGGTACGCGGTGGCGATAGCCACTCTATCGTGCTCTGTGTTAAAAAATATTCTTAGGGTTTCATCAGCATACATGTTGTAAATAATACGTAGACATCGCTTCTGTAAAATAAATGTTGACTGAACATTGGTAGAGTTACCCCAGAGGATTATCCCAGAAGAGTTAAGAGCGGATATACTTGACCATAATAGGCGGCTCTAGTGACTTCTACACATGTTGTATCAGCAAGTATGGATAATGCATAACAATAACTTGATATTATCTTATTCGTTTTTGCTATAGATATGTGCTTTCCAATTCAGATGGGCATCTACTTCAACTCTTAAAAATATATTTTGAACTGTTTCTATTTAGTTTAAGGTGACGGGTAGGGCACACTAGTGACGCCAATAGATTTAGATTTTTAGCTACTAAACCGGATATATTTTAAAAAAATCTTGGTTACAACCTCTCGGCAGACACTTATACTATTTATTGAATATCCATGCATAAATGTTGAGTTCACTACGTACGCGAAAAATTGATTACCGCCAAAAGCGGCTACTTATAGTGTGAATCAACCTTTCGCGTACAAAAACTTATCCAACATTTGTGCATGGTTATTTAATAAATAGTATAAGTGTTTGCCGAGAGGTTGTAACCAGCGAAATTGTTTGAAATAGATCCGGTTTAGTAGCTAAAAATATAAATCGATTGGCGTCGCTAGTGTGCCCTACCCGTCACCTTAATATACCTACGTATTTATCTAATATGCCACGGCCTTGACGCACTAATGAGCAAACCAGGAAATGATAACATTAAAAATCATCAATGGTATTTGAATAATCTTATCATAATCTATAATTATATTTAATAAAATGTTTGTTTGTCCTTTGACTATGTAGTAAAAACATTGAAATAATGCGTTTTATTGTAAGGGTTGTTTCTCCTTCAATGGCCCGCTCTCGCTCTTAATTTAATCGCCTGCACCGTGGAATCCCAAATCTGACTGGCACTAAACTCCCTTGAAACGGTGGAGCCTGGCTAGTCTTCTATTTTTATCCGGCTCGAAGGACCTTGTTTTGGATTGTATCTATTGTTTTTCCAAAAAAAAAATGTTTTTCCAAAGTTTTATGTGACTACTCATATCCATGAAAATTTCTTGCTCTTCACACACCTAATTTGTTATTTTCTTTTACTTGAACTCAAAATATGAATATTAAAAAACCGTTTAAAAATCTTTAACATCGAAATAAGCTGTGTATAAGATTCAAGTCGCCCTAAGGGCACTTATCCATATTTTGGCTTGCATGAAGATTGCCTAGTACACTAAACTACACTCCATCCTGTTACAGTAATGTTTCGACGTCTTCATTTTGCCCTTAGATAGTAGTCAATCGTGTACCCTGCGATAACTTCTTGAGGAACTAATATGCCTCAAGAAGTTTAGAAAATAATTAAGCATGACCACGCGAACAAAATCGCGGGTAAGAATTAGTACCTATTACGGTTAAAGTTTATATAATATAATCGTGAAGTAGTTTTGTTTCAGTCATTTGGATTACCAAAATGCGTGCTGCCATTACCCTCCTCCCATTGGTGGTTGCTTTGGCAACAGGTAAGTATTTTCTTTTTGATCAAGGTTTTCAAAACTCTTTCACCATCCACGGTATTCAGCACTCAGAGTCGTCAAATTAACTTTAGTGGTAATTAAAGAAAAAATATTGACACTTATTTTATTACACATAAAGACCATTTATAATTATTTTAATGAACATTTATCTTATTTGACATCTCTGTGTGCGACAGTAAGTGACAATAAAATATTAGGGGTTAAATACGTGATAAGACAAGTATTTTTTTAAGTAATAAGAGAAGTTAAACATATTTTATATCTGAGAACTAACGAAATTTATTTAGACTACGTAATTGTAACTTGTAATTCGTGTGATGAACACGCGTTTGTTCAGTGTCTGGGTGTAATATATGTATTTAAGTATATTTGTGTTCCTCTGCTGTCTGATATATCTGTAACACAAGTGCTTAAGCTACTTAGTACGGAATCAGGTCAATGTATGAGATGTTGTGAGAAATATTATTATTATTATTTACTTATTTACAGTCTCGGAATATACTTCTTGGGTATTTACAGTACATTGCTCCTGTGCGGTTCTTAGATTGTGTCATAAGGTGTATTTTTTACATTTTCCAGCCGCTTCGCTACCTCAACACGCTCTGACCACGATAGCGGAACACCCATCCGCCGTGGCACTCCTACGCACCGTCAACTTTGCCACGCCCCAAACAGCTTGCGGTGGAGCCATTTTGAACACTAGATCAGTGTTATCTGCAGCAAGGTGCTTCGAGTAAGTATTAGCATGCTTTTGCCTCGGTGGACAGGCAGGACTTGGAGGATGTTTTTTTTTAATATTGTCATTGCCGTTGCCGTTGTCGGTAGATATCATGCACTAACTTGCCGCACTCAGAGAAGTCAGTTAACTTTAACAATATTGACACTTATTGCAACGCACATAAAGACTTCCCATAACATTTAGCTTAAATTGACGTCTTTGAGTGCATCTGTCTGTGCACAAAAGGCTTATCAGGAAATAGCCGTGGCCATGACCGCACTCGCAGACATTCATGAGTGCGTCAATATTCATTTTCACAAGGTCGTCATTACAGTAGCTCCATTTTTGAAGTTGGATAAAAAAGCAACTAAAAACCGCGCGAAACTAAGCGCCACCACTTGATTTTTGTTATGACATAGGTGGCAGACGAGCAGACGGATCACCTAATAGTAGTAGTAAAAGTATTAGCCTATAAACTGTCCCACTGCAGGGCAAAGACCTCCATCATAGAAATCAAGCCAACGCTATTATGATGGGATTAGGCTTAATCACCACGCTTGCCAAATGCGGATTGGCGATCACAAACCTGAGCTATGTTCGAAAGATTCGAAATACCTTTTGCTTAACCCGGGAATCGAACCCAGGACCCCGAGATCTCTGCCCGGTACTTAAACCAAATGACCAACAGGACGGATCATTTGATGGTAAGCAATTGCCACCGCCCTTGGACACCCATTATTTAATATTTTATAGCAATCTTTTGCGATTTATTATTAAGTAAATAACACACCTAAAAATTTCATCTCGTGTTCAGGCGGGACTCGAACCCACACTTTCCACAATCTACCAATTATACCACTGAACGCGTTACTAAGTCGAAGAAATTTGTATAATTTGTACTATGTGGTAAGTGATATAATTGGTAGTACATTCACCCGGATTGTCCAAGGTGTGGGTTCGAGTCCCGCCTGAACACGAGATGATATTTTTAAGTGTGTTATTTACCCATTATTTATATTGATTATGGCAATTAATACACATTTTTTCTTTATTTAAGGCGATACTGCGAAGATACTTACTTCGCCCAGTGATTTATTTTGATTGTGACGAATAGCAGTATTTTTTAAAAAGTGAGTAACCAGTAAGTAGTTTAAGGAAAGTATTAACATTTTTTTGAGACGAACTTATGTAATAACTACTACCTACAAGTACCTAACAATAATCTCGATAACTGCTAAACTTTTAAATCTTTTTAATCACTTGGCAATGCTAGTATCGTCGCGGTGTCACATTAAGAATATTTTTTTTAATTAAGAAAAAATTGCTATAAAATATTTAAAACAAAATCTTTTACCTTAAGTAAGTAGGAGAGATATTGATTTTTTTTCGGTTGGAATAGTTTGATAAAAGGTTAATAATCTTTTTATGAGGATATAAGTACATAACTTTTTTGGAACAATAAGTAGTAGCGACTCTTTTTGAGGACTTATCAAATTACTAGTACCTTCAATAAGTTTTGTGTATGGTAAGTAAAGGCACAGTAGATAATAGCGTATATATCTACTGTGGTAAGGGCGATGATGACTTCTAGGTGGCGGAGATCACACTGAGCTGCCAAATGAGGGCAGGTTACAAAATAAAAGGCGGAATGTTCCAGCCGCAGGCTTCTTTAAATGAGAGAAGGAAGGGTGTGCGTCCAAAGGCCCGTTTCTCATATGAAAATACACCTTCCTTTTTCGGGTCGGGTAAAAATTTAAATAAGGTTTTCTCTTCTTAAGGTGACGGGTAGGGCACACTAGCGACGCCAATCGATTTTAATTTTTAGCTACTAAACCAGATCTATTTGAAACAATTTAGCGGTTACAAGCTCTCGGAAAACACTTATACTATTTATTAAATAACCATGAAAAAATGTTGGGTCCAACACGTACGCGAAAAATAGGTTACCGCCAAAAGCGGCACTTTTAGCGTGAATCAATTTTTCGCGTACAAAAACGGACCCAACATTTGTGCATGGTTATTTAATAATTAGTATAAGTGTTTGCCGAGAGGTTGTAAACTAAAATCGATTGGCGTCGCTAGTGTGCCCTACCTGTCACCTTTACAGGGCATTGATGTGAAGCATTGGGGGAGCAAAATAGTGACACGTGAAAAATATTTTTCTTTACAATGAACTAGTTTTGGATTTTAAGAGATCCTCGCACTTTCATACATTTTTGGTCAATTTTTTTTATATTGCTTAAAATAGGCAGACGAGCTTGCGGCCCATCTGATGGTAAACGGTAACCGCCGCTCATAGACATCAACAATTCCGGAGCACAGTCATGCCGCTGCCTACCGTGAAAGAAGAACTCTTTTCAAACCTCGTTTGAAAAAGGACATGTCATAACGATCAGGGAACACCGCGGTTGGAAGCTCATTCCAGAGTTTGCACGAGCGTGGGAAAAAGAGCGCTGGAAACGAAGCGTTCTTGAAGAGATTGGTTCCAGGTAATATTGGTGAAGTTTGCCAAATATGAAAGAACCGGTTAAAAAAAATCAGTATTATACGAGGACCTCGTATTAGGGACTTCTTGTTCCCCTGGATGTTCTAATCAAAAGATTTGGCATAGCAAAAAAAATGTTTCTGTTAGCTTCTTCACTGAAAATGTATGAAGACATGTTGATTTTCTGACGTTAAATAAAACCAAGGGTAATGGCCCTACAGCTTTGGTTCCATATTAATAAATACTCACGAAGACAAGTCTTACAGAATACAGCAAAAAATCTTTCTGGCAGGCACTTAGACCAAAAAAGAGGATGCATCCTTTTATATCCAAATAAAACTAAACACTTCATTCAAAATTTTGCAGAAGCGACAGCCCCGAAAGATGGCGCTTCCGTGCTGGTTCCAACGAATGGAACAGAGGCGGCACCGTGTACCAGGCTTCGCTGATCATCAAAGCACGATGACTGGGACGAGTGGGCGATGATGACGGATATCGCCATCGTGCAGACGGCTACCGCCATAGCGTTCGACGCCAATGTGCAACCAGGCAGCTTCTCCGGGCCTCTCTACACCCTCCTCGAAAAGGATAATGTTCGCACTGTTGGATGGGGCTATAATAACGTATGTTAACATACTTTACTCAATATTCTAAAATGTTGAGCGGCACAATGATCACCTGATGCTAAGCATAGCATAGCGCTGAATCACGCTGATTTTCAGTTAAGCCTATTCCTGCCGAAGCAAGGTTCTCCCACAGCAAAAAAAAATGTGAAGATCGCTTACCATCAGGTGATCCGTCTGCTCGTCTGCCACCTATCACAAAAGAAAACTTGTGGAGCGATGGTAGCTTTGTAGATAAGAACGCGCCTTCCATGCGGGGGTCGTGGTCGTTGAATACGAGCTCTGGTTTTAAATATTGCTAACCTCTGGTTTTTTCAAATCTGTATGCATATTTCTACCATTAACTCGGCAGTGAGAGACTACAATGTGAGGAAACCGGTGTTCGGATAGATTCTGAAACGTGTAACCATGTTATTTTTATGAGAAAGGGAGGCAAACGAGGAAATCACCTGATTATAAGGTGATCACCGCCGCCCATGGACCTCAGTCACAACAGAGGGAGTCCACTCCCTTATTTAGATTTATGCATCAGTTGATCTGGTTTCACTGTTACCTAAATGGTTGCGACGGACAGATAGATGGACAGAGAGACAGATTTTTAGATTTGATCTGAAAGACTGATTTTACTGTTGTGTACCTATATTGGTGTTAGGTGTAGCCTTAAACTAATACACACAAGTTTGATAACATTTATTGTAATAAAATATTAAATCTAACAATTTAAAACGTGTTGTGAAAATGTGTTAAATTTCAGATGCCGGTTTGGAGTCCCTCATTGTACCAATCTCTGCGTCAGGTCACCCATAGATATCTGAATTTGGAGCAATGCAGGCCATATTACAGCAGCGAAGGTTTCTGGATTAGAGAAAGTCAATTATGCTCCGGGTTCGTGAACGCATCTTCGGAAACTTCTCCCCGCGACACTTGTTTTGGGGAGCCCGGCAGTCCCTTGTACCACAACAATATCATCGTTGGCATTAGGTCCTATACTCTATCTTGTGGCAGCAATATTGAAGTACCTTCGATCAGCACTCGTGTCAGCAGCTTCATCGAATGGATCGAAGAAAACTTCTGATGCAGAGGAAGGACGCAGTGGGAAAAAAGCCGTAATAATAGCCGCTAGAGTACCTATTCAAATAATTAGTTGTATGTAATAGGTTTAAAAAGTATACACGGTATCTTGGTCACATGGAGACAGTTAAACATGACATATTATTATAAACAAAGTACATACAATATTGCCAATGTCTGATTAGACAAAAAACAGGTTTTACCTACAAAAATGCTTAAACATAATCATAAAAATGTGTATTATATTCATGCAACATTAGCAAAGTTAATTGTTTTGTGACGAAAATACTAGTTAGTAGCGGCGACCAAAAAAATTAATAAAAAGGTTTAATGATTGTATTTCTTTTACTAACTTATTTTTTAGTTTAGTACCTTGTTTTGTTCCGAACATTTCCGTCTATAACCGCCTCTGTATTGGAATGTTTCTGACTATCGATCTCAGATGAAAAGGTCCCAGTTCAATTCCTAAGGGATAGATTTATTCCCATTTGGTTGGTGGCAAACGTTAACGTGAGGGAGTGCTTACTAATTATGACAAGGGCATAAAATAATATTATCCATAGGGATGCTTTAACGGAATAATGTAATGAGTTAAGTATGTTCAGACAAATTAAGGTTTAACATAACATAGAAGCGCGTACTCCTTTCCAAATGTCATCCAAAACGCGTCAGCGATCGCTCTGATTTCGAAGATGTTCATGGACGGCGATGATTATATTACTAGCTGCTTGCTCGTTTATGGCCTCTAGAATAAAAAAAATGTATTAAAGAAATACCGATGTTGTTTTTAATCCTGCAACACACCACACAGCATCCTGGTCATCTTACATCAAGTGACAGATAACATACACGAATCCTGAACACCTTGCAACCTTATCGCAATTAGCAGGACTTTAATTAATCTAACTTAATCAATGTTAGTACCCGTGGATACTTGCCATATTTCTTGCAATTGATTTCATGTAATTAGTAGGTACCTGAAAAAAAAACAAAAATGTTAATTAGCTTTTGTTCTATCTACTTATTTGTATGTTATATTTACAATTAGAAGATTTTAAAATGATTTAATCATTATTTTCACTTGCTAACCCACTCGTAGTTGATCTACTTAGATACCTACTGTTTCTTTTTACCTTTACTATTTAGCTACCTACCTGCCACGGTGGCGTAGTGGTTAGTGGGTCGCACTATAAAGCAATAGCTGCGCAAGAGGTCCCGGATTCGATCCTCAGGTCGGGCCAAAAATATGTACCTAAGTTTTCGGTAAGAAATTCTTAATGTCCGCCCGGAGTTTGGAAGTTGGCGGTCTTGTACCCCCGTGCCTCGGAAAGCACGTTAAGCCGTTGGTCCTGCGCCCAATCCCTCTCCGGTCGTGTCACCCTGGTGTCCCATCGGAATAAGAGGATAAGGGAATACAGAATCGCACTTGTGTTTGCGTACACACTAGTAGCACTATAACATTATCCTGCGTACCTGGCTGACCGTTAAGATTGGCCGCCGTAGCCGTAACCGGTTGGAGGATATTATTTAGGTAACTATATAGTTGATGATACTTATCTATTGCTTTTTGTCTCAATAATTTTGCTTTGTACATGGTAGTAATATTTTAAGACGTTAGCGATTATTTTATCTTATGAACGATTGTCAAAATATAATTGTAATTGATGGTCTTTCTTAATTAACACGATGACATCAACATAATCTGAACCCTATGAATTGTTTGGAAAGTGCAGGATTTGGAACTGATATCTAGCATAGCGGCGGTCACAATAGATCTAACTGGCCGCAGTGGTACTGGTTTGACCAGGACCTGCATCATCATCGTCATCATCATCGTCAGCCCATTTAAGTCCCCACTGCTGGGGCACGGGCCTCCCTCAATCACATGAGGGGTAATTGCCATACTCACCACGCTTGGCAGACGGGTTGGTTACTCTGGGTCTCTGGGACCTGCATAGCCACTGTCTAAAAAGTGATTTATATATTATTTTATGCTAGAGGCGACAAACGAGCAAGCGCGTCATCTCATGGAAAGTAATCAACGCCGTCCATGAACATCCGCGAAATCAGAGAGATCGCTAATGTGTTGCCGGCCTTTTTAAAAAAGAGAACGCTTTTCTCTTGAAGGTCTCTAAGTTGTAACCCTCGTGAAATGTGAAATAGTCCTCCAGCCAAACCGTTCCACAGAAATACGTGGTAGAATGTTCCGCGAGAAACGCATATTACTAGACCGCCATCCGTCGCCATCATCGAGATGATAAGGATGGAATAACAATCGCTTGCGTGTGGTTCTGATCTAAGAATTCAGCTGCAGGGAGTAGATCAAATAGTTCCTCAGAGCACTCCCCGTGATAAATGCGGTATAGAATGCTGAGGGAAACGATATGCCGCCGCAGTGCTAGAGTATCAAGCAGACTAGAGAGAGTCAAGTCACCGATAATTCGAGTAGCCCTGTGTTGTATGCGGTCAAAAGGAAGAAATTGGTATTGAGGTGCACCAGCCCAAAGATGGGAGCAGTATTCCATATGGGGCCGGACTTGTGCCTTATAAAGCTGTAACCGATGAGCTGGTGGAAAATTCCGCCCCGCTCTATTAAGTCATCATCATTTCAGCCAATAGACGTCCACTGCTGGACATAGGCCTCTCCCAATGTTCTCCTCACAGATCGGTCCTGTGCCGCCCGCATCGGTCGGTGCACCTTGTCGGAGGCCTGCCACGGCTGCGACTTCCTGTACGTGGCCTTCACTCGAGGACCTTTCCGCCCCAACGGCCGTCTGTGCCCTGCCCATTGCCACTTGAGGCATGCAATCCTTTGGGCTATGTCTGTGAGCTTAGTTCTCCTGCGGATCTCATAATTTCTGATACGATCACGCAGGGAGACTCTAAGCATAGCCCTCTCCATTGCTCTTTCGGTGACTTTGAGCCTCCTTAATCGGCACATTGTAACGTTTCGGTTTCGGCGGCCACGTCTTGAGACACTCTATTAAGTAAGTACACCAATTTTCTTCAAAACTTCAAACACAATCTAATAAAACGATTTCAATTATTTGACTAATTTGATAATAATTTTATGTAAAAATCACTCTTCGACTGTTGCGCTAAAAGGAAGATGGACATCCATCTTACTTTTAGCTTAATACATACATACGTCTGTGTACATACTCAAACGTACGTACGTATTAAGCAAAGAGAGGTTGCTTAAACAAAAAAAAAATTATGAGGTACCAAAAAGATTTCCCCAATATAGCTTAAGGTTAGAATTTCCTTCCGAGTCTGGGGTTAGCTTACTCCCTGAATATAAATGGTTCCGGTGGGGAATTGATTACCCCACTGGCTACACTGTTAGTCTCCAATTAACAATTTTTGGTCTTTTCCATACAATTTGTTACCTGTTTAAGAAGGATAGACCTTTTTTATTTGAGAGGTTTTTTTAAGGCGACGGGTAGGGTACACTAGTGTCGCCGATCTATTTAAATTGTTAGTTACCAAGTCGGATCTATTTTAAATAAAAATTAATTATTTTAAATAAAAGTATTATAAAAGCATTTACTAAACAATCATGCACAAATGTTTGCTGGCTTGTTTTAGTACTCAAAAAATTTATTCACGCCATAAGTAGGCCGCTTTTGGCGGAATTTTCAAAATTCGAGTGCAAAAGCAGACCAAATACATAGTTAATAAGTATTAAATAGGTAAATAGTATAGGTATTTGACGAGGGGAAGTAGCTCTTAATTTATTAAAAATAGATGTGGTTTTCAAGATAACAATTCAAATCAATTGTACGTTTACTAAATATAACATTCAATAAATTAAAAGAATAGAATAGATAGGTATTATGATGACCTGTTTGAACCAGTGGTAGTGAACGATGCCTCTAGTGCAAGGGTTGTGGGTTCGATTCCCGCACAGTTCAAACATTTGTGTGTATGAACATGTATGTTTGTATTGGTAAGTAATACATAGATAACTGGGTGTTTTCTATGTATTATAAGCATGTAATTTACAAAAGAAAAGTATTCTATGTATCAGTGGCGAAGGGTGAATATTTTCAAAAGGGAAGCCGGAATATGAAATTAACTTACCAAAATGCTCAGCATGCCCATGGATACCCGTGACATCTATTTACAGAATGCTAAAAATAAACAACAAGAGGAATACTATTTACAAGAGATGATGGATGAGATGAAAAATCTGCCCCGCTACTCATCGTGCCCAGAATGCTGGCAGCGTTACCTCTTTGGATGGCCAACCCAATGCGTTGGCCGAGGTAGCTGCCAGCATTTCTATCACCTGAAATGTCGAGTAGCCGGGCAGACAACTCGCGGAAAAGCTTGTGGGCCTCGGGCCCCCACGGTCCCAAGGTTTCCACGCCGAACGGACCAAATCGGTAACAGGTGTCTAAGGCGGAGTATTTGTTTTTTTTCGTGACTCCGCCGAAGCAGCTGCTGCACCCGCGCCCCGTGAAGTGGCGTGGACATGGGAAGGCGCCAACGTGTCCGCACAGGTCGCGTCCCAAACCAATGCCTTGCCCTGACTCCACGGGATGAGGGTCATCCCATTGGGCCTTTGGCCGTCGCTCCGACATATGCCTAGGGGTTCTAGGACTGCCGGAGTTCGGACTGAAATGAAGGCCCGGCGGAGGATGTCATTCAGGTAGGCATGACGAGGGACCCGGCCGGCGCTTCGGGCACACGACAGACCGTGGTGGCCCAGGGATCCCACAAACTCTCCACAGGAACATGTATGAGGGTGAGTGATGGGAAGCCCAAGGCGAAGGGAAACCGCTATGGACAGAGTGACGTTGTCCAGAACGGTTCCAACATTCGCCGAGGGCAGAGCGTGCAGCCAGAAGCCAGACTCTCTTTCTGCTACGGCAAGGAGACGAGCCCGCTCTTTGTCATTGGCCGAGGAAGACAATAGGTCTTCAAAAGTGGCCCGGCAGAGTGGCTCGTCCCATTGCTTCTGTACATGTGGGTTGATTGGTGGGTTTTTGGGGCAGGCATGCGACCAGGCATTCCTAGCTTCCGCCAGGCACGTAACCTCAACATCGCCAAGCGACGGGTTTATAATAGAATGGTAGAGGTTGTACGTGCTATAGGCGGACGACAAGAATGCGGGTAGAGCGACACAGGAAATTTTACGGGTGCCCAAACCGCCGAACCGGATGGGTAGGGAACCCTGAGCCCAGGAACGGTCATCGAGCGGGCAATTCAGGATTTCGCAGAGTGTGTTTTGCAAAAGGTTATCCAAAGAGGTGAGGATGTTTTTGAATTTCCAGAGCGGGGAGCAGCGTAAAAAATATGTGAATTTAGGTACGAAAGTGCAGAAGCGGATTATTGTGAGGGCCATGTGTGGGTTAATTTTGAGAAGTCTGTCGGACGAATTTTGAAATTTTAGGGCCTTTTCGGAAATGAAATTAGGGATGGACTCGTCGAAAATGGGGGCACCTAGTAGGTGGAGAGTCTCTTTGGATAGTATCGAGATGTTAGGAGCTGCTTCAGAGAATTTAGAGATTATATTTTGTTTATCAGGTAAGGTGTCCGGAACGTAGAGCTCGCATTTTGAAAAATTTAGATCAAGGCCGATTGACGAAAACTTCAGAATAACGTCTTTTAAGTCGTTTAGTACTGTGGTTGAATCTCCACCTAACGAACCGTCTCTTAAGTGATATAAAATTCAGAGTTCAGAGAACAACCGCCAGAAATAGACAACTATTCTATCTGCCTAAGGCGCGAACAAATAATGCTTGTTATAACTTCCTATCTCGAGTGTGTAAGTCCCAATTGTTCTCTATCACATCGATAAATTTTCTCTTTCTCCTTCCCAGTTTCGAAGGGCGATTTAGAATTTGATAATATTAAAAACCTTTCATTGCTATTTATGTACCCATATACTAATCGAACATTAGCTAGTATATTTTTCGAAAAGTATTTTGTCAGTCACATAAACTACTTACTATTACAATGTTATTGTGACCACTTGTAACATGTTTTAAATATCTGTGGAAACTTTGTTGTTACATGTTCTATCTGCATTTGTGTTATTTATAAGTTTACAAAAGAATGTTTGTTTCCCTTAAAAATATATTTTAAAAAAATGTGCGTTCCCTTAAAAATATATTTAAAAAAAACGAAGGAGGAGGAAAAGTGCCTCGTACCTACGAAGCACTTTTCCTCCTCCTTCGTAATGCGCAATTTATGCGTTTGGTAACTCAATAACATTTTGTAGCAACTTATTGTACATTTTAATACTTAGACCAACAAATGAGTTATTAATCTTTGGAGTTTCAGATTTGGAATCGCGAGCTTGTGTTTATTTCTAGTGTTAAAACCATGACAATCAGATTTTTTCGAAAATATATCCAACACAACAAGCAAACCCATCATCAATAAAAAAAAGGTTCGTATCCGAGCATTTGCCTACCTCTGGATGCAAAATGTGCATATTTAATGGCGGTGAGGGAAAGGAAAGTTACAATGCCTACCTTAACGGGGGACCGAGACCAACTGAATCATGTTTTGGTTAAAATGTTCAAAATTTAAAAAAATAATAACTAAGTGCCTAAGTAGCTTCAACTAATGCATTTTTATCATACGATGGATAATTAATTCTGTTTGATTACACATAAACTAGTTAATAATAATCAAAGGAAGTTGTATTACACATAAGTTGATTAATCCCATCCCGATTTAAAAATTAAGCCTTAAATCTTTGAAGATAAGTTAGTATGCTCATATAAATGGCAGTTTCATTTAAATAATCAGTGAGAGTATACAACGCTGGTCTCGAGTGTGCAAAGAGGACAGAATGCATTGTCTCGTGATTTTTCTGTTGGGGTTGGTGGCTGTTTCAGGTAATCATCAAGTTTTTGTGTGAACGAGATTTGAAAATTGGAATTACTTTTTTTTAAATCAAAAATAAAAACCCCTAAAGGAGTGAAATTAACGTTCAAACCTCGCTTGAAAGATCGCCATGTACATGGCGTTCAGTGAACATTAACATCCCTTCAACCACCTTTTTGAACAACATTTTGAACAACATTTAGATTTGTTCTACGAATTTTCGAAATTCGTTATATTTTTTCGATTTTTCATATAAAAATAACCAATTAACGTGACCAATTTTAAAAACTTATTTTTTTTTTCGAAAATCCTAAAGCCACAAAAAATGTTGCTTGGAACGGTTACAGGGATGTAAATGTTCACAGATATACTCTGTATGATGAAACTTGGCAATGATGTTTATCATACATATAGATAATGCTTAATTAATCCAACGCGAAAAAGTCTTTATCCATGACACTTTTAAAGGCATGTGACATGAAAAAAATCAACACTGGTACACAGATAGTTCGATGTTTATGCCCTGGCGTAAACATGGAACTTTTTATGTAAATTCATATTCCATAGATTCCCATTTACGATTTTTATCTTGTCTCTCAGCCTACCCAAGAGACCAGAGGATCGTGGGTGGGACAGTGACCAGCATCAACCAGTACCCTGACATGGCAGCCTTGCTGTCCCAGAGATCCACTCACCACATCCAGGACTGCGGCTCCCTCATCCTCAACAACCGTGGCGTTCTTACAGCAGCTCACTGCACTTTGTAAGTTAGAGTGTGACAGGGAAATAGAAATATTTATACAGGTTGCATTGGTAAATTGGCCGTTCTGCTTTTTATCGACTATGAGCCAAACTTACAAATCAACATTTATCTTTTATATAACAGACTACAAATTCATTAACATACTATTTTACAGATGGACTATTACATAATCTAAAATTTAATTGATAAAGAATACTTTTTGATTGCAATGAACAACTCCGTCACGTCCCCCGAAATAAGTGCCATTTACACCTGTGTAACGCTTTATAAAAAAAAAAAATCACAACATCACATACATTGATCTGACTCCGAGATAGGTAGCTCAAACACCTGTGTTTATATATTTTTGTACATAGTTAAATCATGCTAGAGTACCTACGAGGTGATAAAACAATGTAATTATTTCATGGTAAATTAGGAATATCTTGATGGTGTAACGTATTTTTTTATTTAGTTAATTACTGTAGGATAAGTTGCTGACTGACTGATTATCGATAAAGAAGAAGAACCACTCAAATAGTTACATCCCTTCCACAAAACATTTTGATTATTAGGAGGTTCAAGTATATTATGAAATGATATTTATTTTTTATTTTTAGCGGACATCCTAACCAAAGGATACGCGTACGTGTCGGATCCACCAACGCGAACAGCGGCGGCCATGTTTTACACACTCGCACCATCATCAACCATCCCCATTACGACCGCTTCACCTTAAACAACGACATAGCCATCGTACGCACCACTGCACAAATCAACTTCAGTCCTACCGTGAGACCGGGACGGATCGCTGGCGCTACGTACAATCTTGCGGACAACCAGGTGGTCTGGGCCGCTGGGTGGGGCTTAACCAGTGTAAGTTTCATGGTTCCTAGAGAATTTGACGACCCGTTTGGAACAGTGGTAGTGAACGCTGCCTTTGGTCCAAGGGTTGCGGGTTCGATCCCCGCACTGTACAAACATTTGTGTGCATGAACATGTCTGTTTGTATTGGTCTGGGTTTTTCTATGTATTATAAGTATGTATTTACAAAAAAAAAATAATATATGTATATATTTGTAATCCCACTGTTGATTCTGATATCCGTAACACAGGTGCTTGAGCTACCTATCTTGGAGTCAGATCAATGTATGTGATGTTGTGAAATATTAAAAAAAAAAAAATTGAGTACCTATTGTCTCGGAGACCCAACCAATCTCAGTCTAAATTAACAATTTGGAAATGATATAATACTGTTCAGGAGCCCAATTCTCGGGCTCGTGACATTTATCATCATACGACATCCTAAACATAGTTTTTTTGTATGGATTTCATGTGACATCCGCCATGTTTTCAAAATATCACGAGCACGAGAATTGGGCTCCAGGGCTAATATTTGAAGATTAAAGAAACTCTCAATATATATATTTTTTTAACAACATGTGAGAAGACAACCATTTTTATACGCCCTGTTGGTCTAGTGGTTTAAGTACCGGGCCGTGATCTCGGGGTCCTGGGTTCGATTCCGGGTCGAGCGAAAAAGTATGTTGCGAATTTTTAAACATAGCTCGGGTTTGTGATCACCGATCCGCATTTGGCAAGCGTGGTGATTAAAGCCTAACTCCATCATAGTAGCGATAACTTGAATTCATGATGGAGGCCTTTGCCCTGCCGTGGGCCAGTTAATAGGCTGATACTAGATACTAGAACCATTTTTATTGCTATTTTATTTATTATTATTATGACTGATTAGCCATTAAAAATAGATCCTTATGATCTGCATCCTCATACTTTGGAGGTATGGTATTATTAGCTATTTTGAAGTCTTTCTTTTAGAAAATTGTTGGTTTGTTTGTTAGTTTTCTTTGTGCTCCACACCTGAATCCATCAGAGTAATATTTACCACTTTTCGAACAGAACTTTATATTAGTAAAAAGTGGCAATTATTTTATTAGAAATAAAATTATTGGCACTTGAGCATAAGGATAATGGGATTTTAGATTCTTAAACGATATATATATTTTTTAAATCCAAAGTGAAAATAACTTTTGGTACAGTTGCTGCTCAATTAGAAAGTTACATTAACTGCTTCTGTGGAGTAATGGGGTTTAAAGTTGTAATTTCTATGGGAAACCACTTTGTGAAATATGTGAATAAGCGACCCCAATTTGATTAGGATATTACACACTTGAATCACTAGATTGTCTTTAAAACAAATACCCCCTCACTTTAATAGTGGTTGATACTCAACCACGTCAGAGGCCCTACGGGTGGTTTGAATTTTTTTATCGTGTACATCGTAATAGCTATCGTGATTAAAGTACATTTAGCACGTTAGATCAATCAAATAAGCGGAAGTTAAAATCACCTGTTCCATACATTATTGCCGCGTGGATATTCTATTTTGTATGGAACAGCAATTTTTTTTTCGCTTCTTTAGTTAATCTAACATGCTAAATGAATTTTATACACGATACCTATTATGTGTTTGTCGGGATGTAAACTATAATAAAATAACGGTGTATTATTGCGTAGGAGCTGCTTTAGGTTTAAATTTTTACTTGCAAACATTTGTGTGCATGAACATGTTTGTTTGTATTGGTCTGGGTGTTTGCTATATATTATAAGTATGTATTTACAAAAGAAAAGTATTATATGTATATATTTGTAATCCCACTGTTGATTCTGATATCCGTAACACAGGTGCTTGAGCTACCTATCTCGGAGTCAGATCAATAAATATAATAAATAAATAAATATTTCACAACATCATGATGTTGTGAAATATTTATTTATTTATTTTATTATTTATTACTTGAATTCCAGACAAACGGTCAACCTTCTGAGCAACTGCGTCACGTACAGGTGTGGTCAGTGAACCAAGTGGTTTGCAGACAGCGCATTGGAAACATCCTCACAGAAAATATGCTATGCGCCGGCTGGCTGGACGTGGGCGGCCGCGATACGTGTACTGGAGACTCTGGTGGTCCCCTGTACCACAACGGAGTGACAGTGGGGGTATCCTCATTCGGAGTGGATTGTGGTCACCCTCGGTTTCCTGGAGTCTACGCTCGTGTATCACGCTTTGCCCAATGGATCAGACAGAATGAATAATTTTATTAATAGCGCTTACATTCACTTAACTGTCTTGTTGAAGCGATTGGGAAAATCTATAGGGGCAAATGATTAAAATTAACTGAGAAAATAATATCAATTTCAATTCATTTGTTTACAGAAGATTCGCAATCTTTTCTTCATCTTAGCATATACTCGTGGTTCCAGTTTCATTCTCCCGTTGAGAAACTCCCACTCCTTTGTTACAAAACAGGATATAAACTTATTACCGCACTAATGTGCATGCAATCTTGTTCCAACATGCAATGTGAAAATGGCCTGGAATGAGTTTAGTTCCGGAACTTTTCTTAGATCGGGATTTGTAATAAGGGGGCCATTGTTAGACCGAAGTCAAAAAGTTGGCGGTCTCGTACCCCCGTGCTGCAGAGCTTGATCTTTCTTTGGTCACATCACTTTGGTGTCTCATCAAAATATAAGTATAAAAGCGAAAAAAAAACCGCCTTCAAAAACTACGAACTGAAAAGTTTAAAATAATGTTCCTCTCAATTTTTCCAGGATCCCATCAGATCCTGATATCTTGATCATGGTACCATTCCGGGACTATCTACATTCCAACTGAAAAAGAATCATCTAAATCGGTTCATAAATGGCAAAGTAATCGGCGAACAAACATAAAAAAATATATTTTTTATGTTTTATTTGTACCTGTTGAATTGAGAACCTCTTTTTTTGAAGTCGGTTAAAAAGTGATTTGAGCATTTGTGTTTGTGCTCACACTTTGAGGGGTCTTTAAGTCGAGAGTGAATAGGCTTTTTCTGGGTAAGCACGCTACATCTTAGATCTAATTGTCACTTTCCATTAGGTGAAATGAGGTCAAGTGCAAACCCATTTAATATATAAAAAAAAAAAAACTTGAACATTATAAAAAGTTCTGCATACGTGACTGATCGTCGAGATCGCCACTAGGCGACCGGACGTTTAAGGTGACAGGTAGAGGAAACTGGCGACGCTAATTGATTTAAATTTTTAGCAAATAAACCGGATATAATTTTTACAATTCCGAAGCTGCAGCCTCTCGGAAAACACTTATACTATTTATAGTTGATATTTTTTATAGCAATCTTTTGCAATTTATTCTTAAGTAAATAACACACTTAAAAATTTAATCTCGTGTTCAGGTGGGACTCGAATCCACACCTTCCACAATCCGGGTGAATGGTCAACCGATTAGACCACTGAACGCGTTACTGAGCCGACGAAATTTGTAAGTGCTTCATTTTGTAGAGTTCAGTATGTGTTACATACCGCCACAAAAATATTGGTTGGGTTAGGTTAGAACAGTGGCCAGCAAAAAAATCCTAAAATTCTGGGACGAGTTTTAATACTTGGTGCCCCAGTTGATGAACCAACTACCGCCTTCTTTAAAACCTAATATCATCATCATCATCATCATCAGCCCATTCAAGTCCCCACTGCTGGGGCACGGGCCTCCCTCAATCACATGAGGGGTAATTGCCATACTCACCACGCTTGGCAGGCGGGTTGGCGAGGGTTTTGATATAAATGCAGAGTTTTCCTTCTCTGGGTGCTAATGATCATGACAGCAGCTTTACCTTAGTCGCCTTTTACGACACCTCGGTAAGAGTGAGGGTGACCTATTCTACTCTGCCGGGGACCACACGGCTAAAACCTAATATAAATTGTAAGAATTTAAAAGTAAAATTAAAATTACACTT
Source organism: Marasmia exigua (assembly GCA_019059595.1). Classification (NCBI taxonomy): domain Eukaryota; kingdom Metazoa; phylum Arthropoda; class Insecta; order Lepidoptera; family Crambidae; genus Marasmia; species Marasmia exigua. Next base: position 22,045,726 of record CM032463.1, read on the forward strand.
TCTTATGAATTAGGAGAACATTTACCTGGTTTCCACTTCTTTGGTAATGTATAAATGGAACTTAAATTAGTAGTTTCTTTGTGATTTTTGTTTGTAATAGGTACTACTCATAGACTACTATTTTTGTATTTAATGCGAGCAATAGACTGACCTAAAACCCAGCATTATGGACAAACCTCAGCGGTTTATACAATGCCATTAACGTGATTGTTTGTCAAAAGTCTTTGTATGTGATAATAAATTATATATAATATAATAGGGCGAGTTTCTCTCTACCCGCAAGATGCTTGTAAGCGGCCCTTATAATGCGGAAACACTATAGGTATTTGAAATTCTTTTTGCGCCTAACAAATTCCCAGAGTAGATAAATATGTTTATACTAACGATGCGATTTCAAAAAATGGCAAGAAAATTATTTTTAACAATCCCACCAAAAACAATTTATGTGAATTGTTGCCAAGCCGAGCTGGCCTTTTTATAACTCGCACTCGATCTCATGTTGAGCCAAGCTATTAACTCTTGCCGTGTGGCTATAGGCGTTTAAAATACTGCCAAGGTATTTCCGACCTTTCGTGAGAGGCGACTAATAGGGCTTTCGGAGTAGGTGAGCATACCTACTACTGAAAAGTGGCTTGCTCAGTATACGACTCCACGAGGGATGACGTCACTGGGTGTCCTGGTAAGTTTTACACCAGAGAAGGGTTAGCACGGCGAGCGCGATTACCGGTACTGTTCAGTACCGGCTGTGGAGTTTCCGATGGTGATTGCGCTGAGATGGACACCCTTAGTGGTTTTGTTTAGGTTGAGAGTCTCACATACCATCATGGCGGTCACCTTATCACATGTAGGCGAGTTGTGTGATTCAGTTACTGATTCACTCGTGGGCACATCGCGTAAGCTTAAGGTGACGGGTAGGGTTCACTAGCGACGCCAATGGATTTTAATCGGATCTATTTTAAACAATTTCGAGCTTACAACCTCTCGGCAAACACTTATACTATTTATTAAATAACCATGCACAAATGTAGGGTCCAACGCGTATGCGAAAAATTGCCGCTTTTGGCGTGAATCAATTTTTCACGTAAAAATACGTTTGGCGTCGCTAGTGTGCCCTACCCGTACTCTTAAGCGTGTAGAATAAATATATTATGAAAACCACCTTATGGTGACAATTATCTCTATTAATGCTTAAGTGGCCACTTTTAGCCATTATGGAGATTATTTTTACTATTAGGAATTACCGAAACGTGCTAGTTTCCTTATGCAGTTTTTCCTCAACGCCGAGCTAATGGTAGAAACACGCACATAGATTTAATCAATCTAGAGGTGCATGCTCTGATTCTAACTACGACCTGAAAGGAGCATTCTGAACTGTGCACCGTGGGAGAGCCACGCTTCGGCATGAATAATCCGGCTCGACCGGAGTGAAACCACGGCCTCGCAGAAATCCGGCATGAAACATCACTGTGCTGCTTTGCTGCGTGAGTGAGCGTACCAGAGACCCAATCCGGGGGAACGGTGGGTTTAAAGGTCATTTGTGACTCCACTGGTGTCGCGGGTGTCTATAGGCGGTGGCAATCGCTCACCATTAGGTCACACTCACGATCCGTCTTCATCTGCCGCCTATCACATAAAAAAAATCACGAAGCTACCATCCAGCACCTGCATAATTTTATTATGTAAGTTACTTACCTAGATGTAATTCGATTTACGATCTACTTAATATTATCATATTATCTTCAAATGACTTACTTTGTCAATGTCATTATTCTCAGTGCAAAGTGTAACTGGTTACCTACATACATTATTGAACAAACAAGTACCTTCCTCATCGCATCGTAAACTTTGAAAGAATCTTTTCTCTGACCTCATTTCTCCATCGGCGTCTGGCTTTGGCAACGAGAAGGGCACCGTGAAGTTTTATGAGTCTATGGTCTTGCGGATCTGGTCAAACCTTGGACAATTAAATTGTCTAAGGGTCAAACCAATATTTAACAGTGGAAGAGCCACGCTTCGGTATGAATGGACCGGCTCGGCCGGAGTAATACCACGTCCTCACAGAAAACCGGTGTGAAGCAGTGCATGCGTTGTTTCGCTGCGTGACTGAGTGTACCGGAGACCCAAACCAGGGGAAGGGAGGTTAAAAGGTAAGGCACTTGTGACACCACTGGCGTTGCAGGTGTTCATGGGCCGGCGGTAATCGCTTATCATCAGGTGATTCGACGGCTCGTCTGCCACCTATATCATAAAAAAAACATCTCAACGGGCTCCTTCCTATTGGTCGCTTGACCTCGACTTTTCCGTTATACGGATGCAGAACGGCGCTTTCACACGTTGTGCATGGGACCACGTACTGATCATGTCTATTTACTATAAATAAATATTTCACAACATCACATACATTGATCTGACTCCGAGATGGGTAACTCAAGCACCTGTGCTACGGATTTCAGAATCAACAGTGGGATTACAAATATATACATATAATACTTTTCTCTTATAAATACATACTTTTATTAAATAGAAAACACCCAGACCAATATAAACAGACATGTTCATGCTCACAAATATCGCACTTTAAGTAAAATACTGACCTAACTCAAAATTGTTGATATTTTTATAGCAATTTTTTGCAATGTATTCGTGAGTAGTCTTGAGTAAATAACGCACTTCAAAGTATAAAATTATTTATTATGTTTACATACTTTGTGTTTATTATTATTAAGTATTTATTTTATTTTATTATAACCTTGACTTGACTGACGCAATTGGTAGTGACCCTGCCTCTTACGCCAAAGGTCGTGGGTTCGATCCCCACCCTGGACAAACATTCGTGCGATGAAACACTTGTGTTTGTTCAGTGTTTGGGTGTAATATATGTATTTAAGTATGTATTTGTGTTCCTCTGATGTCTGATATCTGTAACACAAGTGCTTAAGCTACTTAGTACGGAATCAGGTCAACGTATGAGATGTTGTAAGAATTATTATTAAGAAAAAACTTACACAATCCTATTTATTTTCATTACTATGTGTTCCTTCGTTTTTATGTTACTTGTAGGCTATTATTATCTGACTTTATGTTATTCATATGGTTTATTTTCTCTGTTTCGTGTTTCTTTCCTGTAATTCCTGTTGTATATATGTGTGCACGTACGTCGCCCAAGGCTCCGTCTGAAAACCAGCGCTGCAGCAGCTTCAGCCACTGCAGCAAATGCTGAGGTTGGTTCACTTGATGGCTACAGAATTTGTCCTATTTATGTATTTATGTCACTCAGTGTTTAAATTTGCGTTCTGTGGCCAATAAAGAAATCTTTATCTTTATACATTTACATAAGTACTAAAGTTTTATCTAAAATATTGGTAAAATAATATTTGTGTTTATGAGACGTAATGACATCGAAATAATTCTCAGATATTAAGTGTGATAAGGAGGTAATTTCCGAGAAATAAAAAATATATTTTATCTTTAGGTAGCACTAGAAACAGTCACTTATTATAATAGAATATGTTAAGGCGACATGAGTGTAATTTTTAAAAAGTGGGACTTTAAGGAAAGTATTAACTAATATTTGCGACCCTACTGCAATTATAAATAAATTATTGTTACGTGTAGGAAGAAATAACTACATAATGCCGGCAACGCATCTCCACTCTTTCTGATGTGGCTGATGTCCATGGGCGGCAGGTGATCACTTACCATCAGGCTACTTCGCTTGCTCGTTTGCTTGCCTTTCTCATAAATTGCTCACTTTTTAGGCTATGTTTTATTAATGAAACATAGCCTGTAACATGCCTTATTCTTAGTATATAACAATGTTTGTGACCCATGAGAAAAGAAAAAAAATACTACACATATATTATAAAACTGGAAACATCAACCTCCACTCCACCTCACTTATGGTGACGGGTAGGGTACACTAGCGACGCCAATTGATTTAAATTGTAAGCAACTAAACCGGATATCTATTTAACAAATTTGAAGATGCAGCCTCTCGGAAAACACTTATACTATTTATTTAATACTTATACTTAACTTTGGGGTCTGCTTTTGTACTCGAAATTTGAATTATCGCCAAAAACGGCCACTTATGGCGTTAATCCAAATTTCCAGTGGTAAAACAGATCAAAAAGTAGTGCACAATTATGAAATAAATAGTATAAATGTTTGCTTAGAGACTCCCGTTCTGAAATTGTTTAAAATAGATCCGGTTTAGTAGCTAACAATTTAAATCGATTGGTGTCGCTACCCGTCGCCTTAAATGGAAAGTCAAAAACAATTCTGCCTCAGCAGAAAAAAAAATGTGTTTGCGAATAAGTCTACTTGGCGACGCTTGATTTAATAGTTTGTTGAGAAATTCTAGAGCTCTCCGCGTGCGTGACGAGTGCATATCGGGGACAGATTGAAGAATGAAGTATGGTTACACACGTACTCGTAGTTATGTACATAGAGTAGATTACTCGTAGTTATATAATAATAAAAAAAAAATAGTTTTATTGCTCAATATACATTATATACATATACATAGTTAGATTAGTAGTTATGTATACAGTTCACCTAGTAAGTTGCTAATAACGAATAAAATATTTTCTTCCTGCAGTATTACATCTCAGCAGCCTGTTGACGTTAAGACGCGTCGGTAAAAGAGAAAGTGAGACATGTAAATGACGGATCAATTTTTAGGGTTCAGTAGTCAAATGGCAAAAAACGCAACCCCATATGGATTCGTCATGACTGTCTGTCTGTCCGTCTGTCTGTCTGTCGATCTGTCTGTCCATCCGTATGTCACAGCTACTTTTTTCCGAAACTACAAAAACCATACTATTGAAAATTGGTAAATACCTAGGTGTATTTGTACCGCATTACGATTTTTATACAAAAATAGGAAAAAAAATGTTTTGGGGGGTCCCCAAACTAGACATTTTTTCATCAAATCTATGCGTGTATCTATGCATAGGCTTAAAAATTTCTACTATATTGTATATGAACTAACAACGAAAATTGGTTTGAATCAGATCTAGTAAGTAGTTTTTTTTTAATACGTTATAAACCGTAAACCGCAATTTACCTTCTATATATCTTACTTGCTGTTAAGGAACCCTTCATGGGAGAGTCCGACTCGCACTTGGCCGGTTTTTTTTAAACCTATACCTTTATTGAGATTAATGTAACTCTACAGTCAATGCACTCATGTAGATAAAGAATATCTATCGTCTAAGTGTTTTTGATTTTCAGACCATTCTAACGAGAATTTAGGCTTACCAGTGTAAAGATAACGATTAGCTACCTTATAATGAGTAGTTCCTACTTATCAGCTTACATAGATAGTAAATTTGATACGTCGCTGTTTATAATTTATATAAAAGCCGATATTAACCGTAGTGTATAAGTGGATCGATCGGAGAAAATGCGAAACCTAGTGATACTTTTGTTAGGAGTAGTGGCTGTTTCAGGTATGAATAATTGTCTTTATATTTCAACAAAATGAAAGGGACGATTTAGATACTACGTTTATATTTAGAAAAGCGATAAAAAGTAATCTCTATAAGCACCATCTTTACCAACTGACCTTCTTCTTTGTACTGTACATACTTAATCATTTATGTTACAATTTTTATTCTTATTATTAGTAGGATAACATACATAGATATTTTATTCAATACTTAAATTAAACTGATTTCAAATTCCTATATTGAAATGCTAAGAAGTTATTTATTCAGCTAATCTTTAGTTTCAATTTTCTGTCTGATATTTCCAATATTATTTGTAATAATTTTAACATCTAAATACGAGTTCTGAGTGTACCACTCATGATCCAAAACGGGATATCTAATTATTTTAATTAGTTGAATGTCAATTAAAGAAGTTTAACAAAAGAAATAGTAAACTTGACAACAGGAAAAATATAGACGAGTCCATTTATTTATACGATAACGAACTAACTGTTGATATGAATATAACAGCATGAATTCTTTTTCTCCATTTCCAGCCCTGCCGGAACAATCCTCAAGGATTGTTGGTGGGAGCATCACGACCATCCACCAATACCCTCAGATCGCGTCTCTGCTGTATTCTTCAGCCAACTCGGGACACAGGCAATCGTGTGTGGGCTCCATCCTCAACAACCGATCCATCCTCACAGCTTGCCACTGCATCCAGTAAGTGGATATCAAAAATAACAACATTTACTAAATCCGACCAGAAACTTACATTTAAGTGGGCGCCATCTTCGTTCACCCATCACAATCAGATTGTGTCTGAGCGCATCTCAGCACAAAAATGCAGCGGAATGCGCGCGGCTGCGCCTGGATCCGCTCAACAGCCCAGGTCGTACTTTATCTGTGCCTAACGCGTGCGACGGTAATGAAGTCCTGTGAAAAGCGCTCTTGCGTCGCAATCAACATTCGGATTTGAGCTTTATACTTATATACACAAGGAATCTCAAATTTTAGTTCCGTGTTTTTCCGCGAGATTTCTTTCTTGGCGCAGACTCTAACCGCCCTGAGCTTTCTGCATTCCTGCGTAGCCAAACGTGTGTCGCGGTATACGCTAGGAGCCAATCGGGTTCCAAAGCATGCAAGAATCAATTACGACTATAAAAGTAAAAAAAAAATACGGCCTTGTTTGACGTGTATCTACAGCTCGTTTTATCTTTTTGAATATCCCGGCATGCTTCATTCCAGCTCATTGACAAGTTATCAGAATTTGGCCAGAAACAAGGCCAAAATCAAAAAGAAAGTAAGTTTGACCAGGTTTGGCATCCATAAGTGAGAATGAGTAAATTAAACGTGTTGAATATTTTCTTAAAATTTTTTGTATTTAAATTTTATTAAAAATATAAATCAGCACTTTAAAAGGTTAAATAGTTTTTTTTTTAAATTACTTATTTAACGCCTGGGCATGTTGCCAGCGCTTGTCTCGAAGCAAGTAGATGAAAAATAGAGCTCCTGGTCTCCGACACAAAATAATGCCACTGTTTCCTGCTTAGGATTGTTCACGATGAGCTGTAGGTTCACCAACAGCAATACATAAATAAATAAATAACACATTTATAATTTGGAGGCCAATGAAGCCTTATCCCACAGTCAGCTCTCCGACGACACCTAAACTGAGCAACATTCGTACATCCTGATTTGAAAAATGTAATATCTAACGTTTGTGTCTTTTTGCTTTCAGTGGACATGGAATCAACAGATGGCGCTCCCGCCTTGGTTCTGCAAACGCCAACAGCGGTGGCACAGTCTTCAATACTCAGTCGTTGAGATGCCACTCTTCATTCAACGTCAACACCCGTGACCACGATATCGCAATTATTCGCCTGTCCAGTACCATCTTGTTCAGCGCTACCATCAGCGCGGGATCCTTTGCCGGCTCCACCTACCATGTCCCAGATAACAATATCGTCTGGGGTGCTGGATGGGGCTACATTCATGTAAGTATATTACAATCAATCTACACTAATGTCATATTCTTTCCCTTATGTCAATTATAAATCTTCACATTTAGAACTGGACGGTGGAATAAAATACTTATATTGTACTTATAGTGTACATACTTACACTATGCCCAGTAGATCAAGACCACGTGTGTGTTGGGGGAACAATGAGCGATTGCGAATTACTCGTGGGGAACAATGCAGGATACCACGAGATACAAGAGATGATATAATAGATAGGTAAACATGATAATTAATAATTAATGTGATGCTCCACAATTTTGTAACGGGAACTCGTTGAACATTGATTATATATTTTTGATCTTATAGGTAGGTAATATGCTAAAATTCGTCAGTGGATATGTAATTTACTTTATCTACACTCGTGCCATAATCATCAAATTAAGAAATCAAAAGTAAACACATTGTAACAGGCTTTATAATATTGATAGCTTTAAAGAAGATTTAAAAAGTTAGGGTATTGCATATTGATACCATTTTTTGCAACAATTAACAGCTAATTTTCTTAAATCACAATATGAAATAGGACAAAGTTATCATCATTTTTAAAAAGCAAAAAAAGTTAGGAATTGACAGCCAAAAACAATACGCGCGCAAAAATACAGTTATCTGTGGTCCCGCACGATTAGTCTTTCTCGCGCCATTTTGTAATGTAATCATTAGATTTTTTTTTATATATGTGAGGTGGCAGACGAGTAGACGGATCACCTGATGGTAAGCAATTCCGCCGCCCATGGACACCCGCAACACCAGTGGAGTCACAAGTGCGCTGCCAATCTTTTCCCCTTCCCCCCCATTGGGCCTCCGGTAACCTCACTCACACGGCGAAACACAGCGCAGGCGCTGCTACACGCCGGTCTTCTGTGAGGCAGTGGTATCACTCCGGTCGAGCCGGCCCATTCATGTCTAAGCGTGGCTCTCCCACATTTAATAATAATTTATCTATTTTAGTTAAGAAGAAGAGTAAGTAGAACAGTATTTTAGGATTTGACTTTTAGATATTTTAGCAAAAGCATCAAGAGTTACAAATAGTCTTTTATGATTTTTTTGGCTATATCGTTTGCAATTTATTCTTAAGTAAATAATGTACTTAAAAATTTTTCGACAGACGCACCCGAAGACTGACGATTTTTTTTAATTAGTCTTTTGTCAGGAAAATCTACTACATTATTAGGTGCTTTTATGAGTACAAACCTTGTTGTAGTTTCCCTATGATTTCTAACTTTGAAGATTAAAAATTAAAAACCCCCGACGGCGGACATCTTGGATTTGAAATTATCACAAAAAATATATTCTGCTACTCAAGCCCTTTTATATGATACCCATATTATGGGAGTTGTGTTAAAACATACAAACCATATCTTTGTGACGTCGGCCATCTTGGATCGATGTTTATCCAACATAGCTAAGGGGATCCCTTATTGATCTTTCAAACAAAAAAAAACAAAATCAAAATCGGTTCATTTGTTCGGGAGCTACGATGCCATAGACAGACACATACACACACAGACACGTTAAACTTCCGTTCACCCCGTCGTTTTTGTGTCGGAGGATAAAAACATGAATGTAGATAAAAAAGTAAATGAGACTGCACAAAACTCGGTATTAAAACCCTCACGAATATTAAAAAATCGCTCGTGTTTTAATAACCCTCATTCCCATATTGATGCTTCATTGGTTTACCAAGAAAAGGTAATAAATAGCAGGTAATATCGAACAAAATTTAGTCAGTCTTCTAGGCTAACGTGTAACACCCTAGAGCTGGTCATCACTTTCCATTTGAAAATTCGATGAAAAAAATGAATGAAATACAAAAGTAGTTTTTTTTATTGTGAATTATAGGCAGACGAGCATGCGGCTAATTACGGGTAGCAGCATTATTTATTGGCGAATGAATGAGTAAAACTGAGGTAACCCAAGTATTAAATCATAGATCGTGCTGAATTGCTGATACTTGTAATCGTATGATGACAGCTGGATATAATATAAACCCGAAACCTAAAGACAATACTAGTCAAATGAATATTGTATATCAGTATTTTCGTAAAAGGCAGGAGATAAGCCTTATTACTTTAATCCCTTTTGTAATATAAAGCAGTTACCTAAACTATTTCATTCTTAAGTTGTCTAAAACGCGACTTTTGTAGATAAGGTCTCGGTTATAAATCTTAATTTGACGATTCCAGGAATTGGGCCCTCCTTCCGAGCAGCTCCGCCACGTGCAGATGTGGACTATCAACCTAGTCACCTGCAGACAGCGGTATCTGAACCTCGGGCGCCTCGTGACCGACAACATGCTGTGCGCCGGCTGGCTGGACGTGGGCGGTCGCGACCACTGCCACGGCGACAACGGTGCCCCTCTCTTCCACAACGGAGTGGTCGTCGGTGTCCGCTCTTGGGGCGAGGGCTGCGGCAGGCCTAACTACCCGGGCGTCAGCACTCGTGTGCAGCGTTACACTAGCTGGATATCTCAGTACCAGTAACAATGACTGTCAATACGCAATATGAAACGAGTGTTGGTTATGAATTTTAAGATGAAATGTTTTCTGTTACATCATGATTTAACTGAAACTTTTATCATAAGTGACTAAAGCTTGCGATGTAATTTAGTCTGATTTTTTTATACTACTCGATATCTCGAACTGTCTTTTTTACAAATAAATAATTCTTCGTACAAAAGGGTACTTCTTAATACCTTAATATATTGAACTTTTGATAATCTCTTTTAGCTTACTGTTATTATTCTACAATAATTCTCACAACATCTCATACATTGACCTGATTCCGTACTAAGTAGCGTAAGCACTTGTGTTACAGATATCAGACAACAGAGGAACACAAATATATACTTAAATACATATATACAATACTTCTTACTGATTCAAGAAACACAACGAGAGGCAAAATTTATTGATAGCTATTAAATTTTAAACTAAGTATTCTTTGGATTTGAAGAAAAAAATCATACACGATCTAATTTATGTATAGCTAATATTACTTTTAAGACAATCAATTAACAACCGACTTGTTATTAGGTACTTACCTACAACAGGTACATGTCTATTAAAAGCGACTGGTTCTACTCCTGCTACATAATAATAAATAATCATTCGAAATTATTCTACGTTTCTGGATTTCTGCGCATTTACGAAATAATCACATATCAGACTTATCAACAGAGTAATTCAATTTTATTTGACTCTCATAAACATTTATTCCCTAAATATTAGATAAGACTTGATGAGTAAGTAAGTATACACATGTATGACTTCAATAATATTACCTATAATTATTCATTACAACCTACTTTATAAGTTTTTATTCGCACAGATAACCATTATAATTATGATAACCCGTTTAGCGTAGGTTGGAGCGCCGGTCGAAGGATCGCGCGTGGGTTCGATTCCCGCACCAACATAAATGTTTGGTGATGGAACAGATATTTGTGTTGGGTCTGGGTATTTGTAGCACCTTCGTTGTTCCTGTTGCTATTCTGAGAAATCCTTAGTTTGGGACTACGCATATATCACATATATAACGCACACACATGAAGCACATGCTGTTGTCTTTATTTATCTTATAAATTACTTATATGTATGGTAAGCCACATATCAACGTATACAAATCTGTCAAATTTATTCAGTCGATTCTCACCTTAATGGCCAACACGTTTTGTTCAATATAAATTGAAGAAATTTGACAGATTGCGACCCTGATGTGTAGCTGTCAGTACTTTTTGAATGCCCGAAAAACATCTCAAGGGCCTTAGAGTAACAATAATAAACACTCATTCCAAAAAAGTTAAGTGAATAGCTGATTTGTTGTTATTTTTATGAGTAGGCGATGTTTTTTAAGAATAGTCCCTATATTCCTTGGGGAAAAATGCTTGTTTTCATTACTATGATGTCCCTGACAAGTTTATCGGGTATTCATAAAATGGTGTATTTACTCGTAGGTCTTTAATCCAAAACCATTAAACTTTTAAAAAACAAAACAACACTTTAACACTTTTAAAAAACAAAACTTTTAAAAATATACAGTTATAGGTTTTTATAAGCGTCCAAGGTACCGCTGGAGAGGTCGAAAAGGATTCACGCGGAATTCTGGGGGATGAGTGGCAGGAGGTGGCGCAGGACCGACCCTAGAGGGAGACTCTTATTATTGGAGGTAAAGGTTCACTTTGGGTAGCTGAGTCAACCTAGCTATAACAAGCTTGAGACAAACTTATGTAATAATTTCTACCTGTAAGTAAGATTAATCTTGACAATTGCTAAAAGTGTTTTTTCTTGATGTAGTCAAACTGAGAAACTATATATAGTTTAGATATTAGTTTGAATTATCAAGTTCAGAGTTGACACTTTTAGAATAGAATAATTAATAAAGTTGATAGGCATAGACATGATGCATTAATAGATACGTTTTCTACCTCGAATGTATAAGAAAAAAAAAGAAAATCTATTAAAAATAGATTTCTTGCTTAAAGAACTGTTCTCGAATCCTATTGCAATGTTATATTATTGTACTTCCATTTTACCTTTCAATAAAATTTATTGAACAAAAGAGGAAACGCTTAAGAAAATTGAAACATTAAATTGTTTAGGTACCTTTTGTTTTTAAAAAGATTAACCGATGAGTTTCTTGCGATGTTTCTTCTCAACAGGCTATTGCTGTAGTGAATGCAAAATAATTAAGTGTATTTAGTAACGAATATTACAATATAAAAAAAACATATTTGATTTTGTTTTTTTTTTTCAAAAGTCGATACATAGATCAATGTAATATTACTGCACTGACTAAAGTAAAATTACCTACTCTTTAGTCAATGGATTAAAGAGTCCCGGGCGATATATGTACTTTATTCATCATAAAAAAGAAGAAGAATCGAAGATCGAAGAATCAATTTGTATGAAAATTGAAGAGCTCTCTCTATCGTTCGTATGCATAATTATCTTCTCTCTCACTCCCTTACTTGGAATTAAAATGTGACAAAGTATGGCGTACGGTCGCTATGATTACATTATGAATACCTATAATGTTTGTGCTAACCAGAACATAGTACCTCCCCCATTGACTTTCAGAGTAGTCGCAGCTCCTTCGACTCCTAAAGAAAGAGATCCTTCGACTTTGATCAGAGGGATTCTCATTCACACGCATGGAAGTCGAATTAGATAATAGCATGGACGAATGTATGAAATTCTGTATCCCACTCCAATGTCGAGTGTACGATAGTTGGGTTTCATATTGTGCCTATCGTAGGAGGGCGTCCCATGCAGTGCAGTATATGGTCTCCACTCCAGAACCTTTCTACCCCATTGACCATCCGTTCTTCGTTCTATGTGCCCCGCCCATGCAACTTCAACGAACTAATACTCAGATGATGAAGTTATGACAATCCTAAGTGCTGAATAATGATGTTAGATCAACATTCTCGAGTACTCCCATATAGATGTAATTCTTCTGAATCTCCCTGTGAAAAATCTAATTACATGCATATCAAGTTTAATAAAAGTGTTAATGTTTGTTATGTCGCAATAGTAATAAGGTTTGAGTCAGTTTTAGTCTAAAATCATTAGAATAGAAGACCTTTTCCAGAAGGCTTTTTCAAATGACTGTTTGGACAGAAGAATGGTTACAGCTGATCGTTCCGCACCGTAATTGCTCTGATGCAGAGCTTTTGTCCAATAAGGACCTTTTCTTTACCCGTTGCATTCCCCCAAAATATAATTCAATGGAGATTTTAAAATTTTCCTGGAGGGTACCTTGTTCAATACCGACATTTATCAGTTAACGGTGACGAGAGTTTAACTAATTTTGTAGTTATTTCATCATGACTAGTATTCGTATTTTTAATACCCTTATCACCCTGTCAAGGATCAGTAGGACATAAACATGGAATTATGTTTTTTGTGTATACATGTTGTATTTTGGTATGGAAGTATAGCGTTTTGAACCTGCCCAATAAAATAGTCATTAAATGTTTGTGCAATATTTTCCGGATTTGTTATGTTTTCATTATGTTTTAATTATTGTATGTGTTGTCTGGGTAGATTCGTGTCATTATTTTTTATGATTGTCCAAGTTGCTTTAGTTTTATTTGAAGCTGTTAGTATTTGGTGATTGTTTTGAGTTTTTTGTGTAAGTTTTATAATTTTATTTAAGCTTGTTGTATGTTTTGAAACTTTCTTTTGTGGCAGCTTTTCGGTTTCGCTTGAACGCCCACCAAAGTTCCCTTTTTCGTGTACTACATAATTTGATTCCGTGTGTAATCCATTTTGGTCGTGGAGTCGATGAAATCTTAACCTTTATTACAGTGAAGCAGAGGTAATAGAAAAGTTTAAAAGTGCCGTGAAAACTATCAAAAGCTGTATTGGAATCATTCCATGTGAAACATCATGAAATGTTAGTTTTTTTTAAACAATTCAGAAATTTATCTATATTATCCTTTGAAAAGTCACGTCTCAGTATAAACCAATGTTTCAATGAGCAAGATTTTTGATACAAACTGAATACTCTGGTTTTTATTAGCATTGAGGTGTACAGTCAACAGCAGAAATAGATTGTAGTTCATATTCCGAAGACAAGTTTTTCTGTTGACTGTACTAGACGCAAAGACCTCTTCTAGATTCCAAAATACCAGCAGAGTTGGATTAAACTATTATTGTCTAAGGTATTTTACTCATAAAATTATATCCTCGAGGTGTTTTTCATAACCGAGAATTATGGGCTTTACACTGAATAGATAAGGATTAGCTACCTTATAATGAGCAGTTCCTACTAATCATTTTACTTAGATAGTAAACTTGATACGCTGTTTATTTATATAAAAGCCGATTATTACAATGGTTTATCAGTGCATCGATCGGAGACAATGCGAAGCCTAGTGATTATTTTATTGGGTGTGGTGGCGGTTTCAGGTATGAATTGTCTTGCTATTTCGACAAACGCAAGCGAAGATTTATAAGTTTAATCATAGTGTACCAGACCTGTAATAAAAAAGTGGGTCATTGGCTTTATTAAAAATATTGAACTCATTTATTTAAATTAGGAGTGTTGATTAAGGTGACGGGTAGGGCACACTAGCGACGCCAATCGATTTAATTTTTTAGCTTAATAAATTGGATCTATTTTAATAGATTTTCGGGTTACAACCTCTCGGCAAACACTTATACTATTTATTAAATAACCATGTTGGGTCCGTTTTTGTACCACTTTTGACGTAAATCATTTTTTGCGTACGCATTGGTCCCAACATTTTTGCATGGTTATTTAATAAATAGTATAAGTGTTTGCCAAGAGGTTGTAACCCCGAAATTGCTTAAAAATGATTTGGTTTAGTAGCTAAAAATAAAAATCGATTTACGTCGCTAGTGTGCCCTACCCGTCACCTTAATGAACTTTAGTTAATTGTAAACTTTATAACAAGACAGACTTGAACTGTATATCCGGGGGAACGGAAGGTTTAAAGGTTGGCAGCGCACTTGTGACTCCAGTGGTGTCGCGGGTGTCCACGGGTTGCGGCAATCACTTTCCGTCAGGTGATCCGTCTGCTCATCTGCCACCTATCACATAAAAAGAGAGTAATAAACTTACTATTAATATGAACATAAAAGTAAGCATATTTTTTCTCAATTTCCAGCCCTTCCGAATCAATCCTCAAGGATTGTTGGTGGAAACATCACGACCATCAACCAATACCCGCAGATCGCCTCTCTGCTGTATTCTTCAAGCAACTCGGGACACAGGCAATCGTGTGTGGGCTCCATCCTCAACAACCGATCCATCCTCACAGCTTGCCACTGCATATAGTAAGTGGATATAAAATATAACAACAATTATCTATTAGAATAGTTATTTACGGGATTTCTACCATGTACCTACCTTATTTTTAAGTTTCCGATCCGTTCCGTTACACCGTGTCCATGGCGCTTGCAACAGTGCCGAAATATCGGAAACTCAAAAATAATGTACATGGTAGAAATTCCGTAAATAAATATTCTAATGTTAGTGACCTTAAAGTTTAAAACAATATAACAGTTATCTACTAAATCAGACCACAAATAAAATATTCGTAAGCGCCATCTTCGTTTAGTAGGACTGTTTAAACCCATCACAATCAGATTGTGTCTGAGCGCATTGCAGCGCAAAAATGGAATGCGCCCGGATCTGTTCACCAGCCAAGGGCATACTTTATCCGTGGCTAAATGCGTGCGACGGTAACCGCTCGGACGCAACTGTGTCCTCGGGCAGCCAATCGCGGGATGTGCTGAGAGTCAATTTTTGGGTTCCAAAGCATGCAGGAATCAATTTATTACGACTTTTGGAACTGTTCATTTTTTCACGGCCTTAAAAATGCGCTCCAACGCGCGTCGAAGTAGTGTGCCGCTTGATATGTATGGCTCCTAAGCGGGTCTCCTACATAGTTTCGAATGCCGCTGTCGCGACGCACGCTGTTGCGATTTTTTTTCTACTACCTCATAGTTTATTTTTGGCGTGAATCAATTTTGGGTGTTAAATAGATCCGGTTTAGTAGCTAACAATTAAAATCGATTGGCGAATAAAATCGATTGATTCACACGATAAGAATGCATTGTTAGGTAACAATTCCTTCTTACAGCATTCTTATCTTATATAAGTGTAAAGGTATGTGGCGGGTCATTACATTCCCTCTAATATGGTTGAGTAAAATGTTGTCTGACACCTACGTCATACTTGTGAACAGGTGCCACCATTGGGAACAAGTCTGCTTTGGTTTACCTCATAATATTGTATGAAACAGTGTATGAAATTTTGACGATTAAAAAGAGTAACTGGCGAGTTTTTCAACCAGAAACTACTTTCCGAGCCGGTGGTAGAAACGCATTATGTTTATTAATTTTTTTAGTATATTTTATAGATCAACATATATGTATTATCATGTAAATTATACATAAGTACTTATAAATTGTTTTAAATGTATGACGATTTGTAAGTGCTGTTTAAAGCCTATGCAAATAAAGAATTATTTGAGTTGAGTTGAGTTGGAGTGATACCACTGCCTCACAGTAAACCGGCGTGAAGCAGGATTATGCTGCTTGAGTACCGGAGGGTACCAGAGGCCCTATCCGAGGGTTTAAAGGCTGGCAGCGCACTTGTGACTCCACTGGTGTCCATGGGCGGCGGCAATTACTTACCATCAGGTGATCCGTCTGCTCGTCTGCCACCTATTTCGTAAAAAAAGGTACCTATAAATGTTTCAAAGTCCCTACTTTGGGCGATTTATATCTTTACAATTTGGAGATGAATGCAGCAACGTTCGTACATTTTTATTCAATTGGACACAAACGTACCTAATATCTTATGTTTGTGCCTTTTTATTTTCAGTGGACACGGAATCAACAGATGGCGCACTCGCCTTGGTTCTACAAACGCCAACAGCGGTGGCACAGTCATAAACACTCAGTCGTTGAGATGCTACGCTACTTTCAACGCCAACACCCGTGACAACGATATCGCGATTATCCGCCTGTCACGTACCATCTCATTCAGCGCTACCATCAGAGCGGGATCCTTTGCCGGCTCCACTTACCATGTCCCTGATAACAATATCGTCTGGGCTGCTGGATGGGGCTATACTAGTGTAAGTATATTCGCTATAATACTATCATTTATTTGAAAGAAATGGGGTGAGCCTTGCGTCTCATAGCCACTGCGACCAGCAGATGATCTATTGTGACAGCCCCAGAACCTATGCCATCACCTCATGTAGCTCCAGCTCCAGGATAAACCCGAGAATGGTGCTGATGGAGGAACTTTTGTTCACCCAGATCATGTGTGCACCCAGGTGCAGGCTTCTGCAGTGGTGCAGCGCTATGCTCTCGCCGAGGACGTGGATAATCGTTTCCTCGTCCTCGCAACAGAACCTGCAGATTTTGGTATCTTAAAGGCCCATGTTGTGCAGGTACTTTTAATTTGCAGTGCCCTGTGAGGGTCCGAGTGAGTGCCCTAATATGTCCTGTAATCAGTTTTATTATTTCAACAGCTCGTTGAAATAATAAAACTGAGTATGCCTGAATCAACGTCTTGGACTGTTCTAGTCGAGGTAGTCCTTTCCAAAATTCAGTGCTTTGCTTATGCTCCCATTATTTAAACTCGAACCTGACCATGCAGGCTGGAACGCCACTTATTGGTTCCGGTCCGAGTAATGGGCTCTCTGCCCCGGCGTTGGCTAGCACGTCAGCGACTTCGTTGCCTCTGATATTGCAGTACAATCATACTGCGATGTCTCGATGGCGGCTGCGCAAGAGGTCCCGGGTTCGATCCCTGAGTCGGGCCAATTCGTACCTATATTTTCGGTAAGAAATTCTTAGTATCAGCCCGCTAACTTCCATAGCGGTCTTGCAGGGGGTTCTTGCACGGGGGGCCTAGTTCCTACGCCTGATCCCTGTCCGGTCGTGTCACACTCACTAGGACTCATCGGATTATGAAGTTAAGGGAAAAACGAGTGCCACTGTGTTTGCGCACACACTTGAGCACTATAATGTATCGTGCATACCTACGTGACCGATCGTTGAGATTGGACGATGTAATCGTAATCGGTTGGATGATATTATTTATCACACTTCATTGATTTATTCAAAGGTAATAAGTAAGAAGTAGGTAGTATCGAACCAAAATTCATCTAGGCGACCGCGTAACATCGTATCACTTTCCATCAAGTGACACAGTGAGTCACTTGATGGAACAGTGTATTTACACTAACATACAGTGTATTTTTATAGAAACCCATACTTAAAAAACTGCGCGAAGCCGTTAGTGCTGGGGTGACGTGCTGGTCCACTTTTTTTTGTCTACCGCAAATTTTCTTAAACGCGGCTTTCAAGTTCTCAGTTATAAATCTTAATTTAACGATTCCAGGAATTTGGCCCTGCTTCCGAGCAACTCCGCCACGTTCAGATATGGACTATCAACCTGCTCACCTGCAGACAGCGGTACCTTATGGCCGGGCGCCTCGTGACCGACAACATGCTGTGCGCCGGCTGGCTGGACGTGGGCGGTCGCGACCACTGCCACGGCGACAACGGTGCCCCTCTCATCCACAACGGAGTGGTCGTCGGTGTCCGCTCTTGGGGCGAGGGCTGCGGCAGGGCAAACTACCCCGGCGTCAGCACTCGTGTGCAGCGTTACGCTAACTGGATCGTTCAGCACCAGTAACACGACATTGCCTGATTTTAGATCAAACTGAAACTATCATCCTGCCTGATTAAAGCTTTCAATATTTTTATACTTCTTGATATCTCAAACTGTGTTTTTGTAAATACATTTTTAATTTAAAATAAATAGTAAAGTTTTTAATTCTATTCTTGAAATAACGTTATATATGATTATTTTCTTGCTTAATTACCATTTCAACCGAGAGAACAAAAGTATTTTGTTCAGTTTTTTTTGTTTCTGGTAGGTATAATCAGCGAACGAGCACGTGGTTCAGCTGATGGTGAATGGTAGGAAACCGCCGCTCATTAACATTAACAATACAGTCATGCCACTGCTTACCGTGTCTTAGAATCCTTTCACTATCTTAGGTTTTTGAACTACACATAGTAGGTAGGTATAATATTGACTATCATGTGTGAAAAATCCGGTAGATGGCGAACTATAGGATATGTGTCTATCTACTGATTAGCTTGTTTATGAACGTAATATCTAAAATTAATAATTGACGAACAAAGCAATCAACACAGTCCTGTCGACACTTCAATGAAATGTAATATAAGAAATTGAAAGAAAATAATAAATATAAGACATTATTACGAGAACGAACGGTAACATTACAAAAAAATCCTGGTAAATTAAATAAGTACCTTATTAAGCCTTTACACTACCCTTTAATTTAGCCGCGTTACATTTGGCTATTGTCAGGATTGGTTGCACTGAAAGAGCGCCCATTTTTGACAATGACAAAGAACCAAATGGCCATTTTGAATCTACCGAAACATGACATATACGTTTTGAAGGCGAAACCAGTGTAAAACATCACATATAAGTAATTACAAATTTCACCCTTTTGACGGTAGAAAACATCTGTCCGAGTAGCTTAGGTAACGATGTCTGGAATTTAGAGGTTGCTAGTTCAAATCCGAGTGGGTTGGTGTAGTCTATTTCAACTTTTATCAAGTTTTTTGGATGAATGTTGCTACTCTCCAGAGTACTTCCCTCAGTCTACGTATTACCTTAAGCATGCTGGACATAAACGTTTGATGACGGCGTATCAACTATGTCTTTTAAGTATACCATTATCTCAAATAACGAAGATTACTTATCCACATTTTTTGAGAAACTATCTGATACGTGCCGAGATTTTCACGATGTTTTTCCTTACCATCTTGCTAATGCTAGAAATATACAAGAACATTTTAAAAATATAGAGCATCTCGGATTCAAAATACACCCCCGTATGGAAGGCGCATTTTTATGCATCGAGCTACCATTGCTGTATATAATCATCATTGAATGAATGAATGATTGAATATACTTTTGTTGCACTCAAAATAAAGTATGAACACTTAAAAACTAGGTATTACAGGATGTATACGACGAAGGCGGCCTTATCATCATTTCAGCCAATAAACGATATAGGCTTCCCGCAATGATCTCCACACAGATCGGTCCTGTGCCGCTCAAATCCAAGGGATTGCCGCAATCATCGTCGTTCCACCAGATCGTCGGCTCACCTTGTAAAGGCCTGCCACGGCTTCGACCTCCTATATGCGGCCTCCACTCGAGGACGTTTCTGCAATATCGGCCGTCTGATTTTCTCGCCATGTGCCCTGCCCATTGCCACTTGAGGCATGCAATTCTTTGGGCTATGTCTTTTTGACTTTGTCAATATTCCTGATACGATCACGCAAGGAGACTCCGAGCATAGCCCTTTCCATTAACCTCAGTGACTTTGCTCTGTTTGAGCTATTTACAATGAAAGTGTGTTTGAAGTTACTTTATGTAGAGAGAAATTTAGTACTTTTACTTATTTTAAACTAAGTACTTTTACTTACTTTCTCTCTACATACTACGCTAAAGAGAAAGGAAAGAGTTTTCATGTAGGTGTAAAGTATGTTCTAGTACTAGTACAAGTATAGTTCATGATTGAGTTTGTCAAAATTACACGTTATAGTATACAGAAGTATTATTATGAATAGATAAATTAATCTTATCTAAAATCAAAACCCTACGCCAAACGTAATTAGTTCATTAATCAATCATAATTTATTTCGACACCAGATATTTTTAATTAGTGGAAATTCCACTCAAACAATTTATTCATTATAAAATTTAGAAGCAAAGTTCTTCATGATGATTACTACATATGATTATAATATATCGAACAAAAGTATAGATTTTTTTATGTGATAGGTGGCAGATGAGTAGACGGATCACCTGACGGCAAGCGATTGCCACCGCCCATTGACACCTGCGACACCATATATGATAGTGATTCAAATGGTTGCCAAGGTTGTATTCCATTGTTCCACATATTGAGTTCTTTTCTACATATCGCCTATGATGTAGCACTAACGGACAGATAACAGCAATGTAGTTCTGCAATATAGTTCCAATATTGGTATAATAGTTTAAAAAATAATGATCTTATTAGTCTGAAATGGGGTTTTACCGATTTTAGAGATAAAGAGAGGCCTTTTGTCTTGTAGTAGGCTGTTAATCATAATATTAACAGCTTGGCACAAACAATGGGTCTGACAAGATTGACTCCAGGCCATAGGTATACAATTGTTCGAATACTGAATTTGTACACTTTTTTTAGCAAATGTTAATATTTTTCGGAAATCGCACTAGACCTCAGGGTAAAGTTAAAAAAAAGGCAAATTTATATAATTTTTTATTCTGGTCGGTTACAGTAACTAATAAAATAATCTCATGAATATCCGCCCGATTTGCTCAATGAACTTAAAACCAATGCAAAAATATTTTTTTGGACTTACCACTAAATTATCTACCCATATGATAAGCCTAATCAACTTATTTCTATTAATTTAAATGTGATAAAACTAGGTGATTTGCGATTTACACAGGTATTTTTTGTGTTTCTGCAGTGGACAAAATGCGTCGTCTAACTGTTCTCTTGTTGGGATTCATAGCTGTCTCAGGTACTTATTTGACGAGATTTTTCCAATTTTTTGCAATTATTATAATAAATTATAATTCAATCATTCCCCGTGGCACAACTTATTGACACAACTAATGGTGTCACGGGAAATTTAGTTTACCCGTGACATAACTAGTTGTGCGACAGGTAAATTCGAATATCCCCTAATGAAATCTATGTTTTCCTGGTACTTTTCATTTAATCCTTGAAAAATAATCATATCTTGAATCAGTTTATTTTCTCAGAAAAATCTATCAAGTGGTCACAAAAGTAATTTTGTTGTATGCGTCCAATGGACCAATCAGAATATTTGTGTTACGGGTAAACGAATCCCATGGCACAACTTATTTGTGCGAAGTTGTGTCACGGACAATAAAGGTTATAATTGCATGGTTACTTTTCTCGGATTATATGAGCACCGAATCCAGTTAAATTTATGCTTTATGATTTATTTTAACCTGTTTCACTTGATTGTACTCATTTTATTGTAAATACTTGTTAGATTTATTTTTAGAATACTAAATATTTACCAATAGTCAGTATTGTAGTAAACTGCCTGCGCACATTTGAGCGCTATAATATATCCTGCGTAACTGGCTGATCGTTGAGATTGGCCGCCGTTGTAGTATTTGGTTGGAGGATATTAATAGTCAGTATCAATACCAATGTACATTTTTAAATAGGTTCACTAAGATGCAGGTATTGCTTAGTTTAGGAACCTTTGACATGTCTACTGCAACATTTTATCAGTGCGACAGCTAATTTTGATTTCACTTTAAATGTACCTCTTATTTATCTATATCTATACTTTTGTGCAAAGCGGTAGTTGCTTGCCATCAAGAGAACCGCACGCATGTTTGCCACCAATGTGATAAAAATAAACCATTATTAAATCAATCATAGTAGATAATATATTTTACTTGACAACTTTAGATGTGCACCACAGGTCCACCATCACAGTTATTTTCCAAAGAAATATTCATTTTCGTTACATACAAATAGGTGTCTTGCTTTTTGTCCCAACTGTTTGCGAAACGGTGTGTGTCGTAGTATACTAAGCTTCAAGATTCGTACAGTTCAGTAAAACTTACTTACTTACTTTGATGGCTGAACGACCCGTAGCGGATCTTGGCCTCCAATACAAGTCTCAGTAAGTCAGTAAAACTTAGGTAAGCAGCTTATCCTTTTTAACGTTAGAGGTACACAAAAGAAATATTTTTATTCCCAGCCTACCCAAAATCCCAAAGAATCATTGGCGGCTCCCTCACGACCATCGACCAGTATCCGGACATAGTCGCTCTGCTGCGCTCCTCCGGAAACACTGGCCATACTCAAGACTGTGGGGGCACCATCCTCAACGACCGCTCCATTTTGACAGCTGCCCATTGCACTCAGTAAGTTTTAATTTTTTTACTGGTATTTTGAAGAAGGAAGTAGTTTAGAATAGATTTAAACGGGATTATTACCATGTTTGATCTACTCCCTGTTTAATAGTTTTTTAGATTTTCGCGTTGCATTATAACTATAATGTATCAATACGGGAATTAACAGGATATTTATTATGTGAAACAAGTTTGTGTACCCACATATTTGGCTCGACGTTTCGGCTACGTTACAGCAGCCGTGGTCACGAGCGGACTTGTTTCACATAATAAATATCGTGTTAATCCCCGTATTGATACATTATAGGTACTCCCTGTTTGACCAGTTTTTGCAAGCGCACTAACAAAAAATATTAAAACCAACTATATATATGTAATTGACAATTATCGTCGCGTTAATCCCTGTTATAATTAATTTTCATTATAAGTGTAATGATTTCTCAATTTCTTGATTTATTTTAACCGTATCATTTGCTTTTCAGCCAAGATCCGAACTTTAGGTGGCGCTCTCGTCTCGGTTCCACCTACTCCAACAGCGGTGGTGTGGTCTACAACACTGACAAGATCATAAACCATCCTGAATACGATGTATTCACCAGTAATAATGATATTGCCATTATCCGAACTTCTACTGAAATCATTTTCACCGATAACATCAGGCCAGGAAAATTCGCCGGACATACCTACCATGTTCCTGATAACGAAGTGGTCTGGGTTGCTGGATGGGGAATCATCACTGTGAGTGTATATCAATTTATTAATTTTCCATTTTAACAGACTTGTGGAGAGTCATTTACATTAGTACGGCCACATTTACGAGAACCGGAGAATTACTTAGGAAAATTACTGCTGGACATGCACCATTGCCGAGTTCCGGCCGAAGAAGTAGTCCCAATAACGTTTGGCTTTGATGTCGTATGTTACAGTGATGGCATGCGTATGTAGCTTCCCCCTTCTGGATGTTAAAGACCATCAAAGGTTGAGTAGATATAGTAGGAAAGCGGACCTAAGGCCGGGGCCAGTATCGGGAAACCAGAGCTAATGAAAATGTTTAAGTCGTACGAATGTAGATAAATAATTTTCGTCAATCTGACTAATTAGATTAGACTGTTTCTAAATTATCAGTCCTCTTATAGATTTTTTTTGCGGTTGATGGTTTTGCTCCTGGTTTAGCACTGAACCCTGAGAGGAAAAAAGAAGCCTACAATGGAGGGAGCTGCTGTAGTCTAAACCTGTATAAGTTTGAGGAGATAACGACCTTAATCTGACGAAAACCTGACGGACAAGAGGATATGGCCGATGAAGTGTTTTATTCAAGGTTGCGACTAAAGCGGTCGCTTTGGAAACCAGTGTATGTTGGTAAATAAAGAAGAAATGCCATTTGACCCTTAAATAGAGGAACCAGGCCAACTTAATAATTATGGTATCACGTTCAGAATCAATAACTCAACCACTTTGAAAACTATAAGAAATGTGCAGGCTTTCTCACGATGTTATCCTTCACCGCTGAGTGAATGGTAGAATTACTAACATAGATTTGAAAAATCCAGACATGAATGCTTGGAGAGAGTTGCATTCAATCTAACCTTGACCTCCCCTTAAGTCCACATGTTCTTATATTCTGAGCTACCATATTTTAGTTAACATTTTTCTGTTTCCAGATGCATGGTCCTCGATCTGAACAGCTGCGTCACGTACAGGTCTGGACTGTCAACCAGGAGATTTGCAATCAGCGTTACAGGAATATGATAACAGACGGGATGTTGTGTGCTGGTTGGCTAGACGTTGGCGGCCGTGACGCTTGCAGCAGCGACTCTGGAGGACCTCTCTACCACAATGGAGTGGTGGTGGGTGTCGTATCTTTTGGCGTGGACTGCGCACTACCTGATTTCCCTGGCGTCTATGCCAGAGTGCAGCACTACTATTTCTGGATTAAAAGTCACGGATGATATTATAATTTGGCAATAAAGTTGTCTATTTAAAGCTCATTTCTTTTAAACCCCCGACCAAAAAACGACGTGTTATAAGTTTAAAGTATCTTTCTCTGTCTGTCTTTTGTCTATGATAGCGTAGCTCCCGAACGGATGAACCGATTTTGATTATTTATTTTTTTTAACTTTTTGTGCCGGTATGGCTCCATTATTGTTACCGACTACTCCATAAAATCCTGTGGATATTCTGAAGTATCTTTCACAACAACTTATATGTGATAATTCCCGAAAAATAACTAACAATTTTTATCATCATTCTCGCACACACCTTATTATATGTAGTTCTGTGTTTATTATTACACACTACCGGGTAGTTTTCATTTAATCCTTGAAAAATAATCATATCTTGAATCAGTTTATTTTCTCAGAAAAATCTATCAAGTGGTCACAAAAGTAATTTTGTTGTATGCGTCTAATGGACTGTAGTCTGAAGTATTTTTCACAACAACTTATATGTGATAATTCCCAAAAAATAACTAACAATTTTTATCATCATTCTCGCACACACCTTATTATATGTAGTTCTGTGTTTATTATTACACACTACCGGGTACAACTTCTACTACTTACTCTGCAGGAGGGGAACATTTCGGCATGAATGTGATACCACGGCCTCACAGAAAACATGAGTGAAGCAGTGCTTTGGCCGGGTTGGTAAGGGTAGAGGCACGATCCGGGGGTATTTAAAGGCTGGCAGCGCACTTGTGATTCCATTGGTGTTATGACTTATGAGTGTCCATGGCGGCAGTAATTTTTTAACATCAGAGGATCTGTCATGTTTGCCTGTACCATATAAAAATTAATACACAACTTCCATAACGATACTCATATATTAGTCAATTAGTATATTCGACCAAATAAGGCATGTAACCGGACTTACTTTGCCGATTGCTCTAAGACAAACCGAAGATTGGAAAAAATGGAAAGAGCATTTCAAGGAAGGCACGACCTCCAGCAACGAAGAAACTATGAAGAAGAGGCTTGTATATTGAGAAATAGTGGTTGCACGCAGTGAGAGAAAAAGGTCCAATATAATTTGATTGCTCATACTAAAAATCTTCAAATGAATGCACACTACTGTAAGATACCGCATTACTACCTATTTAGGTTCCACTCAATTTTTCTAGGATCCCATCATCAGATCCTGATATCCTTATCATGGTACCAATCCGCGACTATCTACTTTCCCACTAAAAAATAATCACCTTAATCGGTTCTTAAATGGCAAAGTTAACGCGCGAACAAATATAAAAAATATATACATGTCGAATTGAGAACCTCCTCCTTTTTTTTGAAGTCGGTTAAAAATGAGCCTTAGCGAGTTCTTTATTAGTATTTGCGAATGTTTTAAGGTGACGGGTAGGGCACACTAGCGACGCCAATCGATTTTAATTTTTAGCTACTAAACCGGATCTATTTTAAACAATTTCGGGGTTACAATTTCTCCGCAAACACTCCTTACTATTAATTAAATAACCATGCAAGAATGTTGGGTCCAACGCCCACAAACGGAAAAAACGGACCCAACATTTGCACATGGTTACTTAATAAATAGTATAATTATATTTTTAATCAGAAAAGACAAAATCGTGGAAATAATGAAAAGTCAATCAAAACATCAAAAACATTATTAGGTAGATAAGCATCGATAAATATTTTATCGAAAATTATAATTTCACTGATTTTATCAGTGGATACTATGAATATTTACTCAATAACTGGTTATGCGAGCAGTAATATAAAGTAGTATTCAAAAAGGAATCCGAAGTGGATGACGAATTGATAGTTGTTGACACGATGAGTACCCTGGTCGTATTTCTAACGATTGTAGCGGCTGTTTCAGGTATTTATTTTTAATTCTTAAATATTTTTTAATGTTACGACAGACCAGCATTTTATCTCAATTCTACCTGGTGTTAAGTGAAGACGATGTCAAAGGTAAACACGAAAGCATATCGGCCCACCTCTCATCAGTATTTGAATAAATCAAACATACCTAATATAATTTTAATCCCCTGAAAATGTTGCTACTTTATTTATTACAGTATACATCTCATTTTTATTTCCAGCAATAAACAAGAGTGTTATTCAAAAATGTTTACTAAACATTTATTAGCTAAAACGGTGTTAGAAAGCAGTTTTTAATCTTTTTCCGAAATTTTTGTTTCAAACGTCTAAACTGCTCTCTAAGACAAACTACGCAAAAACGACGGGGTGTTATAAGTTTGACGTGTCTGTGTGTGTGTGTCTGTCTATGGCATAGTAGCTCCCGAACAAATGAACCGATATTGATTTTGTTTTTTTTTTGTTTGAATGATGAATAAGAGGGGAGTGTTCTTAGTTAAGTTGGATAAAAATCGATCCAAGATGGCCGCCGTCACAAAAATATGGATTGTATGTTTTAACACAACTCCCACAATATGGGTATCATATTTGGCTTGAGTAGCAGAATATATTTATTGTAACAAATATCAAATCCAAGATGGCCGCCGTCAGAAAATGACGAATAACCTATTTGTTTTTGTCGGGGGTTTTTCTAATTTTATTTTAACTAACAAAGGTTTATTGCACGTTTTATAAAAAAAGGGTTGTCTGTAAGAACAACAAATCCCACCACGAGATACCATCTCCATCATCCTCATATCCATCATAATGATATTTCTTAAAGCCTCGTTGGCGCAGCAGGTAGTGCGTCGCACTTTAAAGCGTCGGCTGCGCATGGGGTCCCGGGTTCGATCCACGGATCGGGCCAAAGTTTGTATGATCAGCATCAAAAGTAGCTTAACACTTTAGTACCATGTCGAAGTTACTTTTTTTTACAAACCCCTTGGAAACTGTCTATAACATGCAGAACAGTTACTTTTACATGGTACTAAAGTGTTAAGCTACTTTTGAATTTTGATGCTGACCGTACTTGAGTTTTTCTGTTAAGAAATTCTTGGTGTCACCCTGGAGTCTAGAAGGTGGCAGTCTTGTACCCCCATGCCTCGGAAAGCACGTTAAGCCGTTGGTTCTGCGCCCGGTCCCTCTCCGATCGTGTCACACTGGTGACCCATCAGAATATAGAGAGGGAAATAGAGAGTGCACTTGTGTTAGCGCACACATTTGAGCACTATAATGTATCCTGTTTAAGAGGCTGATCGTTAAGATTGCCACCTATCCGGTACCTACCACTTTGAAGCTTTCAGTGTTGAAACACTGGGCCCGTGGGGTTCCGACGCTCTCTCTTTATTCCGTGACTTGGCTAAGCGTTTAGTTGAAGTCACGGGAGAGCCAAAGCCACTAGCCCAGCAAATATCCATCGCGATCCAGCGGGGTGATGTTGCCAGCATTTTGGGGAGACTGCCACAGGGACCTACTTTGTTTTAAATTTTTTTGAATTGCTTTTACCTTAGGTTTAGGTCTCAGATGCTGTCTTAATTTGCTTAGCTTTATTTATGGTAAAACATCGAAATACAACTTAAATCAAGGCAAGAACCTTTTCCTCCAACACGTAAGAGAAGAAAAAAGTTTGTTCGATTTTAGTGTTATGTTCATTTGCAAGAATAATTCTTCCGCCATGTAAATTGCAATGGTTCATTTGTTAACGCGTTTTCACATCGAGCGGTTTAGAAGATCAACTGTGAAAAAAAAAATCACCGAATTTTCTCTCGGTTAACGTTTGTTTGACCAAGAATGAAAATTCGAAAGAAATCGGTGCAAGCGATAAGACATCCTTGTTATACCTATTGTCTTTGCTGTTCTTTCACTATTGCAAAAACTACCCCCAACCTCACCAAAAACAGTCAGTGAGTCGTCATTTAGCTTTATCTACCTACCTATCTACCTATCTATTTATTCAGTCAACTCTACCTCTCTCTATTTATCACCCAGTTTAGTTCGGTGGCGTAGTGGTTAGTGTGTCGCACTATAAAGCGACGGCTGCGTAAGAGGTCCCGGGTTCGACTAAAAACTTGTACCCAAGTTTTCGGTAAGAAATTTTTAGTGACCGCCCAGAGTCTGGAAGTTGGCGGTCTTGTACCCCCGTGCCTCGGAAAGCACGTTAAGCCGTTGGTCCTGCGCCCAATCCCTCTCCGGTCGTGTCACCCAGGTGTCCCATCGGAATATGAAGGGAATAGAGAGTGCATTTGTGTTTGCGCACACACTTGAGTACTATAATATATCCTGCTTACGTGCCTGATCGTATCGATTGGCCACCGTAGCCGTAATCGGTTGGAGGATATTCATCATCATCATCATCAGCCCATTTAAGTCCCCACTGCTGGGGCACGGGCCTCCCTCAATCACATGAGGGGTAATTGCCATACTCACCACGCTTGGCAGACGGGTTGGCGAGGGTTTTGATATAAATGCAGAGTTTTCCTTCTCTGGGTGCTGATGATCATGCCAGCAGCTTTACCTATATTGGAGGATATTATTAATGTACTAAATTATTGTGAGATAATATGGGAAATAATGTTTCGAAAGCGCCTCTAGAATGGGCGCTAAGCCTCGGGCCGGTGTGGCCACTCATTGCTATTCTCCGCGTCAGCTCTTGGCTCGGGATTTATGGAAACAACGGCTACGTGACGAACCATCGCTATTTTTTTACTTTTCATTTACGTACAAATAAATCTGAACAGAAAATTCTTCTTTCTCTTTAAACTACGTATTGAGGGCAACATTTCCTATACTTTTTTTATCCTATTATTTTTAGAGACATTGAATAATCGCGATGGGAATCGAAGCCAGGACCCCGAGATCATAGCCGGTACTTAAACCAATAGGGCGTATTACAGGTTAAAAAATAAATTGTTTTCATTCGAATCCATTCAGTAATTCAAGATTAGCGCGAACAAACAGATATACAAACATACAAACATTTTTAAAATCATTGATTCGTGTTCTGTTACTGTTTTTCGACTGGCCCAAAGTTATTTTAAGATAACATGAAACCATTTTTTCATTTTTATTATATGTAACATTTACCAGTAATAGATAAATCTTATGTTTTACCGGTTCATCTTAAGATTTCACGTCACAATAACAATAGATATAGATGATTAAGATAATGTATAATCATGAAAGTCCATCAATTTTGGGTAATTAATAACAAGAGATAAGGATCTCTTGTTATTAATTACATTATAAAATACCTAAATCCATACATCAAATTGATAATATTTGATACGATCTGCTTAATACCAATTATCAAGAATCTCAAGAAATCTATGCTTTGACTATGATCGGCAAGTCCGATCTGACCTTCGCAACCTAAGTATATTAGTACTTAAATGATTGTTGATGATGAATGATGATGATTGTGAGCCACTCTGTCTTTTTGTTGATCTCCCACAAGATAGAGTGAATCACATAACGTCATTTAACTAGGTTGGCGCAGCGACCCATAGCGAGTCTTGGCCTCCGATAGTAAGAGCCTCCATCTCGGTCGGTCTTGCGCCACTTCCTGCCAGCCATCTTTCCAGAGCGGTATCTTGGACGGCCAACTGGCCTTCGCCCATTAGGACGTCCCAGGTACGCTCTCTTTACTGTACGAACTTCTCCTATTCTCTCGAGGTGGCCAAGCCAGCGAAGTCGATAACATCATTTCATCAACTATAATTGTAAGTCCACGTGAAAGTATCCGAAAGAGCAGGTTATTCTTTTTACACGATGCAACGTTTGCCTTGCTCGGCGGCAAGTGTATACACTACCAATACAGTAGTAAAGATTTGTATTTTTTTTTTGCAGCCGTGCCCTCACGCCAAGAGAGCCGAATCGTTGGCGGGACTGTAACTACCATCGACCAGTACCCTGAGATCGTGGCCTTGCTCGCAAAATGGTCACCGACATGGTTCATGCAGGACTGCGGTGGCTCCATTATCAACAGATTATGTATTCTGACTGCTGCCCATTGTGTGTTGTAAGTGTAACCACAATATTATTATCATATTGCAATTCTGTTCTCAAAAGCAGGGTGTAGATATCACCATACGGAGTCCTACTCAAGTGATTGATATAAGCGTTGGAACGCCTAAATGTACCCACTGATATGACTGTTGCGTCATTCAATATATATACCATCATCTAGATGGTTGGTAGTGTTCAACTGTGCGTTTCTCCAGAAACTTTCTACCTCGTGCGACAAAACTGTGGAATCAACTATCGCCTGCGGTGTGTTTGAACCGATAGGATCCGCAAACCTTCTAGAAAAGTGCAAACTCCCTTTTAAAAAGGCCGGCAGTGCACGTGTGACTCTTTTGATGTGTGCAGGTGTCCATGGGCGGCGGTAATCGCTTACCATCAGGTGATACGTCTGCTCGTCTGCCCCCTATATCATAAAAAAATGTCTTCTATAGTAAGGGTCACGGGTCTGATTAATTCGCCTAAAATCTTTATTTGTGAAACGGATGTTACTCGTACATTATTCTTGATGAAATAGATTTAAGATATACGTTATTGGGCCTTATTATTGTTGACTAACAATAACTTCACTTTTAGTGGCGACACCGAATCCGACTGGCGAGTCCGAGTTGGTTCCACCTTCGCCAGCAGAGACGGAGTGGTCCACCACATCCATAAAATGTTTCTTCATCATAACTTCAACCGTAATACCCTAGAGAGCGACGTCGCTGTCCTTCGCCTTAAAACAGCCATCGAGTTCACCGATGTAGTCAAGCCAGGAAGATTCGCTGGAGCACACTACCATTTGGGTGACAATGAAGTGGTTTGGGCTGCGGGTTGGGGAAAGACCAATGTAAGTTTATTTATGTATTTAGTATAAAAAGATACTCAGGCCGTCGTACCCATACTGTGTCATTATGTCATTTGAGAAAGTAAGTCTCTCTAATGTTTCATGAAGAAAAAATATCCTTAATAATATCTCTATCGATTAGTGGAATATATATATATATTTTTTTATGTGATAGCTGGTAGACGAGCAGATGGATCATTTGATGGTAAGCGATTGCCGCCGCCCATAGACACCCGCGACACCAGTGGAGTCACAAGTGCGCTGCCAACCTTTAAACCCCCCTTTCCCCCGGATTGGGCCTCTGGAACCCTCACTCACGCAGCGAAACACAGCACAACCAAGGAAAATAGCTAATATTAATTTTTTCCGGTTCCATTCCCTGGCGATACAAGCAAAATTTAAAAAAAAAGAAATGCATTAAACGTAAGCAAAGAAACATTTCGTTTCAAAAATAAAGGAATGTTTCCTTACTTAATTTAGTCCTAACTTAAGGATTTACGGCAGTTTTCCTCCAGGGTCCAAGGTTTTTTTTTCACCATGTATAGGCTGATAATTTACTTTTTTAGTTTAGTTCTGGCATCTCGAATATTTTATTTTTTGAATATCCAGAGGACACTCCTGGATACTGGCTGTCTTTGTGGTGTAGTTTAGATGAGAATAATAATAATGTGTTCCTTTTCAGTTTGTGGGCACCTCATCGGAACAACTCCGTCATGTCCAAATCTGGACGGTAAACCAGGAGATATGTGCGGAGCGCTACGGCTTAAGAGGCTTTGTGGTCAGCGACAACATGCTGTGCTCCGGCTGGCTGGACGTGGGCGGCCGTGACCAGTGCGGGGGTGACTCCGGCGGTCCCCTCTACCACAACGGAGTGGTCGTCGGGATTAGCTCATTCGGCTGGCAATGCGCACTCGCTCGCTACCCCGGGGTCAATGCTCGAGTGTCTAAGTTTATCCACTGGATTAATGAGCATGCCAAAGAATAAAGAAGTAAAAAAGATGTTCTTCTAACTTTGTCTTTACTGTTATTATAATAATATTTGGATCTCTTTGATTTATTCAGTTTTAATAAAGTTTTCTTAGCGATGGCAATTCAGTCGTTCATGCGAAGTGAAGGAGTCGAAGCAGAAAACCGGATCCCTGGCTCCAGAGTGACATCTTGGAACGCAACCTTGACAAAACGCTAAGATAAAGATGATTTCCATCTTGATTTAATGGTTCAGAATGCGCCTTCCATACGAGGGGTCGTGGTTCGAACCCAAGCATGTACCTCGGGATTAGACAATCTATGTGCCTACCTTTAGCTCGGAGGTGAGGGAAAACGTCATGAAGAAACCTGTAGGTTTCGGTTAGTTTCTGGAACGTGTAATCATGATACAGTTCGTCTGGTTCCCATGTCTAAGGATTGCGAAGGTTGGACAGTCGCTTCATTGTAATTACAAGACTTCTTGTCATAGTAGAAATACCAAAAGTCCGCATAAAGAGGTTTGAATCCTGTTTCTGAATCCTTATTCGTACTGCGAAACGGTGGAATCAGCTGCCTGAGGAGGTGTTCCCTAGAGGCTACAATTTAGGGGTTTTCAAAGCGCGAGTGAATAGGTATCTTCTAGGTAATCGTGCTACATCTAAGACCATATTATCACTTACCATCAGGTGAAATATGGTTGAACGCTTACCTATCTACAGTAAAAAAAAACTCCTAAATCCTGAATCATGGTCCAAGCTGACTTCACTTATACCAGACCTCGTTTGGACCAGCGGTTGCTAGTTCTGCGTCCAACACTTTTGCTAATCCAGTGAGCTATTTCATAGTTCTCTGCCGCATCACCTCGGTTCAAATTCGATCGCGCAGACCAACGCCGAGCATAGGTCTTACCGTAGAGCGCTGAGCGACTACAAACTTGTGGACCAGCTTACAAGTTTCCTATATTTTTACCCGACTACGGCAAAGCAAAAGGAGGGTTATGATTTTGACAGGCTATGTATGTATGTATGTATGTATGTATGTATGTATGTATGTATGTATGTATGTATGTTCATCTGTTTCCACGTAACTTCTTAACTACTTATCAGAATTCGACAAATGACATATCATTATAAGCGTCTTGATCGTCCGCTGGTTATAGGCTATATGAAGTTTCACAAAATCTAATGTGGCGCCCTCTAGCGGACAAAACATACAGAGTAAAAAAATAAAGTTATGATAAATATGCCGTGTTTGGTATCATTTGAAAGCGCTTGACTTGTACATTTTGAATATATATATATATATTACTAGCACTTGGACACCAAAATAGTACAAATAAAATAAAAGTAAAAAAACTAAAACCCAACTACGACAAAAAACGTCGCTGAAAAAGTATAAAACAAGTCTGAAAAAATATAAGACGTTGTCAAAGGGTAGTATATTTAACGTGTGACTGCGGATTTCCAAACATGAAATTTTATCTCTACATAGTGAATATTGCATAAATTGACAACGAAGGCTTGTTTTATACTTTTTCAGCGACGTTTTTTGTCGTAGTTGGGTTTTATACTGTCTAAAGATTGGACTACGGCTACCGCTGAACTTAGCCGGCTAATCCGGCCGGATCATGTTTAGTTGGACCCCTTCGGCTAAATTTGAATGAAGCCAATTTTTTAACAAATGTTTCATTTAACTTAGCTAACTCGTGTACCATCTATACATACGCGTAACATCATAAATCGTATTAACAACCTTAGCAGTCCCAATTTAGTACGTGACGGTTCTTAATCTATATTATTGTTATGGAATTTCACAGAAATCAGGAAATTAGCTTGCGCGCAATAAAGGCAATCAACAAAATGAATCAATATTGTTTATTGCATTGTATAAGTTGTATTATAGTTATTACTAATTAAATTATTGATTCATACTAATAGTATAAATGGGAAAGTGTGTGCGTGTGTGTATGTTAGTTAGCTTGTCGTCTTTCGTGGCAAAACGGAGCGACGAATTAATCTGATTTTTTAAGTAGCGATAGTTGAAGGGATGAAGAGTGACATAAGTTACTTATTTTCTCTTTCTAACCCCCCACTTTCTTAAAATGGGGGAGGGGGGTGTGGAAATTATGTTGTTTGTGGAGCATTCTGAAATTTCCAACGTAGAAATGTAAAAATGGTATGCGGACTATTTGTGACCAACAAAAAATTGTGCAGATTTTTTTTTGGAAGTGGAATAGTGTTACCCTGAATTAAATACCGCGAATGAGGCCGCGGGCAAAAGCTAGTCATAGTCAACAAAGGACATCACAGTATAAAATAATATTTTGCTAGTGTTATTTTAGTGCCTCTGGGCTTGCGGATTCGATTCCCGCACAGTACAAACATTTGTGTGCATGAATATATCTATATGCATTGGTCTGGGTAAAAAAAGTAAAAGTAAAGTAACAGCCTGTATATTGACCCACTGCAGGGCAAATGCTTCCATCAAAGAACTCAAATTAACGCTACTATGATGGGATTAGGCTTAATTGCCACGCTTGCCTAATGCGGGATTGGTGATCACAAACCCGAGCATTGTTCGAAAAATTCGAAACATACTTTTAGCTCGACCCGGGAATCCAATCTAAGACCCCGAGTTCACAGCCCGGTGCATAAATCACTAGACCAACAGAGCGTTATTTGTAGATTTTAACAAATCAACGCAGAAGAAAATTACTGAATAATTCCGATCAGTACAGTTTATTGTGAAACGTAAAATAGTAGGTTTCAGATCTATCTACCTATAGCTAATATTCTAAAACTGATTTCAAAAATTTCTTCCCAATCAAATGCACCTTACAGGGTTTATTTATAAAATGCATAAGTAATAAAAATGAAGGTATGTATGGTTTTATTTTAACAGCTCAAGTTTTTACACAATACGCCCAGATCAGGATAGTATCTACCTATTCCTCAATGCGAACATTTTTTAGCCTAACTCTGGAGAGTACAATTATCATGTCACGTTTTTTCCATTATTATATAACAATGTCCTCCAACCGATTTCGGCTACGGCGGCCAATCTCAAGGATCGGCCACGTACGCAGGATATATTATAGTGCTCAAGTGTGTGCGCAAACACAATAGTACTCTCTATTCCCTTACCCTCATATTTCGATGGTACACCAGGGTGACACGATCGGAGAGGGATTGGGCGCAGGACCAACGGCTAAACGTGCTTTCCGAGGCACGGGGGTACAAGACCGTGCCCGCTTCTAGACTCCGGACTGACACTAAGAATTTCTTAAACAAAACTTAGGTACAAATTTTTGGGCCGACCCGAAGATCGAACCCGGGACCTCCTTGCGCAGCCGTTGCTTTATAGTGCGATTTACTAACCACTACGCCACCGAGGCAGTCATTATTATGTACTGTATGATTTAATAAAATTATTTTTAAAACAACAATAATAATAAATCAATTTATACAACAATCTCTTACATTGATCTGATTTCGATCTGATTTCGTACTAAGTAGGTATATGAAGCACGTGTGTTAAAGATAAGTATTATCAGATAACAGAGCAATCACAAATTACACACAGACACTGAAAAAACACATGCATGTTTTTGCAGGCTGGGTATCGAACCCAAGACCTATGGCGTATGAAGCAGAGTCACTACCAAATGTGCCATCTGGCTAGTTAAATCATTATAAAGTTTAAAAGTATTCATTTTAAACTTTATTACGGTTACCCTACTCGTCTATTTGTGTCCAACTAATTGCATGCGACAGGATATTGTGACAGATTGGTATGCTACACCAGCCGGACACGGATTCAATTAGTTCAGCGACGAGCTTGATATATCAGTTTAGAGTTTAATAGTTCCGGGGCAAGCTGGTAGGGCATGCTTGTGATGGCTCGTAGGGCTGGAATAGCTTGAATTGGGGTTGTAATTGGATGAGACGAGTTTGTTTCTATTTTTAAGTAAATAACACACTTAAAAACTTCATCTCGTCAGGCGGGACACGAGATGAAATTTTTAAGTGTGTTATTAACTTAAGAATCAATGAGCAGTTTTCCAGTAGGTATTTATAAATTTCCCAGTGATTCGCTAGATGGCGCAATCAGTCCCTGTAAATGTTAGGTGTGGTATGATATTTCATGTGGACCCTAATTTATGAGAAAATTGTTTTAGGTTTTTTAGATTAAATATCTTAATACTTCGCAGTTAATATGTATTTTAGTGCTATGTACATTTTAAATGACAGAGAGTGATTCAAAGCTAAACTTTTCTTAAACAAGTAAAATATGTATTTTACTTGTTTACTTTTTATCTCCATTTTCTTATGGCGAAAATAAAGTTCAATATGGCAGGACCGTAAATGTCATGATGATGGTTGGTTTATCAAATATTTCATAACTATCATAGACAAAAAAGGAACTTTTAATTGATAGTGAGAGTAGCGTCATCTTGTGTTGTTTTTAGAAACCACCCGAAAATACCTACTGGAAAACTGCTCATTGCAAAAGATTGCTATAGAAATATCAACTATTGTTTCTATTTTATTTTGTTTTTTAGCTAATATACTAAAAACTGATCTCAAAGTTTTCTTCATAAGAATAAATACATCATCATCATCATTTTAAGCCGTTTTCAACAAATTTGGTGTAGGTCTTCTTCAATGTCCAGTTGTACCCGCCAATCTTGGCTACGTCGTCTTTCCATCTTATTTGTGACCTTCCGATAGGTCTTTTCTGATCCCATGGCCTCCACTGCAGCATTTCCCTACACCATGAGTCTGTCTTTCGGGCTATATGTCCCGCCCATTGCCACTTGAGTTGCGCCACCCTTACCCCACAGAACGTAACGCATCTGGGAGAAATGCCCAAAAACTGGGAAAGTGTCCTTGTAAAGGGATATAAGTCTGACCTAAACAACTATAGCCGCCTCCTATCACAGGTGTACCAACAAACTCTTTTCCATTCGGATTACAAATAAATTAAATTTTTACCAACCCAAGGAGCAAGGCAGGTTTTAGGCGGGGATATAATATTATGGTATTATATACCCGTATATGAGAGTGCCGATCGAGAAGTCCACGGAATACCAATTTCCTCTATGGTTGACCTTCATAGATGATAAAAAGGCTTTCGACAGTGTCGAGACAAGAAGAACACAATTGTGTTTATTACGAAAATAAAGTAACGAAATAAATTATCCTGCGGTTAGTTATCCTCTTATAACTGTCAAGTTGGTCGAATCCGTCCTAAGACTTATACTCCAAACTGGAATTCAAGACCAAAAAAACTACGACAGATACGTCACTGCCAAATCTACCAATGTCACTTTATTTAATTAAAACTTAGTCAACAGTCGAAGTCAGTCAAATGTTGTTAACATCTGAAGTGATACACGATCAATACTAGCTTTGCAATCAAACAATACGGATTATTAAGTTTGTATTAAAGCGTCTTGTAAATAAGTAAATAAATTTACTTATTTAAATTATAGAATTAAAATTACAAATAAATAAATTATGTCAGCGTGTCTTTTTAGGAAATAGCTATATACTATTTTAAGATCATTTTATTGCATTGGCAACATTGTAGTAGCTTTTTTGGTCTTGAATTCCAGTTTCGGCTATAGTTGAATCAGTCCAGTCTCATTTGGCTTCAAATCACTGAGCCTAACGTTTTGTGTGACGAACAAACTACCGGCTTTGATACAACAGTGTCCTCTCAACTGAATTAACACGGCAGAATACGCGCACACATCAATACAAAAAGCTCGCTTTAAATGTTTACGCTACCAAATGTTTCTAAATTCACACATTGCAGCCGTTTGACATGGGGACAGCTCAAATTTAAACTGTAAAGATACAGCTGAGTACCTTTGAATAATTTTTTTGTGCTGATTATTGAAATAACGTGATTGAAAACTGTAATATAGTTCTCTAGTAACTCCTTCAACCCTTTTACTCGTCTCACCAACCGGCCCCTGTCCGAATCCATCAGCGCGATATCGTTAGCATACATTAGCACTCAAGGTGTATTGTCTACTCTTATTTTATTTTATTTTATTTTATTTTATTCGGAAGACCAACAGCTGTCTTAATACAGTAGCAATTACAATGAATTTCTTAAAGCTAATAACAGTATGTTATGTACTAAAAGATTCTAGTTGGTCTAGTGGTTTAAGTACCAGGCAGTGATCTCGGGGTTCTGGGTTCGATTAACAGGACAAGTAAAGATATGTTTATCGCCCTGTTGGACTAGTGGTTTAAGAACCAGGCCATGCCATCTTCATTTTGCAGAAGAGGGCCATCCGTGCCATCTACGGTCTTAGATCACGTGACTCACTCAGAGAAGTATTCAAAGAAATCAATATTTTAACCGTATCATCTCAATACATTTTTGATTGTATTATGTTTGTACGCAAGAACTTGCACCTTTACTCGCAAAAATCAGATTTTCATAGCTTTAACACGCGAAATAAACATAGGCTTGCTGTCCCAAATCTAAGACTTCATAAAATTGGAAGTTCATTTGTAGGATTGAGCATTAGAATGTTTAATAAGTTACCTCAAAATATTATTGATTTACCGGTACATAAGTTTAAGTTGCATGTAAAAAACTGCCTAATGC
The DNA here is from genome assembly GCA_019059595.1 of Marasmia exigua. Lineage (NCBI taxonomy): Eukaryota > Metazoa > Arthropoda > Insecta > Lepidoptera > Crambidae > Marasmia > Marasmia exigua. The sequence goes on from CM032463.1 coordinate 22,085,018, forward strand.
ATGCTGCCTTGCTGATTCTTCTCGGTAGAAATTGACGTTCCGAATCAGCGGTAGATTGCATAATATTTGACATTCATAAATGTTCTTTATTGAATAAAGACATTTTTGATTTTGACTGTATAAAAATTGATTTATATTGATTATTCAATAATTGACAAGATGCTAACCACCTACTATTGTACACCTCGTCCTGCAGTTTATTAGTCTGGATTAAGTAACTACTACTCTTTGTGACCTATGAGGGGAACCTAAGTAGTCATGCTCACTCAAATGTCTCTGAGGTGGTGGCGCTATGTGGCGGGTCATTACATTCCCTCTAATATGGTTGAGTGAAATGATGGCTGACACGTACGTCATACTTGTGAACAGGTGCCACCTTTGGGGACTGGTCTGCTTCGGTTTACCTCATAATATTTATTTATTTTATTATTATTTCCTTTATTTTATTTTGTGTAACAATTAAACTGTATGGCTTGGTATGATGATGACACAACATTGTATGAAAGTTTGGCGATTAAAAAGAGTAACTGGCGAGTTTCTTGCCGGATCTTCTCGACCAGAAACAACTTTCCGAGCCGGTGGTAGAATCGCATTATGTTTATTTATTTCTTTAGTATATTTTATGTATCAACATATATATGTATTAACATGTAAATTATACATAAGTACTTATAAATAGTTTTAAGTCATTAAAATGTATGACGATTTGTAAGTGCTGTATACAAGCCTATGCAAATAAAGAATTATTTGATTGATTGATTGATGCTGTAGCACGAGATTGTGATCAATAATCCGCATTAGGCAAGCGTGGTGATTATGCTTAATGACATCATATTAGCGATGACTTCATTTCTATGATGGAGGCCTTTGCCCTGCAGTGTTAGTAGGCTGAAACTTTTTTTTTTGCGTTATTCAAGTTAGGTCCATACAGAACACTTATGAATGTCAAGATATGCACATATTATGATCTACCTCTGGTTCGGAATGTCGTTTTCTACTGAGAAGGTAAGTAAGTCTTTTAAGTAGAAAAGGACTTTTTAGGGGTTGCAGTCGACAAATCACACACCCGTATCATTGAACAATGGGGATCCGGCCCGTCCGAAAGTCTGAGGAAATTTCTTCACTGTACTCTGTGGTTAGAATGTTTTTGCTCAAAGATTAAATCGTCAGATGCCCTCGCTAATCGGATTGGCGATGTTTTACCCTCGCCGCGGGCCAAAACTCAGGGTCAATACTATTAAAGTTTGTTTACTAGTAAGAAACTTAGTTCTAATGACTTACATAACAACTAGGGGGTTTGGGATTCTTAGTGTAAACCCAAAGATAGACGAAAATAATTATCCTAGGTCTATATATGTTTTATGTGATAGGTGGCAGACGTGCAGATGGATCAATTGATGGTAAGCGATTGTCGCCGCCCACGGACACCCGCGACACCGATGGAGTCACAATGGCGCTGCCATTTTTTATATGTAAGTGACTGTAAGGTTTTTAATGTCAAATAAATGTTCTTTAAACCTATTTGATAAGAGATTCAATGTACAATTTAGGCAGTCTTATCGCTGGGACCGGTGCTCTACCAAAGAACCTTAGTGTAACGAAATAGGGGAGGGCGCGGTGTTGTAGAAGGATTCTAATACTTCGATTGCTTAAAAAAGAATACATCATACAAGGTGTGTTAACGATACCCCCTGTATGATTTTACTCCACTGTTTGGCATTATAATACTTTTACGATAGCGGCTTAAGTGAGCAATGGAGTTAAATAATTCACCGGCTAAAGAAGTACTCGCGAACAAAGCAGCCGAAGCTTCCACAATGCAGTTACGTCGGCAGATTTACGACTTACGTTTTATGACGGGTTTCATCTGGTAAATGTGTTTTGATCAAGATGTATGAATTTCGGTGCGTACTTGTACCTCGCTTTCTGTACTTTTTAGCGTTTATTGCTTTTAACATTGTACTTTTCATGCCACATGAGCCGTTTTTAAGTATTTTATTTACGTATACCTAATAAAAAGGGATTCTTATTAAAACTTAATGGGTTTATGTTCCAAGTATTTGATTTCAGTGTTGGCTTTTTTGCTATATCTATACATATTTCTTATGGGCACCAATATGAGCTGGTCCAAAAATCCAGTCACTAAGTAAAGGCGAGCTACTAGCGTACCTATACTTGAGATCTTATAGGGTATAACCCGACGAATCAGCTCGCTGAAAAAGGCTTAACACTGATTATTTTTATTCAATTGTGTTCTTTTATCAAAAACCCTCTCTGCGTGTCTCACTAATTCAATTCAATTTAATTCATTTATTTCAGATAACATAGATCCACGATGGTTAGTAACAATGTTTACTTAATTCTATGTTAGTATAAATAACATTAAATTACATAAATAAAATCAAATAATAACATAATATATAAAATAATCAAATAAAATCAAAGTTCAAGACTAATGTCTTCATACTTATGCCAAATAAAGTATTAACAATAGAGGGTGCATTGGTTGTGCATGCTTGTGCTCAATAAAACACAGAAACCCAGCTTTCAGAAGCGTCTCTTCTGTATTTACGTGACTCCCTTGGTGTTACGGGTATATTCATGGGCGGCGGCAATCGTTTACCATCAGATGATACGTTTGCTCGTCTGCCACCTATAAATAAAAAATACCCTGCGTACTTCGCTGATGATGATATCGGTCTCTACAGCCTAATTAGTAGGACTATTATTATTTTCGAAATTAAATATAGATACCCTAGATTTCCAAATAAATCGATACGGATAGCATGAGCTCTTAATGCCAATGTCAACGGAAAAAGCCGACGGCCGCCGGCTCTGCCCGACGACGTGGATCGATGCTCCACTTGAACTTGGTGCAGGGCACGTATGAACACGCTTACCCAGGTTATGGCTGTACAAGGTACTTTGGTTCAAGGCTCCCTATTTTCATATCACAATGCCGTCTAATCAAGGATACATGTGCTGTCATTGAGAGTGTTATTATCTTTTGTTGTGTGCGTTGTAATGGGTTTTGTTTCTGATTAAATTTAATCGAAATGTATACCTACCTAATTTTTTGTAGATATGAAAAAATTTAGAAGTTGTTATCGGTTATTATCCCACCCTCCCCTCTTCTATCTAATGTCCTTTACCTGAAGGTTGTCTGGTAGAGATCGCTCTCAGCGATAAGACCGCCTAAATTGTACATTGTATCTCTGTATACCTAGCTTTTAAGTTTTGATTGTTGTGCAAATGAGAGTATCTATCTATCTATCTATTATCAACATCGCTAAATCGCTTTTCAAACTGGTTTTTCATTCGGTAGGAACACTTTTTAAAGACTGATTTTATAAAAAAACTTAATAATTTAATAACCTGCATTTACAACACAACAATGAGTTAGCAAATATCTGTTTGTTTCATTAATAATTTTTTAAAGTTTGAGAAAAAACTAACCAGCAGATTAAAAGGTTTTATAAGTAGTACTTACTCTTTTCTTCAATCATTGTCAAAACAAAGCATATTTTTATCTTGCGCATACCAAAAATGATTGGAATGGCAATCACTGATACTAGAGGTTATCGTTTAGCAATTTTTTTGTATAATATTATTCTTTTGAGTTAGAAACTTTTTATTGTAAACAGATGTTCTATAGTAATTTTTACTATTACTGTTTTTGTTGATATATATGAATTTGTTCTTTTTGTGGCTTAGATAAAAGTATCTTTCATTCCATTTTCTTGTCATGTGACAGTATCGGAATTTACATGAAATATCTTTCAGATGGACCTGGAACCACAACACTTAGTTTGTTACACACTTTCTTGTCGTCAGTTGATTGAATCGCCCTGTCCTGTGATTATTAGAGGGCCGCCTTCGTTTTATTTTATGCTGTCATTTAGAGCCCACGACATCTTTACAAGTCGTTCGATACCTATCGGGCTTTATTGAAAGGAAATGGTGATTTTGTTATGTGTTTTCCAATGGAGCAATGTTTTCTCTTGTGGTTTTTTCTGTTTCTAGCTCTGTTTTGTTTTGGAGGCCGAGTGATAAGTAATATAAATAAATATTTTCACACATCACATACATTGATCTGACTCCGAGATCGGTAGCTCAAGCACCTGTGATACGATATCAGAACACCAGTGGATTACAGGCCAGTGTTGGCCCCCGGCAGAGTAGATAATGCCACCCTCACTCTTACCGAGGTGCGTAAAAGGCGACTAAGGTAAAAGATGACATAGCCATGATTATCAGCACCACGAGAAGGAAAAACTCTGACTTTTATATCAAAACCCTCGCCAACCCGTCTGGCCAGCGTGGTGAGATAGTATATGGCAATGTACCCTTCATGTGATTAGAGGGAGGCCCGAGCCATTCCGAAGCAAGCATGGGGACTTAAATGCTGGACTGATGACGCCAATGATTGTAATGACGTAAAAAACCGATCCCTCTCTGCGTGTCTCACTAATTAAGTATGAAGATAGATAGATAGATATACTTTATTGCACAAAATACACAACTTAAGTACTAGGCATTACAGAAATTTTGTGTACAATTTCGGCGGTCTTATCGCTGAAAGCGATTACAATTGATGAATTGAAGAATACTTATGCAAAATAAAGTATTAACAAGAGAGGGTGCATTGGTTGTGCATGCACACTTGTGCTCAATAAATCACAGAAATCCAGCTTTCAGAAGCGTCTCTTCTGTGTTTACGTGACTCCCCTGGTGTTGCGGGTATTTATGGGCGGCGGAAATCGCTTACCGTCAGGTGATCCGTTTGCTCGTCTGCCACCTATAAATAAAAAATACCCTGCGTACGTCGCTGATGATGATATCGGTCTCTATAGCCTAATCCTTACTAATATTATAAAGGCGAAAGTTTGTTTGGATGGATGTATGGATGTTTGTTCCTCTTTCACCCAAAAACTACTAAACGGATTTTAATGAAACTTTACAGTAATGTAGCTTATAGATCAGAATAACACATAGGCTATAATTTATAAAGATATTGTGTGAACGCAGACGAAGTCGCGGGCAAAAGCTATCAATTATATTTTCGAAATTAAATATAGATACCCTAGATTTCCAAATAAATCGATACGGATAGGATGAGCTCTTAATGCCAATGTCAACGGAAAAAGCCGACGGCCGCCGGCTCTGCCCGACGACGTGGATCGATGCTCCACTTGAACTTGCTGCAGGGCACGTATGAACACGCTTACCCAGGTTATGGCTGTACAAGGTACTTTGGTTCAAGGCTCCCTATTTTCATATCACAATGCCGTCTAATCAAGGATACATGTGCTGTCATTGAGAGTGTTATTATCTTTTGTTGTGTGCGTTGTAATGGGTCTTGTTTCTGATTAAATTTAATCGAAATGTATACCTACCTAATACCAAAGTTGTTTTCGGTTATTATCCCACCCTCCCCTCTTCTATCTAATGTCCTTTAAATCTACAAAAAATTAGGTAGGTATACATTTCGAATAAATTTAATCGAAATGTATACCTACCTAATTTTTTGTAGATATGAAAAAATTTAGAAGTTGTTTTCGGTTACTATCCCACCCTCCCCTCTTCTATCTAATGTCCTTTACCTGAAGGTTGTTTGGTAGAGATCGCTCCCAGCGATAAGACCGCCTAAATTGTACATTGTATCTCTGTATACCTAGCTTTTAAGTTTTGTTTGTTGTGCAAATAAGAGTATCTATTTATCTATCTATTATCAACATCGCTAAATCGCTTTTCAAACTGGTTTTTCATTCGGTAGGAACACTTTTTAAAGACTGATTTTATAAAAAACATAATAATTTAATAACCTGCATTTACAACACAACAATGAGTTAGCAAATATCTGTTTGTTTCATTATTATTTTTTAAAGTTTGAGCAAAAACTAACCAGCAGATTAAAAAGTTTTATAAGTAGTACTTACTCTTTTCTTCAATCATTGTCAAAACAAAGCATATTTCTATCTTGTGCATACCAGTTTCACGATTGGTTGTAAAACACAGGTTTTTATAAAAGTACCTTTTAATAAAAAAATCTAAAACGAACACAGAACCAAATAAGAGAAGGTAGGTATATGACTGACCGGGTGGCCCAACCCTGGACCAACATTCGTGCGATAAGCACTTGTGTTTGTTCAGTGTCTGGGTGTAACTAAGTATATATTTGTGTTCCTCTCTTGCCTGATATCCATAACACAAGTGCTTAAGCTACTTAGTACGGAATCCGGTCAATCTATGAGATGTTGTGAGAATTATTATTATTATTATTCCAACTAAAATATTGGTCCTTTCAAACATTCAGATAATGAAAAGGCAATATAGTTTATCATTATTGCTTCATATTTTTTAAACAATAATAGGTGGACTAGAGATATAACCATTTTGGTATTTGTAATTGACTTTTCGAATTCTAAAACTGTCTTTAGCAATATCTACGATGGATTAGACTCATTACTCTAACTTTTGAAAATGATTTAAGTGGTCAATCACTGATACTAGAGGATTATCGGTTTAGCAATTTTTTTGTATAAATTATTCTTTTGAGTTAGAAACTTTTTCTTGTAAACAGATGTTCTATAGTAATTTTTACTATGTACTGGTTTTGTTTGTATATATGAATATTGTTTTTTTTAGCCCTGTGGTCCCCGGTAGAGTAGAATAGGCCACCCTCACTCTTACCGAGGTGTCGTAAACGGCGACTAAGATAAAGCTGCTGGCATGATCATCAGCACCCAGAGAAGGAAAACTCTGAAATTTATATCAAAACCCTCGCCAACCCGTCTGCCAAGCGTGGTGAGTATGGCAATTACCCCTCATGTGATCGAGGGAGGCCCGTGCCCCAGCAGTGGGGACTTAAATGGGCTGATGATGATGATGTTCTTTTTTGTGTCTTAGATAAAAGTTTTTTTCTTTCCAATTTTCTTGTCATGACAGTATCGGAATTTACTTTAAAATATCTTTCAGATGGACTTTGGAACCACAACACTTAGTTGTTACACACTTTCATGTCGTCAGTTGATTGAATCCACTGTCCTTGATTATTAGAGGCCGCGGCCTTCGTTTATTTATGCTTCATTTATAGCCCACGACATCTTTACAGTCGTTCGATACGCTATCGTGGCCTTTATTGAAAGGAAATGGTGATTTGTGTATGTGTTCCAATGGAAGCAATGTTTTCTTCTTGTGGTTTTTTTCTGTTTCTAGCTCTGTTTGTTTTGGAGGCCGAGTGATAAATAAATAAAAATAAATATTTCACAACATCACATTCATTGATCTGACTCCGAGATAGGTAGCTCAAGCACCTGTGTTACGGATATCAGAATCAACAGTGGGATTACAAATATATACATTTAATAATTTTCTTTTGTAAATACATATTTACAATATAGGAAACACCCAGACCAATACAAACAAACATGTTCATGCACACAAATGTTAGTACTGTGCGGGGATCGAACCCGCAACCCTTGGACCAAAGGCAGCGTTCACTACCACTGTTCCAAACGGGTCGTCATCATCAGTGATGATGCTGTGGACGATGCTCAAGATGGCTGGCAAGAAGCTGGATACTAATAGACGAGGATCGACCAAATGGTAACATTTGGATAGCGCTTTGTCAAGTAGCCGTTGGCCGTGTGGTCCCCGGCAGAGTAGAATAGGCCACCCTCACTCTTACCGAGGTGTCGTAAAAGGCGACTAAGGTAAAGCTGCTGGCATAATCATCAGCACCCAGTGAAGGAAAACTCTGCATTTAGTTCAAAACCCTCGCCAACCCGTCTGCCAAGCGTAGGTGAGTATGGCAATTACCCCTCATGTGATTGAGAGAGGCCCGTGCCCCAGCAGTGGGGACTTAAATGGGCTGATGATGATGATGATTGTCAAGTAGCGGACAGCTACATCACTGACGATGACGATGTTATGACCACAGTTCTTGCATGTAAATTGGTAGACATTTTGATGTTTTGGGTCATTATCCGGCTAATCACTTTCATGGTGACCATAAGGTTTTAATTTATTCCGAAAATAACATCAGGATCTTAGATTTTCTGCATAAATATATAGCCTCTGCTATATGGAATATTTCTTTTACATGAATTTTAAGATTATGATGTTATTTTTGGAATAATTTTAAACCTTATGGTGACCACGAAAGTGATTAGCCGGATAATGACTCATTTATATCGTTTAAACAGTTTCGATATTTTAACACAAAATCCATTTTTTAGTCAAAATTACCTCCCTTACTTGTAGAATAGCTTAAATTTCGTAATGCAAAAACAATCAATCAGTAGCCTGTGTTTCCGACCAGTATGTAAACGTGTATAGGCTTTCTACATAGTAATTATTTCAAAATCTATAATATCTATTTATCTCAAGCTTTCCTCATACAGTCACTGCCAGCCTCCAGTCCTCCTAAGGCGTGGCGGGGAGCAAGGTTAAGTCGAAACTGTTAACCGTGAACTTTCATGATTGACTATGTCACAGATATGGACTAATACATTACATGACGTCATGAAGTCTTAAAGGACTCAACTATCATTTACTCGACAAGCAATACCCTTTATTTCGGCAGTTCAGCACGCCTCCATCAAAAACCTGCTGAGCACTTTCTTAGAGGGAATATTTCTTTGTCCTGTCGGCCCCCGCTCATTACGCACTATCTCTTGCAAAGTATATTGAGAATGTAACAGTAAGACCTGTTTCCCTCTAAAACTTACATGTTTACTTGCTTTTGATAATATATTAAATAGATAGATATATGTACTTTATTGCACAAAATATATAAGTCCAAGATTATATATTTTGTGCAATATAGATTTCAAGCAAAGGAAATTTGATAGTAGTGGAGGGGGTAAATAAATAAATAATAAAAAACACAATATTATATACTAATAAATAAATATTTTATGTTTAGATAAAATAATATACATTTATATAAAATAAAATGGATCTTAGACGGACCATCGACTTCTACCGATGACTAGACCTGTAAAAAAAACAAAACGAAAGATTGAAAGGGATTGCTATTTAATTCTCAAAAAGTCAGTTTGACACGGGCTTACGGGATAGTAAATCGCTTTACGCATTTGTAGGTATCACAGCGCACCCACCACCAAAGAATGTTAGTGGTAAGTAGCAGCAACATAGCATTTAGAAACTACACTGTGGCTCGCTTTCGGGTCTATCTGACATGAACCCAAGAGTGAAATCATCAAAATTTATGAGCAGTTTATTACTTTTAAATATCACTATTTGGTCCCATAGAAAACTAGTTCATAATTGGAAGTAAGTAGAAAACCATATCCTACCGAAAACATCCAGTAAAAACTAGCCAAATATCGATGGAGCTCACTTATCATCATTTCAGCTAATAGACGCCCACTGCAGGACATGGGCTCCCCCAATGTTTCCCAATGTCTCCCAATGTTCCATCCATCCAATGGATTCCCGCGACCTTCATCAGATCGTCGGTTCACCTTGTGGAGGGCCTGCCACCATTGCTCTCTGGGTGACGATGGAGTTCCTTGTTCTTTATAACAAGGAAAGCCCAGTCTAAGAGGACTTTTCTTTAGTATATTATTTTGTGTTTTTTTATTCTTTACTGCGATTTATCTATTATTATAGTTACATTTTATGTGACCGACCGTTTAACATTATATGCACATTTACTTGTTGACTCAACAGCCAAGTCATAGATGCCACTATCCAATCCTTTAAGTATCTCCAATTAGAAAATCAGGTTAATTTGTCACTCGGTTTGGCCGTGAAAGACAGACAAACAAACACACAGATACACCTTCCGCTCTTCTCTTGAAGGTTCCTAAGTCATAGTCGTTGGGAAAAACTTCTGCAGCCAAACTGATCCACAGAACTGTGGTAGAATTCATAATATTAGTATGGATTCCTGCCTGGTTTTCATTTGACTGTGTCTGGATGGCTGGATGTAGCATTTTTCTTTTGTCCGGCCCAACCGTTTTTGCGGAACCGATATTATTTTCGACGAACGCTATTATCATTGTCCGATTCGGAGCAATGTTGTCAACGGTTTTATTGTCTGTCTCCGGCGTTCTGCTGAAGCGAAAAAGCTGATACCATCTTACTGTTCCGTTTGGTAATGAAGTTTAATTCTACTATGAAATAACTTTTTTGCATGGGACTGTTTTATACAGTTCTATGGACTCACATAAATCGGTCGGTACATCGAGGTGGTTAGGCATATTGGGTGGGTCTCATGCCATATATATGGCAACGGATCGAGTGGTCTGCTGTGTCACATCCGCAACTCTACTTAGAGTAGGGCTGCATCTCAGCACGAGTGGGTATGCTCGATGCACGCCTAGCAGAACGGTGCAGTCCCGGATGTAGGGACATCTGACCGTTATCCTGCTAGAATGGGCCTCCGTTTTCACCTTGTTTCTTTTAAATAAGTCTTCTCGGAAGAAAAGATTTTGATCCTCATACGTGTTCTGTATGAATCTATTTTTTATAGTGACACAGTATATTGGCTCGCCTTAGCCTGATAGTAAGCAAAAGGAGAGCCCACGTTGCAATTACAAGGCATCATATTTAGGCAATTACAAAAAATCATTACCTTAGGGAGTACTATTACTAATTTCTCTTAGTCACCAATAATCATGTATTAAGGTATCATGGTATGTGTGAATATTGTGATGTACTTTTGTCGTACCCGTGCGTGGGTAACAAAAAAGCGATAGGGAATCGGATTCGGTTGGATTACTGCTTAATACTCGAATAATTAGGCGGTTTGTGTCCCTGGAGAGGACACAATTGGACTGAAAATGATTTACGATGGCTTTTTGTGGTCGTCTGCTCCAAATAGGACTAAGGTATTGAAGATAGATTTATGTTAGAGTAAATGCTTCCTTTATCCTGTTTGTAAAAGCAAGTACCTACGATATCGGTCAACATATAAATCGTTAAGACGTTATGGTACAGCTTTCAATACAAAAAAAAATGTTTCTAGGGTAATTCCGGGGGAGTTTTTCCTTAATATCTATGGTCCCTATTAGCATGTCCCTAGATGTTCGTTCATTTAATAAATTAATTATTAAAAGGGAAAATAATGTTCAAAGTTCTAAAATAAGACACTAAAAAGCTTGAAAAAAATTTTTTTCTGCGAAAGAAACCGCCTTCAAAAACCAAGAAATAAAAAGTGTAAAATAATATTTTTAACACTTTTTACACTTCAAATAACATTTTACAACATGTACACTCGAGAAAAGGTTTTACCGAAGTCGGCGCCTAATCCCTGTTGAATAATAGAATAGTTGTATTAAATTACAAGATAGTATTGGGCGCCGACTTCAGTAACACCTCTTCTCGAGTGTACTGTTATAAAATGTTATTTGAAGTGTAATAGAGTGTTAAAAATATTATTTAATTTGTCATCATCACGTAAGTGACTAATTATTTTCAGTGATAAGTAAATATCTTTATACCTGAACTTATACGTTGAGATAGGCGGTCGTAGTTGAATTCAGCTAGTAGGACTATTATTATTTGGGCCGAGCGAAAACGTGCACACGGAAGTGTTTCAATGAATACGTTCCCGTTTCGCCTCAAACTTACGAACACAAAAAACAGCGCTGAAACTAACAACAAACTACTTGTTATTAGTACGAGCCTTAACGTTTGGTGTAATTTAAGGGATTGATGCCTAAATCCACTTTTGAACTGTTTACTTATAATCTTAACATCAACGATCTGCGTGATCGTATCAGAAATGATGAGATCCGCAGGAGAACTAAGGTCACAGACATAGCCCAAAGGATTGCATGCCTCAAGTGGCAATGGGCAGGGCACATAGCGAGGAGAACAGACGGCCGGTGGGGCGGCAATTTTCTCAAGTGGAGGCCACGTATATGAACTCGCAGCCATGGCAGGCCCCCCACAAGGTGGACCGACGATCTGGTGAAGATTGCGGGAATCCATTGGATGCGGGCGGCACAGGACTGATCTGTGTGGAGAATATTGGGGGAGGCCTATGTCCAGCAGTGGACGTTAATTGGCTGAAATGATAATGATGATGAATCTTAACATCATTATTGTCACTCGCTGGCTGAGACTCGTTTTTCTCTCGATTATGGATTCAAAAAATTCTTGACTCGAATATGGGTTAAGAGTTTCTACCCCTGTAGTTAGAATATTTTTATGTCAACGGCCCGGTGCGGTATGACGGTTACAAACCTAAGTCATTAAAATCAACACATACTTGTAGATACATTAGCTAGGTGTGCGATTTCCGTAAAGAGCAAAAATATAGACTTTATATTTCTGCGTTACAATTATTCTTGGGTAACCGAAGTACTGTATTTAAGTTCGAATTTTGAAAAACATTAAGGGAAAACATTGTGAAACCTGCACGTTTCAGATAATTCTCATCATCATCATCATCAGCCCATTTAAGTCCCCACTGCTGGGGCACGGGCCTCCCTCAATCACATGAGGGGTAGTTGCCATACTCACCACGCTTGGCAGACGGGTTGGCGAGGGTTTTGATATAAATGCAGAGTTTTCCTTTCTCTGGGTGCTGATGATCATGCCAGCAGCTTTACCTTAGTCGCCTTTTACGACACCTCGGTAAGAGTGAGGGTGCAGATAGTTCTATGGAACGTGTAACCATGATTCAGTTGTTTTGGGTCCTCTGTTAAAGGTTTTTGAAGGTCAGACGGCAGTAGCTTCAACATAATTTCCTGCAGACTCCCTAAATCATGATCTCCGGGCTCCAAAGTGTCAACAGGGAATTATACGCTAAGATGAGGAGGAGGTTGCCCGTCCTCGCTCCAATGACAAAATTCCACCGCATTTGTGGTGGTTCACGTCAAAAACTTGCTGGGCAGGCTAAAGTGGCGTCGCTGGGTGCACTGCACTAACAAAGTTAGTTATGAAATGGCGCAATGCGGATGGATCACGCGTGGAGCAAACGCGCGTATCATAACGCGAGACCCTAAATTTTATCAATTGCTTGACGAAGCAATTTTGTCATTGCTTTTGTTTCACGTAAAATGTTCGAAGTCACGTAAGGTGACGGGTAGGGCACACTAGAAACGCCTGATTTAAATTTTTAGCAACTAAACGGATCTTTCCTTTTTAACAAGTTCACGCCAGTCCCTCGGAAGGCACTTAATATATACTACTATTTATTTAATACTTAAAAGAAACTTATTGATAGGTTTTTCACATTTTTAAAGTTCACAATAAATAGTGCACAAATTAATTAAATAAGTAGTTTATGTTCTTGCCGAGAGGCTGGAGTTAGAGCAGACTAAGAAGACTTTAAAAGACTTTATTCATAAACTTTCAATACACCTTTGTTAGATAAAATGGTGTTATAGAGCAGTTTTGACGTTTGAAACAAAAAAAAAGTATATAACCTTTTCGAAAAAGGAATGAAAACTGCTTTTTAACACCGTTTTAGTAAGCAAAGGTTTAGTAAAAATTTATGACTAAGACCCTATAATAATTTAAATCAAATGGTGTCCCTAGTGTGCCCTACCCGTCGCCGTATTAAATGGTGTATCTGTAAATAGTTAAATTTTTCTAAACACTTTATACCCTCTATTAAGAACAACTTATGTCCGATTTTTAACTAAAATTTTGACCTACCAATTATGTCAAAATTCAAAACCTATTAAGTCAAAATTCTGTTCGGTATTATACAATGAGGAATGCAATTTATTCAGTCAGCTCGAAACAATTTGTAGACAAAAGTATTTCCAAGGTTTAATATTTTACAAAGATGTTCAACAAGTTTTTTACAAGGATGTTCAGTAATGCTTCCTACAGTGATGAACACATTTTGTTATAAAAATAATATTCAAATTATGATAGAAAGGATTTTACGGAGATATTCTTTCATAGAAGTTTCTATTTTAGAGAGGTTATTTGATTACCGAAGAGGTGAAAAAGTCAACATACCTATTTCAAACAAAGATTACAAGCAATCGAAACCAGTGTTAAGTAATTTTTCCATTTAATGATAATTATTTTGAATGGACATCGCGTATTTAGTAAAAACCTCAAAAAAAACTGTATTAGTTAAAATTATGGAAAAATGCCGTGTGGTCCCCGGCAGAGTAGAATAGGCCACCCTCACTCTTACCGAGGTGTCGTAAAAGGCGACTAAGGTAAAGCTGCTGGCATGATCATCAGCGCCCAGAGAAGGAAAACTCTGCATTTATATCAAAACCCTCGCCAACCCGTCTGCCAAGCGTGGTGAGTATGGCAATCACCCCTCATGTGATTGAGGAGAGGCCTGTGCCCCAGCAGTGGAGACTTAAATGGGCTGATGATGATGATGATGATGATGGAAAAATGGAATGAGCATAGTCGGACACAATAACGTCACACGTATAATAACTTTTTTAAATCCAAAGGTAGGTTTTAAAGGTACGTTTTTAAATTAATTTCTACAAAGGTAACCAAATTAACGTTTATCAATCAATCAATATCCGTGTCTTTAAACTTGTATAAGAAAACAAAAAAAATGGGGTTCCTTTCTATGCTGAATTTATTTTGCGGTAAAAGCTTTGCCATTTTTTTATAGGTCATAGATGGCAGACGAGCAGGCGGATCACCTGATTGTACGCCACCCTTGAACGGTTGTGACACTAGTGGAGTCACAAGTGCGCTACCAACCTTTAAACCCACCTTTCCCCGGATTATGCCTCCGGTACCCTCACGAAAAAAATAGTCCCTTTTCGCTCTCACCTCTCCCTTGGAGCACTTAAGAGCTATTGGCGTAACGAGGGCGTAGTGAATTGCAGTTGCGAACTGCGGTCCACGAGGCTCGCTTCAGATTGTCGAACAAAGACTTCCGCTTCTGCGGCGATACGGAACTGTTTCCTATTTGCCGCCGATTGAGTGCCACACAACTATGTTGGCGATATATTAATCCTGGAAGTGGTGGCAAGTTTAGCGCGTTGCTAGTGTTGCTACAGTTAGAAGTAGTCGATCATAAAAGTAAAAAGTAAAGTATCAGCCTACAAACTGTCCCACTGCAGGGCAAAGGCCTCCATCATAGAAGTCAAGTTATCGCTACTATGATGGGATTAGGCTTAATCACCACGCTTGCCAAATGCGGATTGGTGTTCACAAACCCGAAACTAGTTTTCACTCGACCCGGGAATTGAACCCAAGACCCCGAGATCACGCCCTGGTACTTAAACCACTAGACCAACAGTCGATCATGCTTAAGCGCAATTAGTAATTAATAGGGGTCAAGTTTTCAAATGTCTTGTCTCCTACTTTTCGTCAGAAACATTGAAGAGATCGCTATTAGCGATTAGACCGCCTACATTGTATTAGTATTATACCATAGACTAAGCTCTGTAAATTTTGTGCAATAAAGTGTATCTATCTATCTATCTAATGTCCATTATACACCGTAGCTTTTTTACTGTGCTTACTCACTTATCGAGGGCATCATACTGATGAATACGAAAAATTTTCCCCCATGTCTAATATAATATATATGGGAAGGTAATTCTCACAACATCTCATACGTTGACTTAGATAAGTGAGTCAGACAATTAAAAAAAGAACGGTGTATAAGGAACAAAGTTACCTCATAAGTATATGCAGTTTTTTAATTTAAAATCACAGAAAACCGCTTGCGGCTGTAAAGCGTTTGCGCTGTGCTTGAAGGAAGGTACCAGAAGCCCCAATCGGAGAATAACGTACAGCCAGCGCCTTTAAAGAAGTCCTCGCAGAAAACCACGGAAACTAAAATTTTAGTTTCCTTGTGTCTATGAGCGTAAACCTCAAATTTGAATGCTGAAGGCGACTCAAGCGCGCTTTTCACGAGACTTCTTCGGTGGCGCGGACTCTAGTTCAAAGATTGATTGCTCACTTTTGAATCCGAGTTACGAGAGTACATGGGGAGCGGCAATTTCTTACCATCAGGAAGAAGAAAGATTGTCTCATGTATATCACACGTTGTACTAAATTCTGTCAACATTCCTCAATACGGTATTTGACTATTTTTTTTTATTTTTGTAATAAAAACACTTCACAATAATAGAAACATCGTTGAAAGAATTACTTGATTCTCATTTAAACTACCCGAGATATCACAATTTTAAAATCACATTATTTTGCGCAAACCCAAAACGCTCTATACAAATGGCTACTAAGATGTGACGTCACACACAAGTATTTTGTATGCATTTCATTTGAATTTTGTATAGGTAGCTATATCGAATGTTTCGTTTATGCATGTCAATGGTTCTATTATAATAGTTGGTGCAAATTGTATAGGTTATTCAATGATATAATATTGTTTTAATAATTTCATAATTTTGAAATGGACTTGTCCATGAATTTTTGAATGGCTATAAAACCGGTAGACGTTATATTTTTAATTGGGAATTTTTGCTATTGGCACATATTTACCTATATTTTGATAAAATATTTATATTTTGTAAAATCTCCCTAATTATATTTAACCAAATGTATTTGTCTTTGACATAAAAATGACAAGCGGATGAAGATAGTATATTTTTTTAAATTGATTTTATAGGCTAGTGTTTGACCACAATAAGGGCTATCGCGTGTAAAAAATCCGCTTGATGGTGTACTGTTAGACTGAGGTCCAACATCCACAGCATGGGTTGTTTAGTTGGTCACATTGTTATTTTGACAGATCACGTTTAAAAATAACCAATCACATTGTATATGGACCTCAGTCCTATAGTACGCCATCTAGCGGATTATTCACAGCCCCCATTATCTAATGCTTATCAATTCAAAGCTAACAATTAAAGTATGGATTCAAGATTGTGTCTACTAACACTAACACATCGTGTAGTCTGTTAAGGTGACGGTTGGGCACACTTGCGACGATAATCGATTATAATTTTTAGATACTAAACCAGATCTATTTTAAACAATTTCGGGGTTACAACCTCTCGGAAAACACTTATACTATTTATTAAATAACCATACACAAATGCGGAGCCAACATTTGTACGCGAACAATTGATTCACGCTAAAAGTGGCTGCTTTTGGAGGTAATCAATTTTTCGCTTACAAAAACGGACCAATCATTTGCGCATAGTTATTTAATAAATAGTGTTAGTGTTTGCCGAGAGGTTGTAACCCCGAAATTGTTTAAAATAGATCTGGTTTAGTAGCCAACAATTAAAAATGAATGGTGTCGCTAGCTAACCGTCGCCTTAATAAGACTTTGGTAACTTAAAAAGGAATATAGATGAAATTGGTCAAATTTACTTTGGCTTATGTTGAATGAGTAAAGTTTTTGGTTTTAAAATATGCCAAGATTGTAACTAACAAAGCCGGAAGTCTTTGTTCAATGTACGCGCTAAACAACACGATAAGGCGACACGGTACCGTTTCCTACATAATATTTGCCGCGTTTGAGTGTGAACTAGTGTTGCCGGTTAATCGATTGTACGTCAATTATTAATCGATTACGCAAATGGGGCCCAAATAATTTAATAATCGATTGTACTATCGATAGTATCGATACCATCGGTTAAATCTATACCGGAATGAAGTCGATACTATCAATTACAATACATTAATCGATTACTATGCAATTATTTAAAGATATAAATTTCGATTAATCAATTTAAATCGATTATATCGATTAAAAAAGAAAATCGATTAATCGATAGTACAATCGATTATTAGATTATTAAGGGTGAAAATAATCGATTGTTGATTATTCGGCAACACACTGCCAACCGCTGAACTACATTATATTGCACAGCGTAAGTGCCACGCAAAGCTATTATTCATTTTGAATGTGGCGCTAAGTTCTCTGTTCTACTGTTGTTATTAGTGAAAGTTATAAATTATGAAGCTTGTCACAGACCTAGATATAAATGTGTGATTATTGATCGGAGATGCAAGGAACGCGTAAGAGATCGAATTTTGAAAACGGAATTAGACTATTTTTTTGTAAATAAAAGACCTCTCAAAGATAGAAACATCGTTGAAAGAATTACTTGATTTTCATTTAAACTACCTGAGATATGACAACTTTAAAATCACGTTATTTTGGGCAAACCCAAAACGCTCCCTACAAATGACTACTAAGATGTGACGTCACACGCAAGTATTTTGTAAGCATTTCATTTGGATTTTGTATGATAGCTATATCAAATGTTTAGTTAATGTCAATGGTTCTATTATAATAGTTGGTGCAATTTGTACGGGTTATTCAATGGTGTAATTTTTTAATAACTTCATACTTTTGAAATGGACTTGCCCATGAATCTTTGAATGACCATAAAACCGGCTAGACGTTATATTTTGAATTGAGAATTTTTGCTATTGGCACATCATCATCATCAGCCCATTTAAGTCCCCACTGCTGGGGCACGGGCCTCCCTCAATCACATGAGGGGTAATTGCCATACTCACCACGCTTGGCAGACGGGTTGGCGAGAGTTTTGATATAAATGCAGAGTTTTCCTTCTCTGGGCGCTGATGATCATGCCAGCAGCTTTACCTTAGTCACCTTTTACGACACCTCGGTAAGAGTGAGGGTGGCCTATTCTACCCTGCCGGGGACCATATTGGCACATATTTACCTATATTTTGTAAAATCTTGAGCTAAGTCAAATACACTATTGTATTACGACGCGCGAGACCACATAAAAGACGAATGGCCGACGACGAGTAAAAGAGACGAGACTTAGGACGTAGCTAAGAAGATTATAATTAATTATAGAAGCAGTCATTCCAAAATCCCTGGCTTTATTCGAAACCCCACTCCACATAAATATATTTTGTTTTAACAGTTTTGACATTTTTCATGGGAATGAAGGATTTCTAAATCACTTTTAAATACATAACAGGTATTAAGAGCTAGTTAGGTAATACTCGTAGATTTTTGTATTATGTCTACACTAACCGTGGAAGATAAATGCTACGGCATAAATGGGCTGGCTCGGCTGAAATGATACCATGGACGGCCTCTCAGAAAACCGACGTGAAGCAGAGACTGTGCTGTGTTTCGCTGCGTGAGTGAGGGTACCGGAGCCCCAATCCGGGGAAAGGGGGGTTCAAAGTTGGCAGTACACTTGCAACTTCTTAAGTGCTGCGGGTCCCATGGGCATAGGGTTTTAAAGTTGGCAGCGCGCTAGTGACTCCATTGGTGTCGCGGGTGTCTATAGGCAGCGGCAATCGCTTACCATCAGGCGACAGGTCTGCCTCCTATCACATAAAAAAAAACTTTTCTTATTATTAAAATGAGCGGTACGATGAAAACTTAAAAGGTCAGCAATGCATTGGCAATCCTTCTGCTTTAAAGATGGCCTCTGCTTGTTTATCTCCTTTTTCCATAAAAATAACACGGAAGCAACAAAGAAACGGGGCTCAACATATATTTCCACGAGAAATCTTTTCTAAAGATACTCATTTGACAACTATTTCCTAGTTCCATTGACGGCCACTATTTGATAATGCATTGTCCGTGCCCCAGTTCTAAATACGTCCGGGTGCCCGTGACATTCGATCTTGGGGCTTCGTTCCGTCCTCGGTGGGGCCTCGTTAAAAATTTATCAAGCCCATTTTATACAACTACTTTTGTCCTCTTTCAATCTTTGTTATTTTTAGACGAGATGGTAATTCACGAGAAAAGTAAGTACCTATATAATTCCAAACGCGAAGGTTTATTCATGTTTTATTAATAATGCATTAAAGATGACTATTCTTCATATACCTGGAGCCCAATTCTCGTGCTCGTGATATTTTGAAAACATGGCGGAAATCACCTGAAAACCATACAAAAAACCGTGTTTTAGTGATATATGTCGTATGAAAATAAATATCACGAGAACGAGAATTGGGCTTCTGATCGTTGAAGCATAGGTCATTATGATTAGAAGCTACTTGGAAAATATAAAAAAAATTACAATAAACCCAAACTTTTAAACACCAATCGGAAATCATCACACCAATCGGAAATTCATACATAATACTTAGGAAATAAAGTTACCACTAGTAATTTACTTGGAAACGTTTGGTCCTTCCATATCTTTGCAGTTATATGTACAAAAAACAAATATCAAAAAAAACCTGAAAAAAAAATGGTCTAAATACCTGGACATATACTGGTGTAACCATCTGGTGTCATCAAAGGTGTATCGCCGCTATTGAACATGATGACTCAATGATGATGACTCTTACATTAAAATTTAGTCACACACAACACTGGATAAAGTTGATTTTGTTTTATCACTATCAACACTTATTAGTTTCACGTACATTAAAACTTACAGTTAATACATTGCCATTATTAACATTTAATCGGTCTATGTATTGTTTATTTAATATTATTTAGACTTTTTTTGCTTCTGAAGAAATATGTATATTAAACTCTAATGATTTAATAAATAATGAAAAAATTAAGTTTAGATTCATTATCATGAGTATCAGACAGTACTTGACATTCACCTCGAATATAATATTTTAAGTAAACAACAAGATTATATTTGCGAAGATGCTACATTTATGTACGTACCTATCATGTGAATTAATAAACTGAAAGCATTTACTTGTAGTACGGATAGCCACACACGGCAAGGTAAACTAATCTGTCAAATTTCGATACTACAATTAACAATAAAATAATGGTAATTGTTTACCATTAGGAGATGGGAGTCCCTGAACAGGCTGCGAACCCGAGTTGGCCGCTGTGGGGACAACTTGAGTAAATAAATGTGGATATACGGATGCAGACTATGGCCCATCTCCTGGCATGCCCCTTGTGCCCAGACAACTGCACGTATGGCAAACTTTTGCAGGCTACCGACAGAGCAGTTCGCGTGGCGGAATATTGGGCTGGGAAAATATAAAATTATCGCCATCGACACGGTAAGAAGAAGAAGGAGATTCGTATGCTGCTCGTCTTCTCCAAAACCTGAGGTAAGGCTGTGTGTACATATTCTTCCGTAAGACTAATGAAAAAAATTGGAAATATTTACCGTTGTTTTAAAGTGGGTGAACTCGGCCTATAGCTATTATGAAACCGCTAACCGCTGGTAACATAGCAGGGCGCAGCATAGCTAGTTACTTTATATTCCTTTGTCTACATTGAAAAACGAGACTTGTGAGTTTTGAGCATTTCAAGAGCCCAATTCTCAGGATCGTGATATTTATTTTCATACGACAATATTCACTCAAACATAGTTTTTTTGTATGGTTTTCAAGTGATATCCGCCATGTTTTCAAAATGTCACGAGCACGAGAATTGGACCCCAGGCATTTAGAACTGTTAAGTCCCAATGTGCCAAAACTGGACTGTCTGTAGCAAAACAGATATTTTTAGCAAAATAGATTGTTTTTCCAATACTGTCCGTACTCTTTATAATTTGGTTACGGTCGTGTCCCCCAGGATCGTCCGACCATAAATCATGATAAAATAGAGCGAACCGGGTTCTCAGTTCAAGGTCAAACTTACCACTAACTTAATTATTCATCTTGTAATGGAGAGGGCGGCGAGAAGTAAATAGGTAACAAACAAAATAGTGTAGCGAAACAGGTTAAGTTTTCCCACAAACCTGACGGGAAAAGAAGCTACGTATTTGCAGTGGAGCCGAGCTTAAAAACTGTTTACCTACAGTCTTTTTCATTACATATTGGGAGTAAATGCGGGCCTTCAAAGTTACTTTAGATACGAATAAATGTGAAAGTACAATTATGTATTCAAAAATATACATTGAGTAGGTACTGAATTTTTTTTTAAATATTAAATTTGTTGTCACTTTGACGTCAATTTTGATCGTTCAATAGTTTTATTCTATCAGAAGATTGATGAAGTTCATTTATTTAGTTTTATTGTTATTCAACTGCATTACTCAAACTAAAATATAAATAAAATTTGAAATAAGGATTTTTATTCATTATGAAACTATTTCATCCTTCTACACTTCTACACTGTTATTCACCCTCATCACATTGTTATAATGGTTTATTATCAGAATTTATTTTTATTTTATTTTTAAGGTCATTATGTCCGAAAGGAGCAAAGGGCTCCCTATCCTTCTTTAATTCCATATACCTACTACAAAGATTGCTAAACACTTAAAACCTCTAATATCTGTGCCATAAATTTATATTTTTTGTCCTTTTTCTACACGACTAGCACTCATATTATGAATAGTTTTCGTCGAAAAAAATTCAACTCGATTCGCGATTATTCGATCCCGCCACACGTCGTTTCAGACGTGGTGGTGGGGTGCCACTGCCACCACTTTCACCCCGAAGGCACCACGAACCACCACGGGTCGGGCCCATGGACATGGAACGACTCAAATGGATTGGATGTGACTTTTTTATTTGCACTCAATTGATTAACAAATGCATTACTGAAGCTTTCAAGACTGCGTTCTGCTTTAAAGTGTATTAAGTTAGATACTGCAGTAGGTTACTGTTTATTTAGTAAGTAGAGAGTTTATTTTAAAGATACATAAAACAATTAGGTACATGATATAACCGACTGCCGAAAGTAAATTAAGAAGCAAAGTAAAGTATCACCCTATAAACTATCCCACTGCAGGGCAAAGGCCTCCATTATAGAAATCAAGTCATCGCTACTATAAAAGTATCATCTCATCCCATCATAGTTAAGAAGTATGCCTTGTTAAATAAGAAATAAATCTTAGTTTACTATTTTGTTTCAAAAAATATGGGTGGAGGTGGCTATTTCACTTTACTATAGTCCAATATAAACGACTGATATAATAGAGTACCTACTCCTAATCATGGGATTCTAAACATGGTCTTGCGTTTTATTAAACGTGACGGAAAGCCTACTCCATCTCAGCAGTAAAACATTTCGTGGCTCCCCGTCCAGGCTAGTACTACGGCCATGACCGCCCTCTGGCCCCGTCCTTGCTTCCATTGTCTATCGATCCCCGTAAATCCAATTCAGTTGCAGTTCACATGTTACAATCAGTCAATGTCGAGGTGACATGCACTTTTGTATACACGCCCTTAAATTAGGAAGCTTTGGCAGGCGTCCTACCCAGAAAGACAAATGAAGACATGAATTTAATTTAAATTCAAAGTTAACTTTGCATTGGATAACAATAAGTTATCCTAGTTGGAAACTGTTTTGACTTAGGGAAAATCTTCTTTGGCAGCCTTCGTTGCACGGTCACGAACGCGGTTTAATGCAAAAGTTTGATGTGCAGGGGCGTTTACTAAATTTAACTAATTATGATACTCAAATCGCGAACCGGGAAGCTCTCGCCTACGAGTAGGCTGCGCGTGCGGTTAACTAAGTTTCCACCCTAGGAAGATCTGACAACACATTAGCGATCTCTCTGATTTCGTGGATGTTCATGGGCGGCGTTGATTACTTTCCATCAGGTGACCCGCTTGCTCGTTTGTCGCCTCTAGCAGTAAAAAAAGAATTTGCGATTCTATTCACCAATAGTTATAAATCTGAAGATTTGGTCTGCCCGACGTCAAAAAATCTGGGGCCACTTACATAAAGGTATGTAATTCAGACCCACGACCCTCTGTATTTTAAAAACTTTTTTAATGGTAGTCTGTTAGTATAAATGGCGTCAGGCTGAGTTACCGCTCCGCAGTGCAAAAATAGCACTTGTGCCATAAGGACGATTTAAAGTTCAAAAAGGGTAACAACTGTTTGGCAGTTACACATATTTATAATCTATAACATACGGATAGATAATAAATCATTTATTTGTAACAACATAGACACACATTCATGCAATGGCTTAAAAATAAACAAATTTAAAGAATTACTTTCTCAGAAAAAAAAGCACATTTGTTAACACACACGATTTTGGCTTCTTCGGCATGTGTGTCACAGAATAAAAATGGGAAATAGCTCAGCAATTTTGTTTGCCGATATGCTGCTGATTTTCAGATATTCCTTAACGACGATAATAAAGCCACGCGCAGCAAATAATTTATGTAATTTATTTTTTAATAATTAAAAAGAAACTTGACTGACTGTAGATACTGCTAGCAGTTATTAGCTTCGGCTAAAATGTACAATAGCAATTTGAATGAAAAATTGCTCACTAAGTATGTCTCCGTTTTATACGATTTGACGAAAACTTACCTATGTACGAGTATATACTATATATAGCACTGGATAATTATTAGTTAATCGATTCAAACAAACATGCTCTTTGTCGAGGTCACAGATACGGTTGTGTTCCTAATATTTAGTTATGTGAGGATTAGTCTTTGTAGCCTGTCTATTGGGATTCCAGTAGCATGCAAGTTCTATAATTATAAAATATTTCCTTAACAATATCGAGCACACGCTAAGGTGCTAAGTAAAAAAAAACCGCCTTAAAAAACCACAAACTTAAACATGTTATTTTTACACTTTTTAGTTTGTGGTTTTTAAAGGCGGTTTTTTTTTGTCATAGAATTTTTTTCTCATGCGTCGTCCCGTTAAATTGACTAGAGCGCCCTCTAGGGGACTTAGAGTAAGGAACTAAAAAAATGTTTGCTTGACGGTACCGTGTGGGGTTGATACCCCATTATTTCATTTGATAATGAAAGACCTATTTTAGCACATTTCAAATATGTAATTTTATTTACGTAACTAAAAATATTTTAAATAAAAATAAAGTTTAAAAACTAAAACTCGACTACCAAAAAAACACGTCTAAACTACTGTAGCAAAAAAGATTCATTATAATAATAAAATAAAATCAATGTGGCATACAACCACGGCTATACGGCATAATAATTTCAGCAGAGACAATTTTCTTGTTTCGTACTATTTAGAGCGTGTTTTTTTGGTAGTCGAGTTTTAGTTTTTAAACTTTATTTTTATAAACAATGTAGTAAAACTGAATCCCTAAATCTCAATTATGAGACATTATTTCATAAAAAAGTTCATAGCGTAGACCAATCACCCGGTGAAAGTCTTAGGAGTTACTGGAAAGAGGCACAGGAACTCTCTGTGTGGAAAACATTGGAAGAGGTCTATGTTGAGCAGTGGAAATGATGATGTATCATTCCGATTATGTCTGTCCACTTCTGAACGAACAAACTACCTTATTTCATTCTAGTTCGTCAAGCACTATAGTCAAATTATCAAATAAAATTGGAAACTACAAACATTAAAACGTAAAAAGCTAGGTACCTCTTAAGCTGTCTAGGCTAGTTAAAAAGTAGTAGTTTAATAAATAAAAGATAAAAAGATTGTAAAATAACAATAAAACGAAATGAAACATCATACTTGTACCACCAAATCGAATTTTGTTGAAACTATCTCCACATTCCTTCAATATCAACAACAAATACCCAAATAAACTAGAAAATTCTTGTAGAAATTTAACAGAGTTTATCGTGCAATTTCGCAATGTAGGACGGAAGGCACGGCTGGCTTGACTCAGGGCGCACGCGAGCCCTAATCTATTTAATATGGGCTCTGTCATGCCCCATTTACAAAGCTTGTGCATTACATTCTCATAGTGCGAAGGGTTAATTCGACCCTCACATGCAGTAGGAGACGACCATATTTCTACCAGGGTCATTTCAGGGAACTTTTTTCCTGAGTATGGGAGAAATAGTTCAGCGGATTTCGTTAGATGGAGCTTGGAAATAGCAGATGTAGCTTTAAAACGCAATCAAGCAGATGGTTCGGCGTTGTTTCGATAGATGTCACTTTGCATGTTTACATCGCGCTAGTGAAGCGTGTTTCCGAAACTATGACCTTAAGCCGGCTGTCCGCATTGGCAATATTCAAAATGTACGGAAAATATACCAGAAATCTAAAAGGTTTTGGGAAAATTAGTTGTATAGCAAATAAAATGGTCTCTGATATTTTATTTAATCGTCTCCCTAACTGATTCTCGAAGGTGGCCGTACTACATAGGCGTTGAGTATTGGTCGTTTTCCTCTAACTGATGCCTTTAACTCAGTTTATACGAGTTACTCTATGATTTCTACCATTCACTCTGCGGTGAGGGCAAACATCGGGATGTGCGCGATTCGGATAGTTTCTCAATTCTTGACTTAATATTTCTGAACGTATTATCATGATCCAGTTGGTCTGGCTCAGGTCAAACAGCAGTCGCTACATTGTAATTACAAGACTTTTCTAATCCTGGATTATAATACGATTATAATGGCGAGGCAGACACATACTTTTAAGAAACACTTTATATTTTAGTACTCATCATCAGCCTATCGCAGTCCACTGCTGGACGTAGGCCTCTCCAATTGTTCGCCACTGTGATCTATCCATGGTTTTTCGCATCCAGCTCTTGCCAGCCATCCTGCGCAGATCGTCCCTCCACCTAGCCAGAGGGCGCCCTACATTAGGTTTGCCAAGACGCGGTCTCCACTCTAGAACTCTGCCACTTAAGCTTGCTAATCCGGTGAGCAATGTCGATGACTTTGGTATTTTAGTACTAAACAATCTAATTAGTAGCACAAAAATATTGTATATCTAGTTAATACTATTATTTAAGTACCTAAATTAAATATTAAAAAATTATACAAAGATGGAGGCTGTTTACGCCTCTCCTCAAAAAAACAAACACTAGTGGCGGTATTGTTAACTTAACAAGAAAACATGTAAGTAAATGTAACTGTGAAACATAACTATTAGGTATCTAAAATGTATAACAAGCAAGCAAACCAACTCTGTAACTACTAGTTAATAAAAGGCACGGACCTAGAGTATAGATAGATAGATACTCTTAATTGCTCAACATACAAAACTTAAAAGCATGTATGAGTATGTGATATGTAATTAACCAATAATAAAAAAGATGCTGGATTGGTATTTTGTTTATTTGGAATAGTCAATAGCCGTGGTGATCCGGTGATGTGATTCTGGCCTGAGACTCAGAACTGCTACTGAGATTTTTATGCCATTAAAGTTTAATGGTATAAAAATCTCGGTAGTTTAATGATTAAACCATCTGAGGCAAAACCCAAGCGAGCAAAAGTTTTACTCCAACCACGTAACCCAAAATAATGTACAAGACCACGTACACGGCGATATGTATTGAACAACCTCACAGCGAACATGAGCTCTAATCTATTTAATACTGCTCTGTCGGTGTCCCATTTACAAGGTTTGTGCATTACATTAGTAATTGCATTAACACCCCACGCGTCGAGCCGTGGAGGGAGTGTGGTCGCCATGAAGTACAGTCGAGGAAGTTAAAGATTAGGTCGACATGAATCTGAAAATGGTAACTCAGTGGAGCGATGGTGATTCAGTGGATATTAAAGCGCCTTCCACGCGGGAGGTCGTGGTTTGAATCCGAGCACGCTTCTCTGGATTTTTCAAATCTTTGTGTCAGTAGCTCGGCATTTAAGTTATATTTTCCAACGGTAAGCACGTGATGACAAGCCATGACATGTTGATCGTAAAATTGAAGAAACAGTTTAGATATTTATTTATTTTGGATATTTTAGGGACCTTACATTTGTAAAAAAAGTATTTAAAACTTCATTTATCTTTCTATAGACATATAACTTGTCACACTCTCGCATTAGAAAAACCATGTAATTTTCGTGTAAGAAATGGTAAATAAATTACTTAAATATAAATAAAGTGAGAAGACGATTAAAATACATTTAATTTCTGCGACTCTTTTGTTAGATAAGCTAGAGAAGAGCTCAAGTTGCCATTACAAATGAAGCGATGTCACCGCCATACTGGCCGGCGAGATGCTTTTTCACGCTTCGTTTGAAGGAATCCATATTGTAGGATGGGGGAAATACATGCCTGACTGTACGTTGGACAGGTTTAGCTCTTTGTTTACCTTGATGAGTCGTCTTAACGACCTGTGTGATTATGTTAGAGAAATAGCTGACGTTGATTACATTAGTTAAATAAATTAACAGAATGTTTTGTGACTCCACTGGTGTCGCGGGTATCCATGGGCTTCGCAACTATGGCAACCGCTTACCTTCAGGTGATCCGTTTGTTCGTCTACCACCTATCACATAAAAAAAATAAGCTCCAAGACTGGAATCACAGATGTAAGACATAAAAAAAATCTGAAAAAAACCGCCTTCAAAAACCACGAACTAAATAGTGTAAAATAATATTTTTAACACTTTATACACCTCAAATAACATTTTGTAGTACCGAAGTCCAGCGCCCAATACTATCTTGTAATTTAGGTAATACAACATTCAATTATTCAACAGGGATTAGGCGCCAACTTCGGTAAAAAGTTTTCTCGAGTGTACTGTTGTGAAATGTTATTTGAGGTGTTTAGTGTTAAAAAAATATTATTTTACCCTTTTTAGTTCGAGGTTTTTGAAGGCGGTTATTTTCTGCAGCTTTTTCAAGCCTTTTAGTGTCCCATTTTTAGGCAGAAAAATAACTGTTTTTGAAGTCGGTTAAAAAGATACTTCGCTAAAATGAGAGTGGACTGTCATGTGTGCAGTCTCCAAATATGCTACTTAGGCTCTGTGCCTCTGTCCAATATTAGTTACATTAATTTTTAACGGCATTTAGGGAATTTATTTTACCTATCTTGAAATAAAAATTCATTCTTATTTCAAATATGGCGGAAATTATTCTTTTGTAACCTCTAATTGGCATTAGATATTCAAATTCAAATTAGGGACAAAGCAAGAAGGGCTGCCAACGAAACAAATGTAGAAGTTTAATAAACTTGTGACGGCAACTTCTTTACTGTTGGTTGACCCTCGCAAGCGGCGGAGAGTTCCCAAGTACCAAGATAATAGAACCCGTGTTGATATAGCAAGTGGCTGAACATCATATTTTAGTGCGTTTTTACTTATAATTTCATAGATAAGTAAAAAACGCACTAAAATGTTTCATCTCGTGTTCAAGCGGGAATCGAACGTCTTTTGCACAATCTACCAATTAGACCATAGAACGCGCGTAACATGCCAGTTACCACCCGGATTGTGAAATATGTGTAAGATTGTGAAAGATGTGTATTGCCCGCACACGAGATAAAACAAAAATATGCGTTATTTACAATTGCGGAAAATTGTTATAAAAATATCAACTGCTTATCATCATAGATACGAGTAGATAAATACTCTTTATTCCACAACAAACCAAACCTAAAAACTAGGTATGCAAATATATAGTGTACAATTCACTGGAAGCGATCTCTAATAGACAAATTTCAAAATAAGAACATTAGATAGAATAGGTGGTCAATCCTTTTGATATATCTACAAAAATACACGATAAACTATAATATAGTAATGATGTTTTTTACTTAAATATAAATACATCATGTATGTTGTTGGCGACGGCCACAACTATCTTTTTTATATTATATATGTCTTTTATATTTCCTTTACTTTTGATACTTCTTTATTGTCTATTATTATCAATGCTCGGAGTAGGTAGAGCTATTTAAGTTCATTGACCGCATATAAAGATGCCGTGTGGTCCCCGGCAGAGTAGAATAGGCCACCCTCACTCTTACCGAGGTGTCGTCAAAGGCGACTAAGGTAAAGCTGCTGGCATGATTATCAGCACCCAGAGAAGGAAAACTCTCCATTTATATCTAAACCCTCGCCAACCCGTCTGCCGAGCGTGGTGAGTATGGCAATTACCCCTCATGTGATTGAGGGAGGCCCGTGCCCCAGCAGTGGGGACTTAAATGGGCTGATGATGATGATGATGATAGATGTCAATATGGACATGCCCCGGGATTGTGACTATGATCTCGGGATTAAAATAAATTATTATTTTAGAGTTAAATATTTAACGCATTTTAATCACGAAAGGGCATATCCATAAACGTTCGATACAACCATATTTACTTACAGTTTGTTTGTTCTATCTAATGTATGTATCTTGAATTTCGAAAGAACAATTAGAACTTTTTTAATTAACATGGTATCACAAACCGTTTATGAATGAGTTCGTAAGGCTGATGTTAATGCTAGTAATGTGTAACGAAAGTAACTGATAATAGAATAAAGTATATCTTTAATCCCGGGATTCCCGGGATTTCAGGATAATTTGTTACGGATATCAGACAACAGAAAATTACATTTATAATGACGGCCCGTTTGGATCAGTGGTAGTAACGCTGATGCAAGGGTTGCGGGTTCGATCCCCGCACAGTTCAAACATTTGTGTGTATGAACATATCTGTTTGTATTAGTCTGGGTGTTTTCTATATATTATAAGTATGTATTTACAAAAGATATTTGTAATTCCGCTGTTGGTTCTGATAACCGTAAAACAGCTACTTGAGCTACCTACCTCGGAGTCAGATCAATGTATGTGATGTTGTGAAATATTTATTAAAAAAACTTACCTAATTAAATTTATGTTACATAGTACCCCAGACACTGAAACAAGTGTTCATCAGACAAATATTTGTACAAAGTGGGAATCGAACCCAAGACCTTAGGCGTATAAGGCAAGCAGGGTCACTACAAACGGCGCCATCTGGCCAGTTAACCGTCCAGTTATTCATAAATACTGTTTATCATACTGTTACGAAGCGCTGGCAATACTGGAACAGAAGACATCCAACTCCAAGGTAAAGTTGGTTGCTGGCCGATGAATTCTCAACAAACTATGTACTTCGTGAGTAAATTGATTTTCTTATTAACTAGGTACTTTGGGGGAGGGAATAAATACGTGGTAAGTATATGTAAATCTTGTTGATGATATAAATAAATAAATAAATTGTTACCTATAATATGGTAAATTAGTTTTCAACATAAAAAAACATCCATAACCTACAAATAGGTGGAAGGTCATTGATATCACTGTCTCGGTGGCGCAGTGGTTAGTGGATCGCACTTTAAAGCAATGGCTGCGCAAGAGGTCCCGGGTTCGATCCCCGGGTCGGGCAAAAAAAAATGTGCTTAAGATTTCAGTAAGAAAGTCAGCTCGACCTCTGGAAAGTGGTGGTCTTGTACCACGTGCCTCAGAAAGCACGTTAAGCCGTTGGTCCTGCGTCAGATCCCTTTCCGGT
This sequence comes from Marasmia exigua, assembly GCA_019059595.1. NCBI lineage: Eukaryota > Metazoa > Arthropoda > Insecta > Lepidoptera > Crambidae > Marasmia > Marasmia exigua. The sequence goes on from CM032463.1 coordinate 22,115,974, forward strand.
CATGTCACCTGGTGTCCCATCGGAATATGAGGTAAGGGAATACAGAGTGCACTTGTATTTGCGCAAATACTTAAGCACTATAATCCTACGTGGATGATCGTTGAGATTGGCCGCCGTAGCCGTAATCGGTTGGAGGATTTTAGGATGCAAAAAAACATTGGACCCTGCAGGCTAACTACCTTAAATACTTAAATTAGTACGTTTTACATACAACCTTCATATACAGACTAGTAGCCGCTTACAATGAGCCGCTTTATAAGGCTCGAAGTCACGCAAAAACAAATGGAAAGGGCTATGCTCGGAGTCTCCTTGCGTGATCATATCAGGAATGATGAGATTCGCAAGAGGACCAAGATCAAAGACATAGCCAAAGAATCGCATGCCTCAAGTGGCAATGGGCAGGGCACATTGCGAGGAGATCAGACGGCCGATGTGGCAGAAAGGTCTTCGAGTGGAGGCCGCGTATAGGAAGGTCGAAGCCGTGGCAGGCCCTTCACAAGGTGAACCGACGATCTGGTGAAGGTCGCGGAAATCACTTGGATGTGGGCGGCACAGGACCGACCTATGTGGAGATCAGTTGGGGGAGGCTTATGTCCAGCAGTGGACGTTAATTGCTGAAATGATGATGAGGATGACTTAAAACCTAACTTACCCAAACCTTACGCAGGCTGGCGCAGAGACTCAAAGTGAGATTTTTTTCGCCGGAGATATTGTTAGCCTCATTTGATGAAGCGTGTTAATTTAATCTCATCTCACCGACTTTCTTATATCAATTGTCATATAAGTACCATTGGCGGTGGTGTACTGTTGTGTTGTACTCCAGTGCTTGAAAGCACGTTAAGCAGTTACTCCTGCGGATACTCCTTGCGGCCCCTCTTTATAATTCTCACAACATCTCTTAAGTTCACCTGATTCCGTAAGTAGCTTAAGCACTTGTGTTACAGATATCAGAAAACAGAGGAACACAAATACATACTTAAATACATATATTACACCCAGACACTGAACAAACACAAGTGTTCATCGCACGAATGTTTGTCCAGGGTGGGGATCGAACCCACGACCTTTGGCGTAAGAGGGTCACTACCAATTGCGCCATCCGGTCAGTCACTTTGGTCGTGGAAAACTGGTGTCCTATCTAAATTAGTGTCGAAATAGACAGTGCACTAGTGTCTGCGCACACTCTTGTGCCCTAAGTAATATGTCTTACTTAAACATAACAAACCAAGGGTTTTTTGCACTTAATATTAAGACGTATCAAGATTCAATCCCAATTTAAATATAAGGTTAGGTTAGATTATATTGCCAAAAACCTTTATATATTTTAATAAAAGGTCTGATATCTAATTTGGATGGATTCGCTGTCCACGGATTATAAGGGTCAGGTAGCATTTATTTCAATTATAGGGTTTAGGTATACTCAGTATTTAGTATGTGGGTAAAAAAGAATTATCTATTGAAAAAAATATTCGATTATTATTATTAGCAACATCATCATCCTTGCCCCGGAAAGTCCCACGTATTCGAGAAGCAGCCTTCCTTTTAAGCCGTTGGTCCCGGTCTTGAGCTGCAAAGATTCATGTCTTCTTGAATACGACACATACGATGTGTCTCCATCTTGAACTGACGGAGGCTGAAAGCTTAACTTCACTCCAAGTGAGTCAGAGGCTTTGGCTTCGGCAACGATAGTTCGACAAGGCTTTCGCAGCACATGGTCTGCGTCGAAAATGACGGTGCCGGGACAAAGAATTCTAGTGTGTGTCGAGTGGAGCGATTGATAAACACCTGGAGTTTCTCCATGAGCGATTTTGTCTAAGGTATTCGTCGGATTCCAGTAAGGATGACATGTGGGCACATCTCGCGAGCTGCGCGCGTGCTTTTTAGTACTTATCGGTGCGACGCGTGCTGCATATTCGCGGCTTATTCGTCAGATGCATCAACTGATTGGTCTACCAGGTTTTCGTCTGCGAGTTTTAGAGCACCACGTGGTCTAAAGTTTTCTCCACCTTCTATTGGCTTTGATTATAACAACTTAATAAAATCCCGGATCCCACGAAGCTTATTATACAGTGTGGAATAAAACATTGGGCCCTGGACGGAAACTACCTTCAATCCTTAAGTTAGCATGTTTTACTTGAAAGCAAGATTCCTTTATTTCTTTTTTTTTATTTTCCTTGTATTGAAAAAAAGTAAAAAAACTAAAACCCAACTACGACAAAAAACGTCGCTGAAAAAGTATAAAACAAGCCTTCGTTGTCAATTTATGCAATATTCACTATGTAGAGATAAAATTTCATGTTTGGAAATCCGCAGTCACACGTTGTCAATAACGTGTGACTACGCCTTTCCAAACATGAAATTTTATCTCTACATAGTGAATATTGCATAAATTGACAACGAAGGCTTGTTTTATACTTTTTCAGCGACGTTTTTTGTCGTAGTTGGGTTTTAGTTTTTTTACTTTTATTTTATTTGTACTATTTTGGTGTCCAAGTGCTAGTAATATATATATATATATTCAAAATGTACAAGTCAAGCGCTTTCAAATGATACCAAACACGGCATATTTATCATAACTTTATTTTTTTACTCTGTATGTTTTGTCCGCTAGAGGGCGCCACATTAGATTTTGTGAAACTTCATATAGCCTATAACCAGCGGACGATCAAGACGCTTATAATGATATGTCATTTGTCGAATTCTGATAAGTAGTTAAGAAGTTACGTGGAAACAGATGAACATACATACATACATACATACATACATAGCCTGTCAAAATCATAACCCTCCTTTTGCTTTGCCGTAGTCGGGTAAAAATCAGTTTGGCAACTTTAACACACTAATCGATAGAATCAATTTTAAAAATAAATTACACAATATGAATCAATATCATATAACACTCGTCCGTTGTGAAAAATATCCATAAAAAATATGCAAAAACCAGGCCACGGTAAGTTCTGACGAATTATATTTTTTTCATAAAAATTGCACTACTTTGTATGCAATACTGGCCAGAATTTTTAAAATTCGAACGTCAAGTATAGTTTTTTTAAAGAATGCCGATGCAATTATTGTGGAACATTGTCTTAGCTACGGACGAAATGTTCGTCCATCAGGTTCACCATCTGGCCCTCGAGATGCGTCATTACGCTTCAAAAAATACGATATTATGGCTATAATTAAATGAAATATTGACTTTAAAATTAACAAAATTAAACCCTAAAATAAACTACCTGTGGGTAGTTAATTTTAATAAATAACAGAAAATTACATATAGGTAGTATTAGATGTCATAATTACATCCAGCAATCAACATTTTGTAGTACTCATTTGTACTGTATTTTGGGTACCCAACAATTACGAAAAATTTAGATAAATTCTTTCAAAAACGGAAAAACTTGCAGAAGTTAAATCCGTTTCGTAATAAAACTGTTGATTAATTGGTCAACTTTCTTAACTCCAAGCTAAAGTATGAAATGAAATTTTCTGAGTTCCAGCGGATGTTCAGCGCGGGAGAGCTCATTTATTTGCTTCATAAACGCTATATAGCATCATTTAATATCAAGTAACTGTCTACACATCTTTTTAAATGATAGTGAAGCTAAAGAGTGAGTAGCTCACCATACCTATTAGGAGATCACTCTCCTCTTAACAGCATGGTTGAATACATTAATTTATACTACATCTCATACATTGACCTGACTTCGTTCGCACACCGCCGCACTTGTGACTCCTCTGGTGTTGCAGGCCAAGCTGGGGGAGAAACCGCCAAGCCCGGCCATGGTGCCAGGGTTCGCCCTTTTTGAACCCATTACTCCTTCCCACTTAAGGGCGATGAGGGAAAACCGCTGGGGTTTAGGCGGTATGCCTCTGGCCGGCTTCTCATTAGAAGCCCCCGCTAGAGAAGAGCCAGACATAACCCTCCTTCTCCTCAGCAAGAGGGTATGCATAAGGTGCCGAAGAATGGCCATGGGCGGCGAGAATCGCTTACCATCAGGTGATATGTCTGTTCATCAGCCAGTTATCTCCTATAAATCTTGGTAGCTTAACTTGAGTTACATACGCATATTATCAGAGATAAAGAAGAAACAAAAAGTTTTTTTAATCTTATAGACAAATATTATGTGTTACACCCAGACAGAGGACAAACGCAAACATATTTAATGTATTACAATTATCAGATAATTGTTTGTCCTGAGTGAGCATCGAACCCACAACTTGACTTTGGCGGTTGATGATCTTAGCCAAATGCACCTTGGATTTTTTTTGCCTAATTAAATCATCTAGAATATACAGACGAAAATGTTTCATAATTTTGCAGTAGTACAAAATTTACAGTAACATCACACTAACACTAAGGAGGCGAAAACTGTGATGGTTGCCGGTTAAATTTTGATTACAATTTGGTTTACAGTAAAATGGGAAATGGGAAATGGTAATGAAACGCCCTGATGGTCTATTGGGGTACCGGGCCGTGATCTCGGGGTCCTGGGTTCGATTCCCGGGTCGAGCGAAAAGTATGTTTCGAATTATTCGAACATAGCTCGGGTTTGTGATCACCAATCCGCATTTGGTAAGCGTGGTGATTAAGCCTAATCCCATCATAGTAGCGATAACTTAATTTCTATGATGGAGGCCTTTGGCCTGCAGTGGGACAGTTTATAGGCTGATACTTTAAGATGGGAACCGCAAGTAATCATCGCGGGGCGAGATATACTAAGCAAACTTAGACGGAAGATTTTTTTTTTAATCTGAGAATTCCGCGAAATCAGAGAGATCGCTAATGTGTTGCTTGCCTTCAAGACCATAGGCAGGTTTTACTCGTTAATATAATCTGTCAGAAAAATCGATCGAGTTTTTGATCGACTTTTCTGACCTGAACCGCCTAGCCCGCCCGGTTATGGTGCCAGGGTTCGCCCTTTTTGAACCCATTACTCCTTCTTACTTAAGGGCGATGGGGTTTAGTCGGTATGCCTCTGGCCGGCTTCTCATTAGGAGAAACCCCCGCTAGAGAAGAGCCAGACATAACCCTCCCACTCCCCAGCAGGAGGGTATGCATAAGGCGAATGGCCAGGTTTTACTCGTTAATATAATCTGTCAGAAAAGTCGATCAAAGCAGGAACAGCTTATCAAATAAATGCAACAAACTCTGAATGTTCGAATGTCGATGCAAATATGGATTTAAAAGCACCTCTGGCGATCAATAGGGGCACTTGCACGTAGCAAATGTTCGATAGAGACGCTACTCGATATCGATGAATATTAAATATAATATCAGATATAAATAAATATTATAAAACTCAGACATTGAACAAACACAAGTGTTCATCACATATTTTTTGTCTAGATTGACAATCGAACAAATCCACGGGATCACTACCAAATTCGTTACCTCGTCTTCTCCTTTTTACTATGTAGTTTTAAGGTTTTCTACGTTCACGACTACGGAAGAGCTGTCCTTTCACGGTAGGCAGCGGCATGACTGTGCTCCGGCATTGTAGATGTCTATGAGCGGCGGTTACCATTTACCACCAGATAGGCCGCATGCTCGCCTGCCTACTTTTCGCAATAAAAAATAAAACATGTACGTCCGTTCATTCGCATTCTAGCTCAGAAACTCTTACCACAAAATAAAAAGACACAGAAAGATGGATCAATGTGACATTAATACCGAAGAGTTCGTAGACCTATGCATAAGCAGTATAATATCGTTGGCTGTCTCGTTGGCGCAGTGGGTAGTGCGTCGCACTTTAAAGCGACGGCTGCGCTTGGGGTTCCAGGTTCGATCCCCGGCTCGGGCCAAAATTACTGTTAAGAAATTCTCAGTGTCAGTCCGGAGTCTGGAAGTTGGCGGTCTTGTAGGTACCCCCGAGCCTCAGAAAGCACGCTAAGCCATTGGTCTTGCGCCTGATCGCTTTCCGTCGTGTCACACTGGTGTCCCATCGGAATCCTATGAGGGCAAGAGAATAGAGAGCGCACTTGTGTTTGCACACACACTTAAGCACTACTTGAGTGGCTGATCATTGAGATTAGCCGCCTTAGCCGAAATCGATTGGAGGATATTATAATATCCTATCGTATATCTCCCGCCCACGTTACGTTTAGTTTGTCTCTGTTATTTGTGGCGATTCAGTCTGAGATGCGTAGCCTATTTAACTCGCAATATAAGCAGTGTCTAATTATTATATTATTTAATTTGGCATATCGTACAGATTTTTCACGCCAAAGAACTAATTTATTACAGTTCTGTGGAATGGTTTTGCAGAAGTATTTCCGGACGGCTACGATTTGGCGATCTCTCTGATTTCGCGGATATTCATGGGCGGCGTTGATTAATTTACATCAGGTGACTCGCTTACTCGTTTGTCCGCCTCTAGCATAAAAGAAAAAAATTAAAACAAGTTATTGTAGGGTAATTTCTTTATATACAGTTAGAGTTTTATTTTAATTTCTCGGTTACCCATCACATGGGATATCGTTAGATAGTCGTTGTAATATCAACACTTATAGACTGTAATAATATATTAACATTTATAGACTATCGATACCGTAACAACTCACTCATAGCTTTGCTTCTCTAACGTCAAAGGGATTGATGCAGAAGTCCGCAAAGCGATAAATATTATGTTACGTTAGAAATAAAATGTGTAAAGGGAAGCAAAATGAGAGCGCATTTTACTAGGAAAGGAGTTTTGAATTCTACGTAGGTAAATGTAACACAATTTTTATAAGAGCTTTATGTATTTTCAATAAAACCATTTTATATCCTCTTTTCTCTTTTTAAAGGCCGTGTGGTCCCCGGCAGAGTAGAATAGGCCACCCTCACTCTTACCGAGGTGTCGTAAAAGGCGACTAAGGTAAAGCTGCTGGCATGATCATCAGCACCCCGAGAAGGAAAACTCTGCATTTATTTAAAAACCCTCGCCAACCCGTCTGCCAAGCGTGGTGAGTATGGCAATTACCTCTCATGTGGTTGAGGGAGGCCCTTGCCCCAGCAGTGGGGACTTAAATGGGCTGATAATGATAATGATGATCCTTTTTTTACGATACTATAAGTAGTGAATAAGATGCAAGGACTACCTATAAAATTATGATATTCTTCGAGTATCTAAAGTGAATATTAAATGAGAGGTCATACATAGTTAAACATAGTTATCGTATCGTGGTCATGGATTTAAGCCCCACTCTGGACAAACATTTATATTTTTTTTATACTAGAGGCGTCAAGAGCAAACGCGCGTCACCTGGTGGAAAGTAAGTAATCAACGCCGCCCAAGAACATCCGCGAAATCAGAGAGATCGCTTATGTGTTGCCGGCCTTTATTATTGCTATTTTACTATTTTATTTATGTGATGAACACTTGTCTTATACCAACCAACAATTTGATAACCAATTTTTTATATGATAGCTAGAGAAGCAAACGGATCACCTGATGGTATGCGAATGCCGCCGCCCATGGACACCCGCGACACAAGTGGAGTCACGGAGCCATGGATTGGGCCTCCGGTACCCTCACTCACGCCTTGTGGTCCCCGGCAGAATAGAAAAGGCCACCCTCACTCTTACCGAGGTGTCGTAAAAGGCGACTAAGGTAAAGCTGCAGGCATGATCATCAGCACCCAGTGAAGGAAAACTCTGCATTTATATCAAAACCCTCGCCAACCTGTCTGCCAACCGTGGTGAGTATGGCAATTACCCCTCATGTGATTGAGAGAGGCCCGTGCCCCAGCAGTGGGGACTTAAATGGGCTGATGATGATGATGATGATTTCCAATATTCATGTAACGAGCACATGGTTACCAACTTGTGTGATATTATAGGGAATGTGTGTTAGGTTATTGCCTGTGAGTCTATTTTACCTATAAATTATATGAAACAATATAAATATATGAGATATGTTTAACATAAAATTTAGGTTCCACCTCTTTAGGTCTCGTGACTTGGGTAGAAAATTAGTCGAAGCAGTATCTCTATCTATTCAGCAAAACCAAATACCTTTAAAATTGTTAAGAAATCACCAATATGTAGCAAGAATTCTTCAAGCTCACGAGATTGGCTCCGAGAGAAATGTTCAGTGCAACCGAATTGGTTCGGAATTTATGTTGCAAAAATATATTTATCGCTTGCTTTCGCTTGAGTTCCGACGTATCTGAAAGAGACGTAAAGTTGTTACGTAACTTCTTAAATAAAATGAAACTAAAGTTACCTAAGTTAAGTTAGTTAGTAGATTGTGCAATATTATTCTGTTAGATATGGTGTACTTAATAACCATGATATATATTATGACTTTTGTTTTTATGTCAAAAGCCAGAATTTTTCACCGTCAGATTAAAATTAACAGATCCTATGGTAACTTGTGAATTAAAGTTGTCTTGCGTGTTACCGTAATTGTATAAGATAGAGTGATTCTCACTCTTGATAATTTAAGTTTAATCACACCATTAAAAATTCAGCCCAAAAAATTGTAAACCTCAAATGCAGGAGGCTTGAGCAGGCACTGAGGTATATCACGTGAAACACCAATAAATTGGAGAAGAAAGGTGCTCTAGTCGAGGCCATGGAAAATTGCAGCCGTGGTAAGCGAAGCCCACCTCGGCGGACTAAAGGTCTGATGCAGATCGAGGGATCCGTTAGAGGCAGTTAGTAACAGGACCAATCTGCTTGATGGTCCTTTATAAGGCCAACAACCAGCAGTGGGCGTTGGCTTGTTCATAATAATGATGGTGATGAAACTAGAAGGCGCGTACTTCTGATTTCTAGATAGTTTGAATACAACTTTAAGGAGGAATCGTCTGCCACCTATCACATAAAAAAAAGGATGTATCAGTGACATAGAAACATCCTTGGAAATACTTAATCTACTCGAATTTTAAACATAGTTCGAAGACGATACCACTCATAAAGCATAACGGATAGTGTGTTGAGACTTTAGATACGCTATTTATCTTTCTGTAATTCATGTAACCGAGGTGTCATTAACTTTGTGATTTTAATGTTTATATTAAGACATTTATTTAGATGCGAGTAGCAAATTATTTGATGAAGACAGGGCAAATGATAAAGGTGGTTTACTTCACGACGCGCTGGCAATGTAAACTTTTTGATTTGTGGTTATGACGTGCAACATAATTGAACTAATATTCAACCCTATTTAAATTGAGATTTTAACAGTTTATGCAATTTATTAGAGACTAAGATGGGAATAAAAGTTTAAAACAGTTGACAGTTTTTCATAACTGTGGCAAGACGGCAGTTTACCACATGGGGCTTTCTTAGGACATACGATGTCGCAATAATAGTATACGAATTTGTTTTATATTGTAAGAGGACGTCTTCCCTCAGGAACCTAACAACAGCAGGACAAAGAAGGACACTACCCTGGTGGCACTCTTACGAGGTGTCGTAAAAGACGACTAAGGTAAAACTGCTGGCATGATCATCAGCGCCCAGAGAAGGAAAACTCTGCATTTATATCAAAACCCTCGCCAACCCGTCTGCCAAGCGTGGTGAGTATGGCAATTACCCCTCATGTGATTGAGGGAGGCCCGTGCCCCAGCAGTGGGGACTTAAATGGGCTGATGATGATGATGATGAAAAGTTTAAAACAATTGACAGTTTTTCATAACCAAATTTTATAAGATTTTTAAGCCAAGTTTTAAGTTTTATTCGGGAACCATATGCCACTTTCATGGATTTTTGAATCACTGAGCTACCATCGCTCTTGGTATAAACCAACCATCATCATATGGTTTTCAAAAATATAACGTTAAATTAACGGTACTCTAAATCATGAAATGTCGTTGAATTACTTTTTTTGTAATAAAATTAATGCATTGTAATGGTGAGTTGTCATTTATAGTCATTGGTTGTAAGAAGTAATTATAACTGTCAAATATTTGTGCCACGAATAAATTATGTGTAAATTGCAAGACAGCTTTCTAGAGCATTAGCATGCACACGCGGTATTTAAACGCGATAGCAATAACATCCTCATTTCTTCTTTATATTTGCAAAGACGATACCGTATAAAATGATACAGCATTTTTTGATTGGAGATGGGTTTTCTCTTGGCTTCACACAAAACTCTAAACTTGAGCATATGTCTACTTTAAATTTGCAGACCAACTGGTGGTCTGATTTCCCTGTGTTGATTACCTAAGAAGGTTGTACGACAGTCGGTGCATTGTAATTACTAGTTACGAAATCCTTCATCATTCATGGTCCGAGATTACCCCTGACTCCGGTGCGGAATGATAGGTAACCTGTGATGATAATTATTATTTCAGACTAGAGTAGTACTAGACTTAGGAGAAGCCTAGGATTGAGATCTGAATTGAGAGGCAGCACTTGACTGTTGGTCTATTGGTTTAAGTACCGGGCCGTGAACTCGCGGTTCTGGGTTCGATTCCCGGGTCGAGCAAACAGTATGTCTCGAATGTTTCGAACATAGCTCGGGTTTGTGATCACCAATCCACATTCGGCAAGCGTGGTGATTATTAAGCCTTATCCCATCATAGTAGCGATGACTTGATTTATATGATGGAGGTTTTTACCCTGCAGTGGCACAGTATATAGGCTGATACTTTACTTTATTTGACTGACAGAATAGCGCATTCGGTAGTGACCCTGCCTCATGCGCTAAAGGTCGTGGGTTCGATCCCCATCCTGGACACACATGAGCGCTGGAGTATCAAAACGCTTGTGTTTTCTGGTTGTAATATGCGTATTTAAATTTAAATGTATAATTCCTCCGTTGTCTGATATCCATAACACAAGTGCTTAAGCTACTTAAGACGGAATCAGGTCTATGATGTTGTATGAATTTATTATTTTAAAGTTAAATAAATGGAGAAAGTCTAGGAGTGACTATTTCGTAATATAATATGATCGAAGTTTAACGGTGGATAGGTACAGGCTGTTGATTGACCGTTTGAAAGAGATCAATAGTTTTTTTCTTCGACAAAACTTGTTTTACGATTACCTATTAGAAACAAAGGAAAAATTTGACGTCTTTCGCCCTTCACACACCGGAGATTTGCTTTTTCACGCGACTACGGCAAAGCCGAAAAGGAAGGATTATTATTTTAGCAGTCTTTGTATGTAAGTATGTAAATATGTTTGTATGTTCCAAAATTCTGCCTAAACTAACCAGCCAACTTTGATAAATGAGGTATCAATCCATTCCTTATTACTTTCCAGGTGACCTAGGCTTATATTTTATTTGAAAAAAATAGCACAGTAGGTGCTATACGGAAAAAAATCAAAACCCTTTTTGCCATTTTTTAATCAACGCAATTATTTACGTGACTATCAGTTGTGATAAAAAGGTCCTGTATTTTTTTAAAGCAAGATTAAGATATATCGTAAAAAATACTTTTTAAAAATACTAGCCCGACATTGAATTGACTTGAAAATTCATACAACATATCATACATTGGCCTGATTCCGCTTAAGCATTTGTATTACTGATATCAGACAACAGAGGAATACAAATATATACTGAAATACATACGTATGAGGCAAGAATCAGATCACTACCTACCAAATGCGCCATCCGACCAGCTGATGGTGTCAATGAGGTCTAATGCCTGTCTGTCGTATCATAAAAATAACACCAGGCAAATAAAAATAATCTAGTCAAATAAATACAATTAAATAAAGTATCATTACCATGCATTACATCTCAAACAAGTGAGATAAAAGGTGTAGGTACATAAGGAATCACGGACCATTTGTCATAACGTGAAATCATATTTTGTTCTTTCTTAACATAGATTAGTTTACTTTTTGGCTGTGTTGAAATGGGAACCAAAGAACATTGTGTCGTAAATAATAAAGACTATACCCTAGTGGCCCCGAACGGAGGATGGGGTTATTTAATTTGTGTTGCAAGTGTAGTTATTTTTGTAAGTGGCATTTTAGTTTTTACGGCTATTCTGTTAAAGTGGGTTGATAATTAAGTTTTCCTTTTTTTAAATTGACTGCTTCGGTGGTACAGTGGCTATGTATAGACTGATTCTAATCAACTAACATATATCATTTGACCTTTATTGCAATAAAAATAAGGTTTATCGTTCTAAGTTTCATTTCATAGATTTTTATTACTATGGACTTAAAGATCCATTTTTTTGTGACACCAATTGCTATAATTACAAGCTACATTTTACTGACTCAAGTGATTTACACTCTTACATCACAGCTGCATATTTAGACTCAATTTGGAAGACGACCATCTGTCTTCCAAATCGAGTCTAAATATGCATCTGAGTTTTCACTTTTCTTTGATTTAATTAAGTAGATTTTAATTTCGTTGATTCTAACCGTGGGAGATACCACAACGGCAGTGTCACTTTGTTTCGAGGGAGGGGGAGTTTAAGTTTGGAAATGCAGTTATGATCCCACTGTTGCTTCTCCCGTTTTCTCTGTGAATAAATACAGAAAAAACGGGAGACTTACATAATATATGGAATCCCTCGATTTTCTGCATGCCCATAAAGTTTGGAACATCTAGTCATTCTACTAGAGAGCGACAACATATCTACTGTCGTCTCTACTAGTCAATACATAGCCTTACAGGAAATGTTTCTATTATCAAAGAATAGTACCTACTCTGCGTTTCTCGCGGAACTTTCTACCTCGTACCTCAGTTCTGTGGTATTTCCTACCTCAACGACTTATGGACATTCAAAAGAAGAGCCTACACTTTTTGAAAAAGGCCGGCGACACTTTAGCAGTTTTTCTGATTTTGCAGATGTTTATAGGCGGCGTTGGTTACTTTCCATCAGGTGACCCGCTCACTCATTGGTCGCCTCTCATATAAAAAATAGTATTGATATTGAGCTAACATACAAATGTTGTTATATCGCTTACAGATTGCCACAACTGCTTTTATTCCATCATTTGGGATGATGTACAAAGAGCTGATTGACACATTGCCATTGGGATCAACTGAAATATCATTATTCTATTCACTCAATGGCCTCAGCTTTGCCATTTTTGGTAAGAATCCCACGTAGTAATACGCAATATTTTTTACAGAAAGAACTAAACTCACTTATCTTAAATATAAGATTAGGAGGGCTTAGTTCTTCGTCGAAATTCTACATAGGTATTTTTCATAATACCACTCTAAAGGTAACGTTTCAGACAAGAGCTGCATTACGTTTCGTGCGTACAATTAAAAGTCTCACTTTTCAATTTGGCCTAAATGATTGAAAGTAACGCAAAAAACGATAACTTTATACTCGTATAACAAACATTAAAAATTGGGCCCATAATAACTGGAGCCATTCGCAAAAATGTTTCATAAATTCTCGACGACAATGCAGTCCATACTAATAGGCTTCTGCCCATTTTGGAATAAAGGGAAAGCACACATTAAGGTGACGGGTAGGGCACACTAACGACGCCAATTGATTTTAATTTTTAGCTACTAAACCGGATCTATTTTAAACAATTTCGGGGTTGCAACCTCTCGTCATACACTTATACTATTTATTAAATAACCATGCACAAATGTTCGGTTTAACGCGTACGCGAAATTATGACTCTATTAGTACCAAGCATGTTGTCACGAGACAACGCAAGTGCGTTGTCTCGTACACAATAGCAGTGTTAAAAACGATACAATCTAACGATTCTTATTATTAGGATCACTTTACGGCACTTCACTGCACAAATAAACAGCAAATCTGTACACTAAAAACCACTAGACACTAATTTTTAAACCTTTGAATTGCATCAGCCCATGCGGCTTGTTTTAGCCTTACCCGCCGAATCCGTCATACTTTAAAAGGAAGAATTTGTTTTGACACTTCATGTCACTGAGTTAAAATGAAGTCCCGTAATGAAGTCCTTACCTACACTGTACGACTACGATCAAAGGCACTTCGGTGACATTGAGTATCCACCACCAGTGGGAGATGTGCGGATATTGTGTGTCCTTGGGACTCATGCACTCCACCGCGCACAATTCTTGACTCCCTACTAGTTATTAATCTATGTCCCTTTCCCTAAGTGTGCGTCCCCTTACTACTACTACTACCATCGTCGCACTTGGTGCGATACGGGTTTCGGGGTAAACCCTTTACCCGGGCTGCATCTCGCGCCATCTCTTGGCGCGGTGTTTTCGTTTCTCTGGGAAAGGAGGTCTTCCGACACTGTGCTGTTAGGGCGGTCTTCGACCCCTAAAGTGGGGCCTGCCGCCTGTACCATAAAAATGTGTGTAAATTAAGTGGACTGTAGTTTTGGCGAAACTAAAAACGAAAACAAAAAATGGTTGTTTGCTCTGCTAGACCGGGAATCGTAATCTTGTGCACTACTTACATGGAATCCCTGGAGCTTGTGGAACGGGTTCACACTAAAAGGTTCAAACCTAGCACATCTGAGACTAATGTTATCTTTACCCAAAGTGGAACACTCCTATTTGGCGCTAGTCAGTCAGAGAGGGGGGAAAAGGGTAGTCGCTGTGTTCAGTCTCGAGGGAGATGTACTCAGCGAGCTCTTTTGCTGTAGAATCCATTTTTTTTGTGCAGATTTTTTTTTTAATTTCTTTTTTTTTTACTTATTTCTTGTGTAATTTGTACATCTCCCTCAGTCGGTCTCTCAGCCCGTCGAGCCATTGCTGGCCGTCGTCTTCCGTTTCCTGCTGGGCGGGCAGTGCCCTTCTGGGGCCCCAGATGCCACATCACAGGTGGCGCCCTCTAGCGCCGAGCAGCCCGGGTCGTTTCTATGCCAGCCATGCGCGAACTCTCGCAGCCTGGCGAAGTTCATGACATGATGATCATTCGGTGAAATGCATAGGAGGGCGTTGTACCTACAACATTTTCTCTATAGGAAAATGTCAAAACCACTGATAGTTGTAAAGGAAACAGAATTACAGTTAAGCCAAAATAATAGGCCACATTTGACGTTTTTCTCTTAGAGAGGTGGCCTACTAAAACACTTCAATTAGAGTGAATAAACAAATACAAATACAAAATATTTATTTGCAAAATATGGGTAGTATAAAAAGCTGTTAAGTTTTGTACAATGGTTCGCCATATTTGGTCAAATACGGCAGGCAAAATTGGGCCAATGTTCATTAATATGGAATTAGCAAATTAAATTTAATTGATTACGTTACATTATATGGGAAACATTCAGCACTTTATAAATAGGTCACGATATATCGATACGTATTTCAAACGAACGTGAATCGGATACAATAATAATGGAAAAGAAGTTATTAGTACTTTTATTTGGAGAAATGTGAATCGAAATTATTGAAAAGAAAGAAGATAGTAGGTACCGCTTATATTGTGTGCCATATATTGTTTTTCTGTTTACCATGTTATTAATGTATTTGTATTTTTAAACTATAGAATAATATCATGATCATCATCATCATCACCATCAGCAACCCACACTCGTTCACTGCTGGACATAGGTCTCCCCTAATGCACGCCACTGCTCGCGATTTTCGGCCACTCTCATCCAGCCCACACCAGCTAGCCTTCGAATGTCATCATCCCATCTTGTCGCAGGGCGTCCTACACTACGCTTACCGAGTCGCGGTCTCCACTTAAGGACTTTACGGCTCCAACGGCTGTCAGTTCTGCGGCTAATAAGACCAGCCCACTGCCAATTCAGTTTGCTAATTCGGTGGGCTATGTCGGTGACTCTGGTTCTCTGTCAGATTACCGCACTTCTGATGCGGTCCTTCAGAGATACTCCGAGCATAGCCCTTTCCATAGCTCTTTGAGCTACTTTGAACCGGTGGACTAGTCCAGCCGTGAGTGTCCACGCTGTAAGTCATGACCGGAAGGACGCACTAGTCGAAGACTTTCGACTTAAGAATTAGAATAATATGTTTTATTTTAATCGGAATGAGACTTTTCATTTCTAGTTGAAAATTCCTACACGAGTAAACATTGTATTCTTTCGATTATTTGGGGAACATCCCTTGGGCTTAAATAGAAAATGGGTTGACAGATACAAAATTGTACCAACGTTCAATTCTCTAGAAAAGTAATTTTTTTAATAAGTTTTTTATTAGTTCCCACTATTGCCGAGTGCCAAATAATCTTGATCGGACTATATGTATCTATTATAAGCGAATGATGGATATTCCATTTGAATTCGAGTAGGCACTTGTTTAAACGTTCTACTTGTTTCAGGTTTTCTTA
The DNA here is from genome assembly GCA_019059595.1 of Marasmia exigua. Lineage (NCBI taxonomy): Eukaryota > Metazoa > Arthropoda > Insecta > Lepidoptera > Crambidae > Marasmia > Marasmia exigua. Next base: position 22,132,141 of record CM032463.1, read on the forward strand.
CGAGCCCACTGTTACACTACTTCAGTAAACGAAAACTAGCCTTTACTGCTGTTGCAGTGCATAATACAAACGTATTTATGATATTTGTTACATCTAAAATACAGTTTTATATCATTGGAATTCTCCAGGTTAGTTTTTACGCGGTAAAAGAGATACTCTTACCGGTTTATATTACCATAGATTCGGATTTGCCGTGTTTTTTTTATTTTAATTTATTCGATTTAATTAAAGTAAGTCCAACTACACTTAATAGGTGGTGTAATTTATCTATCTATGCTATTTATAAAGAGGTAAATCCTACTGTCAGCGGCAACGCTTATAGGTAATTTGAAATCACGAAACGCTTGCGCGATGTAATCGGCACCTAGCGCCATCTATTGGTGTAAAGCGGAACGAACGTCCCGAAACGAAGTGAGGGCGAGCCACTAGTTTATAATAAATGTAGAACATTTTTTAGTCTTCAGTTTCGTATTTTTAGTAAAATTGGTAAGAACTAATTAATTTGAAAACATAAAAAAGTTTATATTAAAAACTAGACAAATTTTATGTTAACATGTCCGTGAATGAATAAATTAACATGGCCATCGCATGAAAACACGATGTTATCGCTCAATTATGTACGTACACGGACGTTGTAAACCTAATAAGTACGTGAGTTCCAAACCAATCTATGTATTTATTTACCCACCTGGATATCCATAAAAAGTGGTAAGACCACAATATTATTATACGGCGTTGTTCCTTGATATTTAATAATATAAATTCTATAGTAACAATAGATAAGAAATAAATAAAATTATTTAATGATTTAATAAATACTATACAAAAACCGGCCAAGTGCGAGTCGGGCTCGCGCACAAAGGGTTCCGTAGCAGCAAAGTCCAAAATTACAGTTAAATCAACCTATCTCAAAAACTATAAGAGATACTTTGATCAAACCAAAAATCGTTGAAAGAGTTAATTAGCATGCATCACCTCTATTTTTTTTAGAATTTTATACCCCGTAGTTATAAAAATAGAGGGGGGGGGGGACATACTTTTTACGACTTTGAGAGCTGATATCTCAAAAACCGTTCACTTTAAGAAAAATGTTTTTTAGAAAACTTTATATCATTTTAAAAGACCTTTCCATTGATACCCCACACGGGTATGTACATCGAAAAAAAAAATTTCATCCCTCAGTTACATGTATGGGGGGCCCCACCCCCAATTCTTTTTTTTACTATTTAGTGTCATATTTTTGTAGCGGTTCATACAACACATATTCCCATCAAATTTCATCACTGTAGTACTTATAGTTTCCGAGTAAATCGGCTGTGACAGACGGACAGACGGACAGACGGACAGACGGACATGACGAAACTATAAGGGTTCCGTTTTTGCCATTTTGGCTACGGAACCCTAAAAAGCACTATACCTAGATATAAATATTTAAGCATAGGTATGAGTGTTTTTTTTTGTTTATTATTTATAATAATGAAATCGTTTTATTTATTTCTAAAGTTTTTATTTTGTTTACAGGGCTCCTCTTTTGGAATATTATTTAACATAACAAACGCAATACTTAACGAATATTTTGTAGAAAAAAGATTGTTTGCGAACAGCACTGTTCAAGCAATTACAGGTATTTTTCTTCTAGTTACCTAGTATGTAATCATTTGTAGACTTTCAGCTTGTTTATATGAAATATATATTTTTTAAATAACAATGTCAGAACGTCACATCACATTGATCTGACTCCGAGATAGGTAGCTCAAGCACCTGTGTTACGGATATCAGAATCAAAAGTGGGATTACAAATATATAAATTTAATACTTTTCTTTTGTAAATACTTACTTATATATATATGAAACACCCAGACCAATGCAAACAGACATGTTCATGCACACAAAATTTGTACTGTGCGGAGATCGGACCCGCAACCCTTAGACCAAAGGCAGAGTTCACTACCACTGTTCCAAACGGGTCCTCTTTATGTACGTAAAGTTACTTATTTTAATATGATTTTATGATATAAAAATGTATTTTTGCCATGTGTTGAAGATTATGGTAATTTAGTTATTACCATATTTCTTTTTTAATAATAACAATGTATGTTTTTTTCGCTTATCAGTAATTTCGCGTTTTATAAATATAATATACATTTTTTTTTCGCGTATCAGAAATGATGAGATCCGCAGGAGAACTAAGGTCACAGACGTAGCCCAAAGGGTTGCATGCCTCAAGTGGCAATGGGCAGGGCACATAGCGAGGAGAACAGACGGCCGTTGGGGCGGAAAGGTCCTCGAGTGGAGTCCACGTACAGGAAGTCGCAGTCGTGGCAGGCCTCCTACAAGGTGGACCGACGATCTGGTGAAGATCGCGGGAATCCATTGGATCCGGGAGGCACAGGACCGATCTGTGTGGAGAACATTGGGGGAGGCCTATGTCCAGCAGTAAACGTCTATTGGCTGAAATGATGATGATGATGTTTTTTTCAGGGGCAGCTGCTATGTTAGCGCCGCAATTCGTTAAAGTTGTACATGAGTCTTATGGGTTTAAGGGTTTAATTCTTATTCTTGCGGGTATTTCTTTACAAGGATTCTTTGCGGTTGCACTTATGCAACCAGTGGAGTATCATATGAAGAAAATTCCTATACAACAGGTAGAAAATGGTAAATATTATTATAAGATCTAACATTACTTTATAAAAAACCGAGTGTGTTAAGGTGACGGGTAGGGTAACACTAGCGACGCCAAACAATTTTAATTTTAGCTACTAAACCGAATCTATTTTAAACAATTTCGGGGTTACAACCTCTCGGCAAACACTTATACTATTTATTAAATAACTATGCACAAATGTTGGTGCTCGCTTACCATCAGGTGATCCGTCTGCTCGTCTGCCACCTATCACATAAAGAAAAATACATCACCATATTAAAAATTAACACTTGACGCTTAGTAAAAGTAAAAATACTTGCGCCTACGAATCCAAACGTTTTAAGTCAAAGGCGAGGTCAGCTCCTACGCCGGCGGCATTTCCACCGGGTAAACAAAAAAAAAAGAATGGGTCAAATAACGTGATTTTTATTTTTCAGAAACGCACTTGCTAATCACGAAGGATGATAATTTGCCTACAATCAAATTAAATGAGCTAGAACCATTTGAACAAATGGACAGAAAACTGCCTACTGATGTTAAAAATTCTCCTAGTGATAATAAAAAATCATCGTGGGTTGGGTATCTATAAAAAAAAAACTAAATAACTAGCATTTATAAAAGTGTGAAAAACAGTAAAGGGTTACTAACTGAACAGTGGATACTCTTATATTACTCCCACTCACACTGAAAGTCTTTGTTGGGTGTTTGGGACCACGAGATTGTAAAACCGCGTTCCGAAGCTCCAATTACTGTTTTTGAATGAGTCGCTTTGAATCAAGAACAGCTTGAGCTTGTCCGAATTGGATTCTTAGGCATTTCAGATCGCGATCTCGTGGCCCCAAATGCCCCACAACTCACGCAGGCTAGTTAAACTATGCTATTTAGTACTTATTTTTTAAAGTAAAGATGATCATTATCTAGTTTTTTAAATTTTCATGTTGCATTATAACTATAATTAATCAAGACGGGAATTAACACGATATTTATTATGTGATACAACATTGTGTACTCACATATTTTACTCGACGTTTCGGCTACGTTACAGCAGCCGTAGTCCCCTCGTGACCACGGCTGCTGTAACGTAGCCGTGTATAAAATATGTGAGTACACAATGTTGTATCACATAATAAATATCGTGTTAATTCCCGTCTTGATTAATTATGATCATTACCTTTCTCACAATACTAGGCTACCTGGTCAAAAATATGTCACTTTTTTTTTGCCGAGATTATTAATATTGTACCGCAAACGAATATAATGTGATACAATTCTGTTACAGGAACATATTCAAAGATATTTTCGATGTGGAAATTATAAAAGCAATGTTAAAAACCAACGCCACCTGGGCTATCCCTATCACAACGTTTGTAGATATATCGTTTGTAATCTATTTACCACTAACACTTTACTCGAGAGGTTGGATTGAGGTAAGTTTAAGTTATCTTGGTTTTATTAGAAAGATAACGTTGTCCACATGGCCTGAACAGTGGTTTCCAGTAAGAATGTTAAAAAAACCTTTCCTGTGGATTTTCGTTAAAACATAAAATAACTACAAAATCTTTCCTCTTTCTAATATTAATAGGGAAGAAGAGATTTTTAGTGGAATGGGTTTTTTTCAACTACAGGTTTGACCTATACTAAAAAAATAAAAATAAAAATATGAATTATATAATTAATCTATTAAAAATAATTATAGTTAATAAAACCAACACATGTGATGAGAGAAAAGCAACGTAAAAAAATCTTAATTATTTTTAGACGAAAATAGTAGCAATAACTTACAATCTCTTGTCGATGAAGTGAATCACTGGTAAAGTCGTATTGCTTCAAACATACCTGAAAATAAAATAAAACTGATAAAAATGTGCTTGTACTTGCTTTTTAAGGGGTGTTTATTTTATTAGTAGTAAAAATTTATGTTGTAACTTAAAATTAAAAAAAAGACAACCCGAACCCATAAAAACTTGATTGGCAATCAAGATGTTGACATGTTTTTATGAATAAAAACTATTATTACTTATCAAATCTGAACAAAAAACTTAAAAAATCGCTTGACCAATCGAAACACTGTGAGTCTTGAGCAATTGTGTCTACCTTATACTAAGTAAAAAAAAATATTTCCAGAATTCAGTAGCATGGGGCATAACTTTGCATGCATCGGGAGATTTGGCTGGGAGAACATTTTTCCTAATATTCAGCAAATGGATTAAGATCGACAGTCAAGTTATATACTTATTTGGGTTACTGATATCACTACTGGCTAGAATTGGTGAGTTTTGTATCATCGCGTAGTTCATTTTTAATAAGCATAGAAGTACTTTTTCAGCAATTGGTATCTATTTGTCGCCTGCAATGAAATGTAACGACTCTTAAGGCGGAACAATAAGTTCATATTTTAATGAAGTTGTATACTTATTAGTGAATGTGACTGTACATAAGTAATTAATTAGTTACGACAAATAATATCGTCTGACTATATAATTTAATAATAAAGTTAAAAGTAAAAAAAAAGTAAAGTATCAGCCTATAAACTGTCTTTAAACTGCCTGCAGTGAGACAGTTTACCCTGGCAAAGGCCTCCATCATAGAAATCAATTTATCGCTACTGTGATAGGGATTAGGCTTAATCACCACGCATGCCAAATGTGGATTGGTGACCAGAAACCTGAGCTATGTTCGTAAAATTCGAAACATACTTTTTCTGCTCGACCCGGGAATCGAACCCAGGATAAAAGTAATAAAAATTAAATTAAATTATCTCCCTGTAATTACAACTGAAACTAGCTGGGACTACTTAAAGCGCCTTGCCTTTCTAGTTTTTATGGAAATAGTGTTAAATTACGCAGGGACAAGATAAGCTGCGCAAAGTTTGACATTTTTTTTAAATTAATATTTTACAACATCACATACATTGTACTAACTCCGAGATAGGTAGCTCAAGCACCTGTGTTACGGATATCAGAATCAACAGTGGGACTACAAATATATACATATAATACTTTTGTAAATACATACTTATAATACAGAGGAAACACCCAGACCAATACAAACAAATATGTTCATGCACACAAATGTTTGTACTGTGCGGGGATCGAACCCGCAACCTTTGGACCAAAGGCAGCGTTCACTACCGCTGTTCCAAACGGGTCGTCAATGATGTTATAATATTTTATATCAAAACTTAAATTTCAGGTTTCCTATTCACAACAAGTGAATTTACGGTTTTATCCTTCTTAGCCCTCATTGGAATAGCAAGATCTATCATACCGCTGTTTATCAACATTTTGTTGTCGGAGATAGCGGGTTCCACTGAAAAGTTCCCGAGCGCCTTGGGCTTCTTGATGATCGTCTCGGGAATTATCAATTTCATTGTGGGTATTGTTGTCGGTAAGTCACTTTTAACTCTGGATTTATTACTAATATTAAGGGTTAAAGTATTTCAAATTTCAAATAGTTTTATTGCCAGTTAAGTGTTACAATGGGGTGTTACAATTAAATAATGCTGCTTTACTACTTAACCACCTTTTACAGGCATTGCAATATCTAAGTATGCTTATACATTAAGTTAAAAACCTACTAGTAAGAAAAACCTACTAAGTATCAAATTATCGATTTGTATGGAGATTTTCTGAGAAGTTGTGTTTCCCATAGTTACATTTTTTTAAAATTTCGTAGTAAATATTGATGCTACTGTTCTATATTAAACAGTGATTTAATGGACAACGTTTTAATTTACATATATATTTGGAATAGATTTTTAGGAAAATATTCTATTGTTAAAAATTTTCAAATGCTGAAAACAAAAGTTCTGCCAAGCAAAAATTGAGTCATTTTCAAGATCATATATTAATTTCTTGATTATTTCTTTTTGCATCTAGAAAAAAAATTCTGCGAAAAAAAAACCGCCTACAAATACCACGAACTAAAAAGTATAATTATTTTACACTTTACACATACACTTCAAAAACATTTTATAACAGTACACTCGAGTAAAGGTGTTACCGAAGTCGGCGCCCGATACTGTCTTGTAATTGAATACAACATTCAATTATTCAACAGGGATTAGACGCCGACTTCGGTAAAACCCTTTTCTCGAGTGTACTGTTACAAAATGTCATTTGAAGTGTAAAAAGTGTTAAAATATTATTTTACACTTTTTAGTTCGTGGTTTTTGAAGGCGGTTTTAGTGTCTTACTTTTTGGCAGCCCCCAATTTCATTATTTAACCCCAAGTACAAGTACTATGGGGCTACATATTTTACAAACCTATTTGATACATCTGTTGAGCCAATATTATTAAGCGCAGCTGTCACTTAAGGTGACGGGTAGGACACTAGCGACGCCAATTGAGTTTAATTATTAGGTACTAAATCGGATCAATTTTGAACAATTTTGGGATTACAACTTCTCGGCAAACACTTATACTATTTAGTAAATAACCATGCACAAATGTTGGGTCCAACGCGTACGCGAATTGATTACCGCCAAAAGCGGCCACTTTTAGCGTGAATCAATTTTTCGCGTATAAAAACGGACCCAACATTTGTGCATGGTTATTTAATAAATAGTATAAGTGTTTGCTAAGAGGTTGTAGCTCCGAAATTGTTTAAAATAGATCCGACTTAGTAGCTAAAAATTTAAATCGATTGGCGGCGCTAGTGTGCCCTACCCGTCACCTTAAATGAAAATATAAACCGGTACGACATTGAAATTTTCGAGAAACGAGCCTATACATTCCTAAAAAGCCGGCAACGCATATCCACTTCTTCTGGTATGGCTGATGTCCATGGGTGGCTGTGATCACTTACCATCAGGTGACCTACTCGCTCGTTTGCCTTCCCGTCTAATTAAACAAAGAATGATAGAAAAGAATAAGAATGAATTAATTTATGCCATTAAAGGGTCGTGGGTTCGAGCTACCCTGGACAAACGTTCATATGATGAATACTTGTGTTTGTTCAGTGTCTGGGTATAATATATTATGTGTTTAAGTAATGGGGGTTAAAGTATAAAATTGCCGTTTTTTTGTCTAGACACAACTAGATTAATAATTCCTACAAAAACCCAAAAAATACTGTGATTTATTTTTACTTTGATTAAAGACCATGTTTTAAGGTGTGTAATGTGCAGACCAGATAAAATTGTATTCTTGATGCAGAAAACAAAATCTTGAAACTGACTCTTTGTTGTGTTAGGCAGAATTGACGCTTTCAGCATTCATAACTTTTAAATAAACAATGCATTTTTCTGAAAACCTAACATATGTTCTAAGCGTTGTCCATTAAAGCACAGTTAAATATAAAACAGTGCCATTATTATTAACTTTGAAAATTAAATAAATCTCCATGCACGTCGGCAATTTCATACTACCCATAATATATAGATTTGTAATTCGTCTGTTGCCTGATATCCGTAGCACAAGTGCTTAGGCTACCTAGTACAGAATCAGGTCAACGTATGAGATGTTTTATGAAAAAAAAAATACAAGTAGGTTCGTATTGATACAAAACACAAAGTGCGACCCACAAGCCACTGCGCCACCGAGGCTGTGATGAGCAATATTCACATTAACTTATACAAGTATTTGTTCGCAGGCGTTATACGAGACTACACCAACAGCTACACGGTCATCATTTGGATGTTCAATGGCTTGACTGTTTTATGTATGACCTCGTTGGACTATAGAGTTGGTATACAAACGGTGGCACCGGATAAGGGCATCTAGGTTTATAACATGTATATACTCGTGTTTATGTTAGTTATAAATAAATTAAAATTTAATTTAAAAAAACACACTATTAATTTCCAGTCAGTCTGAAATACCAGATTCCGTAAGTACCTTCGTGTGTTTGCTCGTAGTTGTAAGTAAATCATTACATAAGTATAGCAAATATCACAATATTATAATAAGTCGCAGCGAGCTGTTTGCCTGTTAATTCGATCTCGTCATTCCATATTCGTCTTACCTCCAGCCAGAACTAATTTAAGTTATCACGCTCCTCTGCTCAGGAGCCCAATTCTCGTGCTCGTAATATTTTGAAAACATGGCGGATATCACTTGAAAATCATACAAAAAAAAATATGTTTTAGTGATATATGTCGTATGAAAAGAAATCTCACGAGCCCGAGAATTGGGCTCCAGATTTTGTGGGACATACAATGAATTTCACCTGAAGGATATTGATATTTCTTTCGACTCCTTGTCTAGCTATAGGCGAAAGTGTTTTTATTTATTATCTGGTAGGTAGCAAACTTCTAATAAAATGTTGTTTTGTTAAATAATTTTATTAAGTATTTTTATTTCTACTTTAGTTTATCTTTTGTGTTTTTACGTAGATTTTTATCAATTTTTTGTACACTTATAAAGGGTATATTTATAGGACCTGTATGTACTATATTCAGCATTTTTTTATACATATATATACTGTTGGTGTACCTTTTCAATAAATAAAATGTTAAAATGATACCACGGCGTCACTCAAAACCGGCATGAAACCGCCTGCACTGTGTTTTGCCGAGGGTACAACAGGTTGGAACAACAAATGAAACAAATAAGGCGATTTCTACATTTTGTATTAGGTACATAGGTATTTGTGATTAGTATATTGTACTCACTGAACAGAACCAATGTCTGTCACACAACATAGTTCTGGAGTTGAGCGTACTGCAGTTTCTAGTTTAGAACAACGTGGACCTTCAAGACCTGGGCCTTCAAGACCTTCTGGACCTTCGAGACTTTGAGGAACTGCGAGTTCGAGAAAAACCACTATTTGATAAGCCTGAATAGAATTCCTGGGAAAAGAACAGAGAGAAAAAGGAGCCTAGGTTGAAAACATAAAAAAATATTATCGAAAGAAATGAAGCGAATACCTACAGCACGAAAAAGGGCCACCAAAGTACGCCAAGAGTGTAAGCAATGTATGAAAGGTTTTTGCCACTCCTGTTTTTTTTTTTAATTCACAAGTGATTATTTAGATTATAAATGTAGGTTGATTGTGTCTTTTTTATTCATAGTATACTATCAGTTTCAAGATCATTGTCATTTTGTAGTGCCTGGAGGCGATTATTGTTAAAATAAACCAGTCTACATGTTAAAAACACTTTTATTTACATTACCATTCATAAATCATATTTAAAAATAACTATTTACATTTTGTGGTATGTTTCTTTACCTTTATACGCATTTTTCCTTTATTCACAGGTCCACAAGATTTCATAAAGATATTCATAAGTCCAATCAATTTATTGAAGTATAACATGTAGTTAAGGTGCATAGGTGTCGTAAAAGGCGACTAAGGTAAAGCTGCTGGCATGATCATCAGCACCCAGAGAAGGAAAACTCTGCATTTATATCAAAATCCTCGCCAACCCGTCTGCCAAGCGTGGTGAATATGGCAATTACCCCTCATGTGATTGAGGGAGGCCCGTGCCCCAGGAGTGGGGACTTAAATAGGGCTGATGATGATGATGAGGGTGCATAGGTGTAGTGCCCCCCTATGGGGCACTGGACTGTGAACGTGTGTACTAGGAATGTTATTGAAGTACACTTAACATCAGGTGAGATTGAGGTCGGATGATTGTTTGTCGTCGTAACATAAAACAATATATTATTCCACCATATGTGCTTTACATTATATACTGGTTTGCATAGACGAGTAACTGTCTACTGGCTAGGCAGCAACTTGCACTGTGTAATACAAAAAAAATCTGTATTTCAAGAATTTCATAACATTATTTAATTTTCTTTCGTTCAATTGGACGCGAGAGCAAATTGCTCGTAGCTCATTTTTCAGCATCCCCATACCCGTCTCAAAGGGATTATGAAATATCTTTACATTTCACTCCCCTGCCTGGCAACAGCTCTATTTTTGATTCACTCGCTTCAAGTCGTGCGCACAACTTTTTCTGATTTTCGTTCGATATCTGATATTCCGCATTTTTCAATCGCTTGACCGCAACGAGCGACCTCACCCACTTAATGCAGTCTAGTGACTCAAATTGAGCGACGTCAAAATAAACGTTTATTGTCCATGTTTTTAAAACAAGAACAAAAAAGCAAACATTCATATATGTGCAGCCTTTAATTTATGGCTTTTACGTTCCGTTTTCAATGCGGAAGTTATCGGCTTTCTTGAAATTCTCCATGAAACAGATAAAATGTAAACTTTCCTCAGTATAATTGGCAAAAATAAGGAAAATCGGCTTCATGTGACTTGGAAAACGAATGCATGTCTCATTTTTATAATGTGATAATTGGCAGACGAGCAGATGGATCACCTAATGGTAAGCGATTGGACGCTCATGGATACCCGTAACTCTAGTGGAGTTACAAGAGCGCTACCAACCTTTAAACCCCCTTTCTCCGTTGCCTCCGCTATAGCAGAGACACTGCTTCACGCCGGTTTTCTGAGAGGCCATGGTATCACTCCGATCGAGCCAGCCCATTCGTGCCAAGGCGTGGCTCTCCCACGATTATGTCATACAAGCGATTCAAATATAGGACCCCTCGATGAAAGTTATTTATTCTCAGCAGTCGTTGATTGACCGAGTGACCCAGAGCAAATTTGAATAATTAATTTATATTTGTTTTCTCTGGTATCTTTCCTATAAAAAACAAGGTGATTCTGTTTGGTTACAGTCAATACGGAATTTACCCAAACGATTAACTTTATAGTTGTGTAAGAGTGATTAGTTCTTTATTGCCTCATAATCGTTAGTACATAATTTTAGTGAGATGGTAGCTCAATGGATTAGAACAAGTGCCTTCCAAACGGGGAGCTTGTAAGTTTAAATCCGACCATACATCGTCACCTGGAGCCAAATTCTCGTGCCTCTCGAGCTTGTGATATTTATTATATGACATAATAGCACTAAAACATAGTTTTTTGGATGGATTTCATGCGATATCCGCCATGTTTTTTCATTTCGAAAATGCCGAGGATTGGGCTCCTGGCATCTTCTGGGAAAACGCGTTTCATCCTAGACCTCAACGTGGCGTCGCTTTCCATCAGGTGGTATTGTGTTTAAGCGTTAGCCTATGTCCAACAAAAAAAAATCCGGCTAAGTACGAGTTGGACTCGCCCATGAAGGGTTCCGTAGCAGCAAGTAAGAAATATGGAAGGTAAATTGCGGTTTACGATTTATAACGTATTAAAAAAAAAGAACTAATCACTATATCTAGTTCAAACCAATTTTCGTTGTTAGTTTATCATGATTATGTACATCATATATTTTTTTAAGTTTTATAATTCATTTATTATAGAAGTTAGGGGGGACACAATTTACCACTTTGGGAGCGTCTCTTGCGCAAAGTATTGTGTTTAGAAAAAAATGATGCTAAAGACCTCAACATCATTTTAAAAGACCTATCCATAGATACCCCACACATATGGTTTGATAAAAAAAAATTGGTGAGTTTCAGTTTCTAGTATGGTCCCCACCCTGGACAAACATTCTTGCGAATGAACACTTGTGGTTTTGTTTCAGTTCTGGTGGTAATTTATGTATTTAAGTATATATTTGTGTTTTCCCTCTTTTTGTCTGATACTGTACACAAGTGCTTAAGCTACTTATATGGAATCCAGGGTCAACGTAATGGAGGTTTGAGAATTAGATTATATTTTATATTTTAAAATTTTTCGAAAAAATCGTAATGTGGTTAACAAAATACATCTATTTACCAAGTTTCAATAGGAATAGTTCTTATAGTTTCGGAGAAAAGTGGCTGTGACATACGGACGGACGGACAGACATGACGAATCTATAAGGGTTCCGTTTTTTGCCATTTGGCTACGGAACCCTAAAAAAGAAACACCTCTGTAATCAATCTACATTTAATAGTATCATGTATATTATATTATATTGAAGCCGTTCGTTACTGACAAAATTTTTAAATGAGAAAAAAACGCATTTTTACACTCGGCCCGCGGATTTAGCTCTCGTATGTGTAGTGGGTTGCACGCAAGATAAATATTTCGTATTATTTACCCAATCCGTGTTCCGGCCCACGCGCATACCTACCTAAAAACCATTACGCATTTATTTAATGTCAAGCGTAATCCCATAATGAAAGGTACGGCTTATGCCTTCGAGTTTCTTCTATACAATAATACATTAGCACATACGTTAGTATATGTTAGAATTGGCAACTACAAGTGGGGACACTCAAAAACCAATTCAAGCGAGTTGGCACAGATCCGCGAGAAATGCTTAAACTGCCCGTTAGTACCAGTCAAGTTATACACTTGGCAATGGCTGGCTCAACCTGCTTTATATGGTTTTTTTTTATCTAAGAGATTAGCCATGCATCCATCATAGGTATAATGATTTCCTCTTTTACGGTATTTGGGCTGTGATGTCGAAAAATAACGTTTAGCCAAGAATGCAGGACATTTAAGCACTTTTTGTCCGCGGCTTCGTTCGCGTTAGAAAGAGACAAAAAGTTGCCTATGTAGTGACATAGTGGAGGGATGGATAGTGATCCATCCCTCCAACTATCTCTACTTAAAAATCACGTCAATACGTCGCTCCGTTTTGCCGTGAAAGACGGACAAACAACAGACACACATACTTTCAACTTTATAATTACTCGTATTAAGGATAAGTGCATGTGTGCAGATACAAGTGCATTGTCATATCCTCATATTTCGATTGGACACTTTTGTGACATTGCTCGAGAGGACGTATTTTTTCGAGTCACGGGGGTAAAAGACATCCAATATTCAGATTCCAGACTGATAATTCCTAATAAAAATCAAAAAGAAGATACAAGTTTTTGTCCGACCCGGAATTGAACCAGGAACTTTGCACAGTGCGACGGCTTTCAAAGTGCAACCCACTAATAACTGTGTTACCGAGGCATTCACATATCCATCCATCATATTATACGGGATGTAGCTATCAACAAACATTTACCCACCTCTTCTACCAAACGGTTCAAAACGTTGAAAATTGATTAAACATTTTGTCGACTCCCTGTTTTAGCTACTACACTTATAAAATGAACAAGTTTCGTAACCGATTTTGTATTAAAAGTTAATTTTTTTATGCAAATTTTCAAATTTTATTAAACAATTTTGTTCATAATGATTAGGTTGTAGAAGAGGTGGTTAAAGGAGTGTAATCTACATGTTTACGGATACACTCTGTACGTACGAGTACAATGGCACCATTTTCCTGCAGACTAAACCTCCCCCTTATAACAAATCGCGAACTAAGGAAAGTCACAACATTGAGTGTTGGAACAGGATAACATGAGCTTTAGTACGATAATAACTTAAGTACGCGATTTGTAATAAGGTGGTATGTGTATGCTACGACCCTTGTAGATACAACAGTTGTAGGATGCCGGTACATTCTAATTCTATAGTGGTACGTCCTAATAACACTACCTTTACACACATTAGCGATGTTTCTGATTTCGCGGGTGTTTATGGGTGGCGTTGATTACTTTCAATCAGGTGACTCGCTTGCTCGTTTGTCCGCCTCTAGCATAAATAAAACATAAGTACATTGTTTTCATACAATGCAATGCGTCAAATTTTTTAAATTGATTCTCAAAGGCAAACAAATTTGGTTCAATATTAGTTAAAATATTCAAGCAATTTACAGATTGGTAACGAAACGACCAAGCGGGTCACTTGATGGTTAGTGATCATCACTGCCCATGGACATCTGCTAACACCAGAAAGAATTCAGATGAGTTGCTGGTCTATAATGATGATATAGGGTCTTTTCGTCAAGAATTTAATGTCGTCCGACTTCAGAACTACGACTGCGGGAAGATAAAAGTGTACCTACAAAAAGTTAACACTTTAGTCTTCATCTTACTTAGTACTTAAGTTGTGTATTTTGTGCAATAAAGTATATCTATCTATCTAAGCGTGCAAAAATTACCGGTTGCGGCCAAAGCTCTCACTTTGGAACCCGGACCGCCGGGGAACCCTTAGACCATGATTCAGGATTTGGGGAATCTGGTAATAGTTTATTTGCTAAGCTCAAGATTTTAAAAAATATAAACTAGGTCGTCGTCAGCCCATTTAAGTCCCCATTGCTGGGACACGGGCCTCCCTCAATCACATGAGGGGTAATTGCTATGCTCACCACGCTTGGCAAACGGGTTGGCGAGTGTTTTGATATAAATGCAGAGTTTTCCTTCTCTGGGTGCTGATGATCATGCTAGCAGTATTACCTTAGTCGCCTTTTACGACGCCTCGGTAAGTGAGGGGAGTGAGATCGGTGATAGGCTAGTTACCAATAGAAAAAATTATCAATTAAAAATATAACGTCTAGCCGGTTTTATGGTCATTCAAAGATTCATGGAAAAGACCATTTTAGACCACCAAAGTATGAAATTATTAAAAAATAATTATACCATTGAATAACCTATAGAATTTGCACCAATTATTATAATAGAACGCTGGACATAAACGAAACATTTGACATAACTAACAAACAAAATTCAAAAGTAATGCATACAAATTACTTGCGTGTGACGTCACATGGCAGTCGCCATTTGTATGGAGCGTTATGGGTTTGACTTGATCTGACGCTGACTGTACATGACTGTATTACTGTTTTAAGTTTATTAAATAAAGAAAAATATTGACAGTTCATCACAAAAACATGTTTATTAAGTAATTTCTTATCTGTACTCGTATATCATTCTCGGTAAAAGCTCTTGATTCCGGGATAGTCTGCACATCGAAGCTTCTATCGTTTTCGAGCGTTCTCTATAGCGCCAGCGGTTCGACCCGTTATATCAAGCTATGCCCTTAGGTCCCTCAGAGGGACTTCAACTTCGTAAGTTAACAAACTTATTAAGTTAAGTAGAGATTTCATAATACTATAAAAAAAATACTTTTCCACAAACGGAACAAAAGTGGGAGATGTGTAAATGTACCTATTTTTGCTGGTTTGAACGTTCCTTCGAGTTTAGATTTTAAGCTTGATTTGAATAGTATCCATTGCAAATTTGACCGAGGGAGAGCAACGCTTCGGCATGAATCTTCACAGAAAACCGGCGTGAAGCAGCACTGTGCTGTGTTTCGCTGCGCTGCGTGAGGGTACTGGAAGCCAAATCCGGTGGAAAGGGGGATTTAAAGGTTGGCAGCGGACTTGTGACTCCTCTGGTGTCGCGACTGTCTATGAGCGGCGACAATCGCTTACCATCAGGCGATCTATCTGCTCGTCTGCCACCCATCACATAAAATAGTAAAATGCCTGTATATTTGCGTGGACTTAGATAGACAACTCGAAGATTGCCTCAACACTCATTAAAAACTATGCTGCAAGACAACTGTAAAAAATAAGATAAGACAAACATCCCACCTGTGTTGCATTAATGACAACATTTATTATAAGCAATTAAACTAATTGGACCAGTTTCCTAAAGTATTCCGAACCCTACCGACAAGACACTTAAATTAGAAAATGTTTGTAACTAATTAAATATTCTTAAAATCGGAAATGCGACGAATGTACAGATAGCAATAACACGTCGATTTTATCTTCATATATTTACATTTTACCATCGGGCCACTCAAATGTAAGCAGCACTCTGCTCTGAAGGTATGTATTGTGTCCTGCCTCACGCTAATGGGGTTCGATTTCCACTCAGGACATACATTCACGTGATAAAAATTTGTGTTTGATCTATCTCCGAGTGTAATGTACTACATTTGTAACTCTGCTGTCAGATATCAGCAACACAACGGAATCAGAGCAATGAACGATATGTTGTCGTGAGAATTTATTTGTTGATTCTGATATCCATTGCACAACTGCTAAGCTTCTTTCTTTGTTCCACTACTACACAGATATAACCACTTGTAAATTATTTTTACCACCCAGAGGATTTTGTCTTTTAGGGTTAGGTCGATGTATTGTCCACCCACCGAGTCAAGTGTGTCAATCAATCAATCAGCCTATCGCCGTCCACTGCTGAAAGTAGGCCTCCTGAGAGCGCAAATCCACCGGTCCTGAGTAGTCTGCATCCAGCTCACACCACCGCAGGGCGTCCAACACTGCGTTTCCCAACGTGGCGACCACTCCACTCCAGTACGTGTCGACTGCATCTTTCATCAGTACGTCTAGAGACATGTCCGACCCATCTCCACTTCAGCGTCCTGAATCCAGATCCTGCGAGCAATTTCTATGACTTTAGTTCTCTGACGAATAACTTCGTTACGAATTTTATCCGCCAGAGAAACTCCGAACATAGCACGCTCCATCGCCCGCTGAGTTACCTTAAACTTGTGGATCAGCCCCGCAGTGTATCCACGTTTCGGCTCCGTATGCCATTACTGTTAAAAAGCACTGGTTAAAGACCCTGGTCTTAAGACAAGTGTGTATAACTTTAAAAAATCAACTAGCCCTACCTTGGACCAAGGTAGGAGTAGGTTCTTGGTTGAAACAAAATTACAGTTCATACAATAAACTCACTGTACTTGGCAATAAGGTATATTTTTGCAGTTCCTTGTAAGCGAGCCCGCATCTGTTGTCTGTACCTTCATTCATAGTGATATTAATTAGTAGCAAGAATGTTTGTTATTAGTAAACTGTGGTAGCCGTCGAGTGGAATTGAATACAGATAACCGGAAGGGCCTGCTTTATTTGTACAATCTGTAAGTGTACTTGACTGATAATATTACCACATTTTACGTAATGAGAAATATCATTAGGCACTTTGATTTATTAAATTTAGATCCTTAAAAAAATGCATTGTTTAAGCTTCTTTGTGCAAATAATAATTTTCCCAAAGATAGCAATTACAAGCTGCTTTTATGTTTTTAAATACTTACCCTAACAGGGTGCAACTGTATAATTTTTATATAATAGGTACAATATTGTGTGATTGTAATAATGCAAATAAATAAAACTAGACTAAACGTCGTATATAGATCGTCAATTCTATCGTTTGATCAGCATTTTTTTATTGCAAACTACTGTTCATCATCATCAGCCCATTTAAGTCCCCACTGCTGGGGCACGGGCCTCCCTCAATCACATGAGGGGTAATTGCCATACTCACCACGCTTGGCAGACGGGTTGGCGAGGGTCAAGACCCTGAACTGTGCATTTATATCAAGATATAAATGCACAGTTTTCCTTCTCTGGTGCTAATGATCATGCCAGCAGCTTTACCTTAGTCGCCTTTTACGACACCTCGGTAAGAGTGAGGGTGGCCTATTCTACTCTGCCGGGGACCACACGGCTAAACTACTGTTACCTAGAAGTTAAATGAAATGAAATCATTGAGGTCCCTCCTCTTGCTTTATCTCAATAGTAACAGGTTATGCAGTTATCAGCACTAAGTCTCTATCCAGATCTACGCGTCAATGGGCGGCATTTCGTAATACATTGCTTGCTTAAAAGGAAGTGTGTTACATTTACGTCAGTGTAACTACGGCTCGAAACGATTCATAACATTTTTATAATTGAACAGTTTGCTGTAACTTTATAGATAAAAATGATTAATACCCACGTGTAGCCATAGGGGCAGCCTGACGGACAGACCATTAAATCTATTAACTGATCACTAATCAGCCCGTATCCATTCCTAGGTCAAAGTCATCTAATTACGCAACTCTTTCCTCTACCTTTACGGTAATTTTAGCGGTAGGTACTTATATATAGTAAACTAGCTGACCCGGCAAACGTTGTTTTGCCATATAAATAAAAGGGTTGATCGTAGAAGGGTGAAAATTGAGGATTGTATGTATTTTTGTATGTTGTATCATAAAAAAAGAGAAATTAAAAATTTTGTCTAAAAAATAAAAATAAAAATTTAGGGGTGGACTACCCCTAACATTTAGGGGGATGAAAAATAGATGTTGGCCGATTCTCATAGATACCGGATAATCACAAAAAATTTCATCAAAATCGGTCAAGCCGTTTCGGAGGAGTATGGCAACGAAAACTGTGACACGAGAATTTAATATATTAGATAGAAAAAGTAATGGTCTCTTCGTAATTAAATATCATACAGGATGGCTTGTTTTTAGTACTCCAACATTTATTTTAGATGCTTTACAACGGGGCTTATCTGAAACACCCTCATTGGATGTTCCGTGACTTATAGTAGTTTTTTTTTTATGTGACAGATGGCAGACGAGCAGACGGGTCATCTGATGGTAAACGATTGCCGCCACATATGGTCACCTGCAACACCAGTGGAGTCACAAGTTTGCCAACCTTCAAAACACAAAGTATGAAAATTTACCGTCGAACGAGACAAAAAAAAATCTTACTTTTTTATGCTTCTATACAAGTAAAAAATAACATAAAAAGAACATTTAGAATAAAAAACAAAAAAATCCTAAGGAACATCGGGTGAAATAGAAAAAAAAAACACCTACCCATACAAAAGTCATCAGGTGATTTATGCAATTTGTATGGGAAGGTAGTTTTTTTTTATATTTTACTCTATGTTAGTGTTAGTATAGTACCTTCTTTACATGAGGACTATAATATTTGTATATGCTTGTCTCACATTTTTGCTTGTGATTTTTTTGTTAAAATAGGTAAAAAAGGGTATTTGTTTTATACTACAGGAGGACAAACGAGCAAGCGAGTCATCTGATGGAAAGTAATCAACAACGCCCATGAACATTCGCGAAATCAGAGAGATCATAATGTGTTGCCGGCCTTTTTAAAAAAGAGTACGCCTTCTCTTCCGTCATCCGGAAAAACTCCTGCAGCCAAACCGTTCCACAGAACTGAGGTACTACAGTACCGCTAGAAGTAGGTATTGCACAATGGACAACATTTCAAATTTTTAACATGTCCATATTGTTTTTTTATATGAAAGTAGACATAAAATTAACAGACCCATATTTTTTCTTTTTTCAAAATTTGTCCATTTTCATGCATAAAATAATTATTGAAATTCTTTTTATTCTAAATAGACGTAAGCGCCAAATGACGTCATCGCACGGCTGAATACAGCGATATTCCTTTGCTTATCATTGTTTTAATAAAAAAAAGGTACTACTGTCAAATGTAAATAATACTAGTGTCAACATTGTCAACGTCATTCATACATTCAACGTTGACAAGTTGTCTTTTTTTTTGACAGTTACATGTCATGAGTTTGGCATTACGTAAATTTAAAACTATAATGTGCTAAGCAAAGAAATATTTTACATTCTGCCGTCCGATGACGTCATCTTACGTTTTTTAGTTTTTAATTTTTTTCTCAGTAAATAAGCAATATAAAAAATGAATAAATATATATTCGAGCAGCGGAAAAGTAAACAAAGAATTGGTATTTTTTGTTTCAGAGCTTAGCAATTTTGAAATGTTGTCCATTATTGCTAGAATGAAACAATAAAACGTAATTATGAAAAAATCTTAAATAATCACCTACCTACTCTTATAATATCTTAAATAATTAGAAGTAAAATATGTGGCAACAATAGGTAAATAATATGACAAACAATTTTAATAAATGTTAGAAAATTACATTGTTATCTCCCGCTTATCAAAGATAATATCCTCTAACCAGTTACGACGATGGTAGGGCTTTTAGACTGGCCCGATAGGTTTTTAAGGTGCTACAGGTTTAGGCACGTTGGACTTTAGTTCAGCGCCTGACTTCGAAATAGATTTTGCTGTTTTTAAATTATCCGTAAAATTGCGTCCAAATAGTCAACTTTTGTGCCTTGAATTTGATCTTTTAAATCTTTTTTAAGTTTGTTCAAAAGGAGACCTCTTCTTATAGATATTAATGTTGGATGTCACATAGCATACGCACAGCATCCATCAATAGCTGCAGCTACCTGGATCCTTTTTATTATTTGACATTTAAGGAGTTACCTACAGCTTCCGTTACACAGGAGATAGCTACAGCTAATGGAGAATGTTAATTGGTATACAAAGTGACTTAAAACTATAGTCCCAGTAGAGCTAATATCTATACAAATACACAAGTTTTTATTTCATCAAAACATACTAAATATTCATGAATTTATAGAAAATTGAGCGCACTAGTACTGTGACATCACCGTAAAACTCTTTTTTTTTTAAATGATGTAGATATCTCGGCAAATACATGACGTATCCTAATACACAATATTTTCAGTCATTATTTTAATTTTAAACGGAATCGATTATCGGGACACGCGAGTGGACTGAGCTAGTGTTGCGAAGTACTGGGACGGCGATGACGTCACTTTACTACCCGTGTGTTTTGAAATCAAATATCTCGGAAACTACACGACGTATCGTAGTAATTTTCTCAATCGTTTTTTTTTTTATTTTCATTCGAGCTTAAGAATTTACTGATTATTCTCTGTTGTATTTACTTGCCTTCAACACTCTGATCTCTTTTTGAGACTGAATCTGTAATGGCAGCTTTCACTTCAGGATTCAGAGATGGCGCCCCAATAAGGGAAGAGTTGGAGGGCATGACATATTAATTTTGGAGTTCTTTGCGTTACTCACTAACCAACCCCGAGGTTGCTATATGCTCTTGTCTAACAGCTAAGGCAGGTAGTATCTCCTTACTCGTGATTTTAGGTACAGTCGGATCTTCACCAAGAATAACCAAAACATCACTGTCAAGTTGTGCTCCTGGGGCGTCAGCGAATGATGGACCGGGAATTGAATCAGGCGCCGGGCCGGTCGTGGGCGCAAGGGCGGGCGCGGGTGCTAGGGCCAGCGCGGGCGCGGGTCCCAGCGCAGGTGCGGGGTTGGAGTTGGAGTCGGACGCGGCCGAGCTGGCCGCCATCTCAGACGCTGGCAGTTTCAATCATTTCGAGCGCCCGCTCGGGTGTCACAATATCAGACCTTACTGATTGGTATGACTGCAATTGCTTATCACTAACTACTTCCGATTCTATAGGATATTCTGAAATTAATTAAATTGCTAACATGTAGGTATTGTTTTTTTGTAATTTTTTGTTTTGGACGAAAACTAATCCAAATCAAAATAGATTTACGACGCACTTTTTGTTTAGACTGCCTATTCTAAATAGAGAAACATACTGTGTATGATTGAACATGTACATCGACAGAGTGACAGTCCTTCCTCAACTGCCCGCATCTTCGATGTCATGAGCTGAGATGAGGTAAAAAACAGGGATGCCTTCGTAATTCGAAACCTCATGCATTGAAGCGTACCAAAAGTTCTCGGTGAGCTAGAATACCGTCGTTCTCTGCGCCGGGCTTTTTTCAATCTTACGCAATTGTCTGGCAAGATGGTTGTATTCATCCGGATCACTAATTTTTCGTTTCGGCATCACTAATACACTACGAACACAGCACAAATTACAACAAAACTATAACATTTTTATATATTGCAAACGGAGCACCGAAGTGGCAAAGCACTGGAACGCGAATGGTCCCGGCTGTCATTTGTCAAACGATAGAGATTCAATGACTACCCTCACAAAAAAATACTAGGATTACCCTCTCAATTAAAGTGCACAAGTGGCGAATCGGTGCTAAGGCGGTACTACATAGTATTATGCCAATCCTGAGGACGAAAACTAAAATATAATTTTGGATTACCGCTAAAAGTGGCCACTTTTGTACTAGATAAAAATTAAAATAAATTGGCGTCGCCAGTGTGTCTTCTTTTATTTGCTTTTTGCTTCTAAAAATTCTCCTTTTTTTCTTATAATAATTGTTGGCATTACAATCAAGTTATCAATATTGTAAACAAAAATTTAAAATGTCTGACACAAAAATGCAACATTCTAACATTATTTTATTTTATTCCTGACTTGATAAAGCTTATTTTCAAATCCGTGGCCCATGCAATCGGTTCGCTTATAAAGTTAAAAAATCTTTTTAAATAAGTTTTAATGGCCAATTAGTGTTTAAAATGTCCCTAACAGTACTGCGGCCTGAAAATGTATCTTATTACAAAGGAATAGGGCAAGAATGAATCTGGATGCAGTAGTTACAATGGAATTATTTTGTTTTGAAAGTAGGTAAATAACGAGACAGATGTCAATGAGATCAGCCTTAGTTTACAATGGAAAGGACTGATGTAACGATCATAATTAAATTATCATTTCTAGGCATCCATTGAGTAAAGTCAACCAAAAATGTTTCCCAGTTAAAAGTGACCTATATGATCACCACTAGCCGTGACATCAAAGATTTGAGATAGGTGGTTGTTGTCTTTTTATTATTATGAAGGTAGACTGTTAAGCTCTGGTGTCAGATTTTCAACATGGACAACGATTAAGTTCCATCAGCTCGATGCTTCCTCCGAAGAATGTGATCATCTTTCTTTCGCGTAGTTCTATACCGTAAGCTCCAGATATATGAGCCTCTCCCCTGGTGATGAGCTTATCTTAACATAAAACCAGCCAGTTACATAATAAACCCCTTTCTTTTCTTCCTCATTGCCAATAGTAGGAAATTGTTGGGAGTGCAGCGTAAAGCCTCACTCCACAAACTTCCGCGGAAGTGATTAAAGACTGCATCATCCTAATCAAAGTCATTTCAGAGGTACAAATAGCAGTATGCCCGGCTTGAGAATTTTAACCATAGTATGTAACTTGACTGAATTTTCTCGTTTTTCGCTGAAAGAGTAGAAGCGAAGGGATCTAGAAAGTTTAACAGAGAGATCAAGGCATCAATACAGTTCCGGTTCTTCCGGTTTTCTAATTAAAGAAAAACCGGTTAAACAAATTTTATATTTAGGGACCTGAAATATAAAACTAAAATAAATTAAAATTATGTCAAAGTACACATGAAATTATAAAAATAAAAAGTAATTAAATAAAATAACAAACAAAATTATTAAATCCCTCACTAAAAATAAAAAAACAAACAAAATTACACATCCACTAACGGCCAAAAACAGGCAACTCACCCCCGCCCGCCTCCGACGCAAAGGTGCCCATCACACTCGCCGCATTACGAGATACACGTTTCAGAAACTTTTTCCGAAACATGCAGGTTTCCTCACGATGTTTTCCCTCAGCGCCGAGCAGAAGGTAATGGTAGAAATACGCACATAGATTTGAAAAAACCATTGGTACATGCTCAAATTCGAACCTCGACTACCTGCGTGGAAGGCGCGTTCGTATCCATTGAGCTACCATCGCTCAACCTATACTACTACCCTGATAGGTATATAAAATGAATTTTTATTTCATGTTGTAATATGTAAACTCAATCACTTGTTGAATACTAGGTATTTAAATAGGTAAAATAAGCAACAAGATGATTGAGCGATTAAAAAATAATTGACTAATATTAAGAACTGAGTCACCACCCATTCATTACTAGTATTACAAAATGTACAATTATATGATATTAACCAGGTTAATTAGTCAATAGATTCCTTTTGCTTAATCTCAATTAGGTATTCATTGTATTTTTAGTTTACTTAACATTCTATTAGAGTCAATTAAATAAATCAATCAAAGTCGTTTTAGTTACGCCACTTATAAACAAGGAATGGTTTGGGCTGTCATTTAATGGATGCATTTTAATTCCAATAACAGAATAACTATTACATAAATACCGAAAATCCAAATAAATCGTAAAAGTGCGAGTTCAACTCGCACGCGAAGGGTTCCGTACCGTTGATTTAATACTTATAATTCAGTATATATGTAAAATTAAGTATTTTGTGAATATTTTAAGTGCCTACCTGTTTATTGATATCGAACATAAATAGTAAAAAAATGCGTTTTTGTATCCCCTTACATATTTTTTATAATTATAATTATAATAGCTTTTTACCTATGAAATTGCCGTTTTGTAGGACGTATTTCCTAGAAGATGTATTTTCCATACAAACTATTTTTTTATTTGTAAAGTAACCGTTAATGCTACTACTCCATAATTAACTGTCATTTAATGGACAAGCGTGGAACGAGTAGAATAGTTTTCAGAAAAACACCTTTAATTTTTAAAAGTATTACTTATTAATAAAAACGTCAATTCTGTCATGTAAAAAAAGGATAATTTTCAAGTTATTTTTTGCATCATAAATACAAATAATGTCTCACCATCATCACCATTTCAGCCTATAAACGTCTTCTGAACATTATGCTTAATGGGTCAAGAAAACAGTGGAGTCACAAGGGCTCGCTTTTCACCGGATCGGGCCTATATTTATTTTATTATAATTATAATAGCTTTTTACCTATGAAATTGCCGTTTTGTATGACGTATTTCCTAGAAGATGTATTTTCCATACAAACTATTTTTTAATTTGTAAAGTAACCGTTAATGCTACTACTCCATAATTAACTGTCATTTAATGGACAACGTGGAACGAGTAGAATAGTTTTTCAGAAAAACACCTTTAATTTTTTAAAAGTATTACTTATTAATAAAAACGTCAATTCTGTCAAGTAAAAAAAGGATAATTTTCAAGTTATTTTTTTGCATCATAAATACAATAATGTCTCACCATCATCACCATTTCAGCCTATAAACGTCTTCTGAACATTATGCTTAATGGGTCAAGAAAACAGTGGAGTCACAAGGGCTCGCTTTTCACCGGATCGGGCCTACGGTACCCTCACTCACGCAGCGAAACACAGCACAGTGATGCTTCCCGGTTTTCTGTGAGGCCGTGGTATCACTCCGGTCAAGCCGGCCCATTTATGCTGCAGTGTGGCTCTCTATAAATCTCTCTATGACCGTGCATAGGTAAAGACCTATTATTATTTATCATTAAAGTAAAAATAGAACTGAGTATTTTGCGAATATTTCAAGTGCCTAACTGTTGTCGTTAATATCAAGCATAAATTGCATTTGTTGCTCTTGGCATATAGCCTGGTTAAATATTTATTTTATTTTGATTTTAGTATTTCTCGTTATAACACATACAACATAACAGAAATAGATAATTTGTGACAATTTCCTGTTCAACTTTTGAGGTCCTTGAGATACAGCCTGGTGATAGACAGATGGACGCACGGACATTGAAGTCTCAGTAATAGGGTCCTGTTTCTACCCATTCTGCACGGAACCCTAAAAAAGCGGAACGAAATTTCCTGGGAGACTCTAGTAGAATATGTTCTGAATCGCAATTTGATTAGAATTTATTTACGTTTAGAAGCCTATACCCAGACATAGAATGTCCTATGCCGGATTTTACGACTCCTTCTCATTATAAATCAGGGTATGCTTCTGGTGCGATAGGCCTTGCCAAGGTTACGATGGTCGGAGATACTCTTAATAATAAACAACCATTGATCTCGAGACAGGTTTTATTGCAAGTGATGTTACAGATACGATATGTTAGGGTAAGAATAAAAGAAATGAAACAAAAAAATACAATATGCTACAAAAGTCATATCAAAAGGTACAATAGTGAGGCAATAGTGCTGACAAGCGCTTACCCTGCTTGACAGATTCCTATATGAGGACTGCATGTAGTTTACTCCATTTTCTGATTTTATTCTGGATGCTCCTGATGGTATGGAGCCTACTCCCGTAAATTTCTAGAAGGACCGAATCAAAAAACGCCAATTGATTCGATGAATTTTTAAAGAGGAGTCTAGTGCGCGTAAGAGGCCAGTGTACTTGCATTATATGCATCGTTACACTGGGACTCTTATAGCATATAAGAGCGATGGTAGCTCAATGGATACGAACGCGCCTTCCACGCAGGTGGTCGAGGTTCGATACCGAGAATGCACCATTTTTTTCAAACCTATGTGCGTATTTCTACCATTACCATCTGCTGCACGTTTCTGAAACGTGTTACCATGATTCAGTTGGTCTGGTTCCCCTGTTAAAGTGTTTCGAAGGTCAGACGGCAGTCGCTTCATTGCAATTACCAGACCGCCCCAATCCTGAATCATGGTGCGTACCCTGGGCTCCAAAGCGACAGCATGGGACGCAACCGGGAATCACACGTTAAGAGGAAGAAGAATATACTCGGACTCTTATGACTATCAGTAGTATCGTTTGTTGCCCCTCAGTGCGTTGCACTTAGCAGGGGTAGCTTCCAGGGCTACCAAAAAAAATAAAACTCAGCTTTTGCATCGTCACGGACACATTGTTATCCTAATCATCGCGAATAAATAATGTATGAAAATGTAAAACTCTAAAAGTAATTTTTAATATAACTTTTCAAGTACCTAACATCTATAGTGACCAAAGCTCACTATTATATTTTTGGTATTTGGCAATAAGCACACAATTCCAACACTAAGTTATCTAACTAATTTGAGATCAAAATTGATTGCACAAAGCGGTGCTAAATTACCAATCAGGTTTTAACCCGTCGGGGGTCTAAAAGTCAGTTAGGCCTAGTAATTAAACATCCCAACCCTAACCTTGCCAATGCTCTACTAATTGTCGAACCAATCCCCGTGATATAAGTAGGTCAACCACTGCCCGATGGCCATTCGTCGCGCGAGATTATATCCGAATGAATACCACCGCAGACGCGCACACGCATGCGTTCGTCGTTTAAATTTAAATTAATTTGGTAAAACTTAACCGCCGATCTCAACGTTTATTCAACTATTTCGCAGTGCATATCACTTGTTTGTCAATTGTGTTTATGGAAAATCCGAAGTTTCTATTTGATATTGTGTAACTCGTATCCTCAATTAAGATAATTGTTTTAATCCTCGAAACAAACGTTTTGTGAATAATATAGACGATAAGAAGATTTATTGGACCACCAGTGGAGTTATAAAGGGAATATTGTGGAGTGAAACGTTCAAATAAGCGTGAGCCATGAAGAGTGTGTTGACGGAGAAGATGAGTGAAGACTGCAGCAGTACAAGTGATGATGATAAATTCGACTATGTGCCCCCTGAAGGTGGCTGGGGATATCTTATCTGCATTGGCGTATCTGTGATATTTGTGAGTACTTCTTTGCAACGAGGTTCGAGTTGAAGTACATATCTAACACCATACTAACTGTTACTGTGTGATATACTCTTACATAAATAATTAAAATTAGGCTCGTTGCCTTCAATTATATTATAAAAAAAAATGTAGGCTTAAGTATAGTCAAAATGCTCACTTTTGGTTCGTTGTTGTATTAAGTATAGTCAAAATGCTCACTTTTGGTTCGTTCGTAAATGGACAAACTGCAAGAAATATTGCCACAACTGAAAAATGTAAATTAGACAAACTTTGAAATTTAAATAACCTTTAAAAATCACCAAATACGGATAGAACCATCGTAGAATTCAGAAGCACCATCTCTACCTTATTCTCCGCATATGATGGACGGCCATGATAATCTCCCCCGGGACACCAAAAAAAGCAATAAACCACCAAAAAGTTTATTCTGGTGCATGTTATAAAAGATGATAGTAATGTCGCAACTATATTTTAATAGCTATTAATATTATTACAGTTAAATAGGAAGTCTCAATAAATTTAAATATTCACATAGCTCATCGAAGTCCCAAAACTGGTTATGTACTTTTTTATTCGTATCAAATGTCTAAACAAATTATCACTGAGTTACGTGATTGCATTCGACAATGTATATGGTAGGTACTCTTCATTATTTTCTATTTTATCGGAATTAATCAAACAGAAAATAACTGGCAGGTATATTAGTGTATAGGACAAAATGTTCCAATTTTTTTTTGGTCAATAGGCTAACGCTTGACCCATCGCATATGATGCGAAGCGAGGGCTAGGATGATACGCGTTTGCTTAAAAGATGCCTGTTCACTCTTGGATTACAGATGTCTAGATTATAGTGGTCAGGAAAAACAGACCTCGACAGGGAGTTCCATTCCTTAGCATTAATTCCATCACAAGATGACAAAGCGTGACGAGAAGTGCTCTAATCTTTATGTTGAATTTATATTTCGCACGAAACGATTCGCTTGAAATAATTTTATAATACGGATTGCCAATGAATGGAACTCCTTGCCAAGGTCTGTTATTCCTGACCACTATTAATCTGGATTATGTGTTTCTAAAGCTAGAGTTATCTAGCATCTTCTAGGCAAACGCGCTACATCCATTACCTAGTTGTCACTCTTCATCTAGTGAAATCGTGGTCAAGTTTATTCATCTCATCTCAGTATGTAGTCTCTGGTTTCATCCAAAACTGTCGCTTTGGAGCCCGTCGTATTTAAAACATGATTCTGGTTTTGGGAAGTCTGGTTATTACAAGGAAGCGACTACCGTCTGACCATGGCAAGGGAATCACACCAACTGAACTGGCGTGGGAGAGCCATGCTTCGGCATGAATGGGCCGGCTTGACCTCTTACAGAAAACCGTCGTGAAGCAGCACTGTGCTGTGTTTTGCTGCGTGAGTGAGGGTTCTGGAGTGGAGAAAGGGGGGTTTAAAGGTTGGCAGCGCACTTGTGACTCTACTGGTGTCGCAATCGTTTACCATCAGGTGATCCGCTCTGCCAGCCTAACACATAAAAAACTGAAAAGTATACACATTTCAGAAACTCTGAAACGTGTATGGTTCCTGATGATATTTTCCCTCACCGCCAATATATAGGTAGAAATATGAACATAGATTTGGAAAATCTAGACGATGAACGTCTAGATTCTCGGATAGCTCGGAATGGATGGATAGTGCTGTCTTATATCCATTTAGATACCAGCACTCTAGCTTATAGCTTAAAATATGGAAATTGACTTTAATAAACAAAGTCAACCAGAGTCACCGACATAGCCCACAGAATTAGCAAACTGAAGTGGCAGTGGGCTTGTCATATTAGCCGCAGAACTGACAGCCGTTGGAGCCGTAAAGTCCTTGAGTGGAGACCGCGACTCGGTAAGCGTAGTGTAGGACGCCCTGCGACAAGATGGGATGATGACATTCGAAGGCTGGCTGGTGTGGGCTGGATGAGAGTGGCCGAAAATCGGGAGCAGTGGCGTGCATTAGGGGAGACCTATGTCCAGCAGTGGAAGAGTGTGGGTTGCTGATGAAACAAAGTCAAACAATTAACACTAAGTATTAAGGTGACGGGTAGGGCACACTAGAAATGCCGGATCTATTTTAAAAAAAAAGTGTTTGCCGAGAGGTTGTAAACCTCTCGGCAAACACTTTTTCGAGAGGTTGTAATCCCGAAATTGTTTAAAATAGATCCGGTTTAGTAGCTAGCTAAAATAGATTGGCGTCGCTAGTGTGCCCTACCCGTCACCTTAAGGTTTTCAGTGAAATAAAAAGGGAAATATAATAGCATAATAAATAATAATATCCTCCAACCGATTTCAGCTAAGGCGGCTAATCTCAATCTACGATCAGCCATTTACGCAGTATATATTATAGTGCTCAAGTGTGTGAGCAGACACAAGTGCACTCTCTATTCCCTTACCCTCATATTCCGATGGGACACAAGTGTGACACGACCGGAGAGGGATCGGGATATTATAATAACAAAGTCGATTTATCGCGAAAAAAGTTATTATTATTATAAAAGAAAGAAGAGTGACCATTTGGACTTAACTGTGATAAACTCGCGTTAAATACTTGGCTATCATAAACCATTCAGATCTTTCCTAGGCTCTCTGTACAAATAAACGTTATATAACTCGTTGTGGGTTTCCCTATTAGACTTGTAGACAAGACTTATCTATTATAGCTCAATGATGCATAATGCATTCGTAATAGACAAATGACATTCTGACAACTAGGCCAACTCCAGGAGGGAGAGGAAAAAGTCAGCACACATTTTCATAAGTAAATAACATATGTTTTTAGGGTTTCGTAGCCAAATGGAAAAAAAAAACGGAACCCTTATAGATTCGTCATGTCTGTCCGTCTGTCCTTCCGTGCGTATGTCACAGCCACTTTTTTCCGAAACTATAAGTACTATAATATTGAAACTTGGCAAATAGATGTATTTTGTTAGCCGCATTACGATTTTTACACACAAATAGGAAAAAATATTTAAAAAATTGAGGGGTCCCCATACTTAGAACCGAACAGTGTGTCTCTCCCCCCCCCCCCCCCCCTCTAACTACTATAATCGAAGAATTATGAAACTAAAAAAATACATTTCCACGAAAACTAACAATAAAAATTGGTTTGAACTAGGTCTAGTGAGTAGTTTTTTTTTAATACGTTATAAACCGTAACCCGCAATTTACATTCCATTTAGTCAACTCAATTGTTTTACAACTAAGTAATATCTTACTTGCTTCTACGGAACCCTTCATAGGCGAATTCGACTCGTACTTGGCTGTTCTTTTTTCTTTTGCAAAAGATTTCAATAAAAAAACCAACAAAGTATGTTCATACTTTCTTAATCGTTGATATTGGCCAACGTAGCTTAAAATGGGGCTTAGATGACATTATTTTATATAACCTTCTAATTAAAATTATACTAATAAATTAAAGCGAGTAAAACAAAACTAAACATTCATTTTCAAGGAAATCAGGGGTCACAATATTGTTCTTTAGTCAGACTTATCTCATAACATGTGATCGACTTCCTCAGAGCAAAGTACCTCATAAATTATAATGTAAATATATTCCTCAAGGCCCTTAAAGGAAGGCGAATCGATGATGATGCCCTATTGCACCACCAATCATTAATAGGGCCGAATCAGAGTTTGTTGATAGCCTGCAGTCAACAAACAAACAATGTCAAGATAATTTATCTTCAGTACAGTCGACTACAAAATGCTCTTTAGCTATAATAATAACTATAATGGTGATATTTTTATGTAAATGGAGGTAAAACAGCCATTAATTTTATATTGATCATTTTAGATGAATAAAGTATATTCTTTATTTTGTTAATAATAATAATTTTATTACTCTATGTTCCTTGGGGAAGAATGTTTTTTTTTTCAAAAGAAGAAAGAAAGAAAGAAATGTAGAAATACTTCTGAGGTATTCAAAAAAAATCTGTGTTTAATTCAAAGACATAGCACCCTAACTTATCAAGATAATTTATCTTCGGTACAGTCTACTACAAAATGCTCTGTAGCTATAATAATAACTATAATGGTGTTTTTTGTATAAATGGAGGTAAACAGCCAGTTATTTTATTTTGATCATTTTAGATGAATAAAGTATATTCTTAATTTTGTTAATAACAATAATTTTATTAGACTCTATGTTCCTTGGGGTTTTTAATTTTTTTTTAAAGTGTAGAAATGCTTATGGGTTATTCAAAACAAAATCTGTGTATAATTCATAGACAGCACCCTAACCATACTGAGCCTTTACATAGAAAGCCATACTTGAAAAACCGTGCGACATTCTTTCTCTACCGCACCCATATAGATAGATAGATAGATATACTTTATTGCACAAAATACACAACTTAAGTACTAGGCATTACAGAAATTTTGTGTACAATTTCGGCGGTTTTATCGCTGAAAGCGATTTCTGCCAGACAACCTTCGGTTAAAGGACATTTGATAGTAGAGAAGGGGTAGGGGGTGCAATATTCAATAAGGAAAGAAAAAAAAAAGAAACTGTAAATGTTAAAATATAACATATAACCCTAATACATAAATAAAATACAGTATTATAAACTAATAAATAAGTTATGCTCAAATACATACACATAATATTGTGAGATCGATATCAGAAAAAGACAAAAATAATAATTAATATGATAATCAAATGGATCTAAGATGGATCCATTGGACATGCATTAAAGCTGCGTCAGGGTCAGTTGGATCTCTTTCACACTCTGTGACGTTTTTTTTCCGTTTGAAGCGCGCATTTTATAATTTAGTACTTTCTGCTTGACGTTTCGACCGCGTCACATCGACCATCCGTCGACTCGACCGAGTTACATGCCGTCAAAAAGGCACGCTGCTATTGAAAAATGATAAAGCACTGACGTACTGAAATGTACTTGTTTAATATTGTCGTGTTTAGTCTCGTTTATACCAATTATTTATTTAATGCAACTTTTGACTCAAATAAATGTTAGACACATCGCTTACAATGACCTTAACAGTTTCAAAGTAGAAAGCAAGTTATAGTCACTTGTATTATTGGTACGAGTATCAAAAAAAGTCACGTCACAACGCAACGCAATATACTTAAAAACTAAATAAATAAATAATATACATATTGTGACGGCAATTTGCTAATCAAAAATATCTCCTTTTTGTGTTGAACTGGTTACATGGAGTGAAGTGGATAAGATTCACTTTTTTTTTGTACTTTTTGTAGATTGCTGGCACAGCCCACCAGCCAGTTTTCGGATTCATATACAACGACTTCTTAGACGAGTTGGGAGTGGGTACAGGAGCTGTCACCGTTGTGTATGGAGTATTTCAAGTCACATTAGCAATAGCTGGTAAGTTTCACTGTACATAATCTTGTCTCACATAGTAAATTTCGTGTGAAATCCCGTCTTAAATAATTATAGGTTTCACTGTCTTTCTTGATTATAAAAAAAATGTGATAAAGTATACCAAAACTCACAACTCCACTTTTCAAGTGAACTTTTTTGACAAAAACTAGTACCTAAGTAAATATTTCTGGTATTAGATGTTCCTCTTTTTTGCTTTGATCAACAATTAATTCTGGAATATTTTGCGAAGAAATTTACTGTGCGTATGCATTTTTGCAGACGATTTAATATAAAACTAAATATAATAAACTAAATTGACAGGCCTATTGTTTGCGCGGCAGGTGCGCCTGAAGCTTTATTAAAATTATTTTCCATAAAGAAAACATGACTGGATTTCGCGGTGTAGAACCATATTTAAAATTATTCATTGCTGCACCAGCTTGACAGGCTCATCCAACCATATTCTCAAAACATGTTTGTTCCAGGTTTCTCAGCAAACATTGCCCTGAAAAGGCTGTCCTTACGACAAGTCGGTCTTATTGGGGCATTCATATACACGCTGGCTTCATTTCTAGCAATATTTGTCGTCTCAACAACGCAGCTTATCATAACGAATGGCTTCCTCCAGGGTCTGGGGATGGGCCTCCTTATACCAATATCTTACACAAGCTTCAACAGCTATTTCACGAAGAAAAAGGTGCTTTATTTGAGTCTATGTAAAGCATCTATTGGGTTGATCACGATGGTGTACCCGCTATTTATAAAGTTTACTATGAATGAGTACGGGTTCAGGGGGACACTGGCGATACTCTGCGGGATTTCGGCGCATAGTATATTTGGTGCAATAGTTATGCACCCAGTGAAGTGGCATATGGTGAAACAGCCAAAAATGTGCGAGAAGATTGTTTGTAAGTTGCATTTTTTTTACTTTTGTATTTTAGTTGAAACATTCTTTGAATATAAGACCCTATAACCAGTTCACGTTACAAAGTTATGAGTATGATGATACTCATTTAAGAATAAGAAATAATTTATTGACCACAACACATTACATACAAATCTAAATAAGGACAAAACATTATCAAGTTGCGGCCAACAAGGTTCAGCCTCAGCATGCGTTACAACAACCGCTAAGCAGCCGCTGCAGCGCTGATTTTCAGGCTGTACGTTCGAGCGACGAATCATAATAAAACATACAACATGAAAAAAATACTGACAATATTAATAGAAAACGGAAAAGTACATCTATAACGTGAACATGAATAACAAGACGCATACATACAGATCCAATAAAAAAAAATAATGCAACATTAATATAAATAAATTAATATAAACCGGTACATATTAGGTACATAAATAAACAAACAAAAACAATGCTTCCACAAATACAATAAATAGAAATAACGACAGTGGCGCCATCATTCACTTTTTTATTCACACACCCTCCAGTGACGGTGGCGCCATCTTTGTTACGGGAGAACGTGTCAAATTGTGACTGAAGTATGTTGTAAAAAGCTTACAAAGTCGTTCTAAAAATAAATTTTCGTAGCTTTCACGCTATTGCTTGTAAATTATTATGTATGTGACCGGCAGCTATAATCCAGATATCGGCTATGTCAAAACACTTATCATCGCCCGACGTTACTGGTTTCTCCTAATGCACTAGGTGTATTTTAAGAGCTTGAATATGAATTTGCTAAAATAGCTTTTCCATAATCTTACGTAGTTACTGACTTAGTACCTAACAGAATGGATAAACAAAGAATTTATCTTTACAATGACAAAATATCACGTGTGAGAATCACGTGACTTTGATATTTACAATATGATAAACTTACTCTCACAACATCGTAAAAATAACAACAAATCATTTGTAACTTTGAGCACATGAGTATGTGAAATAACTACTTGTGTGCTTTGAATCTAAGTGACGTTTTGATAAGTAGGTACTGACTATTGACCTCTATGATTATTAGACTGCCAATTAAAGATAACTTTAACATTTGTTAACGTTATCTTTAACGCACGTTCTCAAAGTTCATGCTGCATTGAACTTTTTCTTAAATAAGAAATAGTTCAATACAGCATGAACTTTAAGAACTGGCTCAAACCGGATCCGTATGACTTGATAAATAAATAAATATATAAATACCTGTGATTGTATATGTCGACGTTGTAAATGAAAAACTATTTAAAACGCTATCAATGGTAACTAAAGACTAAAAATCCAAAAAAAACTTAGTATATCATTATATCCATGCTACATAAAAACACACACACATACGCGCACTCACTCCTCTTCGCACAAAAATGCGCACACACACATGCACGCATGCAAAAATGGGAAGACACTGGTCTCCACGACACAGGGAATCCTAGTGTGGAGTCCAGCGTTACACTATATCATGTATTATTTTTTAAATATAATTTCATTGTAATAGGTCAGTGTAAAATTATGTATGTCATCATCATCATCATCAGCCCATTTTAGTCCCCACTGCTGGGGCACAGGCCTCCCTCAATCACATGAGGGGTAGTTGCCATACTCACCACGCTTGGCAGACGGGTTGGCGAGGGTTTTGATATAAGTGCAGAGTTTTCCTTCTCTGGGTGCTGATGATCATGCCAGCAGCTTTACCTTAGTCGCCTTTTACGACACCTCGGTAAGAGTGAGGGTGGCCTATTCTACTCTTCCGGGACCACACGGCCATTATGTATGTACCGAATAAATATTTTATTTTATTTATTTTATAAATATCTTGTCTGATCAATAGATTTTTAGGAAACTTACCTTGTCAAGTAGGTACATAAATCTCATATCGTACATTGATTTTTTCTAGACATAATAGAATATTAACATAATTTTCTTTTACTGAATAATAATATACAGAGAAATGGAAAAAAGAGAATGTAATTTAATGAAAAAATAATGTCTAATTGTCACATAGATGATTTACCGGCTGCGTCCAAAGCCGCCGCATCAAAGTGCGAAAACATAACAAACATGTGGATATTCCTTTGTCAACATTTTGTCCCTTATGAGTAATCCCTAATCTTAACTTGTCGTACCCTTATTAACACAAAGGCCACCAAACGCCGGATCATTATAACAGAGATTAACATACAATTGAATTTCATCCCTTTGACTGAGAGAAACTTTGTGGTGGAACCTCAGGACGAGAGGATGTAATTTCAAATTTAACAGCCTCGCTCGAAGATGTCGAAGAAATTTCATTAGAAGTCTTCGTACGGGTGTAACAAATGTCAGAATTGCAAATTTGTAAGATGCGTGTGTAAGTTTATTGTTTCTCAAATTTTACTTTGGGGCAGAAGCCGAAACTATCGTCCTAGGTACTATAAGGATTGAAACCAACATATATTCCTTACTTGTTTGACTTTTGACTTTCGTAACCTGAAAAATATTAAATATAGGTATGGGTACGCGGAAAGCTTTCTACCAACAACCTCTCTAAGCCTACATGACACTCTCGCCAGAAGCTCATAAATTCTCTTAATAAATTACTGACATTAAACCGACAGCCAGCAACAAAGGAGTTCACCATCGTTACAGTACACACCACACTATGTTACGCTAAAATATTAATAGCGGTAGATCCAACGTCAATTTTCTCCTATTTCATTTTGGACCTCTTTATAACTTCATAGACAGTATTTTAGCATAGGTAAACAAGTTTAATAATCTTAGTCCTTTGGTGATTGAGGCACCTCGACAATATTCTGAGATAGCCACGCCAGCAATGTACTACACTAACTTGTCAAATCTCTTCATTCGATTCTCGACTTCATGTCAACCAAATTTGGTTCAATATCAATTGAGGATACAGACGTAGTAATGTGTACATTATCTTTACTATGTATATTAGCAAAATATTATGAGTGAGAACAATTGTGCCCTTATTTATTTTGCTGTGATATTAAAATCGTAATATTGTATCCACAAAGCGAGGCAAACAGAGAGCGCGTCAATCAAAATAATTAATTTGGTTTGAAACGGAAGTTAAATCTAAATGACAGCAATTTAGAAAAGGCAAAGGAAGGGAAAAGGGGCTCATTAATTTCAAAGAACCTGTTCTGTAAATAAGTTTATTATACAATATATTTGACAATGGAACTACAGATGAAGAAACAAATTATTTATCAAAAAGATGATTGTTTTACCTAAGGGTTTTTGTGATCTTATAAGTAAAATATTTACTAAAGAGAGTATTACTTAATATTATCGAACATAATCAAATTAAGTAAATGACCAACCCAAATAGGAAAAAAAAGAAATATTATATGCTTCTATTAAACATATCAATATCTAATGAAACAAATCTGCTCACACAAACAAGTAAAATCCAATACATTTCCAATTTTTCAGTGATTCCGCCAACCCCCGCCTCTGCCGACGAAGCGAAGGAAAAATTCGATTTCAAAAGCATCGGACTTAACAAGGGAGATAACGCTAGATCAGAGCAAAATTTGTATTCGAATTCGAATTCAAGTGAACATGAAAGCTCAAAGGGTTCACAGATACTTTTGGCGCCGAAGGTTACTGTTTCTCGTCGGTTGAGTATACCAGTGGTTCTGATTCCGGCCAGTGAAGCGAATAGCAGATTCAATTCGGCGGATAATGTTTACATGGAGAATTTATACAAAGCGGCATCGGTTTCGAGCTTGGGTAACTTCGGCAACATCGCAGCTGAGCCTATGCCGATTATCAAGAATAAGGAGGGGAAATGGTGAGTATTTTTATGGTACTTATTAATATAGAAAAATCTTTAATTCTTTTACTATATAAAACTTAAAGCCCTTTTAAGGTGGGAGAGCCACGCTTCGGCATGAATTAGCCGGCTCAACCGGAGTGATCATCATCAGCCCATTTAAGTCCCCACTGCTGGGGCACGGGCCTCCCTCAATCACATGAGGGGTAATTGCCATACTCACCACGCTTGGCAGACGGGTTGGCGAGGGTTTTGATATAAGTGCAGAGTTTTCCTTCTCTGGGACCGGAGTGATACCACGGCCCAATAGAAAACCGGTGTACTAGCATGACCGGCGGCCACCGCTTGCCAACAGGCGATCTGTTAAAACAATACCGTCCTGTAACAAACAGGTTACGTTAGGCATTGCATACAAACAATAGAAATGGACAGCGAGTGTGAAAGGGACGGGGATATACCTTACCAGCACTAACATATCGATGCAGTTGATGCTGTGGCAGCATTATACAGGCTTGTAGGGACTTGAAATTTCTTCTTTCAAAGTCTAATATTGGAGGGTAAAAATTATGAAATGTGAAATAAATATTATACTTTCCAAAGATATAAACGCCCTGTTGGTCTAGTGGTTTAAGTACTGGGCCGTGATCTCAGGGGATCCTGGGTTCGATTCCCGGGTCAAGCAAATTAAAAGTATGTTTCGAATTTTCGAAACATAGCTCGGGTCTGTGGTCGGTTTAAGCCGTGGTGTTAAGCGTGGTGATTAAGCTTAATCCTATCATAGTAGCGACGACTTGATTTCTATGTTGGAGGCCTTTGCCCTGCAATGGGACAGTATATAGGCTGATACAGAGATATCGAGCTGATTCCGGTGAAAAATAAATGGTTGTGCGAAAAAACCTCGAATTTATAAGCTATAGAGAAAGTACAAAGCCGCTACAAAGGCTGGATTGGTGACAGGTGGCTGAAACAGAATGGCGAATTCTCGTGTCGGAGACCAAGATCCAATTCGGGTCCCTGAGCCAGCGTAGTAAGTAAGTAAGTAAGAGAAAGTACCCAAGATGTAGGTAATCATTTGCAGTTAAATGAGTGACGCACAGAATATAATACTAATCAAGCAATATCGCCATAAATCTAGAACTTAGATATGCGGATGTAATAATACTGTCTAAGGACGCATTATCTTCAAATGATAATGAATTCTATGCAACTGGTCATAAGGTCAAATGCGTAACAAGAACACGTGATAATATATGATAAAGATAACGAGAAAATTTAGATGAAACATTTCAAAACTAGTGTAACATTTCTCTGTATAGAGATTGTAATGTTTTTAGGTTTTATGTTTAGGTCCACTTGAACTTTGTTTAGTTTTTAAGTTTATTAGATAAAAACTGGCTTAAAAAATGCTGGCTCTCCCACGGTCAATCTACGGTCTATCTAACCTATAGATAATGTTGTTCCGTAGAACAAAATAAAGTCATAAACATTATTATTGCTTTCAGGCAAACTGTAGCAGAGTTCCTTGACCTAACGTTGCTAAAAGACTGGGTGTACGATAACATTATATTCGGGATGGCACTGGCGTTCTTTGCAGACTTGACGTTCTTCACATTAGAACCATTATTCCTTGGCAGAAATCACCTTAGCAGAGTGAGTATCCAAGTTCGTCAACATTCACGCACACGCACATAAATATACAAAAAATCACGCACGCGCGCTCACACACACACACACACACACACACACACACACAGAGAGACAGACTTAAACATACACGCGCGAGCGCAGACACTCACACACATATACACTTGTTTTTCTTCATAATATGTTATGTTTCCAAATCGTCTCACGTCCGACAAATAAGAGATTTCAATACATTCATCCATAAACATTCCGAAGTCGATATAAACGTCGATCACACAAGAGCCAGCCCCCAGTTGACTCAATGTCTAGTTGGCTATCAATTTATATCTACCCATTGCTCAGTAACAGTATATTTGTAGCTAGAGATGGAGTAACTCATTGTACAAGAACGCGCCTTTCAATGGAAGGATCGTGGTTTGAATCCCAGCATGCACCTCTGGACTTTTCAATCTATGTGATTATTTCTACCATTACCTTGGCGACGAGGGAAAACATCGTGAGGAAATCTGCACGTCTCGGATAGTTGCTCAAAAATTTTGGATACTTACAATATTTGACATACTACCTGTGCGGATAAAGAATGGGATCAGAAATGGCGGCGCATCTAGTCACTTCTCGCTCGCACACTATTTGCGTCTATACTCGCACCCCACGAGTGCGAATATTAACTGTAGTAACTCTGAACGTAACAGGGATCTAATTGGTTTGGTTCTCCTGTCTAATGGTTACGAAGGTCAGAAGGCAGTCGCTTTATTGTAATTACCAGACTTCCCGTAATCTTGATCATGGTCCAAGTACCCTGGGCTCCGAAACGAAGCCTTGTACGCATATTACACGCTAAGCTGACGCTGAGTAGGTACTTGTAGTTTGAGAAGTTGAAGGAAACCGATGTGTGTATTTTCTGAATAATTTATTTAAATGTTTTTTTTTTCAGACCGAGATAGCAAACATAATCGCAGTAGGTGGAGCTACTGACATGGTGGCGCGGCTCCTCCTGGGCGTAGCTGGCCAATTCTTCAGAATGAACAGCCGGTACCTGTTCTTCACAGGCTCTTTGCTTGCTGCTATCTTTCGAATAGGTAATTGGACAAATAGAGAAATAACACCGGATGCCTATATCGCATGCTAGAGAGGCTACGCACACACTGGACATACATGCCTACGGTACGGCGTGGTTCGCGTGAAACAGAGACAAATTATATGGAACATGTATGAGGAGACACGATACGTTATACTGTTTAGTGCGTAGGTCGATCTTCTATGTCCCCATTGCAGGGACACATAATTATTTTCATACTGATATTAAGCCTCATCTGAACTTTTTTTTATGTGATAGGTGGCAGTGCTAGTCTGCTGGATCACCTTTAAGCCCCCCTTTCCCGCGGATTGTGCCTGCGGTATCCTCACTCACGCAGCAAAACACAGCACAGTGCTGCTTCACGCCGACTATCTCGATGGAGCATGACCCTGCCACGACCCTAGAAACTTGAGACAGGTTACCATCAAATCCATCAGACATCCGGGTCTGGCCAGTTAGCGATAATATTGGGTATACAATCTCATTTAAATAAAAAATACTGCGTGTGTACTAGTGGGTTTGAGTCCCACCCGAAGACTGTCCAAAAACATTTAAGTGCATTAATTTACTTAAAAAATACTTGTTTCTGTCTCAACTGAGTCGCCATCAAATACTGTTTCTATTTTTGTACTCCATTTAGCGTTCATCATCAAATTAGCGCCATAATGAATTTTGATGATTATATAAATTTTGGATAATTAAATTGAAAACGCTGAGTAGGTACCTATCTGAATTATTTCATAAAAGTATCAGTCCATCATATCAAACCCTTAATGTTATCTAAAATCTTTCCAGTACTCTATCACCAAACATCAAAAAGGATCGAAAAGTTCATTGCTCCAAGGTTGTTGACATTTCTCGACGTTGCTCACAATCTGAAAGGTTTTACTGAATTTTATACTACAAAGTAAGAGTCCAAGCAGGTGAGGCACTAGTGGCTTTCACGGATGGCTGTTACGCGCCACTTTTATGAAAAAGACCGAAAAAGCACAATATACAAAGGACCTATACCTAATTTTTTGACGACGATTATACATTTGACCGGTGAAGTGAGATTATAATTTGGATTTATTATTTTTTAATTGAGTTTTACACCATCTAAAAACAAAGCAACAAAACATATATTGTAAAAACAAACACTTATACAGCACAAGTTAAGAGGGAGATTCGTTTACGACGAAGGTTATGGGCCCGAATCCTGTTCGAGTCAATTAAGAAAAAGAAAACTATCACGGTTAAAAAGACCTGTCAAGAAACTTCAAGTTCTATTCATTTCTCATGTAACTCTCTTGTCAACGTATAACTCCGTCCTCCTGTCTGTCTTGTATGAAGGTTAGTTATGAAATTTAAAACATTAATCATCTCCGGTCGTTACCTGAACGTTTTTTTTTCACGAATCTGTCCTAGCTCAAAAAAACATATCATCAGACATATGGCAGAAACTGATGCACTGGTGTGTGTGGAAGATTTAATGGAATAAAACACTTTTAACTGTTCACCACACTGTATTGGCGCTACACAGTTTTTACACAGTATTTTAGGCACTTGGTAAAACGATAAAACTAATTAAAATGTTTAAATGGACGTGAGCGTAGGTACATGGGTGACTCTCCGAAATTTAACCTTCCGGTTTCTCCGCGTCTGATTTCTATGGGCTCAAAAATATTGTTCAAATTAAAGAAATAATAATAAATATAAATATAGATCACCCACATGCCGTGCAGAAGCTGAGACGGGAGAGAAAGTGAGACAGAGATATTTACTTTTTAAATAGTTTAGGTTTGGAAAATACTAAACAGTGTGCACGCATAGCACTTTTTATCATGTTAGTAATGACCTTATCATAAAAAAGATGTTCGATGACCACCATTAAAGAAAGGCGAAGGTCTCTTCTTGACAAGCCGCGTGCCAGCTAACCACTGTCGCCACTAACCGCCACGAGAAGTCCCGGGTTCGATTCAAAAATTTGTACCTAAGTTTTCGGTAAGAAATTCTCAGCGGTCAGCCCGGCCGAACCCCTCCCGATTCCCTCTTCGGTCGTGTCACCCTGGTGCCCCTTTGGAATATGAGAGTAAGGGAATAGAGAGTGCACTTGTGTTTGCGCACACACTTTAACACTATAATATATCATGCGTACGTGGCTGATCGTTGAGGTTGGCCGCCGTAGCCGTGATTGGTTGGAGGATATTTTTTTTTTCTATGTCGACTCATTGTGACTATCGATTGCTCGTCTGTACGGGACCTAAATACCATCCTTTTGACTAAATACGAAGTTGTTTCCGTGACTAGCAAGAACTTTCAAAACTTTATTACTTAAGTATTTCAGCGATTCACCAAGTGAATTTCTGTGTTCCAAATTCGTAGTAAAACCATACCTTTAGGTATTTATGTTTACTTGTACGTTTTTGTTGTTCATTACTCGTTGCCAGCGGACTTTATTCCGCCCTATTTTTTATTTCCACCATAAAAACTAACCAATTTGTTTGTATCTTTCCAGCATTTATCCAGTTCACAACATACACGCCTCTAGTCATTCTCACTGGTGTTCTTGGAGCTGCCAGGTCACTCGTACATATTGCACAGCCCATCGTCATGGCAGAACATGTCCCCATCGAGAGGTACCCTTCCGCATATGGACTGTATATGCTGCTGGCTGGAGGCATCAGCTTGAGCATTGGACCTATGATTGGTAAACTTTTATAAGCTCTATGATTTTTTTTATTCTAGGCGCAGGCAGGCATTATATTCATGTTAAAAATATTTTTAACAATTGGATAAATCCATTGCTCTAACGTCTTATGGACTTAATATCTAAGTTTTTGACATACCTAATCTATGCCCTAAAAGCCAATTTTGCGTTACAGTTATCATGATTGATTGAAGCACCATGCAAGTTATGGTACTTATTGTGTTTTTTATTTAGTTTAATTGCTGAATTAAAAAGTGGTAAAGACCTCCTGATGTACATATTCTAAAATTTACAGCAACCTTAATTTAACGATAAATGGACAATTTGCCCTTTTTATGTTACAATGTGAATTTCGCCAAAGGCCAACAAAATAGTATGTTTTATCAAAATGTCACGCCTACACTAATTACAAAGAGGCAAATTCTATACACAACAATAAGGCTTATAGGTAAACATAACAGATGAAACTCTTGTGCGATTCAATCGACGCCCAGTGCCATTTATTAGTATTTTTTGGAACTAATAACCTACCTTATATTCTCAAAGTTCTCTTTCATTTTCAGGTTTCATCCGAGACTACACGGGCAGCTACGTGATCGCCTTCAACATGCTGACAGCATGCAACCTCTGCTGCGTGATCCCCTGGGCTATTGAAGGCATTTGGAAGCGAATGAACCACCCTGCCTCTGGCAAGAACTTAGAAACGTGAAGTTTAGTTAGCTGTGGTATTGTTGTTGTTATATCGTAAGACACTCGCTGCAAAAGCTGCAAAGCGTGTGCACTAAGACTTATGTGTAAAGTATGGGTAGAGTCCTCTCGATCCAATAAACAAAAATGTACCTGAGAACTTGTGTGAAGAAATTGTCATTTGGGTTCAACTCAATAAGGTCTAATGTTATGAAAAGAGAT
This sequence comes from Marasmia exigua, assembly GCA_019059595.1. Lineage (NCBI taxonomy): Eukaryota > Metazoa > Arthropoda > Insecta > Lepidoptera > Crambidae > Marasmia > Marasmia exigua. The sequence continues at coordinate 22,176,023 of CM032463.1, forward strand.
CCTCGGACTTGCATGTAATTTGATCCAAATATGAAAGTGCCGGGCAAAAAAAGCAGTATTCTGTTAAGACTTGACCCCCTGATGTTCAAATGTTAAGATTTGTCATAAGAAAAAATATGTTTTTGTCAGTTAGTTCACTAAAAATGTATGAGGTGTTAATTTTTAAAATAAAATTAAACCAAGGAATATGACTACTGATTTGGTGCCATAGTACCTGCGTAATAAATTCCGATGGGACACCAGCGTGACACGACTGGAGAGGGTATGAGGGTAAAGGAATAGACAGTGCACATGTGTTTGCGCACACACTTGAGCACTATATTATATCCTGCGTGCGTGGCTGGCCGTTGTGATTGGCCGCCGTAGCCGTAATCGGTTGGAGGATATTATTTTAGTGTATAAATACTTAGGGCACAAGTCCTACAGAATACACCAGCAGTTCATTGATTGATCACAATATGGCTATTACATAGCATAGTATAGCCATATCAAGAAAAAACTAAAAACTCATATAAATTTAAATCCTAGCATGACTAAACTATGTAAATGTAACTGTAACTATGACTGTAACATAAAAATGTTAAACACAACTATAAATAACATACATCAAGGTTGCCCTAAGTAAACCAACATCCATGTATTGTAACTTTTATAATATGAATGAACAAATAAAGTATTCGACTATAAACTGTCCCACTGCAGGGCAGGCCTCCATCATAGAAATCAAGTCATCGCTACTATGATGGGATTAGGCTTAATCACCACGCTTGCCTAATGCGGATTGGTGATCACAAACCCGAGCTATATTTGAAAAATTCGAAACATACTTTACCCTCGACCTGGGAATTGAACCCAGGACCCCGAGATCACGACCTGGTACTTAAACCACTAGACCAACAGGGCGTTCATCAATAAATAAATATAATATATTTTTTTATTTGTTTATTTATTGACTCAAAATAAAATAACGCAATTTATAAATTGGCACAAATATGCCCTGTGTGTGCCCTAACAGGGCCCATGTCAACACTGAAAGCACTTTAATTTAAGACCTATATTTGATCTAAGCTTTGCCTACATGGAATAATAAAGAATATGATTATGATAATGGTTCAGGCCGACAAGAAAAAAAGAATATTAGTCAAAACGTCTCCCGAGTAAATAATTTTTAAATAGTAGAGACCCTGAGGAACTGACTATTTTACTTACCCTTGATGAACGGGGACAGTAGTCTGTAATATTATAATTTGTTGTGTACTCGGATTTGAACCGTTAACCTCCAGTTAGGAAGGCACTGGTTCTTATTCTCTAAGCTACCATCGCTCATTTAAGATAGTCAATGGCTCGAATTTAAAATCTCACACCGATAAGTCTTAAGTTAGGTACTGAAAAGTTACTGATTCTGGGTTCAAAAGAAATTTATAATGTAGATTTTTTCAATGTATAGCTAGAGTCAAAACCAATGTACTTATCCAAGGAATAAAAAAAATACCTGAGTAGTATTGTGTGATACATTTAAATATTTTATTTTTTTAAGAATTTTACCGATATCAATTCAATTTTTTATTTATTTCAAGTAACAATGACTCATTATTAGTAACGCTTACAGACTGTGTTAGTATTACTATTATTTAATATTAATATTAATGTGTGACACGATATTTAAAGTGGCCATTCCTGTACCACTCCCCCCGAAATATTACAGGAATGGTTTACGTATAAGCAGTCTAGCCTGCCAGCTATCATGGTCAGTATGCTGTTGCCGATCGCCTGCGCACCAGGGACGCGCACCGTTTGCGCATGATTGCGTAGAAGCAGTCTACGCGCGCTTCGGCGACCATCCCCGATGCGCTGCAGAAGCGAGGTAGCCACCGCAGCCACCGCAGCACCGTGAACTCATTATTGTACTATACGATAGCGTAAGCATATTTTGCCCACAGGCTGAACGTCTAGAATGATGTACAGAAAGTTCTGAGCAGAGTATATTTAATATATCTTGTACACCGCGCAAACCTCCGAGCAAGCATGTTCGCTCTTACTGACAACGCTCTCCGCTCCCTCTCAATGTCTTCATCGTCCATGAGATCGGGAGTCAACGCATGGCCTAAATACTTAAACTTGTACACTCTTTTATATTTTGCACTAATTTGGCAATGAACAGGATTTTTTTCGAATTTAATATACAGCTACTTAACTTTTTGAACAAAACATATCATATTACTCGTTAACAGATGACCTAAAATTATTATAAACAGACTGTTTCTCTCGAGGATGTCTTTTAATAACTATATGCACAAGGTTTTAAACTTGATTAATTACCTGGAACAATCTAAATAAAAATGTTATTTTACCAGTTTTTGTCTAATTAAAAAGGTTTTTGAGGATTCCATCCGGCAATCCGAATCCCTCTCTATTTTCAAGTCCCGAGTTAAAGATCATTTCTTATCTTTCTAAGCCTTTGTATTTCCTTTCATTGTCTCCTATTTCCCTGGTTACGTATCTATCAATCCAATAAACTGTTAGTATGTATGTTTATTTGTTTTGTAATGTAGTAGTATGTTTTAGCATTTATAGCTAGTATATATTTATTTAATATAATGTATGTATGTATATACCATACTCGTATTTATACAATGTCTTTTTTTTTCTCTCTCTTTTTCTGACTTGCACTTTCTTACCCCTTATCTGTTTTATTGTACCTACTGAATACACTTCAAAGCCTCGTAAAGAGTGAAAGTTCCGTCAAATACTCGTAGTTATATTTATTATAATATAATTATAGTTAAAAAAATGCATCGCAAACAAACTATGAAACTGCAACATCTTCAAATTGTAAAGCATCGTTATTCTAAAATTAACGATTTAATGGGAGCGAAGAGCCACGCTTCGGCATGTATGGGCCGGGTTCACCGGAGTGATACCACGGGCTTACAGAAAACCGGCGTAAAGCAGCACTGTTTCGCTGCGTGGGTGAGGGCACCGAAGGCGTAATTCGGGGAAAGGGGATTTAAAGGTTGGCAGCACATTTGACCCAGGTGTCCATGGGCGGCGACAATCGCTTACCATCAGGTGATCCGTCTGCTCGTCTGCCACCTATCACATAAAAATAATTATGTATGATAAATATTTAATTTGCGTCACTAACAATCAATTAACATTTAAGATTTAATTTAATCAGCAAGTGGTCAATGATAATGATGACGCATCAAATACATAATATTACGAAATTCTCATGTCAACGTCAATATCTCGTTTTATGGTTCCACACCTTAAAAAAACAACCATTATTTATCAAGAGTCAAGACTCTTTAAACACAAAATATGTGTGACAGCTGACATTTATATCGAAAAAAAAACACTTTGTTGACATACGCGATTTTAGCTAAAACTGTTATAGGGCAGTTTGACGTTTGAAACAAAAACTTTTTATAGAACATTTTAGAAAACATAATTAAAACTGCTTTATAATACCGTTATAGTTAACAAAGGTTTAACAAACATTTATGAATAAGACTGAATCAACAAGTCCATACGGAATCCAGTGCACGAGTCCATTTCTCACTTGACCGGTAGTGTTGGTTAAGGTTGGAGACTTTTAGAATAGATGAATTTCGTCATTAATGAAATCATTTATGTGATAGGTGGCAGACGAGCAGACGGATCACCTGATGGTAAGCGATTGCCGCCGCCCATGGACACCCGCGACACCAGTGGAGACACATGTGCGCTGCCAACCTTTAATTCCCCCTTTCCCCCGGATTAGGCCTCCGGTACCATCACTCACGCAGCGAAACACAGCACAGTGCAGCTTCACGCCGGTTTTTTGTGAGGCCGTGGTATCACTCCGGTCGAGCCGGCCCATTTATGCCGAAGCGTGGCTCTCCCACGGTAAAACCTAACCTATTTTTTCCATGTTACCTTTCATTGGTCATGGCCTAATACTTTCTCATCTAACTAAAGGTATTAGGTAGGGGTAGGAGGTACATTTAACAAAGTTCCCGGCAGGCCACGACCTTAATGCGACTAAATAAGGTATAAAAGTGGCCTTTTTTTCAAGCCTGGGGAATGACTCATTATGCATACCCTCCTGGTGAGGGGCAGGCGGGTCATGCCGGGCTCTCCTCTGGCGGGGGCTTCTCCTAGCGAGAATCCGGTCAGAGGCATACCGACTAAACCCCAGCGACGCTCTCTCATCGCCAGAGTGGGGAGGGGACATGAGTACGGGTTAAAGAACCTTACTTCACGTCCCTCCCTAAGCAGAGGGCCCACTTACACTGCGGGATGGCCTACCGGGAACTTTGTCAGATGTACATGGGGTAGGTCACACATTAGGTTACCACAATCTTTCAAAATTGCTCAATTGATATTGAACCGAACGTGTTTGAAGTTAAGGTGAGAATCGACTGATGAAGATTTGACAGTTTTATATACATTGATGTGTGGCTGTATGTATATATTACTTTAATATCTCAAATAACACTTTGAACATTTTGCACACTCGTGACTTACATAGTGTTGTAGGTTTTCATGGGCGGCGGCAATCGTAAGCGATTGCCGCCGCCCATGGTGGTCCTCCACATCAGGTGATCCATCTGATCGTCAGCCATCAATCACATGTAATAAAAATTGTACTTAGTGCCAAAATTAGCAATAAATCAATCACATTACTAGAATAATTTAAAACATTTAATTTAATTAGTGCAAAAGGTAGGTAGGTATGGATTATGTTATTTAAATTAGAACATTCCTATGACACGAACATAAATGTTAGTTTATAAAAAAAATTGAAAAAAAAACAAATATTATAGATATTTTAAGCATAATAGATATTTTGCATAAAATGGACATTTAGCTGCTCAAACAAAAAAATAAATCTACTATTTGATAAATATTAAACGGCATTTAATTTCGTTATCTAGTGTGATTTAAATTCTTAGATAAATAAGTTATTCGTAGACAAATCAGACCTATATTTATTAAAATGCCAGATGTCAAAAACATAACAAGTTTTATCTTTTTTATATAATTGGTTTGTGATGCATACAGCTCATCAACACTTGGTACTAAAATCAAAGGCATAGTATTGTTATACTTATGATGACTTAGTATTGTAGTATAGCTTTCTACAGATCGGTTCACGAAAGATGACCAGAAATAGCTAATATCTACGCATGTAATCTCACGAAGAAAAGACTTGAGACCAAAACATTTTCAATTAAATATAGAATGTGTTTGGTTTAAGTGCTTATAATGTTTCAAATTGAGAATGAGCCATTTCTTCATGAGATAACAGTAGACGGTCCACATTTGTGGTCATCTTTCATGAATTAATTTGTACACATCTGTGGTTATGAGCCGCTTCATGTAATCAATCCACGGTTCGTGAGAACGATCGCTTTAGTTTGACATAACTCTCTAAAGATGAGATTTGGTAGACTCTACACCAATCCACCTTCGCTGTACTCCAAGGGTCATGTTTACCAACTTTTCAAATAGTAATAAAATAAATTCACACAACATCTCATATATTGACCTGATTCTGTATTAAGTAGCTTGACGGTAATCGCACTTGATTTAGTGGTTAACGCATTAAAATTGGTGAACTCGAATCCAAGTCAGCGAGGCTGTGTCATTGCACAATGCTCGTGTTTATTGCGTTATTTTTTTTTCAAGTTAAAAATATGGGGGCTATCACATGTGAAAAATTCTCTAGATGGCGCAATGTTGGAGGTCTAACTTACTTTATTACATAGTTCCTCGCCTGATAAACAAGTTGCTATCTGATCTGCGGTGAAGTTTGACACCTACCAATATAAAACTTAAGGCAATACTGTCTTATCTATTGCTAGGATAGTTGTATAAAATAGTGTCGCTAAATGTACTCTTATTCATAAGTGTCGCTCGAATGGCAGTTTTAACTCCCAAAATTTAAGTTTGTAAAACTCATAGCTCACGATAACAAAAGACAAACCTCTTTGGTTTTATGTGCTGTCTTCTAGCTGTACCTACACGTATAATATATTATGATATTTAATGGTAAATAATTAAAAAAAACATCAGTTGTTTTTCTGGAACAAAAACAACCAATTACCTTATAAATTTATCTTAGTCATATACAGGGTGTCAAAAGACTATGGGACATAAAAATAAAGTATCTAAAATTCGAAAAAAAAAACTGCATTTAAAGTTTTTTTCAAGTAATCACACTTAACAAAATGTAAGTATGTGAAGTTGTAAACCGGCAAGTCTTTGACTGATAATTTTCCATAAGGAAAGGCCCAAATTTGGACAGTAACAGTAAACTGTTCAATTCAAATGATTGATGATTCCAATCAAACTGACATGAATGCAATCCATGATATCAAAATATACTTTCGTTCAAGAAAATCGACCCATTCGTAAGGAAAAAAAATATGGCTTATATAGGTTTTTGTAGTTCATCAAGAGCCTCACTTTATTGTAGAGAGTTTATCACTTATAAAGACTCAAAATTATCTTGTTTTATAGATTACGGGGTAGGTCAATTTTCTTGCGAGAAACGACAAACAAGCAAGCGCGTCACTTGATAGTATTAAAGAGATCGCTGAAGCACTGCCGGCCTTTTAGAAAGAAGCTCTTTTCTGGAAGGCCTTGAAGTCGTAACCGTCAGAAAATACGTCAGACAGCTGCAGTCAATCCGTAACACAAAACTAAGCTACGTGGTAAAAAGTTAAGTGAAAAACACGCAGTACTGGATCGCGCTACATCTAGATGAATATTTTTTTTGCACGCAAGTTTATTACAATTTATTTTCGAACAATCCAATTTAAACATTATTGCTGGAGCAATTGAGGTTAAGCGTGTAAATATAATACAAGCGCATTATCAGAGTAAACACGAGATAGTAACAATAAACTCTGTCGTCACAATAGTAGCAAATACGACGGCGAATACAATGGCACTATCTTGTACTGCAAGGGAACACCGTTTATAACAGTCTAGACCTTTATCGAGAACATCCGCTGTGGCGCTTTATAATCCACACATTCAGTTTGCTTCTTGCCGTAGTGGTATTGTGCTAGGAATGAACAATCAATTTCAAGAACTGGATAATAATGAAAAAGGAGGGAATAACAACTCTAAAGATGAAACAAAAACAATCGAAGTTAAAGAAGGAGGATGGGGATACGTCACTTGTCTTGGAATGGTGGTTTGTTTTGTTAGTACACATTTTTTATTATTTTATCCTTTGTTATTGCACAATATATGGCAGTGAAAATAACTCTATCTTTCAATGTATTCTGGATTATCACGCAGGCTCCATGCGTTTGTGTTTCTAAATACTTACTTTACAAAAAATGTTTGGGGGCATATTTAGACTTACGTCTTTAAATTTCAACATTCAAGAATATGGTTTTATTCCGATATCTCTGATTTACACTCGCTTATTTATGATGTTGCTACAAGTTTTTCACTTCAAGCGCCGAATGCAATTTTGCGAATAATATAATACTTACATTCTGAATAACTTTTATTAAATTATTCAAATATAACAAATACATCCAATAGTTAAGAAAGAGTTGGACTGTGGTTCCGTGGTAAATAATAAAATGTTGAAAATAATGCTTTTTTACAGATTTCAGGAATAGGCCATATAAACTCATTTGGACTAATATACAAAGATTTTATCAACGAAACACATTCTACTGCAACATCTTTGACGACTGCTCATGGTACATTTGCCTTGATGCTTGCAGTTGGAGGTAAGAATTCCGTGGGCATGTTTTCTGTTTCCTTCTTTATTTGCATAATATAACTAGGTTGGCGCAGTGACCCAAAGTGAGCCTTGGCCTCTGATAATAAGAGTCTCTATCTAGGTCGGTCCTCCGCTATCTCCTGCCAGTCATCCGCCAAAAGTCCCTTTCAACCTCGTCTCTTCAGCTGTACCTTGGACGACCAACTGCATAATACTAAAGAAAAAAATAATAATTTGTTTCAGGCTTGATTCTCAACATAATGTCAAAATCAGGAATATCAATGAGGACTGCTGGATTCCTCGGGGCAATTATGTTCTGTTTTGGGTCTTTTTCTACCATATTCATTAGCAATATAAGCCAACTGTCATTCACTTTTGGAATATTACAAGGCGTTGGATTTGGGATCATAGTTCCATTATCATATTCAACGGTTAACTACTATTTTGTAAAGAAGCGAATTACTATGATGAGCGCTTGCAAGACCACACAAGGAGTAATCTTTATGTGGTACCCACAGATTATAAAAAAAATGATTGTGCAATATGGATTTAGAGGGACCTTGCTTCTAATAAGTGGCATATCGTTGCATATGATTCCTGGAGTGGCTACAATGATAACTCCCGATATGAAACAAAGAAATATACCTGCAAGTATTTGTTCTAATTTATCTACCTACAAAAATATATATAAAATATTGAGCAGAAAATTTAAATGTTTTAATTTTTACAGATGATTTAGAATATCAAAGAAATGCAGATAGTGATGATTTATTAAAACCCAATGAAGATGAACAAGAGTCGAAAGATAACCTGAAAAAAATAACAAAAGCAAGGTATACGAATCAATGTTAAAAATCTTCCTTTTTTATATTTATAATTAATGGATTTTCATTGAAAATTTATTTCTTTTTGTTTCAGGTATATATTCGCCGAAATTCTTTGCTTAAAAGTCCTTAAGGATCCGTTATACATTAATATCTGTATTGGTCAATGCTTTGTCAACTATTCAGATATTGCATTTTTTATGCTGCAACCCATGTTATTGTACCAGTATGGCTATGACATGGTAAGTACTTAAATGAAAATAATTTAATAATCGTCATCAGTAGATTTTTCTTGATCTGTCATCGAACACATTACCAACACATTTGGCGCAACATGTGAATTGTAAACACCATTTTATGTACCGTTTTTCGAGTAATTTGAATTGAATTAAACACATTTTAGTCATATCATTCTTCACAAAATCCATTTTTATCTTTGCAGGCTGAAGTAGCAACATTAATATCTATAGGCGCCGGAGCGGATGTGGCCGGTCGATGTGCACTGGCTGTTTTGAGCAGCGCTACATCATTTAACACGAGAATACTTTTCTATACAGCGACGTTCTTCACTTTTGTCTTGAGATTAGGTATTTTATTTTTATCATTTTCAAACTAAGCTAGATAATTGTGGATATTTATTGAAGAAAAGAAAAACAAACACAGGAAAATTAAAACAGTAACTGAGAAATAAAAATAAGCTAAAAGTAAATAAAAAGGAAACTTAAAACATAGTAGGTCCCCGTGGCAATGTCCCCAAAATGCTGGCAGCATTACCTACCCCGCTCGATCGCGATGGAAATTAGCGAATTTCCATAGCCCAGCGGGGCGAGGTAGCTTTTTGGCTCTCCCATGACTTCGACTAGACCAGTCTTTCTCAAAGTGGGCGATAACGCCCCCTTGTGGGCGCTGCTGGTCTCAAAGGGGGCGGTAAGAGACCCAGAAAGAAAATGGGGGGGGGGGGGGGGGGGTTGTAGAGGCGCGGGAGGAAAGATACAGAATTGAACGACAAGCTCATAACATCAAATAATGATACAGGTTACATGACAGACCTGTATAAATTCAACGACATGAATCTCCAACTGCAAGGCGATAACTAAATTTAATTAAAACAAAAAACGTCGTTGCTGCTTTCGCAGCCAAACTGCTTCTACACAAAAATAATCTGGGCAGACGTGAGTTTCACAATTTTCCAAATTTATCAGTATCATGCAGTAACGACGAATTGTTTGCACTTTTGACTTTACCGAACGATACCAGGACATTTTGAACTTGGAAATATCAGACTGGGTGTTGGATCCGTTTTCAAATGTCAACACAGCAATGTCACCTCAGCTGGAAGAAGAACTTATAGAATTGACAACAAACGAGGAAATAAAAATCAAGTTCAAAAATGGTTACCAAAAATTTTGACTACAAAAACCGATCCCGCAATTGTACTCTGGATTGTGGTCAATCGTTCAACGATTCTTGTCGTCATATTTGTGTGAACGTGGATTTAATGTTGTGACAACACTGCTTACTAAAAAGAGAAATTTTGCTTGTTACCGAACGTGGCGACTTGCGACTGTTCTTGAGTAAATTGGAACCTGATATCAACAAACTTATTAAACAGCATTAGATTCATCCTTCACATTAGTTTTTATATAAGGATTGATTATTTTAGTTATATTTTTAATAAAAGATACTCTGTTTTAATACTATAAAGTTGCGTTTCAATAATCATTCTTATTGGCAGATGGAGCCCGTAAGAATTAACTTGAGACCTAAGCGCCGTTGTATGTTACCTACTGCGCTTAGGTTTCAAGTAGCGGGTTATAGTAAGTTTCGTATAGAATTTTCATTTAATATACATAATATACATATATAGGTCACAATAATTAATTAATTTAATTTGAAGTTATAGTTGTTTTTAAATAGGTGAAGAAATGGGGGCGCTAAAAAAAATTTTATTCTCAAAGTGGGCAGTAGACAGAATAAGTTTGGGAACCACTGGACTAGACGCTTAGCTAGCTATAATTCATATAATCTTTCTTCTTTACGTCCCACAAAAAACCATAGTAGCCGGTCCTGTGTCTTAGGAAAGCAGGACCACCTGTAACGACTTTTTCTTTTCCCAGTACTGCTGCAAATGCGCGAGTTCCTCTGGATATCAGTAACAACAGCTGCACTGGGTATGATGAGAGCCTGGCTCCACGTCGCGAGCCCGTTGGTAATCTCCGATCATGTGGCCCACCTGGACTTCCCTGGAGCCTACGCACTATTCCTGTTGATTGGGGGCCTCGCCAACATGACTTTATCACAGCTGATTGGTATTTTTTTTATTTAGATTTATTGCCAGCATGATCATACGAATAGAGGGTGTATCAGTAAAAAAGGATGTAACTGATACATCTATTTCACCTATTCTACTCGTGCCTATTATGTCGATTATAACTACTTGTTATTTCTTTTTTGAATTCGTTATAAGAAACTTTTCAAAAGAAGCTAGCTGTTATCTTCAGCTATATACAAACGCGGTCAGGCTGTTATTTTAAGATAATTTCGTATCGGAAGCAACTGGACGTAATATTATTTCAGACTTTCAATGCTATTAGAATTTTTTTTTGATGATGGGTATGCTGTTGGCTTCACACTAAAACCCTTGGGCTAAAAAGAAGCCTACGATGCAGAAGATTGAAGAAATAGCATCTTCTCTGTAGCCTTTTTTATTTGATAGGTGGCAAACGAGCACACGGATCACCTAATGGTAAGCGATTGCCGCCACCCATGGCCACCCGCGTCACCAGTGGAGTCACAAGTGCTAGCTTTAAAAAAGTAGTTGTAGTCATTGGGGAAAACAAACGCGGTCTGGCGGTCCATTCCTTGAAAGTGCGCGTCACAAAAAAGTCATACTTAGGTATAGAGAACTGATCGGAACAGCGGAAATCCATTGGGTGCGAGCGGCACGGGACCGGTCTGTGTGGAGAACATTGGGGGAGGCCTATGTCCAGCAGTGGACGTCTATTGGCTGAAATGATGATGATGATGATAGATAACTATTTTATGATCCAAATTCTTTTTTGGTGTCAGGCCAGAAATTGCAAAAAACTATCTTCTCAAGAAAATTTTAAACCAAGATAGTATGTACATTTTAGCTCGTTTGTCACAGTATAGTTAGCTCTAGTGATTGTACTAACACTAAGTACATTATTTACATTATATATGGAAACATACAGTTTTTAATATATTTCATTATTAAACTGAGTTATAATAGATATTACACTAACATTAATAGTTTCCAAAGTTAAGTTATACTCAATACTATTCTGGTAATACAGACACCTAATTCGGTAAAACTAAAGTTAAAATAATATAATACTGAGTAGGTACATACTTCAAAGCACTATGTAAAGCTTACATTACTCGTTCATTGATCTAAGAAGACGGCGCTACTTCGCCAGCTTCTCGTGGAATATGTCTATGTGAATGAAACTTTATCTAGCTTTTAATAAAATATGTACTGAACAATTTAGATACAAGTTATCTTGATAAATTTTGTATCCCGCCCCCGTCAAGAGCCCGTGTCAGCTGAGTAAAAACGTTTGTATATGTCATTCGGATCGGATCGATTTAGAAGAACAATTTATCACATTGCGTAGCCACGGTATGCCCTATTCTATAGTACAACATTTGGCAGTGGAACCTCTTTGATTGAGTGCACAACGGGCTGAATGAAACAACAACATCGAATATCAAAACAAAATGGCTTCTCTAACTTTTTTCTTAACCGTCTTACTCCCATTTATCGAGGGCATTTAAAAAGCGGTTAACAAAGCACAATGTTTATAACATTATGAACGACTTTGTTGCCAAGATTTAGAAAATCGCAAAAAATACTAAATTAGCGTAAAGTTAAATTAAATAGAGTTTGACAGCTCAGATTAGGGGAAACCAAAAAGCCTTCATACTAAAGTAGCCTTTAATTCTTGGTAGAGAAAGCTCAAAAAGCCAAGGCGAGCGCAGCAGTTTGCTGACACTAGGTAAATATTGCGTCAATCGCGCGGTCGGAAACTGTCAATTATACAGGGTGGAAAAAACAATGTCTAATCGAGGAAAACTACCTTACATTTTAGCAAAAAAACACTTTTTATAATTATCCTCACCTTAGTGTGTGATTCCTAGTTGCGTCCGAAGCTGTCGCATCAGAGTCCGGGGTACGCTTGGACCGCTTGGTGAACCAAGAATTCGTAACTGGCGTCTGTCAGACCCAGGTCAGGGATCTAGGCCAACTGGATCCCGATTACACGTTCAGTATTATTTTCTCAAATATGTAGGTATCCACAATTTTGAGAAACTATCCGAGACGCGCAGGAGTCGCCAAGCCCCTAATGATAATAATAATGACCACATCTCTTCTATATTTGTCTGACCAAGTTTTAATGTATAAGCATGACTGGAGGGCTTTTTCATAAATTGTTACTCTACTGTTAGTCCCGCAAACTGTTTTGCTAAGTGGTGTCGCTTTGTGTTGTAAAAGCCAGCCTGTGATGTTTGAATATGTCAGTACAGACTGACAGACAGTGAGAAATCAACCTTTTGTGTTTTTATATTACGATAAGTCTACGATCGTTAGAGCATAAGTACGTATCTTGGAATGGAAATTGCGGTAAGGAAAGTTTTTTTTAAACGTGGAAGATCCACGCTTCGGCTTGAATGGGTAAAGCAGCGTCCGTGCTGTCGCTGCCTGAGTACCGGAGGCCCATTCCGGGGGAAAGGAGGGTTTAATAGGTAGGCAGCGCACTTGTGACTCCACTGGTAGCGAGTGTTCGCTTCTATCATGTGATCTGTCTACTCTTCTGTATTTGGTAGATGCCAAAGGACAAACAGTCGTGTGTATTCGGGTTTTGTGATTCTTTCCTTGATTCTATTGTCAAAAAAATATTTTTAAAAACATTTTTATTTCTTTTTTTGCAGGCCAATTAAAGGATGTCTACGAAGACTACGTGCCTGCCTTTTATGCTTTAACTGCATGTTGTGTACCCTGTCTAATACTGTGGCCTGCTGAATATATTTGGGCAAGCAAAACGAGTTCTTCCAACAAGTAAACACTTAACTTGATAGGACGCTTATGTGATACCTCAGGGGTTCAGATGTCCATGGGCGGCGGTGGTCACTTTCCATCAGGTGTGCCGTCTTCTCGTTTGTCCTTTCCTTTTTCCTTGCAAAATTCCTTGCAAATTACAGTAGGACAATATTCTCACATGCAAAAGTGAAGTTATCAATATGTCCTATCCTGAACAAAAAAAAACCTATGCTTGAATTAGATATTTTATAATATAAAAAATGATTTTGAACACATTTTTCACTATTCTCCATTAGTCTCACCCAATTTTCAATGTAAAAATTCAAATATAGCTGAGGTATTTATGAAAGATTCAATAGAATAATATAAAATTCTACCTTTAGACACTGTTACTTAGGAATAGAGAACATTAAAACTCATATAACTGGCAACGTTTTATGCATTTTAATATTATTATGCAAATTAATTACCAAAGTATAAGCTTGCTAATTAAACTCCAGCAAAAAGTAATCGAATTCGAATTAAAAACTTTACCGGATCATTTTAAAAGCGCGACCATAATTTCGCAGAGACAAAGAGAGCGGAACATCCGAAATTCCGCCCTCCAGTGGATTCCTTGCTCATCAATTTATTTACCCAAAGCCGCCCGAAGTACAAAAAATACTTTTAGAGGTAAAATATGCGCGCACTTTTTTAGAGTTGGCGCGACGCTACGTCAGCAAATCTCAAGAGAGTGGGTGACTAGGTGGACCAAAATATTATGCTCTAAATTTCTATTGCTATGTCCAGTGTGTAGTGATGCAGTAAATTAGAAGGCTACCATTTTAAATGACGGCTTCACTTACAATTCCCGGTTAGAATTAGTATCTGAGTATTTCGATTGAAATCACTCATTCGTTATTTTCAAGATCTCTTTTTAGGGTTCCGTAGCCAAATGGAAAAAAAACGCTTACCTATATATTCGTCATGTCAAAAAAATTTTGGGGGCCCCATACTTAAAACTGAAATTCTAAATTTATTTTTATCAAACCATGGATAGGTCTTTAAAAATGATGTTGAGGTTCCCAGTACATTTTTTTTCTAAACGTAATACTTTGCCCAAGAGACGCTTCCAAAGTGGTAAAATGTGTGTCTCCCCCCTTCTTACTTCTATAATAAAAGCATTATGAAACTAAAAAAATATATGATATACATTACCACGAAAACTACAAACGATAAATTGGTTTGAACTAGATCTAGTAAATAGTTTTTTTTAATACGTTATAAACCGTAATCCGCAATTTACCTTCCTTTAAGTCAACGCACTTGATGTACAATACTTTACTTTACTTGACTATTTTTTATTATTGTAATCAAAAGACCTCTCAATGATAGAAACACCGTTGAAAGAATTACTTGATTCTCATTTAAACTACCTGAGATATCACAACTTTAAAATCACATTATTTTGGGCAGACCCAAAACGCTTCATACAAATGGCTACTAAGATGTGACGTCACAAACAAGTATTTTGTATGCATTTCATGTGAATTTGTATGGTAGCTATATCAAATGTTTCGTTTATGTCAATGGTTCTATTATAATAGTTGGTGCAAATTGTATGGGTTATTCAATGGTATAATTATTTTTAAATAACTTAATACCTTTAAAATGGTCTTGCCCCTAAAAACGGCTAGACGTTATATTGCTATTGAGTTGCGTGAGAATTTTCGCTATTGGCACACCCTATATTTTGAATAAAACTATTTATATTGTGAAATCTCCAGCTCAGTCAAATACCCTATTAAGTACTTGCTGCTACGGAACCCTTCATGGGCGATTCCGACTCAGCACTTGGTCGGATTTTTTTTTTTTGGTTCAGTGGATAGAACGCTGCCTTCTATACGAGAGGTTGTAAGTTGAACCTGTGCCTCCTTACTACAAATAGCGAACTAAGGATAAGTCCCGGAACAAAATTCGTGCCAGCCCACATTGCGTGTTGGAGCGGGATGACATGAGATTTAGTATAGTATTTACTTTAGATCGCAATTTAGAATAAGGTGGTTGAATTTTTCAAATTTATGTGCGTGTTCCCATCATTATTAGCTCGGCGATAAGGAATCCTGTGGAAACCTGTGTAACCGCCGTGTGGTCCCCGGCAGAGTAGGAATAGACCACCCTCACTCTTACCGAGGTGTCGTAAAAGGCGACGAAGATAAAGCTGCTGGCATGATCATCAGCACCCAGAGAAGGAAAACTCTGCATTTATATCAAAACCCTCGCCAACCCGTCTGTCAAGCGTGGTCAGTATGGCAATTATCCCTCACGTGACTGAGGGAGGCCCGTGCCCCAGCAGTGGGGACTTAAATGGGCTGATGATGATAAAGGAAACCTGCACATCTCAGATAGTTTCTGAAACCGTGTAACCATGGTTCAGTTGGTCCCGTTTAGAGCCGGATCTAGCCCATGTAGCGCCCGGGTGCAATCAATAATCTGGCGCCCTCTTGTATCAACACCCGCAAACAAAATGGAATAGACTATTATAAAGATGTTGAACTAAACTTCGATCATCATCATCTTAGCGTTTTGTCCCGCTTGCATCCCAAGTGTCGCTTCGGAACCTGGGGTGGGGAAAGGGGTTTCCTATTTTGACTACTCCACTCCATGCGGAGCGCTACAGTGCAGGATCTGTAAGTCGTAACGGCCATCGACGCCCCCTACCTAACAGCCGACGCCCGGATGCACCACACCCCCTGCACTGTAGGTACTGGACTCCAGTTCTCTTTATAGGGTTGCGAAGGTCAGACTGCAGTCGCTTCATTGTAATTACCAACTGTCTTAAAGCGAAGACGTTCCGTAACGATTGATAATATACCTGTCGCATGCAAACAAAGGAGCGTGTGTGAAAGGAACTCCCCAAATCCTAAATCATGGTCTAAACGTAAAAGATCTGAAGCGACAGCTTTGGACGCACTGAGAATTACACGCTAAGATGATTGAGAGTAATCAAGATCTCGCGTAACTCGTTTCAGTCTGTACTGTAATTTGGCTTCTTTAAAATGAACCCCAATGTTTCAGAGTGACAATTTATCTCATCATTTGGACTGGAGGGGAAGATATTAGGGCTGGCACATCAATAACTGTCCGACGTCGGATTGTTGGCGCAGGCGTTTTATGAAAAACGGTGTTTAAATGAATTGTAATTTACTGCTAAGTGCGATTCTTTCTCTCTGAAAAGTAGCTAAATACCTCATTTATCTCAATCGGCTGGATAACTTAGACAGAATCGTAAGATCGATGGTGGCTCAGTAAGTTTATAATGCGCCTTCGATAGGGGGGCGTGGTACGCATATGAGCATGCACCTCTAATGTTATCAAATTTATGTGCGTATTTCTACCATTAGCTCGACGGTGAGGGAAAACATAGTGAGGAAACCTTCTGAAACGTATAACCATGATTCAGTTGGTCTGGTTCCCCTGCTAAAGGGTTGCAAAGGTCAGACGGCAGTCGCTTCATAGTAATTACCAGACTCCTCAAGAGATTCAGGATGAATCACAGTCCAAGCGTACCCCGGGCTCTAAAGCGAAAGGTTTGGACGCAACCGGGAATTATACGCTAAGATTAAGAGGAAAGACTTGTGACCGAGCAGGATCACAAGTGACTACCAAATATGTCATCGTCCACTCTACCTATCTATGGTAAGTTAATATATCTTATATATTTAGATAAACGTATGTAAGTAATTTAATATAGATTTAATGCTGTACAAATTAATTGACGTATGCTTTTTGCAAGTCTCAGCTGTCAAAATATTGTTTTACGCTATCAATTACTTATTTAAATTATGTATTGAGGACTAAATGGTGTTGAATGTCTAACATATCATATTGCACAAAAAGTCAGTACACAAATCATTTCAGATGTCTAATTACAGTGTTTGATATAAAAGTTGATTGCTAGTTTTTACTACACAAATACCAAACAAAATACTTTTGGTGCATAATTTTAAAGTTATTGAATGCGAGCTTGCCGAAAAAAAAATTACAACCAATAAAGTATCTAATGTCTTATTCATAAATGTTTGTTAAACCTTTGCAGCTTTGTTATAAAGCAGTTTTCATTCTTTTTTCGGAAATTTTGTATGAACAGTTTTTGTTTCAAACGTCAAAACTGATCTATAACCACAGACGTGCACCCTAACCAGATTGTGCCTTTTGATAGAAAGCCACACTTGGAAAACTGCGCGAAACCGTTTGTACTGGAGTGACGTGTTGGGTGACGCTCTTTCTCTACCGCACCCGTATAGAGATTCATTAAAACTGCGTCAGGGATCTCTTTCACACTCTGTTACGTTTTTTCCGAAGATGGTACATTCCGTTTAAAGCGCGCGTTTTCAAGTTCCATGTCTATAACACCATTTGAGTTAACAAAGGTTTATCGAACGTTTATGAATAATGCTCAACACTTAAGGTCCCTTTTGCGGTTCAGTGGCGCCACCCACAGATTTTTACTGATCTCCTACCCACAGATTTTCAATGGTCAAGACATTTAAATTGAAAAAGGATTTGTAAGTTTTCAAGCTTATATTTTACACACCATTCATGTTACAATCATCTCTAGCAAGATTAATAGATTAAAAAAAGCGGTCTGATTTTAATTCGGCGAACTAAACTGCCAGCTGCAAACGTCAATTTCGCATACATTTTAACACTTTGCATTTGTCAAAAGTAGCAAAAATGTATGGGAATGACACATTGACACCTGTCAGATTAGTTCGCCGAATTAAAAATCAGAGTTTAGATATGATTGGCACATGAATGGTGTTGCATCACCTTAATAATTGAAATTTGACGTTCTCAAGGCCTCATCTGTAGAAATTCTAGTAGTGCAATAGGTACTTAATCCTTTTTTATTTTAAATATCTTGATAAATGTTTCACTTATTTTTTTCTTTTCATTACAATCTGGAAAAATGTGTTGGTGGCGCCACTGAACCGGAAAAGGGCTCATAATTTTATGAACAAAACCACCTAATAGTTCGTATTAAGTCAAGCTTATCCTGTCTTTGGGTAAGAGATAAAAACCACATTTGCTAAACCCTATCTTTAATTTTATTCATAGATCGAAGTTTCCAGTTCTCCGCTAAGAAGCGTGGTGTCATTGCTCTAGATATCGCTACTTTTTTCTCTTTTCTTTGCAAGTAAATTCGTATCTGGGGAACTTTATCATTCTCGATTTAATGTTCCGACTTTTTATGAAAGCAAAAATTGCTGGCGTAATATTATGAATGAGTTATACAGCTGGAGCACTTTAAGATTTTTAATGCTAGAGGCGACAAACGAGCAAGCGAGTCTCCTGATGGAAAGTAATCATCGCCGCCCATGAACATCTGCGAAATCAGAGAGATCGCTAATATGTTGCCGGCTTTTTTAAAGAGTGGGCTCTTTTCTTGAAGGTCCCTTTAATGTTTGTGAGGAATGGTAATTATTTTATTGATGTTGTCTCAGCAACATTTCAAATAATCACCAGTCTGGACTTAATGTTTATCGGTATTATTCGTGTTGTAATAAAGCTGCATATTAATATTTGTGTAAAACATACTACCATGATTTAACTTACTTAATGAGTTTTAGAGACATCGTACAGAGTATTAGACCGTGGGAGAGCCACGCTTCGGCATGAATGGGCCGGCTCGACCGGAATGATACCACGGCTTCACAGAAAATTGGCGTGAAGCAGCACTGCTGTTTCGCTGCGTGAGTGAGGGTACCGGAGGCTGGAGTCGCAGGTGTCCAAGGGCGGCGGCAATCGCTTACCATCAGGTGATCCGGCTGTTCGTCTGCCACCTATCACATTAAAAAAAATTATACTGGGTGTATCGCTAACACACCTTGTATGATATATTTCTTTTTTTTTATGTGATAGGTAGGCAGACTAGCAGGAGAATTACCTGATGGTAAGCGATCAACGTATTAGAAGGATAACACCGCCCCCTCCCCTATTTCGTTACATAAGGTTCTCTGGTAGAGCAACGGTCCCAGCGATAAGACTGCCTAAATACACAGTAAATTAAATCTATAATTAAATAGGTTTAAAGAACATTTATTTCCCATTAAAAATCTTACAGTCACTTGCATGAGAAATTAACAAATATTATGTAGGTAGGTAATTCATAAATCGTCCAATAGCCAGAACAAGCAGATGTTCCTTTGCGGGAATCGCCTTAACAAACCATAGGACTTACGTGCACTTTGTTGTACATACGTAATAATAACACTTACAAACGTGACAATAAATTAAGCTAATAAGTTTTGTATGATGTGCACACCATACAGGGTGTATCTGTGGACATTTATATCCCTTTAACCAGGTGTTCCACCAACCATTCTGAACAACAT
This sequence comes from Marasmia exigua, assembly GCA_019059595.1. Lineage (NCBI taxonomy): Eukaryota > Metazoa > Arthropoda > Insecta > Lepidoptera > Crambidae > Marasmia > Marasmia exigua. The sequence continues at coordinate 22,196,021 of CM032463.1, forward strand.
TTGTATTACGACTTTTCGAAATTAGTCGAAATTTTTTCGACTCCCCATACAAAATGACCAAGTCACGTGACCGACTTTGTATGAGAAGTTGAAATTTTTATACGAATTCACGCGCAAAAACGACGGGGTGTTATAAGTTTGAAGTGTTTGTGAGTGTGTGTGTGTGTCTGTCTATGGCACCGTACCTCCCAAACAAATGAACCGATTTTGATCTTGTTTTTTTTTTATTTGAAAGATGAATAAAGGGGGAGTGTTCTTAGCTATGTTGGATAAAATCGATCCAAGATGGCCGCCGTAACAAAGATATGGATTGTATTTTTTAACACAACTCCCACAATATGTACCCATATTGTGGGAGTTGTGTTAAAAATATAAAAGGACTTGAGAAACAAAATATATTTATTGTGACGAATTTCAAATCCAAGATGGCCGCCGTCGTGGTTTTTTTTAATTTTAAATTTATATTTTCTAATAGTAGCATTAGCTCGGCAGTGAAAGAAAACACCGTGAACAATAAAAAATCTATGTGCAAACGTCTGCATACTTGGGTTCGAACCTATAACCTTGAGTCAAGAGGACACTACTGTTATATGCCCAATAAAGTTATCCCATGAGAGCATCAACATTTTTGATCAGCTATTACATCTAAGATTGAGTAGGTATAAGTATATGTTGTCATACATAACACCCACCCCTGAACAATCCTCACAATTGAAAAAGTCTAACAGAAATAAAATGTCTATTTGTTTTTTTATCAACGAACACAAGGGTCATTTTGAATGATAGGGTTATTTGGGGGGATAAGAGAGGTCATTTATTTCAATGGTAGCCATCAAAGAAATGGATGGTGCTTTAAGGCTTTCGGTACCGAGTATTGAGCCTGGCAAAGGCGTACATACCTAGGTACGAGTACTTACATACCCTCCAGTAGCGAATGAATATAGGTTCTTACATAATGCAATGAGTACTAACGCGCATAAAAAAAAAATAAGATGGCGTAATTTAGTCCTGAAGTCCAACTGCAAAACGGTTTTCGTAATGGACCTTAAGACTTACGTTGTGATTTCATACGCGGTAGACCCCATTAATAGGAACCTGAAATCGAGATACCAATGAGGCTTTCAACCATATGTCTAAGAAGGTATCTCGAGGTTTTCAGACACGTCGCCAGGAAAATAGGGGACAATCTGGAAAATTGCTTCTGACAAGCAAAGTTGGCGGGAAAAGACCGAGAGGAAGAAGCCGAACAGTGTGCGATGCCATTCACACCGCTTAAGATAGGTCAGCTGGCGAAAGATAATCCCGGATAGAGTGCTACGTCGGGGTCACGACCCTCAGCATTGAGGTCATCGACACAAAAAGCGAAGACCCCATTATTAGCAGTTAACTGCCTCGATGGCACAGTGGGTAGTGGGTTGCACTATAAAACGAAGACTGCGCAAGAGGTCCCCGGTTCGATCCCATGGTCAGACCACAAATTGTACCTAAGCTTGCGGTAAGAAATTCTTAGTGTCAGCCCAGAGTCTGGAAGTAGGTGGTCTTGTACCCCGTTCTTCGGAAAGCACGTAAAGCCGTTGGTCCTGCGCCCGATCCCCTTCCGTTTGTATCACACTGGGTGTCCCATCGGATTATGAGTGTAAGGCAATAAAGAGTGCACTTGTATTTGCGCACACACTTGAGTTGAGATTGGCCGCCATAACCGTAATCCGTTGGTCTGTGATTCTGGGCTTTAACCGGTCACCTTATTGTATTTTTTCTACCGTGGGTGGGTGGGCGACGCTTCGGCATGAATGGACGTGTGCATCGACTGAACTGATACCGCTGCCTCACAGAAAACCGATGTGAAGCAGCGTCTGCCGTGTTTCGCTGCGTGAGTTAGTGGGGGTACCGGAGGCCCAATCTGGGGGAATTGGAGTTTGAAGGTTACCAGTGCACTTGTGACTCCACTGGTATTTCAAGAGTCCATGGGTGGCGGCAATCTCTTACAATCAGGTAATAAGTCTGCTTGTCTGTCACCTATCACATAATAAAGCGCTACAAACCATACTCACAAATATAATGGTTTAATGAATGATTGAAACACATTTTCCTTCACTGAACAAGTTTCAGTAAGCGGTTACACACAACATAAGTTTGTAGACGCTTGACGAGGCCTATTTATAAGAAAATACCATTTCAGGGGGAAAACTTTGATGTTGGTAAAGCTGGGTTCCACTAAAGCGAGGCGAGAAGCGCGATTTCAAAACCAATACAATTTTGTTATTCGAACAAGTCGTCTTCAAACATGTATGAAATTTCTCATTTTATTTTTTGATATGTGCATCCCTATAAATGCAAAAGTTACCGACACAGAAACCAATGGGTTTCTCCTTCCAAGGATAGAGAGGTGCCGTCTGCGGGCACGCCAGGTTTACCTAAAGCACAAATGGGGATGGACAGATAGTCCACTGTGTGACTGCGGAATTGAAGATCAGACCATATTTAGACCACATCGTAAAGCGTTGTCCTAAAAAAATGCTACAGGGGTGACCTTGGGGACCTCTATAATCTGACACCTGAACCTACCGATTGACTGTGTGGATGTAAGCTTGTAGAAAATAGTTATAATTTAAATGAATAATTGAGAATATACTAGTTAATGTGGTAATTCGTTATATGATAAGATATATTTTATTCGATCAAAAAAAAGCTCGTGTAAAAAAATATTTATCTATCGTGTGCATTTATTAATTGATTTTCCATATTATTTATACGCAGTAAATGTACAAATACAAATAATTTATTCAGTATCAGGTTTTTACATTTCTGTTTTATGATCGAGGATCTCTTTTAAGTAAATTAATTCTTGTGTTAGAGAAACCCCGCTCTCCGTACAATAGCTTTAAGAATCTAGTGATACTTAGAAGATACAAGAATAACTGTCTTAGAATTTAAACTTAAAACTAGGTAGTATGTAATAATAATAGTAAGTTCATCATTACAATTATGTATAGAAGGAAAAAAAATGTGTCTTTAAATTTTACACGAACCTGAATGATTGATGAATTGTTTCCATTTAAAAGAAAAACAATTGAAGGGAATGCTCAAAAGAGTGCCATTTTTAGACGCTCGCGGCGATTCGACTATTGCTGTGTCTAGCTCTCGCAAGACGAGTAAGACAGCGACGGTTTTCTGTGACGATGCCTGATCTTAATGAACGTCTTGATCGTTAAAATGACTATTCTACAAAAAAAGTAGCAGAATCATAATTACTAGATTATTACGGTCTGAGTTAACCTTTACCACAAATAAACAGTTCAGTACTAGTATAACATATCACCTTCCCTTTTAGCTTTACTCATTACGTCTATACAACGTTTAAAAAAAGAGCGATAATACGTAAGGTGACGGGTAGGGCACACTAGCGACGCCAATCGATTTTAATTTTTAGCTACTAAACCGGATCTATTTTCCACAATTTCGGGGTTACAACCTCTAGGCAAACACTTATACTATTTATTAAATAACCATGCACAAATGTTGGGTCCATTTTTGTACACGAAAAATTGATTCACGCTAAAAGTGGCCGCTTTTGGCGGTAATCAATTTTTCGCGTACAAAAACGGACACAACATTTGTGCATGGTTATTTAATAAATAGTATGAGTGTTTGCCTAGAGGTTGTAACCCCGAAATTGTTTAAAATAGACCCAGTTTAGTAGCTAAAAATTCAAATCGATTGGCGCCGTTATTGTGCCCTACCCGTCACTTTAAGAGCATCGTCTGAGCAAAGAAAATCGGCTGTTCCATACATTATTTACGCGCGGATATTCTATTTAGTATGGAACTCATATTTTTGCAGTGAAGTCTTTACACGGTATATGTTCACACCTGTAAGTATTATTACTCATTTTTTACACGTTGTATATTTCATTTCAGCGGTTTTGGTGGAGGCTCGCCCTAAGGGGCGGGTCGCCCGGTCGGCCGGGTAGGCTCTATCGACCGGTCTAGGTGCGTTAGCGTTGTTCAAGACCTAATTTACTTTCAATTTTGACACCAAGAACACGAAATAGAGCCAACGAGTAAACTGCTGATTTCAAGTTGTAAACTGCTAGATGTTCTAGTTCCTACGAATGAAAAAAAAGTTTTTTATTGGAGCAAAATATTGAACGAACCACTGGCATAAAAATGCCCATAGGTCAGCTAGTAGAACTCCGTGGTAGGACGACGAGCCAAATAGGGAACAAAAGGGAGTTGCACAATAGTAGCTGCGGACATGCGGTAGTTTAAATAACTGTGGTACTTATGCTCAGCACTAAGGTTTCAGATATACAAGTTCCTCTAAACTAGGAAGAATCAAATAAGGTAAAGTAAAGTAAATTAAAATTAAAATAAATTTAAATATTAGGTTAGTGTGTGTGTATTTTAAAGCATGGAACTTGTATATTATGTGAATAAATCTAGTTTAAGGTTTAAAACCGTGGGAGAGCCATGCTTCGGCATGAATGAACCGGTTTGATCGGAGTGATACCACGACCTTACAGAAAACTGGCCTCCGGTACCCACAAGCGCGCAGCGAAACACAGCATTGTGCTGTGAAAAGGGGGGTTAAAGGTTGGCAGCGCACTTGTGACTACACTGGTGTCGCGGGTGTCCATGGGCGGCGGCAATCGCTTACCATCAGGTGATCCAGTTGCTCGTCTGCCACCTATAACATAAAAAAATATACAAAATCACGCCATAATCTGAGATTGTACTTTTTCCGAACAAATTACCGCTAAAAGTATTTGTTGATATCCTATCTATGAATAGGTAGCTCGCGGGCGGTCAGAAGATTAATTCATCATGTCAGATCAGCCCTTTCACACGCGTCCTTGCGGTAACGTTCTAATAGCGATACGGTCCAGTCTTTACTGTGGGAAATCTCACCGCGATTGTGCTGAGATGGATACCCCAGGGGCTTTTATTAGGGTTATACCTTGATTGCCCCGTTGGCGCAGTGGGTAGTGCGTTGTACTTTAAAGCACTTGCTACGTTTCGATCCCCGGTCGGACCAAATTTTGTACCTGAATTTTCTGTTAAGAAATTCTCAGTGTCAGCCTGGAGTCTGGAAGTTGCCGGTCACTACGCCCGTGCCTCGGAAAGCACGTTAAGCCGTTGTTCCTGCACCCGGTCTCTATTCGATCGTGTCATACTGGTGTCCCATCGGATTATGAGGGCAGGGGAAGTAGAGAGTGCCCTTGTGTTTGCGCACACACTTGAGCACTATAATATATCCTGCGTAAGTGGCTGATCGTTGAGGTTGGCCGCCTTAGCCGAAATCGGTTGGAGGATACTATTCTTACACATCACTATATCACCGTAAACAGAGTTTTGCTTTACAAGAAGCTCTTGATAACAATGATGAAGAAATAACTAAACAAAAGTCAGGAAAAGAAAAAAATCAAATTGCTAAAGTTAAATCTTTAGAAGCTCTTGTTATATTGTACATAGGTTCTCCACATCTGACAAAGAATCTGACTGCCACTTTAGCTTACCCCGAGTACCTAAGAAGAGGCATAGGTTTTTTCTCACCTTAGTGAAACCTTACTAGGCATTTTAGATTTAGAAATCCAGAGAGCTCAACTATTGCATAAAATGTTAGTATTGATTAGTAGGTCTTCTATACAGCGAGCTCCGGATTCCAACTTTAGACGACCCGATTGGAACAGTGGTAGTGAACGCTGCCTCTGATACAAGGGTTGCGGGTTCAATCCCCGCACAGTACAAACATTTGTGTGCATGAACATGTTTGTTTGCATTGGTCTGGGTGTTTGCTGTGTATTATAAGTATGTATTTACAAAAGAAAAGTATTATATGTATATATTTGTAATCCCACTGTTGATTCTGATATCCGTAACACAGGTGCTTGAGCTACCTATCTCGGAGTCAGATCAATGTATGTTGTGAAATATTTATTAAAAAAAAACTGTAACTGGAAATGACATAATTTCCTAGAATTTAACTTTACATTTATCTACCTCATCCCAAGAGATTCCTTGCATAACAAAAACGAAATACCCACGATAATCACAATCATAAAACCGTGAAGACAGCGAGTTGTAAATCCATAGCAGGCGTATCCACGTGAGCTGAAGTCTAGCCCGGGCAGGCTGTATCGACCCACTGCAGGCACCGCTCAGACGAGCGGCTAGCCCAATAGGGAAGAATATTCCTCTTAAAGCGATAAACAATATTCTTCAATTAACATTATTTCTTATAGTGTTCGCGCGGTGATTACTTACCTTTAGGTTATCCACTTATTGGTTTGCCTCCCTATCTCATAAAAAAAATGCAACACACGTAAGCGATGCGAATTGTTGACAGCCTAGCTAAGACAAGATGTATGTAAGAAAAGTATTATATGTATATATTTGTTCCCACTGTTGATTCTGATATCCGTAACACGGGTGCTTGAGCTACCTATCTCGGAGTCAGATCAATGTATGTGATGTTGTGAAATATTTATTTATTTATTTATTTATTTGTAATCCCACTGTTGATTCTGATATCCGTAACACAGTATGTGATGTTGTGAAATATTTATTATTATTATTATTATTTATGTAGCCGCTCAGAGGAGCGGCGAAATCAATAGGAGGAATATTTCTCTTATAGTAAGAAGCAATATTCATTTAATAAGAGTGATGGTAGCTCAATGGATACGAACGCGCCTTCCACGCAGGTGGTCGAGGTTCGAATCCGAGCATGCACCAATGGTTTTTTCAAATCTATGTGCGTATTTCTACCATTACCATCTGCTCGGCGGTGTGGGAAAACATCGTGAGAAAACCTGCACGTTTCGGAAAAAGTTTCTGAAATGTGTAACCATGATTCAGTTGGTCTGGTTCCCCCGTTAAAGGGTTGCGAAGGTCCGACGGCAGTCACTTCATTGTATTTACCAGACCCCGCCCAATCTGAATCTTGGTCTAAACGTACCCTGGACTCCAAAGCGACAGCTTTGGACGCAACCGTGAATTACACTCTAAGATAAAGAGAAGCAAGAAGCAATATTCCTCAATAACTTGCCTGCAATATACATAAACTATACATAGCAGTAACCTTGCCCGGACAGATGATATTGACAGGCTGCTGTCACTGTCCAGACAAGCAGCCAGCCCGATAGGACATACTCATACTTAAGTTATCTTTTTTTTATTTGTTTCATTTAATCCACAGACTCTAGATCCGTGCCTTTGTAGTATACAAAATTGTTTATAGCGGTATTTGTTGCTCCACGAAAAAACATTATTAGTGTTGTTACCTATATATCTACATACATTTTCTAACTACCTTAATACACGTAACAAAGTTTTAGAAACTAATAAGGTTGTTATCGGTTGCTAACATTTTGTCAAAATCGTTTTTAGTTCCAATAATTTCATTTTTATAAAAAAAATACTTATGTGGTTTTTTTATACATTTTCTTATGCTCCTTTTTATTTTTATGTGCTGGTAAAAGTTCTTTTGTCACAATTTTTATGCTATTTAATGTTATATTTAGGGCTCAAATCTACTTTTTTGTGTTGTTTCTGCCTTACTATTCCTCATCAGCGCGAGGAGAGGGAGGCACTGCTTGAAAGAAGTTGAGTCCCTAGAGTCCATTTCTCCATGCCCCACTCCTCAAAAATGGAATTCACGCCACAATTGGCCGCTTCTGGCGTGAATCAATTTTTCGCGTACGCGTTGGACCCAACATTTGTGCATGGCGATTTAATGAATAGTATAAGTGTTTGCCTAGCGGTTGTATAACCCCGAAATTGTTTGAAATAAATCCGGTTTAATAGCTAAAATTAAAATCGATTGGCGTCGCTAGTGTGCCGTACCTTAAGGTGACGGGTAGGGAACACTAGCGTCGCCAATCGATTTAATTTTTTAGCTACTAAACCGGAAGCAAGAAGTAATATTCGTCAATTGTCATTTCTATGGTACATTTACCTACGTAAAACAGGTGTTTCAACTATCTATCTTTGTATGATACACTCTAGACCGGGTAGGTTGAATTGACCCGTAGCAGATAAAGTTTTTTAACTTATGTTCTTGTGAGCGATATAAGTAAGAGCACTCAGAAATATCCAAACGAATTGGATCAATACGGTATTTGACAATTTTTTATTTATTTTTGTCCCCTCTCAATGACAAAAACATCGTTAAAAGAATTACTTGATTCTCGTTTAAACTACCTGAAATATCACAACTTTAAAATGACATTATTTTGGGCAGACCCAAAACGCTCCATACAAATGGCGCCTAAGATGTGATGTCACACGCAAGTATTTTGTATGCATTTCATTTGAATTTTATATGGTAGCTATATCAAATGTTTCGTTAATGTCAATGGTTCTATTATAATGTTTGGGTTATTCAACGGTATAATTATTTTTTAATAATTTCATACTCTTAAAATGGACTTGCCCATGAATCTTTGAATGATCATAAAACCGTCTAGACGTTATATTCTTAATTGAGATTTTTTGCTATTGGCACATATTTACCTATTTTTCATATCACTGTAGGAGATCATCAGACCTAATCATAATATTAGGGGTTAAAGTATGAAATTGCCGACTTTATGGAGATTTTTTGAAAAGCTGTGTTTTCCATAGTAATTTTTATTTATCTTTTAAAGTAAATATTAATCTTATTGTTTCATATTTTACTATACTTTAATGGAAAACGTTTAGGTACATTTAGAATAGGTTTTCAGAAAAAACATTGTTTATTTTATAAGTTATGAAAGCTGAAAGCTTTATAGGAATAAATGAGTGCTGTTGTGTCTAGAAAAAGAAGGATAACTTCATACTTTAACCCCTATTATCTTTATCAGCCGTTGGAGCCGTAAAGTCCTTGAGTGGAGACCGCGACTCGGTAAGCGTAGTGTAGGACGCCCCGCGACAAGATGCGATGATGACATTCGAAGGCTGGCTGGTGTGGGCTGGATGAGAGTGGCCGAAAATTGGGAGCAGTGGCGTGCATTAGGGGAGACCTATGTCCAGCAGTGGACGAGTGTGGGTTGCTGATGAAGATGATGATGATCTTTATTCATCATTTAATGGTGATGTATTGACAAATGACAGACATTATTATAAAGGATAATTTAATCTTTAACGACGCTTTCTCAGTGATAGTGTAGCAGTCCCGTTAGGAAATAAATATTAGACTACCCAATCAAAGTTTGTGTCAGTGCTGTTTGAACTGACCGAATAATTCACTACAGTCGGGCGCTAAACTGCATCATTCGTTGAGCCAAACTGTGAGCCAAACACTCATTTACTTAATTTGACGGGCTTCTGATGTAAATTTACATTCGAGTTAAACGTTTGAACTACAAATTCAGCAATGACACTTCAGTGGTCAGCAAAACGGTTAGGGTAAATTAATTGCCTCAGTGAGTTTAGCTCTTGATTCTCACACAGTTATTGCTTTTGACAAGGTACCGTATGAGAGGCTGGTGTCCATGGGCGGCTATTATTGGTTACCATTAGGTGATTTATCTGCTCGTCTGCCACCTATGACATAAAAAAATGTAAATGATAATAAATAGACTGTAATTCTGATGTTTGTTTGATTTTTACTAATTTTGGACGGTTTGCGCAACTCCTGTCTGTAGCAAAACTAAATTTTGCTACAGACAGGAGCACATTAAACTTAGACTACTAAACTTAGCTTTGAAATATGAAACAGGTCGTTTTCGTTTAGAACCCGTTTAGGAGGAAAGATTTCTAATTTTATAAGACACACACACACAGTTATTAGATACTGCATTGTGTAAGTAGGGGAAGTACGTACAAAATGACATGGTATTTTGTTTTTTAATCATATTTATTTATTTACTGGCACTTTTATCAATCTCAATCGTTTACAGTCATTTGAGGTTTTTTGACTATCAGTAACACAGTCTTTCAATCAATTAGGAACTATAATAAAATAATTATTAAGAAAAACATTAACATCTAACAAAAACCATTTTGTCCGTATAGTACCTATGGACAAAATGGCAAACAAGGTATGGACATAATGACATACACATTTTTAAGAACAAAGTTAACAAGCAAATCGCTTTGTCTTCTTTGGGACATCAGCACATGACGCATGAGTCCAATGGGAAACAAGTCATACATCTTAACCAACCATCGCCGGGCTTACAACGGGAAAAAGGTCATTATAATAAATGCAAGCACAGTCACTGTCATCGTCTTTTCCATCGCATATGAAGTCTTCGCTTCCTTGTACGTACGCTGCCTCAGTGCTCTCAATCCCTTCTCTGATTGTTGAGGGTTTTTGGGAGCAGGAATATTTATTTCATTCTCATCAAGAAAAAAACTTTTAATCTTCTTCGTTTCTTCTTCGTCTTTTGGTCTATTTTTAGCTATAATTTCTTGCATGTTTGGAGTAGAAGTTAAAAGCCAATCATCTTTGTCAGGTTTCAGGTTTCTTTTTCCTAGACCTCGGATGAACTGCCCCTGTGGTGCTGGTGAAATGGACAAAACGACATACCTATGTCGTTTTGTCCATATCATGTGTATGTCATTTTGTCCAAAAAATACCAAAATCAATAAAAAAACACAATTCCATAAAACCACTAATGATTGCAAAAAAATAAATCGGCATCACTGGGTGCAGGCTTAATTTTTTGATTTTAATACACGTAATTACAAATAACTCACCAGAAAACAGGAGAACACCATCGGTGAAATAAACTTTTGAAGGCGAGAAACACTTTCGTACCGGTTGCTGCGGCGACAGTGTCAATGGCGCTAAACTTTTGACAGAATAGTAAATATGGCTGCCGTCACGTGAAAAGGGGCACGGAAACGTCGCTATGACCCGCCAATTTTGAAGTAAGGCCACTATGTCATTTTTACCATATATGTTATTTTGTACGTATTTCCCCTACGTATACTCGTAAAGTTATTTATTATTTATTTATTTGGCTTTTCACCAATGAGTACACCATACAATTAAGAATTACAATCCCAGCTTAAATTCTAAGTGCCTCATCACTTAAAGAAAAGCACCGCATGCACCAGTGCGTACAAAACAAAAAAACTAACTACAACTATAATAATTTTGAACGGGAAAAAGTACAATTCATGTTACAAACATGAGATGTGATTCAAAGATCTTTTTGATACCGCGTACAGATGTAAAAAACCGGTCGATTCATGCTCGTGGTACAAGGTATACATCCTGAATAGCGGACAATGCTTTTTCAGTTATTTGTGTGTTGCCCTTAGCATTTCTCAAAAATACACTCATTGCCACTTGTAGCTGATTCAAATTATTACCAAAAGTTTATCTAATAAACTTGTCAAGCTGATATTTGTCCAATACGGCAGCTCAGATACACAGATAGAATTTAAACGAAATAAACAATGTTTTATTTTCTTTAACCTAATTCGTAAAGCTAGCACGGAAAAAGGTAGATTATTTTTGGCATTTCACATTTCCTAAAGCAAATTGCCTAATACAAGTACTACCTGTTTGACCCCTAACAATGGCTTTGTTCCCGCCTTGAATGGCTAAAATCATTAACAAAAGGAAGGCCCATTAAAACAAAGGTATGTATTCAGGTCGTGGAGCGAGGTTAGAGTTGGGACCAGAGTTAAGTCTTACTCCCTATAAAACAACTGTTTTTTCGGCAACCGCCGAATTCCAGTGGTTTATCATGGCATAATGTATTTGTCACGCTCAACCGTATACTGAGCGGATACCATTTTGGTAATAATTAACTTATATAAACTTACTTAATTAACTTATTATATCACTTACCATCAGGTGAAATATGGTCAAACGCTTACCTATCTAGAGTAAAAAAAAAAAATGAATTACGTAGGTAATAACTTTATATTTTGTTTTTTTTTTGTTTTGGTAATAACATTTTTTTTGTGAAGATTTTGTAATTGATGGTTCCAAATAAACATTTCTTCTTTCTTTTTTATCCGGTTGTTATACGGGCTCGTGTAAGTGGGATTATAGTAGATTGAAAAATTCGTCTCCAAAATTTACTCGAACTAAATTACTCGAATGAAAAATTTTACTTATCACATCACTAAACGAAGGGACATCCATTTGGGCCTGTTTGATTTTGTTCCCTTTTATTTCAATTCGGAGGTTTTGAGTCATTGGTCCGTGATATTCTTTTCTGTGAGCTTTAGACCACATTTTAAAATTGAGGTTTAAAATGTTATATCAGTTCGAAAAAAATATGGAGTAGATACGAGTACCTTCGGAATTTTATAAGTGGCCTTTTCAAAAAGGTTAAGGGCTATTTACGACTCATTGACGCCGCCAACGGATTTTAACTAATCATACCGTAATGAATTTAATACATTAAATATCTAGACATTTTGAATTTAAAAGGATTTCTGAAATTAAATATATTGCCATCAGTTTTAAAGTAGACATAAAGTCGGCATATAGAATGTGAAAAAGAAATTCTATACACCTACCAACAATTTTAAAGGGCAAAGCCGAAATTTATATAATCTGGGGTCCAATTCTCGGGCTCGTGATATTTTGCAAACATGGGAGATGTCACATGAAATGCGTACAAAAAAACTACGTTTTAGTGATATATATCGTAAGATAATAAATGTCACGCTGTGTGGGGACCACAGAGTAGAATAGGTCACCCTCACTCTTACCGAGGTGTCGTAAAAGGCGACTAAGGTAATACTGCTGGCATGATCATCAGCACCCAGAGAAGGAAAACTCTGCATTTATATCAAAACCCTCGCCAACCCGTCTGCCAAGCGTGGTGAGTATAGCAATTACTCCTCATGTGATTGAAGGAGGCCCGTGCCCCAGCAGTGGGGACTTAAATAGGCTGACGATGATAAATGTCACGAGCACGAGAATCGGGCTCCAGGAGTCCAATTCTCGGGCAAAGCAGGAAATTCTCGGGAGTTCATAGTTTTTTGTATGAATTTCATGTGACATCCGCCATGTTTTTAAAATATCATGAGAACGAGAATTGGGCTCCTGACTTGTTATTACATTCCAAAATATTATTTGAATTATTCTCCTCAATTGGTATGTATATTGATGATGATAATTTAAAATCTTAGGCACTGGTCTATTTGTGTTAAATGAAAATACAAACTTTCAATACAATTTTCGACTCAAAATAAGCATGTTGCACTGTAAATATTTTCAGGGACAATAAAATGAAACGAGACCACAGACGCCATCTGTCTGAAAAGGTCGTAATTAATTTAGACGGCCTCTAGCGGCACTTGCGGAAAGGATGAACGGACATAGCTTTTCCGTAACAGCCCATGAGTATTCCAGGAGCAAGTTCTTTGTTAGAACACTAGATGGCGCTGTACTATATTTGGGAATAGGGTATCTTATTGTCTTGCAAATTTAAAGCGCTTTTGGCATTTGTTTCTTTTAAATTGTATCTGCATACAGTGTAAAGATTTGTATATTTGTATAATGAATAATCTCTTATACCTACTTAAGGTGACGGGTAGGGCACACTAGCGACGCCAATCGATTTTTATTTAGCTACTAAACCGGATCTATTTTAAGCAATTTCGGGGTTATTTAATAAATAGTAAAATAAATAAATAAATAAGCCGAGAGGTTGTAACCACGAAATTGCTTAAAATAGATCCGGTTTAGTAGCTAAAACTTAAAATCGATTAGCGTCCCTAGTGTGCCCTACCCGTCACCTTAATAAAGGCAATTTCACCCTTTAAATCTCAATGAATCCAATCCCAACCGTTTTTCATTTACCGTGAAAACAATTCTGTCCACAAAAAAGAGGGAAATAGAAAAAAGTTATAGTTAAATTTAGTTATAGTGTTAGTAGATAGGAGTATATTGGGCTGTACTGAATTAGTATCTACCTATTCCGTTATTTATTCTCAGTGTATTTAAATTGTTGCAACAGTTGTATGCATTTAAATGGAAAATTTTCTATTCCTCGTTTATATTGTTTTAGGTCTTTCCTTAGCAGTATAAGACGTTTTAAGGTGAAGGGTATACCCACTAGCGACGCCAATTGATTTTAATTGTTAGCTACTAAACCAGATCTATTTTAAACAACGTCGGGACTTCAGTCTCTCGGTAAACACCTATACTGATTATTTAATAGTTATAGTTAGCAATTGGATCTGGTATTGCACTCGAATTTTGAATTATCGGCAAAAGCGGCCACTTTTGGCGTGAATATTTTTCTTTAGTACAAAGCAGACCCAACATTTGGGCATGGCTATTAAATAAATAGTATGTTTGCCGAGAGACTGAAGCCCCGTAATTATTTAAAATATATCTGTTTTGGTAGCTAGCAATTAAAATCAATTGGCGTCGCTAGTGTGACCTACCCGTCAGCCTTAAGGTACCGTTACACATGTTCATTTTCATGCCTAAAGCATGCTACTTTTGAGCAAGTGCTCGTATTAGTAGCATGTGTGGAAGGATTTGCTATTAATAAGCATGCTCAAAAATCGCACGCCGGTCGATTTTTAAGCATGCTACCTGTAGTGCGGGTAGAAGGGGGAGTGTGGCGGAGCACCATTAGCACGTGTATACAGGCTTTGTTTATTTTTAAACATGCTAATAGATGGCTAATAGCATGCTTATTGATAGCAAAATGTGATTAAGCATGCTCATATTTAGCATGCTTTTAAAGCATGCTACTTTTGAGCATGTGTTACAGCAGCTTTAAATTAAACATTAGTGACAATGAATATATTACTCTTAAACTGAACAGTGAGTGAACAGGTATCTTTCAGGCAAACGCGTATCATCCTAGACCTCATCGTCGCTTTCCATCAGGTGCGATTGTAGTCAAGCGTTAGCCTATTGACCAAAAAAAAACTAAGAGTACCTACTAGATGATGAAAACCCAATGGAAGCGTCTCCGAGCCTAGTATGTAGGTAACACCTGACAAAGCTGGGAATCGAACTAGTAATCTTCTGGGATTGATATGCTATTTTGTACGCCTTACCTTCAAACATTTACATAATTATATAGGTATTATAAGTCAACGTAATCATAATCCAAGACAAAAAAAAGCCTAAGTATTTTTAATATCCAAATCTGACATTCCTTTTATTAAAAAAAAAAGAAAAAATGTACAAATCACTCATTAAAAAGGTAATTTACAACAAAGAAAAAATATCAGCAAACCACACGTGTAGTTTTATGTAATGTACCAATATGTTGTAAATGTATATGAATAAACGATTATGATTATAATTATGAATATTTAGGGTCTAATTCATATTTTTTTTTAAACTCTTATTCACTGAAATGATGTTATAGAGCAGGTATCATTTCTTTTTCGAAAATTTTGTATGTTTTTTTTGTTTCAAATGTCAATACTGCTCTATAACAATGTTTGAGGTAACAAAAGTTTATTGAACGTTTATAAATAAAGCCCTTAGATTCAAGAAAAGCCCTTAATATTTATTTAAACGCTTGACATCCATTCTTGTGCAGTCATGCATTTAATCGGCCTGTTATAATTGAGTCTAGAGTGAGTTAGATGCCTTGACCGCGGCCGCCCTACCTTGACCTGCTATTTCAGTCTGTCTGAACTTGACTTTGACTCTTAATTGATTCAAAAGCCGCAGCAGACAAAGCTAATAAAATCTCTCTAAGCAATATTGTTTTGTTTCTAAGGAGAAAGTTTATTAGTTTAAAAGAGCCGTTCACTAAAATTGGCGCCCAACGTGGGGCATCTTAAAACATTAGTTTGTAAAAAGAAAGAAAGATCAGAATCATTGAAAATATTTTCTTAATGTAAGTATTACGCTTGGAAATTCCGCGATGGTCTTCTAGTGACAAAAAGGCTTAAACTAATATTTAATGATTTCATCAAATTATTTTATCAAATTATTATTATTGACTGCAATCTGTGTAGTGCTTAGCAAGGACTGTAGATTAGAATATTGTGTTATTCTACTGTTAATTTTTAAATCATAAAAGTTATTTCTGTTTTTTATTAATCCCAGCTATGCGTTAATTAAACGAGTACTGATATTATTCTAAACAAAATACCTTGACTGTCTGCACTCTCTCTGCATTTTGCTAGACGCGGCTTTAATACTTAATTCTTTTGGAAACCTGAGCATTTAATAATAAATTAAAAGTATTGTTAAAGCAGAGCTCATATACACAATGCTAATTTATTAATAACTGAGAGGAGCGTACTCCTTTTTAAAAAGGCCGGCAACGCATTAGCGATTTCTTTGATTTCGCGGATGTTAATGGGCGGCGATGATTGCTTTCTATTAGGTGACTCGCTTGCTTGTTTGTCGTCTCTAGCATAAAAAAACTGATTTGCACTGGCTTACCTTACCCCTTTTATCGCTGTGTTTTTCCTGTACCCCGAAAATTGTCTAGAAGTGATAATAATAAGACCGCCGAGATAGTATTTATAAATAACTGAAACATAATTTTATGTAACTTGTAATGCATAAAACTGTACCTATTAATCTTTATCACTAGAAATTTAGTTTTATTTTTAATTTTAATTTGGCGCCCAACGTGTTACTGTGATAGGTACGACACTTTTAAATGTTTCAGCTACAAGTTATAAATATTAGGCATCTCGAAGACAACATTGGTAGTAAATCTGCAAACTTTAATGAAGTAACCTATACTTTCTAATAAGAGTCATTGTTATACGTATTGTGATAGTCAATAAAATGTTTCTTTTATTTCTTTAAAGTTAAAGCCGTTGTTTGCTAATACTTGCACTTAAACCCAAGTAAACCTGTTGTCTTTTGCGAGTCCTCTACGAATCAATTACACTAGTTCAATCAAAGTCAGGTTCAGGTGCACTGAAATATAGTGGGTCAGGGGTGGAAGCGAGCAGGGTCGCGCAAAAGCATCGAGCTCGTCAAAGTCATTTTAATTTGTAACAGGTTCTCGGATAGGAACAAGGACAGTTCGTCCTACATTTCATGATTCTGTCAAACTGAGAACTAATCAGACATCAAGGGCAGAATGATGGCTGGTACGGTGTAAGTGAAAATGAGAAGGTGACCGTGGGAGAGTCACGCTTCGGCATGAACGGGTCGGATCGAGTGATAACACGGCGACACAGAAAACCAGCCTGACGCAGCACTGTGCTGTGTTTCGCTGCGTGAGTGAGGTTACCGGACACCCAAACCGGGGAAAGGGGTTAAAGATTTGCAGCGCACTTGTAACTCCACTAATTTCGCGGGTGTCTATGGGCGGCGGCAATCGCTTACCACCAGGTGATCCGTCTGCTCGTCTGCCACCTATCACATAAAAAAGTGAGCTAGAAAAAATGTGGTAGGTGGTGGAGAAACATAAACATAGATCTAATTTAAAGGCTGTAGGCACTTTTATTTTGAGTCGCATGGTATTTATTTATTTATTAAGATCCCAACACAGGTAAAAATAAAGCTTAAAATCTAAAAATACATGCTCTTGTACACCTACAATTATAGGAGATCACAGCTTGTTTTGTAACACATTATTTGGTGATTGACTGATAGCATTTGCCGGCAGAGTAGAATAGGCCACCCTCACTCTTACCGAGGTGTCGTAAAAGGCGACTAAGGTAAAGCTGCTGGCATGATCATCAGCACCCAGAGAAGGAAAACTCTGCATATATATCAAAACCCTCGAAAACCCGTCTGCCAAGCGTGGTGAGTATGGCAATTACCCCTCATGTGATTATGTATTGCAACCCGCCGGCTGTCGTGCGTGAGGTCGTATGAGGTCGGTCGCAGGTCATGTAGCCGCGTTACCATAAAGCTGCGTTACCATCTAGGTTTTTAAGAGCTTACGTAAATTAAACCGCCGCCCAAATTACAAACGAAACCTAGATCTTAGATGTTATTCACACACACGTCGATTTATTACTCTACATTCAATATTTCCCATTCTCACATATTTCACTTCGATCACACGTACTGAAAGCCCTACATTTTTCTTTCGACCGCATTCATTTTCATTCAAAGAATGCCTTTTGGTTGGTAAAAAATTTTAGATCCGAAAAAGTATTGTGGGATTGTGATTGATGCCCATTTTTAAGCGCCTTTATAAATGGGGAAATCAATTTAACTTATATTTGACATTATTGGAGTGTTAGAAATAATACGAATTTCAATAGGTATAATGGATTTTCAAGAACGAGTGCTAGCTAAGCTTCATAGTGTAAGTACGGGTATGTATAGTTAAAAATATTTGTATGTTTATCCATAAAATTCTTGGCACTAAGGGCTTTAGCTAAAACGATAGTATAGAACAGTTTTGACTTTTGAAACAAGAAAAAATCATACAAAATTTCCGAAAAAGGAATGATAATTGCTTTATAACATAGTTTTAGGTAACATAGGTTTAACAAACATTTATGAATAAGAACCTCAATGTCTTTTAATTTTGAGGAAAGGATATTCGACCGATCCTATTTTCGATCTTATCCATATTAAACTTAGTAACAAACCTACATTGCATAGAGTGAAGTAATAACATGTTGGGGAAGTATAATTTTTTTTTTAATATTGCTGAACTAAGTCTGATTTTTCTTTTGTACTGCGCGGTAGTGTTCATATTTAAAGCCTGTTTGATGAAAATCATAATTTTATGCACTTATGAAATTTCGTAGTATAAATGCTACGATACATTCGGAGCATTCCGTAGCACTGGGATTTTGACTTCGTAGCTCGGTGCGCATGCCTTGAAGATTGTTTATAATAATATAGATACATAGAAATAAAATCCAATAGCTTTGTTGGCTACAGAATTTGTCCTGTGTGTATTTATGGCACTCGTGTAAATTTGTGTTCTGTGGCCAATAAAAAAGCCTTTATCTTTTTATCAATATTTTCTCATGAAAGAACATAGGGTATATGAGTACAGTTACTCCTTCTAAACTCTTATTTGACCCGTCTCTTTTTTAACCCCCGACGCAAAAACGACGGGGTGTTATGAGTTTGACGTGTCTGTGTGTGTGTGTGTGTGTGTGTGTGTGTGTGTGTGTGTCTGTATGTCTGTCTATGGCATCGTAGCTCCCGAACAAATGAACCGATTTTGATTTTGTTTTTTTTGTTTGAAAGATAAATAAGAAGGAAGTGTTCTCAGCTATGTTGGATAAAAATCGATCCAAGATGACCGCCGTCACAAAGATTTGGATTTTATGTTTTAACACTACTCCCTCAATATGGGTATCATATAAGGGCTTAAGTAGCAGAATATATTATTTGTGAAAAAATTCAAATCTAAGATGGCCGCCGTCACAAAATGACGAATAACCTATTTGTTGTGCCAACTGCCTCAATATGGGTATCAAATGAAAGAGCTTTAGTTGTGTCGGGGATTTTTTAAATTTGAAATTTAATTTTATTATTATATTATTTGCACAACATTTTATGCCTTCCCTATACAAAATAATCGACCAAAACGGCCGGCCAGCTTTGTCAAAAAAGGAAAAAATAATTCTACGCATTTCCAAAAAAAATGAGACCAAATGTTTTTCTACTTGGCGGGTAGAATGAGTGTATAGTAGTGAATTATAATGCTTCTTTGCCTCCGATTTTTAACCGACTTCAAAAATAGGAGGAGGATCTATGTAATTATTATGTTCGGCTCTGTGTGCGTGTTTTTTTTTCCTTTTTATTTATTGTTAAATGTGTTATGTTCCGACGATTTGCAGATTTTTTTTTATTTGAAAGAGCACACTCCGAAATTGGTCCCACTATCACCATGACAGGATTTGATGATGAGATCCCAGAGAAATTGAGGGCATCTCAAATGTTATAGGCACACATAATGATTTTGTATCTTTTTTCAAAGCTGCACCATTATTCAGCCAGAAAGTCAGCACTTTCAAACACAAACTCAAGCAGCACGTCATTTTGAAAAAGAGTGCCGGTCGATGATTAAATACATCGTTACTTTAATTTAATTATATTTTTGTTTGTATTTCTCATCGTAAGTGAAATGTAAATTTCTTATGAGAATAAATTTCTTTAAACCTAAACCTAACGTAATGTATGGTGGATATCAAACGCATCCAAAGTAACTTTCTTTACTATCGTAGCAGGTCTTTAGTGAAAGGGGCCCTAACACTAAAATGATGTGCTCAGACAGCTTGGTTCGGACGAACGCAATTGGCCCAATATGCTTGATTTAAGCACAAAACTGTTTTTTTTTCCAAATTCAAATATAATACAAACACTTAGACCAATTCCTCTAAACAAGTGTTTTATAAATGACCTTGTTACAGGCTAAATTATTGTTATCCAATTTCCTTTTGTATTGCCTAAGAATTCGCTTTTATTCCTGTAAATGTTTTTGACTGGCTCTCGTTGAAAGGAAACGGAGCGGGCATGCCACATTATACTATAATAAAAAATAATATAAGGCATCTATTGTTCTGAAATGGAATGTTGAAGAACATTAATAATTACCTCTCCAGGCTTTATTTAATTTCGAAATGAGAAACACTCAAAACTAGCACCGCCATTTTTAAGTACCTAATATACAGTATTATGGGCCATTAAAGAAATACTTTGAGAATGATAAAAGGTAATTTCATCTTCAAGAACAAGTAACCATAATATTTATTACTGCCTAAAGTGGCACACTTTCAGCAATCATTAGGATTATGTATACTATGATTTTTATGATAATAATACAAAAGTATGTTTTTTTATGATATCGGCGGCAGACGAGCAGACGTATCACCTGGTAGGCGATTCTCGCCGCCCATGGACGCCTGTTACGTCACAGGAGTGACAGGTGTGCTGCCGGACTTTTCAAAAGAGAGTAAGCTCTTTTCTTGAAGGTTTGCATGACGTATTAGTCCGGAAACACCGCAGGCGATAGTTCATTCCACAGTTGTATCGTACGAGGACTGTTTCAAAAAAGTGTTAATACTTTCTCTTAATCATTCTCGAAAGTATTTTTATTAACTGTCTCATATGTGCTACAGTAAACAAAAAACAATTAGCGTACCTAGTATCAACGAGGTAATAGCCTTAATAAATTTCGCGCAAAGCTACCTAACCTTCTATCTACCCACATACTGTTAGCTGAACAAAATCGATTAGCCAAATATTCCTAGTCGCTATACAAATCACTAGTCTAACTCATTGTAGTAAAATCGCTTTACTATTCAAATTACTGTTGAATAAATATTAACATTTAATTGAAGACTAGATAAAGTTATCTTAAATTAATTTCTTTCTATAATTTTCGTGGTGTGAGACAAGGAGATGTTATATATCCGAAACTTTTCTCCGCTGCGCTGCAGGACATGTTTGGAACGCCAAACTGGAAAGAGTCGTCGTCGTCGTCAGCCCATTTAAGTCCCCACAGCTGGGGCACGGGCACTGGAAAGAGTGCGGAATCAATATGAATGGCGAGTATATGTCACACCTACGATTCGCAGACGAGATTGTCATCTTGGCGGAAACCCTACAAGACGTACAGGAGATGGTGAGCAGTCTGGCTGAATCTTCCAAACACATCGGTCTTCGGATGAACTTGGATAAAACCAAGGTCATGTTCAACGAGCTCGTTGATCCGGGACCGGTCGCTGTTAATGGAGTACCTCTCGAGGTTGTTCAGGAATATGTCTATCTAGGACAAACGCTCCAATTAGGCAGAAACAACTTTGAGAGAGAAGCCAATAGAAGAATTTAGCTAGGCTGGGCAGCATTTGGTAAATTTCGTCAAGTCTTCTCGTCACCCATCCCTCAAAGTCGAAAGTCTTCGACAAGTGCGTCCTTCCGGTCATGACTTACGGTGACGAGACGTGGACACTCACGGCTGGACTAGTCCACCGGCTCAAAGTCGCTAAAAGAGCTATGGAAAGGGCTATGCTCGGAGTATCTCTGAAGGACCGCATCAGGAATGATGTAATCCGACAGAGAACCAGAGTCACCGACATAGCCCACCGAATTAGCAAACTGAAGTGGGCTGGTCATATTAGCCGCAGAACTGACAGCCGTTGGAACCGTAAAGTCCTTGAGTGGAGACCGCGACTGGGTAAGCGTAGTGTAGGACGCCCTGCGACAAGATGGAATGATGACATTCGAAGGCTGGCTGGTGTGGGCTGGATGAGAGTGGCCGAAAATCGGGAGCAGTGGCGTGCATTAGGGGAGACTTATGTCCAGTGTGGTTGCTGATGATGATGATGATAATTTTCATCGGCTCTTTGTAGTTAAATATTCTTACAGTTCTTTCAAATACATTTAGGGATCTATTTATACTTACAATATAAAAATGAATAAAACTGAATGAAGTATAGAATAGATAGATAGATATAATTTATGGCACAAAATACTCAACTACTATAAGTATTACAGAAATTTTGTGTACAATTTCTACCAGACAACCTTCGGGTAAAGGACATTTAATAGTAGAAGAATATTGGATGTAAAAAATTTAATATAATTTGGCGTTAATATTGGTGCAGCTTTGAAAAAAGATACAAAACCATTACGTGTGCCTATAACCTTTGTGGGTGGAATACTTGTACGCGAAAAAATGAAAATACAAAATCGGACCCAACAGAAATGGTTTAAAATAGATCCAGTTTAGTAGCTAACAATTAAAAAAGAATGGTGTCGCTAGTTAGGGCTACCCGTCGCCTTAATAATAATGTTCGCAGCAAGAACCGTGCGGCTGCTGATTGGCCGAAAGAGAATCGCCTACCCGCGCAGACCATGGGAAAGTCGACTTTTTTGTGGTAAAGGTATAGGAATAATGAAAGAGGTTTTAATCACTACCTGAGAATTAAGTAGGTAGGTATAACTGGCGCTGGCAAACTCTTACGGTTATAGCTTGATAGCCAAAGCTTGACGTAAGTAATCTAGAGGAAAATGGTACAACTTAGCAACTTTTTGTTGTATTTGCCGAATCATTACGTGGGCATTAATCATCTGGGGCTGAGTCTGACGCGTTAGGCCTTCAACAACTTGTCTTTATTATTCGGATCGGATCGTACCGGAGGGTTTAATAAGGGTTCTTACAGGCATAGGGTAAGTTAAGAGTTTTTGTTCACACTATGCCGTTTCCGGAAACTAAAGGGTCATGAATTCGATTGCCACTCTAGAAAAACATATATTCTTATTTTAGGTATATTTTATGTCATTATTTTTTATGGTAAAGGTTACGGTATTGCCAAATTCTAAAGTGTATAGTGCACTGATTAAAATATGGTCATGTAAATTAGATTTTTTTAACAACATCACATACATTGATCAGACTCCGAGATAGGTAGCTCCTGTGTTACGGATATCCGAATCAATAGTAAGATTACAAATATATACATATAATACTTTTCTTTTGTATATACATACTTATAATACATAGATAACACCCTGACCAATACAAACAGATATGTTCATGCACACAAATGTTTGCACTGTGCGGGGATCGAACCCGCAACCCTTGCACCAGAGGCAGCGTTCACTACCACTACCTAGCTTCTCTCAGTTAAACGATTCTATCGACTCTTAACAAACACATAATTATGTACCTAATACCGGTTTATATTCGCCTCTTACGCCAAAGGTCGTGGGTTCGATTCCCACCCTGGACAAACATTCGTGCGATGAACACTTGTGTTTGTTCACTGTCTGGGTGTACTATATGTATTTAAGTATATATTTGTGTTCCTCTGTTGTCTGATATCTGTAACACAAGTGCTTAAGCTACTTAGTACGGAATCAGGTCAACGTATGAGATGTTGTGAGAATTATTATTATTTTAAATTTGCAAATTTTTTTATTGGTCCTGTATGTATGCGTTTGTTATTCATGTTCACGTTATAGATTTACTTTGTATCGGTCCGTTTTCTATTAATATTAATTGTCAGTTTTTTGTTTGCAAGTTTTATTATGAGTCGTCGCTCGAAGTTACAGCCAGAAAATCAGCGCTGCAGCGGCTGCTTAGCGGTTGTTGTAGCACATGCGGAGGCTGAACCTTGTTGGCCGCAACTTTATAATGTTTTGTCGTTATTTAGATTTGTATGTAATCATGTGTTATGGTCAATAAATTATTGTTTATTATTATTCTTACATACCTGTCACTCATATCTGGTGGAAACGAAGCCTTAATCTTGATGAATACCAAAATGTTGTTACTATCATTTAAATACAAAGATTTGTTATGGACATGATATGAATTTTATTTGAACATTAATGTTTAACTAATTGCATTTTATTATTTGCACGCTTTAACAAACAAAGCTCTCTCGAGTGCTAATATAGTGATTTATTTAAGTTTGTACACTTGTGTACTGTATTTAAAATATATATATTCTCCTAAAAAACCCCGCTCGAACCACGCTCTCGCGCCTGCGCCCCTGATCGTTTCCTACAGGACTTCTGACGGATCTAAAAGGGATTTGCTGTGATTACTATTGTTGTTGCGCAACACAAGAGCTCGCGATTGCCGGATAAGCCGGTAGATTGCCGGTAAGTCGATGCTTTTTCATTGCTTTGGGGTTGCAAACTTGATGAGCCGCTGTCAGGCGAAGACACTGAGATAAAATTCCATAAAACCAAGCCCTTAAGGAATTTACAGTTTCATTAATTATCGCAACGCGCCATCAATTAGTCTAAGGTTTATAGTATTTTACTTACGTTTTGGTGCTTTTAGTAAATCAGGAGGATGTTTGGTGTACGCAATTTTATTACCTGTAAAGAAACAAAATAAAGTATTATTACCAAAAGTAGTAATCTATGGTAACAAATAAGATACACTATAAACACTGCAATTAGGTTGATAAGTAGACAGTTGAAAAAGTAGGGGGAATTTAAAATTTTCTAAGAATTTAGCATTGTCTTCAAGAAATCGGGGCTCAGAAAATTATGGAATATATCAATGACGGTACCTATAACCCCGCACTCAGTTTAGTGTCAACCATGACGGGTTCAAATTATCTTATCTTATTTCAAAGGTAAAGCTGCTGGCATGATCATCAGCACCCAGAGAAGGAAAACTCTGCATTTATATCAAAACCCTCGCCAACCCGTCTGCCAAGTGTGGTGAGTATGGCAATTACCCCTCATGTGATTGAGGGAGGCCCGTGCCCCAGCAGTGGGGACTTAAATGGGCTGATGATGATAATGATGATTTCAAATCATAGAATTTTAATATTAACTGGCGGTCGCCTGCAGCTTTTCTTACTTGGAATTAGATTTGCCAAGTAGCCTTCCGACTATCTCCACTTAAAAATCATTCGTAGCTCCGTTTTGCCGTGAAAGACTGGCAAACAAACAAACACGCACATGTATACACTAGCAAATTTTAAAATATTAGTGTGGATTTTACAATTTCCTCGCTCGACTCCTTGGAACTCGCGGATGAAATTTTCTAAGAGTAAAATGTCAAATACAACATCATTATTTAACACTTTCAGTGGAGCAACGTCTTAAGAGGTCATTTTTTTAAAGTAATTGCTGGCACAACGTATTATCACGTCGAAATAAATTATACAATTATACGCGAAACGTACTGTGACGCTCGCCGCCTGTCCTAAAATCTATCAGCTACATCATTGCGCCGTATCGCATCGAATTGCCAAATCTCTAGCGCCACGACACGTACATTTTTTACCCTCATTGTCAACGGAGCACACACACATGAAAAGTTATTCGCCCACACATATACACAACGTCAAGATATGTCTAGCAATTACCAGAAAGTTATAGCAGTACATATATTATATCGTCTCTCCCACATGTCTGTCTCTGTCATTATTGCCGAAACTAGCTAAGATTACTGTAAGCGCGCATATGTGCGTAGCCTGTTTAGCTCGCAATGTGCGTAGTCGTCCTTTTGTATATTGTTATTTTGTCATGAACAACGTTTATAGATTTCAATTTTACTTGTAGGCAGTCTGCTCCGCTGAAAGTGTTAAC
This sequence comes from Marasmia exigua, assembly GCA_019059595.1. Lineage (NCBI taxonomy): Eukaryota > Metazoa > Arthropoda > Insecta > Lepidoptera > Crambidae > Marasmia > Marasmia exigua. The sequence continues at coordinate 22,221,908 of CM032463.1, forward strand.
TTACCCACTTTCTTAGTATACAAAACTATAAATAGGTACACTGTTTTTTCCTTGTCTTTTCTTCCTTTTTTATGTGGTCTGCTCTCTGGTCATTTATACCTATCTATAAGAAATATTTTTATTGAATTTTTGTTATAAATTATGTATATATATATTATTATTGGGTATGTATGTATTGTTTATTATTATTTATGTAATGTAATAATATTAATATATAAAATAATTATATTTCTGCCATTCTCAATTTCATTTGTTAAACTACTTTGCACTGCCTTCCCTTATTATTACGAATACGATATTTCTTTCCTCTACCCAAAGGTTGTCTGGAAGAAATCGCTACAAGCGATAAGACCGCCTTATTGTACTGTCTGTTGCTGTTATATCATGCTTGTATTTTATTTTTGTGCAATAAAGAATATCTATCTATCTGGCTGGTCACACTGTTAAATAAAACAATGAAAAAAAAACTATTACCTGTTCGTACATTATGATACATAGTTATTACACCGCGTGACACAAGCCACCACAACTTATTTTCACATTGCCCGCCACGCATATCAGTTTTCTCATCTTCTTACACAGATGATACTCATCCATCATAGAGTTTCATCCTTTTCCTCAAACGAGCACAATCCACAGCAGAAGTAGCGACAAATATTTTACAGTAAGTGGCTTTAATATCTAAGGGCATATGAGTCAAGAGCTACACGAAATTGTGCATCAACTTTTGCCGCCGACTGTACCCACCCATCTTAGAACCTAGCAATGTCTTATCTTAAGTAAAGTCTTCAGGCTTAGCCCCGATTCGACCAATCTTTATCTGTGGAAAAATCTATGGTAAAACGTCAGATTAGTTTGGAATGACAGCGCTATAGCGCTAGATTTATGGTATACCATAGATATAGAATCGGAATAAGGTTGGTCGAATCGACCCTTAGCCCAGTAAAAGACTTAGTTTGTAGGCTTAGATTAAATCAAAATTGATTTACATAATATAAGTTGAGTGCGTTAGTGAGGGTACCGGAGGCCCAATCCGGTGAAAAGGGGGGTTTAAAGGTTGGCAGAGCACTTGTGACTCCACTGGTGTCGCGGGTGTCCATGAGCGGCGGCAATCGCTTAACATCAGGTGATCCGATTGCTCGTCTGCCACCTATCACAAAAAGAAATTCAGCCACTTACGCAGGATATATAATAGTGCTCAAGTGTGTGCGCAAACACAACTGCACTCTCTATTCCCTTTCCCTCCTATTCCGAAGGGACACCAGTGTGACTCGACCGCAGAAGACCTACGGCTTAACGTGCTTTCCGATTCCCGGGATACAAGACGACTTATAGACTCCGGGCTGACACTAAGAATTTCTTACCGAAAACTTAGGTACTTACACATTTTTGGCCCGATCCGGACCTCTTGCGCAGCCATCGCTTTAAAATGCGACCCATTACCCACTGCACCTGCAGGTTCTGTCGCGAGGACGAGGAAAGGAGTATTCACGTCCTCGGCGAAGGCATAGCGCTGCACCGCTGCAGACGCCGGCACCTAGGAGCACACATGATCTCGGTAGACGAGATCAAAAGCTCCTCCATCAGCTCCATTCTCGGGTTTATCCTGGAACTGGAGCTACATGAGGTGTAATAGGTTTTGGGGCTGCCACAATAGATCATCTACTGGTCGCAGTGGCTATGAGACGCAGGGCTCACTCCACCCGGACTGACCGGATGGCGCAATTGGTAGTGACCCTGCTTCTTGCGCCAAAGGTCGTGGGTTCGATGGACAAACATTCGTGCGATGAACACTTGTGTTTGTTCAGTGTCTGGGTGTAATATATGTATTTAAGTATATATTTGTGTTCCTCTGTTGTCTGATATCTGTAACACAAGTGCTTAAGCTACTTAGTATGGAATAAGGTCAACGTATGAGATGTTGTGAGAATTATTATTATTATTTTAAACCAAAGTTTTAGCTCAGTATCTAAAAAGGTACTGGTGTACTGAAATGCACGGGCCTAAGCCAAGTGTAATTCAGTGGGGTTAAAGCCTGGCGTACAATTCGTTTGCGGATTTGATGGATTATGTGTATTCGGGGATTGTATGTCTGTCTCTAAGAACTTCCTGACTATCCGGCATGTATTCAAGATAACAGCTTTCTGCATTAAAACGTAAGTTGATTGAGGGAGAGATAACATGGCTATTGAATTGTAAAGTTGGGTGGGGATAACTCCTGTAGTTGATAAAACCAGGGGAACTACTGAGACGCTTTTGAGTTTCCAGATTCTAGCTATTTGGTCTTTGAGGTCAATATATTTGGCAAGTTTTTCAGCTATTGTGTGTATTATTATTATTATTATTTCTATCAAATAATAAAACTACCCACTGCACTTTTGTGGCAGTCGACAATGTAAGTATGACGATTTTGGAAGTATGCATCCTTGAGTTTAACCGTCGCTTTCTGTCCGCTTTTGATCATGGCTATGATTATATCATACCTTTCTTTAGCTCTTGTTATACTGTGATTATATGATCGAAGCCAAGGATATTGTAACGCAGTTCATCAAACGTCAAATAATTAGAAAATTATTGGCGCATTTGTCTTCATTAAGGTGATGGGTAGGGCACACTAGCGACGCCAATTGATTTTAATTTTTAGGATCTATTTTAAACAATTTCGGGATTACAACGTCTCGGCAAACACCTATACTATTTTTTTAATACTTATAGTTAATTGTTTGGTCTGCTTTTGCACTCTAATTTTGGATTGCCGTCAAAAGTGGCCGCTTTTGGCGTGAACTAAATTTTCGCGTACAAAAACGGACCCAACATTTTGTACATGGTTATTTAATAAATAGTACAAGTATTTGCCGAGAGATTGCAACCTGAAATTGTTTAAAATAGATCCCGTTTAGTAGCTAAAAATTAAAATCGATTGGCGTCGCTAGTGTGCCCTACCCGTCACCTTAATAAGCCAATATTGCATAGGGGCACTGAAAAAGAATTAGGTACTTATCTACATAATACATTTTATAACATTAATAATAATGTTTAATATAGTAAAATCTAATTGAATTACACCAACAGAGAGAGGTACATAAATCAAACTATATTTTTTTATCTTCGAAGAACTCGTTCCCCCTAATTACGAATCCCGATCTAAAAAAAATTCCGGATCTAAACTCGTTTCAGGATAGGAGTGCTACCGAAAAATGAATCACTGAAAAGCAGGAAAAAAAATCTACGAAAAAAAAAACCGCCTTCAAAAAACCACGAACTAAAAAGTGTAAAATAACATTTGTAACACTTCATACACTTTTAATAACATTTTATAACAGTACACTCGAGAAAAGGTACTTATTGAAGTCGGCGCCTAGTCCCTGTCGAATAATGAATTATTACAAAACTTGGTAGATAACACCTTTTCTCGAGTGTACTGTTATAAAAAGTGTATAAAGTGTTACAAAATGTTATTTTATACTTTTTAGTTCGTGTTTCTTAACATTGCGTTTTGAAATGAACTTTAGTACGGTAATAACTTTAGGTCGCGTTTTTTATTAAAGGAGATTTAGGTTGTTGTAAGATTTTAGTTGGTAAATCCTCGTAACTTAGCTGATTTAGGTGTTTTTTTATTAATAATAAGTTTACCAAATAAATAAACCAGAAAATGTCAGTCAGGTGTTCGTCAGATTTGGGAAACATACAATTACATTTGACTTAAAGTTTAAACAAATACAGATAACACAGACATCAGCAAAGTTTCCACAGTTTAGTATTAAAACATAAACTGAGCACAAAGTTTACAGATCTTATTCCATGGTATTATACTAGTACAATGTAGGCGGACTTATCTTAATTAATTATGTGAGTACCAAGTTTCCAGCCAAATGGACATCTGAAACAAAGGATAAAAGGCGCGGCGATTTCAACCGGGTATTTTGAGCGAAATAAAATGGGTGGCGGCGGAAAAATTATCCATGGAATAAAGACGCGGGTGTGTGGAATGACGTGGAACTCCAACGGAGTATTGTGCCCATGCACTTTGCGAATAGAGTAAGTCTTTTTTAAATAGATAAAAAAACATCATGTATATCAAAAAACAAAATAAGAATACGCAGATAACAACATTATGCCAATTCTCGTGCAATCGACTTTGATCTCGAATTCCACATGTCTGTATTGTATTTCGACGGAATCTTTAGTGTCGAATGCACGAGTTATCAGATTTTATTTGTCACTGGTGTCACAGGTGTCCATATGGGCGGTGGCAATCGCTTACCATCAGGTGACCCGTCTGCTCGTCTGCCACCTTTCACATATAAAAAAAAATGGTAACAATTGCCGCGGCCCACAGACACCCGCGACGCCAACCTTTATTCCCCCCTTTCCCCCGGATTGGGCCTCCGGTACCCTCACTCACGCAGCGAAACAGCACAATGCTGCTTCACGCCGGTTTTCTGTGAGGCCGTGGTATCACTCCAGTCGAGCCGGCCCATTAATGCCGAAGCGTGGCTCTCCCATGGTAAATACAATCAAGTGATCTTCTCTCTAGTAGCGATTACCTCCAGATAACTGTAAGTAGAGGTGTTTCCTGATCGCTATGACATGTCCTTTTTCAAACGAGGTTTGAGGTTCTTCTTTCAGATGGGCCGTATACTTGACTGCCTATTTTTCGCTATAAAAAAGAGGAAATATATTTTTTTTATGCTAGAGGCGACAAACGAGCAAGCGAGTCACCTGATGAAAAGTAATCTCCGCCGCCCATGAACATCCGCGAAATCAGAGAGATATTTTATTCTTATTTATACCTCCTGTAAAGAAGTCCTAAAAATGTTGACACAATCATGGCAATCGCACAGTTGGCCTCTCAAATGGCGCTTCCGACATGTGGATTTCGCGGCTATCATCGTAAATGCGCTGTCACGGTTATGTGTGGAGTTAAATGGCTGCTATATCACTATATCATAGCCCTGTTATGTCTGTTACATTCTTTATTTTGATGTACTTTTCTTTGTGTCCCTGTCGGGGAAAAAGAACAAAAGATAGCTGAAATGATGACTTGCGTTTGTACTCGATTGTGTTGAACAAAGTGTTTGGAGATTCAGTCGAAATTTTTCACAGGCCATTTTCCTACAATTTACGGGACAAAGACCTGGTACAGTCAACTCCAAAAATATGTATACACTTTAGGACCTTGTCACAATACTTACCTATAAGAAAGTAGAGGTCTACTTTCTTATATTATATATTGTGACAACGTCCTAAAGTGTATACATATTTTTGGAATTGACTGTACAGCAACGGTACTATAAATCATTTAGAAAGGTTATGCTTCAAATGCTTCATAATATCCTCCAACCGATTACGGTTACAGCGGCCAGTTTCAGCGTGATCGCTGAAGGGTAAGAGAATAGATTTGAGCATGGGCTGATGCCCATGCTCAAATCTATTCTCTTACCCTCATATTCCGATGGGACACTAGTGTGACACAACCGGAGAAGGATAGGTCGTATCGAACGATAGTCTATAGGTGCCCTACCCGTCACTTTAACAATTTTTGGTGAATTCCCTAAAGCCGTAAAATGCTAATAGAAGACGTGTTTAACGGGATGTAGATGTTCATCGATACACCCTGTATACATACTGTAGAATAATGAAAGCGATACTAACTCGCTGAATTGAAAGTAATCAGTATGTAAATGTGATGAGTCCGTCAATGAAAATAATAATTGATCGATCAATAACCGCACGCCTACCGCGAATAATTGAATTTCCCTACAAAATCCAATCTCAAAATTGGGATTCTACAGATTCAGTTCAATGCCACACTTTGAAAAGTTGCAGTGAGGTGTTTCATGTAAGTTTTTTATGTGATACGTGGGCAGACGAGCAAACGGATCGCCTGATGGTAAGCATTACCGCCGGCCACAGACACCCGCGAAACCAGTGGATTCACAAGTGCGCTGCCAACCTTCAAACTCCCTTTCCCCGGATTGGGCCTCCGGTACCCTCACTCACGCAGCGAAACAGCACAATGCTGCTTCACGCCGTTTTTCTGTGAGGCCGTGGTATCACTCCAGTCGAGCCATTCATGCCGAAGCGTGGCTCTCCCATGGTAAATACAATCAAGTGATCTTCTCTCTAGGAGGGATTACCTCCAGATAACTGTAAGTAGAGGTGTTCCGTGATCGCTATGACTTGTCCTTTTTCAAACGAGGTTTGAGGTTCTTTTTTCAGATGGCCCGTATACTTGACTGCCTATTTTTCGCTATAAAAAAAGAGGAAATATATATTTTTTTTATGCTAGAGGCGACAAACGAGCAAGCGAGTCACCTGATGAAAAGTAATCTCCGCCGCCCATGAACATCCGCGAAATCAGAGAGATATTTTATTCTTATTTATACCTCCTGTAAAGAAGTCCTAAAAATGTTGACACAATCATGGCAATCCCACAGTTGGCCTCTCAAATGGCGCTTCCGACATGTGGATTTCGCGGCTATCATCGTAAATGCGCTGTCACGGTTGTATGTGTGGAGTTAAATGGCTGCTATATCACTATATCATAGCCCTGTTATGTCTGTTACATTCTTTATTTTGATGTACTTTTCTTTGTGTCCCTGTCGGGGAAAAAGAACAAAAGATAGCTCAAATGATGACTTGCGTTTGTACTCGATTGTGTTGAACAAAGTGTTTGAGATTCAGTCGAAATTTTTCACAGGCCATTTTCCTACAATTTACGGGACAAAGACCTGGTACAGTCAACTCCAAAAATATGTATACACTTTAGGACCTTGTCACAATACTTTACCTATAAGAAAGTAGAGGTCTACTTTCTTATATTATATATTGTGACAACGTCCTAAAGTGTATACATATTTTTGGAATTGACTGTACAGCAACAGTACTATAAATCATTTAGAAAGGTTATGCTTCAAATGCTTCATAATATCCTCCAACCGATTACGGTTACGGCGGCCAGTTTCAGCGTTCAGCCCATGCTCAAATCTATTCTCTTACCCTCATATTCCGATGGGACACTAGTGTGACACAACCGGAGAAGGGTAGGTCGTATCGAACGATAGTCTATAGGTGCCCTACCCGTCACTTTAACAATTTTTGGTGAATTCCCTTAAGCCGTAAAATGCTAATAGAAGACGTGTTTAACGGGATGTAGATGTTCATCGATACACCCTGTATACATACTGTAGAATAATGAAAGCGATACAACTCGCTGAATTGAAAGTAATCAGTATGTAAATGTGATGAGTCCGTCAATGAAAATAATAATTGATCGATCAATAACCGCACGCCTACCGCGAATAATTGAATTTCCCTACAAAATCCAATCTCAAAATTGGGATTCTACAGATTCAGTTCAATGCCACACTTTGAAAAGTTGCAGTGAGGTGTGTCATGTAAGTTTTTTATGTGATACGTGGGCAGACGAGCAAACGGATCGCCTGATGGTAAGCAATTACCGCCGGCCACAGACACCCGCGAAACCAGTGGAGTCACAAGTGCGCTGCCAACCTTCAAACTCCCCTTTCCCCGGATTGGGCCTCCGGTACCCTCACTCACGCAGAAACACGGCACGGCGCTGCTTTACGCCGATTTTCTGTAAGGCCGTAGTATCACTCCGGTCGAGTCGAGACATTCATGCCGAAGCTTGTCTCTCCCACCAGTCAAAAGTATTGTTTCCAAGTTTATTTAGAGATTATGTTTTTTTTATCATTATCAAGAATTGTAGATCTCACAACATATACATTGACCTGATTTCGTACTGAGTAGCCTAAGGTAAGCAAGCACTTTGTGTTATGAATACAAAGATTATGGTAATGCTTAAAATCTTACATTAGCCCGGGAAAGTTAGGGTTTAGGGTAGAAAAAACCCCAAAGCTAATTTTGGTGCAAGGGTCCTAAGGAACCCCAAAATCTATGTCTTCAAAAAGTAAAAAGCCCTAGGGTGTCCGCGTCACAAGTGTTCATCACATGAATATACCTACCTACTCGTATGTACATATATTCAGATTGAGAATCGAAAGCCATTAAAATTGTGAGTAATCAGGGGTAAATTATTACTTTTTTCAAAATACTGGTGATTCTATCGTTCTAAAAAAGAACATTAGTTTTTAGCCCAGACTGCCTTGGCGCTGCGCGTCATGAAAGGCATTAAGTTAGAATCCTGGGTTTTATAAAAAAGGTATTTTTTACCATTTCTTAGAATTATAGCTCGCGAAGCTCAGTGACATAGTTAATTAGCCATTCAATTAGGAGTTTCCTCACCGTTATTAATATGACTATAACAATACGCTTACACCACATATTCCATTCAATATCTCTTGACATGCAATTTGTAGATGCTGATTGAATTTGTAATAATGGCTTAAACGAAATGAAGTTAGGAAGCCCATATTATGCATGCTGTAAGAGTACTTGTTCTTGTTGAATACATTTATGTGTAACAAAATACCTCATCATCAGCAACCCACACTCGTCCACTGCTGGACATAGGTCTCCCCTAATGCACGCCACTTCTCCCGATTTTCGGCCACTCTCATCCAGCCCACACCAGCCAGCCTTCGAATGTCATCATCCCATCTTGTCGCAGGGCGTCCTACACTACGCTTACCGAGTCGCGGTCTCCACTCAAGGACTTTACGGCCCCAACGGCTGTCAGTTCTGCGGCTAATATGACCAGCCCACTGCCACTTCAGTTTGCTAATTCGGTGGGCTATGTCGGTGACTCTGGTTCTCTGTCGGATTACATCATTTCTGATGCGGTCCTTCAGAGATACTCCGAGCATAGCCCTTTCCATAGCTCTTTGAGCGACTTTGAACCGGTGGACTAGTCCAGCCGTGAGTGTCCACGTCTCGGCACCGTAAGTCATGACCGGAGGGACGCACTGGTCGAAGATCTTCGACTTAAGACTTAGAGGGATGGGTGACGAGAAGACTTGACGAAGTTTACCAAATGCTGCCCAGCCTAGCTGAATTCTTCTATTGGCTTCTCTCTCGAAGTTGTTTCTGCCTAATTGGAGCGCTTGTCCTAGATAGACATATTCCTGAACAACTTCGAGAGGTACTCCATTAACAGCGACCGGTCCCGGATCAACGAGCTCGTTGAACATGACCTTGTTTTTATCCAAGTTCATCCGAAGACCGATGTGTTTGGAAGATTCAGCCAGGCTGCTCACCATCTCCTGTAGGTCTTGTAGGGTTTCCGCCAAGATGACGATGTCGTCTGCGAATCGTAGGTGTGACATGTACTCGCCATTAATATTGATTCCGCGCTCCTTCCAGTTTAGCGTTCCAAACATGTCCTGCAGCGCAGCGGAGAAAAGTTTCGGAGATATAACATCTCCTTGTCTCACACCACGTCGCAGCAGGACAGGCTCAGTTTGGCCATTTTGGATTACTACGGACATATTAGCAGCGTGATACAGACACCTCAACACCTCGATATATCGCCAATCGACCTGGCACCTTTGCAAGGCCTCTAGAACAGCCCAGTGCTCGACGGAGTCAAAAGCTTTTTCATAGTCCACAAACGCCATGCACAGGGGCTGGTTATACTCTTTGGTCTTCTGTATAACCTGCCTCACTGTGTGAATATGGTCTATGGTGCTATAACTCCGTCGGAATCCGGCCTGCTCTGCAGGTTGAGCTTCGTCAAGTCTTCGTGTAAGGCGATTCGAAATGACTCTTGAGAACAGCTTATAGACGTGACTCAGGAGAGAAATTGGTCGATAGTTCTTCAGTAATGTTTTGTCGCCTTTCTTGAAGAACAATACGACCAAGCTCCGCTGCCACGCCTTAGGAGTTCTCCCGGAGAAAAGAACTGAGTTAAATATACGCCGAAGTTCCTTCAGCACCGGCTTGCCGGCTGCTTTCAGAAGCTCGGTTGTAACTCCGTCTTCTCCCGGGGCTTTTCCATTTTTAAGTTGCCCAAGAGCTGCTTCGATCTCCTCCAAGCTGATGTCGGGAAGATCCTCCGTCGTATGGCGGGTTAATGTGGCTCTTAAATCCTTCTCATCCGGCGTAGGGTGAGGTGAGTGCGACGCGTATAACTGGCTGTAGAAGGTGTAAACTTCCGAAAGAATCTCAGGCTTTGAAGTGACGACTTCTCCGTTTGTTTTGGTCACCTTCGACAGGTGGCTCCTTCCAAGCTGTTGTACGAAGACTTTGGACCCCCGGTTCTGCTCAATTGCTCTCTGTATTGAGAGTGTATTGGAACTTCGGAGGTCACGTCTTACCAGCTTGGAGATGGACTTATTCAGAGCCCGTTGTTCTGCCGAAGTGACTGATGGATCGTTCCGCCTCTTGTCCATTAGGTCCAGAGTCTCTTTCGAAAGTTTAGACCGCTTGCCCATACGTCGCAACTCACAAAATTTTGCACCCTCGTCCCGAAGGATTTCCACCACTTGGTCGAGTTCTTCGTCGATATCCACGTCAATTGTGGTTTCCAAAGCAGCGAACCGATTTTCCAATTTTAGTTGGAAGGCGTCGGAACCAGCGAGCGATTGGAGCAGATTTGGCCGGAGTGTGGACTTCATCAACCGAGAACGTTCAAGCTTAAAATCGATATTCAGAGTGCCTCTGAGAAGTCGGTGATCACTTCCGGTTTTAAACCTATTGATCACTGAGACATCTCTGAATATTCGCTTTTTGTCCGATATGATGAAGTCGATCTCATTTTTAGTCATAGTATCGGGGCTCTGCCACGTCCATTTCCTCTGGGGCTGTTTCTTAAAGAACGAGTTCATTAAGAAAAGCCCCTCGCGCTCTAAGAAATTGACGAGCATTTGCCCCCTATGATTTCTACTCCCAAAGCCGCATGATCCCAACATCGATTCGCTGCAAGTCTGTACACCCACTTTAGCGTTGAAGTCCCCCATGACAACGTTATAGTGAGCCTTGGTGGTGGTGTGTAAGGCTCGAGAGATGTCCTCATACATCTCTTCCACGACATCGTCCGGGTATGTCGACGTTGGAGCGTACACTTGAATAACCTTTAGGCTATACCTGTTGGTTAATTTAATTACGAGGTACGCAACCCTCGCCGACACACTGGAGATTTCAATAACGTTGTCAGTGAGGACTTTGTTGACTAGGAACCCGACGCCGCCCTGTGACGGATTATCTCCTTCCCTGAAGTACATAAGATGGCCAGACTCTAGGGTCAGCGTGTCCTCGCCCTCTCTACGGACTTCGCACAGCCCGAGAACATGCCATCTTATGTGCTTCAGCTCCTCCTCCTCCTCGAGTTGGGCTAAAATACCTACTTGCAATATACAAAGGATCAAGTGACAGTAGCCTGTCCATATTTACCACGACCTCACAGAAAATCGGCGTGAAGCAGCTCTGTGCTGTGTTTCGCTGCGCACCTGTGACTCCTCTGGTGTCGCAGGTGTCAATGGTCGGCGGCAATCGCTTTCAATCAGGTGATCCGTCTGCTTGTCTGTCACCTATCATATAAAAAAAATCCATTCAATTCCAAATTACATTCATAAAGCGGTTAGCAGGTAATAGGATACAGGAAGATTGGAACCCACAGTTGGATTAATCTTTGAAATGAAAAGGAAACAGCGTGTTTAATTTAGGTATTTAGAATTTGACTCTAGTGACGGGAGGAAAAAAATATTTTTTGCGTTCCCTACAAGATTGATGTGGGGTGCGAAATACCCGTTATAATTTTCCCTTTTTCGAGTCAGTGGGAATGCTTGAGAATCTAACATTTTTGTCATACATTAGTCATTAGTACGACTTTTTTTGTACGATTGTCGACAATTTGAAAAATGTTTACGACCAAGATGTAAGGACTAACGGGTTACCAAGCGCACTGAAGTGAAGGTGTATCCAATCACAGCGCGCAAGGTAAGCAGAATTTGCCGTAGACTAAAATGCAATTTTGCATCATAACATATTTAAAATTATGTGAGCCAAGCATTTCCCAGTTGCGGAATAAGAGAAACAAAATCTAACTTGGGTAATAATAAAACTGTTGCGGGATTCGAGAACGTGTGTGGCGTTTTAATAACAAGGCAAATCTTTGTAAAATAAAAATAAACTAATTTAATTCATAAAAATATACAAGAAAACACGCGTAGTTAGGATGGTTGATTCTCTAGAAAAGTGACATTATTTTATACATAGTTTAACAGAAAAAGTAAATCGTGAAATTACCTTTTTTTCCTTTATTGCAATATATAATTGCAAACATAAGTTTTAAAATTTAAGAAATTGTACTTTTTAACATAGAAAGATTGATAAATTCAATGACCGTTGTTACAAGGTTACGTTGTCGCAATTTAGTGAAGTGTCAAATGTGGCCTTTTATATTGGCCCAACTATAGTGGATGCTAAAGATTGTATGACAGGAGCCCAATTTTCGTGCTCGTGATATTTATTTTCATACGACATTTATCACTAAAACATAGTTTTTTTGTATGGTTTTTAGGTGATATCCGCCATTTTTTCAAAATATCACGGGCACGAGAATTGGGCTCCAGGTCCAAGGACACACGGAGACTCCAGCATGAAACCTCTGTGCTGTTATAGAGCCAGAGAGCGCGCGTTCCGTATTCAAAAGTCGCACGTCTTTTGTCTTTATGTGAAAAGTTTATTTCTTCTCCTGTCAACCATCTTAATTATAGTCGACCTAAACTAATAAGCCACATTTGACGTTTCTCAATTTTAACTTGATAGAGTAAAAAACTCCGATTAAAGTGAATAATCAATATGTACTTCAGATAAACGTGAATCGAATACTATAACAATGGAAACGAAGTTTATAGTACTATGCTTTTGAGAAATGTGAATTAACATTATAGAAAAGAAAGATGATAGTAGGTAGGTATACCTACCGATCCTAGATATCCTTTTCTTCGAAATCAAAGCGCTTATATTGGGTCCCATAAATGTTTTTTACTACCGAGTTATTAATGTATTTATATTTTTAAACAAGAGAATACTTAATACATTTTATTTTACTCAGAATGTTGCTTTTCATTTATGGTTGAATATTCCTACTCGTTAATAACATCATTCTTTCGATTATTTTGGGTTACCTCCCTAGAGCTTAAAAAGAAAATGCGTTGACAGATACAACATTGTAGCACGCTCTCTGGCTCTATAACAGCACAGAGGTTTCATGTTGGAGTCTCCGTGTGTGTCCTCGACTTCTGTTATACAACCTTTAGCATCCACTAGCACTGATAACCAAGTTACAGTCGCACGGCGTTTAGAACTAATCATGAAACTCAATAACTGCCGCCAGGATGTGACGAAGCTAAACTTCCAACGAGCTTAGAGCCCACGGCTTTGAGCTTTTATCGGGTTTTTAGTCACCTCTTCTTGAAGGCGACGGGTAGCCCTAACTAGCGACAACAATCGATTTAAATTGTTAGCTACTAAACCGGATCTGTTTTAAACAATTTCGGAGCGGCAGTCTCTAAACAAACATTTATACTATTTATTTAATAATTGTGCACTACTTTTTGATCTGTGTGGCCGTTTTTGGCGGTAATTCAAATTTCCAGTATAAGTTTTTTCCGAGAAGCTGCAGCTTCGAAATTGTTAAAAATATATCCGGTTTAGTTGCTAACAATTTAAATCAATTGCCCTACCCGTCACCTTAACATAGCGTATTATACCCGGTATAGGTGAGGTATGAGGTGATCCGGCAGAGAACCAAAGTCATCGACATTGCTCATCGGATTAGCAAGCTTAAGTGGCAGTGGGCTGGTCATATTAGCCGCAGAACCGACAACCGACGGGGTAAACGAGTTCTAGAGTGGAGACCGCGACTTGGAACACGTAATGTAGGGCGCCCTCTGGCTAGGTGGGGGGACGATCTGCGCAGGATGGCTGGTAAGAGCTGGATGCGAGAAGCCATGGATAGATCACAGTGGCGAACAATTGGAGAGGCCTACGTCCAGCAGTGGACTGCGATAGACTAATGATGATGATGACCCGGTATAGTCCACAGCTGTCGCTCGCTTTGTACCCCAAAGTACGTTTAGAACGTGATCTAGGATCTAAGGAGACTGGTAATTAAAATGAAACGACTGCAGTCTGACCTTTGCAACCCTTTAACAGGGGAACATGCCTAACTAAATTACGGTTACACATTTCAGAAACTATCTGAATATTCTACGTATGGAAGAATTAAATAGTTCTAATCCACTGGGATAAGATGCATCGCTCAAAATTTGTAAATGTTCATTCCAGTTGAGTGAGTTGAGTCAGTTGATTGAACCAATGCTGAGTTATTGGATGGCAAGACAATACTCACATGGTTTCATAACATATAATTTGTGATAACATATACTTGTACCTACTCTCTAACCATCCACTTATAATTCATAACACAAACTCATATTGTGTAAATTTACATGGCTCAGTATTTTTTTCTCATGTCACGTTATATCTGAGAAATATTGCTTAAGTGGCAAAAAAGTGGAGGCAGAAAAATACAGAGTGATTTTCTATGTATGACACGTGACATCGCAAGATGATTTAAATCCTCTTCTTTTTTATTTACATATACGTTAAATAAATTGTTGCTGCTGAACAAATATTGTAAATGCAAGCACTTTTGGCTTAAGAGTCCCTATTCTTCATTATAAGTGGCTTCCACTATTACCCACATCATCAATTATCACTTGGAATCGGCAGAAATCATCAAAAGGAAGGGAAGCTAACTGGCCGTTAATAAAAAAATGTGTATGAATCAACGTTCAATTTTGTATAGGTACAGTCAGCATCAAAAGTAGCATAACACTTAAGGACCATGTCAAAGTAGCATTTTTATAACCCCTTAGAAACTGGCTATAATAGGCAGTACAGGCACATTTTTTTTTATGAGAGGTGGCAGACGAGCGGACGGATCACCTGATGGGAAGCAGCCCATGGACACCGGCAAAACCAGTGGAGTCACAAGTGCGCTGCCAACCATTCCCCTTCTCCCCCATTGACATTCTCTCCGGTAATCTCACTCACACGGCGAAACACAGCGCAGGCGCTGCTTCAAGCCGGTCTTCTATTAGGCAGTGGTATCACTCCGGTCGAGCCGGCTCATTCATGCCTAAGCGTGGCTCTTCCCACATTTTCATTCCTCTTTCTCCCTCATTGACATGCTACTAAAGTGTTAAGCTACTTTTGATGCTGACCGTACTACTTGCATTTTGATAAACATGGGTCAGAAATGTTACAACACAAAGTAATCCGGCCCGCTGATAACGCTGAAACGTAGAATACAACATCTGGGAAAGCACATTTTGAGCCTCAATGAAGCTAGGGATCTCAGTCCCCAACAATTAATACACTTTCTGAAAAGTATAGGGTTTGAGACTGCGAGCGATCACAATAGATCAAACTGGTCACAGTGGTACTGGTCTGAAAAGGGCCTGCATAGCCGCCCGCTTAAAAATAAGTAATAGTCCTTATCCACTAACAGACAATCATGTAAAATAAAAGTTCAACACTTAGATAGATAGATAGATAGATACACTTTATTGCACAAAATTTACAGATCTTAGCCTAAGTTATTATACTAAAACAATGTAGGCGGTCTTATCGCTAATAGCGATCTCTTCCAGACAACCACTTAAGACACTTAGTTTTTATCACAACTAAAATAAATTCATTGTTATACGATATAACACTAAACACCTCGGTAAGAGTGAGGGTGGCCTATTCTACTCTGCCGGGGACCACACGGCTAACGTGTGGTCCCCGGCAGAGTAGAATAGGCCACCCTCACTCTTACCGAGGTGTCATAAAAGGCGACTAAGGTAAAGCTGCTGGCATGATCATCAGCACCCAGAGAAGGAAAACTCTGCATTTATATCAAAACCCTCGCCAACCCGTCTGCCAAGCGTGGTGAGTATGGCAATTACCCCTCGTGTGATTGAGGGAGGCCCGTGCTTCAGCAGTGGGGACTTAAATGGGCTGATGATGATGATGATGATGATGATAACACTAAACCTAGTTTTTTTGTATGGTTTTCACCTACGAATATCACCTGATAATCGTCATGTTTTCAAAATACGACCACCCCACCATACGCGACCACCTTCGGCAACGCACCATAAGCGTGACGTCATCTCTGTTCCCAGGATCGACAATGCTACACCTTTTTCACAGCGTAACATAAACAAATCTCCCGAGAGTGATACCACGGCCTCACAGATAACCGACGTGAAGCAGCACTGTGCTGTGTTTCGCTGCGTGAGTGAGGGACCGGAGGCCCAATTCTTACCATCAGACATACATAAAAAAAAGGAATAAGATTCAATAACTGCTGACTAGGAATAAAGGGAGCACTATTACTTGCGGGCCGACTTATTATGTTCTACAAAGCAACAAAATAAATAGACTTTTGTTCTAACTCACTTACGCCGGCAAACTTGGGCCAAATGGCGAAATTGGGTTCCCTCGACCGGACATCGAACCCTTCAATCTCTATCAGCCGGCTGTTGGAACATAGTTTAGTCTGACTAGCGAAAAGACAATTTGGCCTATGGTTTTTACGGATTTGCTATTTGTTATTATTATACCGTATAATCGGAAATGTAAGTACACTATTAAAATAATGTATAAAACGCGACCCACTACCGACTGCACCATCCTGTCACACTAGTGTCCCATCGGTTATGAGGGTAAAGGAAAAGAGAGTGCACTTGTGTATGCGCACTTGAGCACTAAGTATAATATATCTTTTTTATATATCTTTTTATTTTTATTTTATAATAATTATTTTTTTTCTGACTGACCGGATGGCGCAATTGGGAGTGACCTTGCCTCTTACGCCAAAGGTCGTGGGTTTGATCTAGCTTCTGGTACCTAAGTAGCCAATTGTTGCGATTGGCTGCTCTTACCGTAATCGGTTGGAGAATAGTTATTATTATCCTCCAACCGATTACGGTAATAGCGGCCAATCGCAACGATATATTAAGTATACTATTAAAATAACTAGCTATGAGGTAAAATGTTTACGTGACAACTCATTCGACGCACAAAATTCAATTTGGCATTTTGCACCACAATCAAATCAATTTTGCATCTGATTCCATAACAGCATTTAATTTTGTCTGTAGGGTATTGGATCCAAAGCAAGGCACTGCAGGTAGGACTGCACATATACATCGCACGGGCGGCAATTAATTCGGGCATCCGCTATCCGGCCCGTTTGGCTGCATGCTGAATGAACACCAGGGCAAGGTAAGGCTTGGGTAACCAGGCGATGGAATAATGCTGGCCATAGAGTCCGCGTCAGCAAAGAAGGGCCTTGAAATCGAACTTCAGTCGCCATCAACATTCAAATTCGAGCTTTATGTCCATAAACCAACGATATATAATCTGATCGAAGACATTAACCCCTGGGACCAAGTCTTCACCCACTCTTTTGTGGTATAGTGCTGTCCGGAATGTGACTTAGTGTTCATCATGATAGATTATAATAATTCCCGTATAATAATAGTCGACCCGTTTGGATCAATGGTAGTGTCGAGGTCAGACCTCCTTGCCGCTTAGGCGCCCTTATAAATAGAAAAGAATTTTTTTGACGTTTCTTCTTCTTCTGACGTTTCGGCCGATAACATAAAAAATTCTGTATTTTCTTTATTTTTTTAATTTTATTTTGATAATATATTAATTTTACCCCCTTATCGGTGTCTCCTTTTCTGTCTGCCACATCGTTTGGTCCTACGAGGCGCGGAGTTCGCCATGTAGGCGCCATCAGCGCAAATTTTTAAATTCAAAATTATATGATATTTGTGGCAGGGCACCGATTCTTCCGTAGTCGAAGTCGTTGGGGGTACGCTCCTTGCTAATATAATAGCAGGCGTGGTTAGTGGCGGCCGAAACAGACGTTCGTAAACTAGAAGTACTAGCTGCAGCTGAGGAGGAGGCTGCGCGCGCGGCCTGTGAGGCTGAAGCCGCCGCGCTTTTATTTTGTTGATAAATTTATTTTTACCCCCTTACCGGTGTCTCCTTTTCTGTCTGCCACAGGTAGTAATAGCGTAGGTAGTGGTAACTAATAATTTTTAATGTTATAATTTAATGTAAGACAAATTTTGATCGATTAATATTTGAAATTTGTTTCCATCTTTTCAGTGGATATTAAATTCCGGGTTCCAGTTTTTTAACTCTACTTATGTTTATGGTTTGATTTGCCTGTAATACAAAAATTTTGTGCAGTATGCAGTTATTTGTCTTTGAAAAATTAAGGGATCCCTTCAGGAATGAAACCTAGTTTCGAAACTAGTTTCAAAGAAAAAAAATTCTGCGAAAAAAAACCGCCTTCAAAAACCACAAACTAAAAAGTGTAAAATTTCCACTGCCCCTTCCCTCTTCCTCCCCCAAATAACTAACAAACTAATTGTGAGTAAAGTATTGAAAGAGTTATCCCTTAACTCCTTACCGTTGAGGTAAGGAGTCAAAGGATAACTCTTTCAATACTGTACTCACAATTAGTAACTAACGCTTGACCACAATCGCACCTGATGGAAAGTGACGATGAGGTCTCGAATGATTCGCGTTTGCCTAGAAAATGCCTTGTTTTATTAAATAGGAATAAATGTTAATTACCTATGTCACGAGAACTCTGTGTTTTACTATCCTAATTTTATTTAATTTGATTTTATTGAGTTGAGTTTAATTTAATTTAATTGATCGAAATGTAATCTAATTTAATTAATTACTAACAGGGTTGCCAAAAACAGATACATGGTATAATACGGAACTATCCTAATAGAAAATTTATCGAAATACTGCTTTTGCCTGTGGGAATTAAGCTCCTTAGGGGAGGCATAATATGTCCAGTAATGTAATAAATGCCTGGTTATTTGTACTCATTATTTTGTTTTTCCTTTGTTTTTTTTGTTTTTATTTTCTGAATCTATTTTTTTTTTGTTTGTTTGTTCTTTTGTAAAGAAAGAAAGAAAGAAAGAAAATACATTTATTGGCCACAAACAATATACAATAATACAGAATGACATACAACAGCGGAAACATTGGATGGTGAATATTACATTTTATAAGGAATAAGTGAAGGGAGTGGCCATGGGATGTAACTAATGTTGTAACTCGTATGTAGTGTTGTGGTGTCCAAAATAATAAATTTTTCTTTCTTTCTCTCAGTAATGTAGAAAGTGGGCTGTTTTCGTTGAAAACGATGATGATAAAACTCCTAATTGTTTTTAAACTTTTGAAAATTTTCTAGGGACAAAAATATGATTTATTGGTGATCACTTTAATGAATTTTCTTCGATACTTCTTAGGAAAAAAATGATTGAAATACATTAAAAAATATTAATTTGGTACTAGACCCTATATCTCCATGATTTTAGGTCATTTTTCGTGGAACTGATTTTATATTGTTTGGTGACTAGATTTTGGTGACAAATCTATTATTTTGGGGGCAAACTCTGTTATTAAGGAAACAGAAAACGACTTCAATTGGTGACAGCTTAAATCATACCCTTTTTTAAATGTCTCCTAATCGCCACAATAAATATAAATCAGTTGGCGCCTTAAGGCCCTCTACGCTCGCTGAGCGTGTGGAAGCCCACGAAAACCCAGACAAAACGTTCAAGAGACACAAACAAGGAAACAAATTCCTGGTAATTAATGTACACGGCATAAAACGCGGTTATTTTTATATATTATAGTGCTCAAATGTGTGCGCAAACACAAGTCCACTCTCTATTCCCTTACCCTCATATTCCGATGGGACACCTGCGTGAACGACCGGAGAGGGATCGGGCGCAGGGCCAACAGCTTAACGTGCTTTTCGAGGCACGGGGGTACAAGACCGCCAACTTCCAGACTCCGGGCTGATACTGAGAATTTCTTGACAGAAAAACTCAGGTACAAATTTTGGCCGGGGAGTTGAACGTCGCTTTAAAGTGCGACCCACTAACCACTGCGCACCGAGGCCGTCAAGTATGTATATACTCGTAGTAGAATATACCGTTGTAACGCGGTCGAAACGTTAACTGTGAACTTGACGTTTCGACCGCGTTACAACGGTCGTGGTCATAAGCGGACTGTTTCGACCGCGTTACAACGGTCGTGGTCACAAGCGGACTGTTTCGACCGCGTTACAACGGTCGAGGTCACAAGCGGACTGTTTCGACCGCGTTACAACGATCGTGGTCACAAGTGGACTGGAGATACGGGATCTGTATAATGCAACGCGAAAGTTTCAAATCTTATAAACAAATTCCTGGGCCTGGTGGAAAAAGACAGATATACCTTTCGCGTATGGACACCCGGTACGCACATTATGTACAAAATAAAATGAAAGTAGAGTGAACAACTATGTTATGAGAATTCTTTCCTTTGTGATGCTCGGTCGGGATCCCAATTTGCTTCAGGATAGTTTTTCTCTATTCGTAAAGAATGTTTTATGTCTATCTGTAATACTGCCGTCTGCTAACTAAAATGTCGCTAAGCCACAGCGACGTTTGTAGCTTAGCGACCGTTTAGTTAGCCGACGGTAGAATTACTACAATGTATATGGACAGGCAGCGGTGTGCGGCCCGTAGGCGAACAACTCGGCTAAATCGCGAAGTGAACCACGCCTGTCTACAAAGCACAAAACAGACTAAACATTATGTATGTGCATAATTATTAAATATTATATAATAATTCTCACAACATCTCATATGTTGACCTGATTCCGTACTAAGTAGCTTAAGCACTTGTGTTACAGATATCAGACAACAGAGGAACACAAAAATATTATCTTAAATACATATATTACGCCCAGACACTAAACAAACACAAGTGTCCATCGCACGAATGTTTGTACAGGGTGGGGATCGAACCCACGACCTTTGGCGTAGAAGGCAGAAAAGTATATAATTTACATGTTTGCCGAGTGTCAGACGAAATTGTTATAAATAGATAAGTAAATAGATCCAGTTAAAGGTCCATTCAACCAATTTCAATTTGATACTAAATCTAGTGGTACAGCGTTGTCATTCTATACAAATCGGACAATATACCATTGATTTATCTACGGATAAAGATTGGTCGAATCAAACCTTAGTAGTTAAAGTTTTTATCAATTGGTGTCGCTAGTGCGGGTACCCTTCGCCTTAAATTGAACAGCCTGGTTTTTTATGTTATAGGTGGCAGACGAGCAGAAGGATCAACTGATGGTTAGCGATTGCTGCCGCCCATGCACACCCGCAACTCGAGTGGAGTTACATGCGTGCTACCAACCTTTATACCCCCCTTTTGGGCCGCCGCTAATTGGGCCCCCGGTAGTGAGCGACTCACGCATCGAAACACAGCACAGACGCTCCCACGCTCACAATTCAACACAAAACCTTATGCTTAGTATCAACACCCTAGCCACTGCGCCATCGTGGTCGTCATCGAATTGGTTACCACTACAACTTCTCATACATTAACCTAATTCCGTACTAAGTTAGCTTAAACACTTACCCCCTTATTACAAATCGCTAACTAAGGATAGTCCCAGCCCCTTTTATCATAGCGCGTTGGAACGGGATGATATGAGCTTTAGTACGGTAATAACTTTAGTTCGCTATTTATGACAAAGTCGTTATTGTGTTAGGAATATCATACACCAGACTGATTACAACTAAGTACACTGTGTTTCTTTACCGCCATAGCCTGATGGCATGGCGCTCGGCCGCGCCTCGAGAAACACGTTCCATTATGATTCCGAGACACGTAGCTATCTCGAAAATAATGACTATGATGGAGCTTGAAAAAAATTTCCTCCCTTACCTTAGAATTTAATTTGCGGCAATGGTTACGTTCGTAATACCGACCTTTCAAGGTAAAACTTTTTAACAGCGAGGTAGTATATAAATTACTTTTCTAACTATAGTCCATTCCGCGTAAGATGGTGAAATATACAGTTAAAATGTTTCGTATCCGACTTTCTAAAAATAAAAATGTTAAGTTGTAAAAATCATTAACCTTTTTGTGTTTTCATTCTTCCAAAATAACAAATATTATCCTTTCTCATTAAACTAAGAACTTAAAATAGGTAATACAATATAAAACCTATAAAAAAATCTAATAAATTGCATAATGCGCTAATCGGAATTTTTGCTCATAGGGATTGATTGACACGAACAATTTGAAGAAATCAGTAATCCGTATAGCGGCCATCTTACCAAAATATGTCCGTATAGATTGCATTAGGGACCAAGAACAGGTAAAATCACTTGGTGACGAAGGTGTTTCCGACACGTCAAGCGAGAGCTGTAATTTTTCAGATGAATAAAATGTATATATTCAATTATTTGTGATTTATTGCGTGTGTACCACCAGGGGCGGCTCTAGCTCAAGAAGCGCGCGGGCGCAATCGCGCCCTCCGCGCGAACAAAATGGAATATTTACAACATCTGAGACTACCTATCAGTCTACCTAGGGCAGTCGCTTTATTGTAATTGTCAGACATCCCGAATCTTAAGTCATGGTCCAAACGTACACCGGGCTTCGAAGCGACAGTACCCCCTGCACTATAGGTAAAGACGCCCCTGTGTACCACTTAGAATATTTATAATATTGTATTTCATATCCAGATAGTTAAGATCGTAGATAAAATTATTTTGATAAAGATTAAAAATCAGATTTCTAAAGAAAATATTCAAGATTCTTAAAATATCGGTTAGGAGGTTTAAAGAAAGTGCCTCACTTTTAATGTTAAAATAGAACTGTCCAAGTTAACTTTACATACTAATGGACTATAGGTATATGTAGCGACATTTGAAGGTAAAACTTTTTAAATAAGTTACATGTTTTATAAAAAAAAAGAAATATTTATGTTAGTAAGTTCTAATTTTGCAGACTTAATATTTTTTAATTGTTATGTGTATGGATTATTAATGTCACACAATCCTATAATTAACAGATTGATGTGTCGCTATCTGTACATTAATTAATAGGAAATCCATTAATGCTTTTAATATGCACTTCGGTACATCTATCAGTAATTAGCACGTAATTAAGCAACGACCGCATAGATGTAATTAATAAAGCAGTGAACCCGATCAAGTACCTACCTAACTATAATTGATAGGTAAAATAGTCAGTGTAAATAATATTGTTTACTTTTCAGGAGATAGAAACTTTTAAACTATGAAAATAAAAGTCTATAGGTAGAACGCGTAAAGTAAGATAATAATAGGCCGCAATGTAACGCGAGAAGGAATGTGTAAAGAACAATGGCGGAATAATTGTTGAGTTATTTATTTAGCGTCTCAAAATTTCATTATTACGAAATGAAGTCATTAAATTAACGCGTAGTAAACCTATGGAATCAGCTACCAACGATGGTGTTTCCGAACAGATACGACCTGGTGATTTTCAAGAAAAGAGCTTATTCCTCCCTTAAGAGCCGGCAACGCATCTGTGATGCCCTGTGTGTCACATATGTCCATGGGTGGCGGTAATCCACTTATCAGCAGGTGAGCCGTCTGCTCGTTTGTCTGCCATAATGTAAAAAAAAACATAAAATTTTTAGACTAATCTAGTCCTGACTAATTTCAGAAAAAAAAATGAAATTTAAAAAGGAGCTCTTATGTCTACTTATAAAATTTTAAATGACAGTTTATTTTTATTTTGGCTTCGGCTTGCAAAGCTCCACACTTCGTGTTCGCGACTTCTTCGCGCGCAATACGCGGACTAAGTGTGGGGCGGGCTTTTGAGGTATCACAAGTGATATCACCAGGTCAAAAAAAGAAACCCCTGGCTTCTTGGAACTCTGTTTACAGTACCTATCTATAGATTATTGGACATAAAAATACTGTTAATATGTTGCTTCTTGTTCAATTTAATCATGTTAAATGACAAAACCTCAAAAACTTCAAACTGAAATATCTGCAGTATATTATTCCATATTTTCCATACTAACGGCCGGACTCAGAGACGTCATTTAAGGTAATGTTCATTAACTTTAGTATCAGTAGTCTATATGCGTGTCTAAATAAGTGCCAATATTTTTTCTTAAGTAGCCAACTAAGTTAATCAACGACTCTGTAAGACGCATAAAAAATATACTAACAAAAATATTATAATGAGGTTTGCCATTGTTCTTTTACATCCTCGAATAACAACTTTTTGAAATCTTAAATGTTGCAACCAAATACATGCTAAAAGCATTAAAGAATACTTCCACTTCATTTTTCTAACAGTCCCTGGTGTATTTTTAACACAAAAGAG
This sequence comes from Marasmia exigua, assembly GCA_019059595.1. NCBI lineage: Eukaryota > Metazoa > Arthropoda > Insecta > Lepidoptera > Crambidae > Marasmia > Marasmia exigua. The sequence goes on from CM032463.1 coordinate 22,246,106, forward strand.
TTTCAACTTCATGGTTTCATAAAAAGTTCACTGGTGTTGCGGGTGTCCATGGACGGCGGAATTGCTTACCATCAGGTGATCCGTCTGCTCGTCTGCCACCTCTCACATAAAAAAAAAACTATATATATATTTTTTAAGGAACACTTAACGTAGCACTCGTGACTCCACTGGTGTTGCGGTGTCCAAGGTTGGCGGCAAACGCTCACCATCAGGTGATCCATCCAGATGTTTTTTTTTTATGTGATAGGTGGCAAACGAGCTCGTCTGCCACCTATCACATAAAAAACACATTATCCGTATATGCTCCTATTTCAATCAACCACATTGATTTGGTGGGTAATGTAATGTGGACTCCGTTTTCCGCACTTAGACTCTCTTTCGGTCCATTGTACGTGATGTTATTTGGTGGGTAAATAGGGAGGTTTCCGATTTGCTCACCAAATAAATTTCCTTGTCCCAGACAACGATCCCACTTATTAAACTTTTTAATCGAGATCAAAACGATTCCTACCTAATCAAAGGCTTTTTAAAAATCTGGTTTAATTATCATGCAGAAGGTTGGTAAGCCTTATAGTTTACTAATTCAACACCAAGACAGACCTTGGTGGAGTATACATACAAAGATGTATTGTTGGGACTGCCTCAATGTAGCAGTAGGTCGCACTTTAAAGCGACGGGTGCGCAAGAGGTCCCAGCCTGGGTTCGATACTATAATATACTATAATATATAATAACATAGGCACTAAATTTTGGCCCAAAATTTAGTACCTATGTTTTCCGGTAAGGAATTCTTAGTGTCAGCCGGTGTCTGGAAATTGGCGGTCTTGTACCCCCGTGCCTTGGAAAGCACGTTAAGCCGTTGGTCCTGCGTTCGATCCTTCTCCGGTCGTATCACACTGAAGTCAGGGAATAGAGAGTGTATTTGTGTTGCGCACACACTTGAGCACTATATATCCTGCGTGAGTGACCGATTGTTGACATTGGCCATCGTGCCCGTAAATCGTATTTTTTTATAAAATATACTTGTATGAAACTAGTTTTTAAGATTTTTATGTTTTACTATGCCCTATAATAGGGTGCATGTACTGTACTTTTATTATATTTATTATCTCTGTAATATCACATGTAATGCAATAAACTACTTGAATTGAATTTAATCGGTTGAAGAATTATATGGATATCATATTATTTGGACTCAAAGCACGCGCGAACTGAATTAAAAATCTAAGTAATACAAGTTATTTTCTATAATAGTAAATTGGTTATTTTCAGTCTACACAAACTAGGAGTTATTTGCCGGTAATTAGGCTCGCACCGACGTCACTAATTGAAACCGCCAAGGCTTAACGTCATCCATCTTCGGACGCGTCGACGGCGCACTTTACATTGCTAAGGAAAAACAAGGATACACAGCAGTTCTATTATTTTTTCCTACCTACGTAAGCGACAGGCATATATTTTTATAGTGGCACAGTATATTGGCTCGTCTCAGACTGATAGTAAGCAAAAGGAGAGCCCAAGTTGCAGTTTCAGTGGACGCAGCAGTTACAAGAGTAGCACCTCACTGGCCAGTATAGTCATCATCATCATCAGCCTATCGCAGTCCATTACTAGGCGTAGGACGTAGGCCTCTCCAATTGTTCGCCACTGTGATCTATCCATGGCTTCTCGCATCCAGCTCTTGCCAGCCATCCTGCGCAGATCGTGTCCCCCCACCTAGCCAGAGGGCCAGTATAGTAGTGTGATTAAAAAAATAACACAAATAAAATATAGTAAGTAATCTTTCATACTAGCTTTCTTATAACAAGCTCTGATTGTATGAAAACCGGGCCTTTCATCTGATAAATGATGGTTAGAAAACAATTTTGCCGGCTCTCTACGAACAAATATGGTGATCAAGCAATTTCTAAGCAATTACGCTGTCCAAATACCCACATCGTAAATAAAAGCAGGGGTATTCCGTATAACACCATCCATCTTCGGACACGGCGGGGCAGTTTGGCAAGTTGCCACTCATCATAAGGCATCTACAGACATTTTTCTTCTGATAAACGTTTGAACTAGACGGTAGGTACATGTTCGTTTTTATTACAGACAATCTCATATCGGGTTACTAAAATTTGATTTTCAGCCGACTTTTTGGTTCAATATTTGAGGAATGATTATTAAGAGCAATGGTAGCTTAGTAGATAAGGACGCGCCTAATCGGTACTAATAGCAAATCTTTAAAAGGTCACTGAAAAATGTCTTCGGTGGCGCAGTGGCGAAGATATGGTGCTTACGCGCGGAAGGTTCAGGTTTCGATTTAACCACAAATTTAGAAAATCGGGTCTTCTAAGTGTGCTGTATTGAAACCAGGGTCACGATTTCAAATTCGAAAAAAGTCTGAAGATCGATTTTTTTTTCGAAAGAAACTTAATTTGTCTATTCTCAGAACTTCACAATCGAAATAGTTCGATTGAACTACGTTCGAACACTTCGAGTGCTAAGGACCGATAGAAATCGGAGTTCGTATACGAATTTACTAGTCAAACTTCGTTTTGAGGTTATCTGACAACAAACATCATTTTAAATACGAATCTAATCAAAGAGTATTTTATTATAGGAAAATCTAACTGATTGAAAGTTGAAGTAAATTTTCCCAACTGGAGCTGTGGATCAGCTTCCTCGAGTTGTACTAGCCCTGCTGGCAAATTTTATATGTTGCACGTTTTCCATCTCTTTTTCAAACTTTACACCAAATCAAACAAACAAAATGAGTTTTAAATTTTGTGAAGATAAAATTTTACGTTGACTGTGGCGCGTTCCGTTTCACCCGATACAGTACACAAAATATTCAATTATTAAATTTTCTAATAAAATTTAGTAAATTATTGGACATACTAAGCAAAATTAATAGTTTTATTAAAATTTCTGACAGGAACTCTTATGATGGATATTAAATTAGATCGCTGCAGCTTTTCATAAATTAAGTTCAAATCAAGTTTAATTTAATCAAGCTTCGGCATGAATCGACCGGCTCGACCAGAGTGATACCACTGCCTCACAGAAAACCGGCGTGAAGCAGCTCTGTGCTGTGTTTCGCTGCGTGAGTGAGGGTACTGGAGGCCCAATCCGGGGAATAGGGGGGTTTAAAGGTTGGCAGCGCTCTTGTGACACCACTGGTGTCGCGGGTGTCCATGGGCGGCGGCAATTGCTTACCATCAGGTGATCCGTCTGTTCGTCCGCTGACCTATTACGTAAATAAAAAAAGACCTACATGCAGTACCCATGGTTGTAATGGAACGTTAAAAATATTGTCTATGATACGTTTGACTTCGTAGTTCCATCGTGCATTGTTCTATTGGTGCTGAGAATAGAGTTTATGCCACACCATTCGAACTTTTAGAGTAGAATCGGAACATTCGTATACGAACTACCACACGGAAAAAGTTCGAGTGGCCTGAGAATTGTGCCCCTGTATTGAAACGCACTCGGTTTCCTAATCGTGATACGGGCGGAATGGGCCGACTACCTTATGTATTTCTAGCTACCGGGGAGTGGCCGGGCTATTTGGAGTTCTTCTCTGGCGGGGGCTTCTCCTGACAAGAATCCGGGGTATACCTAAAATTTCTGCTGTTCTTCCTCATCGCCCATATTCAAAAATTGTTATGGCGATGCAACCGAGACTTCGCTCCATGATCATCCATGGTGGATGCCTTCCTCCACGGCGGGTTAGGTGGTTTCTTCCCCACACTGTATAGGGGTAGGGACAGCCGGGAAAACTTAGCTGAACCTACCGAGTAGCAGAGGGAGCATGTGTGATGGCAGTGCCCATATCCCCATACCACGCACTAGCGAGCTCCTGCTGCTGCCAAAAAGTGCTCGCAGAAGCCAACGAAGCACTTTCAGATCTCATCGCTCGTTATAGGTTGGAGACAGGTCCTGGCCGACGCCATCAGCGCCTGCCGCTACAGAGCCCACTGCAGATACTCCGCAAGGGAGGGTGAAAGCACTCGCATGAGTACAGAAAAAAAGTTAACGTCTGAAGTCTTATTAAATCTATTGTTCTAAATCAAATACTCGTAGCAGTTAAATAATAATATCTTCACTAACACTAGTAATAAGAGCTATGTTTTACTAACAAAAGGATCGAGCTCTTTTTCGTTTTTATTATGAAATATAGTCAGACGATCTTGCGGCCTATCTGATGGTAAATGGTTACCGCTGCTCATAGACATCAAGAATCCCGAAGTACAGTCATGCCGATGCCTACCATGAAAGAAGAACAAACCTTGGTTTTTATTGAATTGAATTTCCCGCACGCGGCAGCGGGCGAGCGTCGCGTCCATAGGTCGCGCCCCCCAGCGCCAAACATTACAGCGTAGTATCTTCTACTAAATTTATGCACTAAAGAGAGACATCAACGCATCAAATCAACGTACGGCGAGCTTAGATTACATCATAATAGAGGAAGATAGGTGACTCGTCTCTACCGCGTGGACTGCATAAATTAGGTCCCCGTCGCCTAATTTCACATACCTAGACTGACGTAGCATGCGCGTAGCACGTTTGATGACTCCTCCAAGCATATGTCAAAACAAATAGGTCCATTTTCAGTTGTCTAATTGAAAGGACGTGCCGTATCTTCCGCTATTTTGATTTAATCATAATACATATTCGCCGAACTCAAGAACTTCTATGTTTCTACAATATGTTATTCAAACCAAAGCAAGTCAATACATAATCAACTATTCGGCCATTTCCTCACACAAAAATCAAGAATTTCCAACACACGTTTAAAAAGGACATGTCATGACGATATCGCAGTAAAAAACTCTGGAGCCCAATTCTCGTGCTCGTGATATTTTGAAAACATGGCGGATACCATCTGAAAACCATACAAAAAAACTATGTTTTAGTGATATATGTCGTATGGTTTTCAGGTAATATCCGCCATGTTTTCAAAATATCACGAGCACGAGAATTGGGCTCATGGACGTAACTATGCATAGTCATCACTTATTGTCGAAAAACACGCAGCTCCATCGAGACTTGGCTATTTTTCAACAGGATGTTTTTGGTGAGATTTCAGTAATTTTTGCAGAAAGCAATTGTTTACTTCATTGGTCTCTAAGACAGCAAACTTTTTCATCACCTAATTATATCTTAATGATTTTCGGCCACGGCAACATGGGTACTACTTTATATGAAAAGTAGATCTAAAATAAGTTGAATAAGCATAAGTTTCCTTTTAAATAAATTAAGATATAAATGAGTTACAAACATAAGGTTTGTGGGCTTAAGTATGGGTTTACTATATGACGATAATTTCAGCGGTCTAAACCTATCTGAAGGTTATCAGAGTCCTGAAAATACGCCAAATGATGACGATGCTTCGCGCTCGACTTGGCGTAGGCACTGACGAGGACGTACAGTCGCCTGCAATGAAATTGTAAACACCTCGACTCTTAAAGCGGAACAATGAGGTTCATATTTGAATGAGGTTGTATACTTATTAGTGCACGTGTTGTACGTGCCCCCATATCGGTGTAATTTTGCATGGCGCCATTTTTATTTTTTTATGCTTGGGGCGACAAACAAGCAAGCGAGTCATCTGATGAAATATAATCAACGCCACCTATGAACATCCGCGAAATCAGAGAGATAGCTAAAGTGTTGTCGGCCTTTAATTAATTTAATTAGTTTTTTTTATAGTAAACACAGTATTTGCAATCGCTTACCATCAGCTGATCCGTCTGCTTGTCTGCCACAAATGCCATAAAAAATATTTGCGTCAGCCTGATAGCAAGCAAGAGGAGAGCCCCTGTTGCAATTACAACGGATGCGACCTCAAGGCACCACTTCCGTCGGCACTGCCATACTGGCCCGCAAGATGATTCTTCAAGCTTCGTTTGAAGAAATCCATATTGTAGGTAGGAGGAAATAAATACATTTATTTTGCTCCTGAAATATGTAATTAATATCTAAGTGCCTACTCTTCACAAAGGTATTGGATTTTTTAAATCATTCTTCAGTTTAGAACGAAATTCATTGGAGTGAAAGAGGTCTTATAATAATAAAATAGAAAACTTGGTCCTCGTTCTTGCAAGAGACATAGCGGTGAACAGCAATTAATATTTCACCACGTTTATTATTTATTCTCATCCAGCTTTTGCTGCGACTTTGCTTGGAGATGAGGATAATAAAACCTTTTTTGCTGTTCAGATTTTTTATAACGCCAAAATAAACCAAACATGTTCAGTTTGCGTACCCAAAGAAGTGTCACGCTTCGGCTGGTATGGGTCGCCGCCCTGTTGGTCTGACGCCCTGTTGGTGGGCCGTGATCTCAGGGTCCTGGGTTCAATTACCGGGTCGAGTGAAAAGTATGTTTCGATTTTTTCGAACATAACTTGTGATCACCAATCCGCATTTGGCAAGCGTGGTGATTAAGCCTTATCCCATCATAATAGCGATAACTTGATTTCTATGATGGAGGCCTTTGCCCTGCAGTGGGACAGTTTATAGGCTGATACTTTACTTTACTTAAAGGCTAACGCTTGATCACAATCACGCCTTATGGAAAACGACGTTGAAGTAAAGGATGATGACCGGAGTGATGTGACTGCCTCATAGAATACCGCCGCGAAGCGTTTGCGCTGTTTCAGTTAGGGGCGGCGGCAATCGCTAACCATTCAGGTCGTTTGCCACCTATCACAAAAATAATTAAAATATTTTGCAACTGCCCAACAGTTGTAGGGATTGTACTTAACAGTTGACCCCTAATATCTATTGTAGGCCACGCACTTAGCCTATTAATATGTTACGTACTCATACATAGTGTAACCATTCATCTTTCCGCGGTGACAGGCTTAGTAAATTATATACAGTGCCTAGAGACTTCCGATAGAAAAGTTTACAATTTATCGCTGTTCTTGTAACACTTGAACAGCTTTAACTGTTTGTAATTTCATTCTATAGCTACGGAATTGATTGCATACAAACTCTCGACCGTGGGAGAGCCATGCTTCGGCATCAATGGGCCCACTCGACCGGAGTGATATCACGGCCTTACAGAAAATCGGCGAGAAGCAGCACTTGTCCTTTGTTTCGCTGCGTGAGTGAGGGTACCGGCCCAATCCGGGGGACAGGGGTGATTTAAGGTTTGGCAGCGCACTTGCGACTCCATTGGCGTCGCGGGTGTCTATGGGTGGCGTCAATCGCTTACCATCAGGCTATCCGTCTGCTCGTCTACCACCTATCATATAAAAGAAATTACTAATGGCATGATAAATGAAAAAGAGTACATACTTACCTATTCTTATTTCATTCAATCATCATCTAGCTAATATATTTATAAAATTATTAGTTAGACTTGCTCGCGGAGATTTCCCACGCGCCGCACAGTTGGTGATTGAAATAAACACATAAATAAATATTTCACAACGTCACATACATTGATCTGATTCCGAGATAGGTAATATAAGCACCTGTGTTTCGGATAGCAGAATCAACAGTGGGATTACAAATACATACATATAATACTTTTCTTTTGTAAATAAATACTTATAATACATAGAAAACACCCAGACCAAATCAAACAGACATGTTGATGCACACAAATTTTGTACTGTACCCGCAACCCTTGGTCCAAAGGCAGCGTTCACTACAACTGTCCCAAACGGGTCGTCGAAGATATAGATATGAAAAATCCTGGTGCGTGCTCGGTTTCAAACCAACGACTTCAAGTTTCCAAGGCCCACATTTTTATCAACTTCCTGAGCTATCATCGCTCATTCATCAACAATGAACGGAGTAGGTAGAGCTATTTAGGTTCATTGACCTTAAAGATATTAATATGGACATACCCTGGGATTTTGACTATGATCCCGGGATTAAAATAAATAAATTATTATTTTAAAGTTAAATATTTAACGCATTTTAGTCATGAAAGGGCTTATCCATAAACGTTCGATACAACTATATTTACTTACAGTTTGTTCCTTTCTATCTATCGTATGTATCTTGAATTTCGAAAGAACAAATAGAACTTAATTAACATGGTATCACAAAGCGCATATGAGTAAGTTCTGATGTTAGTGCTCGTATGTAGAAACGAAAATGACTGTTAATAGTAAAAAGTATATCTTTAGTCCCGGGATTCCAGGCATGTCCATATTATTTTAAATAGGCATGTCTATAAAAAATCGCAAGTACCAAAAAGCTCTACCTACTCCGATCATTGTTCATTAATGATAATCAGTAACTCTTCATATAGAGCGATAGCTTTGGATGCAACTTAGAATTACACGCTAAGATAATAATAATCCTCCAACCGATTACGGCTACGGCGGCCAATCTCAACGATCAGCCACGTACGCAGGATATATTATAGTGCTCAAGTGTGTGCGCAAACACAAGTGCGCTCTCTATTCCCTTACCCTCATATTCCGATGGGACAATACTGTGACACGACCAGAGAGAGATTGGGCGCAGGACCAACGGCTTAACGTGCTTTCAGAGGCACGGGGGTACAAGACCGCCAATTTCCAGACTCCGGGCTGCCACTAAGAATTTCTTACCGAAAACATAGGTACAAATTTTTGGCCCGACCCGGGGATCGAACCCGGGACTTTAAAGTGCGACCCACTAACCACTGCGCCACCGAGGCAGTCGCTAAGATAATAAAATGTCCTTTGCCTGAAGGTTGACTGGTAGAAATTGTATATTTAAGTTTCTGTGATGTCTAGTTTTATTTAAGTTTAAGTTTAAGATCATGATTTAAGTTGAGTATTTTGTGCAATAAAGTTTATCTATCTATCTATCTATGAGGAGGAATCAGTAACTGCTCATCTTAGCGTGCAATTACAGGGAAGTCCCCGTTGCATTCAAAGATGTCGCTTCGAAGCCCAAGGTAGGCTGGAGCCATGATCCTGGATTTGGGAAGTTTTTTTATGAGATAATTGGCAGACGAGCAGACGGAGATGCCTTATGGTAAGCGATTTCCCATAAGACGCCAAGCCAACTGAATCATAATAGCTATCCGAAATGTGCAGATTTCCTCACGACGTTTTCTTTCGCCGAGCAAATGGTAGAAATACGCACATCACAGAAAACTGGCGTGAAGCAGCACTGCAGTGTTTCGCTGCGTGAGTGAGGATACCGGAGGCCCAATCCGGGGGATAATGGGTTTAAAGGTTGGCAGCGCACTTGTGACTCCACTGGGGTCGCGGGTGTCTATGGACGGCGGCAATCGCTTACCATCTGGTATATAAAAACATACGTCTGAAAAATCCAGAGGTGTATGCTCGGTCTGCACTCAATAGAGACAAGACTAAGACGAGCTGAACTGAACCATCCTGATATCACTATGGTTGGCAACTGTGAGGTTGTCCATCATTATGTATACCTACCTCGATTCCACCATACACGACCGCGACACCAGCGGAGTCGAGTTCGCTGCCAACCCTAACTCACGAAACGAAACACAGCACAGTGCTGCCTCGCGTCGGTTTTCTGGTTGGTAATTACAAATTTCAATAACTGCTTAGGTATCTATCAATTCAAATAACTATCCTTCACTTTTACATTGAGAAAATGCATTTAGACATTGATGTAGACGAATAACCTAAATCTCCGTCAACTTTATAACAGCCAGGCAATTAATCTCGAAAGAGCTAAACGAGAATTGGCTTTTAAAGGCTTGAGAACTAGGCGTTTTATTATTAATATAACATCAGATTGAAACGGGTTAATCCGTCCCTCTAAGAGCTTCACAGTAAGGTATTGTGGGGAGGGAAATTTAATCCCTCCTTTCCAGTCCAGTTAATAGATTAAACGACTTTTTCGACCGAGCATTCATTGACGGCCGACGCTTGGTTTTGACCCTTTGAGGGTTAAAAGTATATTTCAATACAAAGCTAGCCGTATTTCAATAAAGGTCCTTAAAGTACAAGGTTTGAAATGTAAAGTGAAATAAATTGTAAAGCTCGATTCCAAACTCCTTTCCAACGAGAAATCAACTACCTAATTTTAGGTTTTATTTTCTTTTGACTATAGGCTAATGCTTGACAACAATCGCACCTAATGGAAAGCGACGATGAGGTATAGGATGATATGGGTTTGTTTAAAAGATGCCTGTTTAATAATGTCCAGATTATAATAGTCAGGATCTCGGCATGGAGTTCCATTCCTCAGCAGTCAGCATTATAAGGAGCAGTTCTATAACATAAGGATGAAAGCCCGCCGCGTCTTGTAATCCGGCGGTGGAATGTGGTCAAAATATGCAGAACCACCGCACACTCCCCGAAATGAATCCGGTTGGTGACCGAGAGGCATGGGACATATCCGGCTGGCCGGCTGGCGCAATTGGTCTGTCAACCTTGCCTCTTACGCCAAAGGTTGTGGGTTCGATCCCCACCCTGGACAAACATTCGTGCGATGAACACTTGTGTTTGTTCAGTGTCTGAGTGTAATATTTGTATTTAAGTATATATTTGTGTCCCTCTGTTGTCTGATCTCTGTAACACAAGTGCTTAAGCTACTTAGTACGGAATCAAGTCAACGTATGAGATGTTGTTGTGAGAATTATATATCGGCGGTGGCGGTGGGAGGCTCTGCAGGCCAGCTCCTGAGAACGCGTCATCCATCACGGATGAGCCTCTTCGCACGTCTCTCTATTGAGTCCAGACCGTCTAACTGATACCGAGCAGCACCATCCCAGAGGTGACAGCAGTACTCCAAGCAGGAGCGACCTTGATACAATATCATAATTTTATATTTTTATTAACGAATTATAGGGATGAAACGGTTCTACTGTCTTGCCTCAAGCGGCCGAACGAAAAATTCAGTACCTATTTATTTATTTACCTAATTTAAATAACATAATTGTATTCCTTAACACTAGTATTATAATACCTGTGCCTTAACCTAATTTAAGGCTCTTCTATCTGTACTTTACCTAGCTTGTTTGAAACTCATTTTTTCTTCAGCGTTTGGTCCTGTTTCTAGATAGCGACTGATAAAAATTAAATCATTCTATGTTACAGAGATAACGTTTCAAAGATAGAGATATTTAGAGAGATATCTATCAGAGTTTTATATTCAACAGTTCTTTAAAGTTTCTAAAACAATCGGAAAATTGTAAACTTTTGAAACTTTAACAATGATTTTCTATTCTCTCTTTTAGAGTTTTTAGTTATTAAAGTTTCCCAGGACCTGAAATGTTTCCTCATCGAGTCAGAAATGAAACGAAACGCCAAATTTATTCACTTGTACACTCCCACACTGGTTGCCTTTTTAACATTTTTAACTACAATTTTAATAAAAAGTAGCGATGGTGTATTTAATTCACTTTCATCTTTTTTCAGCAAACTAAATGTTCAGATAGCCAAACACACAAAAGCCGCCTATTTACGTTTCCACTGCAGGGCAAAGGCCTCCGTCATAGGAATCAAGTCATCACTGCTGGGATGTGATAATCACCACGCTTGCTTAGTGAGGATTGGTAACATTAGGCAAGCGTGGTGCGAAACATACTATTTTCTCGACCCGGAAATTAAGGCCAGGACCCTGAGATCACTGAGATATTTGTATTATCCTAGGCGATTTACAACCTAGCTTATTTTCCTTTCACAAATAAACCAAGCTAGTTTCTAGACGGCATAAGTTTTTGTTCGATGATTAGCCGTTATCGAATAGATTTTAATATGTTCTCTCAATATGGGAATGTTGAGGAGAAATAAGCTTTGCTTTGGCGTTAAGTAATAATAATATGAAAACAACAAAGTGTGATAGGACAATAAGTGAAATCAGTTTTCTTAAAACTTTGGGTCGAGACGGAAACGACACCTTTTTTATGACTCAGGTATCATCATCAGCCCCTTTAAGTCCTCACTGCTGGGGCACGGGCCTCCCTCAATCACATGAGGGGTAATTGCCATACTCACCACGCTTGGTAGACGGGTTGGCGAGGGTTTTGATATAAATGCAGAGTTTTCCTTCTCTACGTGCTGATGATCATGCCAGCAGCTTTACCTTAGTCGCCTTTTACGACACCTCGGTAAGAGTGAGGGTGGCCTATTCTACTCTGCCGGGGACCACATGGCCACTCAGGTATAAACAACACTTTTTTACCATTTCAGTACGTAGGTACAGCTTAAGAGCGATTATTTGGTCCGCAGTTTTATAAGATAGGTATCTAATACAAATCCGATTTACTGATCCCACGAGAGAGTATTTGTAAATCAAGTCCTACACAAACATAAAGAGTGTACAAATGATAACAATAATTCTTACAATTTCAAATAACCCGACAGTATATCCACTGGGGCGACAGCACACCGAGTTAAGGTGACGGGTAGGGCACACTAGCGACGCCAATCGATTTAAATTTTTAGCTTCTAAACCAAATCTATTTTAAACAATCAGTGGAATCAGTTGCCTGAAGAGGTGTTCCCTAGAGGCTACAATTTGGGGGTTTTCAAAGCGCGAGTGAATAGGTATCTTCTAGGTAATCGTGCTACATCTTAGACCATATTATCACTTACCATCAGGTGAAATATGGTCAAAAGCTTACCTATCTACAGTAAAAAAAAAAAACAAAAAACAATTTCAGGGCTACAACCTTTTGGCAAACACTTAAACTATTTATTAAACAACCATACACAAATGCGGACCTAACATTTGTACGCGAAATATTGATTCACGCTAAAAGTAAACTGGTGTTGCGGGTGTCCATGAGCGGCGGAATTGCTTACCATCAGGTGATCCGTCTGCTCGTCTGCCACCTCTCATATAAAAAAAAAAGTGGCCGCTTTTCGCGGCTCAATCATCAATTTTCGCTTACAAAAACGGACCCATCATTTGTGCATAGTTATTTAATAAATAGAACTTATAGGTAAATGTTTGCCGAGTGTTTGTAACTCCGAAATTGTTTAAAATAGATCCGGTTTAGTAGCTAACAATTAAAAACGAATGGTGTCGCTAGTCAGGGCTACCCGTCGCCTTAATGGAACCATATTAAATTCCATCAAGAGTATGAGACTACGAGTATGTGCCTATTTGAGCAAGTGACAATATGTAGGGGAGCAATAAATTCTTTCTTATCATGGTTATTTAATAAATAGTATAAGTGTTTGCTATTGTTTAAAATAGATTCGGTTTAGTAGCTAAAAATGTTAATCGATTGGCGTCGCTAGTGTGCTCTACCCGTCACCTTAAATTTATTCAATGATAGATTAATGACATTTTGTGGTAGCTTATTAAATATCTTAATACTTAAGCCAACAAAGTGTCTGAAGATACAGCTTCATGTTTTTTTACATCTTACTACTAAAAAGTTCGTATAAGTAGAATATTTTTTTCCTTCTTAAGAGAAATTCGTTATAAAGGGGTAAATATTATATAGATGTCACCGGAAAAAAAGTTTGAATGGTAAATTGTTCAACCTTCGGAAAATAAAAAAACGGAAATATTATCCTCTAACCTACGGCTACGGCAGCCAATCTCAACGATCAGCCACGTACGCAGGATATATTTTAGTGCTCAAGTGTGTGCGCAAACACAAGTCTCAAGCAAGCACTCTCTATTCCCTTACCCTCATATTCCGATGGGACAACAGGGTAACACGACCGGATTGGGCGCAGGACCAACGGCTTAACTTGCTTTCTGAGGCACGGGGGTATAAGACCGCTAATTTCCAGACTCCGGGCGGACACTAAGAATTTCTTACCAAAAACTTAGGTACACATTTTTGGGCATCAAACCCGGGACCTCTTGCGCAGCCCTCGCTTTATAGTGCGACCCACTAATCACTTCGCCACCGATGCAGTTATTATTATTATTAATCGGAAATCAGTAATATATCGACGGATTACTACATCACGTTCCATTCTTTGCGACACGGTTTAAGTCATTTGTATCCAATTAGAGCACGCAACCCTTTTTATCGAATTCAAAAAAGGAAGAGGTTCTATATTCGACTGTATTTTTTTTACGTCATCTTTTCATCGCATATCACGTGATCTTCCTTAATGGACAACATTTCAAAATTGCTAAGCTCTGAAACAAAAAATACCAATTCTTTGTTTACTTTTCCGCTGCTCGAATATATATTTATTCATTTTTTATATTGCTTATTTACTGAGAAAAAAATTAAAAACTAAAAAACGTAAGATGACGTCATCGGACGGCAGAATGTAAAATATTTCTTTGCTTAGCACATTATAGTTTTAAATTTACGTAATGCCAAACCCATGACATGTAACTGTAAAAAAAAAGACAACTTGTCAACGTTGAATGTATGAATGACGTTGACAATGTTGACACTAGTATTATTTACCTTTGACAGTAGTACCTTTTTTTTATTAAAACAATGATAAGCAAAGGAATATCGCTGTATTCAGCCGTCCGATGACGTCATTTGGCGCTTACGTCTATTTAGAATAAAAAGAATTTCAATAATTATTTTATGCATGAAAATGGACAAATTATGAAAAAAGAAAAAATATGGGTCTGTTCATTTTATGTCTACTTTCATATAAAAAAACAATATGGACATGTTAAAAATATGAAATGTTGTCCATCGTGCAAAATGGCTACCTATAAAGTAGTGTACCTACGTTTTTTATAGTCACCTTATTCGATGTAAAAAAAAAGGGTCTAAACTAGTTCTAATAATGAGATGACATTACTCCGAACTTTTCTTTCACACAAATCGTTTGTGGATGCTAACTTATGGCACGTGTTCACGATGTTTCACGCTATATAATAGCATCGGCACTCCACTCGGTTACTGTTAGGTAAACAGATAAATGATTCAGGCGTATTTGATTTATTTATCTTCCTTACTCTGATATAATGCGGTTGAAATTTCGCCAAAGTCAAATAACTTCAACGTTGCTTTTTGGTTTGGTCGGATCATGTTTTGTTCATCGTGGAAACTTGTTTATTTTTGCTTATCATGATAGTAATAAATTAGCTGTGTGGTCCCCGGCAGAGTAGAATAGGCCACCCTCACTCTTACCGAGGTGTCGTAAAAGGCGACTAAGGTAAAGCTGCTGGCATAATCATCAGCACCCAGAGAAGGAAAACTCTGCATTTATATCAAAACCCTCGCCAACCCGTCTGCCAAGCGTGGTGAGTATGGCAGCTACCCCTCATGTGATTGAGGGAGGCCCGTGCCCCAGCAGTGGGGACTTAAATGGGCTGATGATGATTATAAATAAACAAACTTCAATTTTATTTTGCACAATCAAATCATGAACAATATAATAATCCTAGTTAAAATGTCGACCCGTTTAGCGCAATGGTCAGTGCGCCAGGTGAGACGCAAGGATCACCGGTTCGATTTCCGCACCAACAAAAACATATGTTGATGAATCAGATATTTGTGTTGGGTCTGGATGTTTGTGGTACTTTCGTTGTCCCTGGTTTCCATAGTACAATAGAATACCTTTGTTTGGGACCAGGACAATGTAAGTGATGTTGTCTCAATTTATTTATTTATATATTTTTATTTATATAAAATAGTTGGTATATCTGATGCTAGGGAACACTTACACGGTAATAAGTAATGTTTGTAACAGTTTTTAGCAATTTTTTTTTATGATATAGGTGGCAGACGAGCAGACAGATCACCTGATGGTAAGCGATTACCGCCGCCCATGGTCGCCTGCAACACCAGTGGTGCACAAGTGCGCTGCTTACCTTTTAACCCCCCTTCCCCTGGATTGGGCCTCCGGTACCCTTACTCACGCAGCGAAACACAGCGCATGCACTGCTTCACGCCGGTTTTCTGTGAGGACGTGGTATTACTCCGGTCGAGCCGGCCCATTCATGCCGAAGCGTGGCTCTCCCACTGAATATGAGCATGCAATCAACTTTGATCAAAGGTGCTTGTGCAGTAATCTATGCCCACATATTTTATGATTCTAATGCATTATAAACATTAAGGTAAACTAGCGACGCCAATCGATTTTAATTTTTAGCTTCTAAACCGGATCTATTTTAAACAATTTCAGGGTTACAATCTCTCGGCGAACACTTATACTATTTATTAAATAACCATGCACAAATGTTTGGTCCAACGCGTACGCGAAAAATTGATTCACGCCAAAAGCGGTCCCTTTTGGCGTGAATTAATTTTTCGCGTAAAAACACGGAACCAATATTTGTGCATGGTTTTGTAAATGGCAGCCGAGTTCGGCTGGGCAGCGTTCGGGAAGCTACACAGCGTCTCAAGGCGAAAGCGTGTGTGTTGCCAGTGATGACATACGGGACCGAAACGTGACCGCTTACAATGTGCCGATTAAGGAGTCTCAAAGTCACCCAGAGAGCAATAGAGAGGGCTATGCTCGGAGTACAGAAATGATGAGATCCGCAGGAGAACTAAGGTCAAGACATAGCCCAAAGGATTGCATGCCACAAGTGGCAATGGGTAGGGCACATAGCGAGGAGAACAGACAGCCGTTGGGGTGGAGAGGAACACAGAAAGTCGCAGCCGTGGCAGGCCCCCCATATGGTGGAACGACGATCTGGTGAAGATCGCGGGAATCCATTGGATGCGGGCGGCACAGGACCGATCTGTGTGGAGAACATTGGGGGAGGCCTATGTCCAGCAGTGGACGTCTACTGGCTGAAATGATGATTATGAATGACGATTCATTATAAATATGAAAATAATAAAAAAAAGTGAGTTTACAACAACAACATTGTACCAAATCAATCAGTGAGTAATAACACTTCTGTACTTACCGACAGATGACTGTTTGCATCGGTGCAATTGATGATTTAGCAAACGTTTGTCCGTTTGTTTGTGCTCGCTAATAGTCGGCTAACGTGATGCGAGACAGATGCTGTATTGTCCATGTGGCAGATAAATTACATTAAAAGTTATTTTACATTCCTGTTATTTTTAAAGAAGTAATCCTACAAACGGCAACGCTAACAACAGTAGCCCAATTCTCGTGCTAGTGATATTTTGACAATATGGCGGATATCACCTGAAAACCAAAGTAAAAAACCATGTTTTAGTGATATAATATGTCGTATGATAATAAATGTCACTAGCACGAGAATTGGGGTCCAAGTAATTCAAAAACACGAAACGCCTGCGCAGTGTAACTGACAAATAGCGCCATCTAATTGGTATAAAGTGGAACTAATGTCCCGAACCAAAGTAAGGGCGGGCGTCTAGTATTTTATTGAATAAAGTGGGTAAGTAGTCAACTGTGAAGTCAGTCAAAGTCACATACACACACAGTTTAATGTTTTATTGACCTACAGACCCAGAGTCAATCGAAACCATCTTAAACAAAATCGTAGGGTTTAAGCTCTATTTAGGTCTAAGCAAGTTGTTACAAGTCTAACAACTGGAGTTCAAAACTTTAAGTGCGTCCTACGTAATTGTCTAAAAAGTCTAACTGCCTCTGTTAGAGACGTTATTAATTATAGATAGTCTTTATGTGTATTAAAATAAGTGTTAATATGTTTTCTTTAGTAACCATTAAAGTTAATCTAATGTCTCCGAGTGCGGCAGTAATAGCACAGTAATTTAAAGTGGACTCCTTTTTCCGCACTTAGACTCCTAATTGGACATTGTGCGTGTTGTGTCCTGGCTATTTTAGCCAGTCCAACTCCGCCCAGAAGCGCAGAAGCTTCCTGGGAACTTAATAGGCTTCGCGGAGTGACCTCGCCGATTCGAGGATTTCTTTGCGTTGACTGGTCACCGCATTGCACTCCAAGGACTATGTGCGACTGATTCCTAGGCGCTGAAGCATCCCCTGCATAGAGAGCTGTCCGTTGCGAATAGGGTGTAAGGGACAGTGTAACAATTCTTTTGTTATACTGTGGTAAAAGAATCAAAATAAATACTGATACATTAGACTTACGCTAGTAGACATGTGAAAGCAGCTGTTGATGTCTTCCAGTGTAGGTACTGTGTCCCATTCCGAGTCCCATATGTAAATGGCTTCAGATAAGCGTTTGGCAAAATGGCTGAATTTACATTTCATCTGCGACGTGCACTAATATCTGCCGTGTAATTACGCAGCTGTTTAGCTAAATGTGACAAAGGGACCTATTACGGGTAGTTAACGTGTTAATGTGTGTTAACAAATAGGACTAGGTTTATATTGCTGAAATTCATCTTTAGTAATATTATGGTACTATTTTAGCCTACCTCATTTGAGTGCTGTGCTTACATAGTGTATAAGTAGGACAGTTGTTACTCGTACACTGTTTTTTATTCATTTTATATTTATCAGTAAACAAATCTGAATATTTTATTTCTATACCTGTAGATACTTCGCAAAGCCCACTCTCACTTGGCGAAACATACCGCAGCCGCTGCTTAACGGCGGTTTCTTGTGAAGCGATTGTATCACTCCTGTCTTGTCAGCCTATTCATGCCGAAGCATACTTTCCCTACGGCATAAGATATGAAATGGAGGTTTACTTTATGACCCGCCAGGCACTTTTCTAGTGATACCTACTATTAAAAATATTGTCAATATTTTACCTACTCGGATCTTTTTTGTTATCTGATTGTATTTTTTTTAACACTGAATAAAGTAATGCTTTTTATTGATCTGAAAAAATAGAGATGGTTGTGGTGTCGGAATATAAATTTAATCCCCAACATATTGCAGTGTAATCAGGATGAATTAAAGTCGGTGCTGTGAGCACTGATGAATTTGCACAAGTAATTCCGGAACGTTACCGAACAGAATTTAATTCTTAATGGCATTGGAGTATGCCATAAAATATTGACAGTTAACACGAGGGACAGGAATCTTTAATCAGTTTTGGGTTGACTTACAAAGTACCTGCGCCGGTGGAAACTTTGAAAGCCTAATCGTGTCGTTTCTAATGGGGAAGTTTACAAACACCTTTTTATGTGATAGGTGGTACACGAGCAAACAGCTCACCTGATGGTTTTTTTTATTAGAAAAGCAGGCAAACAAGCAAGCGAGTCACCTGGCGGTAAGCGATCAGCGCTGCCCTTGGACACCAAAAGGAGTGAAGATGCGTTGCCGGCCTTTTAGTGCGACATAGGCTCGTTTCTTAAAGATCTCAATGTCGTTCGGAAATACCGCTTCGGGTAGTTCATTCCACAATGAGGAGGTGCGTGGCAAAAAATGACGTGTAAAGCGCACGGTGGTGGACCTCCAACCATTCCGATGGTACGGATTCTAGTTTACAGCGTGTAGTACGGTGGTGAAATTCAGTAGCGAGTATTAACTCAATCAACTCCTCGGAACACTCACCGTGGTAAAGGCGGTAAAAGACACATTGAGATGCAACTTCTCTCCGCAGGGCCAGAAAGTCTAAGCGATCAGTGAGATTCTCGTCGTCGACTATTCGAGTTGCATGACGTTGAACGTGGTTAAAAGGGAGGAGCTGATATTGTTGAAGGCGGTGGGTTGACGTAAAATACCACCTTGCTTTACCGAGGACACCCAACTTCTTTGAGGCTTATTTAGCCTTATCACCCAAATGACCACGAAATTGAAAGTCACTCGATATATAGACGCCAAGAATCCCGCTTACCTTAATGCCAAATCCCAATTTGGCATTAAGGTATGCGGTTGACGCCGCCCAGAGACACCCGCAACAAGAGTGGAGGCATAGGTAAGTGCGCTGCCAACCGGACAAAAGATATTTAAAATTGACCATTAAAAAATTTAATACTGATGTGCCACTTGTTTAT
Source organism: Marasmia exigua (assembly GCA_019059595.1). Taxonomy (NCBI): domain Eukaryota; kingdom Metazoa; phylum Arthropoda; class Insecta; order Lepidoptera; family Crambidae; genus Marasmia; species Marasmia exigua. Next base: position 22,265,796 of record CM032463.1, read on the forward strand.
AAAGTAATTGTAGTTCGTTATTTTTAAGGATTTTGTCAGTTGGTTTTTCATTTTTGTTTTTTTTTATTAATTTGTAATATTTTTTCATTCTTGTTGTCCATTTTTCTGTTCCATTCGTTCAATATGTGGAGAAGAGAGAGTGCATTTGTGTTCCTGCACTTACTTGTTCATTATAATATTATTATCCTTCGTATATGACTGATTATTGAGCCGCCGCCGTAGCCGAGCCGATTCAGCTACGACACAGTAGATAAATACGCTAAAACAGTATCGACACTCCGCCATTTTGGACAGAAAGTTACCTACCGTATAGGGTTGTCCTCTTATTTTTGTAAAATATTATTCTTACCTTGGGTTAAATGCTTACCTCTGGTTTAAGTACCGGGCCGTAATCGCGGGGTCCTAGGTGCAACAAGGATCATCTGGTGCGTGTTAAATTAGAACTAATGATATTTCTTAAGAAATAAGCATAATACCTACCTACTAGCATATAATATATTTTTCATAACGTTTTGTTTCGTAACTTGGAACCACGTTAAGGTACATCACAAAATCTGAAACCATTTTATTGATAACATACATAATAATGTATCTACTTATTTTCTCTACCAAAATAAAGTAAGCGGCACTGGAGTAAAACCAACAACCCTACATTTAGTTCCTTCGATTGTACTCCGATGGGACCTTAGAATCCGTGTAAAGTGTGTGTGCGTAATCGGGCGTTTGTTCGTTGTGTCCATACTGCTTGCGTATATATCTACTGTGGCTAAGGCTACGGAAGCATTTAACACCATTATCTTGAGTTACATTTAAGTGGTGTAAGTTTTTCCACTCAATCCATACTTATATTATAAATCCTCCTCCTCCACAAGTCATTTCCCTCATTACTGAGGGTCGTGATTCCTCCCGTGGGCGGTCAATTTGCTCTTTATGATAGGCTTCCATCTGTCTATCTTCACAATGTAGAGCGCATCATACAGCTTGGTGTCCAGCGTCTATATTATAAACTAGTGGTTCACCCTCACTTCGTATTGGAATATTAGTTCCACTTTAAATGAATAGATGGCGCTAGGTGTCGCTTACATCGCGCAAGCGTTTCGTATTTTTGGATTTGGATGGAGAGTTGATGCTGTCTGTAGGATTCACCTGTTTATAAATAGTAAAGAGTATAGATAGGAAAGTGTAAATACCTTTGTCTGTTTGTTTGTCCATATTTTACTGCAAAACGGAGAGACAAACTGATTTGAAATGAATAAATTTGAAGTTAAAATTGGGCGATTAAAAAGAGTAACTGGCGAGTTTCTTACCGGATCTTCTCGACCAGAAACAACTTTCCGAGCCGGTGGTAGAATCGTATTTTTTATTTTTTTATTTTTACATAAATACTTAAAGATAGTTTACCTAATTAAGTACTTAAATGTATGACGATTTAGAAGTGCTGTGTACAAGCTTCTATGCAAATAAAGATTTTTTTGATTTTGATTTTGGACTAAACGAAGAAGTTTGTGGCTAAACGAATTCCACGCAAGCGACGGGCGACCGCTAGTACAAATAAAGTTATGTGCCTAGATGACTCAGGCTGCTAATCCCGTCAGTCGTGTACGTGATGACGTTATTTCCGTGACGTAATTGCATCGCGTTGCAGTTGCAGCACTCGGCGCGGGATTTATTAGGGATCCTTACTGACGCACCTTAGTACGGAAACAGTCGCGGAAACTGAATGCTCTTCTCGTCTTAGCGTATAAAATAAAAATATAAAATAAATCTTTATGCAGGCTTTATAGATAAAATGGTTCTCACAATTCCCTATCGGCATACAATAGTCACTGATTTAAAATTATTCCAATAATTCTAATAGGTACAGTCAACTCCAAAAATATGTATACATTTTATGACGTTGTCACAATATATAATATAAGAAAGTAAACCTGTACTTACTTATAGGTTAGTATTGTGACAAGATCCTAAAGTGTATACATATTTTTGGAGTTGACTGTACATACATAATTCATTTAGATTCTATAGAATTTAATATCAATGTTTTAATAACGTCAGAATAAGACCTACGTCAATTTGTTGTAATGTTTGGAGGTGAAAAAAATATAATTTCGGTCGCGTCCAATGCTTAGACCAGAGCCGAAAATTTAAGGCTTTAGGTAAATACAACGAGAAAATGGAATTCAAATGTCTCTGAGGTGGTGGCGCTATGTGGCGGGTCATTGCATTCCCTCTAATATTGTTGAGTGAAATGATGGCTGACACATACGTCATACTTATGAACAGGAGCCACCTTTGGGGACTGGTCTGATTCGATTTATCTCATAATATTTATTTTATTATTTCCTTTATCGAATTTTTTGTTATAATCAAACTGTATGGCTTGGTATGATGAAGACACAAGATTGTAGGTATGAAAGTTTGGCGATTAAAAAGAGTAACTGGTGAGTTTCCTCCCGGATCTTCTCGACCAGAAACAACTTTCCGAGCCGGTGGTATAATCGCATTATGTTTATTGATATTTTTTAGTACATTTTATGTATCAACATATACATATATGTATTAACATGTGAATTAAACATAAGTACCTACTATAAATACTTTTAAATCATTCAAATGTATGCCATTTTGTAAGTGCTGTGAGCAAGCCTATACAAATAAAGAATTAAAATAGGGCACACTAGCGATGCCAATTTATTTTATTTTTTAGCTACTAAACTAGATCTACTTTAAACAATTTCGGGCTTGCAATCTCTCGGCAAACACCTCAACTATTTATTTAATACTTATAGTTAACTGTTTGGTCTGCTTTTGCTCTCGAATTTTGGATTACCACCAAAAGTGGCCGCTTTTGGCGTGAATCAAATTTTCGCGTATAAAAATGGACCCAAAATTTGTGCATGGTTATTTAATAAATAGTATAAATGTTTGCCGAGAGATTGTAACCCTGAAATTGTTTAAAATAGATCCGGTTTAGTAGCTAAAAATTAAAATCGATTGGCGTCGCTAGTGTGCCCTACCCGTCACCTTAGGTAGTTTGTTTCATTTCACAAACACGTTTTTTACCACTAGAAAGTTTTACAGGATGAATTGGTAAACAGTTTCATCCTTTACCAGGAATTTTACCAACCATTCTTAACAGAATGTGTCCTACGGCTTTTGGAAATTGAACGAATTACGAATACGGATTATTATTCAACTCCTCATACTAAATGAATAAGTCACGTGACCGACTTGGTATGAAAATATATAAAGGCGCAGGAGGGCCTTTATCAGAATCAGCCATCTTTAAAATGTGAGCTTGTGGGCAGGGTAGTTGAACATAGAACTCGTTACTTTCAAATTTGACTGACCGGATGGCGCAATTGGTAGTGACCCTGCCTCTTACGCCATAGGTCGTGGGTTCGATCCCCACCCTGGACAAACATTCGTGCGATGAACATTTGTGTTTGTTCGGTGTCTGGGTGTAATATAAGTATTTAAGTATATATTTGTGTTCCTCTGTTGTCTGATATCTGTAACACAAGTGCTTAAGCTACTTAGTACGGAATCAGGTCAACGTATGAGATGTTGTGAGAATTATTATTATTATTATATGAAATCACTTTAGTTACGGTAATTAGTCTCCGATTCACAAAATAAATAGCACACAATGCACTTTAGGTCCTCTAGATATTGATTTACGGCACTAGATCACGCAATTACTAACGATGGCTTAGAATATTAGCGATTCGTCGGATCGAATGGTGACAGTTCTTCGATTCAAAGTGAGTCACTTTTTCGTTTTGCCGCCGCACTACAATAGACTAAGACGTTCCGCCAGAGCCACAGACGTCACTCTTATTTTAAGACATCAGTTTCGTTGACAGCTGTCACTTATAATTTTAACGTTAAAATAGTGAAGCGCCGTCATATAAAATATTTAAAGCTATATACCAACAATAAATGTTATTCAAAATACACCCCGTGACTGTGAACATCATAAATTAAATAATTTCAAGAAATAAACAAGATTTTGACAATGTCAAAGATCCGTAAGCGATTGCCGCCGCCCATGGACACCCGCGACACTAGTGGAGTCACAAAGAGATACATAATTTTAAGGAATGCCGAGGCTGCGGCCGTCGCGGCAGAGATACTGGAAGCTGAAATGTATAGGCATCTATCCGGGACCTACCACTTTTTAGCTTTCGGTGTTGAAACACTGGGCCCGTGGGGTTCCGACGCTCTCTCTTTCTTCCGTGACTTAGCTAAGCATCTCGTGGAAGTCATGTGGAGCCAAAGGTTGGCAGCTACCTCACCGAATTTCCATCGCAATCTATCGGGGTAATGCTGCCAGCATTTTGGGGATACTGCCACGGGGACATACTTTGTTTTAACATTTTATTTGAAAACTGTTTTTTTTTTATTTAATCGTCTCCTCTGACTGATTCTAGTACGTACCCGTTGAGTAGTTACATGGTATAGATAATCGCGTTGAAGAGGTTCAAATGGACGTATCTATTCTGGAGCCTAAAAAAGACTATACAAAAAGCTATGTCTTGCGATATAAATATATCGTATGATAATGATAAAAACAATAAAAAATAATAAAAAGTTTATTTCATAACCAGTTTACAGTATACCAACTAAGACACGGCAACAATCCTATTATTGACTAGCAATATGGTCTTATTTGTAGTCGCAACAAATATCTGTTGAAGATGAAGGTATACAAACCATCACCTTTACCTCTTTGCCTCCCGTGCTAGTCCGAGAACTGTGTTACGGCTAGGTAAGATTCTCGCCATGGTATTACCAACTTTATTACAAATATGTGAGAGACATTTTTTGTATAGATTTCAATGAGTAAAACATTTTTTAACACAATATTCCAATATGATAGTTGCCGTCAACGAGTATTTACTTTTAGGTTTTATTTATCCCTAAGTTATTGTCTTTATTTTCTTGTGTTTTCGTTCTTTTGTTCAATAAAACCTCCCTAATTTTAAATAATTAACGCCAATGTCGAAGAAAATAAAATAAAACTACTTAATCAATAGGTACCTTGATTTGTATCATCAGTCACTTACTATCGAGGAATCAATAATACAACAGGATAATTATATCAACCGGTTAAACTTTTCATTCCCCCGACATTAAACACGTAATAAGTTACTAAAAATGTACACACATCTGTAGTGATTTTATTTACCGTGGTGAAAACATTGTTATTCCACCTCGATGTTGATAGTTATTAAATAAACACCTTCACTTTACCTTTAGTAAAAGTACTAAGAGACATTCAATTTACCATTTTCGTGTCAATTTCTAGGATTTACCTGTAACAAAAAAAAAACGTTTATTACCAGATATAGTAACAGAGGAAGTCTAACTAATATTATTTTCAATTACTTATAGATTTAGTCTAAAAAGTCGTATAATTTAACAGTCCACTCGACCCAGTCGTAAACAGGCTGATACGACTTGCGTCAGATGGGAAACATCATTTGGGCCCAAATGTACGAACATCTCGTAAATTGGGCCGCATTCGCGCTAAGCTCCGGCGGGGTCGTTTAGACCACCGATGTTTGGGAGTTATTTTTTTAAATTCACATGATTATACATACTCACTTGGCTGCTTTCAAATCTTGTTTTTTTTTCATGGTAAAAAGTAATATGCCGATTTAATATGGATATGAGTATGCGAGTACGTTCTCTTAGGGAAAAAAATCTTCTATATTTATATACTTATAATTTCTATAATTTCTATAAATATAGACAAAAATCTATTAAAAAACAAAAAATCTTAAAGTAAGAAGAGGCAAAACACTTGCGCGGTGCAATCGATACCCAGCGCCATCTCTTGGTATATTAAGGAACTAATACGTAAGAATAAGTCCCGAAACGAAGTGAGGCTGGGCTACTTCGTACGAGCTGTGATAAAAATGACTTTTTAGTTCATTTATATATGTTATAGGTACTATAATATATCATTTATTGTAAGCAAATTGGTTTTACTAGTGTAACTTTTTTTGTGTTGTGATAATTAATAAAACCATTTTCCCTTTTCCTTATCAATACTGCCGTATTCGATATTCTAAAATAAATAAAGTCGGCCAAGTTAATACTTGCATTCTACTGAAAGAGAGAACTAGAATCGCATTAAAATGGATCGGTTGGCAGATAAGTAACCGGATAATCCCTATCACATCGCATTTCGGATTTACCTTTTATGTCAAGGAGTTAAAAGACTTCAAAAAGAATAAAAGATTATTTGTCAACGTGAACATCGCTGTGTATCTTTGAGTGAGTGAAGGCACTTGAGGCCTTTTCCAGAGAAAAAGGAGTTGAAAGGTTGGCAGCGCACTTGTGATTCCTATGGTGTTGCGGGAATTCATCAAGTTATCCGTCTGCTCGTCCACCACTTATGACATAAAAAAGAAAAACGGGTTAATTATTTATAAACTTTAGAGTAAGTCTAACGTCTTTGATCTCAAATCGCCAAAACATATTATTTAAATATACCTACTAATACTTACATAGTAATCTGTTTTCACTTTACTAGTTGCAGCAATACAAACATCTTACCACGTACAGTAAAAAATGTAGAACAAGCTGCCAACAATGGTGTTTTCGGGATTTCCTAACAGAGCCTACGACCTGGTGAACTGCAAGAAAAGAACGAATTCCATCCTTAAGAGCTGGCAACACATCTGTGATGTCCATGGGCAGCGGGAATCACTTACCATCAGGTGAGCCGTCTGCTCATCCGCCATAATGTACTTACTTACTTTCTTCAGCGCTACAACCTTTGTGGGTCTTGGCCTCTTCTACTATGGACTGCCAAGCGCGTCGATCCCTGGTTGTCCGTCTCCAGTTCTTAAACTTTTTCATCGCCTTAAGATCGTCTTCGATGCAATCGCACCATCTCTTGGCCTTTCCCTTGGTCTCATCTGCTGCGGCTTCCAGACGGTCATTATTTTTGGAGCTCTGCTTTGGTCCATTCTCTCAACATGTCCTGCCCATCTGAGACGTTGCAATTTGATGAATCTGATGATCGTTTCATGATTCATAAGTGCCTCTAGCTCATGATTCATACCCGCCATAATGTAACAAATGCTTAACATTCCCAAAGTACCTACCTAAAGCGATTATACATTTCTCAACAATAAAGTTACGCTTAAATGTATTCAAAATTCATAAATAACTAACTCAGTTGAACAAAGATTCTTGATTCGAATAAGAGATTTGATAACAATGTTATATTTTGAAACAAGTTATCGAAACAAAGATACGAAATCTACTAAGTGAGAACATACTCACGTTTACAAGTTAGTATGTTTTAAGTTGTTTACAAATACCTGGGTACCTACTAATAGGTATATCTCAACACAACATCCCATTCATGTTCTGTCTCTAGATAGATAGCTCAAGCACCCGAGTTACGTATATCAGAATTAACGGTAAATTACAAAAATTAGGAAGATCTTTCATTCCTGAGGAGGGTTATGGAAAGAAATAAAGAAAGAAAAATCGTTTATTTTTGCACATTTACAGAGTTCTCACTACATGCATGGTTCAAAAGAATGTACAAAAAAATAGGTCCCCGCTCAGCATGTGCTGTGGCCGATACCACAGCGCTGATCTTCCGCGGGTGCCTTTTTTGAATGTAAAATATAAAATAAAAAACACACCAACACAACAACAATACACACTAAAAAAACAAGAAAAACATAAATTAAAACACATTATCTGCACATTACCGACAATAATTAGATACTGTAATAAAATATATAAAAAAACAATTTTATATATCTGTATTGTATGTTTAACTTAAGTATAAATAAGTGGTGCTGCCGTATGCATCATGTATCCTTCTGTATGCTCAAAATATAAATTTTAAAATTTTCTTTGAATGTTTTGCTATTATTTCTGATTGGTGGAGGAGTATTATTCCAGCACCTAGTTGCAGCATATTTAAAACTGCCTCGGAATGCAGCAGTTTTATGAGTGGTACAAATAAGACGATCAGGTATTCTAGCACCGCTGGTGAACTTTAATTTTTCATACAGATATGATGGGCTTTTAGTTTTAATTACATTATACAAAATAGTGGCAAAGTGAAGTGTACGCCTAGATTTCATATTTAATAAACTACTATTGTTCAGGTAAGGAGTAATATGCGCTCTACGAGTAATAGAAAAGCAAAATATATTATGCCAGGGTTCGCCCTTTTTGAACCCATTACTCCTCCCCACTTAAGGGAGATGAGGGAAAACCGCTGGCTAGCTTCTCGTTAGCAGAAGCCCCCGTTAGGGGAGTGCCTGACATAACCCTCCTACTCCCCAGCAGGAGAGTATGCATAAGTCCATACGTCGGCCCATTGCACTTCGGGCCGGCAACATTGCCCAGCGACAAAAAAATATAGATCTTTCATTGTCATGCTCGGTTTTCATAGGTTTTTTATGATATTGGCGACAAACGAGCAAACGTATCACATGATGGTAAGTAATCGCCGTCGCCCATGAACATCTGCGAGATCAAAGAGGTTGCTGATGCATTGCCGTCCTTTTGTAAAGGAATAAGTAAGCTTTTAGTAAAGAGCTTTTATAAAAATGGCACTACTTCCGCCTTATTTCCTCTTTTCGTCCAGCCTTTTGATGTTGTGGTTGTCCATTAGTGGTTGATTATAATATCTTATTTACCCGACTTCCTAGTTTGTCATAATTACAACCTAACTTTTGCCGTGTAGTAGGAAGCTAAAATGGTATTGTTTACGACAGCCGTTTTTTTATGTGATAAGTGGCAGACGAGCAGACGGATCTTTACCTGATGGTAAGCAATTGCCGCCGCCCATGGACACCTGCGACACCAGTGAAGTCACAAGTGCCCCGCCAACCTTTATACCCCCCTTTCGTCCGGATTGGGCACTCACGCAGTGAAACACAGCACAATGCTGTATCAGGCCGGTTTTCTGTGAGGCCGTGGTATCACTCCGGGTCGAGCCAGCCTATTCATGCCAAAGCATGGCTCTCCCACGGTCACCGTGGTCGAATCTACGTAATACCTACATAGTATAGTTTTAGCTTTTAAGTTCTTTTTCAAGAATGTACCTATTCGATTTTCAAATTCAATATAAATCATGATGCAATTACTTCTAAATCCTTATCTTTGTTTACCAGGAGATGAAGATGAAGAACAAATACACAATTATCATCTGATATCAGCCATTAAAAATGTACGTTGAAAAACAAAAAATCAATACTTATTTTTTTATGTGATAGGTGGCAGACGATCAGACGGATCTGTTGGTAAGTCACCCGCGGCATCAGTGGAGTCACAAGTGCTCTTCCAACCTTCCCCCTTTCCCCCGGATTGGGTCTCCGGTAGCGTCACACACGCAGCGAAACACAGCACAGTGCCGTTTCACGCCGGTTTTTTGTGAGGCCGTGGTACCTATCACTCCGGTCGAGCCGGCCCCTTCATGCCGAAGCGTTGCTCTCCCACGGTCACCGTGGTCGAATCTACATAATGCCGTTGTTCTTTTTCAAGAATGTGCCTATTCGATTTACAAATCCTTACTTCCTTACTTCCTTACTAATATTATAAAGGCGAAAGTTTGTTTGGATGGATGTATGGATGGATGTTTGTTCCTCTTTCACGCAAAAACTACTAAACGGATTTTAATGAAACTGTACAGTAATGTAGCTTATAGATCAGAATAACACATAGGCTATAATTTATAAAGATATTGTGTGAACGCAGACGAAGTCGCGGGCAAAAGCTATCCTTACTAATATTATAAAGGCGAAAGTTTGTTTGGATGGATGTATGGATGGATGTTTGTTCCTCTTTCACGCAAAAACTACTTAACGGATTTTAATGAAACTTTACAGTAATGTAGCTTATAGATCAGAATAACACATAGGCTATAATTTATAAAGATATTGTGTGAACGCAGACGAAGTCGCGGGCAAAAGCTAGTATAATATAAAACACGATCACTTCAATACTCAATACTCAATATTTTATTTGCACATACTTCTAAATTCATATTTTTGTTTACCAGATGAAGATGAAGAACAAATACACAATTATCATCTCATATCAGCTATACCCAGTGGCTTCCAAAGAGAGTCACTTCGGATCCTAAGGTATTACCGATAATTTTGGTTATAAAATGTATGTTGAAAAAATCAAAAATCAATACCTACTTAAATTTTTCATGGTTTGACCTAATAATTGGGATTGAAAGGGTCAAACGATTTGAGTTCGCAAATCACATGTTAGAAGAGAACACAAAGCGGAAAAATAACGAGTCCCCATCCGAATCCGCAAGGAAATGAAGCAATATTCTTAAAACATATTGGATCAAACAGCATTACACATATGCATCTACATACCCTCTTTGTATTGAGCGCAAAGTACATCTAATTATGATATTTATGGTGACTCAAATATTTAAAACAGCCCTAGCAAAATCCAATTAAACTTTATTTTTAAAATGATTTGCTTACCCGTTTTTTTATGTGATAATTGACAAACAAGCAGACGGACTACCTGATGGTAAACGATTGCCGCCGCCCATGCACACCCGCAACATCAGTGGAGTCACAATTGCGCTGCCAAACTTTAAACCCCCCTTTCCTCCAGATTGGGCCTAATGTACCCTCACTCACGCAGCGAAACACAGCATAGTGCTGCTTCACGCCAGTTTTCTGTGAGGCCGTGGTATCACTCCGGAATAGCCAATGCCCTACAATGACTACGACACAAGCTCATGATGAATAATGAGTTTCTACAAAAGAATCGGGCAAACTTCTTCCTTTCTCTTTTTCATGATTGAAGGGAAAATACGTAGGCATTTCCCACAATATCCATTATGTTATTAAAAAAATGATAACCACAGGACCTCAGAGGACCTCGAAACTTTTTCCTTCACAAAGTTCTCTGAACTAGAATATCCAACTCGTGATCGATAAACTGTTGCGAACATTGTGAGGACCTCCAAAGTATTTTTAGTATTAAAATATTTGTATCGTTCGAAATTCAATCATAGGTGTAGTGTTTACAGTTACATGTATGTATTTAAGTGTTTTATTTGTCATTACTGTTGATTACATGTGATATTCGTGACATAAGTGCTTCCGCTACTTAGTAAAGTCACGTGTATTCTTCTTTCAGAATTTCTTTCTTATCATAATAAATAATAATATCCTCCAACCGATTACGGCTACGGCGGCCAATCTCAACGATAAGCCACGTACGCAGGATTGATTATTATTGTGTTCTAGTGTGTGTGGGCAAACACAAGTGCACTCTCTTTCCCTTACCCTCATATTCCGATGGGACACACGCGTAACACGACCGGAGAGGGCTTGGGCGCAGGACCAAAGGTGACGGGTAGGGCACACTAGCGACGCCAATCGATTTAAATTTTTAGCTACTAAACCGGATCTATTTAAAATATTTTTGGGGTTACAACCTCTCGGCAAACACTTATACTATTTATTGAATACTTATACTTAGCTTTTAGGCCTGCTTTAGTACTCGAAATTTGAATTACCGCCAAAAGCGGCCACTTTTGTCGTGAATCAATTTTTCGCGTACAAAAACGGACCCAACATTTGTACATGGTTATTTAATAAATCGTATAAGTGTTTGCCGAGAGGTTGTTTAAAATAGATCCGGTTTAGTAGCTAAAAAATTAAATCAATTGGCGTCGCTAGTGTGTCCTACCCGTCACCTTAAAAAGGCGCATGTAGCAAAAAGTCAAAACGGAGAAAGATGAGTTTGCAGTAATAAACGGGAAATTGCTCGCTGTCTTTGAGTTAATTGAAATTGCTTTTCTAATAAATTGGAATTGATGGCCAACATTGTGAAGTTTATCCTCCATTGATCAAACATGTAAATTTATTTTTATATAATTAAATAACTGTAAAAATATATTTCATTCTAGTATAAAAATGTACAAAAAATATGACGTCCTTAATTGAAAAGACGTAAATAGCCAGATGCGCGATTTACTTTTTTACTTAGTATCTTATGTATCCCTTTATTAATGTTTCGAAAAAAATAGGCGCATATGGTTATATCCGAATTTTTGCTTAAGTATTCAAAACGAATTTGACGAAGTAAAAAGGGTGCAAATGGCAGAGATTGACTTTTTATCTTAGAATGAGAGAATTTTCTAATTTACTTTTTAAGGCGCAAATTGTTACTTGCGCCTTATTTATTTCTTCTTAGAAATAAACGCCTTTTAAAGTTCCGAAGTAAAACAAAAAAACGCACAACTTAATGGCACATCTACTCAAATGCGGCTTTTCAAGTAAGTTTTGTATAAATTCGTCTTTTCATATTCAATTTGGTCTAAAAAGGTATGAAGAAACGCCTTATTTCATTACGCTAAAATCACAACGAAGCAAGTTAGAGAAATTATAAAAATAAATGTAGATACTATATATGTAATTTCGGTAAAAATGCCTTTTTAACTATTGGGGGCAAAACGGCTTAACGTGTTATCCGAGGCACGGGGGTACAAGAGGGCCAACTTCCTGACTCACTAAGAATTTCTTACCGAAAACTTTAGTACATTTTTTTCTATCGAACCAGAGACCTCTTGCGCAGCCGTAGCTTTAAAGTGCGACCCACTAACCACTGCGCCACCGAGGCAGTCTTCATATGCAGCTTTCATATCAATTCCAGCCAAGTCGAGCAAAAAGATGGTACGGACGTACTATCTTTTTCTCGAAGCAATTCAGGCCATTTTTGACTCCCAATAACTTCGATGTGGATGAAACTAGAAGGCTGAATTTGAAATATCCTAGCAGACATAGTACGAACACGGTTGGATCACCAAAATTCTAAAGCATTTCTAATTTAAAATGACGCTTTAGTATTTAGTTCATGAACAAAACCCCAGCCCATTTCATCATCGGACGACAAGGCGCGGCGAGTGCTTTCATCCTTATGTGGTAGAAATACCCCTTATCCGCACGAAGCGATTTGCTTCCACATTTAAAATGCGGACGGCTAAGGAATGGAACTCTCTGCCGAGATCTGTTTTTTCTGACCACTATAATCTGGGCATCTAAGGCAAGAGTGAACAGGCATCTTTTAGGCAAACGCGTATCATCCTAGACCTCATCGTCGCTTTCCATCAGGTGCGATTGTGGTCAAGCGTTGGCTTATTGACCAAAAGAAAAAAAAAACCAAGGAAAAGTGAATATTTGTAATGTACATACAGTGAACGGATTGAATCCGAAACAATTAACTTTGTTCGTGGGAGTGGAACCCACACACAATCACCTGCCGGCCGCACCTTAATCCGAGGTAGAAAATAAGTCGGCAGCTTTGTTACGGAAATTAATTTTGATACATAATACCTACTTGAAAAGAAAGAACCCAGAAAGTATAAAGTACGTCCTACGCAAGATCCAAATACATCCCCAGGAGCTTTAATTTTCGATTCACTAAGCTTGAGTTTCTTCTTCTACCTAGAGATTCTGCAGTACGAGTCAAACACTTCGCGTGGGCTGATGCAATTATAAGGTTTTAAATTATTATCTAGTGGTCTTTATTTAGGCAGCGAAGTGCCGCAAAGTGATCCTGATAGTAAGAATGGTCGACTTGTAAAGTTTTCAACACTGCTATGGCGTGACGAGTGAGTTGTCACGGACAAGTAGCTTGGACCTAATAGAGTCTTAAAACCCGCGATTGTGTTTAGAGTGGTATCGGCGAAATTCGTAAGTCGATAAAACGTTTACGTTTTATTGACTGACTGTTGACTGCCCACTTATTCTAAATAAGTTACTTGACATTAGCAATATTGTCGATATCTTCGGGTAGAGCCATAATTTAAAAAAAAACCTCGAGTCGAGCGCACGTTTTCTACTGATTTTCATACATACAGATTTTGACATGTATTTTTGACACGTATTTTGATTCCACCCAATCGTTGCAGTAGAGTCACAAAGTAAGAATATTCTATACTGTGGTAAGGTGACTTAAAGCGAGCGATAGATTATACGTCAAAATCACAGATCTGTGGTCAAAATAAACGTTTTGACAACAAACTTTTTGTAATTTATTTATACGTTAATGTCGTTGCATAGGTATGTGTCATGAAACTTAATTATTTTCTCGTCCTTGAAGACGGACAAAGGTAAGGTAAATCGGCTATATATGTACGACTTGGAATATAAATTTGACGTAAGTCGCATACGACAGCGTAATGTCATACGAGCGATTCAAAAATTGGCCTCAAATTCTGCTCGTACTTACCTATAATTCTAGCTGTGAGGTAGTTATGACCATGGAAGTATGATCATATACGGTGGCACCTCATTATAATTAATAATAATTCTCACAACATCTCATACGTTGACCTGATTCCGTACTAAGTAGCGTTACAGATATCAGACAAATGAGGAACACAAATATATACTTAAATACATATAGGTATTACACCCAGACACTGAACACACACAAGTGTTCATAGCACGAATGATTGTCCAGGGTGGGGATCGAACCCACGACCTTTGGCGTAAGAGGCAGGGTCACTACCAATTGTGCCATCCGGTCAGTCGATAAGAACTTCTGGTTTGAATCCAACGCTAGGTTTTTTAATTCCTCTGCTTATTTTTCGCTAGCTCATCGGTGAGGTAAAATATCGAGAGAAAACCTTGCACAACGGTTGAGATTATTGATTGTTGAGATTCGACTAAACATGAAACTATGACCCTGATAGCTTGGATTTCTTGTTTAATGATTACAAAGGTCAAACGGTAGTCTCTTTATTTTGAAAATCCCTGACTTACTAAATCATTTTAAATGTGGGAGAGCCACGCTTAGGCATGAATGGGCCGGCTCGATCGGAGTGATACCACTGCCACACAGAAGACCGGCGTGAAGCAGCGCCAGCGCTGTGTTTCGCCGTGTGAGTGAGGTTACTGGAGGCCCAATGGGGGGAAGGGGAAAAGGTTGGCAGCGCACTTGTGACTCCACTGGTGTTGCGGGTGTCCATGGGCGGCGGAATTACTTACCATCAGGTCATCCACCTGCTCGTCTGCCACCTCTCATATAAAAAAAAGCTCATCGGTGAGGTAAAATATCGAGGGCAAACCTTGCACAACGGTTGAGATTATTGATTGTTGAGATTACGATACTGAACATGAAACCCTGATAGTTTGGATTTCTTGTTTAATGATTACAAAGGTCAAACGGTAGTCTCTTTATTTTGAAAATCCCTGACTTACTAAATCATGTGCGTTTGCTGAGAAGCCTGGAAACAAAGACCTTGTGTTGCTTGTTGGCCGTCCAAAGTATCGCTGGAGAGACGAGGTCAAAAACTATATGGCTGGATTTTTGGCGGATGACTGGCAAGAGGTGGCGTAGAACCGACCTGAATGGAACCTCTTATTATCGGAGTCCAAGACTCACAAGATCGCTGCGCCAACCCAGTCAGTTAAATCCTGGATTTTGGATCTAGCCAATACTCAAAGTTCCAAAGCGACTGTTTTTAATCCTTCCGGGAAGGTCACGCTTAGATAATTATTAATTTTAAATTTATTTATTTTTATTTTTTTACAGTTAATTTTTAATCCTTCCGGGAAGCTCAAGCTTAGATATCGATTAATTTTACAGTTTTTTACAGTTAAGGAAAACTTACAGCTAGGTATATAAAATTATTATTATCTTTTTTCTTTTGTGGCAACACTACCGCTAACAGCTGATTTCGATTGCTCCGACAAAATATTTTATAAATCATAGTTTAAACCCATATATTGTCCTGATTTCGTCACTAAATTATAACATTAGTTATACAAGGTGTTTTTAGAATTAAATTAGTGCATAACACAGTGATTTAAAAGTGATTTTGTGCGTGATACGGCAGCCGGCAACGGTCGATGACCTTGCGTTTTTGACATTTGAAGTTAGGTACTAAATTATCTTGTGAATCATTATTATCTCTTTATTACTAGTATTTTGTTATTTATTTACGATTTAGTAATTACAAATAGATCGAAGTACTCATATTACAGTGACTTACTCACTCGCGCGAAGAGGTTAGTCTTGAATTGACTTAACCTCTTAAGGTGTTCAAGCAACTATCGGATTTGTTTATTTTCTTAATAATTACGTGGATATGAACAGAATGACCACACGTAGTATGGCCTGTGCTCGCCAGGAAGAGAGTAAACTCGAAATAGTTTCGAAACAACTCGACCAGGCTTTGAAGCAATTGCAGGCTGTCAGAAAGTTAAATGAACACTTGGATAGGGAAAGAGATGATAATGAGGCGGAACTATTGAAGGCATTTGAAAATAATAATAAGATAAAGAAAGAAATGGCTGAGTTACACACTGAGAATATTTTGTTAGTTGACGAGCGAGACCGGTTGTTATCTATCATCAACCAGTTCAAGGAGTGCAGCGAGGAGTACACCCAGGGCCTCAATCGCATGTCGGTCCTGGAGCACGAGCTACAGGAGGCTCATCACACCATAAGCCACCTCCAGTCAGAAAAACAGGACTTTGCCGCTTCCCAAACCCAATGCCTATTTGAAGAGTTAGTAGGTAGTGTGCCCAGCCAAATAACTGCTTCAAATACCCAAGAACCCTTCACCATTGATCTTACTTGTGATGATACCTTAAAATCAACTAATAAGGGAAGATTGGCTATGTGCAGCAGAAATAAAATTAAAAAATATGTTAAAATAAATAAATACATTCAAAAAACCCAGAAATTAGTTAAGAAAAATAAATGTTTATGTAATAAGCTTAAATGTATTAAACAAAGAAGGCAATTAGGTGATGAATTGGACCTGTATTCTTTATTAATAGAAAATAACATAATCAATCATGAAAATGACATGAAACAATTTCAATCCGAAATTTTAAAACTTGAGGAGACATTAGTAGACATGACTCATAGGTACAATTCAACCAGAAATGAGTATGGAGAACTGATGCTTGCAATGCAGGAATTATTAAATCCTTCCGAGAAAGACAGTATTATATCAAACAATACCCCATCCAATCATCAGTCCCCCACCACCCAGAGCAGCCCTCCACCAGCATATTGTAATACCAATAGTTCTGCAACATCAAATTTAAATGATAAACATATTGCAAACAAAAAAATTGTTATGTTTAGTGACGAGTTAGGGAAAGATATGGGACACCTTTTATTTTCTTCCGGACAGTCGATTATCAATCATTGTGTACCGGGTGCATCTTTTTCTGACATAATGAATAAAATTATAGAAACAACTTTCCATAAAAATACCTCAATAGTAATTATGGTAGGGAATAGGGGAAATGTAAATAAAAACATTTTGTCTAAGTACCTACACTCTCTTAGTTTATTAGATGTAAATGAAATTGTATTATTTACACTTCCCTATAATAACAGCTTGCCACAGGTAGAAAATACTTATAGATATAATTTAAATATGACATTGAATACTTTGACATATAATGTAAAAAAAATCCATGTTATTGACATAAATAATTATATAAAGTCATACTTTCATTTGACAAAGGATAAATATTATCTTAATAAATACTGTAAACGACTAATAGCAATGTCGCTATCTTATTATTTAGATTGCTCAGCCAAAAACTTGGCTACCATATCTGCTCCTATTGAGCAGAAAAAATATGACATGTGTAATCAGACGTTGGAATTAGTTCCAATGAATTTAAATGTAATTTAGAGACAATAGAGAACACCTCTTGCACACTAGATTTAATGACAAAGGGGAAGTCTGGGCATTTAAATATTGTTCATCAAAATATACAGGGCTTCTCCGGTAAAGATTTGGAATTGGAACTTTTTTTAAATAAAATGAATATACATGTCCTCTGTGTAACTGAACACTGGTTGAGGCAACATGAACTTATTATTAATATTGATAATTATAAAGTCATAAGTGCGTTCACAAGAAAGTCGGCCATTAGGGGTGGGTCACTTATATTATTACATAATTCATTAAAAGCAAAGGAGCGCAAAGACATAGTCGCACTTTCAACTGAACGAACTATTGAACTATCTTGTGTAGAGATTGAACGGTTTATCATTATTTGTGTATACAGACCTCCCTCTGGTAACTACAATAACTTTGAGTCCGCCATGGAGGAGGTGCTGAGAAAAGCAACTAATTGCAACAAGCAAGTAATTGTATGTGGGGATTTCAATATTAACATCTTAGAACACAGTCAAAGCTCGGGTATGCTTCTTAATCTATTTAAATCTTTTGATTTACGCCATCTGTTTAATGACCCTACACGCATTACCCCCACATCAGCTACTTGGATTGATAATATTTTCTGTAATTGTACGGCAATTAAAAAATCAATAATAAATTTTATAAATTCAGACCATACAGGACAGATAGCTGTTTTTGAACACCGTCATGCAACTGCTTCCTCTTCTTTTGTCTATAGGCCAATCACCACTAGTCGTGTGGAAAAATTTAAGGAAAATGTTGAAAACAACGTTTCCCTGATGCAAGTAAGTAAGTATGCTAATATTGATGAACTATACAATACTTTGTTTAATGTTATTGAAAAGGAGTTTGAAGTAATTTTTACTAAGAAAAAAGTCAAAGTAGACAATACTAAAACAATATTTAGCGATTGGGCTACTAAAGGCATCTTCAAAAGCAGGCGCACTTTATTTGAATTATATGACATTAAAGCTAACTCCAATGATCCTACAATAACTGAACATGTTAGAAACTATTCCAAGCTATTTAAAAAAGTCTGCGCAATAGCAAAAGCTAATTATTTAAAAGATAAAATTAAAAATTCAAATAATAAAATCAAAGCCACTTGGAATATGATTAATAAAGAGACTTGTAAAAATACTACTCAAGACCTCAAGTACTCTTTGAAAATTGATAATAAACAACTCAACGAGGACGTAGAAATAGCAAAGGCATTTGAATCTCTTTGCTAATATACCTCTTATTACCACTAGTAACTTAAATTCTAGTCCTCAGCTTGCTAATTGTCTTCTTCAATCCAGTGTGGATGAGTGCTTGACTTCTTTTAGTTTCCATCACATCAACCCGGAAACTATACTTAAAACTTTTAAAGACATCAACGTAAAGAAAACAGAAGATTTGTGGGGAATATCAGTAGAAATATTAAAAAATATAATAAAAATCATTGCCCCATATTTAGCTGTAATATTTAATGAATGCGTAGATATTGGTCAATTTCCAAATCTGATGAAATATAGCAAAGTTCTACCACTTTTCAAATCAGGTGATAGAAGTGACCCATCTAATTACAGACCAATATCCATTTTACCTGCCCTTAGTAAAATATATGAAAAAGTTATATTCCACCAATTATTGGGTCATTTTAATCTAAACAAATTATTGCATAATATACAATTTGGATTTACTAAAGGCAAATCTACTACTGATGCGGGAGTTGCACTCATCAAGCACATTTTTGATGCATGGCAAAATAAGCAAGATGCTGTAGGTATATTTTGTGACCTTTCCAAAGCATTCGACTGCGTTAATCACCAAACATTATTAATGAAGCTACAGCATTACGGCCTCACAGATAGCTCTCTGAGCTTGGTACGGTCATACCTAAGTGATAGAATTCAAAAAGTCAATGTTAATGGAACTAATTCTTCTGGCGCCCTTTTACAGATGGGAGTGCCCCAGGGCTCGATATTGGGGCCCTTACTGTTTATTATATATGTAAATGACCTACCTTAAACTTGTGTGACATAGTATTATTTGCAGATGATACTTCTTTAATTTTCAAAACTAATAGACATAAAGATAACTTTGACGATGTAAATAATGCTCTCACTCAAGTGCTACATTGGTTTACTGTAAATAATTTACTTCTCAATGCTAAAAAAACTAAATGTGTCAAATTTACATTGCCCAACGTAAGACAGGTCAGCACTAGGATTAATATGAATAGTCAAAATGTTGAAGTAATTAATTCTACAGTATTTCTAGGCGTCACGTTAGACTCAAAATTACAGTGGGGTTCTCATATTGCAGCCCTGGCAGGGAGACTTAGTTCGGCTGCATATGCAGTCAAAAAAATAAGACATCTGACCGATATTGAAGCAGCCAGACTTGTGTATTTCAGTTATTTCCATAGCGTTATGTCTTATGGTCTGCTGTTATGGGGCTCTGCGGCTGATATTCAAGCTATTTTTGTGCTACAGAAACGAGCTGTCAGGGCCATATACGGACTTAGACCACGAGACTCGCTTAGAAACTTGTTCAAAGAAATTAACATTTTAACATTAGCATCACAGTACATCTTTGACTGTATTAAGTATGTTTATAAAAATTTAGAAAACTTCCCTCGAAAATCCGACAACCATAACCTAAATACTAGAAATAAACACAAGCTTGCTGTTTCACATCTCAGACTTCATAAGATTGGTAATTCATTCGTAGGAATGAGTATTAAAATATTTAATAAGTTACCACAAAAGCTTGTTGATTTACCAATGCCCAAATTTAAAACACATGTTAAAAATTATTTAATGGCAAAAGCCTATTATACCTACAGTTAATGATTACTTAAATGACAAGAATTTGTGGAAATGATAAACTGTTCGCCTACACCCATTACACTGTACTTTAAAAAAATTTGGTGATTAAAAAGAGTAACTGGCGAGTTTCTTGCCGGATCTTCTCGTCAGAATCAACTTTCCGATTCCGGTGGTAGAATCACATTATATTTATTCATTTCTTAGTATATTTTTTGTATCGACATATATGTTTAATAACATGTATAATATACATAGCTATAATTTATATTTTTCATGTATGACGATTTGTAAGAGCTGTATATAAGCCTATGCAAATAAAGCACTTTTGAATTTTGAATTTTTTTTTTTTTTTTGAATTATTTAGACTTTCAAACATGCAGATATATTACTACATGTTACTAATGGCCAATTAAAAGTTTTCACAATAGCTAAGGAGTAGGCATGAAAACAGTTACAGTAGACGACGCAATAAACCTATAGATACTCGTAAATACAATAAAAAACAAAGGATTTTAGCCTGGAATATTTTGCCTTAAAGCTACATTTAGTATTAATTATTACAATTTTTATTTAATTTTATTCATGGGAATGTGCACTTTAATTTAATGGACTTTAGAAGTATTTTCATTAACTACCATCATCATTGAAAGCATTTTATTTAATATAGAAGTCGAAGAAAATTGTAGACATACTACAAAATGCTTGCTTTCTGAGCTGTGACGTCATGGCCCAATTTGTATGTGATAGGTAGCAGACCAGCAGACAGATTACCTGTTGGTAAATTAATGCCGCCGCCCATTTACACCAGTGGTGTCACAAGTGCGCTGCCAACCTTTAAACCTCCTAACACCGGATTGGGCCTCCGGTACTCACAAGACGAAACGCAGACAAACGCTGCTGCACAACGGTTTTCTAAGGCCGTGGTATCGACTACGGTCTAGCCGGGCCATTCACGATGAAGCTTGAGATTGAACATTTTTGAAATCGTAGAGTATTTATACTATCCGAGGTATTCTTTCATCCATACCATAGACATATTACGTATTTAGAGGTATTTAACATACAAATCAGAAAAAAATCTCATAATTTACAACAGGTATAAATTCCCAAGATAACATTTCCAGTAATGTAAATTAATTACCGTTTTAAAAGAAAAAATAACCTGCATTTTTACCCTGAAAATAGAAAAATACGAGGAAATCAAACAGAACGCCATGGTTTCAAAGTTCAAAGTTCATCTACGGGAACGATGTTTTTAACTTCCCTCCCCGATCTTGTTTGAAAAGCACTCTATTGAATTACGTACGGGCATAAAGCTGTTGCGAGTGGAGCAGAGGAGTTTTAGGAATTACTAGGAACCCTACTTTCATTTCAGTCTTAAATATAAGTTCCTTCCTTTTCATATTCACAGTTTCCCATTTTCATACACAATGTTGGAATACATGTGTAATTTTAAAATAATAGGTCTTTACCTATGAAATTGCCGATTATTTCTAGACACAATAAGATGTAGATATAACTCCTTTAATAAGCAAAAAGTCACCATACCTACTATAATTTTATTTTGATTTAAGACAATGTTTTTAGGCTTATATTAAGTAGAGATCAGATATTATTGTATTTGTGAAGCAAAAAAAATCTGGGTTATTTATTGAACAAAACGCAAGAAAATTAACACAATAACTGAGAAATAAAAATGATCTTGAAAATGACCCTTTTTTACATAGCAGAATTGACGCTTTTATCAATAATAACTTGTTAATTTAAAAAATAATCTGAAAAACTATCGTACGCGTTCCTAAACACAGTTAATTATGGAGTTAATAGCTTTAATAGTTATTTTACAAGTTAAACAAAAAAGTTATTATGGAAAATACCACTTTTCAGAAAATCGCCATACAAAACGGAAATTTCATTGGTAAAGACCTAATATTATACTAGTGACCCGCCCTCGCTTCATTTCGGGACATTAGTTCTAATTTATACTAATAGATGGCGCTAGATTTCGATCACATCTCGCAAGAGTTTCGTGTTTTCCCAGACAGAAGTGCCCTAAAGAGCCGTAGGCAGGCCTTACTAAGGTCGAAGACCGCCCCAGCCGCCCCATGTCGGGAGGTCTCCCATCCAGGAGGAACAAGATGACAAGTGGGTACAGTTCGTGTTTTCGGATTACCTTTGAGCGTTGCACTTTGCCGCTGTCTGTCTGTAGGATTTATCTCTTTATAAATAGCATACATTATTTTAATGTCCCCTACATTAAAATGTATGTATATTATATGAACTTAGTAGATATATTTTTTTTTTACCTTTGACGTTTGCAACTCCAGATAGATACTCTTTATTGTACTTATAAAAAACCGTAATTTAATCTTAATCCAAAAGTGAAGGGATGTTTCCTGTGAGAAATGCTAGCTAACTTAAGTATTTAAGGTGCTTTCTCTTCATGTCTCATGGTCTTGGGTCGCCACTTATACAGTTCACTTTATTTCCCTTCTCAATATTGCACCACTTACCAATGTTGTCTGGTAGAAATAGCTTCCAGCGATTAGAACACCGAAATTTTACATTTAAGTTTTTTTATATATTAGAATATCCAGACATTTGGCCACAATCTCACCTGATGGTGTGTTTTCTTTAATGTCTAGCTTTTTAGAAGTTGTGTATTGTCAGCACTATCTATCCGTATCTATTTAAGATAGATACAGACATCTACAGATACGGGCATTCAGTTTACCACGGCATCATGAGAAGTTACCCCAGTTGGTATTATTAAATTGTATTCTACTCGACTCGTATTGTTTCACAAACCTGTTTTCTTTTCAAATTAAACAAAGCTAAGGTCGGGTAAATAATTCGTAGTTTAAGTTAAGCTAGGGCGCGCCATTGTTGCGCTATCTCGACCCATTTTGTTAGTTAGGTCCCACTCGGGTGCATTGTGAACCCTCTTCACGGACGCACCTCGTGCAGTGAACTGCTTTCTTCTTTATTATTTCACGGCTTTTTTATTTTATCCCGCATTTTAGCGTCATGCTAGAAACAAAGAAAATACATTTATTGACATCACAACACAAGAAAATAAATACAGTAGGCATAACACGACACGACACAGATATCTACAAAGAAGAGAGGCGATACGAGAAGAGATGGTGTGGTTGTGTGTAGTCAATCAAGTCCCGACTTCAGCATTTGCTGCTACGGCATTATTTGCAGTACCGCAGCAGCTCTGGTATTCTGGTGGGACCTAGTTGCAAGTGAATGTATACGTACTACTGCGGCTCTAGGCGTATGCTACCCGTTTTAAGCCACGGACTAGGCTCCAAGAATCGGTGTTTTTTGTATCTCACAGTCAATTTAAACGCCAAGTCAGGTCCAACCCACTCCATGGCAAGAAGAAGAAACAACTCTCTCTTCTCTTTCTGTGGGCTATTGGTCCAGTTTACCGCACAAAGAAAGGGACGCACCATTGTTCGATGTCGGGATTTAGTTTAGCTATATTAGCGGGATGCTCCCAAAGACAAGAGAATTGTTTTTGTGACTGCCTAGTTCCTTATGACAGCGTCTTAACGTGGGTTCTATGACTTTTTAGGGAGCATCCAGTCTGATCATACCCATTGGTAAGACGTGGAAATATCCTTCTTTTGCGGAAACTTTATCGGACAGTAATAGCGCAGCAGAACGCTCTAACTTTTTGTACGGCAGGTTTCAACTCCAGATCTGGAGATCTGCGATATCAAAAAAAAAACCCGCTGCACATATTTCACTAGTGCAAGAGCACTATCTCGATACATTTTGTAAGTTAGTTAGGACTCCCTCGGGGGGCAATATAAACCCACTCTACGGACACACCTCACGCGGGCATACAGTAATTTTTCATCGTTTTTATTTCCAGGGTTTTAGGTCGTGGCACTACTTAATGTGCAACATAATTTGGAGTCAGGTGGATTTAATTTGTAATGTTTGATATTTATTTAGTATCCCAAAATACCTACACATGTCTTCCGAATTCTTTATCTAATACGAGTGGCCCGCCCTCACTTCCGACATTAGTTCCACTTTGTACCTATAGATGGCACTAGGTGTCGTTTAAAACGTTGAAGCTGTCTCTCTGATTTACCTCTTTATAAATAGTAAAGAAGACCGCGTTCACAATGCCACTACACCACAATATTAAACACTATCAACAGTATGGGGCACATACGCCCAGCTTATTGGTAATTATCGGCGCACTAACACACTATTACGGCCATATTGAGGGAGATAGCTGGGTCATTCTACTTTCGACGACTAGATTGACGTGTTTCTTTTTACAAAGCGTTGAAGTATAATTATTGCGATAGCTTTACATAACATGATGCATGCATGGGAGAGCCACGCTTCGGAATGAATGGACCAGCTCAACCGGAGTGATTCCACGACCTCACAAAAATCCGGCATAAAGCAGCACTGTCCTTTGTTTCGCTGCGTGAGTGAGGGTAACGGAGGCCCAAACCGGGGTAGATGGGGGGTTTTAAAGATTGTCAGCGCACTTGTGACTCCACGGGTGTCGCCGTTATCCATGGTTTACCATCAGGTGATCCGCATGCTCGTCTGCCACCGATCACAAAAAAAAAATATGCGGTGGCGATCGTTTACCATCAGGTGATTCGCCTCCTACTGCACAAAATAAATAGACACTGACAGTTGGCAATGGCTGACATTCATATCGTGCCTCAGAAAGCACGTTAAGCAGTTGGTTCTGCGCCCGATCCCTCTTCGGACCTATCACACTGGTGTCCCATCGGAATATGCAAGGGAATAGGAAGTGTCTTGTGTTTGCGCACTCACTTGAGCACTATAATATATCCTGCGTAAGTGGCTGATAGATTATGAGATTGGCCGCCTTAGCTGAAATCGGTTGGAGGATGTTATTATTATCCAAGAATTCGTTAGCATTATCGTAATTGTATAGCATCATTCCCTTGCGTCTTCATCACTCCGAAGCACGCCGAGTTCACTGTACCCGTGCATGCATGTGTGCGTAACCTAACTCGCCATGTAGACAGCCAGCGTTCAGAGTGTAATTCAATTTGTGATAGCAGGTGCAAAAAAACTATTTCTCAAAATTTTTAACCTTGATTTAGTTGGTCTGGGTCCCCTGTTAAAGGGTTGCGAAGGTCAGACGGTTCATTGTAATAAAGCTACTGTAAAACATGCTCATTTGTAGCATGCTTAAAAATAAGCAAATCTGTTTACAGGTGCTAAAGCGCTCCACCATTTCATACGACTTATAACTAAAACCTAGTTTTTTTGTATGGTTTTAAGGTGATATCCGCCATGTTTTCAAAATATCACGAGCACGAGAATTGGGCTCCTGGTAGCGTGCTTAAAAATCAACCGGCGTGCGATTTTTGAACATACTCAAATTAGCATGCTTATTAGTAGTAGCACGCCCGTCCGCATATGCTACTTAGTAGCACTTG
Source organism: Marasmia exigua (assembly GCA_019059595.1). Taxonomy (NCBI): domain Eukaryota; kingdom Metazoa; phylum Arthropoda; class Insecta; order Lepidoptera; family Crambidae; genus Marasmia; species Marasmia exigua. The sequence goes on from CM032463.1 coordinate 22,291,781, forward strand.
CTCTAAAGTAGCATGTTTTAAACATGAAAATAATCATGTGTACACAGTATAACAGTAGCTTTACAATAATTACACGCTGATGAAGAGTAGGTAGAAAAATAGAATGGCCCACCTCCCTCCGGCCGCTATGCATTATAAGCGTATTTAATAAAGCTCAATAAAGCTGTTGACGGCGAACAGGAAGTGTCCCTCCCGCAATTGTGGACAGGAGAGGGTGACCAGATCTATATTATCTATCGGGTCAAATATCGACGTTTAAGAACCAATAACATCTATTTACTTTTCTAGGTTCGTAAATTTGAACATAATTAGGAAGGTTTAAAGTTCAATTTTGATCTTTTACTTTCCTAGATGGTATAGAATATAAGCCTAGTTGTTGTTCTAGTTCAGTGTTGCTAACTTAGCCCTTTCGGGGCTAAAGCTAGATCTCCCTTTGCTAGGTTTGCCAAACTTAAAAAAAGAGGCCCACACATTGTAACAACTATCTATAGTTAACAATATTTTCATTTTGTTTTTTTATAAAAAAAAAAAATCAGCACCTAGCAAATTTAGGTATCGATCGATCTAGCTTTCGCTGAGCGAGTAAGTAAAAGCCTCATTCGGGGGAAGGAAAAAAGGTTGACAGCGCACTTCTGACTCCATTGGTGTTGTGGGTGGCGGCAATCGCTTACTATCAGGAGATCCCACTGCTCGTCTGCCACTTTAAAAAATAAAACTAAAAGATGCAAGTTACGAATTCCGTCAGTCAGCTTATATGCAATGTTATCTTGATTGGAACGCACAACGGTGCGGCAAGATTCATGCGGGTGCCATGATTTAGAACGTATGAAACCGATGACGCATACTGCGACGGAACAATACCACGTTCTACATTTTTTCATGAGGTTAAATGGCCTAGGCTTACCATAACACTAGAACTACTCGAATGGCAAATCAATCTAGGTTAACTTTGAATGTAGTTTTGAGCTTCAATGCAACACATGCAAACTGTTAACTTTTTTTATGCTAGAGGCGGACAAACGAGCAAGCGAGTCTCCTGATGGAAAGTAATCAACGCCGCCCATGAACATCCACGAAATCAGAGAGATCGCTAATGTGTTGCCGGACTTTTTAAAAAGGAGTACCTATGTTCTTCTCTTGAAGGTCCCTAAGTTGTAGCCGTCGAGTTTTGGTTTTATATGGGTGTCTACACACCGAAATCGCCAACATCCCGCCGGGAAAGGTCAGCGACTGTAGAAGTTATCAATTTCTATAACCTTATTTTGAAAGGATTTCTGTAAAAATAAGGATTGTGCCGCCAGCTTCAGTGTGTAGTCACCACATAGCGCTCCGTCATTTGTAGGTACATCAGGATAGAAATAGATTACCATATGTATATAAATGGCTAGTAAAATCTATCGATGGATTTCAATACAAATTGAATTTACTAAAAGCCATACCAATAGTTGTAAAATGACCATTAACTACCTACTAAAATGAATGAATGAATATACTTATAATGCACACAAAATAAAGTATGATAACTTAAAACTAGGTATTACAGGATATGTACAACGAAGGCGGCCTTTCAACTGAGCGATAATTTCCAAGCAATATCGTAAAATTGGCAAATTTGTTTCATAAATAACAGAAAACGGAGTTTAAGTAAAATACGATCAGCAAAACGAGTGAGGCTTCATTAATTTCGATTTTTTGCATGTGATAGATGGCAGACGAGCACCAAAACCCGACGACGGATCGCCTGATGGTAAGCTATTGCCGCCACCCATAAACACCCGCGGCACGAGTGAAGTCACAAGTGCGCTGCCAACCTTTGAACCACACTTTCCCCCGAATTGGGCCTCCGGTACCCTCACTTACGCTGCGAAATATGAGGCAGCCCCATCAGTCCCCTGAATGCGTTGTAATGAAACAACTGTTACATGAAAACAAAAAAAATCCCCGATCTCAGAAAAAATAATCATCTCACCATACAAAGTGACCAAATCTGACTGATGCAATTTGTATGGGACGTCAAAGTTTTTTAAAGATTACATGTTCCTTGTTTCTATGTCCCTTTGGGGAAAATATTGGTTTTCATTGTTCGAGATGTTTTTCTGGTATTCAAAATATCATAGTATATTCTTAAAAAAAACATATACCTACCGATTACACCCAGACACCGAACAAATACAAATATTCATCGCACGAATGTTTTTCCAGGGTGGGATCGTACCCATGACCTTTGACGTATGAGGCAGGGTCAGTTCCAAATGCTGCATCCGGCCAATTTAAACCGCGGCTATATTGAACACGCTCACATACGAGGCCTGATCTGGTCGCGAAGGTAAACAATGAATTTTGCGAAACTTAATTAGAAAAAGTCACGTCCCAATTTAATTAGACAGCTAGGGTGATTTTAATTGAAATTGACACCCGAACAATTAGAAAAGCAATATTTTATGGTGATTTTCTTTTTCCGTATTTCTTCATTAAACAACATTTTAAAGGGAAACAGAATTGTCATTTATTTGGCGAATGATTTGTGACGACTTTATGGTAATGCCCTGGTCATGGTCGTAGCCACTGTGGGCCAGGGCGGGGCACTTGCACTGACCTGTAAGGTACCTTATCAGACTTACAGGTACCTAATTTGCTGCCACACCCTGAGTCCTTGGCTGCCCCACCCTGACCGACCCAACCTGAGCCTATGCTGGCTAGGCTCATGTATAGAAGCTCGGTCAGGACTTTGTATACGAGTAAGTAAAGTAAAGTACTGTCCCACTGCAGGGCAAAGGCCTCCATCATGGAAATCAAGTCATCGCTACTATGATGGGATTAGGCTTATCACCACGCTTGCCTAATGCGGATTGGTGATCACAAACCCGAGCTATGTTTGAAAAAATCCAAACATACCATTGCTCGACCTGGGAATCGAACCCAGGACCCCGAGATCACGGGCCCGGTACTTAAACCACTAGACCAACGGAGCGTATACGAGTAGTTGTCCATAAAACCCAATATAATAATTCACTTTGTTACTATCCAATTTCTTAATAATACGAGTAACTTCGTTTGATTGCTAAACAAAAAACACACACAAAAAGTTTGGCATTATCACAAATATTTAATTCATAATCATCTGTGGGTAATACAAAACAGTACAGCAATGATAGGTAATGGTTAGTAGTTCTGCTATATTTTTTTTATTTGATTGGTGGCAGACGAGCAGACCAATCACCCGATGGTAAGCGATTGCCGCCGCCCATGGACACCTGTGACACCAGAGGAGTCGAAAGGGCGCTGCCAACCTTTAAACCCCTTTCCCCGGATTGGGCCTCCGGTACCCACACTCACGCAGCGAAACACAGCACAGTGCTTCTTTTCACCGGTTTTCTGTGAGGCCGTGATATCACTCAGGTCGAACCGGCCCATTCATGCCGAAACGTGGCTCTCCCACGGTATCACCTTTGCTGCACCTTTGCTTTATCTGCACCGCCGAACTGATGGCATGAGGCTTAAAATTGAAAAAAAAAACCAGAGATGCGTGACCTGATTTTAAAATCCTCCCTTACAGAAAGCGCACGTTCTTATCCACTGAACTACCATGTCTCTCATTGTCTATGGTAACCTCATTAGCGCAATCTCCCGAGTTATCTACTCGTAATAAATAATGGCAATGAATCTTCATCCATTCTCATTATTCAACCTAATGTTCGAAATTAATATTTTGACGCAAGTGGACTAAAACCGGAAAATAAAACAGAAACTTACGGGCCATTTTGTGGCCTACATGATGAATAGCAGAAGATAGCGGAAGAAGCTATTTATTGTAATAGAAAGCAAGGGAAATTAATCTTCCGTAATAGATTTCAGTCAGGTCAAGTTGTTTGGTATTGCTTTTAGGTCTAACTGTGGTATTAAATGTTAGTTAGATCTAATCGATATCACACTTTATTATTTAAGTAAGTATCAGCCTATATTACGGCCTTTGCCCTGGGGACTACTGTCCCACTGCAGGGCAAAGGCCTCAATCATAGAAATCAAGTCATCGCTACTATGATGGGATTTGGCTTAATCACCACGCTTGCCAAATGTGGATTGGTGATCACAAACCCGAGCTTTGTTCGAAAAATTCGAAACATACTTTTTGCTCGACCCGGGAATCAAACCCACTTAAACCAATAGACCAACAATCGTTTGCCACCTATCACATAAAAAAAAACGTTAGCGGTCTAGTATCCCCGTGCCTCGGAAAGCACGTTATGGCGTTGGTCCTTCACCCACTCCCTCTCTGGGACACCAGCGTGTATCACGCTGGTGTCCCAATGGAAAATGAGGGTAAGTGCACTTGTGTTTGCGCACACACTTGAGCACTATAATATATCCTGCGATGTACGCAGGATGATTGTTGAGATTGGCCGCCGTAGCCGTAATCGGTTGGAGAATATTATTCTTAGTGTCACGCTGATCCACGCCGAGATTACTGTAAGCTTGCAGCCAGCATTTATTTTGTGTACCTGTTTTTTGTTACCTGTTCGCTTGTGACCTGACATATTGATTTTCTATATCTAAGACATACAAATTGCAAAATTAAACTCAAAGTAAAAAACTCCAAAAATCATAGAAAGATTGTCTTGAATCATAGAAATATTATTATTAGCGGTACTATCGGTTAAAGTATTTAAATTTAATTATGATTTTTAACGCCCCGTTGGTCTATTGGTTTAAGTACCACGCCGTGATCTCGGGGTCCGGGGTTCGATTCCCGGGTCGTATGTTTCAAATATTTCGAACATAGCTAGGGTCTGTGATCACTAATCCGCATTAGGCAAGCGTGGTGATTAACCCTATCCCTATCATAGTAGCGATGACTTGATTTCTATGATGGAGGCCTTTACCCTGCAGAGGGACAGTATATAGGCTAATACTTATACTTTATGATTTATAAAAACTAGTCCGCGTCAGCCTGCTACTAGATACACTACAGTAACACGCACTATTTAGACGTCACTTACGAGTAACTCGCGCGAAAGAGCTAGAATGACAATTCGAGTGACTGTCTACGGAATAGATAGCAACTCGCACTGTAAACCAGTCAAGTAGATGCTAAAATCAATCATATACCATCCACCACAATAAAGTGATCTCGCAATGTTGTGTGTCTAAAATCATCAATATATAAAAATACATCACACAAACTCGATAAGGAGCGATCTAAAACCCCGACGATGGAAGTAATCTGGGGAATACCTCGAATACCTGGGATGATTGAAGCGGCTGTAATAAAAACGATTTAACGAATATTTATCGGGAGAAAAGGTGTAAGTCGGGATAATGTATTCTCGGTGTGGGGAGCGGTTGTGCGTAAATGAAGTACTTTTGAATGTTGCAATGGTTTGCAATTTTTTTGGGATTTTATTCACAGTTCTGATATTGCCAGTTACTCGATATGGAAATTCTGAGGTACAGACTGAGACGGGGGCTACACTAAAACCCGCACTATATTATATATAGTAAAGTATCAACCTATCAAAATCAAAATCAAAAATGTATTTATTCAATTTAAGTCCATACAGAACATTTATGAATGTCAAATATTATGTAAACTACCGCTGATTCGGAATGTCAATTTCTACCAAGAAGAATCAGCAAAAAACTCAGTAGTTACTCTTTTCAAATAAATAACATGGTAATTACAATATTCATTCTTATACTAATTATGATTACAGTGACAGTATGATGTACAATGCTTATAATCAAAATCGTCAAAGAAAAAAATTATGATAGGGACGAGGGTGGCCAAGCCTAGGATGGAGCATAGTTTTAGGCTTCATCCTGGGGGTGTCGAGGAAGAAAAGGTAGCAGCAAAATAGACTTCCGCCCCGAGCAGCCGATATCCACGTTACGCCACTCTGGGGAGTCGCTATGGCTGCGAAAACAGGCCATTTTTGTTACCTTCTTAAATAAACATTACCTGAATAAGGTTACAAAAAGGATGAGATAAAAAAAACTCAGTAATTTAATCAGACCGGGCCCCGAGATAAGAGTCAAACGCACTCCAAACCTATATCAAAAACACATTAAACCCTCCTCTAAGCCGTCATCGAACAAAAACATACGTTCTGAATAATTTTCTCTATAAATATATCCAGTAGAGAAATTATCCGACACGTGTAGGTTTCTTCAAGATGTTTCCCCCCAACACCGAATAAATAGTAGAAATAAAAAAATGGGAAGTTATTATTTGATCCTCTAATTGACTGATTGTAATTAGCACTTTTAAAACAAATGATCTATTTACATAACATATAGTAAAAAAGCTTAAATAAGGAGTATAACCGTGATCCACTTGATTTGATTCCCCTATCTAAGGGTTGCGAAGGTCAGACGACAGTCACTTCGTTGAAATTACCAGACTTCCCGAATCCTAGATCATTATCCCATGCTCTGAAGCGACAGCTTTGAACGCAGCTGGAAATCACAGGACTTGTTTCTGCGCACACACTTGTTCAATATAATATGTATATTCTGCGTACGTGGCTGACCGAATCCTGTGCCGGATCGGTATTAGAATACTATTATTATTATCATTTTAAGGGCCGGCTATACCAACATAACATTTATAAAAGAATAATTTTATCAGCGGGATAATTTAATTTGTTACTTTATTTTCGTAATAAACACAATTGAGTTTAATAGTGTTCGTCCAAAGCCGGTATAGCTATTTATATTCTGTGCTTATACCTAGTTTCACGAGTGAATGGACGAATGACATTTTTTTTATTGTTTTGTAACCACAAAACAATAAATATTATTTTTGCCGGCAAACAAAGAAAAATATCCTTGTGTCATTATCATGAACCTCATGATAATGACACAAGGATATTTTTTGTTAAGCAGGGTTATACAGGAAATGTCAAAAATCAAAAACAGCTGTGACTATGACAACGCTATTTTGAACCCCCTATTAGTTATTCTGTCAATATTGGCGGTCTAACGATTTATCATTGGATAAAGTTGACTGTTGAATGAGTTGGTAGAACGGACTTTATTATACACTGCATATAATTGCGCTATGCCCTCTTCATTATTATATGTTAGGCTTCACCAAAGATTCTTAAGTAAATAACACACTTAAAAATTTCATCTCATGTTCAGGCGGGACTCGAATCCAAGTGTGTTATTTACTTAAGAATAAATTGCAAAAGATTGCTATAAAAATATCTACTCTTTATGGTAAAGAGTAGATATAGATATAGTATAAATCTATGGAGATTTATCGTTGGATTAAGATTGGACGAATGGAGCTTAAGTAATCAACCCAATCCATACTTATTATAGTGTCTCGCCGTAAGCTGGTATCGCAGAAGCGCCAGAGTTTAAAAACATTTTCCACAGATTACCACTCCCGAGAAAATTTCCTCGAGCGAGTAATTCCTTAAATTCTTAAGCAAACCATCCTTCATTGCGCCTATTATCTCGCCTAACACGGGCCTCAGTTTGTTTGCCAGGAACTATAGTAATAAAGTAGGTTGTTTATATATTATTGTTTCTTTAAAAAAATCTGATCTTAGCGTGTAATAGGCTTGTCTACTAGGTAAAAGATTGGCAGATTTTTTTAATAGCATTGAGAAGTAAAGGTAAAAAGGAGCTATGTACAAAATGTCCCGTGGCCGTGTGGTCCCCGGCAGAGTAGGCCACCCTCACTCTTACCGAGGTTTCGTAAAAGGCGACTAAGGTAAAGCTGCTGGCATAATCATCAGCACCCAGAGAAGGAAAACTCTGCATTTATATCAAAACCCTCGCCAACCCGTCTGCCAAGCGTGGTGAGTATAGCAATTACCCCTCATGTGATTGAGGGAAGCCCGTGCCCCAGCAGTAGGGACTTAAATGGGCTGATGATGATGATGACAAAATTTCAGCTTGAAACTTTATGTATTATTTTTCTTATGAGCCCTCAAAGGCAAAGACAGGCAAGTAAATTTTAAGTCTTAAATTTACGAAATATTTTTATAGCAATCGATATCTTATTCAATTTATAGAAACTTTTGTAAAGAAACCATTTTCCTAAACGCACTATTTTATATAGCCCTCGAACAAAGCTATCTCGCGATGCGCACAACCCGTTTTTAAGGAGCGTTTTGGGCAAGTCTATTTTATGTGATTTTCAAATTGTCCTATCTCGAAGAGTTTCAAAGCTAACAAATACATTCTTGCACCGATATGTTTTGACTTTTGAGGGGTTCTTACCAACAAGAGAAATAAATAGGACACAAGCCTATTCCGGGTTACGTCCAATGCTGTCGCTTTGGAGCCCGGGGTACGCAGGGACCATAATTCAGGACTTAGGGAGTCTGGTAATTACAATGAAGCGACCGCCGTCTGACCTTCGCAACTCTTTAACAGGGAAACCAGATATACTGAAGCATGGTCACACGTTTCATAAATTATCAGAAACATGCATGTTCTCCCTCACCGCTGAACTGATGGTAGAAACATCCACATAGATTTGAAAATGCAGAGGTGTGTTCGAACCACGACCCCTGAATCACAGCTACATTGGCTCGCTCACCGCCGAGCTGATATGGTAATAATATGCACATAGATTTGCTCGCATTCGAACCACTTCGTATGGAAGGCGCGTTCTGAACCACTAAACTACCATCACTCAATCAAAGTTTCTAAAAGAATAAATGCTCTCCCGTACTGTTATTGAAGTGAAACAAATTGAAGTCAATATGGATGTGTCAAACATTTGTCACGGTGAATGACACTGGTCGAACTGAATGTCCCTTCGAGACTGCTTTTATTTCGTTTATTGCCCGTTTATACAGGGTTGTCGGAAAGATACAATAATAATTCGGACCTGATTGAACTTACATTCATCTATCAGTTTTCGAGACTTAGGGAGTTGCCACACTGGCGAATTGCGAGCGTTTTCAAAGCGGAGCGGCGTTTTTATGGCCGCCACAAAAAACAATGGCGTTAAGACTTATCTCCGCGGCGAATCCGTCGCTAATCCGTTGCGCATCCGCGGCGTAAACGTTGCGCCGCGTCTGCGCAGCGTTTACGCCGCGGTGTCCGCTGCGTCGTTGCTCCCCTTTGAGTGGGTACTCACCTGCCATATAGCACGTAACGTAGCATGTAACGCATCCAACCTTCAAATGAGTACGGGTCGTCCACAGTCATCGCGTATAGAGATACGCGATGACTGTGGACTGTTGTGCTCGCAGCGATACCGCCACTCGACGGGCCGCTGCGATCTCCCCGCGAACCACGCGCGAGCAGCTCGCAACGGGCTCGTGCCTATGTACTCACATGTTACAGTATCTGATACATTACATGCTACACGACTAAATGAGTACCCACCTTTTGAAAACGCTCACAATCCGCCTGTGTGGCAACCAGGGACGGCTCTAGCTCAAGAAGCGCCCGAGTGCAATCAATAACTTGGCGCCCTCTTGTTTCAAAAGTATCATGGTCCAAGCTTACTGGGAATCACACGCTAAGCTGCCGGGTAACTTCCAGCGCCCGGGTGCACACCGCACCCGCTGCGCTATAGGTAAAGACACCCCTGGTGGCAACTCCCTTAATCTCTAGCCATTTGACCATCATCAAATATATTAAGGTTATAAAATCAGCTTGCATCTGACAAATGGAAACTAACCACAAAAATGTTTTATCTTATTTATAACTAACGCAATTAAATGATATTGGATTAGATTTAAGTCCGTGTCTTCTCGGCTTGGAATACAAGCCTACTCCAAATTCCCAAAAGGACAATCCTTTACCCGTTTCTCGTTATCCATACCTCGCTCAACGAATCAAAGTGACAGTAAGTAAATTTCCAGGAATTAGGTAATGAACTGGGATCATCAGAAATCATTTCATTCTGCAAGGTGAAGGGATTACTATAAATATGGTAAGCGATTGCCGCCGCCCATAGACACCTATGACACCAGTGGAGCCAACCTTCGAACTCGCCTTCCCCCGGATTGGGCCTCCGGTACCTTCACTCACGCAGCCAAATACAGCACAGTGCTGCTACACGCCGGTTTTCTATGAGGCCGTGGTATCACACTGTACAAGACGGACCATTTATGCCGAAGCGTGGCTCTCTCACGGCCATTTGTTATTGCACTTATTCTTTATACACAGTTTGAGAAATTGTCTGAAACATGCTTTACCTCACAATGTTTTCTGTCATTGCCAAGCTTGCGGTAGAAGTAAAAAATGAATCTTTAGACTTAGTAAAATTATTCCCATTTCCCAATGAGATTCCTCTGCAGTATAAGATGTTTAACTGCCTTAATTAAAGAAAAAGCTTTTTAGATCCTCCTTATCGGCTTCACTCATTATTCTCAGAATATTTCCAGCCAGCCTCGGTGAGAATTGAATGCTGCGACACTTCCAATTATCATTGTCCGCGTTTCGCTGTTCGTTAGAGGAGCTTACAGACGGGCGACAGTAAGGGACCAGTCACACTGGCGATTTCAATGCGATAGCGGCCAAGCAGTGTGGCTAGTTCTCACACGTCTTCCTCACCATCAGCTCAGTGTGTTATTCTCGGTTGCGTCCAAATTCATAGCCTAGGTACTCTCGGACAGTGATCCATCACTTAGTGAGTCTATTTACAATTAATCGACGGTCTTCTGACCTTTGCAACCCTTAGATAGGGAAAGCAGACTAACTAAATACACTAGATAAGCATCCGTGGCACTCACTTAGCTGGTTTCACTGAAAACCAGTGTCATGGCCTTTATCTGGGCAGTGACTTGAGCTGTGTGAGGGCCATTTATACTAGACGTTATAACACACTATTATTCATTTGGCACTGTCTCTTTCTGTTTTTTTTTGTTTATATTTATATGTATTTTTAATTGTTTTCTGTTTGTGCCATATTGTTTTCTGTTTACAACTGCTGTATGCTCTGTTTTATGATGTCTATAATAAAAAACCGGCCAAGTGCGAGTTGGACTCGTCCATGAAGGGTTCCGTAGCATCAAGTAAGATAATATGGAAGGTAAATTGTGGTTTACGGTTTATAACGTATTAAAAATAAAACTACTTAGATCTAGTTCCAGCCAATTTTGTTGTTAGTTTTCATGGCATTTTTTTAGATTTTTAATTATTTTATCATAGAAGTTAGATTGGCACATTTCACCACTTTGGGAGCATCTCTTACGCAAATTATTAAGTTTAGAAAAATATATATTAGAAACCTCAACATCATTTTTAAAGACCTATCTAAAGATTTGATGAAAAAATAATTAGAGTTTCAGTTCTAATGGGGACCCCCAAATATTTTTTGTTTCTATTTATGTGTAAAAATCGTAATGCGGATAACAAAATACATTTATTTCCCAATTTTCAATAGTAAAGTTCTTGGGACTTATAAAGCGTATTTTTTATGGAAAAATATCAAAACAGCATTAGTTCCAATTTTCACCACGTGCTAAATAACCGCTCTCAGACAGTATCTGCCAACTCAAACAAACAAACTCTGAGGCCGCCATCTGAAAATCAGCGTCATGGATTTGCTGTGGCATATGCTATGACGGGGACCAATCTTGCTGCAACATTGTTCACTAACTATAATTATTATATTAGTTGCCTTCATTTTTCTGACTCTATGATTATAATTAGTGTTTTCAGTTTGATTATGTAGCTATATAATTTTGTGCAGCAGAAGTAAACGAATTATCTATCTATCCAACTGTTTTTTTGCGAGCTGTCGCTGACAAACTGTCGCTCGTTTGAGGCTCCGCTAAGCTTGCTAAGGTAAAATGTCGGTGGTAGAAGTATTGTCGCGGTCTGCTAATGACGCCTTTTGGATAAAATGTGTCAACGTTCTGAATGGCCTGATTTTATGGACGGTGGGAAAGGGAAGGGAGATTGATGAGATGGAATTGACGTTTAATATATTTGAGAGTTTGGTTAAGAACTTATTCTTGTGATTTCTTTAAAAGAAACAAATTGTATACGTGAAAGGGTGTAATCACTGATCAAACTACTTTACAGGTGAATAACCGGTTATTGCATTTGATAAGATCACATAAGTAACACAAGTGCTTTATTTATTTTTCTTCATATTAGCGTGTAATTCATGGTTTCGTCTAAAGCTTTAGCTTTGGAGCCCAGGGTACGCTTAGATTAGGATTCAGGATTGGGGGATTACAATGAAGCGACTGCCGTCTTATCTACCTTATGTACTTACCCTGCCTCATAACACCCTCACTCTTACCGAGGTGTCGTAAAAGGCGACTAAGGATAAAGCTGCTGGCATGATCATCAGCACCCAGAGAAGGAAAACTCTGCATATTTATATCAAAACCCTCGCCAACCCGTCTGCCAAGCGTGGTGAGTATGGCAATTACCCCTCATGTGATTGAGGGAGGCCCGCGCCCCAGCAGTGGGGACTTCAATGGGAGATGATGATGATGATGACTGCCGTCTGACCTTCGCAAGCCCTTTAACAGGGGAACCAGTCCAACTGAATCATGGTTACACGTTTCAGAAACTTTTTCCGAAACGCGTGGGTCTCCTCCCGATGTTTTCCCTCACCGCCGAGCAGATGGTAATGATAGAAATACGCACATAGATTTGAAAAAAACCATTGATGCATTCTCGGATTCGAACCTTGACCACCTGCGTGGAAGGCGCGTTCGTATCCATTGAGCTACCATCGCTCTATCAAACAAGTGTTTTATTTATTATTATTAAAGGTACCTTTCTCTCCTTGCCTGTAGTTAGGCTCTCACCTTCAAAAATTTCAATCTAGGCACTTACATTGGTCTATAACTCAGTCGTTAGCCCATAGGGCCACATATAGGAAGTGATCTCAAAAATTAAAATTTGCTTTCTCATACAAATTGTACAAATCATCTGGAGGCCAACCTCGTGCAATCGACAAAGAAGTCGAATGAGACATTTCCATACATGCGTCCATATGAATGTCGAATTCGATATCTATACCACGTCCACAGAATTGAACTCCAGAGGCCTTACCATTGAGTTTGGAATACTATCCTCGCTATCCAAAACTATTGCTCTGTCTCATTTCACATGCACCACAATGAAAGGGACAAAGCGATAGTTTTCGATAGCGAGAACAGTTTTTCAAACTCATGGTAAGGGTACCGATCACTTTTGGTAAAGCAGATTTTTTTTCTTGGGAGAAATAATATCTTCGATCTGTCAAAAATGTAAAGCTACTTTTGATGCCAGTACATGAGATTCATTGTTCCCCAAATCTTTGAGATCTAGCATCAACCATGCAAATACGAAGCGTCCCCATTATGTCTTTAAAAGCCTCCACCCGAATTAAGAGCGCATTTCTACAGCCAGAGTGAAGAATAGAGGCACGGTTGTCTATGGCTGACCTAGTTTACTGGCCACTGCTGGCTTCAGATAACGGCAAGGAGTACACAAGTGGTTAAGACTGTACTGAGCTGAATGTTAACCCGCTCACAGCTGTCGGTCTAACTTCACTTTATCTTAGACTTAGTGCTGAGACTAACTACCACACTCAGAGTCGTTGATTAACTTAGTTGGCTACTTAAGAAAAAATATTGACACTTATTTTGATACGCATAAAGACTACCGATACTAACATTAATGAACATTAGCTTAAATGACGTCTGAGTGCGTAAGTCAGACAATTCCAATTTTAAGTCATGCTCATACTTACCTGATGAATAGATTTCGTATAGGTAGTCATATGATTAAATGGGTATATTTTTGTAGGTTTAATTATTGCAAAAAACTTCTCTCTAAAAAAAACATTTGTAGACCATAATGTATATTAACTTCACCACACCTGTATGCCAATTAGGCGGAACACAGTAAAACTATTGTATCTTAATTATAACAACTGCATTTCAGTCATGCATGTATATGTAAGTATAGTGTTTTTTTTAATGTTATAGGTGGCAGACGAGCATACGGATCACCTAATGGTAAGCGATTGCCGCCGCCCATGGACACCTGCCACACCAGAAGAGTCACAAGTGCTAACGTTTATAACCCCCCTATCCCCCGGATTAGGCCTCCGGTACCCTCACTCCCGCAGCGAAACACAACCCAGTGCTGCTTCACGTCGGTTTTCTGTGAGGCCGTGGTATCACTCCAGTCGAGCCGGCGCATTCATGACGAAGCGTGGCTCTCCCACGGTCATTGTACTCACAGTGTATTAGAAGGTCGAGTTTTGATAATTATTTATTTTTGTCGTGTTGACAAGTACAGGGAAATTTTTGACGTACAGTCTGTGTAACCTCATTTGATTCTCACATTAATCATGTTTCGATAGATTGTATAACCAACATGTATAGTATATACCGAGGCTTCACTGTACATCCCCGAATAAACAGAGCAGACTTTTGTTGTATCTGTAATAATATTTATTTGTTCAATCAGGAGAATGATGATGTATAGCAAACATCTTTTATTATAAAGCAAACCCTATTTATTTACTCTTACGGATTGCCAAGGTCACGGCAGTTGCTTCAGTGTAATTTATTTATTAGGATACACCAACGATTATTACCAACAATACTTAGGTACTTATCCTGTGAGCTTATACTGTGAGCTTCAAGAGGGCAAACGTAAGCAAGGTGGACAGCTCCTGCGGTATAAGGATGTGCAAAAGCGCCACATGAAGAGCTGGGGCATTGATCCCAATACATGGGAATCTCAGGCAGTAAATAGACCTGAGTGGAGACTTTTCCTAATGCGGACCATCGACGCTTTTGAAGACAAGCGCAAGGAGGATCTGGACACCAAACTGGATGAGCTTAAAGCTAGACCACCTGCGGCTATCCCATATAATTACCGTGATGGTGTCCTCTCCTGCCCGACGTGCAACCGCACATTTAGCGCCAAGATAGGCTATGCCAGCCACTGGCGCGCGCACGAGAGGGCAGTCCAACAGGCATTTGACTTGTAATGGGAGTCCATAAGCGGTCGCTGTAGCCGAAATCGGCTAGGACTAATATATATATACTTAGGTACCTACTACTTGAAGCTAAATACTTATAATCTAATGGCACAATCAATTAAAGGTAAACAAATAGTTCAACTCACGAAGACGTGCCCCACCACTTTAGGGCAATACGCAAATTAATCATTTAAATAATTTAAACAATTCTCACAAAAAAAAATCAAGTAGAGCATCTTTTCAGCTACCCCGTGATATTCTATCAATTTATCATAGTGTGCGTGAGCACTCATTGCTAATTTGTAAACGATAATGAGAAAGCGTGGGGCGCGTCTTCGTGGATTGACCTATCTGTACACAGCTTGCTTAAATTATTGACTATCTAGTGTTACTGTTATTATTACCTACAAATTACGGTAAAACAAAGTGATTAACAGATTATTTATATTTTTAAAAGTGTATGACGATATCTGCCAAGGTATCGCTGGATAGACCAGGAGCCCAATTCTCGTGCTCGTGACATTTATTTTCATACGACATATATCACCAAAACACAGTTTTTTTTGTATGGTTTTCAGGTGATATCCGCCATGTTTTCAAAATATCACGAGCACGAGAATTGGGGTCCAGGTCGAAAAAGATCTTGCCCACCTACAACGGCCGAACTGACGACAGGTGGCAGGAAACCGACCAGAATGGTGAAATCTCGTGTCGGAGGCCAAGATCCACTTCCACCCACAGAGACTTCGGTTTGCTGAGCCAGCTTAGTATATCTGCCAAGCGACATGGAATGTACATCAATATCAGCCGACGCATTGTACTTAATGTAAAGCTTGTCTAATCTAGATAACGAGTTTGTACCCATTATGGTTCTTCTAAATGGCGGTAAAAGGAGGTGGACAGGGTTTCGTGGAAGACGTGATGGGACACGAAAAGAAAAGCTTTGAAAGAATTTGGAGCAACGGAATGAATAAATGAGTGAATGAATATACTTTTATTGCACTCAAAATAAAGTATGAAAACTTAAAAACCAGGTATTACAGGATGTGTACAACGACGGCGGATCACTAACGGTCGATAACGGAGATTGTTAAGAATTTGTATAAAAATATAAGATCGATTATGTCGCGTCCCTTCTATAATAGTCGCTTGTGTAATGCTTAGACTAACTTAGCTCTGAATTATAATCCCAGCAAACCCCAGGCTCCGAAAGACTTTGGACCCTACCTAATACGACTGACCGGATTTTAATTTGACTGACCGGATGGCGCAATTGGTAGTGACCCTGCCTCTTACGTCAAAGGTCGTGGGTTCGATCCCCACCCTGGACAAACATTCGTGCGATGAACACTTGTGTTTGTTCGGTGTCTGGGTGTAATATATGTACTTAAGTATATATTTGTGTTCCTCTGTTGTCTGATATCTGTAACACAAGTGCTTAAGCTACTTAGTACGGAATCAGGTCAACGTAAGAGATGTTGTGAGAATTATTATTATTATTAATTATTAATACTTTGATACCAGGAAGGATACACTGGGATATTACATACATCCTCCTGCCCTAATCCCAATTTCTCCAAAATGATTACTCAAAAATACACAATGCGAGAAAGTATTTTACTTAAATTAATATCATACGGAGTATTTGATTAAACAAATCTGCGACTGTGTACTTGGCATGTATGTACTACCAATACTTACGAGCGAATTCCCAAGGGCCTGTGTGTTATTTGTGATTTCCCCTGAACGCGTCTCATATCCGCATGAAGCACAAGTTAGGTGGATGCAGTCAGGAAACCTCTTCGTGAGGCATATAGTATACCTTATTTTGCTTATGTACGGTACGGTACAGATAATAAAAGGTTCGGATTAGGGGGAAACTCGCCCTATTAAAACTCGTTCCAGAATTTTAGGTTTTGCTGGCCACTGTTCTATTATGGCATTTGTGTATATTATTATTATTCATAAAACTTTAAAAACTTACAGCAGTCAAGCGGGACCTTGTTTTTGTTTTTTCTATTGTTGGCGCAGGGGAAATGACGCCAGTTCTATGTGCAATGGGCTGACATCCTTATGCCTACACGTCCACCGGGGGGCGGACGGGTTATGTCGGGCTCTCTGCCTAGCGAGAGTTTCTCCTGATGAGAAGATGTTACTTAAGGGGGGAGGGGGAGGGGGGATCAAGCTGGGCCTGCATTGTGTTTCTGAGTGAGTGAGGGTACCCAATGCGGGGGAAAGGCTGGCAGTGCATTAGCGACGTGTAGTGTTCATCCTCTTTGGAAACCAGAAATAACGAATCCGAGCATGCACCAAATCTATGTGCGAATTTATAGCATTATCTCAAACGTGAGGGAAACATCAGGAGGAAACCTGCACGTTTTGGATAGTTTCTGCACCGTGTAACCATGATTCAGTTAGTCTGGTTCACCTGTTTAAGGGTTGCGAAGGTCAGACGATAGTCGCTTCATTGTAATTACTAGACTCCCCAAATTGTGTGTCATGGTCTAACCGTGCCCCGGGCTCCAGAGCGAAAGTTTTGGACACAACCGAGAATTACACGCTAAAATGAAGGAGACTCGTATAGGTATAAAAGTATCTAATTAATGCTCTAGCAAATATAATAGAGCTAACAGCCCCTAACGAAATTAATTTGAGCCTAGTGCGTACGTGTATGACTGCGGACAAACGGTCCTATCCCCAGGTCACGGGATTTGGGATCTTAACGCGAATCGGACGTTACGACCGCATCGAAGTTTCCCTCCCTTTTACACGCGCTGTGTTTCTCCTTTGTTTGGATGGGACAGGTATGTTCTCGTTCGTTACGGGACGTCTTCACTTTGAGGCCACTGGCCCATTAGTAATAAATTCTTCGCATTTACGTAGCCCGGCGTACTTACCTCCCTAAGGCGTTCATTAAGGAAGACTCCAAGACAAAACATTCCTTTGTAGGTACAACAACGGGACCCTTTACCTCGGTTATTTTCCTTTGAAAATGATAGGTGTTGGAAAAGGTGAGAGCATCTTGTTTTGTTTAATGTTAAATTGAAAACGGAATCAGTTTTTATAACTACAAATGGTCGACTTATCGCAAGAAATCATTATTTGCAAATCAAGAACACTTCAAAGTATAAGGGGTCGATTTCTTTTAAAAGTCATTAAATGAAATGAAATTATTAAAAACAATAATTAGATCATTTATTACGAGATTAATTATTCTTAAAAATATGTATTATAAAACTCTAGGGCGATATTGAAATAATGAATAAAACATTAATTCATTAATTAAATTTCATAGTATGTTACAATTGCAGTCTTAAAACTAACGCATTATATTACACTTTGGATGACTAGCAAGTTAAAAGGTCGGTAACATGCACCCTGTAAGTATATACTTATAAAAGAAATGGTGGCGCCAAAATAATCTATTAATAATAATTTAATAGAATAATTAAAATTTCCCATCCATTGCCACTCCTATCAAAGCGTGCAGCCTAGCGCCATCTGTGCGCTCAACGGTGGAAGCTGCGCGCCCGCAGGATAAAGAAAGGACAGTTGCATCTCCGCGCACCGCCGCGACGTTTTGTACTCCGCCAATTTAATGCAAATTTGGTGTTTTTTTTTTGTGTGCATTTCCACACGAGCAGTGCGCTCTTATAACTCTAAGATTGTGTCGCGTCCAGAAGACCAAAAACCGAGTGATTAGTGAATCGGGACTGTTGCCAGTAACGCGCGGGCAGAGACCAGATCAAACCGCAGGATAACCAAGTAAGTTTCACGCTTTTTCCTTGCTCCAATCCCTGATTTATTCAATTGTAAACACCTATGATCACACTTATTCAAAGATAGAATCGGTCTTATTTGGCGCTACCAAGTACTTTTAACTAATATTAACTAAAACAAAGTAATAAACAAAGTAATTGCGAGTGTGATGGGCACCTTTGCGTCGGAGGCGGGCGAGGGTGAGTTGCCAGTTTTTGGCCGTTAGTCAGTAGATGTTTAATTTTGTTGGTTATTTTAAGTTATAAAATTTACTTACATTATATTCTTATTATTAAATAGTATAACTATAGAACTTGTAAAAGAAAGGATAATACTTAAGGGTCTGAAAATATACCGTGTAAGGATTTCGCTGCCAAAATATGAGCATCATCAGAGTGAAAAAAAAATCAGCTGTTCCATACATAATTGATGCGCGAATATTCTATTTAGTATGGAACAGCTGATTTTTTTAAAGTGTTTACTTATTAACTGTTTTACTGGTGCTGGAAAGATGAGGTTTAAAAAATCGCGTGGAATCTTGTCAGATCACTGGCAGAAGTAAGTGTGTGCATATTTGGTTCAAAACCCATACTAAATAATTATGTTTAACTTGTTGAAAAAAATGGCTTATTTTGAAGAGTTGGTTCTAGAGATCTATTAGATATAGGAACAGAGTAGGGGTTCTGCTTAAATTGTTGGTAAGTTTGTCTTTTTGAAAAGTATGCTGGATAACTTGTACGTAAAATGCATTTCGTAGAAGTATTCAGCAAAAATATGAAAATATTCTGGTTTATCAAGCACCAAAAGATAGCACAGATCTTCCGAGGTTGCGAAATTGGTTGTACACCATTGGTATCTGTCACACATTTATCAAAATACCAGAACTTTGCAATTTGTTGCGAGCTAAAATGTTTAAATTACTAATTACTAAAACAAAATGCAGCTGTAACCCAATTAGCCGTGTCCCCATTTGTGTGCCAGCCATTTGGGCGTGTGGTCCCGGCAGAGTAGAATAGGCCACCCTCACTCTTACTGAGGTGTCGTAAAAGGCGACTAAGGTAAAGCTGCTGGCATGATCATCAGCAGCAAGAGAAGGAAAACTCTGCATTTATATCAAAACCCTCGCCAACCCGTCTGCCAAGCGTGGTGAGTATGGCAATTACCCCTCATGTGATTGAGGGAGGCCCGTGCCCCAGCAGTGGGGACTTAAATGGGCTGACGATGATGATGATGAACCCAATTAGAACGTAGCACGTTTTTTAAGAATCAATTATTATTAGAAACTAAGAGTATAATAGGGACTGTTGCGTTAGTACAATTTATAAATCATGACACAGTAAATATTTTTAAGAAAATCTGTTTTTTTGTGTCGTCATATCCCAATTCATCTTGCCATTTAGTTCATCCATTTGGCAGAAAGCCAGCGATGTGCAATCGTCGTAAGATATACCTAATTAATATGCAACCGACGTCATATCACGCTTAGTGTCAAGTTAATTAGTTAATGGTTAAATTATTATAATATAGTAACTAAATATGTGCATAATGGTGCAGGTAGTTGGTGAGCGTGGTCTTTGAACTCAATGTAGGTACCTTGACGCTCTTTTGATAGTTTCTATACAGAAAAGCTTCATTTATTTAGCGTAATTATTATCTAAGTAGAAAGCTTACCTTGAATTCTCAGCAAAACATGCAGGTATGATACCATTGCCATCCTCGCTCCTTTTACTTCTCACACACCCACTTAACAAAACACTACAAAACGATACCAAATTAACCACTTTTTGACCACCGTGACAAAAGAAAGCTAGGTTTGCGTCTGAACATACCAAGCGCGCGAAACTGACTGAGGCAAACATTGCGGGTAGAATGCTTTTTTAAATATTATTACGAATCCTAAAAAAACTTTTTCATTTTGTTATGTCTACAAAATAGATTCACAGTATTTTACTGAATGAAGCGGCTATTCTATGCACATTTCAACTTGAAGTTTCAGATACAGTAGGTTGTTGTTCAAAATTTAATATGAATAACCAGAACAACATCAGTCTGTGCTGCTACAAAATTTCCCGACTATGAATTGGACCGAGTATGGATACAGCAAATGCGCAGATCAGCTTAATGTCCACACATCTTTCAACTTGGAAGTACATATCGAGCCATTAGCCATTATGTTTACTCGCTTAAGATCTATAGGCTAACATAACCACAATCGCACCTGATGGAAAATAACGATACTAGGATGACAAGCATTTGACTCGAAGATACCTGTTCACTTTTTCCTTAAAGATGTATAGATCGTATTGGTCATGAAAATATAACTAGCCAGAGAGTTTTATTTCTAAGCTCCTTTATAGCAATAACACATATAACTATGAAAAACTTTGCAGACATACAAGGTCGAATTGCGAATTTGTTGTATCACTAAATAAGTCAGAGAAACCTTGATTTATAGCAAGAACATCAACATTCCCGCGAGACCGAGTAGCTACACATTTCAAAGTACAAGTAGATTATAAAATGCCTCCATCTGCGGTTTCGTCCATTTCTCTTTGAGACCACCTTTAGAGCATTTTCAAGCATGAAGCATTTAATGAAAATACTTCAGCTGTTGTTTAGAAATCTCAGTGGAAAATAAGTTTTGGTTGCCTAACTTCGTTACGTTTTAATTTTTTTTAGTTGACAACTAGGTATTTTGTAATCTAAAATGTGCGGTAGATGCTGTGAGCTGCAGTTTAGTGTTGAAGAGTTTTATAAATTCGTGAAATATTTTTGACCTATATAAGTCATATTAATTTTAGGTATACTATAGTGGCGTGCATTAGGGGAGACCTATGTCCAGCAGTGGACGAGTGTGGATTGCTGATGATGACACTATAGTTTCTCGCTCATTCGCGATATCGTCGATATCTCCCTAAGGGTCGATTAGATACGCAAACGGACCAAAGTCTTCAGCACGACGAATTAAGATGACACTCCAGGCGATATACTTATTTATTTTTTGTTTGTTACTTTAGGTTTGCAATAGGGTGTCCATACGTTTTTTATGCTACCTTTTGCATACTCGTAATATTTGTTGGTTTTTTTTTCATCATCATCAGCCTATCGCAGTCCACTGCTGGCCGTAGGCCTCTCCAGGTAGGTTTTTATTTATAAAAAAGTTTCATCAATAAGATGTTTTTTTCATATTTAAAGTGTTGCATACTTTTTTTATAGAAAGGCCAATCAGGATGACTTCACTCCGCCTTTTATAGTAAGCGGCCGTGAATTCCAAAAATGAGGTTGACAGGCACAAATGAACTAACAAAGTGCCTATTGAGTCTGCCATCCTCACCCTAATGGCCTGCTGAGATGCCGCTTCACGCCCCGCCTAAAAGACCTCGGATTGTATGAAGGAGGAAACACATGAGCTGGGAGGGCATTCCATGTCTTGGAATTGCATTGCATACTTTTAGTTTTTAAGTTGAAATTAAAGGCAGTGGAATGGGACATATTTTTTTTTTATAAATAATACATAAATAAGGCAATAAGTAAATATTTCACAACATAACATACATTGATCTGACTCCGAGATAGGTAGCTCAAGCACCTGTGTTACGGATATCAGAATCAACAATGAGATTACAAATATATACATATAATACTTTTCTTTTGTAAATACATACTTATAATACATAGAAAACACCCAGACCAATACAAACATACATGTTCATGCACACAAATGTTTGTACTGTGCGGGGAGCGAACCCGCAACCCTTGGACCAAAGGCAGCGTTAACTACCACTGTTCCAAACGGGTCATCATAATACATAAATAAAGTAATAAAAATATTAATTAATAATAATACTAAGCGCACTTGTGACTCCACGGGTATCGCGGGTGTCTATCACAGATAACGGCGTCTATGGTCGGCGGCAATCGCTTACCATCAGGCGATCCGTCTGCCACCTATCACATAAAAAATAGAGTTTAAAATAGAGTAGAACTTCTCTAGCTTTATTGACAGACGGGTCCCAGAGAAGTGATCGCGAATCAGCAAATATTTGGGACGGTCCGGTCTGTATGCCATTGACTTTAAAATGGATGTTTGTGAAAACCTAGCAAAGTCGAGTGACGTAACCTGTTGTTAAGTTATTTTTGTCATTGTTGTTTCTTGCCCTTTAGTTTGAAGTTTAAGTACAAAAACCACTTAGTTTGGTCAATAAATGCTCACAAGAGGAGTGTGGATAGAAAAGTCGAAACCAGAAACTTTGTCTTAAAAACTTTGCTTGGACTATAGAATATAAAGTCACCAGCGCCTGATCCCTTTTACGACAAAAAAAAGCATTTTGACCCAAAAGGAGGTGGGCAGGTGTCGGTAACCGTCATAGTATGTAGTGAGGGGTTTTAAATAAATAAATAAAAAATAAGTATTTTTTATTTAATTATACTAAATTAACATTCTTAATTTGTACCTGAACTAAATGACTAAAAATATCAATAAAAATAACTTAACATAGGACTTTCAAAAATCTCTCTGTGTCTTCATAGGTCACAGTTACAATTATAAACATTCAATAAACCTTTGCTAGCTAAAACGGTGCTATAGAGCAGTTTTGACGTTTGAAACAAAAAAACAAACAACATTTTCGAACAAAGAATAAAAACTGCTTTGTAATACCGTTTTAGCTAACAAAGGTTTAACAAACATTTATGAAAAAGACCCGTACTTTGCCCGGCAACAATAAAAGAGGTATGCCTAGTTTTTATTGTAAAAAAATAACCTCATTATAAACAGAAGCCCTTTAAACAGATACAGATGAATTGATTGATAAAGTTATCTATTAAATTCAGGTCAAAATGACCCAGGGCCAGGGTTATCGTCCGTGTAATTTTTTTCATATCAATGGCGCCGGGTTATTGTGACGGGTAGGGCACACTAGCGACGTCAATTGATTTAAGTTGTTAGCAACAAAACTTGATGTCTTTTTAACAATTTCGAAACTGCAGCCTCTCAGGAAACGCTTATGCTATTTATTTAATACTTATAGTTGACCTCAGAGTCTGCTTTTGTACTGGAAATTTGTATAACCGCCAGAAACGACCTCTAATGACGTTAATCCAAATTTCGAGAGCAAAAACAGATCCAGAAGTAGTGCATAATAATTAAATAAATAGTATAAATGTGTGCTTAAAGACTCCCGCTCCGAAATTGTTTAAAATAGATCCGGTTTAGTAGCTAACAATTTTAATCGATTGGTGTAGCTAGTTAGGGCTACCCGTTGCTTTAATACCCATTTATACTACAGTCTCCTTTATTTAAGATCCCTATTAAGGCTTTTAAGCCTCTTAAAATCGCGCTGAGCGAGAATTCCAATAAACAAAAGTTTGACTCCGAATCGATATTCTGAAGTCAATAACGCTCCAACCAATGTTCAA
Source organism: Marasmia exigua (assembly GCA_019059595.1). Lineage (NCBI taxonomy): Eukaryota > Metazoa > Arthropoda > Insecta > Lepidoptera > Crambidae > Marasmia > Marasmia exigua. The sequence continues at coordinate 22,315,875 of CM032463.1, forward strand.
ACGAGCTTTCCTAGAACAATATGTAACAGTTGAGTTCTACTTATAACTTAAGGTGACGGGTAGGGCACACTAGCGACGCCAATCGATTTTAATTTTTAGCTACTAAACCGGATCTATTTTAAACAATTTCGGGGTTACAATCTCTCGGCAGACACTTATACTATTTATTAAATAACCATGAACAAATGTTAGATCCGTTTTTGTACGCGAAAAATTGATTCACTCCAAAAGTGCCCGCTTTTGGCGTGATTAAATTTTTCGCGTACGCGTTAGACCCAACATTTTTGCATGGTTATTTAATAAATTGGCCGTGTGGTCCCCGGCAGAGTAGAATAGGCCACCCTCACTCTTACCGAGGTGTCGTAAAAGGCGACTAAGGTAAAGCTGCTGGCATGATCATCAGCACCCAGAGAAGGAAAACTCTGCATTTATATCAAAACCCTCGCCAACCCGTTTGCCAAGCGTGGTGAGTATGGCAATTACCCCTCATGTGATTGAGGGAGGCCCGTGCCCCAGCAGTGGGGACTTAAATGGGCTGACGATGATGATGATGATGATGATTTAATAATTTTTTTTTTTTTTATTATATTAAATGTGTTTGCACTTGACCTCATTTCACCTGATGGAAAGTGACCATAAGGCCTTAGATTCAGCGTGCTTACCCAGAAGAAGCCTATTCACTCTCGACTTAAAGACACCCAAATTGTAGCTCTCTGGGAATACAGAAGCCGGTAAGTTGTTCCATTCCTTAGCAGTTCGTACCAAGAAAGAAGAAGCGAAACGCTTAGTACGAACTGGTGGAACTTGCACAGTGTAAGGGTGGATTCCTGTCGTCTTCCGTAATGTCCAGTGGTAGAAAGAAGAAGGTGGTATCAGATCGTGAAGCTCATTCGAACACTCTCCAAAATGCATCCTATAAACAACCGATAGACAGGCCACTCTACGTCAGTGAGCGAGGCTTTGGGATTTACCCTCCACTAATTCTGCATCACCAACTAACTTTATGGCTCGATGCTCAATCGAGTCGAGGGCGGCCAGCTGATACTTGGCACAGCCATCCCATAGGTGACTGCAATACTCCATGCACGACCGAACTTGAGCTTAATAGAGTTTGAGAATCTGTTCCGGCGTGAAATATCGCCTAACCTTGCATAGGATACCAAGTTTTTTAGCTGCAGTGGCTGCCTTGGTCTCAATAGAGCAACCGAAGTTAAGGTTGAAGGTTAGGTCCATACCTAGTAGACTCAGAGTGTCTGCAACAGGCGAGGACACGTTTTGAAAAGTGGGGGACAAGGTGAAAGCGGTCCGCTTAGAGCTGAAGAGACACGCCTGTGTTTTGAAAGTTGAACACGACTCTGTTAGCGTCCCCCCAATCGGAGACTACTTCCAGGATCGCGTTTACCCGTCCAACCATTTTTTCTCTGCATGCATGGACTTCAGCCAAACCAGCCCTTGCGTCGGATATGTATCTCTCTGCAACTGTGCTATCATCTGTGTACCCAAAGATACCGGGCATAAGCAGGTCGTTGATATGCAACAAAAAAGGGTTGCAAAGAGAACAGACCCCTGAGGGACTCCAGCGTCAATCGCCAACGGATCGGACGAGCAACCGTCTACGACTACCCGAATCGACCTGTTCCTCAGAAAGTCCGAAATCCATAGGCAAAGATCAGCAGGAATTCCGTAAACTGGAATCTTGCTAAGAAGGCCGTCGTGCCAGACCCTATCGAAGGCTTTGGAGATATCCAGTGAGACTGCAAGAGCCTCGCCGTGCCTGTCCAATGCCTCAACCCAGTTATGAGTAGCGTACACAAGAAGATCCCCAGTAGATCGGCCCTGGCGAAAGCCGTACTGCCGATCGTTGAGAAGGTACACGCTCCATAACTTTACAAAGTATGGAGGTGATTGCGATGGGGCGGTAGTTGGAAGGATCGGCACGACTTCCTTTCTTAGGCACTGGCTGGACATTAGCAAGTTTCCAGGATTTCGGGACTACTCCATGCTGCAGAGAAAAACGGTACAAACGGGTAAGAACAGGAGACAACTCGGGAGCACAGGTCTTCAATACCACTGCTGATATACCGTCAGGGCCGCTAGTCTTATTCAAGTCTAAGCCTCGGAGTGCCCTTAGTAGCTCTTTTTGAAAGATGCCGACTGGTGGCATTTTAGGGCTGCAAAGAATTTTAGAAAGTTTAAAATAGATCCGGTTTAGTAGTTAAAAATTAAAATCGATTGTGCCCAACCCGTCACCTTAAAGTTATAAACTTGAATCCTCCCGCAAGCTCAAGCATGACGACAGAGCTTGCAGAGGTAACTCTTAAAACTTCTCCAGTAATCGTGGAAGTGAATTACGCTCCTTTGTTACCGTTATATACTATAATAATAAAAGCAGTGAGACTGGATTCGTCCAATCTTTATCCATGGATAAATATACGATATAACATCAGATTTGTATAGAATAACTATACTATAGATATACTATAGATTTATCATCGGAATAAGGTTCGTGAAATCGACCCTTAAGCCCGATTCGACCAATCTTAATCCGAGAATAACTCTATGGTATAACGTCAGACGTAACGTATTGTATTAAGGCCGTGTGGTCCCCGGCAGAGTAGAATAGGCCACCCTCACTCTTACCGAGGTGTCGTAAAAGGCGACTAAGGTAAAGCTGCTAGCATGATCATCAGCACCCAGAGAAGGAAAACTCTGCATTTATATCAAAACCCTCGCCAACCCGTCTGCCAAGCGTGGTGAGTATGGCAATTACTCCTCATGTGATTGAGGGAGGCCCGTGCCCCAGCAGTGGGGACTTAAATGGGCTGATGATGATAACGTCAGATTTGTATGGTATGACAGCGCTATACCATAGATTAGTTCTCTGGATAATGTTTAGTCTAATCGGTTCTAAAGGCCGGTTTTTTTGATCCGTAGTTACCTTTTGGTTAAATTAACTACAATATAATAATAATATCCCAACCGATTACGGCTACGGCGGCCAATCTCAACAATCAGCCACGTATGCAGGATATATTATAGTGCTCAATTGTGTGCGCAAACACAAGTGCACTCTCTATTCCCTTACCCTCATATTCCGATGGGACACTACTGTGACAGGACCGGAGAGTGATCGGGCACAGGACCAACAGCTTAACGTGCTTTCCGAGGCACGGGGGTACAAGACCGCCAACTTCCAGACTCCGGGCTGCCACTAAGAATTTCTTACCGAAAACTTAGGTACAATTTTTCGGCCGGCCCTGGGATTGAGCCAGGGACCTCTTGCGCAGCCGTCGCTTTAAGTGCGATCCACAAACCGCTGCGCCACTGAGGCAGTCAAAAATTATCTATAGTTAACTGTCTAACCAATAGTCAAAGTGACAGCGTCTAACTGCCACACTCAGAGTCGTTGATCAACTTAGTTGGCTACTTAAGAAAAAATATTGACACTTATTTTGATACGCATAAAGACTACCGATACTAAAGTTAACGAACATTAGCTTAAATGACGTCTCTGAGTGCGGCCGAAAGTGTAACTATTGGTTAAGCTAACAATGGTTGAAAAAACATATTATGGCGATATTTGACCGTTGCTTACTTTTTTAAACCATTAGTTTAGTTCGACTACGGATTAACGAACGCCATCCGCTTCAAAGATTAGAATAGAATATAATAGGATTGATTTTCTTGAAAGTGGTACATAAAAAGATGGTACATAATGATTTTTACAATTCATTCTTAGGTAAATAATGCATTTAAAAATCTATCGACAGTCTTCGAGTGGTCTTCTCGAACCCACGACCTAGCTACCGGAGACCTTGGTAAGTCGACAAATGTAAGTCCCACCCGAAGATTGTATTTACTTATGGTACATAATGATTCTGATCTCACTGTATTTCACCAGAATCTGGCAATTTCTTCCTATCCGGTACACTATTGGCTAAGTGGTCGTGATCGTCATGTACTCATAGTGTGGGTAGGGGTAGTTGTGATGCGCTTCACCAGGCGCCGCCACCGCTACGCCGCGTCGTGGTCCCAGGCTCGCCACGCATTGGTAGCAAGGGTCGGCCAGGACCTCTCACTCTCTAATATAGCGAGAGCTATATTCCCGAGTGAGGATGCCTGGAAGGCCTTTGCTGCTTATTGCGAACACGTGATTGCGGCGAAGGAGGCGGCAGAGAGCGAGCGAGAGACGGGCCCTCTCGCTCCCGCGATCCGCAAGCCACGTAGAGGGAGGAGACGACGCCAATACTTGCGTCTCCTTCCCCTGCGAAGATCAGGTCCGCTGCTGCGTGGGGCTGTAACCCCACCACCGGCATTGCACGGACGCCTCCTACGCCTGGTGGGGACGGCACAACTCTTCCGGCTGTCCCCACTCCCTCCCCCGACCCCGGGGGAGAAAGCACCGTGCCCGCCGTGTAGGGGAGTAGTGGGGACTTAAATGGGCTGACGATGAAGGCCTTTTTGGATTAGTCGCGCTACGAACAGATTTGTATTTTTTGTAATGAAAAAATGTTCAAGATATTTCAAATAACCAAAAACCGCCTTCAAAAACCACGAACTAAAAAGTGTAAAATAATATTTTTAACATTTTTATACACTACAAATAACATTTTTCACATTTCACACAGGTATTACTGAAGTCGGCGCCCAATACTATCTTGTAATTTAATACAACATTCAATTATTCAACAGGGATTAGGCACTGACTTCGATAATACCTTTTCTCGGGTGTAATGTAATAAAATGTTATTTGAAGTGTATGAAGTGTTAAAAATGTTACTTTACACTTTTTAGTTCGTGGTTTTTGAAATCGCTTTTTTGTGTCTCATTTTTTTAGAAGTTTGAGTTTATTTCAAAATTCATACGCCAACAAAGCAGAACCAGAGAACCAGCTCATTAATCGACCAATTCTTTGCTAAGGAACGTGTCTCTTTAATCACTTGACTTTAGCAGAGTTGTCTCATATGCGCAACAGCAAGCCATAAAAAAAGGAGAAAAAAAACCTGTGATTCATGAATAAATTATTTGTATTTGAAAATGTTATCACACTGTCGCGTACCCCACTGTGGTTCATCTTTGGGCTCCAGTAATTCGATTACCACATTCCCCTAATGAAGGTAACTCAAGGCTTCGTCGTTTTGAAAAATCCCCAAGCTTTTTCACTTAGATTGATATCGTGAATATGTCCTTACGCCAATTTATTTCGGATTCGAATCAAGCGCAGTCGGTGAGTAAATACGTAGGTACCTACGTCGACTTCCAGATTAAATTCTTCAGTTTTTTAAGAACATTGTCCTTTTGCACTGCTGTTTGATATTTTTCGAACAAATCATTTTTTAACCCCCGACGCAAAAACGACGGGGTGTTATAAGTTTGACGTGTCTGTGTGTCTGTCAATGGCATCGTAGCTCTCGAACAAATGAACCGATTTTGATTTTGTTTTTTTTGTTTGAAAGCTGAATAAGGGGGGAGTGTTCCTAGCTATGTTGGATAAAAATCGATCCAAGATGGCCGCCGTCACAAAGATTTGGATTTTATGTTTTAACACAACTCCCACAATATGGGTATCATATAAAAGGGCTTGAGTAGCAGAATATATTAATTGTGAAAAATTTCAAATCCAAGATGGCCGCCGTCAGAAAATGACGAATAACCTATTTGTTGTTCCAACTGCCTCAATATACCTAGGTATCAAATGAAAGAGCTTTAGGTTGTGTCGGGGGTTTTTTAATTTTCAATTTATATGCTTGACTAACGCCTTTGCATATAATAAAATATTATACCTATACATCTGCCTAGTAACTAACACCTTCCCACCAATTTTTTGGTTACAGGTCAATTAAAAGCAGCCTCCACGCGAGTATATCCTCACATAAAACCAGTATGAAGCAGCCTGTGTTTCTTCGAGTGAGTAATGGTACCGGGGGCCCAATCCTTTCAGACATGGACCATCCGAAATACTAGTGGAGTCTGGTATTTCAATTTGGCCATGTGTGTTCGGCTTACTCTGCCACCTATTAGAAAATAGCGTCGTCCAAACTGACATTTCGGTTAAGGCGGTCAATCTCGGCGATCAGCCATCGACACAGGACATAGTGCGCAAAAGTTTGCGCAGGCACAGGAACACTATCTATTCCCTTACCCTCATATTTCGATAGGACACCAGTGTGGCACGACCGAAGAGGGATCAGGTGCAGGAGCAACGGCTTAATGTGCATTCTGAGGTATGGGGGTACAAGACCATCCACTTCCAGACTCTAGGCTGACACTGAGAATTTCTTATAGCGACGGGTAGCCCTAACTAGCGACACCATTTTATTATAATTCTTAGCTACTAAGCCGGATCTATTTTTAAAAAAATCGGGGTTACAACCTCTCGGCAAACACTTATACTATTTATTAAATACTTATACTTAGCATTTGGGTTTGCTTTAGTACTCGAAATTTGAATTACCGCCAAAAGCGGCCACTTTTGGCGTGAATCAATTTTTCGCGCACAAAAACGGACCTAACATTCATCATCATCAGCCTATCGCAGTCCATTGCTGGACGTAGGCCTCTCCAATTGTTCGCCACTGTGATCTATCCATGGCTTCTCGCATCTAGCTCTTGCCAGCCATCCTGCGCAGATTGTTCCCCCACCTAGCCAGAGGGCGCCCTACATTACGTTTGCCAAGACGCGGTCTCCAATCCAGAACTCGTTTACCCCACCTAACATTTGTGTATGGTTATTTAATAAATAGTATAAGTGTTTGCCGAGAGGATGGACCCCGAAATTGCTTAAAATAGATCCGGTTCAGTAGCAAAAAAAATAAAATCGATTGGCGTCGCTAGTGTGCCCTACCCGTCACCTTAATAGAAAAACTCGCGTACTAATTTTGACCCGACCCGGGGATCGACCCGGGACCTCAAGCGCAGCCGTCGCTTTAAAGTGCGACGCACTACTTTTTACTGACAGTATATTGGCTCCGTAGTATCCCTATATAGTTTGTGATTGGCTCTCCTCAGCCAGATGGTAAGCAAGAGAATTATCGCAAAAGTGTCATACCTATTTAGGGAATTTTGCGCAAGCATTAGTACCATTTCTATTTGCTTACTCTCATATTCAGGTCGTGCGTCCAAGGACATGCTGTCCTGAGGGGACCCGAGTACCCGACCGCAGAATCTACGGCCTAACGTGTTATCTGTCTCCGTTTCTCTTTTATTGAACTTATTCCTTTATATTTACAGATTACTCACGCTCGGTTACTTATTATTATTTATTACTATATATTATTCTTGCCTTTTATTTACTGTTTAAGTTTTTTATACGATATCAAAATTATAATATGACGAATGTTCGCTATTCTACCTTTATCTTCACCATTTTATTTATTCAAATGTTCGTGTTACGTGAGCTATGTTTAATCCCCAAATAACAGATGGAGAGCTCACAGCGTTCTTTAGGCAACGAATCTAAGAAGTTTTTCTCTCAATTTTTCTTGCCCCAATAAGGTTTGGTGAATATTAAAGTAACCCTACTGAAAGAGAGATTCGTGGTCAAAGTGGAAATCGTAAAAATGTGCTTTTGGATCTTATATAATCTAATACGTAATTTGCTTCTATTAAATACGTGATTTGCTTCTATAAAATCTTCTGTTTTAGTAAAGTGTTAAGGAAAGATTTCTGCAACAATATTATTAATAATTTTGAATTTCAACTTTTTTTTATGTAATAAGTAGGCAGACCAACAGACGGATCACGTGATGGTGAGCAATTGCCGCCGCCCATGGACACCCGCGACACCAGTGGAGTGTGCTGACAATCTTTAAACCCCCCCTATCCCCCGGATCGGGCCTCCGGTACCCTCACTCACGCAGCGAAACACAGCACAGTGCTGCTTCACGCCGGTCTTCTGTGAAGCAGTGGTATCACTCCGGTCGAGCCGGCCCATTCATGCCTAAGCGTGGCTCGAATATATTGATCGAAGTGGTGAACATTTGGAGAGGCCTATGTCCAGCTGTGGACTGCAACAGGCTGATAGTGATGATAACCTATTTTGATGACAGCAAAATTGTCGTTTCTAAAAAAATACGCTACAAATCCTGCAAATCCGCCAAGCCATCCCTCACCAAGTACACGACAGATAATAAAACTGTAGATATACCTATTACAATAACTACAATGACTTCTAAATACGATAGACTTTACTAGTATGCAGCACCCTCCCCACTCACGCAGCGGTATCCAATTAAAGGATTAGTAACCGCTAAAGTGGGGTGAAGTGAACCGTCGAGGCACGGCCGCGTGTGGACACAACAGATTTGCATATAAACCGACTGACTTTATACGTCAATCCTGTTATTTTGCAGTATTTAAATTAATTAAGCGCACTGCACGAAAAACAAACGATTTACGTATGGAGATGTGGTTTTTTATTAATTTAGAAATGTAATTTTGATGTCTCGCAGTAATTGTAAGTACCTTTCTAAAGTAAGGTGAGTGATAAATGTCTCGCTATGCCACCATCACCGGTTCCTGGTGGAAGGGGTAGATCCAAACAAGGCTCACTTTGGAATCCTCTCATCTCAGCGTGTATCATCATCATCATCATCAGCCTATCGCAGTCCACTGCTGGACGTAGGCCTCTCCAATTGTTCGCTACTGTGATCTATCCATGGCCTCTCGCATCCAGCTCTTGCCAGCCATCCTGCGCAGATCGTCCCCCCACCTAGCCAGAGGGCGCCCTACATTACGTTTTCCAAGACGCGGTCTCCACTCCAGAACCCGTTTACCCCATCGGTTGTCGGTTCTGCGGCTAATGTGGCCAGCCCACTTCCACTTAAGCTTGCTAATCTGGTGAGCAATGTCGATAACTTTGGTTCTCTGCTCAGCGTGTATACTCGTATGTAATTCCTATGTGCTTCCAAACCTGTCGCTTCAAGGCCGAGTTAGGGAAGGCTTACTTTGACATCGTTATGATAAAATGAGTGTTAATAGCAGCGCTACTATAAATACCATGCATGCAAAAACCGTTTAAAGAAAAATGCATAGAAGGAATGTGGACCTGGGTCTTAGAAGCGACAATGTTGGCTCCACCACGGACAAGTCAAACCTTTTCTGGGGAGGATCGTGATTCATACTATGTCAGTTCTCTTGAGTCTTTCCCACTCAGGCGACGAGGGAGTGCCGCAGAGGATTTAATGTGTAGCTACTACGTCCTCTTCCAAGTGATTGCCTTATATTGCCGAAGAGATTGCCTTATATAACTCGGCCACCGGTTGAGAAGATATTCTCATCAGATAGGCGCCATTACAGCGGCGGCATTTGCCCATGTAGGGATTTGAAATGATTCCCAAGAAAAGATCTTCCGCCGAGACGGGTGTTATTGGCTCGGGGACCATGGTCCTAGTGTTCCATCTTGGTTTGTTGTCGGTCTGCGAACTTTGCTTTCGCGATATAGGATCGTATGACAATTCCTATCTTGTATGAACTGTCAGATTAGGGCCATCTGCTGCTGGTAGGATGGTACTAGTGGACTAACTTCTTTCTTTCGGGCGATGTTAGGTGTCGCCACACCCATAAAAGGAGAGCGTCAGGTTCGTATTTTTACAGGGTGCATTATTTAAGGTCAAATGGTAGTCGTTTCATTGTAATTACCAGACTCACCAAATCCTGGGTCGTGATCCAAGCGTACCCCAAACTCCTAAGACTCCAATGACCGAGAATAAGATGGCTGGCTAGAACTGGATGCGAGTAGCCGAGGTATCGATTCGAAGTGGCGTACCGTACTTTTGGAGAGGCCTATCCAGCAATGGACTACAACAGGCTAATGATGATAAGAATAACTCACTGAGATAAAGATAAAAGTTCAAGTCAATGTTCCTTGTAGGCAAATAGGTATCTGGACAAATAGAAACGTAATTGTAACTTGAACCAATCAACGGCGTTTAATTTAAGCGATAGCAGAAATAGCACCTCCATCAATCACATCGTTTACCGAGCGGTCACCATTATTTACAAACTATTCGGCCAATTTCGAGCAATTCCACCTTCGGCGAATCACGTATTTTTGCAACTTCCTTCTACGTGACAAACCCTCTTCTAAATTAGAAACGGTTTGGTTGAATAATAATGATTGCTATCGTTATAGAATCCTAATTAGATTTTGAACCAACCTAAATTTTGATTTAGGAAGAAAATACTTTAATTTGCATTTTGCTCTGCATTGCTTTTATACTTTTTATGGGAATATGAGGCTAACGAGCTAGCAGGTCACCTGACAGTAAGTAATCACTGGTGCCTCTACATTTACTACCTACTAGAAGTAAATGTAAATACGTTGTCGGCCTATTATGAAGATAAAAGCTCTTTTAAGCTCGGAAATACCGTTCCGGAAGTTGATTCTACAATGAGGAGGTGCGTGGCAGGAAATGCCGTGTATAGTTTATAGCGGCGTACCACAACCCATTAATTTGGTACGGATAAAATCCTGGTTCATGGCGAAGACTACAGTTAGCATCAAAGTAATTGGCATACATACTGACATCTAATTTACTATAAAAAGCTGTTATGATTATTTTTGTATGATGTGCTGTTAGTGAACATAAATAAATAAATAATCTTAGTGTTCAATTTACCAAAAATTTTGTACATTTGACCAAAGAGAAAAAAATATAGGCCATAGTGCATTTTTATGTGTTATTTGAGAACACGTGAAAACAAATAAAAGTATTGTGCTAAAAGTGATTTTTGTCAAATGCTCAGATATTTACTCAAGTAGGTTTGAAAGCTCATTTTGATACTGACACAGTGGAGTAATTTCACAGTAAGCTTATTCGAAACAACTGCTCGGAAACTTACCATGAGATGCGGCAGATGACATACAAAGATGAAACAAGCAACAATGTAGTTAAATATTTTGAATACATCAAGATGTTATCTATATTTCTGAACACAAATATGTAAAAAAGGTAATAAGTAGGTATAGCTAGATGAATATCTTGGGTACCTAGGCTCGGCGTCATTAGCATCGTCTCATCTTAAGCCGTTATCAACCACTTGGTGTAGGCCTCCTTCAATCTGCTTCATTCTGTTCTATTTTGGGCAGTTGAAGTCCAGTTGTGCCCGCAAATCTTTGCTATGTCATCTCACCATCTCATCATAACTATAAATAAAAAATGGGTCAGGGACATCTGAAAGTTCTTTATAATGTTCTTCATTAGAGAGCTTTATCCTTAGTTAAATTTACATATTGTAGCAGCTTAAACTAAGCAAATCGATTTGGTACCTACTCGTTGCGATGTAATAAAAACGATTAAAAATACCTTTCGCGAAAATGATAACTTTGTCAGATAACCGAGGTTACGACGTAAAATAAGGGCGAGGTCGTATTTCTGTCATTATTTGATTCTCAGCAAGTATTTTATTTCAGAACTGCAGAAAATTTTCAATTAGATTCAAGGTCTTGACTATATTTTCTATAGGTTTACCTTATTATACTACCACAAGTTTTACTGATACCTAAACAAAATAGTTTCAACTTACGAAATTCTTGATAATTTGGAAAAACTTTTCTGAAAATTAAATTTTCGCTTGAGCTTTACTTTCCCCGTACAAAACGATCAAGCAAAGGTGTTTCTTCTAATTTCAAGACAAACAAAAGTAATTCCATAAACGAGTAAAAACTAATTAAAATATTATTTCAAAATAGCGTATGTCTAAAAAAATCTGATCAATGAATCTTATATATTTAAGATTTTGCCTGAACTAGGGTGTCCTGTATTTCGACTAAAAATAGGTTCTAGAAACTTTAACAATATAAGCAATAAATTACAACTTAAACTTAACCTTACTCTATGCTAACAATTAAATTAGGAGAAAATGTGTATAAGAAGAATATAAATGAGTAACGATTTACACTTAAGACAATAGGTCGAGAAGGAAGTTGTATAAGAACTAACTTTTTGGGTATTTATTAAAAAAATACAATATACTTGAGAATATTATCTAAAATATGTACCAATTTGCTACATGGTAAGATTTACCTTACTCTATAAAAAATCTCTTATGAACTAGAGGACCCTTTACAGGGGAACCATCATACCAACTGAATCATATTTACACGGTCTCTCTCTCTTGAATCACTGTATCCAATAAAAAAAACCATATCAAAATCCGGTGTACCGTTTTAAAAGATCTAAGCATACCTACGTAGGGACAAACAGCGTAAGCGACATTGTTTTATAATACTTACTTACTCCGCTGGCTAAACCCAAATAGAGTCTTGGCCTCCGAAACAAGAGATCGCCACTTCGGTCGATCCTGCGCTACTTCTTGCCAGGAGCCCAATTCTCGTGCTCGTGACATTTATTATCATACGACATATATCACTAAAACATACTTTTTTATATGGCTTTCAGGTGATATCCGCCATGTTTTCAAAATATCAGGAGCCCGAGAATCGGGCTACAGTTATTGACCGGGGCCTCGCGCAGTTCAGTCTAAAAGGACCACTAGCGATACCTAGGTCAACCAACTTTATAATAAATACTCATATTGTTTATGAGCTTATACCTATTATAGTGTGTACGGAGTAGCTGAGGACGGCCATAAAAGTAAACTGTATTAAATACACCCTTATACGCATCTACTTTATCATAAAATGTTTACTTTCTATCTTCCATCCTCTCGTTAATCCCTTTGTAATTAAACGTTGAACGAGCCGATCCCCCGGTACCTATGTATATACTTACTTAAATGTTTTTTTAACTGATCAGTTTAGTATGTCCTTCAATGTCTGGTAAAAATGAGATATTTGTGTACCTAGATACTATGTATATACTTACTTAAATGTTTTTTTAACTGATCAGTTTAGTATGTCCTTCAATGTCTGGTAAAAATGAGATATTTGTGTACCTAGATACAAGAGATGGATTTCCCTAGGGGTCGCTCCAGGTGGCGCAACTAAAATGTATTAATAGGTACATACAATGTTTTGCCATCTCACACACAAGCTACTCGTATGTATGGTCTGAGAACAAAGAGGTGTTCCATTTATCCGACAAAATCGCTTGTACTGTACTATACGTGAGAGGCTAGCTTTAGTCATACCCCTCTGCGTGTGCAAGCCATGGCCTAGTGCTGGTACACCGCAAAATTTCTTCGACCTATGTGTAATGTACTAAATAAAACCTAAATTTAACTGAAAAAATGGAATAAATGTAAGGTTAAAATAAAACACCGCGGACGAGACTCCTCAGAGAGCGCTCGCTATTCGATAAGCGGCCCTCCGGAATTCGGACTAGCTGTCGCACCACGCTCTCTCAGTTAACCATCTTTTGACAACAGAAAATAATTATTAGAATAATCATCTTATTTTCTTAAATAATTGGTCATAATGTTATACGGCCAGCAACGAAGAAGTTCTCCATCGTTACAGTATGTACCTACTACGTCCCAAAGTCTACTAATAACTCCCAAACAATCCAAATTAATTTGAAGGCGGGGAGATAGGTAGGTACAGTTATGTGGTTATAGTACCCACTGTCAAAACAAGCCCGCATGCAGAACCTAGGTAGAATTTCACTCTCGTATTTTTGTTACGAGCTAAGTAAGCGGGCGTACTAATTATAAAAAACCGGCCAAGTGCGAGTCTGACTCGCGCACCGAGGGTTCCGCCGGTATCTTTTGATCGCGTTAACTTAGAAGTTTGTTTTTTTCACAGCTTAAAGGGACAGTAGACCTAGGTATTTGGTATAAATCTCAATTTGATATCTTTATTCGTTCGTGAGAAACAAGGTAGTAAATTTCATTTTATTAAAATATTTTTATTATATTATAAAACTAAAAAAATATGATTTTCGCAATTTTTCCTATATTTGCATTATATGATAATGCTTCATGCCAAATTTCAAGATTCTGAGTTTACGGGAAGTACCCTGTAGGTTTTGATTCCTTTGCGAGTGTCGAAAATTTGATGAAAATATCGATATAATCGGCTGTATCTTTTGATTGGCTTGGCTTAAAAGTTTGATTCTTTCACAGCTTCAAGGGACAGTAGACCTGAGTAATTGATATAAATTTCAGCTTCATACCTCCACGCGTTCCTGAGAAAAAGGGTCTTGACAGACGGACGGACGGACGGACAACAAAGTGATCCTATAAGGGTTCCGTTTTTTCCTTTTGAGGTACGGAACCCTAAAAATGAGCTTATGAACGAAGTACCAACCTTACCTAGTAAATTAATACCTACCTAGTCACTGATAAAAAAGTATGAATATTTTCATTTTCAAGTTACACACTTTATAATTTAAGAATTATGTAAAGAAAATACATTTATTGACCATCACAACACAGAAAAAGTAAATTATGTACAATAGGCATAACACGACACGACACAGATACAAAGAGGAGAGGCGATATAAGAAGAGGTGGTGTGGTTGTGTGTGGTCAATCAGGTCCCGACCTCAGCATTTGCTGCTACGGCACTATCTGCGGTGCCGCAGCAACGCTGGTATTCTGGTGGGACCTGGTTGTACCTTTTAGAACTGTGTTTTTATGTTAAATAATGGAATATATTTTATAATATTAAATAATGTTTTATGTCTGTGACCTTAGTTCTCCTCATCATTTGTGATACGATCACGCAAGGAGACTCCAAGCATAGCCCTCTCCATTGCTCTCAGGGTGACTTTGAGCCTCCTTAATCGGTACATTGTAAGTGGCCACGTTTCGGTTCCGTATGTCATCACTGGCAACACACACGCATTAAAGACTTTTGTCTTGAGACACTGCGGTAGATGGGCTGAAAATATGCTGCGTAGCTTTCCGAACGCTGCCCAGTCGAGTTGGATTCGTCGATCGACCTCTTTCTGGAAGTTGCAAGGATTGCATGTCTCAAGTGGCAATGGGCAAGGCACATAGCGAAGAGAACGGACGTGTTGGGGCGGAAAGGTCCTCGAGTGGAGGCCACGTACAGGAAGTCGCAGCCGTGGCAAGCCCCCCACAAGGTGGAACGACGATCTGGTAAAGGTTGCGGGAATCCATTGGATGCGGGCGGCACAGAACCGATGTCTGTAATATGGAATAAAGATCATCATTAATTCGTTTTGAACTGAAAATCTGGTGATATTGAAGTGATTTTTGATCCCGATACCAGTCAAGAGTTCTACCTGTCAAGAGTAAAAAACTTGAAGCTCTTTATAAACGTACACTTTCAAGTAAAATAGAGCAATTATCTAATTCAAGTATAATGAAAATAAAACCTACATTCGAGCATAAAATGGAGCTTGACAGTCAACAGAATTGCGGGGCTTCACGGGGACTGCGGTCAATTATAGCAATTCACTGTTCAACTTCAAACAAGAAATTCCCATATAGATAGTATTCGGTAGGGATACTCAATTCTCAATAATTTATTTGTTCCACAATGTAACATATATGGACGGTAATTAGTAAAATTAAAGTACTGGATTGCGAGCCGTGTAAATATGTTAAGATAATATTGTCACTATATTTTTTTATGCTCTAGGCGACAAACCAACAACCGAATCACCTGTTGGAAAGTAATTATCGCTGCCCATGAGTATAAAAAGGAATACCCTCTTCCCTTGAAGGATCATATCCAGACTTTGGTTTTTTTTTCAGAACGCGCCTTTCATACGGGGGCCAGGTTTAAATCCGAGCATGCATTTATAGATTTTTCAAATCTTTGTGCGTATTTGTGTGCATGAATACGTCTGTTTGTATTGGTCTGGGTGTTTTCTTCGTATTATAAGTATGTATTTACAAAAAAAAGTATTATATTTAGATATATATTGGTAATTCCGCTGTTGGTTCTGATATCCATAACATAGGTGCTTGACGGTACCTATCTCGGAATCAGATGCATCTATTAGATGTTGTGAAATATTTATAATTGTATATTATATTTCTAACATTAGCCCTGCGGTGAGGGAAAACATCGTGAGGAAACCTGCTCTTTTCCTATACTTTCAGAAACAGGTAACCATGAGTCATTTGGTCTGGTTTCCCTGTTGAATGGATTGCGAAGGTAAGACGGCAGTCGCTTCATTGTAATTACTAGATTCCTCAAATGCCTGAATTATGGTCCAAGTGCACCTTGGGCCTCCAAAGCGACAGCTTTGGATGTAACCGGGCATTGCAACGGTAAGATGAAGGAAGGAAGGATTTGACATATTTTTATATCATATTTTTTACAGCTAGAATCAATATGCTACTTTTGGGTAAGCTCGCTGCATCGTAGGCTTTTTCTCAACTCTTCGAGTTCAGTGTAAAGTGACCATCAGCAGTAAAAGAACATTTGCGGATAACATGTTATTTGCTTGTAAAATATAGCTGTATAATGCCACCTCATCTTAGCGTGTAATTCCCAGTTGCGTCCAAAGCTGTCGCTTTGGAGCCTTGGACTATGATCCAGGATTTGAGAAATCTGGTAATTAGGTACAATTAGGACTGCCGCTGACCCTGACAGGGCAACCAGAACAACTGGATCGCGGGACACATTCAAAATCATTATTTCAAATACTACACAATTTTAATATACTATCCGAGACGTGCAGGTTTCCTCACGATGTTTTCCCTCAACGCCGAGCTAAATAATATAGCAATGTGAACATCGATTTTAAAAAATCATACATGGTCGGATTTGAACCGCGGTTTTATCCACGGCGCTACCATATTTCATAATAATTATCTTTTTTTTATATATGAAAAGTGGCAGACGAGCAGACGGATCACCTGATGGTAAGCGATTGCCGCCGCCCATAGACACCCGCAACACCAGTGGAGTCACAAGTGCGCTGCCAACGTCTTAGCCCCCCTTTCCCTCGGATTGGGCTTCCGGTACCATCACTCACGCAGCGAAACACAGCATAGTCAGTGCTGCCTCACGCCAGTTTTTCGTGAGGGCGTGGTATCACTCCGGTCGGGCCAGCCCATTCATGCTGAAGCGTGGCTCTCCCACGGTCAAAATTATATAATTGGGTTCTTTCCGTTTCATTATATTAATCTGTCTGGACGCCGATGCGGATATGGCAAGAATATCAGTTGCAGTTATTAGATGTAATCATTTTAAGATAATTTTGGTCTTTTTAGATACTGTTGACGATAGCTCTAACCCTGTTGGTATTCTGTTGTTGACGGTCGGTGAACGTAGCGGAGTTTTAGCTTCTACCATCTTGACCTTTTTTTGTGATTTTTATGATTTTCTGTTTTAAAATCTAGTCATCTCAGTAGGAGTTTTCTAAATTCGAATAAATTCCCTTTGATTTCGTAGTCAATGGAATTTAAGTAAAATATTCATAAATATTGATATATAAAAAATTACGAAACGAGGACCCCGGCTCAAAAGTTACAACAAGTCTCAATTATTGACTCCACCCGCATTAAAAATTTACATTGTTATCTTTAACATTCATTACCGAGTTTTAATAACTAAGACATTATGGCCGACGCATCTATTTCCTCCTTCCCACAATATGGATACCTTCAAGTGAAACGGGAAGAAGTATCTCGCGGACCAGTATGGCAGTATCAACGGAGGTGAAGCCTTGACATCGCGTCAGTTGTAATTGCAACGTTGGCTCTCCTCTTGCTTACCATCAGGCCTTGTCCCAACAAAGAAGACTCTTTTGTTGCGTTCTATAGTTAATACCGTCAAAATTAAAACAATGTCTACTCATAGACTCCTAGAGTTACAGATTTATTCTTTGACGTACCGTTTGAAACAGTGGTAGTGAACGTTGCCTCTGGTTCGATCCCCGCACAGTACAAACATTTGTGTGCATGAACATGTCTGTTTGTATTGGTCTGGGTGTTTTCTATATATTATAAGTATGTATTTACATAAGAAAAGTATTATATGTATATATTTGTAATCCCACTGTTGGTTCTGATATCCGTAACACAGGTGCTTGAGCTACCTATCTTGAAGTCAGATCAATGTTGTCATGTATCGATGTCGCGTCCCGACGGTGGACGAATAATAAATCAGTCTACAGTCAACCGTTGTCTCATTGATACGCCCTTACGTAACACTGGCGACTTGGCTGTTATAAAGAACCACGCGTGTGCACAACATTAACTAAAAATGCCTATCGGACACATTGAACCGTATAATTTCGCAAATAACAATTGGAACGCGTATGTGAGAAGAGTAAAACAATTCATAGCGTTGAACGACATCGACGCAACGTTGGAAGTCGCCACGTTGGTGACGGTCGTAGGCGCGGAGTGCTACGAATTGATGTGTGACTTGTGTTCCCCGGCAACTCCAGAATCAAAATCATTCGCGGATTTGACTAAATTGGTAAAAGAACATCTGGAACCAGATCGATCAGAAATTGCTGAAAGGCATGTCTTTCGACAAAGAACGCAGCGTCAAGGCGAAAGTGTTCGCGAATACCTACAAGCGTTAAAACATTTAGCGAAAACATGTAACTTCGGCGATAAGTTGGAAGAAAATTTGCGAGACCAATACGTGTCGGGGTTGTACAATGAAGATATGAGATCGAGGATCTTCGCGGAGAAAGATGTGGACTACAAGCGAGCTGTGGAGCTTGCTCAAGCGTTGGAGGCGGCGGAGCGGCACGCGGCCACGGCGTGCGCCCCGGGCGCGATCGCGAGCGCGGCGGGCAGCAGCGACGGCTTGCACCGGCTCGGCGCGGGCGCCGGGGGCTCCAGGGCGCCCCGGCCGAACCGCGCCTGCTCACGATGCGGTAAAGTGGGCCATTCGGTGGGAAAGTGTCGTTTTAAATACTACAACTGTGATGCATGTGGTCAACGGGGCCATTTAAAATCGGTATGTGATAAAAGTGATAACAAAAGTGGCGCAAAGAAGTCAACGAAAAGTCAATTCTTTATTAATGGATCGGACTCTGATGACGAAGGTTGTAACTTTTATAATATAGTAGTTAGTAGTGATGGTGATGGGCCTTTCCTTGTAAAATTAAAGGTGGAAAATATTTTATGTGACTTTGAGATTGATACCGGAAGCAAACTTTCGGTAATTTCTAAAGATTACTATGATAGAAACTTTTCGAAAATTCCTATTGAACGTAAACAAATTATGTTAAAGTCGTATACTGGAGACGTCATCGAAACTCTCGGTTTTATTGTAGTTAACGTGGGCTATGCCCATAAATACATAAAATTAAATTTATTTGTCATAGAAAACGGCGGCCCGCCGCTAATGGGCCGAACATGGATCAAACATTTAAAGTTAGGCATTGTAGAATGTCATAGCATAATCGAGGAAGATTCGATGGCGGCCTCGTTGCGTAAGGAATTCCCGAAAGTGTTTGCTGAAGGTTTAGGAACATTTAAGTCAAAGTTTGAGCTTCACCTCAAAGAGGATTCACCTGTTTTTGTGAAAGCACGACCGATACCATTAGCGTTACGGCAACCAGTCCACCGACTATGGCACACCTATAGTGCCCGTTATAAAGACTAATGGTAATATAAGATTGTGTGGAGATTATAAAGTCACAATAAATCCGCTTCTAAAAGACTATCATTACCCTATGCCGCGAATCGAGGAACTATTCGCCGCTTTAGGGGGGGGAGAAGAATACTCTAAACTAGACCTCTCCAATGCTTTCCAACAGTGTTTATTAGAGGAAGGTTCACAGGCCTTAACAGCCATCACAACACACGTTGGTACTTTTATTTATAGACGCGTTCCGTTCGGTATCAAGTGCATACCCGAAAATTTCCAAAAAATTATGGAAGAGACACTCAGTGGCTTGCCGGGGGTTGCCGTATTCGCTGATGATATTTGTGTTACAGGAAAATGTAGGACATCTCATTTAGCCAACTTAAGGGCGGTGCTACAACGGCTTGATGAAAATGGTTTGAGGATTAATTTCAAGAAATGTCAATTTTTCAAAAAAAAGTGTCACTTACCTAGGATACACAATTGACAAGTACGGGTTACACACAGATGAAAAAAAAATCGAAGCCATTGTAGCAGCGCCCTCACCAGCTAATATTACTCAGTTAAAAATCTTTATGGGCTTAGTAAATTTCTATTCTAAGTTTTGTATCAACATGAGCGACATTTTAAAACCAATGTACGATTTATTAAAAAATAATGTGGAATGGAAGTGGACGGCAGAATGTGACGCGTCTTTTAATAAAATAAAGAAGGTGCTAAGTAGTTCTCCAGTGCTCGCTCACTACGATCCCAACTTGGAATTGATTTTGTCAGTAGACAGTAGCGCGTATGGTTTGGGTTCCGTGCTTACCCAGCGGCTCGCGGACGGCACAGAGCTGCCACTCTGCTGCGCGTCTCGAACACTCAACCAGGCCGAGTCTAACTACTCTCAAATAGATAAAGAGGCACTTGCTATCGTTTTCGGTGTGTCCAAACATCACCAATACCTTTATGGGAGACATTTTGTCTTAAGGAGCGATCACCGACCGTTAAGTTACATTTTTGGTAACAATAAAGGTCTTCCAGTGACAGCCGCAAGCAGACTTCAAAGGTATGCAGTCAAGTTGGCGGCTTATGATTTTGAAGTGGAGTTCGTTAAATCAGCAAAAAATTGTTTTGCTGACGCTCTTTCCCGTCTTCCCCTACAGACGACGAGTAAACAACGTCGAGGTGAAAACGAAGAAGGTAGCTATTTACATTACGCACAAGGTAGTTTTCCGATTAGTTTTAAGGATATTAAATCTGAAACGGCAAAGGACCCACTTTTGAGCAAAATCTATGGATTTATCATGTATGGGTGGCCAAATAAATACGAATATACTAATATTGAAAAAAACTACCTTAATAAGAAAGACAATCTGCACATCGATCAAGGTTGCGTAATATGGGGTTATCGTATCGTGGTACCGAATTCTTTACGGAACTGTATTATGGAAGAAATTCACGAGGGGCATCCCGGTGTAGTCAAAATGAAACAAATCGCGCGTAATTACGTTTGGTGGGAACACATTGATCAAGACATCGAACAGGTTGCGCGCGAGTGTGTGCCATGCCAGGCGCTGCGCGCGGCGCCCCCCGCCGCCCCGCTGCACTCGTGGCCATGGCCGGCGGAGCCGTGGTGTCGATTGCATATAGATTTTCTTGGTCCATGCAATAATATTTATTATATTATTATTATCGATGCGCATTCCAAATGGATTGAAGCAGAGAGGATCGCTTCCACTTCAGCAACTATTGTTTGTGATTGTCTAAGACGTCACTTCTCTCGTTTTGGTTTACCAAAACGCATAGTCAGTGACAATGGACCACCATTTACATCAGCTGCCTTTGCTCAATATTTAGAAAGCAACGGTATAAAGCACACACTTGTGCCACCGTATCACCCTGC
Source organism: Marasmia exigua (assembly GCA_019059595.1). Classification (NCBI taxonomy): domain Eukaryota; kingdom Metazoa; phylum Arthropoda; class Insecta; order Lepidoptera; family Crambidae; genus Marasmia; species Marasmia exigua. Next base: position 22,337,198 of record CM032463.1, read on the forward strand.
AAGCAACGGTGCAGCGGAAAATGCAGTGCGCTTGATAAAAGGAGTATTAAAAAAGGCAGAATTAGAAAGACAAGACATAACAAAGCATAACCGTAACGACATAATAAAGCGTTAAGTCAATTTTTATTTATGTATAGAAATACCGAACAGAGTACAACGGGACGCGAACCGGCGGTCGCTCTGCTCGGCAGGCGCCTGCGCGGTCGACTGGACCTATTGCGACCTGACGCCGCTGAGCGAGTACGCGCGCGTCAGCTGTCTGAAGAACAGCGGAATAGCAGTACATCGTTGCGAGTGGCTCAGCAAAATGATCCAATTTTGATGCGTAACTACTCAAAGTCGGGTCAAAAAATGGACAGAGGGCATAGTACGTGAGAGAGTTGGCCCAGTTTCTTATAAGGTAGCAACAGCGGAGGGTCAGGTACATAAGCGACACATTGACCAAATACTTAAGAGAACATCACGTTACTCACTTAGTCAAGTAGTGGATGGGTCAGTCAATAAGACTAGCTCGACTTATTCTGCTGATAACTCTGGGGACGATGTCCAGGACGAGTCCTTTAATAGTGCGGAGGAAGGTGCAGGTGCAAGCGAAGAGCGTTCAAGGTCACCGGCGCAGCCATCTCCCACTGGTCGGGGACGTACTGGTAGACCGAGCAGGCAAGCTGCTATACGTTGCCGCGAAAAACTTAAAACTACTAAACTATAATATTACGTTCTCACAACTGCCGTCTTATTCCAAGCTGGGCTAGACAAAGCGGAAAGTAAATTCATAATGTTTATTATTTGTAAGTATTAACTATTTCTTAATATAAGTAGTTTCTATAAGTAGTTAGTTCTAATAAAACGAAATGTTGGAAATGTACCTCAATTAATGTAGATGTTTGAGTAGTTAGGTATTGTGCCAGTATCGCGCAACGCAGCTTGGGTAGGTACCTACCTACCATCGCAAACATAAACTATAATACCTACTACTTTATTGTCACACTTACCTAGCTAGCATTGAAATGTTCTTTCTTAGACTTTCTGTTAAGACTTTATTTTAAGTTAATTATTACTTGTGATTAGACTATTTAGTACTGTTTTAAGAGGGAAAAGTGTCATGTATCGATATCGCGTCCCGACGGTGGACGAATAATAAATCAGTCTACAGTCAACCGTTGTCTCATTGATACGCCCTTACGTAACAAATGTATGTGACGTTGTGAATTTTTTTTTTCTCCTTGTCCCTTACTCTATGGTCTCCGTTACGGTAGACACTGATCGATACGCAAAATTATCGTAAAGAACTCCATTTTATAGGGGTAGCCGTGTATAGAGCTGCCATATCTACGGTGTGCGCTGTGGAAAACAATATCGGCATCGAATCTCACTGTGTACTAAGGTACTAATAGATTACTTAAATTGAACGGAATGGGCTGAGGAAAACGCCGCGTAAAAAACAATTTGTTTAAGGGCAGAAAATGGTTGTTCCTAGAGCTAATGGGGTTATTGACCCGGTGATAATTCGTTTTACTTAAAACAAAGTGCTAAGTAGCCTATGCTTCTTGATTCTGCTGGAAAAATATCTATGTACTTTGTTCCTCAAAAATAAATTTGTAATTAGCCTTTATTTCACCTGCTGCTTATGTTGCTGAAGAAGAATACTTCATGAATTCGCAGTCAGAATCATCCTGATCTTGACCACTGACAGTCACATAAGAATTTACGCTTAAGAAATAAGCCTCAAAAATCAGGCATCAGGTGCTGCAGTACTTGACGCCTGAACCACCTACTCATCAGCGAACCCGTCACAAGTCTTGGACATAATTAAATTTTATAAAGTTTTATTTAATCTTAACGCACAAATATACATTGCATGCCGTGGCAACCTATAAGTAAGGTGACACTTAGCTTTAAGATTATGTTTTTTTTATATATATTAAATGGGTTTGCACTTGACCTCATTTCACCTGATGGAAAGTGACAATAAGGTCTAAGATGTAGCGTGCTTACCCAGAAGAAGCCTATTCACTCTCGACTTAAAGACACCCAAATTGTAGCTCTCTTTGTCTATGTTCTTATTTGCTTGTAACAGTGTTTATCTTGTTGGTTGTCCTAATAAAATAAAATAAAATAAAAAATTCAACTGGCTATGCAACACAAGAATAAAAAAAATCGTTGGTTGCCATATGATTGATGATTTATTGTTTTCACTTCTTGTAGCCTTCTTATCTTGTCGTCTTTTGCCTTCATATAAGTATTTCCTGTAGGTCTTTCATATCAGATGAAAGACTTTGAATGTTCCATTTCTGGAAGATTAATTTCCGCTTACGTTTTATACAACGCGGTAGCAAACAAACATGCGGCTCGCTCTATGGACGCTGACCCTAAAGTTACTCATTGGCATTTATTTGTGTATTTACACAAGTAAATGCAGGTATGAACAGATACCACTTGGTTATTTTTAGTGACCCTTGACATAATTTCTTATTTTTCTTTCCTCATAAGTACAACCTATCCAACTCACTAGTTAAGGTGCCGTAATAATACTTTTTTAACACATTACTCGTTCATCATCATCATCATCAGCCCATTTAAGTCCCCACTGCTGGGGCACGGGCCTCCCTCAATCACATGAGGGGTAATTGCCATACTCACCACGCTTGGCAGACGGGTTGGCGAGGGTTTTGATATAAATGCAGAGTTTTCCTTCTCTGGGTGCTGATGATCATGCCGGCAGCTTTACCCTAGTCGCCTTTTACGACACCTCGGTAAGAGTGAGGGTGGCCTATTCTACTCTGCCGGGGACCACACGGCCCTGTATGCATTACTCGTTCATGTCCTGTGTTTTGACATCCTACAACAATATACATTTACTCTTTCTTTCCAGTTTCGTACACGAAGGTGCAATAAAACGTGTAAAAGCCAGCTGGTTCCAGACTTAGATCACATTTAAGCAGTGCGTGAACTAAAGTCATTACGAATACTAAAGTAAGGTCGTGCTATGAGGAGAGAATCTGAAACCTTGAGATAGTTGTCCTTGTCAGGTGGAAACACGCGTTCAAGGCTGTCTCTGGGTGGTTGTTGGCAAGGAATTCAAACAAAGATCCTCGTCGATTTGGCTTCGATGTTTCCTCACTGAAACAAATCATTCGGGATAGGGACAGATCAAGCTACTCAGACGAACCACTGTTTTCAACGTTCCCTCGTGTAATACATAGTGATCTATAATTAAGCACATTTCTGCTTCACGCCGGTTTTCTGTGAGGCTGTGGTGTCACTCCGGTCGGGCCGGTCCATTCATGCCGAAGCGTGACTCTCCCACGGTTTGTATGAAAAGTGGATATTTTTATGCGATTTTCCAATGTCATAGAACAAATGTTTTTCAGAATGGTTGATAGAACACGTGGTTAATGTGTAGACTAAATATCTCACAAAGAGATAAATGGTGCGAGTAACTAATCAGATAACCTACATTTAATTTCTATGAGCAAACAAGGAGCAAACCTATTGAACTATAGTCAGATCCTAACAGCGAATGTCGAATCAAACACTTACAAATTTCGCCGGCTTAGTAACGCGTTCAGTGGTCTAATTGGTAGAACATCCACCCGGATTGTGGAAGGTGTGGGTTCGAGTCCCGCCTGAACACGAGATGAGATTTTTATGTGTGACTGTTTTACTTAAGAATAAATTTCAAAATATTGCTATAAAATATCGAATGTTGCAATAATATATGTTGAAGTATTTGTTTGTGGTTCCTTCATTCGTTCTGATATTCATAACACAAATGCATGGTTCTTCGCACTTAAGATGACGGTTACGGCGCACTATCGACGCCAATAGATTTAATTCTTAACTGAATTTATTTTTAACAATTGCGGGACCGTCGGAGACTTGGCAAACGTGTATACTATTTATTTCCTAATCATACACAAATGTTTGGTCTGTTTTTGTTTTCGAAACTTTGATTAACGCCAGAAGTGGCCGCTTTTGGCGTTAACCAAAGTTTGGAGACTAATAAATAGTGCACAATTATGAAATAAATAGTATACAGGTTTGCCGAGTCTCCGACGGTCCACAGTTGGTGAAATTAGATCCACTTTAGTAGTTAATGAATTAAATCAATTGGCGTCGCGACTCTGAGTGACCCTTTGCCTTAAGGTGACGGGTAGGGCACAGTAGCGACGCTTATCGATTTTAATTTTTAGCTACTAAACCGGATCTATTTTAAACAATTTCGGGATTACAACCTCTAGGCAAACACTTACACTATTTATTAAATAACCATGCACAAATGTTGGGTCCAACGCGTACGCGAAAAATTGATTCATGCCAAAAGCGGCCACTTTTGGCGTGAATCAATTTTTCGGGTACAAAAACAGACCCAACATTTTTGCATGGTTAATTATTTAATAAATAGTATAAGTTTTTGCAGAGAGGTTGTAACCCCGAAATTGTTTAAAATAGATCCGGTTCAGTAGCTAACAATTAAAAACGAATGGTGTCACTAGTAAGGGCTACCCGTCGCCTTAACGAATTAATTGAAATGGCGTCGCCAATTCAGCCTTCGCCCTAACAGTCTGATCAATCCAAATTGCAAAGATTCAAAAAAGTCGATTTGCTGCCACTAACATTATAAATTATTATAGGTACATACCTCATTTGTCTTATTTTAAATCCGTTCAGTAGTTTTCAAGATTAGCGCGAACAAAACAAGACAGACAAAATTTTAAAAATCCTTGATACTTACACGTAAGAGTTCAGTTTTTTAACAGTTATTAAATGTGTCAGATTATGTGACAGATGGCTGTCGAGCAGACGGATCACCTGATGGTAAGCGATTGCCGCCGCCCGTGGACACCCGCGACACCACTGCAGTCACAAGTGCGTTGCCAACCTTTAAACCCCTCTTTCCCCTGGATTGGGCCTCCGGTAACCTCACTCACACAGCGAAACACAGCACAGTGCTGTTTCACGCCGGTTTTCTGTGAGGCCGTGGTATCACTCCGGTCAAGCCGGCCCATTGATGCCAAAGCGTGGCTCTCCCACGGCCATACTTACTAGGTACTTAGCTAGTACCTACGTATTTCACTATGTAACGTATGTAGGTATTTATTTAAGCGTTTATGTCTAGGTATAATTACAGGTTTAACATATTGCCTAGATTATTGCTAAATTTATCATAAGTTCTTGTCAAACCTGTTGAATATTAACTAACATTTTATTGCTGCATTAATAATTTAACATCGCCACAGTAGCATATGTAAAAACAGTAAGTTACTTATTGTAGGATTAAATTTTCATGTTTGATACATACATAATCACATCAAACAACTATTTTTTGAACTCTGGCACTTAGAGTAAGGTAATAGTATTTTAGATTTTCGCGTTGCATTATAACTATAATGTATCAAGACGGGAATTAACACGATATTTATTATGTGATACAACATTAGTGTACTCACATATTTGGCTCGACGTTTCGGCTACGTTACAGCAGCCGTGGTCAGGAGCGGAATGACCACTCCGCTCGTTCGCGCTCCGCTCGTGACCACAGCTGCTGTAACGTAGCCAAAACGTCGAGCCAAATATGTGAGTACACAATGTTGTATCACATAATAAATATCGTGTTAATTCCCGTCTTGATACATTATAGAGTAAGGTAATACTCAGGCTCTGGCACTGCAATAATCAGTTGACTTTTACGAACCTTTTTAGAAAATTAAAATTTTTTTTTTAAACATGCTGTGTTTTTCCCAATTCAACTATACTATGATACCCCAAAAACAAGTGAATTCGGTCTAAAAAGTGCTCACCTGAATTTTGCGGTAGTCGGTACGCAGATTGGAATATTCATTGGAAAATTTTTACTAAACGAAAAAACCGGCCACAAAGTGTTGCCGGGAACTAAAAGGCACGGAAAACAAGAATTAGTGTTATGGCTGCAAAAAAGCCACAATATGTAGGTAGAGACAGTTTTTTCGTGTGGTTCTACAGTTTAAGCCTTTAGAAATTGTTCTAAATGTTTTTTTTTCTGTTAAACTAGTAGAATAAATTTATTTTATCTTTGATAACTACTACATATTTTTCTTCAACTTCATCATTCAAGATGTGTTTATATCTCGGTCCGTCTAAGGATTGATTGCAACTTCGTCGCGGGTGTCTCTTCGTCTGCCACCTACCACATAAAAAAAACCGGTCACGTGATTTGGTCATTTTGTATGGGGAGTCGAAAAAAAATTCGATGGATTTCGAAAAGTTATAAAAAAAACAAGAAAACTGTTACATTGTAATAATACAATTAAATGACTGCCGTCTTACTTTTTTCAATTATATACGAAGGAACCAGACCAGCTGAATTATATTTGCACGTTTAGAATCATTATCTCTACTATTAATGGATATCCATAGTTTTGAGTTATCCGAAATGCGCAGGTTTCCCTCAGCGTCGAGCTAGTCATAAAATATGAATATAAAACCTTACTGTCCAAATTTAAATGAAGATTTTCCATTCGAAGGGATCTTATTTAAAAATACCTTTGGGTTTTCTTCGTGTCTTTACATATTCGAAAATGGTGTTACTGATAAAACTTATATATATTTTGCTACAACTTACTCCTGACTTAAACCTATACATACAAGTATAAACAAGTACTACATTGTTGGCTTAGCAATAACTTTGACCTCTTTCCTTCACGTGACATTACGCCAAAGTATGCCAATAAGTATTGTATTGAGGTTGTAGTTTAATACCTGTTACCTGGATACATAACTTTAACTGCTTATATCATAAAGGTATTCGCTCATCAAGCACCTACAAATTTCGTCGGCTTAGTAACGCGTTCAGTGGTCTAATCGATAGAACATCCACCCGGATTGTGGAAGGTGTAGGTTCGAGTCCCGCCTGAACACGAGATGAAATTTTAAGTTGTTATTTACTTAAGAATATATTGCAACATCCAGACCCTGAACAATATCGAGGCAAAAAAGCAAGCAAGTCACAATGATGGGCAGCAATCTAGGCCTCCACATACCAAGCGGAACATCAAGGCTCGTTTTTCGAAGATTTCAATGTCGCAGTGGTTTGGAAATAGTTTCGGTTTGGTTTCAAAGTCAATTATCTCGTCTTACAAGACATTTATTTGTACTTTACTGCATAGCTATATGGCAACGTCTTTCATTCTATTTATTTATTTATTAAACAAACAACATTTACATTAAAGTACAGTAGTCCCGCAAAGCTATTTGCATAGCTTGTCTGCGAGATCAAGAGTCTCTAACTTAAAATATTCAAAATACTTATATGCTACTCTAAATTAGCTAACAAATAGCGTTTTAAGTTTACTTTTAAATTATTTTTATCGTGTTCCCGGCGTATGTCCTCGGTCAAACTATTCAATAGGTATGGTAACCGTTTCTTTAATGTTCTGTCACCAAAGTAGTTATTTTCAACAGGATTAAAATATTTTTGTGAAGTCCAATAACAATCGACCGATTGTTATCAAATCAAATGCTTCTTAATGTTATTGACAAATGTTGAAATAACGTAATTTTGACCTGGCAGTAGTTACATAAACGTATTAGGGTCTAATCCTGCTCTTGCAGGGCTTCCTAAAAGCAGGTCAATTTTAAAGAATCGACGTAGTCCTATTCTCATTGCCGTAAGGTTTATTATCAGATACTTTACTCGATGACATTGTATTAAGTAATTGTAGAACGTGTGACAAAATATACGGAAGGTTATACTAAAAAGCATGGTACAAGTAAATGTTAGTCTCGTAATTGGTGTTTATCAGTTAATAATGCAGTTAAAAATTTATCGACTAGTCTTCGGGTTGGACTCGAACCCACGATCTTTTGCTAATCGGGCAACTGCTTTACCGACTAAGCTATTGGAGACCTTGGTTAGTCGACGAATTTTGTTAGTGCTTTTTTCTTCGCCGTGGGCCGATGATAGTTTCATCAATATTATAGATATGTAAGGTCGGCCAAGAAAGTGGTGTACCAGTTTTGATTTAGATTCCTAGATAATGAAAATTTCAACAAGTTTCATACCAGATATTATCATCGAAAGAGATGCATAATAAATATAGGTCACTAAGTGCATGACATTTTAACCTTTATTTATAACCGGATAAGACATTACTTGCTACCAAGGAAATTCAAATGTTTCTAAACTAAAGCAATATAAACTCTTTAAATAGACAACCGATTTTACTTGAAAAATACCACTATCAATTGATATTTTGACAAATTATTATGTTTATTTCTTGTTGCTACATAGTTAATTCGATTTTCCGAAAATCAGTGGTTAATTCTTACTAATGCCCAATTATTGCCCAATTTAATGACGGATTCAATATTAGTGCGATATCGAGAAATTTAAATATATCGTATACCGTTACCTTTTTTGAGTTTAGCTTATTTACCTACTATTTTGATATTCATCAGTTTTCTATTTTTATGTATTTTTTTAATTTTAGAGACGAAGTGTCCGTTTTTGGATTCGCCCCGAAGGAGATAAAGGAGTTTTGTTAGATCATAGAAGAAGTGGTCGTCACCCTGCTCTCTCCAATTACGACAGAGAATTTATGAGACGCGAATATGAAGCTAATGGTTTCATACCGACAAATCATTTCGTGGAGATGTTCGACCAAGAAAATGTATTTAACAGATGCTCATAGACTAGGTCGACTGAACTTCGCCAGAGAGCACTTGGAGTTTGATTGGTCTAATATAGTGTTTTGTGATAAAAAAAAATATTCAAATCGATTCAGCATGGGCGTTTACACATTTGGCGTTATAATTCAAAACGGTATAGAGATGATCATGTTATCCCAAATAGAGAATCAGGTCAAATTTGCGTGAATATTTGGGGCTGGATGAGTGCGGATGGTGTTGGAGAATTATGCTCTCTACCTCTTCGAGCTACAGCTGTAAATTGTATCGAAGTGCTTCAAAATGCAATGCTACCGACAGTCCGTAATGTTTACCCAGAGAATGAAGTGCCACAATTTGTTTTTGTTCAAGATACTTGTTCAATCCATAATGACTTAAGAGTAATACCGTGGCCAGCAAAATCTCCGGATCTAAATCCGATAGAAAATCTTTGGGGCCTCATGGTCCAAAGATGGTCGTATCAAAACGAAAGAACCAAACATGCTCTAGAGAGTTATTGAAATTCAATTTGGGAGGAAATGCGAAGAACCGATATTTGCTCCCGACTTGTTGGGTCAATGAGGTCTCGTCTTTTAGAGGTCTTAGAAGATAATGGCGGTTATACCCGTTACTAATTTTTCCCCTCCTCTTCTGAATTTGATCATATGGACTGCCATTTGACCATCGGTTATTACTGCTGTGCTGGTGTTCTTTGGGTTTTTGGGTGAAGTTGAATCTGAGTGAAGTCTATTTCACAATTACTTTTCAACCGAATCCAAAAAAACAGGATCTTTACAATTCGACCGTATAGTTTTAGTTTTATGAAATAAGTTAAGATATTTTGTTTTTTTCAACAATTCATTAAATTACAATTAAACTATTTTAAGCTTTTCTTTTGACATTTAACATTTTCCCGCCAGTGATATTATGACTTCATTGGTTCCATCAAAATATAACAAATTGTAAGCATCGTTATCAATCAGATGAAGATGGCACTAGAAGTTGTCAGATCTATCTGCAAGCGAAAATAATCTTTATCGCTTATGAATCTGCACCTTAGGGTGGTAAACCATATTTTTTGCACGTACCTACAAATATCGTGGTCTCGAGTCCCACCCGAAGACTGTCTATAAAATTTTAAATGCATTATTTACTTCAGAATAAATTACCGCAGTGTCTTAAGACAAAAGTCTGTGTGTGTTGCTAGTGATGACATACGGAACTTCGGTTCCGCCATGCCATGTTTCGACATGGCTGCTTACAATGTGCCGATTGAGGAGGCTCAAAGTCACCCAGAGAGCAATGGAGAGGGCTATGCTCGGTGATCGTGTCAGAAATGATGAGATCCACAGGAGAACTTAGGTTACAGACATAACCCAAAGGATTGCATGTCTCAAGTGGCAATGGGCAGGGCACATAGCGAGGAGAACCGACGGCCGTTGGGGCGGAAAGGTCCTCGATTGGAGGCCACGTACAGGAAATCGCAAATTCATATATGTAGTACCACTATACTATATAGTATCAGGTTTAAGATAAGCAAAGATTGAACTTCCCTTAGATTGGACTAAGCACAAGACCTCTGACGTTTCAGGGTAGGGTCTCTACTAACTACACAGAGTTCATGTCTATGATTTACTATTAGTATCTTACTTTATGGTCTCTACTAATTAAGCCAATATGTCAGTCCAACTTTCGCAGCAACTGGCCCTAGTTCGTAACCTGTTCGTGGCAAATCGGGACAGATACAAAAACCGTGGTCAGAAGGGAGAGTTTATGATGATGGACACAGAACAGCGGGGAATAATTTTGTCTTCATTATAAAGACTAATTATGATCTTGATCTTGTAAACAACGTTTCATATTGTAAATTTCTTTTCAAAAAACTTGAATTGATTGGTGACCTTTGGTACCGTGCTCGAATGGTCTTCAGATATTCCACACAATACCCACCTGTTGAAGTTATTAATACTTAAAGCCTTCGGTTTGAAGCTGGCAGAGCGCCAGAACGAGTACCATGTGGAAAATTGTATAAGTTACAGTGGAAACTTGCTCGTATTCGATTTGCACTTAATTTGAAATTCTTGTTCTTGATTTATCAAACACAGTATACTCTGTGAATTTAATACAAATATACGATAAAAACAATGCAAAAATGCCAAGAACAACACATAAGTCTTTTATGGGGTCAACTATTTTAAATCTGTTAAACTTAAGGTGACAGGTAAGGCACCCTGGCGACGCCAATCGATTTTAATTTTTAGCTACAACCTCCGTTTTTGTACGCGAAAAATTGATTTACGCCACAAGAGTCCGCTTTTGGCGTTCTTTTTTCTTTTGATTGCCGAAAAATAAAATACAACATATAAAATGTAAAACCATTATTGGCTGTTAGTTTAATTTAATTATATATAACTAACAATAAGAGCTGTGGTTTTTGTAATAAACTAAAATAAAATTAAATTTATTAACAGAATTTTTTAATATTTCACTCTGACTTCGAGATAGGTAGCCCAAGCACCTGTGTCACGGATATCAGAATCAACATTTTACAACAGATTACAAATATATACATATAATACTTTTCTTTTGTAAATACACACTTATAATATATAGATAACATCATCATCATCAGCCCATTTAAGTCCCCACTGCGGGGCACGGGCCTCCCTCAATCACATGAGGGGTAATTGCCATACTCACCACGCTTGGCAGACGGGTTGGCGAGGGTTTTGATATAAATGCAGAGTTTTCCTTCTCTGGGTGCTGATGATCATGCCAGCAGCTTTACCTTAGTCGCCTTTTACGACACCTCGGTAAGAGTGAGGGTGGCCTATTCTACTCCGCCACACGGTGACACACATAGATAACACCCAGACTAATTCAAACAGATATGTTCATGCACACAAATGTTTGTACTGTGCGGGGATCGAAGATGCAACCCTTGCACCAGAAGCAGCGTTCACTACCACTGCACTGTTCCAAGCGGGTCGTCACATGTGTTGTAAAATATTTTGAAATAAAAAAAATATATATCTGAACAATAATTTTATTATAGTTTTACTAAAATCCACAATGTGGTGAATCTAACATAGATCCTTTTCTTTCTTCGAGCCCCTTGCTAAATAAAAGTAAAGTTTCATGGAAGAATGTTTAAAACAAATTCCTTTGTAAAATAATCCGGCAATGAAGGTTCATGCGGAGTGAAAAATGGCGTTACAGGATAAACCAAATTGGATCCCGTTCATTCACGCTACCATAATGAAATATGGACCGAAAATTACTGAAACGATGGTGATAATTTAATATATTCAGCTAGTAAAAGCATTATTCCCTTTATTCGAAAGAATTTCAATGATGAATAAAGATGGACTTTTTAAAGCGGGTAGCGAATTAAAGTGAGATCCATTTACGGCCATTGTCATATACCCCAAACGTTCGGCACTGTATGAATTTAGCTTACAATTCTGCTTTTTTAGCCGACTACCTTGTCTGTTGTAAGTAATATCTTTGGATATGGTCATTGATGTGCAAGAGAATGAATGAATAAACTTTTATTGCACTCAAAACCGTAGCAGACACGCCTCGCTTCAGCAAGAATGGGCCGGCTCAACCGATGTTATACCACGGCCTCACAGAAAACCGGCGTGAATCAGCATTGTGCTGTGTTTCGCTGCGTGAGTGAGGGTACTGGAAGCCCAATCCGGGGGAAAGGGGGAATTGTTAGCAGCGCACTTGTGACTCCACTGGTGTCGCGGGTGTCTATAGGCGGCGGCAATCGCTTACCATCAGGCGATCCGTATGCTCGTCTGCCACCTATCACAAAAAAAAACAGTGTGAAAAACTTAGCAGAGAATAAAAGGTTTCTTTCTTTTATAGGAAATCTTAATCTAATCGTCCTCGCACCGGAAACGCGTTTGCTCACTTATTGGTGCAGCGGATGTCCATAACATGAAATTCACCCAACGGTAATAGCATCCGGGGCCTTTCGATTTTGCCACTACGCCATAGGTGGTATGGGTGTACAATCACTACGAATGCTTAACGGGGACGGTATTCAGACATCTCACGAATGGAGAATTGACATCAAAAAACAGATAGCATTCTCTACCAAAAATCTTAACTAACGAAAAAATATTATAATATATCTGTTGACTACCATAGAATAATTTCTACAAAAATAAAGCGCGACTAAGATGCGTATTTAAACATAAAGAGGCAATAAGAGATTCTTTTATTTAAATAAATCTGCAAAACAATATATTATTTCATACTTTGCGTGACGTTGTTACTGTACTGGGCGAGATATTTTAACAATGAGGCGCCCAATCTTTTGTTATAAATATACATTGATCCACCAATAACATCTGTTAGAGATTACATGGTAAACAGAAGTCATGTGATTCGACCAGTTTTGCTAATATTTTCATATACCTAATAAACATTTTGCTCACGAATTTACCATCATCGTTTCAAATGAACTCAAAAACTGTTGATTTTGTATCAAATCCAAACTCAAATAATTTTATTTCAGAGATTACATCCATATTATGTTAGTGTGACAATAACTTATGGTAAATCTATTGTTATATAAAAATAATTAATAAAATAAAATAAAATAAGTTTTGATTTCTTTCTGCAAAGAATGACGATCATGAGAACGGGTATGTTCCCGTGACAGCCACTCTCCGCAGAAAGAAATTCCAGAGCGGTGATGTCCATCGATCGGCTAATGTTTTAAGGATGCTGCTGGGACTGTCTCTAAATCGAGTGATCAGGGAGTTTGTTTTTTTGCGGACGCGGGCTTCAAACCCATCTGTTTGGTGCCGTATCAACGTATGGTTCAACAGTAACGGGCATAATGAACCGTAAATAAAGATCTTTATTCACGCATACTTTGTGTGTGTTAAGGTCAACGATATTGGTAAGGTAATTGTCAAAAGTCCCTTTTGTACAAGTTGCTAATGAGTACCTACTTTAAGGATAGTACTAAAAATTGTTTGAGACAAACTTATGTACAGCTGTACCATGTTTATAAGTTACATCGGCAAAATTCATCTACGCAGAAGAGCAAGTTTTATAACGATTGCTAAAGCAGTTGAAATACAGACTTTATTGCGTTACGTTAGGATTAAATACAATAAATCCAGAGAGGAGTTCTATCTCTATCTTAACCGAACTTGCGCCGAATATGGCGCTGAAGCATCAACCAATAAGAAATTGTAATTTGTGGCGCGAGTAAATGGAGCGTTGTGATTGGTTAGGACTTTGCCGCAATTTTCGAAAATAAGACTTCTGCGCAGGTACATTGGTGTAATTTATAAAATTGGTAAAATTGTAATGATTTTTTCTTGAAAGTAAGATTAATCTTGATAATTGCTAAAAGCGGTCGCTTTTAACAATTATGGAGATTATTGTTACTTGTAGGAAGGAATTATTATATAGGTGGGTCGCAAAAAATTGCTAGTCATTTTCTCAAAGTATTTGTTGCCCACTTTATAAAAAAATATCTTCACATCAATCAATAATAGATCGCGGTGCTGCCTTGAAACTGTAAGTTTTTCAAAATGGTCAGTAGATTTAAAGTGAAGTAACTGTTTTACTCGAAATAAAGTCTCGTGGCAGTCGGTGTCACATTTTTTTATGTGATAGGTAATAGCGATTGCCGCCGCCAATGGACACCCATGACACTAGTGGAGTCAGAAATGCTTTGCCAACCTTTAAACCCCCCTTTCTCCCGGATTGGGCCTCCGGTACCCTCACTCGCCCAGCGAAACACAACACAGTGCTTCATACAAAATCAATCTTAAAAATACCCTACCATCTGCCGCGAGTCCTTGCGCTTTGTATAAGTACTTTCGTTACAAGGGTGACGAATAGCATAACAATAACTAACAATTTCACATGAATAGTCCTTCATAAACAGCTGAGTTGATTGCTTTGTTCCTGTACGTTGACCTGAATGTTAATCATATGGTTAATGTTCATTAAATAAGCCCGCACTACCGTGGTGCAATCATAAATTGCATTGTTTACTATTTAGGATAGCGTTATAATTGAGATAACAAATAATATTGAAATAGAGGAATAAAATTTACATGTATTTTGCTAATACTGTTAATAATCCTCTAACCGATTAAGGCTTCTGCTGCCAACCTCAACGATCAGCCACGAACGCAGGATATACTATAGTGCTCAAGTGTGTGTGCAAACACAAGTGCACTTTATTTTCCCTTAGCCTCATATTTCGATGGGACACCAGCGTGACACGACCGGAGAGGGATTGGGCGCAGGACCAACGGCTTAACGTGCAAGACCGCCAACTTCCAGACTCCGGGCTGACACTAATAATTTCTTACCGAAAACTAAGGTACAAATTTTTGCCAAATTTGCTAGTGACAGACAGAATGTGATCGCCAAACTAAATAATAGAGACAAATGGAAACAGATCGAGGCAGCACTTACCATAATTTATACCATACCATAAAAAATAAACGTATAAACGTATTTCTATTAGAATAATATTAAGTTTATGTTGCCATTATTGTTTGGAAATTATAATAATTACATAAGTCCTCTTTTCGCCGCACCATTGTCCTTTCTACATGACCCAAAGGTTGACTGGTAGAGAATGCCTCGACTAATTTTTTCGACTAATTTCGAAAAGTCGTAGAACAAAATAATGTTGTTCAGAATGGTTGGTAGAACACGTGGTTAAAGGGATGTAAATGTCCACAGATACACCTGTATACCTAGTCAGGAAGCGATAATATGGTAGCTCGGTGCATAAGAACTCGTCTTTCATATAGAGGGTCGTGGTTCGAATCCGAGCATGCACCTCTGGATTTGGTGATTGCATATTTCTACTAATAACTCGGTGGTGAGGAAAAACATCATGAGGAAACCTGCACGTCTTCCGAAACGACGGATAGTTTCCATCCATCGTTTCTCAAAATTGTAAATAACTACAATATTAGAGATAGTTATTTTGAACATGTAACCGTGATCCAATTGGTCTGCTTTCCCTGTATAAGGGTTGCGAAGGTCAAAAGGTAGTCATCATCATCATCGTCAGCCCATTATAGTCCTTACTGCTGGGGCACGGGCCTCCCTCAATCACATGAGGGGTAATTGCCATACTCACCACACTTGGCAGACGGGTTGGCGAGGGTTTAGATATAAATTCAGAGTTTTCCTTCTCTCGGTGCTGATGATCATGCCAGCAGCTTAGTCGCCTTTTACGACACCTCGGTAAGAGTGGGGGTGGCCTATTCTACTCTGCCGGGGACCATACGGCAATAGGTAATACTTCATTGTAATTACCAGACTTCCCGAATCCGGGATCATGGTCCAAGTGTACCCGGACTCAGAAGCGACAGCTTTAAATGCAACTAGAAATGGACAATACGACAAAAAAACATTTTCTGAAATGAAAAATACTATTTCTAGATTAGACTGATATAGAAACTTAATAAAAACAATTTCAGAATTTTCAAACAGATATTTAAGGAGACAACAAATAAAATGTAAAAATCCTCCCGTGACGTCATCACTCGGCATGATAAATTTTTAATGCTTTTGCGCACGTTGATTAAAAAAAAGTAATATCTCTGATCATAAAATGACAAGACAAAATAATGACAGTGACAATAAGTATCTTAAAGTCACCTAAACTTTTTTTATTGGACATATAGCACCGACATTACAAAACGTTGAGCCTCAGGACTACGTCACTTCCGGAATATTAATTAATTATTTTAAACATAAATATTTTAATATAAACACACGTTTAATGATAATATTGTAAATATGGGTGATCTTTTTTCTCTTTCTCTATTCGAAAAGCGTATAAAAATGTTTTTATTTGCCGTATTGTCCATTACACGCTAAGATGAAGAGGAACAGTGCCATATTGTTAATATAGACAGGCGCTGCACATAATGTACTCTCAAGTGTTAATGCTAAGGATATATCAGAGCGGGAAACACCAACGCCCTAATCCAATCGATGGCAGCTCCACTGAGCTCCCATCGATTCGATGCCCCCTTATACACTTATAAGGGGGCATCCATAAATTACGTCACACGAATTTCATGCTTCTTCCCGAGCATATGCTTTGTGATATGAGCAAGCGCGCGTTGAAAATGTTTGAATGCACTTGTTTTGTCTTTTTTTATGTGATAGGGGGCGCAAGAACAGACCAATCACCTTCTATGTATGTGGCAATAATTGCCACATAGACAGCCGAGACTTGAGTAAAATTACTAGTGCACTGCAGACTTTTAAAAACACATTTTACCACTTTGAGAGCGTCTGAACTTCTGCGTTTTATATAGAGTTGTCTAGATGGCCCTATACTCTGACTGAGGTTTTCTGACGACTGAAAATTTTGGGCATCTCTGTCATAAATTCCGATCGTCTCATGGTAAGTGTCGGAAAATTATCAAGGCACTTCCAAATACCAGTTGACGTCACGAACACTCCACAACATTAAGTAAACAAGAAGTACATGCCAACATTGTGTTTACGTAGTTCAATGAAGTGATAACACTATCAGCACTTGCCTAAGGCCTCTATGACTAAGCATAAGCTTGCGTGTGATAACAATAATAAGTAATACCTGTAACGTATGTAGATACATACCCCCTTGGCTTACGAAAATGCTTTATTTTTTATTTAAATATTGACTGTGATTAACACAGCAAGCAAC
The DNA here is from genome assembly GCA_019059595.1 of Marasmia exigua. Taxonomy (NCBI): domain Eukaryota; kingdom Metazoa; phylum Arthropoda; class Insecta; order Lepidoptera; family Crambidae; genus Marasmia; species Marasmia exigua. The sequence goes on from CM032463.1 coordinate 22,354,548, forward strand.
CATAAAAAGCGCTTCTTATTATTTGAGGTCTTGGGACCGATCGTTTGCCGAGTAGTCACTGCGACAATATCTGATATATTGTAACGTCCGCTCTCTCCAGCCATTATGATCTTAGATTCGATGGACTAATCATTCCCCGAGGACATATAGTAGCTACCCAGAGGGTTTATTTACGAACACTCGACTTAAAAGTGAAATTGGAGATTTCTTACATTGGTCCATATAAATATTTTATTTGACTTCAGTGTCAAATTCATGAGAGTAGACCCTCAAGACTCGGCTCCTACGAAAAGAATATCCAAGCGAATCGAAAAGAGCATGTGCAGGGGTGTGTAGTCTTGTCTATCAAAAAGGCACTTGTAATAACAGAGATCTTATTTAAATCACTCTAAACTGTTTACAATGGAAATGCGCTTAAAAGATTCCCTTCGGAACGTGTCGCAATAATTACCAATTTTGCAACAAAGTTCAATTTGCACTCGAGAGCCGCGTCAAACGGCCTGTGGTTAGCCGATGCAATACCGGAATTAGGCTTTTAGGGCGAGAAATTGCTTAATCAAGTGTTTTCCGAAGCAGAACCAGAACCAGTGATTAGAAATAGTGTTGATGGCGGCTCTAATTAGTCTGCAGATTTCTTAATTCCTGATTCGATCTTGCAGAGATCTCTACGATTCACTTCATGCATACATTACACTTCTACAGTGGTCAACTTGTTGTACGAAATCACAGTTCTTTTTAATTTTGACTTGATCTGTACTTGATACCTGAACAATATTTATGTATAAAAGTAAAGTATAACTGTCCCACTGCAGGGCAAAGGCCTCCATCATAGAAATCAAATCATCGCTACTATGATGGGATGGCTTAATCATCACGCTTGCCAAATGCGGATAGGTGATCACAAACCCGAGCTATGTTCGAAAAATTCTTAACACACTTTTTGCTTGACCCAGGAATAGAGCCCAGGACCCTGAGATCACGGGCCGGTACTTAAACCACTCGACCAACAGGGCGTCATTCTCCCATTTATGTGTACTGGATTTTAAATAATAATTATTTGGATGTTATTAATATTTTGAAATCGCCTCTCCCAAGCCTAAGTTGGGTGCCCGACAAAGTCCATAAAACTGTTCCTATTGAAACATCTTTTGTACACTATGGTTTTGCAATCTATGTAAACTAAAGCTTCGGGTAAGTGTGGAATTTGGCATTTTACATATTCCAAATAATACTTGTGTATCCAGTCAAGGTCATAACGAGATCTGTTCTACATCTCACTAAGGTTTCCTTTAAAGTGATGTAGATCTAATAACAAAAGTCTAATGGGCGGAGACACATCTCATCTGAGATTGTAGCTGTTTTTCTGCGGCTCACTGAAGGGGTGTTGGACTAAAACACTTGCCTAGGGTTGTCAGTACGAGTAATTTATTTGGGAAAATTAATTATCTATCGAATAGTTCAGAAATGGTTTCTAATAAAAGGGTTAGAATCAAAGGTATAGGTAGAAATAATGATATATACCTACCCAAAAATAAAAATATCTGCGAAAAAAAACCGCGTTCAAAAACGCCGTCTTTGGTAAAAAAATTTCTCGAGTGTACTGTTATAAAATGTTATTTGAAGAGGATAAAGTGTTAATAATATAATTTTGCACTTTTTGGTTCGTGGTTTTTCAAGGCGGCTTTTTTTACAGAAAAAAAAAATTTTTGGCAAATCAGTTCATGAATGGCAAAGTAATCGGCGAACAAACAAAAAAAAATACACATGTAGAATTGAGAAACTCCACCTTTTTTTGGAAGTCGATTAAAAATATAATTGATTTGTAGCAAAATGTCCTTACATGACATGTCACTCAGGGAGAAGAACAGGCTTCTGGTCGCTGAGCGGAAGATTTTGCGGAAAATTCTCGAACGTGTCCCTAGGCCTGTTGGTAGTATGCGGCTTCTCAAAAATTCTGAGATTGAAGAGCTTGTGGAAGAGCCAAATATAATCGGAGAAACAAAAGCTCATAGACTCCGATGGCTGGAAAGGATGGGAGAGGATCGCAGTGTCGCCGGCCGGACCGCTCGACGACCGGTTGGCCGCCCCAGATATGGCTAGGATGATGTCGTGCAGAAAGATCTAAATGTCAGAGACTGGCGTGAAAACGCGAATGAACGGGACCAATGGAAGAGTCTTATTTCGGAGGCCAAACACTATTTTGGGTCGCTGAGCCATTAGTGGAAGTAAGTAAGTATAATATCCTCCGGCCGATATGATCAACACAAGTGAAGTTCCTTTATTCCCTCACTATCACATCCAAACGAAATGGGACATCAAAGTGACACCATCCGGAAAAAGCGCTGTTAGCTGGACCAAAACGGCCTAAAGAAGCATAGCTTATAGCGATGAGTATGTCGCGCGAGTTGGTAACAAGAGCTAGGTCACCTATTCTAGCTCAGTCTCGTTCAATTCATATCTTTAGTTTAGTGTTTCATTGGCGAGCTAGAGCGAGTCTGCAGCGCACGAAAAGAAGAGAAGAGACGAGTATAAGAATAGAAGACAGATAGCAATATCTGTCCTACGCACGTAGAGTTGGAGAACTTAGACAATTAAGCTCTCCAACTCTACGTGCGTATTCATTGAAATTTCATCTACAATATTATAGAGTTAAGGCACATATTACATGTTTATTAGTAATTTTGGGCGCGAAAGCATACATGATTAGTTATTATAAGTATTCAAATTTATATTGCTATCAAAATTAGGCGCTTATTTATGATACAAAATGTTGAACGCGAACAAAATTAAATATATTTTTACCTAATTTATGTTACCTAGTGACATTTTTAGTAATTGAATTAGTCTATGAGTTAAGATTTGAGATTTAAATAACCCAAGAGCTACTATAGTACACTAAGCTAATTGAGCTACTGAGCTAGAAGAGCTATATAGCACTTGACTCCTGGGTAAAGAGCTAAATTTCTCATGGCTAATATATTAACCTCTATATTTTGATTAACATCTTCACTATTTTTAAAGCAGTAAAATTTAATTACAATTTCTTGCTTATATGTAAACCGAAAAAGCGAAACACTAGCGCGATGTAATCGACGCCCAGCGCCATCTATTAGTAAAGCTTAAAACTAATCTTCCAAAACGAAGTGAGGGCGGGCCATCATAAATAAAGCGCTGTCATGCTTTTGAAGTAATTGTATTGTCTTTTGGCATGGTTCACCTTTTATGTCTTGAGATAATAGGTAATTTTCTTTCCGTAAAAAATCTTGCTGACAAAAATAGCTTGAGTTTCTCCGTACCTACGCAGCCGATGTAATTAATTTGCTCTCCATAATGAAGACATCATTAATTTCATTAAGACACATTAAGGCGCTCTTAAAAATGGATGGATTATACTCTAAGTAACAATTAGGCTTGATTTCGTATGAAAGATAAACGTAAAATTTTTCACCTAATTGGGAAAGAATAAACACCTACGCGCCAACATTTTACCTAGTTAGAACTTTTTTCTTGTGCTATCGAAGTACGATTGATGTGAAATGCAGGGATATTCTTAACACGACCAACAGAGGTCAAGCAAGGGTTTTTTCATGCAGGCTCGCCATCTGCCAAAGTAAAACCACAACGGCGTACGCTTCATCACCTTATTAAGGTGACGGGTAGGGCACACTAGCGACGCCGATCGATTTTAATTTTAAGGGTAGTTATAATAGACAATCATGGTCATAATATGGTCATATTAGCCGCAGAACTGACAGCCGTTGGAGCCGTAAAGTCCTTGAGTGGAGACCGCGACTCGGTAAGTGTAGTGTAGGACGCCCTGCGACAAGATGGGATGATGACATTCGAAGGCTAGCTGGTGTGGGCTGGATGAGAGTGGCCGAAAATCGGGAGCAGTGGCGTGCATTAGGGGAGACCTATGTCCAGCAGTGGACGAGTGTGGGTTGCTGATGATGATGAATAGACAATGGATGAAAATGTTGGTAAAATCTTATAACTACCTATGTATACATGGTTAAACTTAGGTAGGGTAGGGCATACTAGCGACGCCAATCGATTTTAACCATTTGTGCATGGTTATTTAATAAATAGTATAAGTGTTTGCCGATAGGTTGTAACCCCATTTTTTTTAAAATAGATCCGGTTTAGTAGCTGAAAATTGGCGTCGCTAGTGTGCCCTACCCGTCACCTTAAGTAATATCGTGGGAAACTAGTAACGTAGCTTAAGTTCCAAGTTGGAGAATACTTTGACCTTCGATTAACAAGTTACCGCACTAACATATTAATATCAAAAAATGTGAGGGTGTCCGAATATTCACAGCCCGGCCCCAGCAGACGACGCCGTGCTCCGCCAGTCCGCTCGTGACCACGGCTGCTGTAACGTAGCCGAAACGTCGAGCCAAATATGTAAGTACACAATGTTGTTTCACATAATAAATATCGTGTTAATCCCCGTATTGATACATTAAAGATACCGCACTATTTTGGTGCGTTGTGGTTGCACACATGTGACATGACGACCGCGGTATGGTAAAGCAAAGACTAATTATGTATTTTTCCATAGTCATAAACCCCACAGGTGTGACTATACGTCACACCTGTGGGGTTTATGACCGCGATTGGCCTAAATAGGCCTCTTAAAGGTTTTTGTTAGTGCGCGCGTGCCTATTTCTACCACTAGCTATATCTAGAGGTAAACATCATGACCAAATCTGCACGTTTCAGATAGTTTCTGAAACATGTAACCATGATCCAGTTGGTCTGGTACAGGGTTGTGAAAATCAGACGGCAGTCGCTACATTGTAACATTTATTTTACCAGACTGCGGAAATCCTGGATCATGGTCTAAGCTTAGGGCGCCGTAACGACATTTATGGGCGCAACCGAGAATTACTTGCTGAGTTGAGAGAGTGTCCGACTCAGTGCCAGAGAGTTATTGGCAAAAACATAATCATATATTTCTAGTGGGCAACAGCGTGGCACAACCCTAAATCGAGGGTGTTAATTTAAAACTACTAAGGGGGGATGCAGCCTCTCGAAGGGGATTGTAGTGTGGGTATAAAGCTGTATGTACACGGTACACATTCCGAGCAACGTATTTTACGTAACTACTATCAGCGTTTATTAGCAACTTGGTAGAAGTGGCTAGGTACAAGATATCTTATCTATTTAGATGGCGATGAAGGAGAGAAAGTAAAGAAAGTGAAATCAAGCAAGTACAGTCAGAAAAAATAATAATACTTGCGACTCCACTGGTGTCGCGGGTGTCCATGGGCGGCGGCAATTGCTTACCATCAGGTGATCCGTCTGCTCGTCTGTCACTTATCATATAAAAAAAATATATCATATAAAAAAACATAACATAACAATTACGACAATTAGTAAGTGATGAATTGTATTGTGTATGCACACAACATTTATTATCACCACACACTCGTAGGTAGACATACCTACATAACTATAATTAATCAAGAAAAAAATCGAAGGAATTAGCACGATATTTATTATGTGATACAACATTGTGTACTCACATATTTTACTCACACACAGACACATCACACACCCACACAAAACACATCACATAATAAATATCGTGTTAATTCCCGACTTGATTAATTATAGTTATAATGCAACGCGAAAATTTTAAAACTATATAACTACATAATATTAACAACGTTGCAAGTAAAACAAGGGAACATATTTAAATATTACTTTCATGTGAATTCAAATGCTGATGGACTTCACACATTACCCTTAACTCTGATTTTTGATTATGTGGACTAAGCTGACTGACAGATGATAATGTGTCATCTCCTTCCTTTTTGCTACTTTTGACAGACGCAAAATGTCAAAATGTATAAGAACTTGACATTTGCTTCTGTCAGTTTAGTCCACATATTTAAAAATGTAAGGACGTTGAGTATATATGGACTCAAAGGACGTATCATCACCATCATCATAACTTCAACCAATAGACGTCCACTGTTGGACATAGGCCTCCCCCAATGTTCTCCACACAGATCGGTCCAGTGCCGCCCGCATCCAATGGAATCTCTCGACCTTCACCAGATCGCCGGTCCACAGTGTGGGGGGCCTGCCACAGCCTCCAACTTTCTGTACGTGGCCACCACCATAGGACGTATGGAGTCTTCTAAACATTGTAAACACGCCGCTATTTTAATAAAACAAACACGTTTTCACTGGTAGAGACTGGATTATATCCAAAATTGATATTCTAAGCCTGATGGCTCAAGTTTCGAGTTTGCCTTTGTAAATTTGATATTTCCAGGTGGCTTCCAACTTACAATTAATCCTTTCCGTAGCAAACGAGAATATACCTGTCGCATCCACACGAAGGAGACACACAGCGAGCGTGAAAGTGAGGGCAAATCCGATTCGGTCGTAACGTAAGTTCGTTGTAGGCTACTCAATAGATGTCGTAGATTGTATGTTCAATCATAGATACTATACAGCGTATTTCTAATCACATTTTGCATAACTTAAATTGAAGCTATAAAGTGTTCTTTTACTGTATTTTTTGCGTAAATTGATTTGAAACAGGTATTTCATATAAGGTACGGTAACTTTAAAGATACTTAGAAGTTAAAATTACAATAGTAATTTTAATTAAAAAAAAATATGCTTTAAACAAAAATTTTGGCATTTCGTTCTGAGAACCACGCAATTTTTTTTCTGCTACGGACTCATCCTCGATGCCACCAACCATCATAATCATCATCAGCCCATTTATGTCCCCACTGCTGGGGCACGGGCCTCCCACAATCACATGAGGGGTAATTTCCATACTCACCACGCTTGGCAGACGGGTTGGCGAGGGTTTTGATATAAATGCAGAGTTTTCCTTCTCTGGGTGCTGATGATCGTGCCAGCAGCTTTACCTTAGTCGCCTTTTACGACACCTCGGTAAGAGTGAGGATGGCCTATTCTACTCTGCCGGGGACCACACGGCCACCAACCACTTCTCATCTAATGTCTAAACACTCACAATGGAACATAAAAGCCAACATTTTACTAATAAAATGTTGTTTTTTTTTCCATGATCAGAAGCTGCGTTCTGAATAATTTAAGGGTTGGTATTGCAATCGCAAATTAACATTCTACACACACTGAACTTTCCTATCATGACGGATTATGGTATCCTGATGTGTGACTGCCTGTACACAACTATCAAATTACTGCCCCTTTGCTGTTGTATTTATATAAGTTTGTCAATGTATTCCAAATCTATTATTGGCTGTAAGCAGTATATACATTTTAAATAGTATAATTAGAGAGCTGTAGATTTTTAAAAATAAATAAAAATATAAATAAATACAATTACATATAGTAGACATATTTTTTTATAACTAGCATTTTTTTTGCACTTAAACTTTTTTATCTTGTGTTTAGGCAGAAATCGAACCCACATTCTCTACATTCTGGGTGGCTATTATACCTGTTATTTACTTAGATACATCTACATTCTAATGTCAGAATTTGTTCTGTCTAAAGTTTTGTATTGTAAACGCCAAATGGTATGGCGCCCAGGCTGAGCATTCAGAGCACGCCGGTATTTCACGCCGCCATGCCACACCGCGGCACCGCCACAAACCGGTTCTCGTCTAGTGTTTATTAAAGGCATTTAAAGGGAGATAATTACGGAGTGCGTTGATATTAGAGCGGGAGCTAAGGACAAACATTTGACACGATAATGTCAATAAATTATCTATATTTGAAATATTTTGAACAATAAGAAAGCTGGAGAATGTTAAAACAGACAGTTTTTTATGTGTTAGGTGGCAGACGAGCAGCGAGACGGATCACCTGATGGTGTGTGTGTGTGTGATTGCCGCCGACCATGAACATCCGCAAAACCAGTGAAGCCATAAGTGTGCTGCCAACCTTTAAGCCCCCCTTTCCCCCAGATTGGGCCTTAGGTACCCTCATTCACGCAGCGAAACACAGCGCAGTACTGCTTCACGTCGGTTTTCTGTGAGGCCGTGGTACCACTCGTGCGTGCTAGGAGCGTGGGTCTCCTACGGTTAGACAGTGCATCGATATTTACTTCTTGTAGCAGTAATTCAGTTGTCAGTGCGGTAAATAAATATTGTTTTATTTCTTTTGTTTATTCGTTTCCTTTTTTTTTAGAATAGCCAGACATTTGGCCACAATCTCACCTGATGGTAAGTGATGATGTGGCCGAGGATGGATCATGCCTGTCTAGTAACAGCTTATACACTCTTTTCTTGAATAAGTTCATATCATAGCGTTTAGGGAACACATCTTCCTTGCATGCATTTGTTGTAGGTAGAATAAGGTACTGTCAAAGTTCAATATTTTTTTAAGTGATATGTGGAAAATGGACCAAAATCGTCACCCAGTGCCCACCGGACGAACGCCTACAACGGAGCTTACCTGAAAAGTGATGGAGTGATAATCTTAACAACTTTTCACCTGATTGGCCTCAGATGGCGCTGTATACATAGAGATCAACGGAGGAATGCGGGGGAGCCTTTTGCCGAGCAGTGAGATCATAGGCTAAGTAAAAAAAGATAGCAGTCAAATCACCTAATATAGTAATAGTAATCGATCAATCGAAATCAAATCGGAATAGTAATCGATTGCCGCCACCAATAGACACCCTTAGCAATAGTGAAGTCACAGTTGCGCTACCAACCTTTAAACTTCCGGATCAGGCCTCCGCGCCGGTCGCGCACTCACACGACGAAAGCACAGGCAGTTGCTGCTTCACGCCCTAACTACCGTCGAGCCGGCCCATTTGGCTTCGCTCTCCCACGGTCGTCCCAGATCGAGGTGGGAGTCGCTACGCACCGATCCACACATCAAGTTTATATCCCGAAAGTGCTCTCGTAGTTTGTGCAAAAAGTAAGGGTAGATTTTGGAATCGTGCATGGTTAATTGTGGCGCTCTCTTGTTTTGGAGGCTAAGACTGTTCAGGTCGCTAAGTCGAGGAGTAAGTAAGTAAAGTAAAGATTTTGAACCCCAGCTCTCCGGCTATATCGTCCGAGACGCAATAATTTATGATTGACAGTAATCGATATGCGGGAACGATGTGCAATGTAATGGAGTATGTAAGATCTTATGTTGTAACAGATTTTTTGTTGTTTCATGAAAGTAAATAGTCCTTTTTTGAATCACTATACATGCCGCTTACTTATATTTTGAGCGATGGTAGCTGAGTGGTTCAGCACGTGCCTTCCATCCTTCCTGGTTCGAATCCTAGCATGAACCTTTGGATTTTTCAAATCAATGTGTTTTTTTCTACCACTCCGGTGAGGAAAACATCGTGAGGATACCTGCACGTTTTAAATAGTTTCTGAAACGAGTAGCCATGATTCAGTTGGTCTGTCTCCCCTATAAAAGGTAGCGAAGGTCAGACGGCAGTTGCTTCATTGTAATTACCAGATTCCCCAAATCCTGAATCATGGTCCAAGCGTATCCCTGGCTCCAGAGTAATAGCTTAGGACGCAACCGGGAATTACATACTAAAATGAGGAGGAGGATATGTCTGTAATAGTATAAGCTTACAATAAGGATGAGATAAAAACTCAGTGATAAATCAGACCCTATGCGGGCCCGAGATAAGAGTCAAACGCACTCCAAACCTATATCAAAAACACATTAAACCCTCCTCTAAGCCGTCATCGAACAAAAACATACGATACAACGAGGCCATGCGATCCGAAATACCTAGTAAAATGTAGATTATGGGCAAATCAAGAGAAGAGCGTATTCTATTTTAAAAGGCCGGCAACACATTAACGATTTTTATGATTTCTGATTGATTACTTTCCATCAGGTGACCCGCTCGTTCCTTTGTCGCCTCTAGCATAAAAAAGCAAAGGTATATGTTTTTTTTTTATGCTAATACATAATTCATTGTGAATCGATAATTTAACTCTATAAATCGTTACGAAGCTCCAAAAACTTTGTATCGATTCCAACTAAAAATCGTACCTTAATTGGCCAACATTCTACCGATAGGTGGCTAGGCTCGATCGTAGTGATGACACACGAACTCATAGAAAACTGAAAAGCAGCGCCTGCGCTGTATTCCGCTGAATAAGTGTACTGGAGGGTACTTGGCCGTGTGGTCCCCGGCAGAGTAGAATAGGCCACCCTCACTCTTACCGAGGTGTCGTAAAAGGCGACTAAGATAAAGCTGCAGGCATGATCATCAGCACCCAGAGAAGGAAAACTCTGCATTTATATCAAAACCCTCGCCAACCCTTCTGCCAAGCGTGGTGAGTATGGCAATTACCCCTCATGTGATTGAGGGAGGCCCGTGCCCCAGCAGTGGGGACTTAAATGGGCTGATGATGATGAAGGGTACTGGAGGCCTAATCCGGGGGTAAGGAGAGTGTAATGTTTGGCAGCGTGCTTGTCACTCAGTGTTGCTGGTGTATATGGGCGGCGACAAATAATAAGTAATTAGCCTGCTTTTTACCAATCGTTGTTAAGATCATCATTCCATCACTTTATATACCTGATACCCCGTTGTCAGCGTCAGCCATGGGTGTCGGAAATAGATTACCATCAGAGAATCCGTCTGCTCATGAAGGAATAAATATATTTTTATTACACTCAAAATAAAGTATGAAAACTTAAAAACTAACATGACTCCCATGAAAAACAGCAAGAGTTCTGCTCCTCTGCCACCTATCACATAAAAAAACCTTCCAGGACACGCTTGTTGGTTTTGGAACCTTAACCAGTACCATCAATACATATTTTGTAATCAAGGCTTAATGAATTTACCGTTACTGAGGAACCATGACAATATACCACAAAACAGGCCCTCACTGAGCTCCTAGATAAATAGGCGTGTATCCATACTCCCTAAGAAAACACGATGAAACGAGAACCTTAGCATTAATCCTATGACACGTCGTAAACAATGCATGTTCCAAGTATTCAGAGATGTGTTATAGGTAGTACAATCGGGCATAGGACCAACGCGTTGGTCTTATGCCCGGCTCCAGTCGTGTCACACTCGTGTTCTATCGGAATATGAGGGTAAGGGAGTAGAAAGTGGTGGTTTTGGTACTTAAATAAATAATTTCAATTTCAAAGTGCACTTGTGTTTGCGCACACACTTGAGCATTATAATATATCCTGCGTAGTCTTAAGTTTTTATAGTTCATTATGAGTGCAATAAAAGTTTTTTTTGTGTGATATGTGGCAGACGAGCAGACAGATCACCTGATGGTGGCGACACCAGTGGAGTCACAAGTGCGCTGCCTTAAAACCTCCGTTTAAACCGTCATACTTTTCAATCCTTAGACGAAGGAACCAGACCAACTGAACTTATGGATGGCTCCTTTTCCCCCTAATTGGGCCTCCGGTACTCTAACTTACGCAGCGAAACACAGCACAGTGATGCAACACGCCGGTTTTCTATGAGACCGTGGCCGTATCACTCCGGTCGAGCCGGCCCAGTCATGCCGAATAAGTATGGCTTTCCCACGGTCAAATTATCATCATCATCATCATTTCAGCCAATAGACGTCCACTGCTGGACATAGACCTCCCCCCAATGTTCTCCACACAGATCGGTCCTGTGCCGCCCACATCCAATGGATTCCCGCGATCTTCACCAGATTGTCAAATTCATCATCATCATCCCATTAAGCCCATTTAAGTCCCCACTGCTGGGGCACGGGCCTCCCTCAATCACATGAGGGTAATTGCCATACTCACCACGCTTGGCAGACGGGTTGGCGAGGGTTTTGATATAAATGCAGAGTTTTCCTTCTCTGGGTGCTGATGATCATGCCAGCAGCTTTACCTTAGTCGTCTTTTACGACACCTCGGTAAGAGTGAGAGTGGCCTATTCTACTCTGCCGGGGACCACACGGCATAGATTGTCAAATTATATTCATTCAAAAATAGATAACCACAATAAAAATATTCATTTCAATCCCTACTGATTGCGTAAAGTAAGTAAAGCACAGGAGTGGATTTAACTTTTTATATACCTACGCTATAAGGTGCAAAAAATATATCCAATATTAAAAATGTGCACCAACTTAACCTTGACATTGGTTGAATTATCTGCGTCTTCACGGACGCAAAGTATATACATTCATTCAATATTAGAAACGCCGTACCTTAGTGGACATACAGAAATTCCTTTAAGAACCAATACTGGAAATCAATCCGCCGTGTGGTCCCCGGCAGAGTAGAATAGGCCACCCTCACTCTTACCGAGGTGTCGTAAAAGGCGACTAAGGTAAAGCTGCTTGCATGATCATCAGCGCCCAGAGAAGGAAAACTCTGCAATTATATCAAAACCCTCGCCAACCCGTCTGCCAAGCGTGGTGAGTATGGCAATTACCCCTCATGTGATTGAGGGAGGCCCGTGCCCCAGCAGTGGGGACTTAAATGGGCTGATGATGATGATGGTGATGACTGGAAATCCAATTCGAAACAAAAACACTTTTACTGTTCTTCAATTACTTTATCGATCCTGAAACTGCATAACGAGCTGCTCAAGACATTCCGGACCTTTCAATTTAAATTCTTTGCCGTCCCCGCTGCTTACCGAGAGCAGCAAACAATCTTAGCCGTCGGAATTCACAGTATTTGCCGCAAAGTGACTTAAAGTGGTATTATTATAAAAGTTGAATACATTTATTTGAAACGGTGCCATTTGGATTTTATTGACCATACCATTGACCACATAGTTATCTGTGATACTGATATTTAAAATGACGTCGAAACTGATATTCATTATTAATAACTTATTTAGTTTTAATTCTATTTGTATTTAGATTATTTTTACTTAAAATTGAATAACATATTATTGAGAACATAATTTACCTACCAAAAATATTTGACGACCCGTTTGGAACAGTTGTTGCGATCCCTGCCTTTGGTCCAAGGGTTGCGGGTTCGATCCCCGCACAGTACAAATATTTGTTTGCATGAACATGTCTGTTTGTATTAATCTGGGTGTTCTCTATGTATTATAAGTATATATTTAAAAAAAGTATTATAATATATATATATTTGTAATCCCACTGTTGATCCTGCCACACACCATAACACAGATGCTTGAGCTACCTCAAGAGCTATCAATGTAGGTGATATTGTGTAATATTTATAGTTATTTATATTATATTTATTTTAACATTAATAAAACAGTAATATGTTGCCAAACCAACTCAGCCATTAGGTGAGATAAATTGTTTGACTTTTACAAACCTTATTATAATACACATAACAAGTATATAATGCAGGTAAAAAAAAGACAATATTATGAAGGAGCTATATACGAAGGTATTTAAGTAGATAAGGTATTGTAGATTCTCAATTTATTTTTTTCCGAACAGGAGAAGAACTGGCGTAGCAAGAGATAAAATAATTGCCGATGTCACCAAAGTCTTGTGCATTAAGAACGCTCAGCTTGCTTCGCTCCACCCATCTTTGCTTCAGTTGCTTTTTAGAGATCTACAGTCAATAAGCAACCTCCAGCTTTTTGAACCATTTTCAGTTCTCTAAATGATTAAATTCAGACAGTTGATTTATAACCTCCTTAAATACTATTTCACTGGATTAGTATGTCCACGTGACGAGTAGATGGATCACCTAGTAGTATGCGCCTGGTAGAAGACATCCGCCACATCCGTGGTGTCACAAATGCGCTGCCAACCCCTGGTCTCCCCTTATTTTTGTTCTAATCCCGGAACATAGGAACACTGGGGATGTTTTAGATGATCCCTCGTTGGGCATCTAAAATATTTTTTCGATCAATGAAAATAGGTTATCCTATACGGTAGCAAGTAAAGTATCAGCCTGTATACTGTCCCATTGCAGGGCAAAGGCCTCCATCACAGAAATCAAGTCATCGCTACTATGATGAAGTTAGCCTTAATCACCACGCTTGCCAAATGCGGATTGGTGATCACAAACCCGAGCTATGTTTGAAAAATTCGAAACATACTTTTGGCTCGACCCGGGAAACGAACCCAGTACTTCGCTCTTAGTATGGGAAAAATACTTTAGCGTGTTTCGTTAGATGGATCTTGTTTAAAAGCAGATGAAGCTTGAAAATGCAATCAAGTAGGTGGTTCGGCGTTGTTTCGGTAGACGTCACTATGCATTTTTACATCGCGCTAGTAAAGCGTGTTTCCGAAATAATGACCTCCAGCCACCGACCCACAACGAGTAATTTTAAAAGAACGGTATGTAAACCAGAGATTCATAATAATATAATATGGTGAATTTTATTGATTAGCATATAAATGATTTCCGCTTCGAAGGTGGTGGTTTTACATAGCCGTTGAGTATTGATCGTTTTGCTCTAGGTGGCGCTAGCTCTGACTAGTTGACTGATGTCTGCCCCCCACACCCCTGCATCCCCCTCTGTACCCCCACCGACCCTGCCCCCGACCACGACTCCGAATCCTGCCCGCCCAGCAGGAAACGGAAGACGATGGCCAGCAATGGCTCGACGGGCTGAGAATCCGACTGAGGGAGACATCTCCCTCCACAAAAAATAGTTAAAACCTGAAAAAAAAAATACCAACAGCAAAAGAGCTCGCTGTGTACATCTCCCTCGTGACTGATCACAGCGACTACCCCCTTTCCCCCCTCCCTGACAGATTAGCGCGTTAGAGTCGCAGGCAGGCCCCATCGGGGTCGAAGACCGCCCTATTCGCGCATTGTCGGGAGGCCTCCTCTCCTAGAGGAGCGCATACACTGCGCCAAGAAGGCGCGAGATGCAGCCCGGGTAATGGGTCTACCCCGACACCCGAACCGCACACAGTGCGAAGATCCAATACGATACGATACTGATGCCTCTATCTTAGTATATTATATAAGTTACTTTTTGACTTAATAAAAACCACCAGAACAACAGGGCCATCCCATATATTTATAATTAAATTTACCTTTAAAAAACTACAACGGGTCGCATGGTATCGTCCAGTAATACAAGGCCCGATTCGACCAATCTTTATCCCTGGATAGATGTATGGTATAACGTCAGATTTGTATAGAATGACAATGCTATACCATAGATTTAGTATCGGAATAACATTGGTCCAATCGGCCCTTAACATTACCTGTAGCGAGTAGACTCAGCACAATCTACTGATACATGTGAAAGCCAAATTTATAGGTGTTTAATAATGTATTGTCTTTTTTTATGCTAGAGGCGACAAACGAGCAAGCCAGTCACCTGATGGAAAGCAATCATCGCCGACCATTGGCATCCGCGAAATCAAAGAGATCGCTAATGCATTGCCGGCCTTTTTAAAAAGGAGTACGCTCTCTCCTTTCACGAAAAATCCAGTGTATAAGTAAAAAAAATACAGTGGTTTTATGCGTCCGTGAAAACACAGATAATCCAACCAAAGTCAATGTTAAGTTAGTGCACATTTTTAATATAGAAGAAAGAAAGAAATAATATTTATTTGGATACGTTTATAAAATTACAGGTTAACATATTAAACAACACGACTTTATAATCAAATTAATATATATTATAGGATTTACCTGTTGCACCTTAAAGTGTAAGTAATGTGCGAGGTGCAAAAGTTCACTCCTGTACTTTACGCAATCAGTGGGGATTCGTATAAATACTTTAATTGGTTAACTATTTTTAAGAAAAAAAAACATAGTTCGCAAACCGAGTTCAACTTTGATCAAATTTAAATATAGTAAATAAGACTTATCTCCTACATACAATATACTTTTTAAATAGGTAGAAGCACAATTTTAATAATAGATAGTAAATAAATTATCAAAACACTGCTGAGGCAATGGTTCACCAAATAATATTAAACTAATTAAGTATTTGTTTGCCGAACAAACTTGACCCACTTAGTTGCCACACTTACATTAGAACGAATTTCGTAAACCTATCCGAGTCTATCTTCACAGAACAATACTTTCTGTTAAGTATCTGTGGTAATGAGTTTGCAAAAATGTCTGGCGTTCTGCTTTGATTAACCAGTTTCATCATTTCAGCCATTAAACGTCCACTCTTAATGATCTTCACATAGATCAGTCAGAATCCAAGGGATTCCCGCGACCTCCACCAGATCGTCGGTCCACCTTGTGTGGGGCCTGCCACGGCTTCTACCTCCTATACGCGGCCTCCACTAGAGGACCTTTCTGCCCCATCGGCCGTCTGATCTCCTCGCAATGGGCCCTGCCCATTGCCACTTGAGTCATGCAATTCTTTGGGCTATGTCTTTGACCTTCAGATAATACAGATCGATTAACGATTAACCAGTTCGCACATTCTGGAAAGCAAATTTAGGGATAGGACAATTGGAACTTATAAATTTTTCTTAAGTAGGCCGATGAAAAAAAAGCATTGAGGCACGAGAAGACCTTCCAAGCACACGAAACTTTTCCTTGGATCCATTTCTCTGGGATTATTTCTGTAAGATTATGCTGGAACACTCCCTAAAACGATCAAAAAGGACGTAATATAACTTTTAAGGGAAGCCACACTGGCGGATTGCGAGCGTTGCGAGCGATTCTCCGCTCCGCTTTTGACATATTCGGAATCCGCCATTGTGGCATCTCCCTTAAAATTTGCTCGAAATCTTATCAAAATGAACTACAAAACAAATACTAGTTTATGAACGACCCTTCATACTCCTGTTTATTCAAGCTCCGATAACACACTCTGATGTATTGTTCAGTTCAGGGAAATAAACGCACCGAGCATTAGAGAAAGATGTTCTTTCATGTAAGGTCGCGACCCCTGTCATGTGACTGATAAAGCTATCGGCCAGTGTTGCCAGGACAAGAAAAAAAATCATATAAATAACGCCGTTATTTTTTTTATCGTTTACACGACGTAAATCTAATACCTAATAGGTATCCTGAATGAAGTCTATTTAGCATGTTAGATCAACAAAATAAGCGAAAAAAAATTCAGCTATTCCATACATTATTGCCCAGTGGATATTCTACTTTGTTTGGAACAGGTGATTTCTTTTTCGCTTATTTTGTTGATCGAACATGCTAAATGGACTTTATTTACGTTACCTATTATGAGGTTTTCGAGATGTAAACGATAAAAAATAACGGCGTACCTATACGTAAATCAATGCGATTTCTGAACTTGGACCTTGTATAAATTGTTTTAGTAGAGTAACTCATTAGTTTAGTTTGTCGAAAAACACTTATAGATAAGTATACAAAAGATCCAATCTTGCTTTTTGTCGAAAAAAAACAAGATGGGATTTTTTCTACTACTGAAAGACGTGAAGTATTAGAACGAAATAAATAGATACTAATAATGGTAAGAAAAGTATAAACAGTTTAAATATACATACATAATATTTAAAAACATATACATTACATAAATTATTGTACTTTTTAATATTGTAAAAAGCATCAAAATTATTTCAGCTTGGACAGATAAATTTTCCTACCCAGTAATTTTACTATATAGGTACATTTTCTTTTACCCAATATGGCAACACCTTTATCAGCAAATGTCGCGTTATAAACGCGTATGGCTGTGAACAGTGACTAACGTTTTGGTTATCTCGGGGACAATTCGTTTCATGAATTTATACCAAAATACGTTATTCGATATCTATCATTTGCTAAAATAGCTATTATCTTTTCACGTTTTATCGGAACTATAATAGCTATTGTTGCAGTGAGAATTTAAAATAACATAGAATAAATTTAATCAATATAAAGGTTTCCATCAAGATAGGTATATTATTGATTTTTGAATTGGCTTCTGACAGACTGGATTGATAAATTTAAAGAGTGAAGGGGATGTTTTAGGAATTTCATATTTTTTTTTATTCGTGTGGGAAGTTGTTCCCTGACTTAGAGCCTGTATTATGTCGAATCACTTGCTTAGTTGGTCTAGTCGTTTAAGTACCGGACTCAGATATAAGGGTCCAGGGATCGGTTTCCGGGTCGAGAAAAAATGTATGTTTCGAATTTTTAGAATAAATCGGGTTGCTCGGGTGCATGGTGATTTAGCCTGAATCCACCATAGTGATGACTTGATTTCTATGATGAAGGCCATGCAGTGGGTCATATAGGACGATACTTTACTTTTTTTTACCTTTTTTAGTCAAGAAAAATACATCCTACATAGGTAACTAGTAAACATTACGTTCTTTTTTACTCACAAGCTTAAACATACTCACTTGTTGTACATACTCGTATCTATAAAGTTATATTTCTTTCTTTTATATTAGATTCCTAGTCTTTATCCGCGGATGAGCCCTTAATCCCGAGGGTCCCTTTCAAAAGAATTTCTATTCGGAAGCTGAGGTATGTGCGACTATATCGTAAGCTTCCCAAGTCCCAACAGGTGTACTTACTTTATTCGCAAACATAATATTTATCTAGGAACTTTGTTTTGGTACGTACAGCCACATATCAAAGTATACAAAACTGACAAATTTCTTCAGGCGACTCTCACCTTAATGTCTCACACTTTCGGTTCAATATCAAGTGAGAAATTTGACAGATTGTAATAACCTGATACTGTCTGTACATCATTAGCCTGAAGCCAAGATTTTGACTTCAGGAATTTCCTTTACCTCGTTTTACACCTCTTTTGTTTAAATCAATTAAATTTTATTTCCAAGAACAATTAATACGCAGGATTTGGGAGGTAAAGTAATTACAATGAAGCGACTCCCGTCTGTTCTTTGCAACTTCTTCACGGCTTCATTATTAGGAACACTGACGGCCTCAAATACGTAGTGGCTAGTGGGTCGTACTTTAAATCGACAGCGGAGGTCTCGGGTTCGAATTCGGATCGGACCAAAGTATGTAACTAATTTCGGTAACTTTTCTTAAATAATTAAAATTATTTAAGAAAAGAATTGATGAATGGCTTCTTGACAAATGCTTCTTAGTGTGAGGGAATATTAAACTGCCATTAATTTCTAATATTAAAATTAAAATAATTATATAAATTGAAATGTATTGTAATATAAAATGACTATTATATTGATATGTAAAATATGACCAAAGGTGTTGAATTAAGAATAGTGATATGTATGTATCCTCAGTTTATAAAATATAATGAACAATAATAATAATATCCTCCAACCGACCGATTACGGCTACGGCGGCCAATCTGAACGATCAGCCACGTACGCAGGGTATAATTATAGTGCTCAAGTGTGTGCGCTAACACAAATGCACTCTCTATTCCCTTACCCTCATATTCCGATGGGACCCCAGCGTGACATGACCGGAGAGAGATTTGGCGCAGGACCAACGGCTCAAGGTGTTTTCAGAAGCACGTGGGTACAAGACCGCCAACTTCCAGACTTCGGGCTGTCACTAAGAATTTCTTACCGAAAACTTAGGTACAATTTTTTTTGGCCCGACCCGGGATCGAACCCGGGACCTTTTGCGCAGCCGTCGCTTTAAAGTGTGACCCACTAACCACTGCGCCACCGAGGCCAGTCATAATATAATGAATAGTAACTTTATTAAAACCTATACATATATGAGATATTTACACACTGGTACCTAATCCCGGTAAAACGCAATTGAAACTCTGTATTCTGTAATGCCAACCTGTAACATCCGTTCGGTAAATAAAGCATTTTGTATTTGAATTTTTATTGGGAAGAAGAGGAAGTTTCAAATTTTTAAGTTCTTCACTTTTCTACATGAAACATCTATCGCAACTCGCATCTCGTCATGTAGGTAGGTGCCCACGATACAGGGTTATCCTAGTGTGGGACCTGCGGACTGATCTTCTGTATGTTACACTTCGTTAATTTTGTTTATATATTTTTGTTAGCTTAAGTTTAAAGTGCCATAATGTAATGTAACAATTATCTTTAATAAATTATTCTTATTCTTATTCTTAAGTCGAAGTTTCCAGATAATATCAACTGAAAAGATTACATCACTTCGTGGTTTTAAACCCTACCAAAGTGGTTGAGTTCAGTGGCGAGTTGAAGTGCAGGCAATAACCGTCAATAGTTCCGCCGGCGCAAGCGCAACCGAGGAGACGTCATAACAAACACTATAAATAACGGCGCGGTGCACCAAATGTAAACACAACCTGTGTCTTCATTTGGAGCGATCGAATAGTTTTAAAAAATGCTAGGTTTAGCTTTCTAGAACAGTATCATCATCAGCAACCCACACTCGTCCACTGCTGGACATAGGTCTCCCCTAATGCACGCCACTGCTCCCGATTTTCGGCCACTCTCATCCAGCCCACACCAGCCATCATCCCATCTTGTCGCAGGGCCACCTACACTACGCTTACCGAGTCGAGGTCTCCACTCAAGGACTTTACGGCTCCAACGGCTGTCAGTTCTGCGGCTAACATGACCAGCCCACTGTCACTTCAGTTTTCTAATTCGGTGGGCTATGTCGGTGACTCTGGTTCTCTGTCAGATTACATCATTTCTGATGCGATCCTTCAGAGATACTCCGAGCATAGCCCTTTCCATAGCTCTTTGAGCGACTTTGAGCCGGTGGACTAGTCCAGCCGTGAGTGTCCACGTCTCGGCACCGTAAGTCATGACCTGGAAGGACGCACTGGTCGGTCTAGAGCAGTATCGTTTAACCTTTTTTCATTTTCTTTGTTTTGGTACCTTTATCTCTTTTTGGAGCGATTCAATGGATAAAAAATAACATGCGCGTTCTTAAGGTGTAACGGATAGGGCACACTTTAATTTTTAGCTACTAAACCGGATCACTATAAACACTTATGCTATTTATTAAATAACCATGCACAAATTTTGGGTCCGTTTTTGTACGCGAAAAATAGATTCACGCCAAAATTGGCCGCTTTTGACGGTAATCAATTTTTCGCGTACGCGTTGGACCTAACATTGGTGCGTGGTTATTTAATAAATACTTAGTGTAAGTGTTAGCCCAGAGGTTGTAATCCCGAAATTGTTTAAAATAGATCCGGTTTAGTAACTAAAAATTAAAATCAATTGGCGTCGCTAGTGTGCCCTACCCGTCACCTTATGAATTACATTGGAAAAACTAGCGCTGTTAAATATTTTTATTGATTGTAACGATTATTTTGCGCTCTTAAGTAAGGGATGTCGTAATTTGGAATCCAAGCATGCACTTCTAGATTTTTTAAATATACACTTATGCGTATTTCTACTATTAGCTCGGCGGTGAGGAAAAATATAGTGATGAAACTACGCGTTTCAGATAGGTTCTCAATTGTTGCGATTTATTTATCATTTACATGTCAGTTAACAGAATACGAAAATTTCAACACACCAACAAGTCATCATACATAATTACATATAGCACAGAATATTTCACATTAATAATAATAATACAAGATAAAATAAATTAGAAAAACATGTCCACAATACAGAAACAGGTAATTAAATTATTGCCAATGTCAAAAATATAAATTAAATGTCATAAATAATGCGAATAATATAATAATGCGATAGTTGTTTTGAACACGTACTCATGGTCCGGTTGGTCTTGCTTGACTTGCAATGCATAAAAAAAAATTGAGACATCACATATATTGTCCTGGTCCCAAACTAAGATTTTCCTTACAAGGTTTATACTATGCAAACCAGAGGGCCTGATTTAAAGCACACGTTACGACCGAATCGGAGCTTCCCTCTCTTTCACACGCGCTGTGTGTCCCTTTGTTGGGATGCGACAGATATATTGTCGTTCGTTACGGGATGGCTTCAAATTAAGCCACCAGGAACAACGAAGGTACCCCAAACACCCAAACCCAACACAGATATCTGTTTCATCAACAAACATTTGTATTGGTGCGGGAATCAAACCCGCGACCCTTCCGGCGCTCAAATCACTGCGCTAAACGGTTCGTCACATAGACACGTCATTATTCGATCCCCCAACTTTTTATCTAAACTTTGACTTATAGAGTTTCAACACAAAAGCACAGCTGTGACCACAAGTTAAAGTTTTCACACCAACCACAAGATAAACTCCCCTGTTCCAAGACTTTGCAAGCTTCACAAAACACTCATAGCAGTGAAATAGATTTATTTTGCACGTCTTTACCTAAACTTAAATTGACGACCCGTTTGGATCAGTGGTAGTGAAGCACCTCTGGTGCAAGGGTCCCCGCACAGTACAAACATTTGTGTGCATGGACATGTCTGCTTGTACTGATCTGGGTGTTTTCTACGTATTATAAGTATGTATATACAAAAGAAAAGTATTATTATGTATATATTTGTAATTCCGCTGATGGTTCTGATATCCGTAACACAGTTGAATGAACTACCTATCTCGTAGTCAGATCAGTGTATGTTGTGAATTATTTATTTATTAAAAAAAAAGAAAAAAAACCTAAATGGCATGACAACATTACATCGAAAAAAATTATATAAACATTACAACTCCATTCATGTTTTCAGGCTTTCTGAACATGATTTATACTTCTCTCGGTATTTATTACTCTCAAAATTACGACATATCAAAAAGTAAATATTATAGAATTAATAGCCTATATTCCTTTTACCACTACATTTTTATTTTTTTATTTATTTTTAAATGTTGGTACAACGCCAATTGATGGTGAAAAAAATAAATAAATAAATAAAATCAGTAATATCCACGCTGTTATTGTAACCCCAGCTTTACGTTATTGCTCTCGACCTTGACTTATAGAGTTCGAGCACAACGCCACTTGTTCCCGAGTACACCCACGGCTTGAAAGTAGCGTCTCGCATTGCAAGCACGTCTCAGCAGTGAAGATTGAAAGATTTGAAGCGAACTTTTAACTAAACGATTTCTAACTTTTACTATGTAAGTATTTTCTAACCAGATGGGCCATTCTCGTACATTCGACATTGAAGTTGAATTTAGAGATTCCATTCATTCGTCCATACAAATCCCTAATAGTCGACTACAATATTGAGTACTCGATAGGCACTCAGAGGGCCTATTAGAGGGCTTAAGTATTAAGATATTTAATAAGATACCACAAAATGTCATTAACCTATCACTGGATAAGTTTAAGTCTCATATCAAAACCTGCCTAATGAAGAAAGGTTACGATAGTGTACAAGACTATTTAAATGATAAGGATTCTTGGTCATGTTAATTGATTAATATTTTGAGTTGTTATTCATAGTAGTCTATTAACCTTCATAATTGTATTTTTTTCTCTTCTCAATTGAAACTCTGTAACAACATCAATATTTGAAAAGAGTAACTACTGAGTTTCTTGCTGGTGTCTTCTCAGTAGAAATCGACATTCCGAACCAGCGGTAGATATTATGTACCTATTTTGACATTCATAAGTGTTCTGTGTGGACCTAAATTGAATAAAGAATTTTTTTATTTTTTTTATTCTCAAGCACTCGTCATTGAAGTCAATTTTAGAGATTTCATACATTCTTTCATACAAATATGCTCAACTTCAATGTCGAGCTAAATAATTGTATAGAATGTATAATAAAATCTCTAAGTTCGACTTTACTCTAAGTCGAGAAGTCCCCCCTCCCTTTTTTTGTTTCTAAATGTTCAGACAAATATTTCAGTATTTTCTTAAGGTTTTCGGTTGCAAGGTTGCAATTTTCCAAGGTTGAATTCTTGCAAAAGCGTTTTTTAAAGTAAAATAAAGATTACTAAAATCTAACTGTCATATCAGAGGAGCTACTTGAATCCGGGGAACCTGAAAATCAAATTAAGTCGTGTAAAAGAAAGAAAGCCACCACAAAATACTTAGAATGGCGTCTCTAGCTAACTTTGCTATCGAAAAATTCGTTGACCTACGCGTTAGCAGTATATTGTATCGTGTCACTTCCGCACACGATCCGCAATATTCTGTCTTTGCCTTATGCCGTACCAGCTCGAGATCATGTGCGCGCATGTATGTGTGTAGCTTATTTAGCACGCGATGAAGGCAGCAGGCGTTCTGTGTTTATTGTGCCATTTCTTTTATGCTATAGGCTACAAACGAGCCAGCGGATCACATGATGGAAAATAATTAATGCCGCCCATATTCAGCAATCGGTACTATGGATTGGTATTGAACAGCTAATTAGATGAGTAGTAATTTAGGTAACTTGACATACCAGTTATAGTCAACGCAAAGACTCGCGGCATATGATAAAGTATCTATATCATTAATAATTTATTATCTATATATGACATTTAAATTGATCATAGTGGTCAGTTCGCGTAGCAACCGATTGCCATATTTTCAGACGAGCAGACGGATCACCTATTTGGTAAGAGATTGCCGCCGCCCATGTATACCCGCGACACCAGTGGAGTCACAAGAGCGCTGCCAACCTTTTTATACATAGTTTATCAATCAAGGATGCCGTGATCGCTCAGCATTTCGACGCTCCTAAATCCGAATAAAATAGTAATTCCTTGAGATACCAACTCAAACTGCTATATTCGTAAACGCTCAATAAACCTTTTTCAGCTTAAACAGTGTTATAGAACAGTTTGGACGTTTGAAACTAATACATTTACATACATTTTTAAAAAAAAAAGAATGAAGTCTTTTTTTTTTATATATTAAATAGGTTTGCACTTGACCTCATTTCACCTGATGGAAAGTGACAATAAGGTCCAGAATGCTTACCCAGAAGAAACCTATTCACTCTCGACTTAAAGACACCCAAATTGTAGCTCTCTGGGAATACAGAAGCCGGCAAGTTGTTCCATTCCTTAGCAGTTCGTACCAAGAAAGAGGAAGCGAAACGCTTAGTCCGAGCTGGTGGAACTTGCACAGTGTAAGGGTGGATTCCTGTCGTCTTCCGCAATGTCCGGTGGTAGAAAGGAGAAGGTGGTATCAGGTCGTGAAGCTCATTCAAACACTCTCCAAAATGAATCCTATAAAAAACCGATAGACAGGCCACTCTACGTCGGTGAGCGAGGCTTTGGGATTTACCATCCACTAATTCTGCGTCACCAACTAACTTCATGGCTCGACGCTCAATCGAGTCGAGGGCAGCCAGCTGATACTTGGCAGAGCCATCCCATAGGTCTGCTTTGTAACACTCTTCTCTTGTAAAATTTACAAAGGATATGTCTATTATACACATTTCTATTAGTATATTTTAGTTAACAATTATGAATAAGGCCCGATTTTACTAATCTTTATCCGTGGATAAATCTAGGGTATAACATCAGATTTATATAGCGCACCCTTAGTAAAATACCGACCTAACTCAAAATTTTAATATGATGCTAAGTGAAAATAGTATCGGCTAAAATCCAGGGATGAAAGGTCATCTAACAACAATTTTGAGTTAAGTAAATAGGTACACTCACATATGAACACGAGATGAAATTTGAAGTGCGTTATTTACTCAAGACTACTCAAGAATAAATTGCAAAGAATTGCTATAGAAATATCAACAATTTTGAGTTAGGTCGGTATTTTACTAAGGGTGCGTAGAATGACAACACTATTCATTAAATCGGATTAAGATTGGTCGAATCAACCCTTAATAATAAGAATCGTTGGATTGTATCGTTTTTACACTGCTATTGCGTGTCGAGTGCGTTGTCTCGTGACAACTTGCTTGGACCTAATAGAGTCTTAAAACCTGCGATTGCTTTTAGAGTGATATCCGCTGAATCCGTAGAAAACACCGGCGTTTGAGTGGCATTGAGTGACTTTGACTGACTTCGATGACTACCTACTTATTCTCAATAAGTTATTTGACATTGGCGAATTATCTTCGGGTAAAGCCATAATAAAAAAAATCGACTCTAAGACCCAATAAATAATTTACACAAGCTAAGTTTAGATTAGGTAGTAGCCAACAATTTGTTACATTCTCATTCCCGTTCAAATCGATTACCTAAGTTTTCACTTGGTTGTTTGTTTCAAAAACTTGTTATTCAATTGGAATTGGTGAGGAAACTCTTCTCAGTCTGTTCAAAGGATTCAATAACGTTACGGGGCTGCTGCTTGCATATCGGTTTTCTACAAACCTTAGGAATTGCGTTTCCAAGGAAGGAATAGCAATAATCCTTTTGTTGAAGTTTAGTGAGGATGTTTTGCGATAGGGATGTTGAGCGTACCTTTTTTTTATTGATTATAATAGGCAGACGAGCTTGCGACCCATCTGATGGTGAACGGTAACCGCCGCCCATAGACATGAACAATGCCGGAGCACAGTCATGTCGCTGCCTACCATGAAAGAAGAACTTCAAACCCCGTTAAAAAAGGACATGTCGTAGCGATCAGGGAACACCGCGGTTGGAAGCTCATTCCAGAGTTTGCACGAGCGTGGGAAAAAAGAGCTCTGAAAACTGGAAGGGATTGGTTCCAGGTAGGGATGGTGAAGTTTGCCGCGGCGTCTAGTCGTGCGATTGTAGAATGGTGACTCAGGTATGATATTAAACAGTTTCACAGAGCACTCTCCATGGAAGAGCCTAAAAATGGGCAAACAGAGCCAAAATCTCTTCGCGACTCCAAGGACTCCAATTTCACTGTGAGATCGGGATCCCCGACAATCCGGACAGGTCGTCTCTGCAAGGCGTCGAATGGCTGATATTTAGGGGCGCCTGCCCAAAGATGGGAGCAGAACTCCACGTGGGGTCGTACTTTATTTAGTACAAGTCATTGCCCAGGCGTGAAGAACCGCTTCAGTCTATTCAAGACCCATCTTTTTGCTAGCGAATTTCGCTTTGTCCTCCAAATAACGCCTAAGTCGGATATAGGGATTTCACCAACTTGGCATTGGCCAAATTCATAAAACGACAAAGAAAACAAGGTAAATTCTGAAGATGATTATAAACTATATAACAGTATATATAGGAGTATTTCCGGACGGTTCATGAGCAGGGCGTACTCTTTTTTAAAAAAGCCGGCAACACCTTAGCGATCTCTCTGATTTCGCGGATGTTCATGGGCGGCGTTGGTTACTTTCCATCAGGTGACTCGTTTGCTCGTTTCTCCGCCTTTAGCACAAAAAAAAACCGATTTCAATTATTCTTGTAAGGGACATGCTTAACGGCCTACCTACTTCCAACTTCGCCATCGGCCAGAACAGATTTGTCACACTAACCCTCCTCATCTTAGCGTTGCGTCCAAAGATATCGCTTCGGAGTCCGGGGTACGCTTGGACCATGATCCAGGAGTCTGGTAATTACTATGAAGCGACTGCCGTCTGAGACGTTCTAATTTGCGAGGGCCAGTCGGCCGTCTAAGATACTGCTGGAAAGATGCGGTCGATAAAGATTTGCGCGGAGTCTAGGGGGAAGTGGCGCAAGAGTGACCGAGATGGAGGCTTTTATTATGAGAGGCCAAGACTCACTATGGGCCTCTGCGCCAACCTAGTTAGTTAGACTTCAAAATTCAAAAAATTCAAAATTCAAAAGTGCTTTATTTGCATAGGCTTATATACAGCTCTTACAAATCGTCATACATGAAAAATATAAATTATAGCTATGTATATTATACATGTTATTAAACATATATGTCGATACAAAAAATATACTAAGAAATGAATAAATATAATGTGATTCTACCACCGGAATCGGAAAGTTGATTCTGACGAGAAGATCCGGCAAGAAACTCGCCAGTTACTCTTTTTAATCACCAAATTTTTTTTAAGTACAGTGTCATGGGTGTAGGCGAACAGTTTATCATTTCCACAAATTCTTGTCATTTAAGTAATCATTAACTGTATAATAGGCTTTTGCCATTAAATAATTTTTAACATGTGTTTTAAATTTGGGCATTGGTAAATCAACAAGATTTTGTGGTAACTTATTAAATATTTTAATACTCATTCCTACGAATGAATTACCAATCTTATGAAGTCTGAGATGTGAAACAGCAAGCTTGTGTTTATTTCTAGTATTTAGGTTATGGTTGTCGGATTTTCGAGGGAAGTTTTCTAAATTTTTATAAACATACATAATACAGTCAAAGATGTACTGTGATGCTAATGTTAAAATGTTAATTTCTTTGAACAAGTTTCTAAGCGAGTCTCGTGGTCTAAGTCCGTATATGGCCCTGACAGCTCGTTTCTGTAGCACAAAAATAGCTTGAATATCAGCCGCAGAGCCCCATAACAGCAGACCATAAGACATAACGCTATGGAAATAACTGAAATACACAAGTCTGGCTGCTTCAATATCGGTCAGATGTCTTATTTTTTTGACTGCATATGCAGCCGAACTAAGTCTCCCTGCCAGGGCTGCAATATGAGAACCCCACTGTAATTTTGAGTCTAACGTGACGCCTAGAAATACTGTAGAATTAATTACTTCAACATTTTGACTATTCATATTAATCCTAGTGCTGACCTGTCTTACGTGGGGCAATGTAAATTTGACACATTTAGTTTTTTTAGCATTGAGAAGTAAATTATTTACAGTAAACCAATGTAGCACTTGAGTGAGAGCATTATTTACATCGTCAAAGTTATCTTTATGTCTATTAGTTTTGAAAATCAAAGAAGTATCATCTGCAAATAATACTATGTCACACAAGTTTTTAGTAAAGTAAGGTAGGTCATTTACATATATAATAAACAGTAAGGGCCCCAATATCGAGCCCTGAGGCACTCCCATCTGTAAAAGGGCGCCAGAAGAGTTAGTTCCATTAACATTGACTTTTTGAATTCTATCACTTAGGTATGACCGTACTAAGCTCAGAGAGCTATCTGTGAGGCCGTAATGCTGTAGCTTCATTAATAATGTTTGGTGATTAACGCAGTCGAATGCTTTGGATAGGTCACAAAATATACCTACAGCATCTTGCTTATTTTGCCATGCATCAAAAATGTGCTTGATGAGTGCAACTCCCGCATCAGTAGTAGATTTGCCTTTAGTAAATCCAAATTGTTTATTATGCAATAATTTGTTTAGATTAAAATGACCCAATAATTGATGGAATATAACTTTTTCATATATTTTACTAAGGGCAGGTAAAATGGATATTGGTCTGTAATTAGATGGGTCACTTCTATCACCTGATTTGAAAAGTGGTAGAACTTTGCTATATTTCATCAGATTTGGAAATTGACCAATATCTACGCATTCATTAAATATTACAGCTAAATATGGGGCAATGATTTTTATTATATTTTTTAATATTTCTACTGATATTCCCCACAAATCTTCTGTTTTCTTTACGTTGATCTCTTTAAAAGTTTTAAGTATAGTTTCCGGGTTGATGTGATGGAAACTAAAAGAAGTCAGGCACTCGTCCACACTCGATTGAAGAAGACAATTAGCAAGCTGAGGACTAGAATTTAAGTTACTAGTGGTAATAAGAGGTATATTAGCAAAGAAAGATTCAAATGCCTTTGCTATTTCTACGTCCTCGTTGAGTTGTTTATTATCAATTTTCAAAGAGTACTTGAGGTCTTGAGTAGTATTTTTACAAGTCTCTTTATTAATCATATTCCAAGTGGCTTTGATTTTATTATTTGAATTTTTAATTTTATCTTTTAAATAATTAGCTTTTGCTATTGCGCAGACTTTTTTAAATAGCTTGGAATAGTTTCTAACATGTTCAGTTATTGTAGGATCATTGGAGTTAGCTTTAATGTCATATAATTCAAATAAAGTGCGCCTGCTTTTGAAGATGCCTTTAGTAGCCCAATCGCTAAATATTGTTTTAGTATTGTCTACTTTGACTTTTTTCTTAGTAAAAATTACTTCAAACTCCTTTTCAATAACATTAAACAAAGTATTGTATAGTTCATCAATATTAGCATACTTACTTACTTGCATCAGGGAAACGTTGTTTTCAACATTTTCCTTAAAATTTTCCACACGACTAGTGGTGATTGGCCTATAGACAAAAGAAGAGGAAGCAGTTGAATGACGGTGTTCAAAAACAGCTATCTGTCCTGTATGGTCTGAATTTATAAAATTTATTATTGATTTTTTAATTACCTTACAATTACAGAAAATATTATCAATACAAGTAGCTGATGTGGGGGTAATGCGTGTAGGGTCATTAAACAGATGGCGTAAATCAAAAGATTTAAATAGATTAAGAAACATACCCGAGCTTTGACTGTGTTCTAAGATGTTAATATTGAAATCCCCACATACAATTACTTGCTTGTTGCAATTAGTTGCTTTTCTCAGCACCTCCTCCATGGCAGACTCAAAGTTATTGTAGTTACCAGAGGGAGGTCTGTATACACAAATAATGATAAACCGTTCAATCTCTACACAAGATAGTTCAATAGTTCGTTCAGTTGAAAGTGCGACTATGTCTTTGCGCTCCTTTGCTTTTAATGAATTATGTAATAATATAAGTGACCCACCCCTAATGGCCGACTTTCTTGTGAACGCACTTATGACTTTATAATTATCAATATTAATAATAAGTTCATGTTGCCTTAACCAGTGTTCAGTTACACAGAGGACATGTATATTCATTTTATTTAAAAAAAGTTCCAATTCCAAATCTTTACCGGAGAAGCCCTGTATATTTTGATGAACAATATTTAAATGCCCAGACTTCCCCTTTGTCATTAAATCTAGTGTGCAAGAGGTGTTCTCTAGTGTCTCTAAATTACATTTAAATTCATTGGAACTAATTCCAACGTCTGATTACACATGTCATATTTTTTCTGCTCAATAGGAGCAGATATGGTAGCCAAATTTTTGGCTGAGCAATCTAAATAATAAGATAGCGACATTGCTATTAGTCGTTTACAGTATTTATTAAGATAATATTTATCCTTTGTCAAATGAAAGTATGACTTTATATAATTATTTATATCAATAACATGGATTTTTTTTACATTATATGTCAAAGTATTCAATGTCATATTTAAATTATATCTATAAGTATTTTCTACCTGTGGCAAGCTGTTATTATAGGGAAGTGTAAATAATACAATTTCATTTACATCTAATAAACTAAGAGAGTGTAGGTACTTAGACAAAATGTTTTTATTTACATTTCCCCTATTCCCTACCATAATTACTATTGAGGTATTCTTATGGAAAGTTGTTTGTATAATTTTATTCATTATGTCAGAAAAAGATGCACCCGGTACACAATGATTGATAATCGACTGTCCGGAAGAAAATAAAAGGTGTCCCATATCTTTACCTAACTCGTCACTAAACATAACAATTTTTTTGTTTGCAATATGTTTATCATTCAAATTTGATGTTGCAGAACTATTGGTATTACAATATGCTGGTGGAGGGCTGCTATGGGTGGTGGGGGACTGATGATTGGATGGGGTATTGTTTGATATAATACTGTCTTTCTCGGAAGGATTTAATAATTCCTGCATTGCAAGCATCAGTTCTCCATACTCATTTCTGGTTGAATTGTACCTATGAGTCATGTCTACTAATGACTCCTCAAGTTTTAAAATTTCGGATTGAAATTGTTTCATGTCATTTTCATGATTGATTATGTTATTTTCTATTAATAAAGAATACAGGTCCAATTCATCACCTAATTGCCTTCTTTGTTTAATACATTTAAGCTTATTACATAAACACTTATTTTTCTTAACTAATTTCTGGATTTTTTTAATGTATTTATTTATTTTAACATATTTTTTAATTTTATTTCTGCTGCACATAGCCAATCTTCCCTTATTAGTTGATTTTAAGGTATCATCACAAGTAAGATCAATGGTGAAGGGTTCTTGGCTATTTGAAGCAGTTATTTGGCTGGGCACACTACCTACTAACTCTTCAAATAGGCATTGGGTTTGGGAAGCGGCAAAGTCCTGTTTTTCTGACTGGAGGTGGCTTATGGTGTGATGAGCCTCCTGTAGCTCGTGCTCCAGGACCGACATTCGATTGAGGCCCTGGGTGTACTCCTCGCTGCACTCCTTGAACTGGTTGATGATAGATAACAACCGGTCTCGTTCGTCAACTAACAAAATATTCTCAGTGTGTAACTCAGCCATTTCTTTCTTTATCTTATTATTATTTTCAAATGCCTTCAATAGTTCCGCCTCATTATCATCTCTTTCCCTATCCAAGTGTTCATTTAACTTTCTGACAGCCTGCAATTGCTTCAAAGCCTGGTCGAGTTGTTTCGAAACTATTTCGAGTTTACTCTCTTCCTGGCGAGCACAAGCCATACTACGTGTGGTCATTCTGTTCATATCTACGTAATTATTAAGAAAATAAACAAATCAGATAGTTGCTTGAACACCTTAAGAGGTTAAGTCAATTCAAGACTAACCTCTTCGCGCGAGTGAGTAAGTCACTGTAATATGAGTACTTCGATCTATTTGTAATTACTAAATCGTAAATAAATAACAAAATACTAGTAATAAAGAGATAATAATGATTCACAAGATAATTTAGTACCTAACTTCAAATGTCAAAAACGCAAGGTCATCGACCGTTGCCGGCTGCCGTATCACGCACAAAATCACTTTTAAATCACTGTGTTATGCACTAATTTAATTCTAAAAACACCTTATATTACTAATGTTATAATTTAGTGACGAAATCAGGACAATATATGGGTTTAAACTATGATTTATAAAATACTTTGTCGGAGCAATCGAAATCAGCTGTTAGCGGTAGTGTTGCCACAAGCGAAAAAAAGAAACGAAACTGCCGCCTGACCTTCGCAACCCTTAGACAGGGGAAACAAACCAACAATCAAATATCTCAAATATTGTATGTATCCACAATTTTTGTCAAATCATCATAATTTCAGCCAATATAGGGTAAATTCGCATAATTTGACGACCCGTTCGGAACAGTGGTAGTGAACGCTGCCTTTGGTCCAAGGGTTGCGGGTTCGATCCCCGCACAGCAAAAACATTTGGGTGCATAAACATGTTTGTTTGTATTGGTCTGGGTGTTTCCTATGTATTATAAGTATGTATTTACAAAAGAAAAGTATTATATGTATATATTTGTCATCCCACAGTTGATTTTGATATCCGTAACTCAGGTGCTTGAGTTACCTATCTCGGAGTTAGATCAAGGTATGTGATGTTGTGAAATATTAATTTATTTATTAATTTATTCGGTGACTCACCTAATTCGGTGATAGGAAGTTTCGAAGCTTCTCCCGCTTAGTAGGTACAGAATTTTACAGCGTTTTAAATTGAACTTTATACTAACGCGATAAAGCTTCTTTACGTATGCAAAAAATGTTGACGATTGTGCGACAGAGATAGCAACAATCATTCTTGGGTTTCCTTTATAAAATTTCATTTTATCACCGAATTATGCTAGTTTACCCTTACGTCCACTGCTGGACATAGGCAATGATCTCCACACAGATCGGTGCCGTGCCGCTCTCATCCAAGGGATTCTTCTTCGATCTAGTGAAGCGACCTTCACCAGATCGTCGGCCGACCTTGTGGGGGCCCTGCCACGACTTCGACCTTCTACGCGGCTTCCACTCACACTAATCTATAATCACATTGTCCCTAAACTTTACTTCACCAATCACATCTTGTCCTACATACCTATTTGAACTTGCCTAAGTTCTAACTATGCTAGGTTTTTACCGCATAATTCACCCCACCATTTTACAAAAAAACCCGTTTTTATCGTAAACCACTGCAGAAATATTTCACGCTATTATTTGCACAGCAGCAAGCAGGCGACAAATCAAGTCCTTGTAAGTGCGATAGTAGTCCTTATATACAACCACTTTAAGGTCGAAGTTAAAATTTAAATTATAGCTTCGCCTGCCGTTAACTTCTATCGTAGAAACAACACGAAAAATATTTATCCTTCGTACCTACATTACTGGATAACTTTAAATTGGGATATGATAGTGAAATGATAAAATATGGAGTAGGTACGTCTAGATGAAAGTAATACAGGATGAACTATAGACATATTGTTTGAAGCTTTGGAAGCATTGAACTATTATATTGTCGTTCAACGACAATATAATAGTTTTAACACCACGTACAACCCCTGCGGATAAAGAATGGGATCAGAAATGGCGGCGCATCTATTCACTTCTCGCTCGCACACTATTTGCGTCTATACTCGCGCTCGTAGGGTGCGAGTATAGACGCAAATAGTGAGCGAGCGAGAAGTGAATAGATGCGCCGCCATTTCTGATCCCATTCTTTATCCGCCCGAGTTGTAAGTAAATTTTGGCGGTTTTGACATTTTGCTGCCGTTTGTTAGAGAATCGATAAACGCATCATTTCGCCCAATCAGAATCAAGATACGACCAATAAATAGTATAAAATTACGAAAAAGTAACACGACAGAAGTCATAAAATTACCTACGCTTTGACATGACCACGTTAGTCATATTTTTTTTATTAATTTATTGGACTATAATGACATTTATTATTTTACACATTTTTATGCCATTCGCTAGACTTTTTTTATGAGAAAGGGAGGCAAACGAGCAAGCGAGTCACCTGATGGTAATTGATCACCGCCGCCCATGAACATCAGCCTCACCAGAGGGAATGGAGATGCGTTGCAGGCCTTTTAGGAAGGTATAGGCTCGTTTCTTGAAGATCATAATGTTGTACCGGTTCGGAAATACCGCTACAGGAGTTGATTCCACAATGAGGACTTGGAAGACGGATCGTTTTTTTTTTTCAATCAGAATTCAGATGCGGCCATCAAAAACCTTTTAAATGTTGAAAAGGCAACATAACGGAAGTCAACCATTGAATACTAATCGTAATAGCACGTAAATCTCGGATCAGTTTTTTGGATTTCCTGAAAAGTTGCTTAAAACGACATATTACTAGCGTAGTAGCATGGACTATTATATAATTAGTCCATGGTAATAGTTACAACTCACTGTTCGGAAGCAGGGTTCGGTTAACTGAATTTGTTAGAACCATAATATATCTCGATCGAACGAATCATCGACGATGAAGGCACGGTCCGCCCATATATGTGGCTATAAGGTATTCACTGGGCTCAAACTTTTAACATAATCCACGAATGTATCACAAAATTAACTATTACCCCCAAATACTGTATATTAATTTGGTTTTTTTTTGCTTTATTCTTGCATTATAACGCAAAAAAAATCCTGTTTGTTTAGCAGCCAAGAATCAAGGACTGATTAAGATGTATTGCTCGTAAAACCATCATCACAATGTTATCCCGTTATAACGTTAAAAATTCTCTGATTTCGCGTCCTACACAATTGGCCAAATTAATCCTACAAAACGGCTCTTTCGCCATTCGAACGAGATTAAGTACCTACTTAGCCATTATTTCACTCGATAGAAAGTGTTAATAAAGATGAAAGCTTCAACTGAATACCTGATTTTATCTTACTCATCTTATCTCAATTCTCAGCATGTGATTCCCGGTAGCCCGGGGTACGCTTAAACCGTGATCCAAGATTTGGGGAGTCTGGTAAATACTGAATGAATGAAGCGACTGTCGTCTGGCCTTCGCAACCCTTTAACAGGGGAACCATACCAACTGAATTAAAGTTTCAGAAGCTATCTGAAACGTGCTGGTTTCTTCACCGCCGAGGTATTGGGAGAAATAACTATTGTTTTTTTGAAGGACATACAAATGAAGAACGAATGTATGAAATCTCTAAATTCGTCTTCAATGTCGAGTGCACGAAAATTGCCCCTTTGTTGTTTTGAGGCCTTACCATGAGTTTGAAATACTATCCTCGCTATCCAAAACTTTTGCTCTGTCTCTTTCACATGCATCACAATAAAAGGGACAAAGCGTTAGTTTTCGATAGCGAGAACAGTTTTTCAAACTCATGGTAAGGGTACTGAATAAGTTGAATTTGGAACAAAGTTAAACATGAATCCAACTTGAGTAAAGTTAAACTTGTATTTTTTAAGGATTTTTGAATGAACGGCTAATTTTTTTTTAATAATATCCTGTGATCTACACCAGGTTCTCTTACCACCTTGTAGGGACGACTTTTAGTACTTATATGGCCCCCACTCGAGGACCTTCCCCTCCCCTCCCTCCCAGATAGAATAAAAAATCAGCGGCACAGGACTGATCAGTTTGTAGAACCTTGTAGGAGGCCTGACCTATGTCCAGCAATGGCGTTCCTTGCCTGTTGTTGATATTCTCTTGCCGATATTCACAAACAGCTCAGAACCTTCAAGAAACGAGCCTTAACGAGCCTATACCTACCTAAAAAGCTGGTAACACACCTCCACTCCTTCTTATGTGGCTGATGTCCATTGGCGGCGGTGATCACTTAACATCAGGTAACCCTCTTGCTCGTTTGCCGTAGTGCACATGCGTGACACAAGTGCGCTCTTTATTAATTTACCCCCATAACACAGAACGAAATCTAAAAATAGTTCCGGAACTAAACTACTTCCAGCCCTTTTTAACATCGCGTCTAGGAAAGGGATGGCATGAGCTTTAATACGGTAATAACTTGAGGTCTGATTTTGTAAATCGGTGGTATAGGTCTCTATAGTAAGCGCGAGGACTCGCAGCAGACGGTAGAGTATTTCATATAGGTAATGAATGATATTATGACAATTAAGAAAAAAGAAAAAAATATTATTTTGGACATCACAACACTATATACAACATCAGTTACAAAAGATCAAACAAAAAATATTATACAGAAAAAAATAAATAAATGGCCCAATTAAATAAATAATAAATTTAGGCATAAATGTAAGTAACTACTCTTATTTGTTTAACGTACTTGAGCCAAGGACTCGGAGCAGTCGGTGTCATATTTCATTCATGTAATTAATTAAGACTAAGGTAAAGCTGCTGGCATGATCATCAGCACCCAGAGAAGGAAAACTCTGCATTTATATGTAAACCCTCGCCAACTCGTCTGCCAAGCGTGGTGAGTATGGCAATTACCCCTCATGTGATTGAGGGAGGCCCGTGCCCCAGCAGTGAGGACTTAAATGGGCTGATAATGATGATGATAATGAATTAATTAATGAAATAATCTACCGTCTGCCGCGAGTATTTGTGTGTAGTAATTTAGTTTTATAATTAGTAGTACTCATTAAATAAAATATTTTAGTACAGGACTGTTTGTTGGCTAAAATGTTTTTTTAATCCGCAATGTTGGTAGGAGTCCCTAGTGCGAGTATAAACCAATCAGCCAAAATTATTGCCGTAATTATGAGTAGGTAATTAACACTTAGCCTACAAAGTACCTAATAATATTTTGTTACATGACCTTTATCAGTATATTAATTGCGATATTATTAATAACCGTAACGATCAAACCTTCTGAATAATACTCACACACTCCGTGTAGATATTTTTATCAACAGACGTCGCCTATACCTTTATAAAGATAAAAAAAAGATAAAGATTTCTTTATTGGCTACAGACAATTTTAAACACGAGTGACATAAAAACACAAATAGAACAAATTCTGTGGGCCCAACCTCAGCATTTTCTGCAGTAACCGAAAATTTAAAAAAAAAACATGAAAGCCTTTCATGAAAACTCTTAAAAATCCGCTAACGTTAGAAACCTTAGCGGATTTTATACCATTTATTAAATAACCATGCATAAATGTTGAATGCATGAAACATTTATTCGAGTGCAAAAGCAGACCAAACAGTTAACTATAAGTATTAAATAAATAGCGTAGTATTAAATAACAGGTGTTTGCGGTAAGATTGTAACCCCGAAATTGTTGAAAATAGATCCGGTTTAGTAGCTAAAAACTAAAAACGATTGGCGTCGCTTGTGTGCCCTACCCGTCACCTGTATCACCACTCTTTTGATTGATGATCACAAACCCGAGCTTTATTTTCGAATAACCGAAACATAGGTCCCTTTGCTCGACCCGGAAATCAAACCCGAGATCACGGCCCGCTAAACCACTAGACCAACAAGGCGTTCAAAGTGCACTAGTGTTTGCGCACACACCTGAGCACTATAATATATCCTGCGTACGTGGCTGATCGTTGAGATTGGCCGTCGTAGCCGTTATCGGTTGGGATATTATTATTATTATTACTTATAAGAAATTATACAAATAATAATAATATAAATGTCAGAGGAGTAAAGTCCGATAGCCATCGCAACTCTCGACATTATCTAAATGTCATTCAAAGCCCGACATTATCCGAGAAATACGAGTGTATTGGTCTTCGATCATATAATATCGATGGAAGCAGTCAATCATCTCATCTTTTCCAATTAAAACTTCTTGCTCGTGTGCCTGCCGTTGAGGGAAGATGTCATTCGTACTAAGTAGAGCGACTATATCTCCTCTATCATATGGATTGTCCGGTTTTTTGCACTACGAGCTCAGAAAACCAAATAAGGGCTTTATTCATAAACGTTCAATAAACCTTTGTTAACTAACGTACAACAATATAACAGGTGTTATAGAGCAGTTTTGACGTTTGGAACAAAAATGTTCATACAAAATTATTGAAAAAAGAAATAAAACTTTTATGAGACTGTTTCCTTACTTTTATAAATAACACTCCGATACGTGGTAAACAAGGATTTAAATAAATAAATGCTGCGCTGTGTTTCGCCGTGTGAGTGAGGTTACCGGAAGCCCAATGGGGGGGAAGGGGAAAAGGTTGGCAGCGCACTTGTGACTCCACTGGTGTTGCGGGTGTCCATAGGCGGCGGAATTGCTTACCATCAGGTGATCCGTCTGCTCGTCTGCCACCTCTCATATAAAAAAAAATATAAATATTTCATAACATCACATACATTGATCTGAATCCGAGATAGGTAGCTTAAGCACCTGTGTTACGGATATCAGAATCAACAGCGGAATTACAAATATATACAAATAATACCTTCCTTTTGTAAATACATACTTATAATACGAAGAAAACACCCAGACCAATACAAACATACATGTTCATGCACACAAATGTTTGTACTGTGCGGGGATCGAACCCGCAACCCTTGGACCAAAGGCAGCGTTCACTACCACTGTTCCAGTCGGGTCGTCATAAGTATTTGTAATAAGTATTCTGAAATTGGCCACTTAATTTATTAGTAGATATACTTATTAGCGAAATCGAATCATAATCGAATTTTAGTAAATTCGATTAAGATATGATTTCGCGGTCGAAACGTCAAGCAGTAAGTAAGTAAGTACTAAAATGTACCTACTTTTTTTTCGCCGCTTTTAGCCCCGATTTATGAATTTTAATTATGATCCATGTTACAGGTAAAATGAACGATAAATATTTGGCAAAATAAATACCTTTTGTCATTTTGGCAATACCAAAAGGGGTAGAATGTTTGATGTTCTGAGACGTACTCGTAGTTCCTTTTCTGTATTCGGCCAAAACGTACCAGGAGATGGCGCTGGTGTTTAATTACATCGCGCAAGTGTTTTGTCTTTTCGGTTTAAGTGCCTTGTCATTGTTTCCGGAATCAAACCTCTTCACAAATCTATATATAGATTTCACATTGGGGTCTAAAAAGGTCTAAAAAGGTTAGCGTCACCTTTACCAGGTGTCGCTGCTTGGTCACCCTGGCGCTAAGGGTTCTTGTAGAGATGTCATTGGCTGTTTAAAAGGGTCAGACCCAGGACTAGTAATGTTTCTTCTCAAAGTTTCAGGCTTAATGTGTCAGATATATGTAGACAGAGGGGTATATAAGTAAAACTGGCCGGCCTGGCATTTACCATTGAAAACAAAATTCAATTCTGAATTAGACCAGCCTTACTAGAAACCGTAACCTCAGGTACAGGTTGATTGTAGAATTATAATAATCCTTGCAATATTTGACTTTATACCTTTGCACAAACAAGCGTAGGTACCTGCTAGTACAGTCAGCGTCAGACCAAGGGTAACTTGGTCTGATGCTGACTGTACTAGAACTGACTGGGGGCTGACTGCCCCCCTGCAGTGGAAAAATAGCGCTTGTGCCCCAGACATAAGAATGGTCCAAAGGATAACAAGGGTGACTTAACGTGACGCAGTGTGTACATACATGAACATTTGCACAATGCCTTAGTGTGTAAACGAGACGAAAGAAATTTAAGAAAAAGGAGAGTTATCATATTTTTTGTGATAGATGACCGGCGTGCAGACGGATCATTTGATGGTATGCGATTGCTTCCAGTGGAGTCACAAGTGCGCTGCCAATGCCCCTTTTCCCCGGATTGGGCTTCCGCTATCCTCACTCACGCAGCGAAACACAGCACAGCGCTGCTTCATGCCGGTTGTCTGTGAGGCGTTATCCAACACGCGCTGGTTTTCCCTCATCGCCGAGCTAATGGTAGAAATACACACATAGATTTGAAAAATCCAGAGCTGCATGCTCTGTTTAGAAACCACATCATCATCATCATCAGCAACCCACACTCGTCCACTGCTGGACATAGGTCTCCCCTAATGCATGCCACTGCTCCCGATTTTCGACCACTCTCATCCAACCCACACCAGCCAGCCTTGGAATGTCATCATCCCATCTTGTCGCAGGGCGTCGGTCATGACTTACGGTGCCGAGATGTGGACACTCATGGCTGGACTAGTCCACCGGTTCAAAGTCGCTCAAAGAGCTATGGAAAGGGCTATGCTCGGATTATCTCTGAAGGACCGCATCAGAAATGATGTAATCCAACAGAGAACCAAAGTCACCGACATAGCCCACCGAATTAGCAAACTGAAGTGGCAGTGGGCTGGTCATATTAGCCGCAGAACTGACAGCCGTTGGAGCCGTAAAGTCTTTGAGTGGAGACCACGACTCGGTAAGCGTAGTGTAGGACGCCCTGCGACAAGATAGAAACCACAACCCAAGAATAATAGGCACGTTCTGAACTAGAGAGCTACCATCGCTCGGAAACAAATTCAACATATTTAAAAGTAAAATCAAATACCACTGTAATAAAAACATCTTAGCACTAAAATTACTTTCTTTATAACTACCAAGGTATTCTCAAAAAAATCATGATACTTACTTGGTCAAAATCACGATTTACACTCAATTAAACTCAATTTTCCTTTGAATACCAAGATGTTTTAACAGCTGGGGGTTAAATATTTTTGAAGTACAAAAGGAATAAGGGGGAGGGGGTGTATAGCGATGAATGGATGACGGAGTGCGAAGATCATTAATAAGAGAAAATGGCCTATCAAGTAGCTAATATTTTTCACAGGTTTGCTTTTCTAACTTTGTTCAAGCATTTTTCAGTAATGGAAATAATGAGGGAACAAGTTTTGAATGGAATAGGAAGGCTAAAACCATTTACACACACATGACCGATAATCGGTGACCAATTTTCTGTAGGGAAAAAATAGAAGTATATTAATGCAACGCACACGACCTAGACAAAAAGTCTAGTAGAAATGATATGAATAAGTAATCGGTCCGACAAAAATCGGTCATATGCAATAACCCCTACAATACATCAAAGGATACGATGCATTCTACAACCCTCGATGTTTTCTTATTTCCAAAGGAGAATTGTCACGTTAGTCACTGTTAACGCTGTTTCGCCGAGGGTACCGAATGCCTAATTAGGGAAAAATTTGGCTGCGTATTACTTCACTCCAACTGTCAATGCGCGGCGGCAATAGCTTATCATCAGGTGATCTGTCTGCTCGTCTTCCACTCATCCCTTTATAGAATCATAACCCTCCTTTTTGTTTCGCCGTAGTACTGGATTTATAATAATTAGTCCATGGCCGTAGTCAGGTAAAAAAAGAGCCTCGACGCTCTGTAGCCACATACTCTCAACCCTACTGTGTCGTATTACACTGGTGCCTTTGGCCATTGGAATATGAAGGTAAAGGAATAGAGAGTACAGGATATATTAATAATAGTGCTTCAAGTGTATGAGCCGAAACTTGGGAAACGACAAAGACTATGACTTTTAGTTGCTTTTAGACTTTTAGTTACTGGAAAGGAGACCGGTGGGTGTAACTCTTGAGACCGATTTTTTGATCCGTAGTTAAACTGAACTAATGGTTTAAAAAGGAACCAATGGTAAAATATCGCTAAAATGTGTTTTTTGAACAAAAATTTACCTTAACCAATATTTATATTACAAGGAATTACGTCACTTTGACGCAGTCACTTTGACTGTTAGACAGTTAACTTTAGCTAATTTAACCAAAAGGTAACCTACGTATCAAAAAATCGGCTCAGGGACAGAAAAACCAACAAGTGGCTTAGAAGACACAGTAAGGGGACTGACGTAGTCAAAGACAATGGGTGGGACATGTAGCAAGAAAGACAGACTCGTGGTGTAGGGAAATGCTGCAGTGGAGGCCATGGGATCTGAAAAGACCTATCGAAAGGCCACAAATGAGATGGAAAGACAATACAGCAAAGATTGGCGGGCACAACTGGACTTCAACTGCCCACAATAGAATTTAATAGGGGAGATTAAAGGAGGCCTATACCAGAGTCCGTGTGGTGCCCGGCAGAGTAGAATAGGCCACCCTCACTCTTACCGAGTCGTAAAAGGCGACTAAGGTAAAGCTGCTGGCATGATCATCAGCACCCAGAGAAGAAAAACTGCATTTATATCAAAACCCTCGCCAACCCGTCTGCCAAGCGTGGTGAGTATGGCAATTACCTCTCATGTGATTGAGGGAGGCCCGTGCCCCAGCAGTGGGGACTTAAATGGGCTGATGATGACGATGATACCAGATTGATTGAAAACGGCTTAAGATGATAATGAGATGAAGTGTTAGCGCACACACTTGAGTATAATATATCCGTCGTACGTGCTGATCGTCGAGATTGACCATAGTAACCGTAATCAGTTGAAGAATAATATTATATGCTACTAGATGGGACTTCTAACTTGTAATACACAATCTTGTATGAAGATGCTTACTATAGCTATATGAAGTGTGAAGCGATACGAGTACATACGTTTTTCCGAAGAGAGCTAATAACATTTTGTGAGTCAACACGGCTTGTTTGCTTTGACCTAGCGGTAGTATACTTTTGTGTACACACCACGCTACATCACACTAGAGTTATGTGTAATACCCATCACTTATGCTTTAGGGACCGGCAAATAATATTCATTGAGTATTCAAAATGGCTTAAGTGCTTACCGGTCCGTGATTTTGGGTTATTAGGCTCGATTTCCGGGTCAAGCTACAAGTATGTTTCGAATTTTTCAAGCATAGCTCGGGTTTGTGATCATCAGTCTGCAATAGGCAAACGTGGGCATACTGGTGGTTAAGCCTAATAACAATAAAATAAAATAAATAATAATAAGTTGGTCTAGTGGTTTAAGTACAGGGCCGTGATCTCGGGGTCCTGGGTTCGATTCCCGGGTCGAGGAAAAAGTCTTCTATTTTTGCCGATGTTTATTATTACGCTTTGTTTCTTGTAGGAACTAAGGAAGGGAAAAGAAATCAGAAAAGCCGACAACGTTATTTTTTTTGAATATACATTGAATTCCACGGACACTGGTTCCGTGCTATTTTTTGTGTTTATTTTTTTTAAGCGTCACAAAGTTTGGCATTTTCTCCGCGACAATATTAAATTAAATAAAATTACAATAGCTAGCAATACTTGGGCGTGTGGTCCCCGGCAGAGTAGAATAGGCCGCCCTCTTTCTTACCGAGGTGTCGTAAAAGGCGACTAAGGTAAAGCTGCTGGCATGATCATCAGCACCCGAGAAGGAAAACTCTGCATTTATATCAAAAGTGGTGAGTATGGCAATTATCCCTCATGTGATTGAGGGAGGCCCGTGCCCCAGCAGTGGGGACTTAAATGGGCTGACGATTACGATGATGGACCATAGCTTAAGTTTAGGCAGTCATGCATGGTTATTGTTAGTAGGATGAATTTAGTGTAATTGTGAGTGGTTTTTTTTATGTCTTTGGGGGTAGGGGGTTGGTATTTACGTAGTTTTATGGGCCTCAGAGGGGAGAGTTTTGGGGTAAGTGGACAACATTATTCCAACACAACGTTATCAATTAGACTGAGGTATGTCGTAACACATGAGATTTCCCAGAATCATCTAGTCACATATTTGTTTTGTTTTATCTGCCTCGTTAATAATCAGGCGGCTATAGTCATAGTTTCTGAGAAATCATCTTTGTTACTCACCTTGTACGTAAGTTTTTTTTATGTCGTAGGTCCCATTCATGCCGAAGCGTGACTCTCCCACAGTCATAGGTACGGATAGGTACTTTTACGTATAAGCTGAAAATAAAAAAAAATTCACACAGAATTATTTTACTTACATAATTATCAGAGATATTGCCACTTTAGTTTCTTTTATAGGTCACTGGTGTCGCGGCTGTCTATGGGCAGCGGTAATCGCTTACCATCAGGCGATCCGTCTGCTGGTCTGCCACCTATCACATAAAAAGTGCCTATCCATTTAACATTAATTTAATCTAGGATCACCAAAATTGGGTAGTTATAATAATCACGCCGTGTGGTCCCGGCAGAGTAGAATAGGCCACCCTCATCTTACCGAGGTGTCGTAAAAGGCGACTAAGGTAAAGCTGCTGGTATGGTCATCAGCACCCAGAGAAGGAGAACTCTGCATTTACATCAAAACCCTCGCCAACCCGTCTGCCAAGCGTGGTGAGTATGGCAATTACCCCTCATGTGATTGAGGGAGGCCCGTGCCCCAGCAGTGGGGACTTAAATGGGCTGATGATGATAATAATCAATGAATGAAATGTTGCTAAAATCTTTAAACTATGTAAACCTACATGCTTATAATTGTTATTCTCATTAATGTTGGTGGTTTCTACTCAATGAATTTGTTTTACATTGTTCTACGTGACGATTGTAAATTCAAATTTCTTTTTTCTGTAATTCTAACATGCTATATAATTTATTAACATATTGTTAAATAAGTAATAATTACAGTCAGTAATGATTAGGATTTTGTTGCACATTATTTCACGCGATAATGTAGAAATACTCAATCTCATTCGCATTTTTCTCTTTTATTACTGATTTAGTATAAGCGGTGGAACTCTTTAACTGGCTAGTGTATTAATTTAACTTCCTTTAAGCAATTAAATTGTATTTTAAGCTGTTGAGTTTCCAAATAATTAAATAAATATATATTTACATATATATAACAAAAAT
Source organism: Marasmia exigua (assembly GCA_019059595.1). Taxonomy (NCBI): domain Eukaryota; kingdom Metazoa; phylum Arthropoda; class Insecta; order Lepidoptera; family Crambidae; genus Marasmia; species Marasmia exigua. The sequence goes on from CM032463.1 coordinate 22,399,425, forward strand.
AAAATACAATGATATTGGTCGCTGCAAGCAATATATCTACACTTCAGTACACACTTACACATCCATAAAGAAAAAATAATATTTGCTCGTATCCCGGGGAGAAATTTGAGCAAACAGTGCGTCGTCGGTTCTAGAATAAAATCGACAACTGTAAAACTGAAAATAGCTATAGATACATGTAACCATGCACCCAATAGGTATCCCTATAAGTAACAATGTACCCACCTGCCGAAACTATTTATTTTCTAAATATCCTCCCTCCAATTGATTTGGCTACGGCTCTTAACGATCGGCCACGTATGCAGGATATAATTATTAGGTATAGTGCATAAGTGTGTGCGCAAACACAAGTGCACTCTTAATCCCTTATCCTCACATTTCGATAAGACACCAAAAAGTGAGACCGAAGAGAGATTAGGCATAGGACCAACGGTTTTCAAGTGTTTTCCGAGACGCGGGGGTACAAGACCGCCAGCATCCAGAGTTCGTACTGACAGTGAAATTTTTGGAACAGAAAAACTCAGGTACACATTTTTGGCCCTTTTTTTGATCTCCTTGGTGAAATGCCGCTGGCCCGAGATGTTGGTGGGCTGACTCCCTTAAGCTTACCCGCTGCTGGGGGGGCAGACGGGTTATTTGGGGCTCGCCTCTGGCTGTGGCCTGAGATATACCCACTAAAACACCAGGGGTGCTCCCTTCTACGCCTTCCCACTCAGGCGTAGAAGGAGACATAAGAAAAGGTAGTCCAGAGTGAAATTCGAACTTTCGAATTTAGGCGTATGAGGCAGGGTCGATGTCAAATTGCGCCATAGGGCCTTTTTTACACGAGGCTTTGAAAAGAGTTCTTCTTTCACGGTAGACAGCGGCATGAGCTGTGCTCCGGCATTGTTGATGTCTATGAGCAGGATGACCAAAAAATCCTCTTACCATATTTTTGGCCCTACCCCGAGCGCACCCGCTGCTTTCAAAGTGCGACCCACTACCGACTTGCACCATCGAGGCAGTCAGATTATTATCTTCTTTGTGGCCTATGTTATAAATCTAAGAGATATACATAAGTAATGAACTACAATGCCCCCGTTACTGCTGATGGGAAGCTTACGTTCCCCCAAAGAGCTTCAATCAAACCCAGTCCTGAACAATCTACATCCAATTAACACCAGTTATCTTTCTATTCCTTATATTATCATTTCTCTACTTGTCCCTCCCCCATTCCAGCGTACTGTCGCTGCTGGTAATGACAATCACTTCTCTGACGAATCTATAAAGACAAATCGATAACGATTGAGTACTTTTCCCTGTAAATAAGCCCTAAAAGCTTTCTAGGTGACAAAAAACTCCGTTGCTTTTTTTCCAAGTTGGAACTTTACACTTACAGACTATCTGAAATATTATAGACACGCTATGACGATGGAGAAAATTTGCAATTTTCCGGGCAAAGAAGGTTCTACAAAAAGGTTAAAAGAGCATCAATAACCTCGTATAATGAATATTGTATAAGGTTATCTGCTACAAGCGTTATTTCAAAGATGAAAGTTTCGGACCTGTTTTCTTCTTTTCACATGTTATGGGTCTTCTGACCGTACTTGACAAGGTCTTTATTATTTTATTTATTGCTAATTAAGAAGTACCGTGGGGGTCTACCTATATGATTTGAATTGCGTCGGTTCAAAGCTCACAGGAGACATGCTTATTTGTTTATAAGTAGGTAGATAGATATTCTTTATTGCACAAAAATAAAATACAAGCATGATACAACAACAGCAACAGACAGTACAATAAGGCGGTCTTGTCGCTTGTAGCGATTTCTTCCAGACAACCTTTGAGTAGAGGAAAGAAATAACGTATTCGTAATAAGGAATTCGTATTCGTGGGTCTTGTTTGGTTGGGCCATTGTTTGCTTTGGTTGTCCGATAGATAAAATGACTCCATGCCTCGGCAGGCACGCTAAGCCGGCTCTGTCACTATTATCATCATCATTATTTTCAGCCAATAGACGCCCATTGTAATCGATCATCGAATGGATGATGATGATGAAGAAGACGCCCATTGCTGGACATAGACATTGCCCAAAAATTGCAACCCCTTAAAACGGCAGGAGAACAGACAGACGTTATGGTGGAAAGGTCCTCGAATGGTGGGTGCGTTCAGGAAGTCGCAGCTGTGGTAGGCTCCCCATAAAGTGAAAGGAAGACCTGGTCGCGGTAATTCCGTGGATGCGGGCGGTACAGGAACGATCTGTGAGAAGATCCTTGAGGGATACCAGGAGTGGGGCGTCTATTGTCCCTTTAATACCACACCTATTTCTGCCGAAGTAACGACGGCTCTTCATTCAATCAAATAAATGATTTCTGAATCGTGTCAGAGACCCTGTGTTTTAACCCACGGGTTTAACGAACATAAATTATGTACAACCGGTGCGGATAAAGAATGGGATCAGAAATGGCGGCGCGTATATTCACTTCTCGCTCGCACACTATTTGCGTCTATACTCGCACTCGTGGGGTGCGAGTATAGACGCAAATAGTGTGCGAGCGAGAAGTGAATAGATGCGCCGCCATTTCTGATCCCATTCTTTATCCGCTTTATGCGTTGTAAGATATGTGTAAAATAGTATTGGAGAAAAAATGTTTCTATAAACACTTTGGAAATAAGTAGAATCATCAGATTATTACCAATTTACTTTTATAGGAGTGGTGTGAAGATAAAATATCAATTGTTTTAGGTCCTTATGTTAAGTGAAGGGAACAAATGCAAGCAGTCCTAGAATCCATGACGTAATAAATCAACTTAAGCACACGTCCTACGCTGCGCAGACCTCCAACATTCAATATACCTAGGGATGGAATAGAGTCATCTTTTTCCACTAGAGTCACTCATCATGTTTTTTTTTTTTATTAAAACATAAGTACTATTTCCTATGGATTATTGTACTATCTAAAAGTATCAGCCTATAAGTATGTTTCGAATTTTTCGAACATAGCTCGGGTTTGTGATCACCAATCCGCATTTGGCAAGCGTGGTGATTAAGCCTAATCCCATCATAGTAGCGATGACTTGATCTCTATGATGGAGGCCTTTGCCCTGCAGTGGGACAGTCTATAGGCTGATACTTTGTACTATGTACCTACATAAAATTAATTATTATCGCTGGTTCGGTGAAGAAAAACAAGAAGTTCGTAAAGAAACTCATCTGCCACAAAAAAGTGTTCACTTTTACAATAAATTCATTCGAATACTCGACTAGGATGTATATCATTTTGGATGTCCCCTTCTGCATATTAGGGTAACTCGAGACTGAGTGAACTTTATTCGATATTGTTTCTTCCGATGTTACTTGACTTGACTTAAGTAACATTTTTGCCAATATTCCTCCCGTAAGTAAGGTCGACTTTCACGTCACTAATTCGATCACAGGTCTGCCCTCGCTGAACAGAGCTCGGCAATATCAACAGACATTTCGCTGGAACGGGGAAATAGCTTTGAAAGATTCAAAGCTCAGGGAATACTTAATTTTGGACCAGTGAAAGTACAAACTGTGGAACTCTGATAAAACCACGGCGTGTGCAGCATTCTCGACGATAGTGGGTTTTGGATGGAAATATACCTTAAGCATGTATGTAATGAGGAAATCAAGATGTATGACCTGAATTAAAGATGTATAATAATAATAAATATATAATAATAAACAATTTTTTTTGTAAACCACGAGAACAATATAAATACTTATAATCTACGTATACTAAGGGACCTAATTATAGGTTTGTTGCCTGAACTAGAAATATCCTGTATCTCCGACAAAAATGAAAGAAAGAAAAACTGTCTGTATCCCACTGTCTTAAGAGACATTTTTTATACATATAAAGCCAAATAATATTTTTATTGCATTTCTCATTAAAGGGAGCGCCTTCCGGATATTAAGGAACACCTCAAAATATGAAAAAATTGAGAGCCAATAAGAAAGAATAAGCGGGTACAATATAGGCTTTTAGGTCCTTACCTAAAAGCCTATTTCATTAAATAGTAAAGTTTAGGATTATGCATGCATTGTACCTTTGCAATGCATGCATAATCCTAAACTTGCTGTAATGAGAAAATAAGGGTTATTTAAAATTTTTTTATTTTAATTATTTAATAAAGTCAGTGGTGGTGTCAGAGTGAAGTAGGCAGTAAAATTTTCTTCCATTACTTAGGTACTTTTACTCAGACACTACGCACAGCTAGATAAAAATCTTAAAATTTTCTGGCATATACTTGTTGTTTGCTGGCAGAAATTTTAGGTGGAACCACAAAATTATCACTGAATGATTTATTAAAAATCTTTTGTCCTTTTGCGTTAGTCTGTGACTTTTTACTAATGACCAAACATATTCGTAAAAAGGTATGTGAAACGAAAAACAAATAAAATAAGTTCATTTTTCAAATTACCGTTGTTTGCTGGCATAAATTTTAAGTGTATAACAAACTATCACTGAATGATTTATTAAAAAATATTGGTCCGTTTGCGTCACTCTCTGATTTTTTACTAAAGGCCAAACGGTATGTGAAACGAAAAACATATAAAAAGATTCATTTTTTTAAATACCGTTGTTTGCTGGCAGAAATTTTAGGTGGAACAACAAAAATATCACTGAATGATTTATTAAAAAAATGTCTTTTTGCGTCACTCTGATTTTTTACTAATGACCAAACATATTCGTAAAAAGGTGTGTGAAACGAAAATCATATAAAAAAGATTCATTTTTCAAATTACCGTTATCCTTTTGATTACTGGCTAGAGAACAAACACAATGCCCGCGTAATCGTTTAAAAAGGGCAACAGAATAAATAATGGCTATCTTGAGTACACAATCATTCATTTTTATGAGAAAAAAATTCAAATGAAACGGTTTTTATGTAGTGTTTAACAAGATACTGCCGTTTGTTGATTGTGGACCGGTGACAAAATCGCATAATTTTGTTAGTCATTTACCTTAACTGGACGTCATTATTTTAACATTCAAATTTTAAACATTTCTCAGTCGTAGGTAAACAATTTAATATGCGCACAATCAAAGTAAAACATCAAAATTTGTTAATAAGTATACTTGATAAAACCTAGCAAACTTTATCAAAAACCAACAATGTGTGTATTTGTCATATCATCTTCTGTTATAATTTATAATACTAAACCTACCTAGAGAATCTTAAACCAAGTTTATTATTATTTTATAACAAGTTATAATTTTAGGATTTATGTAACAAATTTTATTCTTAATTCAAGTTATTTTAGCTCAATGAATAGGTTCTGACTACATTTTCCTACATAAAAATAATGAAATCAAATAAAGAACACACATAGTGTATGTAAGAGCTTGAGTATAGGTATGAAACCTTAGTCGTAAAGTTTGGTCTGTATTCTAAACGGAGCTAAAAGTTTATTTGCATACGTTTGGATATGCATCGATAACCAGCCATTTTTCCATTAGATTGTAAATGATGATGTATTCACAAAAATAATTGTTGATATATTATTAACTGGATTCTAGCGTTCACATATCCAATAATAGATCATAAATTAGAATATGAAACACTATTTATTACTACAAAAAATGTACGCACACTTTTAGGATGCCTAAGCATATAATAGTAGGCACTCGTCAAGACGTTTCTAACGTCAACTTTGAATAAGTATGCAAATGAATAGATACTCCCCGCTTTTGTTTGAAGAACTATTCATCACGTTCTTAAACGTTGTAATTACGGAGTAGCATTAATAGTTACGTGCCATTATACTTCGGGTCTCAACCGAAGACGACTACGTATTATTACTTGCAGCATTACATGAAATGGTGCAAGTAATAATACGTAGTCGTCTTCGGTTGAGACCCTCGCATAATTGGAATCAAACTTCACAAGGTAAGTTCGTTTGATTCTTAATTTCACAACAATGTTAGTATTGGAAGCACAACTTCACACATAACATCTATGTACCTATATTTGCTATACAGCTATGTAATATTTAGCCAATTATGCAAAAACTAAAAACATAAAATTAAAAAAATAACCATTGATACTCATAAGCAGAATAAATTGTCCATTTTATTAATCATGAATAAATAAATAAATCTTACAACTTTGTGGTTATTTACTGTCAAATTGTAACGGTGCGCAGAATTTTCTTCGAATAAATTATTTAGTAGCTTGTAGAGAGAAGCTCAGAGAAAACAAATAAAATTATTTTGCGTCCCATTTGGGTACTAATCAAAACATCATCCAATTAATTTTATTTCATTCATTCCGAATAATCTGGGCAAATTAATTCGGATTCGTCATCAGTTCGAACATGCAAAGCGTACCTAAATGATTTCAGCCATGCATATTCTCATAGAATTAAAAGGCGTGCGTTTAAGTAATTAAAATGATTTTCGACTCGAATACCCGTTAAAAAATCACAGCCTTCTTTTCTGACAAACTTTAGGCAGTTTTAGTAGAAGGACGTGGCTCCTTCTATTCGGTACAGACGGCGTCAGGTCAAGTTACCCCTCCACAGTGCAAAAATAACACTTGTGTCTCAGACAAAAGGACGGTCCAAAGACCGACAAGGATAACTCGACGTGACGCCATGTATACATATTGCGACGAAGATAAAAAAAGTAAGTAATACGAAGTTACGCCTAGCTTTGTCCATGATTGTTCCGCTTTTCGGACGTCTGTCTCGCTGTCCAAGAAACACGCAGACGATGCAATTCTATACGGGACAAACAACACATACCTACGTATCCGCGAAATCATTTATCGTAGCAATGTGTAAAATTAAAAGTGTTACTTTAAAGCTTCATATTACAACTAGAGCATTTGAAGATGTGCGTTTGTTCTCGGGACCCGTAGCTATGACCAAAATGTACCTACCTACCTACATATTGTATATTGTATATACCTACTAAGTGTTTACTGCTTTATACATACCTACTAAGCGATTAATGGGTCATGTATCAATGAGTGGCCAAGTATTATAGGACACCCAAAAAAAATTACCAAGCTCTAGACGCAAGAAGAAATGGCCACGTTGGATACGAATTTTGAAAATATTTTCATACTATAGTAAAAGGAAGACAAAGTGCAATTTATCAATTGCAATTTCCCTTTAGATTGGATCTTTGCAACTTCTGGTCGAACTTTATCTATTCCGTGACAACGACAAACTTTCCCATTAAAAACTGCCAAGAGTCTTTGTTTTTTTTTTTATGATGGATGCAAGTTGAAATTTATTTCTACAAATAATTTATGAGAATTGAAATTTATTTATACAAATAATTGAGGATATCTGGGAAACCAAAAATATGATACAAGAAATAAAACTCTGACGAAAAAGTTATTTTGCAATTATTTCGTGGTAATCCATAAAATAACTTGAGCGCACGATTCGCTAAAGTTATTTTATGGATAGGTAATATTACTCTAATAGAGTAAAGGAAATGTTTAACCCTATAAACTGTCCCACTGCAGGGCGAAGACCACTCCATCATAGAAATCAAGTTATCGCTACTATGATGGGATTAGGCTTAATCACCACGCTTGCGTAATGCGGATTGGTAATCACAAACTCGAGCTTTATTCCAAAAATTGGAAACATTGCTTTTGCTCGACCCGGGAATCAAACCCAGGATGCCAATATCACGGCCGGGTACTTAAACCACTACACCAACGGGGCGTTATTAGTTAATATTATAGGTAAATATTACGTCTACATTTATATCGAAACCCTCGCCAACCCGTCTGCCAAGCGTGGTGAGTATGGCAATTACCCCTCATGTGATTGAGGGAGGCCCGTGCCCTAGCAGTGGGGACTTAAATGGGCTGACGATGATGACGATGATTACGTCTACATTAGGTCTTTTTTTTTTAACCCAGGAGAAATGCGTTACGCATACCCATCCATCTGTAAACGGATGGGTTATGTCGGACTCTCCTTTGGCGACGGTTTTTCCTAGCGAGAAGCCGGCCAGAGGCATACCGACTAAAACTTCTGGGACTCTCCCTCATCTTCCATTGAGGGAGAAAGTCGTGGGCCAAAGTACGAAACCTGCCACCACGACTTTCTCCCGGTCTACATTAGATCTTGTCCTAACCTATATGGAGGTTAAAACCAATTACCTTATTTTTGAGAAAACGGGAAAGTTTCGTATATTGTATAAACTTTCATGGTTAACTAATTCTCATCATCAGCAACCCACACTCGTCCATTGCTGGACATAGGTCTCCCCTAATGCACGCCACTGCTCCCGATTTTCGGCCACTCTCATCCAGCCCACACCAGCCAGCCTTCGAATGTCATCATCCCATCTTGTCGCAGGGCGTCCTACACTTCGCTTACCGAGTCGCGGTCTCCACTCAAGGACTTTACGGCTCCAACGGCTGTCAGTTCTGCGGCTAATATGACCAACTAATTCATAATGTTAGTAAATTAGAATAGTTATTTTATTGAACTGCTTGATTAAAAGACCACCGAGAGGTAGTTGTTGTTGCCGGCCTTTTAGAAAGGAGTACCTACACTCTTTTTTTAAAGGTCCCGAAGTCATAGGCAAATACTGTTGCAACTAAATAATATTATGACCTATAATACCTTTTTAACAATACCGTAAAAAGTAATATAATATTCTTAAAAGAAAATAATGAAAAAAATGAGGCATCGACGTATTTTTTTTATTTGTATTACGTAATTGTCACATTTTTTTAGATTACTTACGTCATATTATCTTCTTACAAGTAATTATATTTCTTATTCTGGTCTTAAGTGGCAATTATGGTTATTTTCGTAAGAAACTATGACATATTTTTTCTCAATAAGGCCTTAATAAGTATTTTTTTTTACGGATTCACCATTGTACTTAAAAATAATCTTACAATCGAATACGCTAGTTTCGTCGATTTATCACCTTAACAGCCCATCTTAAGGCAAAAAAAGAGCAAATGAATGACGTCACTCTCCTCAAAGTACTTACCAGCTCTTGATAACCTTTTAGGAGCCGGAGTAGGTCGGAGTAGTGGCTGAGAGCGGGTTGCACGCCGCAAGTAGGCCGAGCCGAGGGGTCCTTCGGCTCGCATCGCGAAGAGGTACATTATGTTTTATTCACGGTCATAAACCTCACTACGTATTACTAAGGGAGAGGGGGGCTTAAAAATGCTAAAAAAAGATCACGTGATTAATGGACGGTCCCCAACACTAAAAAATAGCAAACTTCCTGCAACCAATATTTTATTGGCATCTCTTTGAACTTCTCTCGCGAGGCGACTCGGTAAGCGTAGTGTAGGACGCCCTGCGACAAGATGGGATGATGACATTCGAAGGCTGGCTGGTGTGGGCTGGATGAGAGTGGCCGAAAATCGGGAGCAGTGGCGTGCATTAGGGGAGACCTATGTCCAGCAGTGGACAAGTGTGGGTTGCTGATGATGATGATGATGATGATCTCTTTGAAAGAGTAGTAACGATTCGATTTGTCATAATCGATAAAAGTCATATAGATTGTTTATCATATCGATACAAAAGTAGTATAGGCTTACCACTTAATTACAAAACGCGATTCTTCGTGGAAGACATGGATAAAAGGATGTAATTGTTTACCGATACATCCAGTATAATTACTGAAGGCCTACCATGAAACGCTCCTGTAACGAATGAAGATATACCTGTAGCATGTCAACAAAAGAGACGCACAAGGCGTGTGAAAGTGATATAATATGTTATTTATGGTATATTGGCAGACGAGCAGACGTATTACCTGATGGTAAGCGATTACCGCCGCCCATGGACACCTGCCACGTCAAAGGAGTCACAGGTGCGCTGCCGGCCTTTTTAAAAGGGAGTATATACCTACGCTCTTTTCTTGAAGGTTTTAAGGTATAAAGGTCGCGAATTTCGTTTTATTACAGGCATTCTGTTTGGCTACTGGATCTCTATACTGTGGTAATATTAAAAAGTCGTTTTTAAAATAAAAGTGGATTCCAATTGGAACTGGGCTGAAACAAACCGCAACTCAATACAGAGGGCAATCGAGAATAGCGCGGGAGGGGTCGCCTAGGGTTAGTGATGCAACTTTTGGTACAAGAGTCTTTTTGTTTTAGTTTTTTTTATATGATAGGTGGCAGACGAGCAGACGCATCACCTGATGGTAAACGATTGCCGCCGTCCATGGACACCCGCGACACCAATGGTGTCACAAGTGCGCTGCCAACATATATAAGTATGAATTGATACCAAATGTTTTATACGAATACATTTTGAAAATAGCAGCTTTTCACATTATTTTAATTTTTTAATATTTTTTTCTTAATTAAAACACCATTTTAAAAAAACGTTCGAAATTACATCCAATGCAGAAACATTTATTAATATCTCTAGTGATGATGAGGATAAAGGTTGGCAGCGCACTTGTGACTCCACTGGTGTCGCGGGTGTGCATGGGCGACGGCACTTGCTTACCTTCAGGTGATCTGTCTGCTCGTCTGCCACCTATCACATAAAGAAAATTTACCTCAATGTATATCGATGGAGAGAGTACGCTCGGATCGTCCATCCTCTTATTTCGTAGATTCCAATCGTTATTTTATTATTATTTTATTTAATTTTTAGCTAATTGACTTTTTCATAAAATTTTAGCCATTTCTAACACGAGAAAATAAAAAAAAATATACAGGGTGTATCTGTGAACATGTACATCCTTTTAACCACGTGTTCTACTAACCATTATGAACACATTTGTTCTATCACTTTTGGAAATTCGCAGGAAAAAATTTCAACTTTTCATACAAAGTCGGTCACGTGACTTGGTCATTTTAAATGGGGAGTCGAAAAAAATTTCGATGAATTTCGAAAAGTCGTTGAACAAATGTTATTCAGAATGGTTAGTATAGTACATGGTAAAAGGGATTTTACATCTCTTTAACCACGCGTTCTACTAACCATTATGAACATATTTGTTCTATCACTTTTGGAAATTCTCAAGGAAAAATTTCAACTTTTCATACAAAGTCGGTCACGTGACTTGGTCATTTTAAATGGGGAGTCGAAAAAAATGTCGATGAATTTCGAAAAGCCGTCGAACAAATGTTGTTCAGAATGGCGAGTAGAACACATGGTTAAAGGGATGTAAATATTCATAACTACACCCAGTATAAATTGCAAAAAATTGCCACTCAATAATACTCGTAAATTCGCAATACACACGATTAGTAAGACATTGTGAATCTCAAGGACATTTCGTACCTGGTTGATTTGCCTGTAAAAAAATGTGCCTTTGCAGAGACTCCATAAAGATCAGAATTTAATCCGTAGGACAAAAGATAGCTTAACTCCGGTGTTTTATTGAGTCCCTGAAAAATTTGCTGAATTTTACTGTACCTAATAAATTCCTAATTCATCTACACTTGAAGTGCCAATGTGGCCAAGCATTATCCTATCATTAATTAAAAAATATATTACAAGTGATAAGACCACCTTATTGTACTGTCTGTTGTTGTTGTCTCATACTTGTATTTTGTTTTTATGCAATAAATGACATCTTTTTATCTATCTTTTGACATAGGAAATTTTAATTTAAGCATTTTTATTATGAACTAGCTGACCCGACAGACTTCGTCCTGTCCAAAAAATTTGTTATGTGGCACCAAATATGAACTTTATATAATAGCAATAACACTCAAATTGTTTCTACGTTTTAGTTAGAAAACGTTTTTAAGTGAAAAAGAAAAGAGCTGTTTTTAGGGTTTTCCCGAAAATTATTAGATTTTTTCTCGCCGTAAGAACCATCCTTGGACTTCAACGAATATTTTAAAAAAGAATTGGCCAAATTGGTCCAGGCGTTGTTGAGTTATGCGCTTACCAACACATTTTGCGATTCATTTTTATATTATAGATTTGGGTTTGAAGAATGAATGATTGAATATACTTTTATTGTTGTACTTAAATTAAAGTGTGTAATATCTGGTGTGGCTGATGTCCATGGGCGGCGGTGATCACTTACCATCAGGTGACTCGCTTGGTCGTTTGCCTCCCTTCCTCATAAAAAAGGTATGAAATCTAAAAAACTAAGTATGACAGTATATGTAACAACAAGGATATGTATTATGAATCATCAATTCTGGCTTTCAAGCACAAATATGTTCTTAAACACTGTTCTTGAGTGACTCGGGTCACTCGAGTAGAATTTTACTCAAATCACATCACTGCGCATATTGGAGTGACCAAATGCATTGTACAGTTACAACTGCGAATCAGGGATGTCAAGTAGCTCCGTGACCCTCACGGGAAATACTGGATATAGTTGTAACGATTCAATCAAAGCTATATTGTGTTAACATTTAAGATAGGTACTGTAAGTGACCTGTAGAAAACTGTAAATCATTTCTTTGTCTTACTTTGTCGCTCAATTTTTAAAAAGTAAGTCCTATTTGCCATAATCAATATAAATCACTTGGCGGCGCGCTAGTATCGTCGTAGTATCGCCTTAAGGTGACGGGTAAGGCACACTAGCGACGCCAATAGATTTTAATTTTTAGCTATTAAACCGGATCTATTTTAAATAATTTCCGGGATACAACCTCTCGGCAAACTCTTATACTATTTATTAAATAACCATGCACGAATGTTAGGTTCGTTTTTGTACGCGAAAAATTGATTTACGCCAAAAGCGGCCACTTTTGGCGGTAATCCAAAATTCGAGTGCAAAAGCAGACCAAACAGTTAACAATAAGTATTAAATACATAGTATAAGTGTTTGCCGAGAGGTTGTAAGCCCGAAATTATTAAAAAAATTTGCGGTTTAATAGCTAAAAATTAAAATCAATTGGCGTCGCTAGTGTGCCCTACCCGTTACCTTAAGACGTTTACTTTCGACAATAAGTCGAAATACGGTCAGCATCTAAAGTAGCTTCATAAATTGTACCATGTCGAAGTAACATTTTGTACGTCCCTTAGAAACTAACTATAATAGGTATTAGTACCATGTCGAAGTAACATTTTGTACGTCCCTTAGAAACTGACTATAATAGGCATACCTAATGGTTACTATCATGTCATAGTAACTGACTATAATAGGCATACCTAATGGTTACTATCATGTCATAGTAACCATTAGGTATGCCTATTATAGTCAGTTTCTAAGGGACGTACAAAATGTTACTTCGACATGGTACTAATGCCTATTATAGTCAGTTTCTAAGGGACGTACAAAATGTTACTTCGACATGGTACTAATGTGTTAAGCTACTTTTGATGCTGACCGTACAATAAAGTTTAAAACTGTAAAATCTATAAATAACATTGATCGGAATAGGTAATGCAATCTAGGGTCAACTACCTCCAACATTACAAATATTTCTTTTCATATTAGAAATTTAAAAAATTATAAGCGCCGTTGGTGTGGCCATGTTTAGATTTCATCAAAAATTGCGCACATAAATCCGATCACTGATAAATAATGTTTTTTTTTATGTTGGTAAGCGATTACCGCAGCCTATGGACGTTTGCAACTCCAGAGGCCTGCATTCACGCTGCCGACCCCTTAAAAACCTTAACACTCCTTTTTTGAAGACCCTCATGCTGTATTCCCCCGGGAAAACCTCTGATAGCAGCTCATTCTACAGCCGGAGCGTTCGCGAGAGGAAATTATTCTGGAACCATACTGTGCGAGACCATTGTGCGAGAACTTTTTTTTTATTGCTTATAGTAGGTAGACGAGCTTGTGGCCCATCTGATGGTGAACGGTAACCGCCGCTCATATACATCAACAATACCGGAGCACAGTCATGCCGCTGCCTACCGTGAGAGAAGAACATGTTGATAATGTTATTTACATTATCGACTATAGGCTGACTATAGTCAGCTAGTCTATTGCTAAAAATTCACCATCACTCTTCTCCTTGCAACGTTGTGCGAGTAGCAGTGGTTTGTTGATTTTATAATCTTCTCTCATCTCAGCGTATTTTCGCCATTTGCGTCCAAAGCTTTTGCTCCGAAGCCCGGGTCTAGTAATTACAATGAAGCGGCTGCTGTCTGACCTTCTCAACCCTTTATCATGGGTGGTTCCTATAATAAAGGGACCAACTGAATCATATAAGATTTTAAACTGGTGTTGCGGTGTCTATGGGCGGCGGCAATCGCTTACCATCAGTTGATCCGTCTGCTTGTCTGCCACATATGTCATTAAAAAAAACTTTTGCGTTGCATTATACAAATAATTAATGGACACGGGATAAAACGCGGTTATTTTTAGATGTAGGTAGGTACAGTGGCGGACAGGTCAAGCTATACAAAACTGTCAAATTTCCTCAATCGATTTCGAACTCAATATGTAACTATATAAGGTTTATAATCGAATGAAGAAATTTGACAGTTTAGTATAGCTTGATGTGTCCGCCACTGTACCTACTCGTAGTAGCATCTACAACGTGTGCGGATAAAGAATGGGATCAGAAATGGTGGCGTATCTATTCACTTCTCGCTCGCACACTATTTGCGTCTATACTCGCATTCGTGGGTGTGCGAGCGAGAAGTGAATAGATTCGCCGCCATTTCTGATCCCATTCTTTATCCGCACAGTTTGTACTCACAGCTTGACGTTTCGAGCGCGTTACAACGGTCGTGGTCACAAGCGGAATGGATGTGCACGGCGTCGTCTGCTACGCCCAGCTTATGAATCTTCGGATACCGTCTCGCGGTAACGCGGTCGTTTAAGCTGTGGGTTTTATTCCAAATACGGAAATAGATTTAAAAAATCCAGTGGTACATGCTTGGATTCGGAACGACCTTCCGTATGGAAGGCGAACATTCCACTGAGCTAATATCGCTCCTGTTTGTGGATTTTATAATATCTCGTTTTTCTACATGTAATGACTCTTTAATTTATACCTTTCTACACCCTATAGTCCAATTGCCAACATTTTTATATTTTAAATTTATTTTCGAAAGTACCTAGAGTAGATTTAACTGTAGAGTAGATTTAAATGTAACCACAGATCCTGAAGCTGAAAGCTTTGATTTAATTGATACAATTTGTATTTCCTCAAAAGGTCGTCATTCTTTATTTTTAGAAAGCTATTTCAAGGTAAAGGAAGTTCGAAGTCTTTCGTTTTCAATTCAGTCACTAACTAAATTTTGCAAGAGTTTCAAGCATAAGGCGACGACGGGTAGCCCTAACTAGCGACACCATTCGTTTTTAATTGTTAGCTACTAAACCGGATCTATTTTAAACAAATTCGGGGTTACAGGCTCTGGGCAAACACTTATACTATTTATTAAATGACCATGCAAAATTTTGGGTCCGTTTTAGCGGCCACGTTTAGCGTGAATCAATTTTTCGCGTCCGCATTTGTGCATGGTTATTTGATAAATAGTACAAGTGTTTGCGGAGAGGTTTTAACCCTGAAATTGTTTAAATTAGATCCGGTTTAGTAGCTAAAAATTAAAATCGATTGGCGTCGCTAGTATGCCCTACCCGTCACCTTAACACTAACTCCCGCACTCAGAGTCGTTGATTAACTTAGTTGGCTACTTAAGAAAAAATATTGACACTTACTTACTACCGATACTAAAGTTAATTAACATTAGCTTAAATGACGTCTCTGTGTGCGGCCGTAAGAGAGTTTTTTAGTAAATTCACCCCTAAAATGGTATAGCGGGGGTTCAAAGTCGGTATGGAAAAAAGGTCTATTTTCGGGCGTCGACGCAATATTCCAAAAAGAAGAAACAATCGTTTTGTCACTTCATGTCCCTGTGCAAAATGCAGTCCCGAAACGAGTTGAGAGCGGGCCACTAGTAATTTCATAAAAGCAAGTTTTAATTGAAACCGATATCTCACTCCACTACCCACGCTGCGGATAATGAAATTCAAGTTTAATACTAGACTTACCTGAGTCTGGCAGTAACTTCCCCTTTAGCTCGACGTCGCACTCCGCCGACGTGGCCCCGTAGTTCTTGTACGTCTTCGGCTCCTCATGTTTGGTGACCTTGAACCTTTCCGACATCTCCATGCACCCTTCAAAAACACTCCCTCACTCAACGCCAAAAACCGTCACTACCCGTGACTTCGACAGATCCGATGACGTCACGTCATACGTACAACACTAACCTACGATATGGCACGATATGTTATTTTCGGCTGCACTTACTAACACTTGCACTTTACGGCTATCACTTATCCTAAAATATGGATACACTTCAGTAAGGATATGTATGCTAGATATGTTTTGTAACTTAAATTCTTGATCACCTTACGTACACTTGCACTTATCTTCTAGTTATTTATTATCACTTAACGGTCTTTGCAAAACTGCAGGAACCACTTATACTAGGTTTAAAGTTATGAGATATGCTTCACAGATATGTAGATAAAGTATTATTACATCCAGCGTTACGCCGGATCTATTTATAGTTCAAGGGAATTTATAAATAAAATTCACTTTTCATCCATTTTTTGCTGAAAGTTAACGTTTTAAATATTTTTCCTCGTACAGTTGTGCTGCCGGAGACGATAAAAATGTGGGCGCTTGTAAGTGCTTTTTTAATATTCATATAAAGCAAGTTAAATTATTTGGTGAACTTTTTCATTTAGCAAGTTCCCGACCCACATTTGATGATTTACAGAAAAAGACGATATGCACTTTTCAGTAAATGACTAACAAATCTATAGCTGTCGCGTGTCTTGAGAGAGAACCTTGAGACAGACAGACGGAGTCGAGTGCAGTTTTTGTTTAACTACTTCAAAGTAACAAGTTTAAGTAACAACTTCCTAATCAACTCAATAGAAGAACTATTGATACACCGATTAGATCATCGCAACTTTTTATTTTTACAAAGAGTTATAATACGCCTTTTCGTTCTGATACGTATCCGCGAAATGGTCATCTACCATTTCGGAAACATAAAAGTATTCTTCTTAAAATTTACAAAAGAAAAGTTTGAGTAAATTATTGAATTACTTTTATCTACAAAAACATATTTGACTACAACGTATAGATTTTTCTTATTTTAAGTAGCTTGCCCAGAAACATTTCAAATCGTCCCTCATGAAAAAAGTACATGCAGTGGTACAGACTCACCATAATAGCAACCAGACCTCTATCCTATTTTTCCATATTTTATTAACAAATTCATTCTCACTAACAGAAGGCGCAGCGTCCGTGTGACTACAATAAAAACAAATGCGAATATAATGCATGGCTAACGAATGCCGCCGTACTGCAGTCACACACATACACACATAAACATTGCAGCACATAGACTCAACATCAGTCACAATGCACCCACTAACAAAATTAACAACCGCCTTTGCAGTATGAGTAGACTTGAGTTTCCAATTATACCAGTTCACTTAACAAGCGAGTTTATTTCACTCACTTTTTTCAGACATATGCGGGAGTTCAGCTCTCAAACTCCATAAGGCTCAATCGAGTCTTTTACTTAAATACAAGTATAAACCTAAGACCCAAAAGAATACAGTAGACAACAAGCTTGTTGTCACCAAAAATACTTGTTTTACTCGTATGCTCGTTGCTAGCTTGACGATAAACTAAACTTTGTCCAACAGACTTAAACTCTTACACACGCACTTAATGGCATTACAGATTCATGTATGAACTAGGTAGGTACTTGAGTGATTAATAATACTTATAGTTCAAAAGAATTGTTGAAACGAGTCTTTCCACTTGAGTGAACTGTTTAGCCGAAGTCTATTTATGAGGTATGAGTACGTAGTATAATATTATCCGCTTTGTAAAATTACTATGTCCAATTAATTTGAGCAGAACGGTTTTACCTGTAATTTAATATGGGTAAAACTTATTAGAGAACTGGATAGGTCTCATTATAAGTAGGTACTCGCATCCCAACGGGATTACTGAAATTACTGGAGATTAAATCATTATCTTCTAATCTAGATGAGACTTTTTGGAGCAATCTGATAACTTAGAAAGTAAAAAGTCCAAGATGAAAGTTATATATGCACCTACATATTTATAAAAGAGAGCAAGAGATAGATAAGGCTGGCACAGTACCCGTTGTGAGTGGCGGGCACTGGAGGAGGCCTATGCCTTACAGAGGGATCAATATAACAGGGTGTATCTGTGAACATTTACATCCCTTTAACACACACTACGCGTTCTACAAACCATTCTGAACAACATTTGTTCAACGACTTTTCGAAATTCATCAAAAACATTTCGACTCCATATACAAAATGTCCAAGTCACGTGACTGACTTTGTATGACAAGTTGAAAGATTTTCATGCCAATTTCCAAAAATGATAGAACCAATTTTGTTCATAATGGTTAGTAGAACACGTGGTTAAAGGGATGTAAATGTTCACAGATACACCCTGTATATGCTAATGATGATGATGATGATATGATGATTCCAAAATTGGTGATTCACTACTAAAGTATCAACATCGAATCATGTAAATCATCATAATCGTAAGATGTGAAGTACACTTAACATTTAACATTATGCTTTTTTTTACAATATAGATAATACCTATTCTTATTATTATTATGGTAATACAATACTCTAGCCAGAGACGTAGCTAGGGCTAGGGGCTTCCAGACCGACGGCAGTCAGGGGTCAAACCCTTAGTAGGGTACATTTTGCCAACCCAGCCAGTGACACAGAATAAATATAGCCAGTCGTTATTATGATAAACGAAGTGTGAAAATGTTGCTTGTGAATAAATACGTCCCTTTATCTTCTTTTTATTTTTAAATAAGTACGAGCGTGATTTCTAATATCCTCCGATATGTTTTATTTGGAAATAGTTTTTCCAGTGATTGTTCTAATGTTCGTACAATTTGTAGTCTTAGTTTTTTTATCTAAGTAGGTACTAAGTGGGAGTGCGATTCGTATATGGCGAAACGAATCAAGTTTAACGGTCAATTTTGTCGCTTGTCTTAGCAATTTAGGCTTCTCTTTCACTATCCATCGGGTAAAATGGAGCTAAGATATAATGTTATGGCACAGCAGAAAAGTTTTTTAGCTGTGGACTTAATTATAGTTCTTGCGCTCTAGGAAGTCAGACCTTATTGAGAACTACGAGTATTCTTTTTCTCAGGGCGCCGCGGCACTGGGCAGGCAGATGCGAGGTTAGTGCCTTACGCCCCCATAATAGTGAGTTTTTCCCTGCTGCCTACGTTGCTAATCCGGCCCTGACTACCATAGCATAAACAATAAACAGACGATCGCTAATTGGTCAATACCCATGCGATCCGGCTTGCACCGCGTTGCAAATGGCGTCCAATTGATATGTATTGAAACATCGACTCCATGGTCATATTGACCTGCTATCGATACTGAATTATAAGGAGCCGTAATTACTTATTTGTTTACAATTGTCAATAGTACTTGTTACATTAAACATCCTGTAGGTATTTTTATCGTATCTATTTCCTTAACTATTATTTTACATATTATAGTTCCAAACGACAACTGGACTGAAGACTAAACTTTAAAATAATAAACTGCTAAGTATACCTAGGAATCATAAAATGTATCTCAGGAAAAAATATGTTTAGTTACAGAGTCATCATCATCATCATTTCAGCCAATAGAAATCCGTCCACTGCTGGACATAGGCCTCCCCCAATGTTTTCCACACAGATCGGTCCTGTGCCGCCCGCATCCAATGGATTCACGCAGCCTTCACCAGATCGTTGGTTTACCTTGTGGGGGGCCTGCCACGGCTGCGAATTCCTGTACGTGGCCTCCACTCTGTTCTCCTCGCTATGTTCCCTGCCCATTGCGACTTGAGACATGCAATCCTTTGGGCTGTCTGTGAATTTAGTTCTTCTACGGATCTCATCATTTCTGATACGATCACGCAAAGAGACTCCGAGTATTAAAATTGTTTCGATAAAAATCAATTTTTAACGTAATGAATAAAAGTACCTACTCAGGTAGGTACCTATTTTCCTAGAATCATTATAATTATGAGTAAATTATGTGCACATCATTTTTAACTGTGGAAAGGTTTGTCCAATAAAAATAAATGCCAGTGAAGCTGGTCATCAATTGTAAAGCTAACATATATTTTATTGAATTCACTTAAAATATTGCCGAAAGCACTGTTTATACAGGTTGTATCTGTGAACATTTTTATCCCTAAAACCACGTGTTCTACCAACAATTCTGAACAACATTTGTTCATCGACTTTTCGAAGTTCATCGAAAAAATTTTCGACTTCCTGTACAAAATGACCAAGTCACTTGATCGACTTTGTATGAAAAGTTGAAATTTTTTCATGCGAATTTCCAAAAGTGATAGAACAAATTTTGTTAATAATGGTTAGTAGAACACGTGGTTAAGGGGTGTAAATATTAACAGATACACCCTGTATGTTGAAATCTACTTGTAAATGTAACATATTGGCTGGAACGATAACGATTTCTCATTTTCACCTTACCCTACCTCGTATTCCAAGGGTTAAGAATGTTATTCTTTCTAATTATTAAAGTAATTTCTTTAGATAACAGGCTAATAGGCAGTCCGAAACGAAACAATTGCGCGTATATAAAGTTTGCAACTAATACCAAAATTAAGCCTAAAACAAAACAAAGTGTGGGCGTATATTTTTGTAGCACCTTCCTTGATTCGATACTCATAACACGTACCTACTTACGCTGTGCTAACATTACGATCAGGTCCATGTAATGGTAATTTTGTCTGCTAAAAACAGTCGCCCTGAAATATTTTCTACCCAAAGAAATTATTACTGTTACTCGGTTATAAATACAATTAGGTTTTGTGAAGGGAAATCGGTCTAAAATAGGATTTCGCTCAATCGAGTCTTTTACTTAAATATATTATTTATATACTGCGTCGGCGTAAACCGAATTGTCACGCGATTTCCACGTAAAGTCTAACTGGTGCTTTTTTCCTTTTAACGGCACGAATAAAAAATAAAAGGACATACTTCTGAGAATCGGAGAAAGGTATATTGCAGTAACTTACTTATTTAATATCCTTTTCATATTTGGACATTTCCCTTTTATGTCCTTGAAAAAGGTCGTCTGAAAGAGATCGCAATTAGTAATAAGACCGCATACATTGTACTAGGGTAATACCATAGACTAATAATAATAATAATAATATATCATTTATTTCAGACCAGTGACCCATATTACAAATTATACATTACAAATTAGCTTAAATTAATTAAAATATGTGTTTAAATTAATTAAATTAATGTGTTAATTTTGTGAAATAAAGTGTATCTATCTAGTTCGTATTTTAACCAGTACCGTATCCGGGTTTTGCAATTTGCTTATTAATTGCGATACTAAATATTTGAATTAATAATCTGATTGATTATTGATTATTTATAAACAGTTTGTGATAGAGGTTACACTTTTAATTTTATGTAGATATTTCACGGTGGAATCATTGACTCATAATAAATGAACACATATTAAGTAATTACGGAAATAGTAATTTAACCGCATGATGACGATTTAAAATAATTGATGGAATATTTTATTTCAAATTAACTCGATAGTTTTAAAGTTGGAAACATTTACATACAACAAGTCATTACTATTGTGATACATTTTAATGAGGTGTCTGTTTATAATTTTTTTTATTCATTTTATTCGATAACACGAGTATAACGGTTGAACTTATAGAAACTTGATTTTCTACTATGAATTCCAGTGTATTCTTATGATTTTCATTTCTTTTAGTGGGATTTCCAAGCAAGGTTTTTGTAATAAATATAAAAGAAGACCTACGTAAGAAAGTAAGATGAAAACTTTTTTTACCTTTTGGTTTCAGTGGTGACTTTTGGGTACATTTTATTCATGTTTTATTGTGTGTGAAAAGTCACCCACACCGGTACATAGGTGATGGTCTTATTTTGACTAGAATCTTACGAACATTCTCTTAATAATAAAAGATGCGAGCTTCTAGCCACAACTGGTTATTTTTTCTCTTTCTTAGGTTCTTTCATCTCTCATAGAAAAAATCTTTCAGGCTATTAAAATGCTAAAATACACGTGACGAATCGCTCTGCAAAGTGCGCAAACGCAGCGGAACGTAGGTACCTTGTAGTAGTAAACTACGAGTAAGTACCTATAACAAATGTTCCCAGGGTTTAATTTACGTACATATTATTATTAATGTTTAAATATAGTGTGAGTATAGCCGTAACAATGTTTACTTGTAGCTACTGACAGACAGAGCCGGGCTGTCCATGTTGATGTCTTTTGCCACACTATGAAAACGTTGACAATAAATTCGACTCATCAAATAAAGTTGGTTTTTAAAATTCGATAATTTTGAATGAAATGGATGATGATGATGATGGCTTCCTAGCCGATTTCGGCTACAGCGACCACTTTGTGTACAATCGATGTGTAAATTTTGAGGACTAAGATGTTGCTGCCCTCTGGTGCGCTTTCCAATGACTAGCATAGCCAATCTTAGCATTGAACGTGCGCCCACAGAGGGGACACGTTAGCGCACAATGAAATGGATAAGTCTAGGTCATTCAATCAATTACAAAAAACTTTATTTGCAAGGCTTATTTGTACACAGCATTTACAAATCCAAAAACGTTGAAATAATTTAAAATATTGAATAAAATATGTTTATCCATTGGATGAGACCTCTTTGGTATAAAAATATTTGGTGAAACTTGGCCCATTTTCGACCGACTTAAAGCTTTATATTCTATTTATATTATCAAAACTTTTTGATTGGTAATGTTATCTGAAAAACTCAGACTATTCTTTATCACGTTATGTACTAATATTTACATTCAATAAACATCTGTGCAAATACTCTCTTAAATCTAGAGTGGTTAGAGTATAAAATAGCTCATGTTTTAAATCAGTTTTAAGCAAGGCCAAATTTTATCGAGTGTAAACGTGACTCAGCGGCCGGCGGCTACAAACCAACAAATGTAGCTATTATTATGGTGATAAGTTAGTATTTACTTAGTACATTGAAATTACAGTATTAAGCCATATAAGTTTGCCGAGTGTGTACTTTTGTGTGGAACAGGTGATTTTTTAGCTATTGTTAAATTTCTGGCCATCATGGCCACGCATTTGTTATGCGTTCGTCTAGGCTTGTTACAACACTAAATTTGTAACAATAAATTTAATACCAATTAAATTTAATGAACTGTACCTGTACCTTGAAATTATCAATTATGTTCTATAATAAATGATGCAAGAATAATAGTTAGTAACTGCATTTAATTAAAGTTTCTCAACATTTTACAAGCATTTATAATTTAGAAAAAAAAACATTCTCTGTCTGTCCTCTTTTCATAAAAATCTTGGAGATAATGAATAAAAAACCATATATACCTATGCATACTCGTAGGTAAATGTTAGATAT
This sequence comes from Marasmia exigua, assembly GCA_019059595.1. NCBI lineage: Eukaryota > Metazoa > Arthropoda > Insecta > Lepidoptera > Crambidae > Marasmia > Marasmia exigua. Next base: position 22,422,792 of record CM032463.1, read on the forward strand.
TTTTTACCCATTTATTAGTATTTCAAAACAAACATGGGTTCATTCCGATGGTATTTTAAATTGACTTACTAGTCATTTTATTGCCGAAGCCCCCAAAGTCGTAAAACAGCAAGTTAGTGCGAGTACACTTGTATAAGCAAAAGTCAGCTGTTCTGTACATTACTGCCAAGTGGGCGGCAAGTAGGTGTGTCATTTCGTGCGGATCAGCTGATCTTTTCCATCTAAACACACTCTTATCTGTGATGTGATCATGTGAGATATATTCCTTTTCAGATTTCTGCCAAAATATCGCTTTTTAACATATCCGTTACAACACTACTCAATAGCGGTAGGTCAGTAAAAGTAATAAATACCTACACCGTGACCGTACCAAGAAATTTCTCGAGGGACATTATACTTATAAAAACAAACATTTTTCGCTAAGGAACATAGGGTCGAATCTAAAAAAAATTCACCTCACCACTAACTGATTGATAAAATTTGTATGGGACGGCGAATTTATTTTATGTTTAGACCCTATGTTCTTTGGAGGAAAATGATTGTTGTCATTAGTATACTGCCCTCGAGAAGTCAGTCTCAGGTATTCAAAAAATCACAGTGTATAAAACGTAGTACTAGCTACCTACACACACACACACACACACTCAGTAAAAAAAACACCTACAGCGTACAAAGAAATCCTACGCCTAATAGGATTTCCATCAGGTGTCAAAGATATCACACAGGTGTCGCATTAGCCTACAAACACTTTGCAGACATATAATTGTCGCATATTTTTTGCTTACACCTCTTGGAATTGGAACGCGCCTTATTTCTTACTGTCCGGATACAGGACAACAAAATGTCTGTTTACCCGACTATGGCAAAGCCAAAAAGGAAGGGTTATGATTTTAGATGCCTATGTATGCATGTAAGTAGGTTTGTATGTTCTCCGATTCTGCCTAAACTACCCAGCTGATATTGATGAATGAGGTATTTAGATTTTCGGGTTTTCATTCGTTCTTTTTATTATCTGCTTACCTATAAAGTAAGTATTTTCGTAAAACCTGCATCGTTGCAAACATAGAAAAAACGATGCTCATTATAATTTTAGCGTGCTATTCCCGGTTGCGAATAAAACCATCGTCTTTGGAGCCCGGGGTACGCTTGAAGCCTGATTCAGGATTTGGGGAGTCTGGTAATTACAATGAAGTGACTACTGTCCGACCTACGCAAACCTTAGGCAGAGGAACCAGACCAACTGAATCATGGACACAGAGTAAATCTAGTAGACAAAGCGATGCTATCCCGTAGGAATGAAACCTTTTCTTGTAGCATATGTTACACCCGAAAATCTTAAGTTTTTACTAATGAAAAAAAAATTATAAATCGGTGATCGAGGTGGTTATAGAGTTTATTCGTTATATATAAATAAAAATACCTCTGTATGAAATTAGTGTTGTTAGCCAGGTGAAGAGAGACTCCAGAATCCTTATTCTCTAGAATCCTTATTCGCAAACATCCTTATGTTTGCGAAGTTAATTTAAATATATTCTAATATGGCGACTTTTCCTTAACCTTTTCTCTACCCCTCCTAGGAATATTTATCTAAAATTATTATTTTAGTTAGTACCCATTATTATGTAAATAGAATTAAAATATAAGTAGGTAAATATGTAAAACTAAATAGTTAACGAATACGATTAACACATACCTAGCTAGGTAGTACTTAGTATTAAAATATGAAAATAATACGTAAATGTACGACATGGGTTACTGTTATATTGATATGATTTAATTTCAAATTCAAATAATATTGGAACACACGTTAGCTGGAAATGGAAATAAATCATGACATAAAAGTATCTTATGATAAAGCGTAAGCCGATTTAGTTTACCGGCTCTATGTAAACAAACGACATTTATAGTGAGTAGATATCTATAGGCACTTCTGTTATTACATCATTTGCATATTATAATACTTTATATTCATATTATAAAGGAGAAAAATTGTATAATTAGTTTTCTGGACTTCTAACTTTGTAATATAAACTCAAAAACGATTAGACCAATTTTGAAAATCTTTTCAATGGTAGAAAGATACAACATTATCTCTGAGTTACATTTGAAATATTTGTATTCGGGAATATATTCCATTCCTACAGGAATACATCTTTACGAAAACGTGGGTAACAAGGCGAGCAGAGAACGAATAAATACATACAAACCTACCTATTATAAATAAACAGTACGTTCTTTTGTATTACACGACCGTTACCGCATTGACTGATAAGCCCACATATTCCTATTACCATTATTTTATGCATATTCAATCAAATACCAACCTACAAAAGTCTCAGAATAACACACCAGATTATTCACAAAACAATATTCTATTCAAATCTATTAAAAGCGACAAAAACAAGTAACATTTTCACAAACTTCCCGCAAACATTTACAACGTTATACCTATTCTGTTGTGAGAATCAAAGCGTCTTTGATTAGTACCACAACGGTCGAAAATTAAAAAAGTTCGGTCCGAAAAGAGTCGACAAAATTTTTACAAAAGAAACGCAAGAAGTGTTTTACATTCCTACACTCTGTTATTATTTCAGCGACGACGCAAACGAAATCAACAACGCTCGGAATCTCATTGTTACCGTTTCCAAATTAACCGTGTTTGCTCGAGTTAATTAAAAATGCATTAATAACAGGGACAATAAACACTGATTGAATGGTTATCACTGCAACAATGTGCAATGTGCATAGTAAGACAGCTGATAACAATTCACGATCGATCTCCCACCTGCCGAGACCTTGAATGAGTGAACGATGAATGAAACTGTTACAGCGGTCGCATCGAATCCTCCGCGTCTGCCACGAGCCTTACCTCAGCTCGTCGTTTACAGAGCGGGCTTAGCGTATCTAATCTAGTTAGCACTGCACTCGACTGACGTCACGACGAAGCCGGTGCGTGCGCGAAAAAAGTTCAACAAACTTATTTGAAATACATTAATCGGAACGCACGCACTCCATTCCAAATTCGAACTCTGGCGGCACAACTCGTAACTTTTTTTTATTATATTAGGTGCGATTTTCGAGTAGCAGTTGTTACTTTTTAAGTGATGTTTACACGCACGGAGTGGGGTCGTTATCGGTGCGACCGGGACGGGCGGTGCGCGCGACGGCTGCGACTCGTCTGCTGCCGCGAGGCGCGCACAGGCCACCCTGCGCAATTTCTACGTACAATACACAAGTGTACGTACCGCACTACTCTACTGGATTACTGATATTGCAAAATTTATATGATAAACAAACAGAACTGAGAGACTGGCCAGCTTAGGAGAAAGAAGAATGAATTGCTTTGTTGAATATAAGGTTGAATTTTACTTGTAGCTTACTGTTTACACGATAGCACAGTCACTTCGGGTGTCAGTAGGAAAGAATATGTATTCATGGGGAACGACGGTAGATCAACATTAGTATGATACCTACCTACTTCATTGGCCAATGAACTTGAATATTAAGTGACTCGGTGATAAATATTAGTACGTCATTATGACTAATATTTGTAGAGATATTGTATTTCGAAAGTAACATTAATAAAGTATATTAGTCAGTTGATAAAATATATAAAATAATGAAAATGTAAACCACACGAATTAACACAAATGTTTGCGTTACGAAATGAACTCTAAATCTTTAACTAGTATTTATTCAATCACTGCCTATCTTTCTGTACCTAAATACCACAGAATGGCGAATACCACAGAACGGGATATGTTTATATTGATTTGCTGGTTCGGTTCCCAAATAAAACTAAGAAATCTCTGAAAACGAAAATGTTTTAAAAACTAGAAAAAATTTTTCTTCATGAAAATAAGCTAGTGATTAACATGGCAAGACTCACCGGCGCTTTCCTCAACTAAAATTTATGAAATTTGTTTTTAGTTCAAATTAACCTATTTTGGTGGATTTCCGTCCAATTATTAATGTCATAAATTACTGGAATTCCTAGATTGGGTTTAATCAAAATTCAGTTATTTATTATTGTCAGATTGGTGGCTTAATTTGATGGAATTAATGGTAGCCCTTCAGTTAAATGGATGCAATTATTACTGGCAGGGATCATAAACCACAGAAAAGCGAAATAAGGCAGTCTGTTTCGGAAATTAATCGAGTAAAAATAAGTATTATTCGTTATAATCGCTGTTAGGATTTCTACCAGGTAAAATTATCTTAGCATAATGTTTGGAGTGTGTAAATCAAAGACTAAAATAATAATAGATGGTGTAATAAATATTGTTCTAGTCGTAATTAGTATGTCTAAATTCTGTGTATTCCCTAGACTTTTCGTAAAATCTAGTAATACTGGTAATAACTTGGGTTTAAATTTTATTGATAAGGGCCTTATAGATGGTTATGTGAAATAAATAAATAAAATGAATAAAAATAAATAAAACGAATAAATTTAACATAATCAATGTAAATGTTTTAATGTGCTTATGTGCTGATAAATCCAAGTAAATAGTTGTTCTTATTTAATACTGTGGTTTTAATTATGTGATCCTAATCCCGTATTTTTAACACTAGCTGAAGTAAGTATTTGAGTATGTAACGTAATTTGACCTTCAACATATTCTTAAGAGTTGGTCATACATGATTCAACTACAAGCAAAGTGACGTAATAGTTATCTATCATATTGTCGCTATCTACGTTCCAAGTTGTAATCTGTGACGTAACGCAACCCCGAGCTAAGCTTTGACTTAAACTTTATGGATCGGGGCAAATAGCAAATCCATAAATCATGCGGCATGGGTAAATACGTCGATTGAACACTTATTGTAGATATTGAAGGCCAGCTTGCTTTCACCAAATTCGGATTAGCAAGCTGCTTTCGACTGGTTACATCAGACGTATAACCGTCAACGGTTGGAGTAAACCAATATTAGAAAGGACACCGCGTATCGGTAAACCTAGTTTATAATATCTTTGACCTAGTGTAGGACGCCCTAGAGCCAGATGGAGTGCAAGATAACTGACAGCATGTGAATGCAAGTATCCGAAGATCAATCGAAGTTGCGAACATTTGAAGAAACCTATTCTAGCAATCGACCTAGTCCAGCAATCGACTGTTACAAGCTGATGGTGAAAATGCATGCCATTCCCAACGACGATATTTTACATTAGGACTAAAGGTAGAGGCAAGATTATTTGACATTTGAAGTATTAACAGTTCGACAACTATTTATATTAAGCACAGTTCTTAAAGAGCATGCTGCACTTCCTTATAGCACTTTCATTACTAATAAAAGACGAAAAAATCTTGTTTGCCCCAAAATTTATAAAACACTTCCATGATCCTCTGCTTAACATGTCATATGACGCTTCAGCGAAACTGCTTATTGTATTGAAGTAGGTAATTTATAAAAGTTGTTGTTTTTCGTACGTTATTGTCTCTTAGATAAATATTTTTGTGATTATTTATGAGTACTTACTGTTAAGTTTTAACTTTCTAGCCTGAAAAACTGGTTCGCCTAATTCAGGCATTTGTATTTATTATAATAGGTTTAGCATATGTATTATTTGTGTAAAATTATTATCTGAATAAATTGAATTGAATTTAGTCGGGTTTGTCATGTAGCGATGGTAAGTCAGTGGATATGAACGTGCGCGTTTTTAAACCATTAATAGTAGTAGTTTCAGTTCGCACGTTTGTACGTTTCAGATAGTAACATGTAACCATTTTGTGAATGACGATCACAATTATTGAAACGCTCTTGTCTGGAGGTAACAGCTTTATTCTCCCCTTGCACACTATTATTAGGACAAGACGAGATAACATTAATCATATTGGAGAGAACAGAACATGGAGTGGATGTCGAGGCGCCTCTCGATACCGTACACACCTCATCTCTTTTAAAACAATACATATACACATGCGCCACGCCGTGATTCAGTTTGTCTGGATTTCCTGTCTAAGGATTGCGAAGGTCAGACGGCAGTCGCTTTAATGTACCTAATAGGCTTGTGTCCTATTTTTTTCTTGTTGGTAATATAAGAAGCCCTCAAAAGTGAAAACATCGGTGAAAGAATGGATTTGTTAGCTTTGAAAACTCTTCGAGATAGGACAATTTGAATACAAACAGCGACGCGAGGCGTGACGTCAGCACTCACTAGTTTGTGCGCATCGCGAGGTAGCTATATAAAATAGTGCGTTTATGAAAATGGTTTCTTAACAAAAGTTGCTATAAATTGAATAAGATATCGATGGCTATATAAATATTTCAATAAGACTTAAAATTTACTTGCCTATCTTTACCTTTGAGGGCTCATAACAAAAATAATACATAAGGTTTCAAGCTGAAATTTTGTACATAGCTCCTTTTGACCGTTATTTCTCAATACTATTTAAAAAATCTGCCAATCTCTGACCTAGTACATAAACCTATTACCTAATTCACCAAATCCTAGATCATGGTCCCAGCGTACACCGGGCTCGTAAAGTGATGGCTTTATTTATTTATTTAAAATAGGTATGTACTCAAACAATTTACAATTCAATTTAATCAGCCATGTAGTTAGTACAATATTAATTTATCTAGACTAGTAACCTATAAATAGTATACACAGCATGACCCATTAAATTATATACCTAAAACTACTCTACTACATTAAGTTAAAATCTAAAGCAAGATAAAAATAATATGGTGTTTTCGATATTACCATCTCAGCCTTAACTAAGTTGGTAACAATACTCTTGAACCAAGGAAAGCTCACATTGTACCCACACGTCTGTGGGTTTGCCACTGCGATCCAGTTCGTTGTAAGTGCAACACATCCTCACTATGGCATTAAAGTACAAGGTGTTGTTTTTGTATGGCTGTATTGCGAGTGTGTATGGATGGCGATTTGTATCGGGTGTTAAAGTTAGGGGATGAGAGCTTTGGGCGCAACCGGTAATAACCGGGTTATGTAGTAATAGAACGTTGAACGATGTTTAATATAAAAAGATACCAGTGCTCCAAGTGTATTTTGAAACCTAACCATACAATACTTAGGCTGCATTTCAGCAGTGGAGCTGCGCGGAGTTGAGCTAGATGATGATAGAAAGGGGACTCAGGTGCATCTACCTCCTCGAGTGGCCCTGCTGGTAATCAGTTCTGTCCTGATTCCAACTTTGGTTGGTATTAGGCAGAAACGGTTACCGCGGAGCACCGTTTTTCCTGAGCAATGACGAGTAGTAGGTAATTCATTTGTGGATTGCTACATGTTAGCCGAAGGATGCACACCCGACGGACCGGGCCTGGCGTGCGTTGAAAGCCTGCGGGTTTGTCCCTAACTCACACTGCACTGCAACCAGCAGTGTATGTGCGGGGAGGGGTGCCCGCAGTCCTCCTCTCGGTGGTGCTTGCACTGCAGCCAGCAGCGTGGGTGCTACCCGGGAGGTTAAGTGGGAGAGAGGTCGAGCTTGCGAGCCTCTTCGCCCTGACCGGGCGACGGATGAAGCCTCCGTGGCAGTCCTCACCCCGGTCTGAGTGTTTCCTGGGCGAGGGATGGAAAAGCCCCAGTGTTTTTATTGGGTATGCTTCCGGACAGTCTCTGATTAGCAGAGACCTAACCCGGAGGAGAGCCCCTCTCAGCGTGCATAAGGTGCATTTTCACTGGGTTATCAAAAAAAAAAAAGATGATGATAGAAATCCGGGAGAGGTCGTGGTGCCAGGTTTCTTATCTCACCCCACCACTGGGAGAGTCCCAGGAGTTTTAGTCGGTATACCCCCGCCTTCTGCGGGGGGGGGAGTCCGACATAACCCATCCGTTTACAGACGGATGGGTATGCGTAACGCATTTCTCCTGGGTCAACAAAAAAAAAGATGATGATAGAAATAGATAAGATGTCAATTTTGATAAGTGTCGCAGCCTTACCTATAAGCTAAGTGCAATTAAACGTCTACCTTTCTAGAAGCGCCCGCTCTCGTTAGGTATAAGCTCATCTGAATAACATTATTTTCATTGGAACTAACTAAATAAACTTATGCCCTCTTATAAAAAAAAACTGCTCTGATACCGCTTTTAATCCTAAACTTAATAATATTTTTTTAATAAATATTTCACAACATCACATACATTGATCTGACTTCGAGATAGGTAGCTCAAGCACCTGTGTTACGGATATCAGAATCAACAGTGGGATTACAAATATATACATATAATACTTGTTTTTTTTGTAAATATAATACATTTGCGAAAACCCTTATTGCGACATGCTCCGATTTTTAAAAATTCCTTCCTGAAACTCTGACTTCAGGACGAAACTGCCCCACACGATAAGAAAGAAATATCGTTTCAATTAGTCAGTTCGATTCCCGAGTCAAGCCAAAACGAACACTTATGTGGTTTCACCTTCATTTTTAAAATGGTAGGTAACGTTATCTTAGTAATTAGCAAATACGTGCTTCTTCAAGTTTTTCTGTAAAATCATTACGAACGTGTTTAAAATAATTACCTCTTAGTTATAGTAACGTTATACCTATGTCAACTAAAGAGTTTCCCCATTGTTTCACAAGGAGTAGAGGTGTAATTACTAAGTACTCCAATATAGTTATCTTAATGGTTTCTTGCTCGAGAATATCTCTAATCGCTTTGTGTTTCCTGACCCGACAAAGGATAACCTAAAGATAAACCCTCTCTCTACACCGGAAAATTAACAGTTTGTAACATATAGTACGAAAAGGTAGCTCAGTGGATAACGAACCTTCCAGCACGGCGGGGAGGTTATGTTTCGAATTCGAACATACTTCCTCTAATTCCCAGTTACGTCCAAAGATGTCGTATTGGAGACCGGGGTACGCTTACACCATGATTCAGGATTTGCAGATAAGACTGCTCTTCGCAAATCTTCGACTGGGGAAACAGACATACTGAATCATGTGTACACTTTAGAGAAAATATCGGAAACGTGCAGGTTTCCTCACGATATTTTGCCTACCACCGAGCTAATGGTATAAATAGAAAGAAAGAAAACTATTTATTGACCACAACACATGATAAATAAAACAAATAATAAATAAAAACGGTACATAGCATAAAAGTTGCCAACAAAGCTCAGCCTCAGCATACGCTGCAATTGCCGCAAGCAACAGCTGCAGCATATGCGCACATACATTTGAAAAATTCAGAGGTGCATGCTGGGATTTGAACCTGCGTACATACAGGAAAGGGCGTTCTTATTCTCTGAGCTACCATAACAGTACCAATAGTTCTAATAAAATACTATTGAGGCACTGAAATGTATTGAGTTTTTTGATACTGGTTGGTGCTTTAAAAATAACTTACAAAACGCCGCAATCCTAGAACTAAAATTAAGTTTAAAAGAGCATTGACCAACTGTACTGTCGTGCCTGTATTACGTGCTAAAAAGCAATTTAATAGTTCACTCGAAACGCCAGTAAATAAAGTAGCTAGCCTATAATATAAATCGGAACATTTCACCACACATTTAAAACCTCTTTATTTGAAACTAAAATTATTTTATTTCTAGCCAAATATGGCGCTGGCCAAAATAAAAATAAGTTTGAGTTTTTGAAAATGGAACATCGTTTTGGCAATTAAAATTATAGTGAGTTCTGTCACGTGGCGGCGAGTCGCGGAATTTTTGTGATTTTTTTTTATGTTGTTAATTGAAGAAAATACATAGAAAATATGACGTCGACATCGGATGAGGGGGTGGACGATTTAGACAACATCGATATAACCTTGATGACGCTCAGGAAGCCGACTGAGCTGAAGAAAGTGATCGATTCCATTCCGAAGCCCGTGAGAGCCGTTCCGAAGAATGGCCTGCCTTTGTGGTACAGATTGGGGCTGGAGTGCAAGCTGCCAGTCCCGAAAATGCCGGTGGGGAAGATTTTATTTGCGCGAGGAAAAATCGGCGAGGACGTGAGTAGATTTACCTTGAAGTACCATTTCGTCAGGCGCAAACTGTATTTGTCAATACGTCACTTTGCGAGTACAAAAAAAGCAATTTAGGCAAATATTTTGTGTTGGATTTTCTATTCAGAGCTTCTCTGACGTTTTATACATACTTAACTACTGGTTGTGTGTGGTACTTACATAATTTTACGTGCAACGTATTTATTACGTATCAACATATGTATTAACATGTAAATTGTACATAAATACTTATAAATAGTCTTAAATTACTTAAATGTATGGCGATTTGTAAGTGCTGTACAAGCTAAGACAATTAAAGGATCTTTTGACTTTGACTTTGATAAAATAAATGCTTAATCCTTTAGATTGATTTATAATTTTTTTTAATAAGTAAGGGGACGACCTCAATTTAATGTTAACATAGATAGACACACAGTAACTAAAGTTAGTTATTTCTTTGTACTTATATTACGTGATCACTAGGAAATTTGCATGTGTGTCATCGTCATCATTATCGTCAGCCCATTTAAGTCCCCACTGCTGGGGCACGGGCCTCCCTCAATACCCATAAGTGTGTACCTACCTACTTTTTTTTTGCAGTATTCTGTAATACTTGCCTTCCTGAATATTTATTACTATGGAGCTAAAGCTGTAGGGTCATTGTCCTTGGTTTTATTTCAGTTCTAAAATCGACATCTTCATACATTTTCAACTTTATTTTTAACTTAGGTTAAGTCGTAATGGCAATATTTATATTTGAACATCAGGGGGACAGGTCCTAACAGAATTACAGTAAAATTCTTTTTTGGCCGGCACTTTTATATTTGTACCAAAATTATATGAAAATCTAAGGATCTCCTAATATTGGATTAGTTCTATCGCCATATTCTATTGATAGGCTTTACTGTTCAAAGTACAAGATATGGGGTGGAACAACAGATGACAGTAGGTACAGGCGGACTTAGCGCTTATAGCGATTTCTTCTAGACAAAATATTAGAAGAGAGAAACGACGCATTGATATTGGGGTAAGGTATTCCAAAACCATAAGGTATGCAATTTAAAGGTGATTTAGGTATCTACTAGATCTTTTAGACATCTCTTTTTCAGGTCTTGGGTATTGTTCCATGTTCCCCTAAGAAAAGTCCAATTAGTCGTAACATTAAATCATACCATTATTTATACTCAATGAAGCTAAACTTGCCTTTTAATGTGAATACTTCGATGAAGTCAGGCGGGGTACCTACCTCGTTAATATCGTGAAAGTTGTGCGTTCATTCGCCCCCGTTCAGCGAGCACCGCGGGCTTAACCTAGTCTTAACTTCGCGTGTTTATCATGCAAACGACAAGAACATCATCCACTTAATACTTGATGATAAACCGTATGATTCCGTCAGACGTGACCTACTTACTTGTACTTCAAACATAATAATAATTGTATGCGTACCTGTGCGGATAAAGAATGGGATCAGAAATGGCGGCGTATGCAAATAGTGTGCGAGCGAGAAGTGAATAGATGCGCCGCCATCTCTGATCCCATTCTTTATCCGCGCAGGTTGTATGTGTGTAATTTCGGGATAAAATGCCTACAGATTTTTAACGTGAAAAGGCCACTGTTCCCTGTACAAATTGTTAGCAATATCTCTAAATACATTTACAGGATGGGAACATTGTTATTGAAACACTTTGTTACCCTTTACATTTAGTGCAGTCATTGAAGCATTATTGCTCCGATTTTTTTTACTGTGAACCGAATTGCATACAATTTTGGAATTAGGTTCATCTTACCCTTAACTTCAAAAGTGAAAATGATTTGAACTCCGCAACCACCCTGGGGGTGGTTGCCACCCCTTCTCGGGGGTGAATTTTTTTTTGCAAAATAACCTCGGATATCGATAGAAGGCCTAATATTAAGCAAAAAATCATTTATAAAGTTTTTCAAAAAATCCAATACTTTTCAAGTTATTGGCAATTGAAAATTCGCAATTATTTCACGTTTTTCATCGGTTTTTTGCAAATATCTCCAAAAATATACGTTTTATCGAAAATTTTATAAAAAACAAAATTGTAGCAGGTAAAACAATGAACAATTTGGTTTTTTTATAAAGTATTCTAAGTGCAATATTTAGCTAGATCTTAAAGATCAAAGCCGTTTTTTATTTTGTCTGAAATTTAATCGATGTGGTCAATGCCATCTAGCGGCGAGCAGATGCATTTTATGCATTCTAATACAAAAGGGTTTAGTAGTGCTTGTAGTAAGCTTTAAAATGAGCACTATTAAAAGTCTTTTGCACGTAAAATAAGTGAGCTGTATTGCAAATAAGGGGAGCATCTAAAGTTTTTTTCTTTTAAATCAATGGGTTTCATAAGTGCCATTTCCACCAAAATTAAAATTAATCGTATTCCGCCTAGAATTAACTTTATTATGAAGAGTTTGATAGATAGTATCAGTTTGGCTGCTTCAAGACACATAATAATTTAATTAATTTTATTATGTAATTCATTAAACTTTGTGTTAAAATTAAGTCAATTATTGTGTTAAGTGGCTAATTAATTAGGATAAATGTGCGCAAGCCTGTGGCTTCGATAATTCCTTGTATTTATACCAAGGAACTGTTCGGAGGCAACCTGTCAAGGTGATTCAAACCCACAACGGACAAACCGGGGAAGTATAAGTGTTATTTCTATCATTTAATTACATATTACTTCAATAGTGTAATGATAAAAACGTAATCATCAATATTTGCAAACAACACAATGCAAACAATAACCTTCAAACACCTACCTACGAGGAGTTTGCAAACAGGTTATTTACGGTCCCTTTTGTTACGTGTTAAAACTTTTCACAGTACTCAGTGCTGATATCCTAATTGAATACTATCAAATCATATCATAAACAGAACTTCTGAGTATTTATTTTCGTCCCAAAATCTCAGCTTTAGATACCTATTATGCATGTATATGTATAGGTAAATCTGACAACAAAACAGGTTTGTGTACTTGTCGCAGTCCAAATAAAACGATTTTATTCCTTTTGAGTGAAATATATCTCAATTTTATCTCCCTAAAGTTCTTTTTAATTTTGTGTTGTACCCTCCTTTACTCATAAGTAGTTACTTGACAATTATTTTATTTTCCTTTTAAAATACTTCATTGACTTACCTAAAATTTAATAATATTACATTACATACCTACCTATTCTCACATAACAACATAAATAACTTCAAATTCATCTGCTGTACACCTGTCTTTGTAAATAATTCCAGGATTGCCTTTTGGTGCACATTACCAAGATGATGACTCGCAAGGCCACCACTCAACAACTGGAAACAAAACTAAAGCGTGCCCTTGAGGAACTGAAGGAACAAAGGGAGGACAAAAACCAGCTTCTTAGGGAACTGTGAAGAAAATGAGGAGGAGTCTATGAAAATAATAAACTTAAACACCCAATTAAAAACGGAAATGGCAGACATTCATACCCAGCTTATGGATGTCACTATTCAACGTGATAACCTTCTCACAATAGTCAACAGTTTCGATGAATGCCGGAACACATACGAGCAGGCCCTAACTCGTATTCAGGACCTCGAAGTGGAGCTTTGTGACGCAAACAGGACCATCAGACTGTATGAAGAGGACAAACAATGTCAAGAAGTTTTAAACACTCACAGCCTTTATGAGGAGTTGATAGGGTCACCAACTGGGCGGGACATCTCTCATATTGATTGTCTTACTCTAAATAATAGTCATACTAAGTTAAATAGTAAAAATAAAATTAAGAAATATATTAAAATAAATAAATACATTACGAAAACAAATAAATTAATTAAAAGGAAAAAATGTTTTAACCAAAACATACTTTTAAGAAAGGAACGGATAGATTTAATTGATAGTTTAGAATTATATAGTATAAAATTAAAAGAAAGTAGGCTTACGTACGAGACTGATGTTCGAGAACTACAGACTCAGCTCGAGCATCTGGAGAGGTCATTAGAAGTAATGACTGGAAATTATACCTCAGCCCAGTGACAGATACATGAACACATCCTCGCTGCAAACAGGTACATGGCCCAGTGCAGCTGCAATCTGGGTGCGGCAGACGAGCCCCAGGTTCCCACTGTAAGTATCGGCACAGAGGAAGGTAAGTGCAGTCAGGGTGGCAGCCCAGCTGCCCAGTACCAAGTGCCAGATATGTCAAATATCCTCTTAGACACCAATAGGGATGTACCGAAGTGTACTATGCCTACTATGACTACTACTAGTACTATAAATACAAACAATAATGTACTAGTATTTTCAGATTCAATTGGAGTTGGCTATGCTCCCCTTTTACACAAGCAACTCAATTGTAAAATAATTAATTATTGTATGCCAAATGCATCTCTTACCCAAATAATAGATAGGGTGGTAAATTGTAATTATGATAAAGACTCAATTATTATATTAATGCTGGGGAACGGATTAAATTCAAATAAAAAGGACATCATTAAAGGGTTCTCCCGTTTAAAAAGGGATTGCTGTAAAAAAAATAGTTGTTTGTGCCTTCCCATTTTCTAGGCACTACTTATCAGAACAAAATAACAGTATTCACCTATTGAATACTACATTATATAATTTAGTTACTAGTCATAGCGACAACTTTGTGTTTTTTGACACAAATAAATTTATTAATTATAAGTTGATAGTGACTGGCAAAATGTTTTATTTGCCTTATAATGTAAAAAAAGAACTAGCTACTTTGTTAGCATTTAATATAAATAATATATATAGGCAGACTTTGGAAATTATTCCAAACAATTTAAATTTAAGTCTAAGACAATAGAGGACGCCTCTAGCAATTTATTGACCAGGGAAGATAATTTAAAACTTATTCACCAAAATATACAGGGTCTTCCTGGTAAAGAACTAGAACTAGAATTATTTTTACAAGAAATAAATGTTGATGTACTATGTCTCACCGAACATTGGTTAAATAAACATCAATTAATTGTTACTATCAATAATTACAAAATTATCAGTTCGTTCACGAGAGACTCTGCAATAAGAGGAGGGTCACTCATTTTGTTAAAAAGTACTCTTAAATTTAAACAACGTAAAGATATTGAGTCACTATCTATAGAACGAACTATTGAAATTTCGTGTGCAGAGCTGGAGCAGCATATCATTGTCTGCGTTTATAGACCCCCTTCTGCAAATTACGACTCATTTGAGACTAGCATGGAAGAAGTCCTGAGAAAAGTATGTGCAACTAGTAAACAAGTTATCGTGTGCGGTGACTTTAATATTAACATCCTGGAGAATTCGCAGAACTCAGTTAGGTTTCTGAATCTTTTTAAGTGTTTCAATCTGGTGCACCTCTTCAACGAACCTACCAGAATCACCCCCACTTCAGCTACATGCTTGGACAACATATTCTGTGATTGTATTGTAGGGGAGAAATCTATAATAAATTTCATAAACTCTGATCACAGTGGTCAGCTGGCTGTTATCGACTGTCATCGAAATGATCCGTCTACAAGTTTTACATGTAGGCCTATTACTAAAAGACGTATAGATAAATTCAAAGATAATATTTATAATAAGGTATCCTTAATGCCTGGTAATAAAAATAGTGTCGACCAGTTGTATGAAAGCCTTTTCGAAATTGTTGAAAAGGAATTTAATGATATTTTTACAAAAAAGACCATTAAAGTAAACAGTTCTAAAAATAAATTTAGTGACTGGGCCACTACAGGGATTCACATAAGCAGGAGAAAATTGTTTGAATTATATGATATTAAAGCTAATTCACGTGATCCTGCGATAGTTGAATATGTTAGAAATTATTCTAAGTGCTTTAAGAAAGTATGTGCAGTTGCTAAATCTACTTACATTAAAAACAAAATAAGTAAAGCAACTAACAAAAGTAAAATCACGTGGAACATCATCAACAAAGAGACTTGTAAAAATAAAACACAACAACACAAGTTCTCTCTAAAAATAAATGGCAAATGTCTTGACTCTGATACTGAAGTGGCAAATGCATTTGAGTCGTTCTTCACTAATATACCAGTGGCAACAACAAGTACATTAAATTCAAGTTCGTATCTTGCTGTCTCGTTACTTAAAGCAAATGTTGACGAGTGTCAAACGCCTTTCAAATTTTACCATGTAACCTCCGAGATAATAGTTAAAACTTTCAAAGATCTGAATATGAAAAAAACTGAAGATCTTTGGGGAATATCAGTGGACATTTTAAAAAATATAATACTAGCTATTGCACCCCATTTGGCAACGATATTCAACAGATGTATTGATGAGGGTCAGTTTCCTAGCTTAATGAAGTACAGCAAAATCATACCGTTATTTAAATCAGGTGAAAAAAGTGACCCTTCTAACTTTAGGCCTATTTCTATATTACCAGCACTGAGTAAAATTTTTGAAAAAGTCATATTCGTTCAGTTGCTGTCTCATTTTAAAGTTAACGATTTACTACATAATAAACAATTTGGGTTTACCAAGGGTAAGTCAACCACTGACGCAGGAGTTGCACTTATCAAGTATATTTTTGATGCATGGGAAAACAAACAGGATGCAATTGGTGTTTTCTGTGACCTCTCGAAGGCGTTTGATTGTGTTGAGCATCAAACATTGTTGTTGGAGTTAGCTCACTATGGTGTTCTAAATAATGCATTAAGTTTGATAAATTCTTACTTATCAGATAGACTTCAGAAAGTCAGTGTCAATGGAACTGACTCTTCAGGCGCCCCTTTATTAATGGGAGTGCCCCAAGGGTCAATATTGGGACCTCTGCTCTTCCTGATATACATAAATGACCTCCCTTACTTTGCACAAGATCTTTGTGAAGTAGTGTTATTTGCTGATGATACCTCGTTGATTTTTAACGTTGACCGTCGAAAAGATACGTTTGACGACGTAAATGACACCCTCTCACAAGTGCTACATTGGTTTACATCTAACAACTTGCTTTTAAATGCCAAGAAAACCAAATGTGTAAAATTCACTATGCCCAATGTAAAGCAGGTCAACACTAACGTCGTTATGAATAATGAACATATTGAAGTTATTAATTCGACAATTTTCTTAGGTATTACACTGGATTCCAAACTGCAATGGAAGCCACACTTGGCAGCCTTGGCGGGAAGACTTAGTTCCGCCGCATATGCGGTTAAGAAGATCAGACATCTGACTGATATTGAAACCGCGAGACTGGTTTATTTTAGTTATTTTCATAGTATAATGTCATATGGTCTTTTGTTGTGGGGGTCGGCGGCTGAGATACAGACTATTTTTGTATTGCAGAAGAGGGCCATCCGCTCCATATACAACCTTAGGCCTCGCGATTCGCTGAAAGAACTGTTTAAGAATATCGACATTTTAACTGTAGCTTCCCAATACATTTTGGACTGTATTTTGTACGTGCGAAAGAACATTGATATTTTTACCCGACTACGGCAAAGCAAAAGGAGGGTTATGATTTTGACAGGCTATGTATGTATGTATGTATGTATGTATGTATGTATGTTCATCTGTTTCCACGTAACTTCTTAACTACTTATCAGAATTCGACAAATGACATATCATTATAAGCGTCTTGATCGTCCGCTGGTTATAGGCTATATGAAGTTTCACAAAATCTAATGTGGCGCCCTCTAGCGGACAAAACATACAGAGTAAAAAAATAAAGTTATGATAAATATGCCGTGTTTGGTATCATTTGAAAGCGCTTGACTTGTACATTTTGAATATATATATATATATTACTAGCACTTGGACACCAAAATAGTACAAATAAAATAAAAGTAAAAAAACTAAAACCCAACTACGACAAAAAACGTCGCTGAAAAAGTATAAAACAAGCCTTCGTTGTCAATTTATGCAATATTCACTATGTAGAGATAAAATTTCATGTTTGGAAAGGCGTAGTCACACGTTAAATATACTACCCTTTGACAACGTGTGACTGCGGATTTCCAAACATGAAATTTTATCTCTACATAGTGAATATTGCATAAATTGACAACGAAGGCTTGTTTTATACTTTTTCAGCGACGTTTTTTGTCGTAGTTGGGTTTTAGTTTTTTTTTCTAAAAAATCAGATTGTCATGGTTTTAACACTAGAAATAAACACAAGCTCGCGATTCCAAATCTGAAGCTCCAAAAGATTAATAGTTCATTTGTTGGTCAAAGTATCAAAATGTACAATAAGTTGCCACAAAATGTTATTGAGTTACCAACGCATAAATTTAAATCCCACGTGAAAACCTGTTTAATGAGTAAAGGATACTATACAATTGTAGATTACTTAAATGATAAGGATTCATGGACATGATGACCTCCGTGCCTGCACACATGTAGTAATTTTATAAATATTTACTGGAATCATTATTATTATATAATTAATCATTTTTAATAAATTAGGCTTAGCAGCATTTATTATTGTATACAAATTGATTAGTATTGATTAATCAAACAATTGACAAGATGCTAACCACCTACTATTGTACACCTCGTCCTGCAGTTTATTAGTATTGGATTAAGTACTCTGTGACCTATGAGGGGAACCTAAGTAGTCATGCTCACTCAAATGTCTCTGAGGTGGTGGCGTTATGTGGCGGGTCATTACATTCCCTCTAATATGGTTGAGTGAAATGATGGCTGACACATACGTCATACTTGTGAACAGGTACCACCTTTGGGGACTGGTCCGCTTCGGTTTACCTCATATTTAGCTTTTAATTTGCTTCATTCTATTTTGTGTTGCATTAGACTGTATGACTTGGTATGAGGATAATAAACCATTGTAAAAAAGTTGGCGATTAAAAAGAGTAACTGGCGAGTTTCTTGCCGGATCTTCTCGACCAGAAACAACTTTCCGAGCCGGTGGTAGAATCGCATTATGTTTATTTATTTCTTTAGTATATTTTATGTATCAACATATATATGTATTAACATGTAAATTATACATAAGTACTTATAAATAGTTTTAAGTCATTCAAATGTATGACGATTTGTAAGTGCTGTGTACAAGCCTATGCAAATAAAGAATTATTTGAATTGAATTGAACATATTTTTCAAAAAAGTCACGATTAAAAAATAAACAAAATTTCACATTTTTAAAAACCCCACTTTTTTTTCATAATATCTCAAAAATGACGACAGATACGTATAAAAGTGTACGGATTAAAAATTTAGGTATTTTTCTGACAAACAATTTGGTTTTTTTTGTTTTTTCTGTCAAACAAAAATTGACGGAGATCTGTCAAACAAAGATTGTTTAAAGAGCCCTTAACCTTTAACCCTTCACCGTTTTAGAAAAAGGTTTTTTACTATATATTGCAATGAAGGATGTTGTAGCTCTCTTAATTACCTTTACAATGGTTTTTTATAAATTGTGATAGCATGAAAATTGAAGGAGTTATGGTCCAAAAACTGCCAAAATAGCCCTCCAATTCAACCAGAAGATGTTGAATGTGACAGCGACTCCGACATTGAGTCATGAATAATAATATTATATTTTAATAATAATATAATTACAATTTTATATAATTTATAAATATTTTATTCAGTAAATGACAATTTTTTACTCTAAATTAAATTATTTTTAAATATGTAATCATATATATTTACTGTTTTAATTTAGGGGTAGTTTTAAGGATATGATAATCATTTTCGAGAGTGGAATAATATTTAAATCCTTTTCATTTTATCAAAAAAAAATTTATCAATTTTTTATCAAGGGGTTTCAAGGGTTGAAATGGGGTTAAAAATTTGATAATTGTTATAGAGAATATAAAATATTACTTACTTTATACTTACATCTTTTTATGTCATACCTAAGTATTTTTTTTGTGATTTTTTTCAATTTAGGGGTTGTTTGCAAGGGTTGTAAGATTTTCAAGGGGTTGAAAATGATTTTAATATGAGGTAATTATGTTAGAAAATACTTTACAATTTCACCACTTACTATTAGACATGTTTTCTGGCGATAAAATGGCTCAATGTCAATTTTTCCATTAAGGGGTTGTTTACACCCCTTAAAAATAATAGGCGGAGTTCAGATCATTTTCACTTTTGAAGTTAAGGAGATGAGCCTAATTCCAAAATTGTATGCAATTCGGTTCACAGTAAAAAAATTCGGAGGAGATGAGCCTAATTCCAAAATTGTATGCAATTCGGTTCACAGTAAAAAAATTCGGAGGTAAGACCGTATTTTTCGCTTCAATGACTGCACTAATTGCCTTTTAATCCTGGAAATATGATTTTTCACAATCATATTTTTACAACAGTAGGATTTCTTGTCAGTCTCCTTTAATAAGTAAAGAGAGATTCGCAACCCTTTTTGCTCTTGAAATTTTTTTTCTTAATGTTTATTTTTAACTAAAATTGTCATCGACTGGCCGGATGGCGCATTTGGTTGTGACTCTGCCTCATACGCCAAAGTTCGTGGATTCGACACGTGTTTGTTCATCGCCTAGGTGTTATATGAACGTACTTAAGTATACATTTTTAGGGTTCCGTAGTCAAATGGCAAAAAACGGAACCCTTATAGATTCGTCATGTCTGTCCGTCTGTCCGTCCGTCCATATGTCACAGCCACTTTTCTCCGAAACTACAAGAACTATACTATTGAAACTTGGTAAATAGATGTATTTTGTTAACCGCATTACGATTTTTACGCAAGAGAATCTCCCAAAGTGATCTCCCAGAGTGACTCTCCCTGATCTAGTCACGGGGTAACGCGCTGGCTATCTTGTACATATATGTATAAATACAATAAAATTGAAAATTTTAAAAACCCCGACGGCGGCTATTATTTTGCATATTGTGGGAGTTGTGTTAAAACATACAATCTATATCTTTGTGACGGCGGCCATCTTGGATCGATTTTTATCCAACATAGTTAAGAACACTCCCCCTTATTCATTTTTCATACATAAAAAACAAAATTAAAATCAGTTCATTTGTTCGGGAGCTACGATGCCATAGACAGACACACAGACACATCAAACTTATAACACCCCGTCGTTTTTTGCGTCGAGGGTTAATAATAAATTAGTTAATATTTATTTACAAGTGGGAGAGCCACGCTTCGGCATGTGTGGGCCGGCCGGCTCGACCGGAGTAATACCACGTCCTCACAGAAAACCGGCGTGAAGCAGTGCATGCGCTGTGTTTCGATGCGTGAGTGAGGGTACCGGAGGCCCAATCCAGGGGAAGGGGGGTTAGAAGGTAAGCAACGCACTTGTGACTCCACTGGTGTTGCAGGTGTCCATGGGCGGCGATAATCGCTTACCATCAGGTGATCCGTCGGCTCGTCTGCCACTTATATCATAAAGAAAAAAGTCGGTACTGAATAGTATTTTAGTAGGTAAAATCGAAGTGAATTATCTGATGCGTTTACACTTCCCAAGTCATTGTGTTCTAAATCCAAATTGGCGTTTAAAATCTCGTGTAGAAATTTGCATTTCAGTGAAATTCTCATACTATAATCACAAATAGACACAGAAAGTCGGCTCTAGCTGACTTTTATAACGAAGAGCTTTTTATAGTTATATTTAGCATACAGCGTTTCTGGGTCTAATCATTTTGTACTAACATATTTGTGCAACAATTATATCCTGTTGTGTTTATAACCGTACCCTCCTCTCGCATGTAGGGTCTTACTTCGTCTTACGTAGGTACCCATTTTCTATCTACTTAGTACACACAGTACTTAAAACCCTTAGTACCGGCAACGGATCGCAGTAAAAGTAATAAATCATCCTTTACACCTCAATCTCATTGTTGCTCTCACAAAAGTTAGGAGTAAGTAAATCAGCGATGTTTACAGCCTCAAAATATTTATTTGAAGTCCGTGTAGTAACCCTCCAGTGTCACCATCTCCGGATATAAGCAATTTAGTTAATTATAGTTGCGCCAAAATAATAAGCCACATTTGACACTTCACAAAATTCGACAACATAACCTTGTAACAACGGTCATTGAATTTATCAATCTTTCTATGTTAAAAAAGCACAATTTCTTACTTTTTTAAAGTTATCATCGTCATTCATTTCACGATTTACTTTCTCTGTTAAACTACTTATAAACGTTTTAAATAATTACTTTACTAGAGAATTGAATGTTGGTACAATGTTGTATCTGTCAATGCATTTTCTTTTTAAGCTCTAGGGAGGTACCTACCCCATATAATCGAACGAACATGACACACGAAATATTAATCGTGTAGGATTATTCAACCATAAATGAAAAACCACATTCTGATTCAAATAAAACGTATTATTCTCTTGCTTAAAAATACATGAATAACTTGGTAAACAGAAAAACTATGTATGGCACACAACATAAAACGCTGTGATTTCGAAGACAACGAAATAAGCTGGCCGCGGATCGATATCTAGTAGATCGGTACCTACTATCCTCTTTCTTTTCAATAATTTCTCCAAATAAAAATACTAATAACTGCTTTTCCATTATTATAGTATTCGATTCACGTTTGTTTGAACATTGTACATATCGATTTTTCACTTTAATCGATTTTTTTTAGTAAATCGCCTCTCTATGAAACCAATATTGAGAAACGTCAAATGGGGCTTATTAGTTTGGCTCGACTATAATACATTTACCCTACGTTTTCATACAACATACGTGTACTTAACAACCGCAACATGCCACCGGTAGCAGCCTTGCCTTAAACACGGTGAGTGCAGACTGCTAGAGTCGGCGCCACGGCACTTCACCCGTGGCAAAACACGGAACCAAAATTTGAGATTCCTTGTAGCTATATAAACAAAGCTCAAATTTGAATATTGACGAGACAGAAGTGGCGGCAATCACCGGACTTCTTTGGTGGCACGTACTCTAGTGCTGCCATCCGCCCATCCACCATCTTTGTCTCCGCATAAATGAATGAAGTGGCGTTTAACAGCCACCAAAGGACACCACCGGTGGCTCACCTGCGCAGTCTTTAGTTATGAGTTCTATTGGGCCTCTTTAACGACAGTTTTATTGAATTAAAGACCTTTGTTAGACACGTGTGAGATGAGATCACGTGCATTTTAATCTCAAAATTGAACAAGTATTTAAGCTGTTTGCGGACAGCGTTGGTAATCTTCTTGATGTTGGGTAATGTAAACATGAGATAATAGGTCTTAAAGCCTTAAAGCTAGCATACACGTTATTAAATTTATGACATGTGGAGTTAATTTTGTCGTAGTAAAACCAAAACCACATACTAGATATGGACATGGACTAATTATAGTCCATGATATAGAGCAGTTTTTGACCAAGGACCACTTTGATATTTTTTATGATCGTACAAGGTTTCTCTCATCTGTCAAAATGTTCTCTATAATGACATCATCCTCTAGTCATCCTCATCTTAGCCCGAAATTTTCGGTTGACTTAGACATGATTTTGGGGAGTCCTTACCTTGGCAAACCCTTAACAGGGAAACCAGACCTACTGAATTATGGTTACACGACCCGGAAACTATCCGAAACGTGTAGTTTCCTCACAATTTTTTTCCCTCACCGCTGAGCTAATAGTAGAAATATGCACATAGAGGTGTAAGCTCGGATTCAAACTACCCCCTCATGGAAGGCGCGTTTTCGTCCACTGAGCATTTCTCTATAATGACATGAGGGGATGGGGATTAGAATCACAAGAATTTATCCCTTGATTAATTGACATATCCACCTGATCATGCGCGACCGCGATCCATTATAATAAAACCTCTTGAATGGGAAACTCAACAAAATATCACAGGTCACTGAAGACAATCGGGATTGTGTCCAGGCCAACGAGCAAGCTATCGTAAATGCGATTGTTATTACGAAGTTACCGGGGAAACCAAGGGAAGTCAATTTGATTGAACTCAATATGTCATGCCCTATAACGTACCCATACGTGACCCATTTTTTTGCAATATTTACACCCGGAAGATATCCCCCCCCCCATGTCCTCCTCATCTATAGCGTCTAATTCCCGGTTGCGTCCATAGCTGTCGCTCTGGAGCCCGGGGTACGCTTGGACCATGATTCAAGATTTGGGGAGTATGGTAATTACAATAAAGCGACTGCCGTTTGACCCTCGCAACCCTGTAAGGGGAACCAGACCAACTGAATCATGGTTACTCGTTTCAGAAACTATCCGAAACTTGTAGGTAATAGTGAAATACGCTCATAGATTTGAAAAAATCAGAGGTGCTCGGATTCAAACCACGATCCCCTGTATGGAAGGCGTATTCAGAACCACTGAGCCATCGCTCAACCTTGATTACCCGATTTAGGCATTAGTATTTAAAAGGCGGATATAAATCTAAAAACGCTCATTTACTTTTTTTATTTCTTGAATATATCCGAAAGTTTCCATCATTGATTAAAACCTATCTATCTATATTTAAAAAAGAAAGTCGTGTTAGTTACATTATTTTTAAACTCAAGAACGGCTCGACCGATTTGGCAGAAAATTTGTGAAGGGGGAGGCTAGCTTCTAAGCTAGCCTCCCCCCTTCACAAATTTTAAATTAAGAGATAAGTCCTATATCCTTCCTCTGGTTCTAACCAGAGGAACGATATAGGACTTATCTTAGTAAGATAAACAAAAACGAATACTACGCAAAGCTAGGAATTTACAACATGATTACTTTTTTATTTATGAAAACCGTGAAAAAATACACTAATGTACTACACATTAGCGTATTTTTTCACGGTTTTCATATATAAACCACCTACCACTCGGTCGGTTATGAGTCTCTATGTGTATTAATTTGGCCCTTATTCGTATTTGCCTTTAATTACGGTACCGCCGCGTGACCGCAACATTGAGTCGTAATAAAATATAAACAAAAAAAGGTTTGTTTTTTCACATAATTTCATTTTTTTACATCCAATTTGAAAGATAACAAGGTTTTCTAAAGGTCAACGTTGAAAAACCTACGCTCTTGTTACAAAGCAGGGTATAACGAAGGTCTTCCTTCAACCCCCTCTCCCCTTCTAAGGGTCACATAATTAAGAAGGTATTATCTGATCGAAAATATATTACCTCTTCCACTCTTCAATGTAAGTATAGTTCTTTTGAATATTACCAATAATAGTTGTACAGACGGCAACAACATGCAATCCACGGATGCCCCTAAACCTAAAGGGCAAAATTTACAAATCCGTCATTAGACCTGATTCTCTGTATGGATCAGAATACTGGGCCGTTAAGAAGACGGATGAAAGACGATTGCATGCGACAGAGATGTGAATGTTAAGATGCAGGCGTGACAAGAATGTAAGGCATGAGAACATATATTAGAGGAAGTATGAAACTTGGCCCCCATCATTGATAAATTAAAGGTAATTCGTCTTTCCTGGTATAGCCAGGTAATGAGAAGAGGGGAAGAATATGTAATCAAAAAACTGATGAGTGTAAATATAAGTGGGTGGAGGAACAGAGGACGGCCAAAAAAGAGATGGATGGATTGTGTGAAGAATTGCATGATGGGAAAAGGGGTAGATGATTCGATATCGAATGACAGGGACGCATGGAAAAGGAAGACATACTTGCGCTGACCCCAGATAACCTGGGAACAGGGCAGGAGGATGATGAGTTGTACAGACAGCTACACATCAGGTTGCCTCAATTGATATTGAATCAAACGTGTTTGACATTAAGGTGAAAATCGACTGAAGAATTTTGACAGATTTGTATACGTTGATGTATACCCACACTTACTTATGATGTGGCTTACCGTACATACAATATAATTAAATAAATTACTTTCCTGGCGGTCGAGTAGTCATCGACGCCATCAAGGTCAACAAAATTCAGTTAGTTGGTTAACAAATATTGTATATTATAATAACCTGAAATCTACTTCAATCTTAATAATAAGTACTTGTTTATTCATGTGCTGTGTATTTACTTTTGGACGTCCAACATTTTATTATGAACTTGATTAATGACTCAACACATCACACACCCTTTTTGTATTCCATTTGTGTGTTATGGATATATTTTTATTATTTCTCCTCACTTCAGTCACAGTATAAACTGTGCTTCAGTCAACTTGGTTGTAGATAGCCGACACAATTTCAGAAAACAAGTTACTATTTTACTTAAACACGCGTTAGAAATGTTTTTACTTTGCGACCTTAAGAAACGAATAACTATAAAGCTATTAAAATACGCCGTATCGAAAAATGAACAAAGCAAACTTATATTATTCATGAGATAACATAGCTTTAGTTGCGACAAGATAGCCACGCTTCGGCATGAATGGGCTGACCGAAGTGTTACTATGGCCACACAGAAAACCGGCATGTAGCAGCTCCTGCTTTGTGTTTCGCCAAATGAGAGGGTACCTGAGGCCTGAACGAAGGGAAGGAGAGATGTTGGAGGATTGGAAGCGCACGTGTGACACAGCTGGTGTTGCGATTCAGGTGTCTATGGGCGGTGGCAATTAATCCGTTTGCTAACTGCTCGTTCGTCATCTATCACATAAAAACACACCCTGTTGGTTTAAGTACCGGGTCGTGATTTCGGGGTCCTGGGTTCGATTCTCGGGTGAAGCAAAAAGTATGTTTCGAATTTTTTGCACATTGCTCGGGTTTGTGATCACCAATCCGCATTAGACAAGCGTGGTGATTGGTGAATCTTAATCGTATCATAGTAGCTGTTGATTTCTATGATTGAGGCCTTTGCCCTGTAGTGGGACGGTATATCGGCTTTTACTTTTGAAATAATTTTCGAAATCAGTTCAGTAATTTAAAAAAAAATCATCCAAATAACACATTCTTTTCTACCTAAAAATAAAGATATAGGTATACATACTTGTCTAGCATAGGTGTGGTCGGGTGTAAAGGGTGAGAACCGAATCCATCCCGACGGAGTAAAACAAGCGTGTTCCCGGCGGTTTCAAAAAGTTCTTGTGTTCAAAACGCCTTTATAAGAGGCCCGGTTACGTTCGTTATGCTAATGCTCCCCATTCAAGCCGGGAGTGACGCACCCACAGGGCTGACGCCCTTTCGCAATGTAGGACCAAATATAAATCGTAACGATGCGAAATTATCATTTAAAAGAAACCTCTACCCACCCTGTTTATTGTACTTTTTTACTCTTTATGCCCCGATTCGAGCAATTTTTATAGGATAAATCTATGGTATAACGTCAGATTTGTATTGAACGAGAGCGCAATACCATTATACCTACAGTCTCGAAATAAGGTTGGTCGAATCCGCCCTAAGTGTAACTATTGGTTGAGTTTGCGTGTGTGTATGTGTGCGCTTTTATAGTTATAAATCAGATGCAAAACTTAACTGCGATTATTCAAAAGAAAAAAATGGTCTGCCATGGTCTGTCTTGGAGTAAAAACGGTGGTGCTGAAAATAAATAATAAATAAATAAAATAAATATTTCACAACATCACATTGATCTGACTCCGAGATAGGTAGCTCTAGCACCTGTGTTACGGATATCAGAATCAACAGCGGTATTAAAAATATATACATTTAATACTTTTCTTTTGAAAACACATACTAGATAGAAATATACATAGAAAACACCCAGGCCAATACAAACAGATATGTTCATGCACACAAATGTTTGTACTGTGCGGGTATCGAACCCGCAACCTTTCACTAACACTGATCCAGGCAGCGATCACTAGCACTGATCCAAACGAGGTAGTCATAGTTACTCCAACTGTAATAGTTAATAACTCGGCAATCCCTAATAAATAAAATAAGATAATCAAGTTATTGGTGCTATTCTACTCACCATCACCAGATGAGTCTCCAAAGACCTATTATGTTTTATCATATGTACTTTTCGTATAAAGTAGCATTTCCATTACTCGGTAAGTAGACATGCAGCGGCCTCCCAGTCTAATCGTTACTTTTGTTGAGCCTCAAATATTGCTTAGTTGGCGCTTAGTTTTGGGGATGTAACTTTCTCCAGACGACTACGGTTGTGGCAGTGACTCTGCATACTTATACTAGTATTGCTGACAGCCCTATTAGCGAAGCATTCTCGCGTAATAAATCTCTTTAGCGTCGGAGTTATTGTTTCGCGAATTTGCGGTGTGTTTCTAGTTGTACGGATTTTGCTCGTGCCCTGGTCGAAAGACCCGTAGACCAAAACTCCATCCTTGAACTTTTTGCTAAGAAAATTAGTATTTTAACGCTAAACTAATAAACACGGTTGATATTTAGGGTTGCCATACATCCCGTATATCTGGGACATGTCCAGTATTTGATCATTCTGTGTGCGCTGTGTGCGCTATGTGCGCTGTGTGCGTGCGTGCGTGCGTGCGTGCGTGCGTGCGTGTGTGCGTGCTTGCGTGCGTGCGTGCGTGCGTGCGTGCATGCGTGCGTACGTGCGTGCGTACGTGCGTGCGTGCGTAAGTACGTGTATGCTTGTGTGTATGTTAATGTGAGTGAGTGTGTAAGTGTGTATATGCGTGTGTGTATGTTAATGTGAGTGTAATGTGTATCTATTAGTGCTAGTGTGTGTGTTTATGGGTGGATACTGAAGGTGGGTCAGGTACTGTGTTTTCTGAAGCAATGATACGACGAGCCGCCACGTTGAACAATATAATTATACAGCATTTTTCTTCTGATCGAACACAAAACTCGTTCGCACTTTTTGCGAAGACAATCGGATTTTAATAAACAAAATAACGCTACTGATTTGACTATTTCATGATTATTCATAAGAAATGCTTGGTGATTGTCATTTCAAGTTCGAGAAACTGCTTGTAGAGTTTTTCCCTAAATCCACATATCGCATTGCTATTAGTTAAATAAAAATCTTCCATTCTAATATGAAAAACCTGTCCCCACTATGTGGGCCCAGGACTATCCTCACGTCAAGGGCGAACAGGAGAACTTCATCATCATCCTCCTGCCCTTTTCCTAGATTATATGTATCTGTTATTTGGCCTCGAATTATCCACCCCTTTTTCCACCATGTCATTCTTCACAAAATTCATCCATCACTTTTTCCGTCGTCCTCTGTTCCTCCACCCACTTACGGGTACTAAGGACAACCTCATATTATTTTTTTTATATTTCTTCCTCTTCTCCCGTCTTTGGCAGGTACCGAACTGGCATCGTTCTTTAAACCCAATCCAAGTCTTAAAAACATCAATAATTCATTCAGAAACCTTTAAAATGTTGAAATAAAACCGGGACAAAACATTATTTAAATGAAATAAAAACATCAAAAATACAAAAAAAATAACACTTTTCCGAAAATAGGCAAAAAAAATATGATAATTTGCCTTAATGACAAAGTAAGCATATTTTTTGAGTTAAAAATATCCCCCCAAGCCACACATACTCATCATCTCATACTCGTAGCAGCTAGTTACATCTATACTACCATCTCGTAGCAATATCTACTCGTAACAGAGAACTGCCCTCGACTCGATTGAGCGTCGTGCCATGAAGTTAGTCGGTGACGCAGAATTAGTGGAGGGTAAATCCCAAAGCCTCGCTCACCGACGTAGAGTGACCTATTTGTCGGTTTTTTATAGGATACATTTTGGAGAGTGTTCGAATGAGCTTCACGACCCGATACCACCTTCTCCTTTCTACCACCGGACATTGCGGAAGACGACAGGAATCCATCCTTACGCTGTGGAAGTTCCACCAGCTCGTACTAAGCGTTTCGCTTCTTCTTTTTTGGTACGAACTGCTAAGAAATGGAACAACTTGCCGCCTTCTGTATTCCCAGAGAGCTATAATTTGAGTGTCTTTAAGTCGAGAGTGAATAGGCTTCTTCTAGGGTATGCACGCTACATCTTTGATCCTTATTGTCACTTTCCATCAGGTGAGATGAGGTCAAGCGCAAACCCATTTAGTATATAAAAAAGTACCCGAGGAGTTCTGGGCGGCGTAACTAACTTACCTATTCATCGTCAGCCCATTTAAGTCCCCACTGCTAGGGGCACGGGTCCTCCCTCAATCACATGAGGGGTAATTGCCATACTCACCACGCTTGGCAGACGGGTTGGCGAGGGTTTTGATATAAGTGCAGAGTTTTCCTTCTCTGGGTGCTGATGATCATGCCAGCAGCTTTACCTTAGTCGCCTTTTACTGACACCTCGGTAAGAGTGAGGGTGGCCTATTCTACTCTGCCGAGACCACACGGCGTCCTATTCTACTCTGCCGGGACCACACGGCGTACTTACCTATTGTTACTGTCGATATTCGACATTGCCAATAGAGCCCTCTTATTCTTTTAACTAGCGCTAGTATGCAACGTAGCGGACGGAGATTATTTAGCCACGCGAAAAACGCTTCGGCATGGCCGGCTCGGCCGGAGTGATCCCAAGGCCTCACAGAAAACCGGCGTGAAGCAGCGCTGTGCTATGTTTCGCTGCTTCAGTGAGGATATAATACCAACAGGTATTTTTTGAGCATTGTGCATTCACTGTACGTTTCTGCTTTTATGATGCGCAAATTCCTACAGGAGAGTAAATGTATTTACAAATAGAAAGAGGTTTGTGAATACAACATGGTATTTGTATTCATGGATGTACCCATCCAATATTCGATGAATAACCATGTGCATTCGAATGCACCAATGTGATTGGTGCTTCTATAAACAGAGTGACGCGTGACGATTCGATTGTAGCGAATTAACAATCAGAGAGCCACTAACAGTTCACACCAGAGGTCCTAATTTAAAGCAGACGTTACGACCGAACCGGAGTTTCCCTCTCTTTCTCACGCGCGGTTTGTCTCTTTTATTTGGATGCGACAGGTATATTCTCGTTCGTTACAGGACGACTTCAGAGGCCTCACCATGAGTTTGAAATACTATCCCGACCCGATTGGAACAGTGGTAGTGAACGCTGCCTCTGATACAAGGGTTGCGGGTTCGATCCCCGCACAGTACAAACATTTGTAGTGCATGAACATGTTTGTTTATATTGGTCTGGGTGTTTGCTATGTATTATAAGTATGTATTTACGAAAGAAAAGTATTATATGTATATATTTGTAATCCCACTGTTGATTCTGATATCCGTAACACAGGTGCTTGAGCTACCTATCTCGGAGTCAGATCAATGTATGTGATGTTGTGAAATATTTATTTATTTGATTATTATTATTTATTATCCTCGCTATCCAAAACTATTGCTCTGTGTCTTACACATGCGCCACAATGAAAGAGACAAAGCGATAGTTTACGATAGCGAAAACAGTTTTTCAAACTCTTGATAAAGGTACAGAACAGACTCTCGAACTTGGAAATCGCTTGGATGTAAATCCAAACAAGAAATAGCGATTCTGTAGGACAAAGCAAATATAGAATCCAAGGATCCATGCACCTCAGAATTTTTCAAATCTAGTGTGTGTGTATTTCTATCATTAGCTCGGCGGTGAGGGAAAAAAATTGTGAGGAAATCTGCACGTTTCGGATAGTTGGTAGGGAAAAAATTTGAGAAAACCTCCACGTTTCGGATAGTTTGTGTAACCATGATGCAGTTGGTCTAGTTCCCCTGTTAAAGGGTTGCGAAGGTCAGTCGCTTCATTGTAATTACCAGACTCCCCAAATCCTGAATCACGGTCTAAGCGTACCTGGGCCTAAAACGACAGCTTTGGGTGCAACCGGGATTCACACGCTGGTTTGAGATGCAATGATTTCAAGCCAGTAGCGGTTCTGTTTTTTTTTGTCATTTTGTTTGACGTTGCCAAAACTTTTATGTAGCGAATTTGTTTCCATTAACGCATACATATTTATGCGAAAATCAAAGTATTTGAATTATTAAGTTTACAAAAATTGGCACAAAGTTTCTGCTCCGTAGGTTCTGGTGTACATAAGTACTTAATTTTTATTATTTCAGGATTTCGTAATAAGTACAGTCAGCGTCAAAAGTATTTAATACTCATATAGTAAACATTGAAACTGCGTCGGTGCACTGCTGAATGTCACCCTAGCCTTAGGTCAGCATCCCAACAAATAGCAGGAGATCCCACACTAAAGAACTACGCTTGCCTAATGAGTTAAAGTGCCAACTTATAGGTATAAAAAGATTTTTTGGTCGCTGACTCATGCCGTGGCGTCTAGGTTGTTAGCTAGCTACAATATCCGGACAATCACTTTAAAGGCAAAATAATCGATAAACATTGGCATTCTATTATAAAATCCGTTCGATAAAATATCGTGTCATATTTATTCTTCACACTGTTAGCCATTTTTCTTTTCAAACCAATGCCCCCTTATTACATATCGCGCACTAAGGATTGTCCCGGAACAAAAACTCGTGCCAGCCCCCTTTAACATTGCAGTTTGGAACTGGATGACATCAGCTTTAGTACACTAATAACTTTAGATCACGATTTGTAATACGAGGAATAATGTTCATATATAATGTTATCAAGATAATGACGGTTTAGAATATATATTCCACAATGTATCAATATGTAATAAAACAAACGTCGAGCCAAATATGTGAGTTCACATAATAAATATCGTGTTAATCCCCGTATTGATACATTGTAGTTATAATGCAACGCGAAAATCTAAAAAACTATATATTCCACAAAATCATAATAAAAGGCAAATCTGTGTACTTATTATAATGGAGTACAATAAGTTGTGATTTATATCATTTTGTCAGATTGTGTATTCTTTTATCGGTAGTTTTGTTTGTAACTTGGTGCCTCAGACAATTTAACACGGGACGTGGTATAGCGCAGATCTAGTTTTAAAACATTCTGCCTAAATCCGCGCGGTTTAGTAATGGTCTGGATATGAATAAATTAGTGACATTCTAGGAATGAGTTAGTTGCATACAAAAATGTTGTTATTAGGTACATGTACAAAAGCATGTAAAATTGCTTATATATTGCTTAAAAGTAATGATGAAATGAAATAATGATTTTTGTTTACGAACATAGGTGAATCACTTGCTCTTGCACTTGCTGGGTGAAACAGTCATACAGTGTTAGTTATTCATTCTAGTAAAAATGTAATATGCATCTAAAGGCTGTGCGTAGAAAATTTTCAAAATATTTCAGGGTCTGATGATAGAATCTTAGAGAAACCGAAGTCTTCAATAACTGATACCAATAGTGAGACATGATTTATTCATTCGTTCTATTACTGTCACAACACTAATCAACATCGTGCACCATCGTTTATTCGTACCACGATATCGCCTATTGTTTTTTGGGGTTATTTCTGTCGTAAAATATGTAGATGAAAAAAGTTATTATTCCGTGAAATAACATTTATTTTATTAGAACATTACTTATGAACCATAAGAAGGATAAATTTGGTTTTTCTGATCGTCGTTCGCAAGTAAAAACTTCACAATAACCATTTTGACGAGTTCCGTTCAGCGACAGATACGAATTCGAAATGGCGATTGATCACGCCGATCTAGTTTTAATAAACGCTCTGCAAAAGTACACGAACGTTTGTTCATGTACTTTTGCAGAGGGGAACGCGTCCACATGCCACGTCCCGTGTTAAATTGTCTAAGCTTGGTGCCCTACTTTTTATCGTAGCCTGGTCTTTTTACTTCAGTGGAGTTGTAAACGCCACTTCTTGTTTTTTAAAGGTTAAAGTTCCTCATTCACGACAACATCCCGCAGTCGTAGTCACTCTACTTAGTCTACTCCTATATGTAATTTATTTAAAAAACCTAGTGTGACTACGTTGCGAACTTTTCTTTTTCCAAGTGTTTGAGTAGGAAATAAGTTTGCTACGTGACCGCTATTGAATACGGTCAGCAAAGACACTAGAGCTAAGAGGAAAGTCGCTATTGGAGAAAGTGGAAAATTAAGACAAGCGATTGTATAAATAGTACGAAGAGAGACAAAATAGAAACGCAGCAAGAGAAACAATACTAAGGTGTGATAAATAGAGGTTGGTTGTCCCTTAGAGAGTTGCCAGTTCAGTGCCAAGCCTGACGGACAAGACACATCTTTAACAAAACTTTGACCTTGACAGAGAGTACGTACGTACATAACCAGTTTTTGTCCAGTATGATGCCACAATATATAATCTGGGGCCTACTTGGTCAGTTAGCTAGGCCCATGAGTCCAGGGTAACTACCGAAATTTTTCATTCATCATTCATCAGCAACCTACACTCGTCCACTGCTGGACATAGGTCTCCCCTAATGCACGCTACTGCTCCCGATTTTCGGCCACTCTCATCCAGCCCACACCAGCCAGCCTTCTAATGTCATCATCCCATCTTGTCGCAGGGCGTCCTACACTACGCTTACCGAGTCGCGGTCTCCACTCAAAGACTTTACGGCTCCAACGGCTATCAGTTCTGCGGCTAATATGACCAGCCCACTGCCACTTCAGTTTGCTAATTCGGTGGGCTATATCGGTGACTCTGGATCTCTGTCGGATTACATCATTTCTGATGCGGTCCTTCAGAGATACTCCGAGAATAGCCCTTTCCATTGCTCTTTGAGCGACTTTGAACCGGTGGACTAGTCCAGCCGTGAGTGTCCACGTCTCGGCAAGAATTTCGACCTAAGACTTTGAGGGATGGGTGACGAGAAGACTTGACTACCGAAATGCTTATTTTGAATAATAATATCCTCCAACCGATTACGGCTACGGCGGCCAATCTCCACGGTCAGCCACGTACGCAGGCCATATTATAGTGCTCAAGTGTGTGCGCAAACCCAAGTCCACTCTCTATTCCCTTACTATATATTCTGATGGGAGACTACTATGACACGACCGCAGAGGGATCGAGTAGCAGGACCAACAGCTTAACGTGCTAACAGGCACGGGTGTACAAAACCGCCAACTTCCAGAATCCGGGATGCCACTAAGAATTTCTTACCGAAAACTTAGGTACAATTTTTTTTCCTTGACCCGGGGATCGAACCTGGTCAAATGAGCAGACATGTGCGACCCTCTTACC
The DNA here is from genome assembly GCA_019059595.1 of Marasmia exigua. Classification (NCBI taxonomy): domain Eukaryota; kingdom Metazoa; phylum Arthropoda; class Insecta; order Lepidoptera; family Crambidae; genus Marasmia; species Marasmia exigua. The sequence continues at coordinate 22,457,603 of CM032463.1, forward strand.
ACTGCGCACCGAGGCAGTGTCTTATTTTTAACGGAGAGATAACTAATAAACAGAGCCTGCTAAACGGGATGATGACATAGACAAGGAATATCAGCCTATAAACTGTCCCACTGCAGGACAAAGGCCTCCATCATAGAAATTAAGTCATCGCTACTATGATGTGATTAGACTTAATCACCACGCTTGCCAAATGCGGATTGGTGATCACAAACCCGAACTAAGTTCGAAATATTCGAAACATACTTTTCGCTCGACCTGGGAATCGAACCCAGGTCCCCGAGATTACGACCCGTTACTTAAACCACTAGACCAACAGGGCGTTAATCCCTCCTGAAGCCTGATATAATAAGCCAACATAAGTAAATAACACACTTAAAAATTTCATCTCGTGTTCAGGCGGGACTCGAACCCACACCTTCCACAATCCGGGTGAATGTACTACCAATTATACCACTGAACGCGTTACTAAGTCGACGAAATTTGTAAGTGCTTGATTCGACATGAGCTGTCGATAGTCTCATCAATATTGTAGGTATATTTACAATATCCAGTGGAAATATTATTACAAATATTTGACCACCAGTTAAGATGAGACTGCTTAATCAATAGTTGATATTTTATAGCAATCTTATGCGATTTATTCTTAAGTAAATAACACACTTAAAAATTTCATCTCGTGTTCAGGCGGGACTCGAACCCACACCTTCCACAATCCGGGTGAATGTACTACCAATTATACCACTGAACGCGTTACTAAGTCGACGAAATTTGTAAGTGCTTGATTCGACATGAGCTGTCGATAGTCTCATCAATATTGTAGGTATATTTACAATATCCAGTGGAAATATTATTACAAATATTTGACCACCAGTTAAGATGAGACTGCTTAATCAATAGTTGATATTTTATAGCAATCTTATGCAATTTATTCTTAAGTAAATAACACACTTAAAAATTTCATCTCGTGTTCAGGCGGGACTCGAACCCACACCTTCCACAATCCGGGTGAATGTACTACCAATTATACCACTGAACGCGTTACTAAGTCGACGAAATTTGTAAGTGCTTGATTCGACATGAGCTGTCGATATAGATAAAAAATTATATATGCTTTATTCTTCACCCATCAACTTACATGTAAGATGACTAAGGTGTTTATAAACTCATCAATTACGAAATAAATAACTCGAGCATAGTGCACCTTGAAACACTTTCTTTCAATTTCTGAAGTGACTGAGCAAAAAACTTGCTTACCTAATAGTTTATCAGAGCAGCACCTGCGTTACGTGAATCTACAAGAAATTGGTCTATAAACTCATGCCTACTATTGAAGAAATTACAGCTTTTTTTGCCAAGCAGTTCAAATTAAAGTCTGAACATTTTAATGGTCAAAAGTGGATTCATTTTCAATATTGTTTTTTGATGGATGGCAGACGAACAGACAGATCGCCTGATCGAAAGTGATCGTTGCCGCCCACCAGTGGAGTCACAAGTGCGCTGACGACCTTTAAACCCCCCTTTCCCCCGGATTGGACCTCCGGTACCCTCAGTCACGCAGCGAAACACAGTGTAGTGCTACTTCACGCCGGTTTTCCGAGAGGCTATCTGTGTGTGAGCCGGTCCATTCACGCCGAAGCGTGGCTCTCCCACGGTCCCATGTTTATCTCAGTATCGACAAGTTGCAAACCTTTTCGCAAAACTCCACCTGAACTTGCAAGGGTATATTCATATGCATATGTGTACGAAGTTCGTATGGCATCGCAATTTCCGTGCCAAAAAACAGTATCACTCCGGAGAATATATGCCATGCGCCCAGTTGCCAAATGCTGGGACTTTGGCATCCGTTATCTCTTTACGTACCTTTATCTACCTACAAAATTAGGTAGGCTCATTACTATGCTAATGATACTGCATATCATTTTGCGGCATAAGGCAGCATTGTATTACAACAAATTTTCGTTTAGCCTTGACTTTTATAGTCTAACCAACTTTTCGCACGCAGCATTTCCCACTGGACTTGTGTCCTGCCCGTGATAATGAGACTTTGTCTCGTAGTAAAATGTAGCAGGATTAGGTACGTTACTCGACACTTGGTTGGGTGACGATTTAAAAACCTAATTCCCAATGAGGGTTTCGCGTGTGAAAAAATCGCTAGATGGAGTATTTATAGGAGTGTTGTCCATATACAATGTCGTTATTTTTAACCACCAATGCGATACGCCATTTAGCGGAAAACCCTCATTATGTAAATCGTAAAAATAGAAAAAATATGTTATTTACTTACATCTCACTCAACACTGTAATTAGGTATAGACATGTTACGTTACATAAGTATTTAATTTATTTACGTAAATTAATGATGCTTACATTTTTTTCCAGAAAATACAAATAAAAACTTCGAACAATAAGATGGAAACAAACAGAACAGATAACTTAATATTACCCAATGTTTAGCGAAGCTATAATTTTCCTACATAGTGTATCCTCTGTCCATAAAATGTCAGTAACACGGACCTTTTGAGGAAAAGCAGTCCTTGAAGTATAAATCACTTTGAAATGAAGAATAGTCCATTATCTCTAACAAATCGTCCCTTTCTTGATCTGTTATCAATTGAACGAGGCAATTGCCACTTCAGTGAAGTAATAAAAACATTCCCAAGGATTTATTCTACTAACTTTCTGATTATAGATCGCGGATAAAGGACTTAATTCATTTTCACATACAAATTCATATCGACGGTTAAGGACTAAGATCATCTATCTCCCTGAGAGCACAGAGTTAAAATTGAACTTTTAAGGCTCTATTCGACCACTTTGTCTTTGGATAAATCTATGGTATAACACTAATGTTATACCATCCAAATCTAATTTGTATACTATTTGGACTAAGGTTGGTCTAATATGCCCTAAGTTTAAGATACACCAACTGCATGAAAAAAAATAAAAATACAATTCATTTATTTCAGATACAGGTCTATATGTGTTTTACCTTAATTTACTATGTTAGTACAAATACAGGTTCTAGATTATTTTAGTACCTTTGACGAGATGGACCCGGGTCCAGTGCTGCATAGCACGGTCCGTGTCGTCTAGTGGCAACGGTCGTCAGGAGACTGTTGGAGCTGGCCCCCACTCGCTGCATCAGGGATACAATGCGCTTTCTAATGATAAAAAAAACGAACATAGGTATATTAAATATTTCATAACATGAAATGCATTGATCTGACTCCGAGATAGGTAAGCTCAAAGCACGGATATCAGAATCAACAGTGGGACTACAAATATATACTTATGATACTTTTTTTTTGTAAATACATACTTTTAATTAGAAAACACATATACCAATACAAACAAACATGTTCATGCACACAAATGTTTGTACTATGCGGAGGTCGAACCCGCAACCCTTGCACCAGAGGCTGTCTACTTCAGCAGCAGCTTCCCGATGCGCTCCCTCGAGGCCGTTCCCTCAGCCCCCTGAAAGCGTCGTTATATTGAGCTATAAATAACTCAATAATCCCAAATAAATATAATAAGATTATCAAGTCATTATAATATTGCTCGAATCGGCCCTATAATATTATGTTTAACTAGCTTTTGCCCGCGACTTCGTCTGCGTGTAATTCGAATAAAAGCAAGGTCTTTATGTATCAATAACTGGTGCCCGCGACTTCGTGTGCGCAGTATTAGTATTTCGAGTAGCTTATATTAACGTGAAAAGAACTAACATTATGACATTAAAATTATAACATAAATTATAGCCTATGTGTTATTCTGATCTATAAGCTACATTACTGTAAAGTTTCATTAAAATCCGTTTAGTAGTTTTTGCGTGAAAGAGGAACAAACATCCATCCATACATCCATCCAAACAAACTTTCGCCTTTATAATATTAGTAAGGATATATGTCTTCTCCACTTCATTTCTTACTGCGTCAAGCCAAACTTTTTTATCAAATAAATGTGGTGACATAGCCAAACATTTTCAGTTTTCGCGGAACATCTGCCTTCATTAGGATCAGCAGGTATTTGCACACATGCGAAAGTATAAATTCTTCATAATTATACTTGCGTAAGATTAAAAAAAGTACAATAAGAATCTAAAATTAGTTGTCAAGTGAGAACTTACGTCACCGGTAGAAAACGTGACCGAAAGTAGGTAATATCCGTTCATTGACCGTATTATTTCATTGTATTAGCATCATTGACATTCAAATATGCTCGACACAAAGCCTGTGTGTATAAGATATAGTTGGAACACTTGTCTCAACAATAGTAACAGTATAAGTTAATTTTCCGTTGGGAGAAAATTCATGAACATGCATAAACTTTTACTATTGATTATTATCAATTAAAATACGCTTTATCATGTACAGTCATGACGAATCGCATTCAAGACGAAAGTCTTCAATGCGTATATGTTGCCAGTGATGATATATGGAACCGAAACGTGGCCGCTTACAATGGGATTAACGAGGCTCAAAGTCACCCAGAGAGCAAAGAAGAGGGTTATGCTCGGAATCTCCCTGCGTGATCGTATCAGAAATAACTAGATCCGCAGGAGAACTTAGGTCACAGACATAGCTCAAAGGATTGCATGCCTCAGTGGCAATGGGCAGGGCACATAGCGAGAAGAACAGACGGCCGTTGGGGCGGAAAGGTCCCTGAATGGAGGACGTACAGGAAGTCGCAGACATGGCAGGCCCCCCACAAGGTGGACCGACGATCTGGTGAAGACCGCGGGAATCCATTGGATGCGGGCGGCACAAAACCGATCTGTGTGGAGAACATTGGGGGAGGCCTATGTCCAGCAGTGGACGTCTATTGGCCAAAATAATGATGATGATGTACAGTCATCGTGTCGTGGGCTTGATTCCCACTCTGGACAAACAATAAAACTTGTAATAAGTAAACAGTTCTTTGGTCAGTATCAGTCTGGGTTATATGAGTATTATATATTTGTTATTCCTTTGGTGCCTGATATCCGTAAAACAAGAAGGTACTTAACTTTTCATATTCCCTTTAACAAAACTGTTGTTTCGTGGCTAAAATCGTCACTAATGCCATTCGCTCTAGAAAATTTTCAGTACAATGCCCTCCTTACAAAGTCATCCACGCGGCAAAACGAACGTCCCAATCTGTGTGACAAGGCTGATTTGGCCGAAAAATTATGTACAATGACACGAATGCGTTGTACTGGCAATTGTCTATAGAAAATTATAAAAACCGTGACACTTCCTAAGAAGAAATAGCGTAAGTCCCAGAATTAACAGTTATGATTAGTCTATATGGACAGAGAAAAAAATGTTAGACCAAAATAATAGGTCGCATTTGACACTTAACTAACAAAATTAGATAATGTAACCTTGTAACAATCTTTCTGCATTAATTTCTTACACACAAGCACAATTTCTTAACTTTTTAAAATTATGTTTGCATTAATTTATTGCAATAAAGACAAAAAAGATAATTTTACGGTTTATTTTCTCTGTTAAACTGTAGGTTGGGGAAAAAGTCTTTTCGCATTATAGTATGTATGAACTTGTAATAAAATCTCGTTGGCTATAGTATTTGTATCTGGCTGGTTTTGGTTACATTGAAAGTTAAAATTTTAAAGAACATAATTCCAAATTGAAATTAGGAAAATGTGTGATTTTCATTTGTTTTTCGTACTGTCAAGATGAGTGAATCTAATGAAGAAATTCGATACATTTTAAAATTTTACTACAAAAAAGGTAAAAATGCAACGCAAGCCGCGAAAAAAATTTGCGATTTTTATGGACCTAGTGCAGTGTCTGTGAGAGTAGCACAAATTTGGTTAAGCGTCTTCAATCCGGAAATTTTGATGTCAAAGATGCACCTCGCTCTGGTCGCCCTATTACGGATAAAATTGATGCCATTTTTGTAAAAGTGGAGCAAGATCGATATCTCAGTTGTTACGACGTAGCTGAATAACTGGGAATTGACCACAAAACAGTTTTGGCGCATTTGAAAAAAGCACAAAAAAGCTCGATATTTGGGTATCTCACGAGCTCACTGAAAGAAACCTAATGAACCGTGTATTCATTTGTGCTTCTTTATTACGACGTAACGAAACCGAATCATTTTTGAAGACGCTGATAACTGGTGATGAAAAGTGGAGCACGTACGACAAGAACGTGCGAAAAAGGTCTTGGTCAAAGGCCGGTCAGGCTTCACAGACTGTGGCGAAACCCGGGTTAACTCGCAATAAGGTGATGTTGTGTGTGTGGTGGGATTGGAAGGGCGTTATTCATTATGAGCTGTTACCACCTAGCAGGACTATCAATTCTGAGCTCTACTGTGAACAACTTATGAGTTTAAAACAAGAAGTTGAGAGAAAACGGCCGGAATTGATCAACAGAAGGGGTGTGGTGTTTCATCATGATAACGCTAGACCTCACATATCTATAGCCACCCCGCAAAAATTAAGAGAGTTTGGCTGGGAGGTGTTAATGTATCCGCCGTATATTCCTGACCTTGCACCTTCAGATTTCCACCGGTTTCGGTCTCTTCAGAATTCTTTAGGCAGTGTTAGGTTAACATCACGAGAGGACTGCCTAATCCACTTGTCGCGGTATTTTGATGAAAGGTCCCTTTTTTATAGCAATGGGATCATGGCCCTACCTGTAAGATGGAAAAAGGTTATCAGACAAAATGGTACATACATACTTGTAAATAAACTATAATTTTCTTTAAAAATGCGAAGAAACTTTTTCCCCAACCTAATATAAACTTATTAAAATTTACTTTTCTAGAGAATTGAACGTTGGTACAATGTTGTATCTGTCAACGCATTTTCTTTTCAAGCTCTCAATCGTATAGGAATATTCAACCATAAATGAAAAGCCATATTCTGATTAAAATCACACGTATTACATATTCTCTTGTTTAAAAATATAAATACATTAATAACTTGGTAAACAGAAAACCATGTAAGGCACACGCTATAAGGGCTTTGACTTCGAAGAAAAAGAAATAATCTGGGAGCGGATCGAAATCTAGGATAGGTACCCAGTATCCTGCTAGTTTTTTTCAATAATTTTGATTCACATTTCTCCAAATACAAGTACTAATAACTTACAATGTGCCGATTTAGGAGGCTAAAAGTCACCCAGACAGCAATGGAGAGGGCTATGCTCGGAGTCTCCCTGCGTGATCGGATCAGAAATGATGGGATCCGCAGGAGAACAAAGGTCACAGACATAGCCCAAAGGATTGCATGCCTCAAGTGGCAATGGGCAGGGCACATAGCGAGGAGAACAGACGGCCGTTGGGGTGGAAAGGTCCTCGAGTGGAGGCCACGTACAGGAAGTCACAGCCGTGGCAGGCCTCCTACAAGGTGGACCAACGATCTGGTGAAGATCGCGGAAATCCATTGGATGCGGGCGATCTGTGTGGAGAACATTGGGGGAGGCCTATGTATAGCAGTGGACGTCTATTGGCTGAAATGATGATGATGATGATGATTGTTATAGTATTCGATTCACGCTTGTTTGAAGAACACATCGATTATTCACTTTAATCGAAGTTTTTTAGTAGGTCACCTCTCTATGAAGCTGAAGTTAGGAAACGTCAAATGTGTTTTTAATTAGTTTGGCTCGTCCACGATGTGAGAGATAATATAGCTTCGTGGGCTTGACTATATACTCGTTTTTTAGTAATTGGACTAAACTGGCAGATGTCAATGTGTCATCCCCATACGTTTTTGCTACTTTTGTCAGACTCAAAGTGTATAGAAACTTGACATTTGCATCTGTCAGTTTAGTCCACATAACTAAAAATCTGAGTATAGGGACAGCTGACGTTAAAATTAAAATTATAAAAGTCGCATGATTTAATAATTGGCAGAAACTGGATGTTTTACTTCTAAAAAGTATTACCGCCTTTTAACCGTTACTTACCGATTTCCGCATGTTTCGTCTGTAATATGAACCTTGTAAATATTCCCTAATATAAGTCACAAATAGTTCGCCAACGATTCTATATTTCTCAAGAAGTCGATTGATAGTAAGATGAATGAATAATAAGACACATCGACATGATGACACTTTAACACTTTGCACGCGAGCCATTTAGTATTTTACCGACGTGAGCCGCTCTTAAGGGGTTAAACTTGTGTTATGTCGTACAGTCGCCTGCAATAAAATGTAAACACTTCGATTCGTATACCATCCCAATAAGGTTTTATTTGAATAGAGTTGTATACTTATTAGTGCACTTGACTGTACCTACATTTTCGAGTTGTTGCAAAGTGCTGTGTAACTTGTGAAAGTGAAGTAATTTTTTTTTAATTTTCTCAGTTTTTTATTCACTTTTGAGTTGGAGTATTTTTTAAACTGGTTATTTTTCTTTTGATGCAAAATTAAATTAGAGAGGGAGAGATTCCTGTGGATGTATAGGGCGCCATAGAGGGTGCTCTAGGACTTTCGCTTGTCACAGTTTTTGGAATAGTCTGAACACCTGAGTAATTCGGGAAACCATCTTAATCCTTGTATTGCTCATGGATTGAATAGAGACAGTCAATATTCACCTATTTGAAATTTAGCTATCTGTCGCTTTTCATGAGGCGTTACATTATAATGCGCACCTCAATAAAAAATGTTTACTTTCTTAGAAGAAAGCCAATTTTTTTACGATCATGTAGGTATAGTAAATAACTCGGGAGTGGAGCGCGTGCCCCGTCCACTCAGGCAAGGCTGCACCGGCAACTAATTATAATCTTCCATATTTAGTTCCCGTGGCGAGTATGAGATACCTGCGAAGTAGGTACTCGTAAACTCTGTAATATTACTGTTGATGTAAAATGTGGAGCATAATTTTATGTAGGTAGGAACCTTGGCTAAAATGTTTTTTGCAGGTGGGAGATCCACGCTTCGGCAGGAATGGGCCGACTCGACTGGAGTGATACCACGTCCTCACAGAAAACCAGAGTGAAGCAGCACTGTGCAGTATTTTGCTGCGTGAGTGAGGGTACCGGAGGCCCAAAACGAGGGAAAGGGTGGTTTAAAGGTTGGCAGCGCACTAATGACTCCACTGGTTTCGCTGGTGTCTATGGGCGGCAATCGCTTACCATCAGGCGATCACCTTAAGAGACTGATATAATTTTTGCAAGACATTATTAGGTGCCTTTAAGCCGAAATTGTACATTTAAGTTTCTGTAATGCCTAGTTTTTTAAGTAGTGTTTTTTGTGCAACAAAGTATATCTATCTATCTATGTATCTATCTACCTTATCAACCATTAGCTCACAGCGGTGAGAGAACACATCGTCAGGAAACCTTCTGAAACGTAGGTATAACCATGATTTCATTTGGTCTCTTAAAGGATTGCGAGGGTCAGACGGCAGTCACTGTAATTACCAGACTCCCCAAACCTGAATCATGGTCTAAGCGTACCCTGGGCTCTAAAGCGACAGCTTTGGACGCAACCGGGAATCACACGCTAGGGTGAGAGAGATTAGTACCCTATCAAAAGATTTGGACAACTATGGTGTATATGTCACCGGAAAGTAACAAGATCCGTAAATTTATCAATTTCCTAGGAAACTTGTAAACTTTCGTAGGATTCTAAACGGCAGATAAATAAATTGTTTTATTTTACGTCCACACTTTCGTTAATTTATCAATTTAAGACGTCACACGGTAAATTTATAAACTAACGGATATCTATTCGTAAAATTTTATATGGTTCGACCAATCACACTGTTTTAAATTTGAATATCTTTGAAATACGTAAAATAACACACTGCTCTCATTGGTCAATGTTCATAGTGGCAATGCCAATCAGATCGAGCGTAGCGTTTGGATATTGCTTACTTATTGCTTTACGAGTGAGTTCAGTAAGTTTATCAATGTACAAAAATGTGAACGTAAAATAATACAATTTATCTCCCGTTTAGAATCATACAATACTTTATAAACTTCCTTGGGAATTGCTTAACATACGGATCTTGTTATTTTCCGGTGACATTATAGACCGACTAAGCTATTGATATGATTTTTTTTTTCTGAAATATTTTTTCATAAATTACATAAATGAATGAATGAATGAATTTATTGACGTAATAAAGCATACAATTTCTTAGTGACTATAGATACTTCACTAGGCTCACTAGGAATTAACATTGGGGTTTAGAAGAGACTTTGATATAAGTTCAGTTAAGGCGAGATTATATAAGTTGGACATAAATTAATAACGTAGTTACAACTTAATAACAATTTACCCATAATAAATTTACGATGTATTTTGACATTAGCCTATCTGTATCTAAGGTAAGGTATCTGCCTAGTGTGGGAGTCACAAAATAAGCGTATTTTATTTTTATTATTTCAATCAATCAATCAATCATTTATTTGCGATAGAACATGGTTATAAATTGGTCTTAACATATACATAGTGCTAACATATTCCGTCGTAATGGACGTATTTCTGAATATTTCCTCAGGTGCGAAGACTTGGCCTCGGCGGAGCCGGCCCCCAGCCGACCTTCGACCTCACAGACCCGTACTGCAACAACGTGTCGTACGACTATGTGCCGATGCACGACCCCCACCTCGCGCATCACTTCGCCCAGAAACCAGCTAGGAACAGGATGAAGCACCTCGGCTTCTGCACGAAGGACGGGCGAGCGGTCTGCTCGTTGAAGGAGTTCAACCAGTACAGGAAGTACTTGTACAACCAGTTTATGGATAGGATCCATCAGGAGATGAGGAAATTGGTAAGTGGAGCGACTGAGCTTTGTTTTTTTATAGTGACACAATATATTGGCTCTCCACAGCCTGATGATAAGCAGGAGTGCTATTGTGTTGATATCTAGCAAACTTTACTAAGAGCATCTAAGAAATAGTTAGACCTCATGATTAAACAGAATTTAAATACATAAATATTGTAATAGTAAGACTATCTTACTCTTAACCTTAAAATTCTGATTAAGCTGAGATACGAAAGTCTTGTTCAAAAATTGTAATCTGTTATGTATTGTCGAAAATAACTAAGATGTCCCTTATTTATTAATTCTTATTACAAGATTCTCCTATTCGGTCAGAATAAACGATTGCAAGGAACATATAGGTTAATAATTAACCTATATAGTTCCTTGCAATCGTGTTATTTACGTTACAGATCGAAATTTCTTCGATACAGAAATGTCTTTCACTTGAATTTTTTGGGTATAGCAATTCTTTGGAACTTATTCTTATGTATATACGCACTTAAAAATGTTTCGACAGTCTTCGGGTGGGGCTCCCCAGCTTAGTCGGTAAAGCAGTTGCCCGGTTAACAAAAGATCGTGGGTTCGCGTCCCACTCGAAGCCTGTCGAAATTTTTTTAAGTGCATATTTACTTAATGTCTTTAACTGCTTATTTCTCAGGATGAACGTGCTCGCGATGACCTAACACTTAAAAGAGTAGAAGTAGACGTCGCCCGACGACTTCACGTATTCACCAAGGCAGAGAGAGCAAGAGAACACTTGGAAAAAGTGGCAAAGGAGAATGCTGATGAATGGGCTGAGAAACGAAGGCTGTAAGTACTCTGGGCGCCGCCGGGAAGGGTTTTTGCAGAGGGCATTGGGAGCTGTTCGGGGGGTTTCAAGCAAGTAACACCCGAGGTATCACATTATGCGTTGCCAGCGGTTAAAGTTCACCGTGGACCTATAAGGCCACATGGTACAGGTTCTCTAACTACGCTACGGAACTATTGCTAGGGAGCAATAGTCACACTTACGTACATTCTGATACATTGCGAGCGAATGATGTACAGGGTGTATCTGTGAACATTAACATCCCTTTAACCACGTGTTGTATCAACAATTATGAACAAGATTTGTTTTATGGCTTTTGGAAAATCGCATAAAAAAATTTAAAATTTTGAAACAAAGTCACGTGACGTCACATTTTGTACAGGGAGTCGAAAAAATTTTCGACGAATTTCGAAAAGTCGTAGATCAAATGTTGCTCAGAATGGTTAGTAGAATCCCCGTGGAAAGGGGTGTATCCACAGATACAACCTGTATGATACTAACACAATCCATAATACCAAGGCTTGGTACTCGTACTCAACACTTTACTCTCACTTTAGTCTCAACAACATAAGATTACAAGCTAAAACACGCATCTAACTAAGGGCCTTGTTTGGGCGTGTCTTGATGTTGAGATACCTACTTCCAGGTGTAAATATTGTTAGGTAGGATCGAAACGTATGAATGCGTGTTGAAGAAAATAAGTACACCATCGAGGTGAAAATGAAGATTCTCGAACTTTCCAAATATGAAAGTGCCGGCCGAAAAAAAATTTTGCTTTATTCTATTACGACTTGTCCCCCGATGTTTAAATGTCAAGATTGGCATAACAAAAAAAAAATTTTTTGTTAGTTAATATTCACTAAAAATGTATGAAGATAAAGATTTTCGAACTCAAATAAAACCAAGGATAATGACCCTACAGCTTTAATGCCATCGTAATAAAACGAATAAATACTCAGGGGGACAAGTCCTACAGAATACAGCAAAGGCATTTTCTGCCCAGCACTTGAACCAAAAAAGAGGATGTTCTTTGCCAAAGTTGTTGTTTAATTAAAAAAACTGAGGTTTCATAATTTAATTCCCTGTTTTATAAAGTTGTTTACTTACTTGCACATCGAAACATTCAAAATCTTGCCAAAGGGCTCAAAATCGCCTACAAACAAGTCGAGCATGCTCAGAAACTTGCTGAAGCGGCTACGTATTTGCATACGATCGGTTCCATTATGCAGAGGGCTCCTCAGATGGATCAATGTGGAGACGACCGATGGTAAATAACTGCACGCACAACGTACCTTAGAGCAATTGCCCTTCTGTTGATACTGGTGCTTGCATTGGAATGTAAGGAGAGAAAACTAATTTAGATTGAGATTCTGAATACTTGCAATAAAATATAAGGAAGAAGTGGTAGGGGAAGAGTTAGCAGTTAGAAATTTCTTGATCCCTACTTTAATATAATAAATAGTGCAGGATCCTAAAACTTACTACACTTAAGTAAGCAAAACATCTCATGAAATAGGACAAGTAACATGATAAAATGTCCAAAATAGCTCATCGACATTTCATGACAAACCCAAGGGGACGGTTGCGTGGATCACTACGCATATGTTAGGTATTCACTATATTCACGCCTTCTCGTAGCACTACCTACCTACAAACTTTAAAGATTTTTTTTTCTTAAAGACGTACAAACAAGTTCTAAAAGGCAAAGCGTCTGAGAAAAAGAGTTCCTTGAAAACTCAAGGTTCAGCAATTTTATTTCCCTAATGAGATTTGGTCAACGGTTTAGCTCTGGGCCTAACAAGCGGAGTACGTGAGCCGTGAACATACTGATTAATGGCGACACTTTACTCTCTCTCTCTCTAATTTACTTTCCACGCAGTTTGCTTCGCATTCGCAGCCACGCAAACAAATATTTCTCAATTAACTCGTATTAATGAAATGTGAATTAAAGGTTCGCTTACCGTAGACTTTTGCAACTCCTCGCCTATCCTCATTTCGATCCTATAATCGCCATGGACGTTTGCTTTCGCTTGGCTTAGTTGCCTTAGCGTGCTGAGATTGTTTATCATCCGCGCAGAATATTCTCGCTGTTCGTTTCGCAGTGGCTTTCAGGTGCGACACACATACCACGGCCACTGGTTCGACTTGAACTGAAAAGAGTCAACACTAATATCAGGACAGGGGGATGCTTCTCCAATTGTTAGTGTAATGACGTTGCATGGGCTAGCGCAAAGCGGACGCCCCGTGTGTACACGTGGCAATAATGGCAGTCTTCGAGGTTCCACTCACAACGCCACCACAGCTACGCTTTCTGATTCTATGTCCGGTTAAAGGCTTTCTTTACTATCTACTGATACATTATCATCTGTCTTGAGTGACATGCTACATTAAAATTCGACACCATGTCAAAGAAGACTGTACCATGTACCATTTCATACTTATCTTTCAAAGCATACGTTATTGGCTTTCAGTTCGCTATCCTCAAGTGTAGGATTACTATGGAATATATTAAACAAACGCTCTAAAAATTACCTATTTGCACAGCAAAAATACTAATTGCACATAAAAGCATGATTTTGATGTGCACTTAGTATTTTTTGCTGTGCAAAAAGGTCAGATTAGGTTAGCAATTTATTCATTTTAAGGGTACGTTAAAGACAACCCGATTACTAATTATACATGTGGCTTCAATTTTGTACGAAATACTTTTTCACGCACCAGAATGTCCCAGACGACTCCTCCTTATCTGATTGTAACAACCTTTCGCCCTTCAAATGCACGAGCCCTTAGTTTTCATAAAGGGAATCTTGAACTTACGTCAGGGACCAGACAGTCGAAACTGTAATTGGACCATTAGTCCTTACAAAGGGCTTTACATCACTCACCAATTAATGCAAATTTGGCTCATAATACCCACCTGTGATTCTATGAATAAATGTTGATTAAAGGACTATAGAGAATAACATTGTCAAATTTAATTAAGAGACCCTCCAATTGCAATATTTTATTAACAGATTATCTAACGACTCAATTACCGTGATAGGGTAGATACGGTGTGCATTGTTCAGACTCAAACAATTAAGCATATTAGTTTGTCTAAAAGTTATGCAAATGCAGAATTTAGTAAAAGCACAGTATAAAAGGTTCCCAGTATGAAGAATTTTTCTCTTCGGGTGCCTTTTTAGTCTGTAGGAAGGCCGCCAGCTCTCGAAATTCCTTTCATTTCTTAGCAAGACTAAACAATCGCTTCACAGATACGATGCCTGTTCACTCCCTTATATTTCGTAGCCACGACTTTTTTCTTTTCAACGCACCGCCACCATCATGATGAGTTATAGCAATCTGTCATCCTAAATACGTGACCTAGATACCTACCTTGTATATACATATATACAATTTTCAAATATTGACATACTTTTATAAGTGATAGGTGGCGAGCAGACGGTAGACCTAATGGTAAGCGATTGCCGGCGCGACACTTTTGGAGTCATAAGTGCGCTGTCAACCTTTAAACCCCCCTTTACCCCAGATTGGGCCTCCGGTTCCCTCACTCACACAAGCGAAACGCAGCACAGTACTGCTTCACGGTTTTCTGTGACGAGCAGGACCATTTATGTATAACATATAATTTCATTACAATCAATAAAAAATGGTTTTCGGCACCACTGGACCGTAAAAGGAAGGCATTATGTTCATGGAATGAAATGGCTCGTCAAAAGATTCTACTGGGAATACCAGTATTCCCAGGATGAACATGCCCAGGCATAACATACTGTGGCTAATGGGAACCAACTCTGAACCTCCGCATTCGGCACTCATTTTTCTCCGAGGTTATTCGTTTTGGTTGTTTTCTCGTAGCACACATCGCGCCCTAATTACTTCCTCTAGGAGTTTGCAGGGTTCGCTTTTGGATTATGTGTGTTGGGTGCCTTTTATTGATGTTCTGACAATATCAAGCTTTCGCATCCTACCTACTTTTCTGGAGCGGGATAAATGAGGTATTAGTCGTAACTGAAATATCCAACATTACTGTTGCGTTTTTTTTTCTACTTGCAGTGAAGAAGCATCCTTGTAACAGTAATTGGCAATTTTTTGGAGGAACATTATATCGAATGCCAATAACGTTACCTACGCCAAATCACTTTTGTCCATGGCGGTACCAATTTTTAATGATCAGAAATCGGAATGATTTAGAGCCCATTATCTAATCTACTATGCCGAACTAGGTCACACATGAAATTTCAGAAGCGGACCAAAAGATTTCTTTAAAATACAACTCAAGCAATCCTTTTCAAATTAAAATTTTGATAAAAACAAGGATAACACTCAATGACATAAGTAAAAATAATTGTAAACGCGTAACTAATCATATATTTTGCTACTTATCAAAATCATATAAGTAGTTAACAGATTTCAAGCACCAATTTTTGTATCAGGTGACATCAGGTTACTACTTACAATCTGTCAAAATTCCTCTATTGATATTGAACCGAACTTGATTTACATTAAAGTGGAAATCGAATGAATCGATATTTGACAGTTTTGTACACTTTGATGTGCCTAAATCATGGCCTTTGTCTGGGCTGTGACATAAGCTGATATACTAGACGTCATAACACATCATAATATTCATTTGACACGGTCTGAACATGATTGAATATAGTTTTGTTTTTTTTTCCTTTTGTTTTATTTTTATGTATTTTTAATTGTTTTATGTTTTGGTTTTCTGTTTGTGCCAAATTGTGTTCTGTTTACAACTGCTATAAGTTCTGTGTTGGGTTGTCTATAATAATAAATATTTTCTTTCTTTCTTTCTTCTTTGTTTCTAAATCGATGTTTTAACTATAGTCCATTCAGTATTTGAAGGTGAATTGGACAGTTATATTTTGACATTAAAAGTGAGACGCTCTTATTAAACCTAACCGATGTTTTTAAAAATCTAATATTTTCTTTAGAAATCGAATCGACTTTTTAATGCTTGTACTATATATAGTTCATTCAGTATTTGAAGGTGAATTGGACAGTTCTATTTTGACATAAATAGTGAGACACTCCTTTTAAACCTAACCGATGTTTTTAAAAATCTATTATTTTCTGTAGAAATCGAATCGACTTTTTATTTGTTTGATTTTTAATCTTAATCAATATTTTATCTACGTATTTGAACTATCTGAATATAAAATATAATATGTAAATATTACTAGTGGTATACAAGCAATAAATGATAAATAATTAAATAATATGCACTTTCGGAAATATACTTAACAAGCAAGAGCTTGACGTATTGGAACCACTTTTGTCACCTAGAGAAATTACCAGTTTTTGGTTCCCAATACAATCACGAGACTAAAATAATTCAATGGTTTATTGATTTATTCCGATAGTTTGTGTCAATCTCTATGAGCAAAAAATCTGATTGCCATGCATAAGATGCAATTCATAAGATATTTTTTACAAATTTTAATTGGTAATGATTGTTTTAAGTTCATATTCAGATTAATTGAGAAACATTAATACTTGTTATTTTGGAAAAATTAAAACACAAAAAAGTTTATTATATTTTACAACTTAATATTTTTATTTGTAGAAAGTTGGATGCATGATACGAAACGTTTTAACTGTCCTATTTACCTTCTTACGATGAATGTACTATACACATCTGCGTGAGTACACCTGCTCGGTTTTCTTATTCAACAAGTAAGAGCAAGCAACGCATTGCGTGAATTAATCCAATGTATTGTGGTATTACGTTACAAAGAACATACGTGACTTGGCAAATTTTCTCCTTTAAAGTGGGTCAGAATTCGAAATACAATTAATTATGCCGACATTCCCATGCGCTGGAAACATTTTAGACAAGTATTTAAGAATCTACATTAGGTACAAAATATTGCTTACCGAAGTGCAGTTTTTTCGGAAATATGGGGTGGGTATGGGAAGGAATTATTATAATTTTGAACTTAGGACCTAGTAGGTACTTTCTTTTTCAAATTACTTTAATTTTAAATGAATAAAATAATCTACCACTGTCGATTAGATTACTAATCCTCCTAATGCTATTTAGGTACTGTAACACAAAGACTACCGGAAAATGCTCTTGCAATTGAATAAGTTAATTAGCAAATTGAAATATGAAATACCTATTTATCTCTTCTGATATGAACTTCTCCCGTCTTGAAACTTTTCCGCTAACTATCAAACTCGCAAGTAACATCGGACACTGATTATGAGATCCGCTGTCAATATTAATTGTCTATTCGATCGGGATTGTTTGCCAGCTACTCGGAAACAACTCGTCTGCTCCTAGTTGCGAACTTGACGTGCATTCGTATGACCTATTTAGTTGTAGTTTCGTCTTCGTCAGAACTACGCTTTTGAGGCGAGCGAACGTAATCCTCGCGTCTTAATCACTATGCAATACTTATCACCGTACAAGGTTCAAACTCTGCTGCTCGGAACATAACGTAAGATTTTTTTATGCAAGAGGCGACAAACGAACAAGCGGGTCACGTGATGGTACGTAATCAACGCCGTCCATGAAAATCAGATAGATCGCTATAGCGATGCCGGCCTTTTATAAAGTGTAATAATTTTCTCTTAATATTTATTTATCATTAATACAAACATTTTACTTAATATAATTTATACAAATAGATTTTTTTTAATCATTTTGATAGGTGACTTGACTAAATGTCTTATGTCCCCTAGGTGGGGCAGAGGACATCCACAGTGCTCCGCCATCTCGAACGGTCTTGAGCTTCGCGCTTTACTTGGCTTGATGTTAGTCCTAGGGTCTTGGATTCAGCAGTGAGTTCGCCGCCAGGCTGGTTTAGGGCGGCCACGTTTCCATTTTGATAGGTGGTAGGTATTCTCCTACTCGTCTATGCACTATGAAATCAGTAGGCTAAATCTTTTGTGCAGAAATTTTAAGTGTAATAATAGCATACATGCTGCTACCATTGAAACTGCCTGATGCAGTGCAGAAGCTGTTAGGAGTCTGCCTCTAGATCATTTAATTCAGCTTCCATTAAAATTCGTGCGATATCAAATTTCGCTTTTATTTGTGTGCGCTTTGATAATTTTTTTAATGCACTAGCGTATCCCAAAAATAATAAATCGGTTCCATCACATTTCACCTCCATTTTTCCATCATCTCTGCTGCAATCTTTCATATTTTGTATGTGCTGGATTATATTTGTTGGATCTGAATCAGGATTACTTCTCTTACGCCATTTATTTGCTTGTTGGGCGTTTAGAGTTTCATCATCGTCATCTTGCTCAACGTTTGAAGATTCATCCTCATCGGATTGAGAGTTCATAGGAATAAATTCCTTTTTGACAGATGGCATAGTATCTTCAGCCATACTTCCTTCAGCCATACTACCTTCAACCATACTACCTTCAGCCATACTACCTTCAGCAATATTACCTTCCGATGTAACTACAATATCGGTGAACTTCATTGCATCTGCCCAAGTCCAGTTTCGAAGTTTTTTTACGGCATGGGTACAATGTTCACTGTTAGAATATTTGTGTTTTTTGTATGTGTCTTTCAAATTCTTCCATTTCGCTTTTAAAGGATCAACTGAAAATAACAAAATAATTATTTTAATGAATTGTTTTAAAAAAACGTCAAGGCATAGTTAACGGCCCTTTTTTATTGATGGTAATGAAATTAGCAGTTTTCCAGTAGGTATTTAATAACTTTGAATTTACTCGCTAGATGGTGTAAGCAGTCTATATATTTCAGGTGTTGAATGATATATCCTGTTCTCCCTAATTTATGGAAAAAAAATTCAGTGCTAGGTTTTTTTACGTTTACCTCTTTTCTTCATGGGTAAATATAAAAATGAAATATGACAGCACTTTAAGGTGACGGGTAAGGCACACTAGCGACGCCAATCGATTTTAATTTTTAGCTATTAAACCGGATCTATTTTAAACAATTTCGGGGTTACCTCTCGGCAAACACTTATACTATTTGTTAAAATGTTGGGTCCAACGCGTACGCGAAAATATGATTCACGCCAAAAGCGTGAATCATTTGGTGTGAATAAATTATTCCCGTACAAAAACGGATCAACATTTGTGCATGGTTATTTAATAAATGGTATAAGTGTTTGCCAAGAGGTTTAAAATAGATCCGGTTTAGTAGCTAAAAATTAAAATCGATTGGCGTCGCTAGTGTGCCCTACCCGTCACCTTAAATGCCGCGACCAATCGCTATAATTTTTCTACAGATACGGGTAGCGCAATCTGTTATCACTTTAGATAAACCGACCGACTAATGTCATTGGAAAACTCCTCATACACAAGTTATTCATTCACTGTCTTAAATACAGTAGGTACTATCAATAAAAACCATTAGCGGCGCTCTTGATCCGTAAAAGTGGTCTTAAGAGTTTTTAAAAGGTCAGCAACACGTATGCAAATCATCTAGTCCGACTTGCGAGCGTCCATATGAGAAGCCGCAGTAGTCGCTTACCATCAGGCGAACCGCACGTTTGTTTGCTACCGACGTGGTAAACAAAAAAGATTTTCAACCCAAATATTATTTATTTATTTTAATTTCTTTTTATTTTTACAACAATAACCTAATACACATTTCTAATACAAAAATATAACATGAAAATTTTAAGTGTTGAAATAAGTTATTTATGTTATGTTCAATACTTTCTTTTTCTTAGTAAACATTAACAAACTTTTAGATACAAAGGTATTGATTATTATAGAGATTAAATGCATTGATTGACTGTATGAGAGCAATTTGATATCAAAAAAGATAATATAAAATTGCACAATATTGGTAGGTAAGTAGGACGTTTGTACTTTTAGATATGGACACTTTATTAAAAATTGATTACATTACATATTAAAGAAAAATACGAACGGACAGAAGTCTTAATAATAGGGTCCCGATTTCACAGTACGGAACCCTACAAATCATATGGATGAGCTAGTCCGGTCCACTAGCGCCTAAATATAAATGGCAATTAATTGCCACCATTATATTAGGTAGGTAGGTGCTTACCAACGTTTTACATTGTAAATTAATTACTACTTAAATCAAAATAAATGCTGCGTCAGGCCGAGTCGTGGTCGTCTTCCCCCCAACCCCCCAGACATAAGTAAGCTCTAAAGTCTAACAAGGCAAACTCCACGTGACGCCGTAATGCACGTGTCAACATACAAGATTAAATAGACTACATAGTTACCTTCCTCATTTAATTCCCTTCCGATTTCTCGCCATGCTCTCGTTTTCTTCATGATATTTCTATGGTCCGGATGAACTAATGAATAGATAATAGGTCTTTTCTTGACCTCTTGTATAAGTTTTTCTGTTAAGTTATCCATATTGTAATTTAAATGTGGTTCCGCTCTTTATTTTTTGTTTCGTCGACTTCGACAAACACGCGCGAAATCGACTGACTCGACGCCGCGACAAAATGGCGGCTGGTGCACGGTGTGCCTTGCTTCGGGCGGCACAGGTCAACGAAACGAAACCGCGCGCGCAAGAGATAGAATTATACACTAGTTAGCGCGATAGAGCAGGCAGTTTCGCTAGTGTTTCGCTCCGTCTACATATAGACAAAGCCATTGCGAGATTACAGTGCGGTTCCGCCAGTGAGTGGTATTGTAATCGTTAAATATGCTGCAATATTAATTAATGAATTAATGAGAGACATTTGAATGAATAAGAATATAGTGCAAGCAATGGATTCCGCTTATGGTTTAGTGTAGTAAACGTTTTAATTTTTCAATCCTAGGATAAAATTAACAGACCAATATAATATTGCACATCGAAATAAAGTACGCGAGATGTACTTATGTGTTATTTAGTTTTTAGAAAAAGTTAATAAATCATAAAGTATGTAATATGTTGTTTTCTATCTTTAGATAGCGGTCAGTTTGTTAGCTATCCGACTGTTAACGTTTTGACACGTTTTCAAAAAGGTCCCATTTTTAGTTTCTAGCTTGGTCAAGTCCCTCGCAATATGTAGGTACTATTGACGTTTTCCACACTTAACCAAATACGAGTGAGTGTCGCCGTTAATTCGTGGTCTGAAAGCGCGTCGTCGCGGGTTCTTTTAATTAAGAAGCTTTGCTCGCCTCCCCTTTGATTGCAATACCTGAAGGATCAAAGTAACTGAGCAAACGTGTTTTCTGTTATAAAGTCGAATGTCGTGAAGCAAATGCTTACTGCGGCTTACTTGAGTAGGTCTGTATTCATTCACTTTTGCAGCAATGAGAAATGTATTTGGATTTTGAAAGGAAATACTAACATGTTCTTCTTGATGCTGTGGTAAGGAAATATCGCATCACAACCTAAAGGTGAGGAGTTCAGATTGACAACAATTTGTCTTTCCATTTAAACCCCCTAATATCATTTCTCAAAAAGATGCCTATTCGCTCTTGCTCTTAAAGGTGTACAGATTATTAATAGTGGTAAAAAAAAACAGACCGGGGTCTGTTTTTACCGAGGTAAAGAGTTCCATTCCTTAGCTGTCCTCATTATAATGTCGAAGTGAATCGTGCGGAATGCATATTTATTTATTTAGATCAGAAGTTCCCAAAATTATTTTGTGTGCTGCCGTAAAATATATTTTTTTAATTAGTACCCCTCCCTGTTTTTTTTTATAATAATTATCACAACATCTCATACGTTGACCTAATTCCGTACTAAGTAGCTTGAGCACTTGTGTTACAGATATCAGACAACAGAGGAACACAAATATATACTTGAATACATATATTACACCCAGACACCGAACAAACACAAGTGTTCATCGCACGAATGTTTGTCCAGGGTGGGGATCGAACCCACGACCTTTTGCGTAAGAGGCAGGGTCACTACCAATTGCGCCATCCGGTCAGTCAAGCTACTTACTTGTTTTACCTATTTACTTTAAAACACTTACACACAAACTTCCAATGGAATACTTAGTACCTTTTTAGGTCTCTTACGGCTTCTCATTGGGGGCAACGGCCACAATTAGGGGGCATTTTCGCCCATTAATATTCTAAACTTACTTAGGTATGTAATATTGTTCAATCCACATCGCACAAGTAAAGTGATTATAACACGAAGCAAGAATATGTCGTCAACGGAGACTAAGCAAGTTACGAGTATCTATGCAAATCAGTTTCTCGCCAAGCACTTGGCAAACCCCGGCCTGTCTAGAGTATGACGAAATGAGGACTAAAATTCAACTAACTAACACGTTTACAACCTTCATCGAGTTAATATTTTCACTTAATCGACTTAGGTACTTACAGATGACACAACGAGTTTTCGAATGACTGTGGAATATTGTATTTCATTGGCTTTCTCTGGACGTGGAGTCATAGAAACAAAATTTAGGTACGTTTCTCGATTTTGTTTTGTCTCGATTTTGGTAGGTTGTTAATACCTTCATTTAAGACCAATACCTATATTTAGACGAATCTACTGGGTTCCCAACAACCTTTGGCATTTTCCTTGTATGGACTGCAAATAGTCTACGAGGCCAAGGTCTAGTTTAGATCTCTATGTCCGGTTATCTAATTGAGTTTCGCGACGCTTTCTATATCAGGGGCTACACGTAATCTACTCTAGAAAGTTGAAAACTAGTTGAATTATACTAACTCCTTTGGGGTATGGACACAAATTTTCAGGTATTGTTTTATTAATTTTTTTCCAATACCGTTTAAGTACCATTTTAAGAAACCAATTTGAATATTTTTATAAAATAGTACGTAGTTTTTTTTTAATTAATTTTCATACATTTTTATACCTATGTCTTTTTCCCCAATTTACGGGAAATATATCGTAAGAACGGTATTCGGATTAGAACCTGTTTAATTTATTTTCCCTTACCCCTGAATTTTCTTAGTAGTGTTCACGATTTTTAATTAAGGTGACGGGTTGGGCACACGTTTCGAAGTTCGAGCATGTCGAAAAGAACTTATGCTATTTATACCTATAATTAACTTGTTGGTCTACTTCCTAGTCGAAATATGAATTACCGCCACTTATGGCGTTAATCCAATTTCGAGTGCAAAAACAGATCAAAAAGTTAATTAAAAGGGTTAAATAAATAGTATATATTCTTCGAAATTGTTAAAAAGATATCCGGTTTAGTAGGTAATTAATAATATTTTTGTCTTTTTAGTGCAAAAGAACAAGAGAGGAAGATCGTTGCAAGGATGCGTTACCTTGCCGAGTTCAATGCGAAACAGCGCAAGGAACGCGCTGCCAGAGCTCGAGAGAAGCAGAACAGGATCAAACAGAGGGTCCAGGCAGCAGCTGAGATGGAGCTAAGGAGGAAGATCACGATGGTGCGCCAGTGGAGAACTAACGAGAAGAAGAGACTGAACCGTCTCAAGCAGGAAAGAGAGGCGAAACAGAGGAGGCTAGAAGATGAGGTTAGTGTAATGAATGCATAGGCGTTTAATTAGAGAAGCCTACATCGTTAGAACAATGCAGAACAGGATAAACATACGGTCCAGGTAGCAGCTGAGGTGGACCTAAGGAGGAAGATCACGATGGTGCGCCAGTAGAGAACTAACGAAAAGAAGAAACTGAAGCGTCTCAAGCAAGAAAGAGAGGCGAAACAGAGGAGGCTAGAAGACTAGGTTAGTGTAATGAATGCCTAGGCGTTTATTAGAGGATCTACATCATTAGAACGCAAAACAGGATCAAACGTAGGGTCGTGGTACCAGCTGAGATGGAGCTAAGGAGGAAGCGCCAGTGGAGGACTAATGATAAGAAGCGACTGAATCATCTGAAGGAAGAGAAAGAGGCAAAACAGAAGAGGCTAGAAGACGCGGTTAGTGTAATGAATAGCTTCGCGTTTATTAGAGGACTTACAGCATTAGAACAATGCAGAACAGGCTCAAACATAGGGTCCAGGTAGCAGCTGAGATGGAGCTAAGGAGGAAAATCACGATGATGCGCCAGTGGAGAACTAACGAGAAGAAGCAACGGAATCATCTGAAGCAAAAGAGAGAGACGCAAAACAAAAAGACTAGAAGACGAGGTTAGTGAAATTTAGATGACTTACATCATTAGGACATTGCGGTAAACGATCAAACAAAAAAGTCCGGACATAAGTTGGGATGAGCCGAGGAGAAAGACGCGCCAGTGGAGGACTAACGAGAAGAAGGGAATCCTCTACTGTCATAAGCAAGAGATGGAGGCGAAACAAAAGACTATGTTAGTATTACCACGGATATTAAAATTTTATAGCGACACAACAGACAACAGAGGAACACAAATATATACTTAAATATATATACTAGTCGGCGCCTAATCTCTGCTGAATAATTGAATGTTGTATTAAGTTACAAAATAGTATTGGGCGGTTTTTTTCGCAGAAAATGTTTATCTGATATTGTAAGCAGGCGAAATTATCTGCAAGATTAATTAAAATCGTTCACGCGAAGTTTGTCCATAATGATGAGTATCAGTATTCCGCTGGTTTTATTTTGAACTGGAAATACGATGCTCTCAAATGAATTGAACTCTCTTTCATTGCGACACACTTTTAATATGATGCTGCGAAATATTTTCCCGATATTGGATGAAGGTATTAATGTTGGTCGGTAAAGATATTCTTTATTGCATAAAACAGACATATAAATATCGGAGGATACAACGAATGATAGAACAGTAAGGTACCTTTCGATAAATATACACCCGCCATACATTGGCTGAATTTGGAATTAAAACTCACAATATGTACGTGTGTACGCTAATCTCGTACTGATTCGAATGAAACCCTTTTGCTGTTTTTTATTTATGTAATAGGTGGCAGAAGAGCAGACGGATCATCTAATGGTAAGGGTGTGCCGCCGCCCATGGACACCCGAGATACCAGTGGAGTCACAAGTGCGCTTCCAACCTTTAATCCCCTTTCCCCTGGATTGGGTATCCGGTATCCTCACATACGCAGCGAAATACAGCTCAGTGCTGCTTTGCGCCGGTTTTCTGTGGGGCAACTCTGTGGTGGCGCCGGTTTTCTGTGGTGTAACTCCGATCGAGCTGGCCCATTCATGCCGAAGCGTGGCTCTCCCACGGTTGAAACGGTTAAGTTTGAGCTACATAGTTTTATTTATTTTGACTAAATGATGACTCATTGCGTCAAACGCAGAAAATTTGTGAGTGATAATAATAATAATTCTCACAACATCTCATACGTTGACCTGATTCCGTACTAAGTAGCTTAAGCACTTGTGTTACAGATATCAGACAACAGAGGAACACAAATATGTACTTAAATACATATATTACACCCAGACACAGAACAAACACAAGTGTTCCTCGCACAAATGTTTGTCCAGGGTGGGGAACGAACCCACAACCAATTGCGCCATCCGGTCAATCAAATATTTTAGTGGCAAACTGAATTTCGCCTTTAACAAATCACAATTTCCTCGTGTTATTTCAAAAAGAGGTCCAGTCATTTCCACAGTCCATAATTTATCCTAACAGCCTCATACGGTTTTGGAATAGTCTGGAGCGGCTCGTTTCCACTCGTGTGCCGATATTCAATTTCACGGCTCATTTTAAACATTTATGGCTAGTATCTGCGAGGTGAAACGACCTTGTCTCCGCCGCCAAGGACCAGTCTATTTGTATTGTCGAATAGAAGTTATTCTCTATTTATTGGACAGGCCAAAATGATGATATGACGTGACTACTAGGTATCTACTGAGCTCAAGAGACCTTGATAGTCTTCAATTTGACGACCCGTTTGGAACAGTGGTAGTGAACGCTGCCTTTGGTCCAAGGGTTGCGGATTCGATCCCCGCACAGTACAAACATTTGTGTGTGTGAACATGTTTGTTTGTATTGGTCTGGGTGTTTCCTATGTATTATAAGTATGTATTGATAAAAGAAAAGTATTATATGTATATATTTGTAATCCCACTGTTGATTCTGATATCCGTAACACAGGTGCTTGAGCTACCTATCTCGGAGTTAGAACGATGTAGGTATTGTTGAAAAAAATAATTAATTTTTCGTAAAAATGCGTTGATAAGTTAGCAGATAATTAAAGGCACTTAAACAAATACTTACTTAAATAAACTAAGACTTACTAGAAAATGTCTAAGAAAAAAAAACCTTCAAAAATCAATAACTTAACTTTTAAATGAGGGAGAGCCACGCTTAGCCATGAATGAGCCGGCTCGACCGGAGTAATGCCACTGCCTCACAGAAGACCGGCATGAAGCAGCGCCTGCGCTGTGTTTCGCCGTGTGAGTGAGGTTACCGGAGGCCCAATGGGGGGGAAGGGGAAAATGTTGGCAGCGCACTTGTGACTCCACTGGTGTTGCGGGTGTCTATGGGCGGCGGAATTGCTTACCATCAGGTGATCCGCCACCTCTCATATAAAAAAAAAATAACTAAAAAGTGTAAAATATATTTTTTTACACTTCGTACAATACAGGGACTAGGCGCCGACTTCTGTAACACCTCTTTTTCGAGTGTACTGTTATAAAATGTTATCTGAAGTGTGTGAAGTTTTTGTAATAGGTGGCAGACGAGTAGACAGATCAAAATAAAAGGTTTTTTGAGAAAAAAAGGACAAGAGCAAACAGATCAGTTCCGGTAATGAGGTGCGCCGGCGAGGCAGTTAAACTAATTTTCTAGCACGTTAAACTCCGCCTGTAAAGTCATTTTGTTAGTGTCTCATATTTCGGTAGCAATAATTGATGGAGAATTCGGTGAACATACATACAGTTGAACAACGAACCTCCTCATTTTTGCAGTCGGCAAAAAAGTTTGTTACAATGTTAACTGGCTGAATTGACCATGACTACGATATACCTACCCTGTAACAATGTGTAAATCAGAAAATAAAAAAAAATACTTATTTGTTTTTAAGATTTTAAGACCATCTCAAGCATTGACCTCGGGACGACACCTAAGAGGTCGTTATGAACAACGAAAATAAGAATGAAAATAGAGTAGAACATATTTTTGTTTTGGTAATTTTAAAAACGATAGGTACGGGCAGGGTGTGATACATTAGCATTGAATATATAAATAGGTACCTACAAACACCTATGGGTATCTACCACAAAAACAAACCTAGAAATAGAAACCGACAGTTGATACTTAAATGGGGATTGCTGATACCGCCAAAAAGCATTCTCCATAACTTATTTATACATTTGGTGAAGGGTTATACCCCACTAGCGTCGCCAATTGATTTTAATTGTTAGCCACTAAACCAGATCTATTTTTAACAACTTGGGGGCTTCAGTCTCTCGGTATACAATTATACCATTTATTTAGTAGTTATAGTTAGCTATTTGATCTATTTTTGTACTCGAATTTTGAATTACCGCCAAAAGTGGCCACTTTTGGCGTGACGTTAATTTTTTTAGTAGATACAAAAGCAGACCCAACATTTGGACATGGTTATTAAATAAATAATATAAGTGTTTGCCGAGAGACTGAAGCCCCGTAATTATTATTTTTTTTGGTAGCTAACAATTAAAATCAATTGGCGTCGCTAGTGTGCCCTACCCGTCGTCTTAATATAGGAAACCGTCATAAATGAACGTTTATGTTTTCATTGGATAAAAGGCGCCATCTCATCTACCTACAATAAACTGAAATGACAATACAAAATGTACTGGCACAGTATAAAATAACTGGTGGTAAGAAGTCGGATGTTTTGACAAAAGTCTGGTTCAAACATTTCATAAACCTAATACCATGCCAAATGGACAACATTTCAAAATTGCTGAGCTATGAAACAACAAATACCAATTCTTCATTTACTTTTCCGCTTCTCGAATATATATTTTTTTATATTTTATATTGCTTATTTACTGAGAAAAAAATTAAAAACTAAAAAATGAAATATTGATGACATGACATGAAACTGTCAAAAAAAGAAGACAACTTGTCAACGTTGAATGAAAGAACGACGTTGACAATGTTGACACTAGTATTCTTTACCTTTGACAGTAGTACCTTTTTTATTTAAGTAATGATAAGCAAAGGAATATCGCTTTATTCAGTCGTCCGATGACGTCATTTGGCGCTTACGTCTATTTAGAATATAAAGAATTTCAATAATTATTTTATGTATGAAAATGGCAAAATTTTGAAAAAAGAAAAAATAAGGGTATGTTCATTTTATGTCTATTTTCATATAAAAAACAATATGGACATGTTAAAAATATGAAATGTTGTCCATTGTACAGCGAACACACATATAGCCGTGACGTCCCCTGTCTCGATCATTGCCTAAGTGTACAGTTGCAACAGCAAATGTTGATGCACACTGTTCGCTCTTACGCTCCACGGAATAAGAACTACAAACTGCGAAAAATGTGCAGCTACTTCTGCTGTTGACTATACACCAGTACGCGTATCACGGCGTCACGTGAGGTTACCTTTGTAGGACTTTGGACCGTCCTTTTATCTGAGACACAAGTGCTACCTACTTTACACTGCGGTGTGGTAACTTGCCCTGACGCCGTCTGTATATGACTAGCCACTGGTTATATTATGCCTGTGGTACTAGTCTATATTATAACTGTAAAATCTCGTAATTCCACTTGATTGTTAATTCCCTGGTACCTTAACATAAACGAGAACTAATGGGGCCTTTATTCAGGAACGATTAACCTTTGTTAGCTAAAACGGTATTACGTAACGTTTGAAACAAAAAAAACTCAAGCAACATTTTCGAGAAAGGAATGAAAACTGCTTGATGATAGCACCGTTTTTGTTAACAAAGGTTTAACGCTCAGCGGGCTATGGAACGAGCAATGCTCGGCGTCTCTCTCCGAGATCGAATTTGAAATGAGGTGATCCGGCAGAGAACCAAAGTCATCGACATTGCTCACCGGATTAGCAAGCTTAAGTGGTAGTGGGCTGGCCATATTAGCCGCAGAACCGACCACCGATGGGTTAAACGAGTTCTAGAGTAGAGACCGCGTCTTGGCAAACGTAATGTAGGGCGCCCACGGGCTAGGTGGAGGGACGATCTGCGCAGGATGGGTCGCAAGAGCTGGATGCGAGAAGCCATGGATAGATCACGGTGGCGAAAAATTGGAGAGGCCTACGTCCAGCAGTAGACTGCGATAGGCTGATGATGATGATGATGTCAAACATTTATGAACAAGAGCCAGAGAATTTAGCAAAACATAAGAACAAGACAATTGGCAGACGAGCAGATGGATCGCCTGATGGTAAGTGATTGCCGCCGCCCATGGTCAGCCGCGACACCAGTGGAGTCACAATTGCGCTGCCAACCTTTAAACCCTTGGATTGGGCCTCCCCGTACCCTCACTCACGCAGCGAAACACAGCACAGTGCTGCTTCACGCCGGTTTTCTGTGAGGCGGTATCACTCCGGTCGAGCCAGCCTATGCATGCCGAAGCGTGGCTTTTCCACAGTTAAGCTTGATTTGGCATGAATAGCCCGGCTCGAACTATGTGATACTTAATACAGATTCACAGAAAGACGACGGGCGCTGCTTCGCTATGTTTCGCCAAGTGAGCGAGGATCCCGGAGTCTGGATCGGCGGAAAAGTAGGTCAAAAGGTTGCTAGCGCACTGCTGACTCCATAGACGATGGGCGTCTATGGGCGCGGCCGCAATCGCTTACCACAACAAAAAAAATATGACGGCTCGCGAGCTTGACTCTTTGCGCCTAAAGGTACCTGCTACATTGAATTCCCGTTTTTCACCAAGAGAGAGCCACGCTTCGGTGTGAATGGGCCGGCTCGACTGTAGTGATACCACGGCCTCATAGAAAACCAGCGTGAAGCAGCACTGTGCTGTGTTTCGCTGCGTGAGGGTACCGGATGCTCAATGCGGGGGAAGGAGGGGTTCAAAGGTTGGCAGCACACTTGTGAATCCACTGGTGTCGCGGTTGTCTATGGGCATCGGCAATAGCTTACCATCAGGCGACCCGCCACCCATCACATCAAAAAATCCTTTATCAACTTTGCATAATTTCCAGGCAAACAGAAAATGGACTGCGCGCGTATCGGCGCAGAATATGAAGATACACGAAGAGGCTCTGCTGCTGAAAATGTACACCGAAGACATGTCGGCTGCCTCTAACAGACGGGCCAAGTAAATTTACTGTCTACTTATTTTTAACGACGCGGCAGGGGATACGCGAGACTCTTGCTTGTTTGAACTTTGAGATGCGATGAACGTACTTGTTTCGACGTGTCGCCCTTCTTTTATTATTTATTTATTTATGTATTCTTTATTGCACAAGAAAATAAAGTACAATTGGCGGACTTAATGCTATACAGCATTCTCTACCAGTCAACCATTAGGCGATACAGAAATATGTATGACGGCTTAATAAATTTGTATCCTTAAACATACATGTGAGTAATATATAATATGACTAAATATACATACATAACTATATAATACAATAAACCTACTTATACTACAATTTACTTATAAAAAAAACAGAAACGACGAATACCGGCTAACCTACATTGTAAGCATTAAAGAGTTGGAACAGACACAATACATCTTACCACAGCAGTCATAATAAAGAAGGAAAAAAAAAAACAAAAAAAGTTAAGTTAAATTTCTAGTGAGCGGAGAAAATGATCACGAACTGAACGCTTGAATGAAAATTTGGTGGAGGACTTTTTGATTGAAGTCGTCATTTAGCTTAATTTATTATAAAAATTATTTATTAAATTTTAAATTATTGCCGAATTTATTAAATTTTAATAATTTAATTCATACCGAACACCTCGTCTCAAACTATGGCATTCCCAGTACATATACCTACCTGCCGATAGCGAGGAGCGATGGTAGCTCAAAAGTTCTGAACGCGCCTTCCATACGGGGGGTTATGGTTCGAATCCGAGCAATGCGCCTCTGGTGTTTTCAAATCGTACGTTTCTTTTTATGCTAGAGCCGATAAACGAGCAAGCTAATCACCTGATGGAAAGTAATCAACACCGCCCATGAACATCGCGAAATCAGAGAGATCGTATCGTGCGTATTTCTAACATTAGCTCGGCAGTGAAGGAAAACATTGTGAAGAAACCTGCACGTTCCCGATAGATTCTGAAACGTGTAACCGTGATTTAGTCAGGCTGATACTCCTGTAAAGGGCTGCGTAGGTCAGACGACAGTCGATTCATTGTGATTACCAGACTCCCTAAATCCTGAATCATGGTCTAAGCCTACCCGGGCTTCAGAGCGACAGCTTTGGACGCAACCGGGAATTACACGCTAAGATGAGATGAGACAGTACCTACCGATAGTACTATAGATATGTAGGAAGGAGCGTCACCCAGTATACCCAGACATGAGACAAATTAGTTCTGTAATTGTCCGTACCGACTGACTAATGAGGGTTTTCGCGTGTGAAAAATCCGCTAGATGGCGTACTGTTGGACTGGGGTCCAACATCAACCGCATTGGTTGTTTAGTTTGTCAAATTGTCATTTTGACAGATCACGTCTAAAAATAACCAATCACATTTGAATATGGACCTCACTCCTATAGTACTCCATCTAGCGGATTTTCCACACGCGAAAACCTTCATTAATAAGAAATCAAAAATCTTCAGGAAAGCGGAGGTGTACGCGTACAATACAGACTTGGAACTGCAACGCATCCGTTTGGCCAACTGGAAGCTACTCCACGGAGGGCACGCCAAGGCTGCTCGGCTCGTCAGGAAGATGGGCATTGAGTTCGAGAAGGTTATTTTGTCACTGCCTTAACTCTATATTGTGCTGTACTCGTAGGCTAAGAACTCATGAAAAGGTTTCTGCCTGCACCCGCGACGATTGTGCGGGTGCAGGCAGAGAGCACAGGCCCGTTCTTTTGTTCTCTCTCACTCAAACGCTGTTTGTGTGAGGCAACCTTGGCGGAGTTGGCGGGCTAAAATGATGACGATAAATAAATACCACCGACCGATTTCCAGAAGTGGCCAGCTGTTGTGCAGCGGTCGTAAATAACATTGTGTTTGGTATTTCCAAATTCCACACTATGATCCTACAAGAAGTAGTTTTGCGTGTCTTAGCCTTAATTCAAGACTCTAAATCATGAGCCTTACACACACATAAAAGTATATCGAGATGTTTTTCTGTTGCCTTACAGCTATTAAAATGAACGTTGTAAATCATACCATTTGTTTTTGCAATTAGAAAACTTGGACTCGAGGATTTGTCAATTCGTCCAAAAATATCTTAAAATTTAAAAACAACTTTATCTATATAAATGAACATAACTCCATTAAATGCATACAGCCCAAATGCAAAATAACGAAGTTAAACAAATGCCGTGCCCCACGTTGGGCGCCAGTTTAAAATGTTACTGCAGGTAGTTTGTCACAGAATTTATAATGGTTTTATTCTAGTTACGAGGATTTCAGAGCTCTGAGAACTATCCAACTTTTCCAAGTAAACACGTCGAGTATTTTAACAATTTAACCCTTAACAGTCGAAACGCGGCGCAAAGGGTATGAGCCCGGAGCTGGCTCAGCGGCTCGCGACAGAAGCAATGTCTGCGGCTATTTCTACTCAAGGAGACGCGCTCATGACGCTCGGGCAAGCTCGTGCTAGGATGGACATCGAGACTGTGCTGCCGACTGCGCCTATCAAACTGTTGGATGAGGTAAGTGGCATATCTTGCATAGTTACCACGTACCTATCGCTGACCTATATTCGGTAGAGATCTAAAGAAAATTGACTGTTTATCTTCCTATTGTATCATGGCTGCTACTCTCAGTACACGGCTTCCACTCAAGGTCCTGTCAAATGCATTTTTTTTTCTGTGTCTATCATATGGATTGTTTCATAAAATCCAACTTAAGGATTTAATTACATAGTTAAATAATAAATAAATTAATTAATTAATATTTCACAACATCATGTGATGTTACGATTACGGAGTCAGATCAATGTATGTACATTGATCTGACTCCGAGATAGGTAGCTCAAGCACCTGTGTTACGAATATCAGAATCAACAGCGGAATTACAAATTATATACAAATAATACTTTTCTTTTGTAAATACATGCTTATAATACATACAAACACCCAGACCAATACAAACAGACATGTTCATACACACAAATGTTTGTACTGTGCGGGGATCGAACCCGCAACCCTTGGACCAAAGGCAGTGTTCACTACCACTGTTCCAAACGGGTCGTCAAAGTTCTCACTACCAACAAGTTTTTAAGGATTTTTATCACATAGCTCCCTCTTGTCAGTCCTTTTCCTATTACCTACTGAGGATGGTGGTCACTGGGACTCATCACCCAAACAAACTTTCTCCATTGCTTTCGCTTGGAAGTAGCCTTCACCACGTCGTAGAACTTTGGTAGGGATGTAGCTCCTTTTATTTGGTCAGACCATCGTGTGGGTGATCGACCTCGTGATGTTTTGCCTTCAGTATTGCCAACAATGACCAGTTTTTCAAAACTATCATCGCCTCTGCGTATTATGTCGCCAAAATAAGAGAGTATGGGTTGTAGACACAAGCTCGACAGTCGGGTTCTTATGCCAAGTTGGGAGAGAACAGATTCATTTGTGCGTTTAGCCGTCCAAGGTATTCGGAGCATACGCCTCCAGTACTACTAACTACTACAGTCCAATTTACTATACCATCACATCATTTCATTTCAGCCAATAGACGTCCACTGCTGGACATAGGCCTCCCCGAATGTTCTCCACACAGATCGGTCCTGTGCCGCCCGCATCCAATGGATCCCCGCGATCTTCACCAGATCGTCGATCCACCTTGTCGGGGGCCTGCCACGGCTGCGACTTCCTGTGCGTGGCCTCCACTCCAGGACCTTTCTGCCCCAACGGCCGTCTGTATACCATCACAATGGCAACAAAATTGACTTATGTGCATGAATATTTTCACATATTATGTGAAACGCATGAGGTGAAAAAAATGTGTATGAATCTAATGTGGAGTTACTAACAGATGCTGGAAGCAGCATTGATGGAGTTTGCGCGCCGGCGCGTCAACCTTTTGCTTCGTGACGTCGAGCGGGTGGTGCGCGGGCGCGCGGCTCTGATGTTCTTCCGGGACATTCGGCCGGAGAATGTGAAGAAACGGTAACCGTTTTTCTCCTGCATTTACGATAGAGTGTAAATTTATTTGCATCAAAGGACAAATTGCACACATACACACGTTTTTAAAAGACACGATCACTGATCGACGTTCACATCACGGTCTAAGATTCACTGCGATACGTATTTTTATGAGACGAGGCCAGACGAACAGATGGATCACATCAATCAAACTTTACCATTTTTACCGTGGCATAGCCACGCTTCGGCATGAATGGACCAGCTCAACCGGAGTGATACCGCGGCCTCACAGAAAACAGACATAAACCAGTGGGTTGTTGAATGAGGGTAAGGGTCCAATCCAAAGAAAGGGGAATTTAAAGTTTTGCAGCTCACTTGTGTCTCCACTGGTGTTACGGGTGCGCATAGGCGTCGGCAATCGCTAAACATCAGGTAATCCGTCTGCTCTCTGTTACATAAAAAAACACCCGCTACACCAGTAGTCAAAAGTGCGCTACCGACTTGTGAGAAATGAATGCATTGAACTGTAAAAACAACACATTTGTAAGAGGTCTAACCAGACCTTGTGGCCAATAGCCACAATGGAACTGAGGGTCACTAGACGGTCCCTATAATACTCGTAGCATCTGCTGAGTAACGAGGCGGACGAAATGCATTTACATAATTACGGCATGCTGACCACTGATCCGCACATCTGAGAAAATAACACTCGGCCCCAAATTAAGACAGGGATCCGATCCCTAGAAAATATATACATTCTACCCTACACGTTCTAAGGATTAGAACTAAATTATCGTATTTATTCTAAAAGCATTGTGGCGATCACAAAATATTAAACTGGTCATAGTGATATTGGTCTGCTTAGATAAAAGGTAAAACCGACTAACCGATTTATGTTAAAAAAATATATACCTATTAGTTATTGAAGGCTAGCTATGCAAATGATTATGTTTCGCGGTAGATCATATGTCTTTAAAGAATTGTTATTATAGAGAGCCTAAAATTTTACCTAATTTTTTGTACATTAGGTTGCCTAAAATAATTTCGTCCACAAAAGAAGTCCTCAAACTATTAAGAAAAAGAAAGCGAAACCATTCAATACTAACAAAATCCAAAGAATTACCGCAGAAAACTTTTTACTCAGCCGAATCCCAGATATTTTATTATTCTAAGGTCTCACTCACCTGAAGTAAATTTCTTTGGCAATCAATTTCAGTTAACGTCATAAGCTTTAGGAGTTTTCGGACTTATGTGGAAATGATATATGGGTGGAAAAGATTAGGAGAAAGGGTTAGGTTGAGGGCATATCAATATCAATTACAGTATCATTCTATGCTTCCATAAATTGAAAATGAGATTACGAGATTAGATTTTGTACAAAAT
Source organism: Marasmia exigua (assembly GCA_019059595.1). Lineage (NCBI taxonomy): Eukaryota > Metazoa > Arthropoda > Insecta > Lepidoptera > Crambidae > Marasmia > Marasmia exigua. Next base: position 22,493,571 of record CM032463.1, read on the forward strand.
ACCATAAACCTAAAATATTTAGATTGGGTGATGGTATGGAGGACTTAATTTCTAAAATAGTGTGTAATAAAGTGTGTAATTTAATTATTTTCATATTGTCCCGTTATTCTCACTCACTTTACGGTTCAATTAAAATGTAAAATGTTTTCTTGCAAAATATATTTGATGTACAGATAGAAAGATACACTTTTATTGCACAAGGTTTACAGATCTCAGATCAGATGACCATCTTAAAAATCAAGCATTTCCATCAACCAAGAAACCTTTTTAATTTGCCCAAAAAATAAAAAAGTTATTCAAGCTTCTTGATCCATACAACGTTCTGTGTCGCTAAAAAACCGATTTACTTTTTGATTTCTTTTCGAGAAATCGTTGACATACAAATTCGGTATTGTTTGATACTTATTTGACTCTGCCTTTAATTCCTTGTACTACATGACCTTTACTTTTCCATAAATTGTTGGACGTAATTTCTTCATGGTCTTCCTTTTCCTCTCTTTCCTTTCCGTTTTGATACTTATTAACTGTCATCATTTATTGTACAGTTCAAAGGTCCCGCGGTGGTCAATACAGGTGACCACCGAGTTAGCTCGAGGGTTCGCGCAGCAGCAGGATAACACCATAGCGTTCGGGGATATCACCAACATCGCCGCGGACACAACGCACGAAATAGACATGAAGAGCGTCAAGGACAGATCCCCCACGCCTGTGGTATGTGCAATTAGGCGGCAAACGAGCCAGCGGTTCACCGCCGCCATGAAAGCAATATATTTCTGTCTTAAAATTCGTCAAATAATCGAGCTATTTTTTCATCTATTTTTATCATCAACTACCAGACAAAGTGTTCCAAAACACACCACTGTTTTGGCACAGAATTTTTTAGGAAGAAAGACTACGCTCGAAGTTGAAATGAAAATTGAATTGAAATGAATGAGAATGACGGTTCACGGGGATGACCTCATATTATTCATCCTCCATTCGATGGGACGACTGGAGTCCAGCAGTGAATACCTGCCCATTTTACCTTCTCCAGATGAGGAGATCACATAATGGTAGCGATTGCTGCCACCCATGACCACCAACAGTGCAAACACTCTATTTTTCTGTATTATAGCAGACAAACGAGCAAACGGCACATCTGACAGAAGGTGATGATAACCGTCGTCCTTGGCTATCTGCAACATCCGAGCCATCACATTTGCGTTACCAGCTCTTAATGATGGAGTAAGCTGTTTTCTTAAAGATTCACCAGGTCGTATCAGTTCTTGAAGGTTTACGGTCGCATCAGTCCAGAAATACCGCAAAGTCCATTCCACAATTTTACGTGCGAGGTGGTGACATACCTAGGAAAAAAAGGTTTCATAATTTATGTTAATACATTGCATTTTATGCTATTTGCAGCCATCTAAAACGAAACTGGCCGAGGTGACGTTCGCGGACCGCGTAGAAGATTTACCAGACCCGGTGGCTCTCGGGTCCTACCTGCCCGAAAGAAGAAAACTGCTCGAGGTAACTAACACACCCTTCCTTACTTACCGTGTACCTTGTCCCAGTGGTTTTTAGCCGGGTGGTTCGCGACCACTAGTGGTTTAGTCGTCTCTGAAAGAATACCACCCAAGTGGTCTACGGAGCCTTCTAATTGAATGATTAGGACGAGTCTGCACTGCATCAATCTAGTCGTTTAACGTTTTATTTTTAAATAGCCCCTTACGGAAAAAAGGGTCGCATGTTGGTCGTTCGCCTAGGACAGTGGATCTTGTCCTAGGTGAATGACCATTATGTGACGCTTCATTGTACCTACCTAAGATTACCACAAAATAGTGGATACAGAAAGTTAGCTCTATCTAATATATAAATTATATCGTTTGAGTTCGTTATTATAGCTATTAGCAGTATATCGTATCTTATCTCTCTGACATGTCTTTCTCTGTCACGCTGAAATCACTGAAGCGCGTTAAGTGTGCGTAGCCTGTTTTCCTCGGGATGTAGGCAGTGGCGTTCCGGGTCTAATTATTTCGAGGTTTTACTTAATTGAGTCAACGTTGGCATGCCAACTGTTTGAAACCATCGAATATGTTATTAATCAATTTGTAACTCTATTCACGCCTCACTTTTGTTCTCACAAAACCACTGATGAAATAAAATTGAACTCGCACTCAAACAAAGCAATATTTGCTGCTTTGTTTGATTACCTTTTATACATGTTGGAAATATTTTCACATGAATAAACTGACTTTGTATTCAATTTCAATTCTATTCTTATTTGAACAAGGGTTTCGCGTATAAGTATCTACGAAAAGCATCATTAGTAGTACTGTAGTAGTTAGTTAGATCAGTTTAACTGTAGTAGTTAAACTGATCTTAGCATCTACCTATCAATAATAACGAGCATTTGACAAAAAACGCTTTCAGCACAATTATGGTTTCATTTGTTGTGTCCACCTTACGTAAGGCATACATTTGTCTTTTGCCAATGCTCAAATAGTTGTGGTAGGTTTGAACGCTAAGATAATTTTGACGTTGACTGTACCTAGGTAGTAGGCATGCATTTACGTACACTTTGGAAAACAGACACGATCGCAATTTTAAATCTGATGATAAGTGGCAATGCCGAAATAAATGCGACGTCATCAAGATAGACTTGCGCAAATAAGAAGTGTAAGTATGTAGCTCGCCTTTTTCCTTTGAAATTTTATGCGTTTTGTGTTGGAAACACCAAATTACTCGCGATCATGAGCTCAACATTTTGGTGTGGATATTATACTAGAATCATCAATTTCCTATAGTTATAGCTCTCAATTTATTTCGATCAGCACATTTTCTTTATCCACAAACCGTGCTTATCCTTCATAAAATTATATCGGAGTGTAATCCGCAATAACTATGTTGCTAGCTACTACAGTCAAATAGTGTATTTCACTTGTCATGTACTCGATCTATATGACTTACTTGACTTAATGTGCTATGTCCCCTTATGTTTGGCAAAGGGTATCCACAGTGCTCCACCATGTTGAACACTCGGTCTAAATATCATTTAATAATCACACACGACCCTGGCCCCAAACTAGGGTTTTCCCTTGTATTATGGAAACCAGAACCTAAGTAACCTGGCCCAATTCTGGCATAAATCTAAGCTATAACATCCAGATAGTGCTAAAAATGTCTAACCTATTGAGCCACAAAATCCTTCAACTTCTGGCAATAACATTATCTCTATATTTTTCGTCTTATTAATACATGATGTTGGTATCTTCGAAGATGGTGAACGCAGCGGCGAAACTATTGTCTCGTTCGGTGAGCCAACGCGTTCAGAAGGGCATGGACGTCACCGTGGGCAAAGTCACGCTCCCGCACTTGAGGCACAAGAGTAAGTGAACGAGTTGTTTGAGATAATATCCGCTGCTGAATTTCACCACCGTACTGCACGTCGTAAACTAGGATTCCACCCGTACCATTTGGATGGTTGGAGGCCAACGTGTGCTTTACACGTCATTTTTTGCGATGCAACTCCTCATTGTGGAATCAACTTCCCGCAGCGGTACTTTCGAACCGGTTCAACATTGAGATCTTCAAGAAACGAGCCTTTACCATCCTAAAAGGCCAGCAACGCATCTCCATTCTTTTGGTGTGGCTGATGTCCATGGGCGGCCGTGATCAATTCCAATTAGGTGACTCGCTTGCTCGTTTAACTCCTTTTTAATTAAAAAAAAAATAAGTTGGAAATTCACCTAACATATTGGATTAGGTAGGACAATTCACCCTCAGTATTTCTGGACCGAGACGAATTTCAAGTAAAGAGAGTCCCTAAATATTGCTTTTACAAAGCCATAACTGGTACGTTTGCTACTCCACTGGTGTTGCTAATCGGTTCGTTTGATCGTCTGAGCCGTAGGTTTAGGGTGAAAACCATTATTTGCGACTTACTATCTTTAGAAATACCACGCTTTAATCTTACCCACTCTTAAAATTAGATTAACCGTAAAAAGTACAGCTGAACGTAATGTACTACGTACCTACATGTGAAATTAATAAAACGTATGTTCCAGTGGAATGGGGCGAGGCAGTGGAGGGCTTGTCAGCTGCGGTGGTGGACAACCGCGTGCACGGCGACTGCGGTGACGTCCGCCGCGCCGGGGAGTTCCTCGCGCATCGCATCCTGCGCTCGTTACTCACGGAGATGAAGGAGGAGAAGTTGAAACAGAAGGTGAGCCAGCAATTGATCAGTCTTCTCATTCTGCTCAGTGCGAATTCTCACAATGTTTGGACATATCATCCAAAACGAGAGCTCCTTGGAACGTTTAATGGTACAGGGAACAGTTGAAGGTCAACGCTCCCGAGGCAGATCACCTATAAGGTGGACGGACAGTATCAAGTCTGCTACAAAATGTTCCTTGACTGAATGTGCACGCAGTGCTACAAACAGAGAAAGATGGAGAAGTCTCGCTAAAGCCGCTACCCAACATAAACACAATCCATAATCACGACCATTCCATCAGGAGTGTACGACTGAGAAGAAGAAGAATTCTTCTGCTAATGCCTCGATAGAGCGGAGCTAGTGACGGGAAAGCTTTACGCTGAAAGCGATAATGGACTAAAAGGATGTAGAGACATTGAGGTAGAAGGTAAGTGTTTGCTCACGAAATAGAAGAGTTACGAGAGACATTTGCTGGACCGTTGTCTGAGAGCTTTCAGTAAAAAAATCGTACAAAAGTCTTTGGTCATTAAATTGAAGAGAGATATGTCACATTGGGTATGAATTTGTCCATTAATGAGGCTTCCCTAGATTCTTATTCCTTATTCATTATAAGGGTAAAAAGGTGTACCTGTATGTAAAAAGGATTTGTGTTAAAATGAGGTGTGGTAGATTTATTTTATTAGAGTGGAGCGGTAAGTAGAACAATTTTTGTGACCTAGAGTCATTCGATGATGTAGATGGACTTCGCATAAAGATGCGAAACGTAGGAAAGATTCATCAGGATCAAGCCCTCGCTGCTCATCAATATGAAGAACAAGAAGTCTTGCCGCTTTTTGTACATTTTTTTTTATGCCTAGATGGAGAAGAAATTACCTTCAAGCACACCAGATGTTGAGTAAAGATCTTAATAATGGAAGTAAAATGTGCCTTGTCAGTACGGTTCTATCGACGGCAGTGGTGGAAAACCTGGTGCATGGGGATAGCGCCGATTATCGTTGCACCGTATCTGCTTTCGCTGCTTCGAGAGGAACTGCAGGAAGATTATTCTGGTTAGTGTCCGTTTGTTGTCTTCATCTTCTTCTGAGTCTAACAATCATAAAGAAAGGAACTTTTCGCTTTTTCGAAGCTTCTTCTAACAGCCTCTGTCTGCATGCTGAACACATTCTGTAACGTGATTAGAGCTGGTACATTTCAGTAAATCTCTGTACATCTTGTTGGTATACTCTGATCATCGATCTCTTGGACACAAATCTTCCTTGAATCTTTAAGTTATATTAGATTGTTCCTTAGGATCTGGGTCAACGTTGGCTGCTTCTGTGAATTCTTTGTAGATTTGTCTCACTAGATGTAGGTATGCCATGCAAGTGGCGATTATGTTAGTCTGACTTTTATGCTTTTTTTTAATAACTCTCACAACATCTCATAGATTGACCTGATTCCGTAATATCAGACAACAGAGGAACACAAATATATACTTAAATACATATATTACACACAGACACTGAACAAACACAAGTGTTCATCGCACGAATGTTTGTCCTAGGATGGGGATCGAACCCACGACCTTTGGCGTAAGAGGCAGGGTCACTACCAATTGCGCCATCCGGTCAGTCAAATATGGGGGTTCAGTTATCAGTAGCGAAGACAATTTTTAGTGTATTTTATGTTAGTAACTATGTACGGTTTGTTTAAAGAATACTAAATAAACTTTGAAGGAGGTGGGGAACTGTCTGGTATCTGTTTTAAAAAGTCATTTCCTATGAATTAAACAAATCTGGCACCCATGGCCGGAGGGATGGAGGCAATGACCGTGACTATCCGATAGAATTTGAGGCCAGAAAAGCTGAAAAAATATTTTTAAGGGCACAAAGAGCCTCTTTGCCAATCATTCATAACTATATTTAGGTAAACTACCAATTATTGTACATACTTACCTACTTATGTAAATGTTATTTCGTTACAGAGAGGCAGTGGCCAGTCTTTCAAGGAAGACCAGAAAGATTTCTACGTACCAGAGACGGCGAAAGCAGAGGAACTCACAGCATGAGGTCCACAGTAATCCTACTACCTACTGCTTTGAGAAGGAACTCGAACGTCGCTGTGACATGATCAATTTTTGACTTTATAAACGTTGAAATAAGAATTTTCTTCAAGTTATTTTAGGAACCCGATTTGTTATTTGCCGTTTCTAAAAGTTAATTGACTCAAAGGTTTCATTAATGTTTTAATGAAAACTTCTTGTCAACTTTGTGTAAAACTTTACCTGTAGATTGATTATAAAATTGAATCAAAATATCATCTTCATCGTTTTTTGGTAATTGGAAGTTGTTAACTCCCGAATATAACTTTGTTTTTAGTAGATACAACACATGTTTACTTTTGCATATGGTTTAGGTATTCATTTAATTCAAATATGTAAAACTCATTAATTTTTTAATCCTGTTCACATTTTTGATTTATTTAAATATATCTTAACTTGAACATATTGTTACACTTTGTATTACGATTTTATTCAATAAACATTGGGAGGTACGGCATCGTTTCATTTCTTATCCCTAGGGTGGTATATTATTAAACCCCGCATATTTTATTGAGTGAGCCCCTAATTTTGGTGTCGGACCTTTCCGATGAAGGGTGTAATTTGGCGAGTGGTGAGACGTGATCTGGATTCGATACAGGTTATCGATTTTATGGCAAAAATCAGAATTCAATATTCAATATTTCCTTACAAGCTTAAGGCACCTGGTTTAATTTTAAAGTTAATTTCATCAAATCTATTAGGATCCGACACGCTGTGACTCAGTTATTTATTTACCTATTTCACGACACAATGCATTTTTTTCTATGTAATAGGTAGGCAGACGAACAGACGGATCACCTGATGGTAAGCAATTTCGGTAAAGCGCGAAGCGGTGTGACGAGTAATAGATATTGCTCGTAGTCAGACCAGTGTGACAAACTTGATGTGGACACGAGTCCGGCGGGCATTTTTATATGTGATAGGCTTAGACAATTAAATTTGTCTAAGGTAATAGGCAAGTGATAGGCACAGATCACTATATAATAAGTGCGAGCATAGCTCGAGCAGGCGGGTCACCTGACAGACACCCGCAACACCAGTTATCATTGTTACTTTTGTGCCGAGTAAGCCTTGTCGCACTACCATAGACTTAGGATGGTTAGGTACCTAAGTATTGTTTTCAAGCGCCGAAAATCGATCACCGCCGGCCAGTCGAGTCGTCGCTGACGCATTGCCGGCCTCAAAAAGGAGTAGGTAGTGGGAGCGGACCATAATAAGTACCTACTATACGCTAGTCTTTTCTGTAGGTTCCTAGCAGACTATTATTATCTTACTGTATAAGAAGATTGTTCAATTTTTATTTATGATGATGAAATGAGAATGCACCTTATGCACGCTGAGAGGGGCTCTTAACCCGCTTTCACGGGCCCTAGTGCACCGTCAGGGAACGACGCGAAGACGCCGGTCCTCAAACCCTCGGCGCGACAATGTAGGCCCTGTAGCAAAGTACGCTTCAGCGCGGTCGCACGACAGGGCCTGTCCGTCGGGTGTGCATCCTTCGGCTAACAGGTAGCAATCCACGAATGAATTACTACCCGTCATTGCCCAGGAAAAACCGTGCTCCGCGGTAACCGTTTCTGCTTAATACTAACCGAAGTTGGAATCAGGACAGAACTGATTACCAGCAGGGCCCCTCGTGGAGGCAGATGCACCTGATTGCCCACAGATCTGATTCCTAACCTAAGTCATCTTAACCGTCAGGAAATAAAAAAAAGGAAACCTATCCACAAAATAAACTACTATAGGAGTTCCCACACCACGCTATACCCATTGTGGCGTAGCAAGGGATTTTCCCAGGGGAGGCCAATGGGCACGGCTAATAATTAGCTACGAATAAATCCCTGGCGGCGGCTTATCGTTTGCTACGAGGGGGTTCCCCGGTGGCTCTTCATTTGCTACGGGGGGTCCCCAGCTGCGTATTATTTGCTACGAAGAACTTCCCGGCAGCTCATCATTTGCTACGAGAGGGTCCACTAGCGACTCGTTGCATCATGCTACGGCGGGTGTTTATTTATCTAGGGTGGGCCCGGCGCCAAGACAGTGGCGCCATCATTTATCTTCAGCACTTAACTCGCACATAAGATCTACAAAGATGAAACTTTTTTTCAAGTTATAGGAATCTTTGTAAAAAGTTGTAGATCTTATCTCAAGATAACATCGCGAAATAATGTTGATATCGTAAAAACAAATAGGTCTGTTAATTCTGTTACCGGATGATATTGCATAATATCTGTGCTTTTGCTTAGGCTCATTTGTTTTCCAGATGTTTATTTGTTTTTCTGATCTTCACCTGTTATTCTTATGTTCGATCCCAATTTTTAGTAAAAGGGGATCCTGGTGAACTGGTGAGTTCCGGGGGTCACGCTAGGGAATCGCAGTCGCCGAACTGCTTGACCAGTGCAGGCGCAGGACCAACGGCCTATCGTATAGTATCATTCTTGTCGATGGCTCATTCGTGCCGAAGCGTGGCTCTCCCACGGTTATAGGTATAGGTACGACCGATACAGTCTATAAGAGATTATGTCGTAGAGAGTACTCACATGGTTTTTATCACACCATTGCATTGCATAGATCCATAAGATAGCTGGAAGTAAGCGAATTTTGTACGAATAACGAGACCGAAGCACTTCTTTCTTTGACAAGATTTTTTATCGTTTTTTCCGAGACCCAGCGCACCATTTTTATTTCTCTCGCAAGTCCTTTGACAATCGATTAATTAATCCAGAATTCTTCGTTTAGACTATTGAAACAGTAAGACCAACATTCTTTTTCCTTTCTTGGTCAATAAGGATTTTTTTTTACAAAAGAAATGATTAATTAGTCTTTTTGTTTCAACAGACTTGTGAAAACTGGGAAAGTCGAATTTATAAGTTATTCGAGATGCGTTTCCTATTCATATTTTTATATTTCAGGTAGATAGAGTACCTATTATTTATTTAGATCAATGGTAGCTCAGTGGTTCAGAACGCGCCTTCTATAAGGGTGACCACGTTCGAATCAGAGGTGCACCTTGACCTTTGACCTTGACCTTGGTGACCTTTGGACTTTTCAATATTTTTATGATTACATATCTCGACCTACCACCTATCAGGTTGGCAGACGAGCAGACGGATCACCTGATGATAAGCGATTGCCGACGCCCATGGACGCCCGCGACACCAGTGGAGTCACAAGTGCACTGCTTACCTTTAAACCCTCCTTCCCCTGGATTGAGCCTCCGGTACCCTCACTCACACAGCGAAACACAGCGCATGCACTGCTTCACGCCAGTTTTCTGTGTCTAAATTCGAAATCTAATTTAAATCTCACAATCTCGAAGACTACATTGACAATTGTAATTTGGATTTTATCTATCTACTAGCTGACCCGGCAAACGTTGTTTTGCCATATAAATAAAAGGGTTGATCGTAGAAGGGTGAAAATTGAGGATTGTATGTATTTTTTTATGTTGTATCATAAAAAAAGAGAAATTAAAAATTTTGTCTAAAAAATAAAAATAAAAATTTAGGGGTGGACTACCCCTAACATTTAGGGGGATGAAAAATAGATGTTGGCCGATTCTCATAGATACCGGATAAGCACAAAAAATTTCATCAAAATCGGTCAAGCCGTTTCGGAGGAGTATGGCAACGAAAACTGTGACACGAGAATTTTATATATTAGATTATATGAGTCTTATTATATGTACTTGTAGTGTCTTGTAATAATTCTATGCTCGTAGTGTAGGAAAGAGATACTTTTTGACCGACATAAGAGCAAGTTAAAAATTTTGGGCGAATTTGAAGAAAATAAGAAGATTAAGAACTTTATTCAGATTTTGTAGATTGACGAATAGCTTTAAATAACAATAGTATTGTCTAAGTACCTATGAGCAGATTGCCTTCACAATAGATATTCTTACCATAAAGTAATTAGATGCAAGAAGGTTTGTTTTTTTTACCAACCTCCACCAACCAACGAAACAAAACACAGACTTTTCAAACATCGAAACGTCACCAGTGTCAAAAATTCTAGTAAAAATGTGAGAAATCTAAACATCAAAACATATCCGAAGACCAAAACAGACCACTCAAAATTACCGGCGGAATGCAGCTGTTACACGAGCACAGCACCATCCCGGTTGCAGTGAAGGACTTGGCGTTGAGCATGAACACCAGTGTGAAGGTACCACGCTTGCACTCATCATCAAACATGGTCTATTGAGTGGCAGGTAGGTTAGTACAGTGGGCTCAAAACTTCCGCACGCGTTGCCAAATTTTTTTCGGAGTTAGGGTGATGATACCTGTTTGGTACTGAAGCATTTTTCTTGAACGGAGCGGGATATTTGTAGCTAATGAAAGTGATCAATAAAAAAATTTAAAGCCTAAAAACGGGACGCTTTCCTCCCCCACTCGGTACGTTTAATTTTGAACCAAATCGCTAGTCTGCTCGACAAATCCGGAGCTGACAACTCCATCTTACGGCTTCCTAGTGAACATGTTCCCCAAGCTTATCATGACAAGAGTCATGGAAGTAGATATTAGTCCTTTTGACCGTCAAAGTTAAGTACTTGCTCTAATAGCTCCAATTTTAGATTGTAGTGTTGTAACGAGCAGATGTCGCTATACCTACATAATGACCTTATTGCAACTTTGTATTAGTCTTCTTTACCTACATAATGACCTTATTGCAACTTTGTATTAGTCTTCTTTACCTACATAATGACCTTATTGCAACTTTGTATTAGTCTTCTTTACCTACATAATGACCTTATTGCAACTTTGTATTAGTCTTCTTTACCTATATAATGAACTTATTGCAACTTTGTATTAGTCTTCTTATGTTCTCACTTTCCAGGACGGGTCTTGCGAGACCTTCGAAGTGAAGGAGAAACGGTCGTCCAGCGCTTCCTTGAGGCTAATGAACCCAGTGGCTAGTGGGGACAACATGGCGGTCTTGGGATCCGCTCACAAACTCAAGGAGGAGCTGCCGCCTCTCGTTCCTTGCTGCGAAGGGAAAGAATTGCAGGTATCTATACTATTGATTGATAAAGAGGTAAATCTAACAGGGAGCGGCAACGCTTATACTTAATCCTAGAGCCATCTATTGATATAAAGTGGAACTAAAGAACGAAGTGAGGGCAGGCCACTTGTACCTAATAAAAATAAAGTAATTCATACAACGTCTTAGGGTGTGACAATATACATTGACCTGATTCTGTAGTATCACAAATCAGACAGCAAAGAATCACTACATTGCTATCATTGAACACCTAATGCTATCATTGAACACCTAATAACTCACTGCTTTATAGTATAAAACGCAGATCCTTTCTCTGTCTGTCTCTATGTAAGCTTACATGTTTATAACGACGCATTAGATTTGATGCATTTTTTATTTTATTAATAGTCAATCTGAACTGACTGTCACAAGCGTTCATTAGATACACGGATATGAGAGAGGCAACATAGATAGCCGTGTGGTCCCCGGCAGAATAGAATAGGCCACCCTCACTCTTACCGAGGTGTCGTAAAAGGCGACTAAGGTAAAGCTGCTGGGATGATCATCAGCACCCAGAGAAGGAAAACTCTGCATTTATATCAAAACCCTCGCCAACCTGTCTGCCAAGCGTGGTGAGTATGGCAATTACCCCTCATGTGATTGAGGGAGGCCCGTGCCCCAGCAGTGGGGACTTAAATGGGCTGATGATGATGATGATGATGATGAACATAGATACGCTGCGCTGCGCTGCGGTGACGGAGCGTCATCAGTGCGTTATATTACATACAAATTGAAAAGCATGCCACACGGTCCGTTGTGGGGGCGCACGTCGCCGCAACGCGTGCGCTGCTCACACGTTTCGAATTTGAAGGCGAGAGACGAAGCGGGGGGAGTGGTGCAGCGCTCTAACGCCGGAGTCACAGTAGATAAATACGCTAAAGCAGTATCGACACTCCGCCATTTTTGACAGAAAGTTACCTACTGTATATGGTTGTATATTTTTGTAATATTATTCTTACCTTTCCATATCAGCATGAAATTTAAAAAAAATAATCCCTCCATAACAAAATCCTCCCAAGCCCCACCACCCCAAAATCATCTTGTTGGTATACTGGTTTAAGTACCGGGCTGTGATCGCGGAGTCCTAAGTGCAACAAGGATCATCTGGTGCGTGTTGGAAATAAGAACTAAAGATATTTCTTAAGAAATAAGCAGAATACTAGCATACGCACTCGACACATTCAGTCGGACACAGTCAGACAGCGCTCACAGCAAGAGAACCACGACTCTCCGAAGCGACTTAGAAGCCCTACAGCAGCGTCATAGTGAATCCTGATAGTCTCCGTCTCTCCGTTTGTCACCGTGTCACCGTACATCCGTCCGTCATCGCCCTAGTAGTTGTTGCCATCAGGCCAATTTAAAATTTCGGTCAAATTACCTTCCTAGTTAGTGCAAATTGTCCTTCTGAGGTTTCAAGCTGTATTCGACTAATCATAACGTTTATTGCATTACCAATATTTATGTTAAGTAGGTACTTACCTATAAATATAATTCAATACTGCTCGTATTTCCAATTAACAACCGTATTCGGTTTATCATAATCTGCCTGAGTGGGAATTTGATCCCAGATAATACTGTAAAGGCTCAGTAAAATCAATGCTGCTTGACTAGCTTCAACCAGTGTTATCTGCAGTACTTAGAGAATGTAATATATCTATGTATCCTACATTAAATAGCTTTAATGGGATAGGGAGGCCCAATCCACATTGTTAGGCTTATCCTTGTTGGTGTCAATTAATGTGCAGTAGGTAGGCATCTTGGATTTTCTTTATACTTAGGTACTTAAGTTACGATTACCACCTTCTTTAATAGTTATCTAAGAGACGCTCGCTGCTTTAGATGTCATCTGATTTGAGAATCAGCCACGTCCGCAGGATATATTATACTTAGTACTCAGGTGTTTCCTTACCTTCATATTCCGATGGGACACCAGTGTGACACGACCGGAGACGGATTAGGCGCAGGACCAACGGCTTCACGTGCTTTTAGAGGCAGGGAGGTACAAGACCGCCAACTTGCTGACTCCGGGCCGACACTAAGAATTTCTTGCCGACAACTTAGGTACAAATTTTTGGTCCAACCTGGGGATCGAACCTGTGACCTCTTTCGCAGCCTTCGCTTTAAAGTTCTAGCCACTAACCACTGCGCTCGCAGATTCAGCAATAAGACGCAGTCTGACGTGCCTTTGTTGGACTCAGATATTTTTAAAACGATGTTTTTTTTTTTACATCACAGTCAGGGTAGAGCTCTCTAAAATAGCATGAAATCCTAAAATAACTTCGGTCCCTCCAAAATTGCTTTAAAGTTCCCGCAACACCCGTCTATCCCGAGGGTCACTGTTGATCGATGAGTATCATGCGGGTCAAGTTTTTGTCCGACCCCAGTTCATTGAAACCGGACGGACGCTGATTAAATTCGTCCGGGACCCTCAGTCTGCATTGAAGTCTCCGTATTAACGTTTTTGAATAGACGGCCGTGACCTAGTCCCCTCGCAGTTGGACTTAAAATTGGGGGACAACTTGAGTAAGTTGTCAAAAAGATAGTTTCTTTTGTGGGAACACACAAAGCGATTCGAGAGCGATGGCAGTTAGTGGTTTACAACGCGCCTTCTATGGGGGTGGTTCGTGGTTCAGTCGAACATGCACCTCTGGATTTCTCGGCTCGTGCAGGAAACCTGCACGTTTCTGATAGTTTCATGTAACCATGGTTCAGTTGGTCTAGTTCCCGTGTTCGGTCAAACGGCAGTCGGTTCATTGTAATTACCAGACTCCCTAAATTCTGAGGCCTTACTTGGAGCCGTATGGCCGTTGGAGCCGTAAAGTCTTTGAGTGGAGACCGCGACTCGGTAAGCGTAGTGTAGGACGCCCTGCGACAAGATGGGATGATGACATTCGAAGGCTGGCTGGTGTGGGCTGGATGAGAGTGGCCGAAAATCGGGAGCGTGGCGTGCATTAGGGGAGACCTATGTCCAGCAGTGGACGAGTGTGGGTTGCTGATGATGATGACCATGAGTTTGAAATACTATACTCGCTATCCAAAACTATCGCTTTGTCCCTTTCATTGTGGTGCAGGTGAAACTCATGGTAAGGGTACTGAATCATGGTCTAAGCGTAGGTATCCCGGGCTCTCAGTCTCCAGAGAGCCAGCTTACCACGCAACCAGAAATTACACGCAAAGATAGATCGTTTCTTTTTTGGGAAATGTTTTATGTTTCCTATAGAATCGTTTGTATTTATTGGCTGAATATGTAATTAACAAGAACATATTTGTTGGTGCAGGAATTGAACGTCTGACCATGTCTCATCTCAGTGTTTTTAAATCCATAGTAAGTTATAGCCAATGTTCAAGCTATTGCCTAAATGATTGTCATGATTTCCTTGAAACGGGGTTACAAAATTCACCAGAAATCCCAAAATTTCCCTGACAGAAAAGCCTTATTTCAAGCCACAGAATACCTTAACTTTTAAACACTTTATCCTGAAACAACAGTGATTTAAAACTTTCTACCTACTTTGAAAAGCGAGCTACGCAAATCTCACATTTCTCGCTGTCTCAAAGCAAATGCCTTTTCATAGACAGATCATCTAATTTCCATTTCTCTTCACCCCGCCATCTTTATTCATAAGATACATTTATTGCGACTTTTGTCACTGTACATTTAACCCCAGTTAATTCAAACGATTTCGACTTAAATTATATGGCAGACGAGTTTGAATTGTAGGTAGGTAGGTACTGTATTAAATTTCTCATTAGCGGATAGCAATAATTAATTTTCATTTTCTGAAACAATATCTATCAGATGAACGTCGGCCTCGCGCTTGAGGGAGTTATACCCGGAGTAAATACCCGTCGTAGCAGACAATACGGCGAGTCGCTGGTGGACCCTCCCATAGCAAATGATGTGCCGCTGGGGGACACCCCCGTAGCTAATGAGGGTCAACCGGGGATCCCTCCGTGCAAATGATGAGCCTCGCCTGGCATCCCTGGCTACGCCAATAATTGACTAGGAAAAAAGGGGCTTCGCGAACCTTTTCTTTATTATTTTCAAATGGGGTGCCCCACCTTAGATTACAATTACAATCCCCCCCAAGCTAAGGTCCTGTTAATAAAGATAAAACTAAGCTATGATACATTTTGTGGTTCAGATCAACGAGGACCTAGTCCGGAGCGGCCTCTCCGCCATCTCGGTGAAACATGATAGCGTGATCCAGTGCCTCAGCATGTCGCGCGCCTGCGAGAGGATGCAAGTTCCGCCAGGGCTTGTAAAGGTTTTTCTTACTAAACGTAAAACTAACCGCTATTTTTTAGTTTAGTGTTTAGCAGACAAATAAGCAGATGGCAGACCGTGATAAGTAATCCTGCCTATGGACATCTGTAATACCAGAGGCATCATAAATGCGTTGCCAGACTTGCCAGCGTTTACGGAAGGAATAAGTTATCTTCGTGTGGCCCTTTCTTCAGTAGTATTTTTGCTCTGTTTGGAGCTGCTACCGAAAGGGTCCTGGCGTCCCTGGGCAACGGCGGGTAGTAATCGGCATCGCCCATTGCTACTCGACGGCTAACAGCTGCACACACACGGGAGGGCTCCTGGAGTCGTTTTGTCGACCCCCAGTTGAGACCCCCCGGGGCCTAGGACCAGCCTCACGGTTTGGGGCATCAGAAACCCCTCTCCTGTGGCCTTTTTTTGTTCTGGGCCCGGGGCCCTGTCCGGCGTCACGCTACGCGTGATAGCGTTTCTGACGTGGGCCCCACTGGGTGGAGAGCCTTCGGGCTCAGCGGCCGTAAGGCCATGTGCTGGAGGTCCGGCGTTGGGTCGTCTAGCCAGGATGGCTCAATGTCGACCGGTGGTGCCAATTTTCTCGGCTCCGCATCCAGCGGAGTTGGGTTTTGCGGCGTTTTTCGTTTTGAAGCCTGTGGGTTTTATTTCCCCAACCCACTCTGCACTGCAGCCAGCAGTGTATGGGTGGGGAAGGGTACTCGCAGTCCTCCTCCCGGTGGTGTTTGCACTGCAGCCAGCAGTGTGGGCGCCATTCGGGGGGCGGTGTTTGGTGGGCCGTGGGAGAGGCCCTAGGTCCGTTGGACCGGAGTGTGGTAAGAGGCCGTACTGGCGAGCCTCTTTCGACCTGAGCGGGTTCGCGGTGGCAAGGTTCGTCCTATAGCCCGCGTTCCCGCTCTGAGAGTTTCTCCCGGGCGAGGGATGGAAACTGTCGCAGAGAGTTTAGTGGGTATGCCCCTAGGGGCACCCCAGGGGAGAGCCCCACACTACCCGGCCGACTCCCAGCGGCCGGGTGTGCATAAGGCGGCGCCGACCAACGGTGCTGACGTCGGTTCCTTCTGAGCCGGCGGCATTCTCTCTGCGTTACCAAAAAAAAAAAAAAAAAAAAAGGAATAAGTTATCTTGAAGAGCACCAGGTCGTACTTATTCTAACACCACCGATGGCAGCCAGTTCTTTGAGTAATGTATGATTCAGCCATCGGCGTCCACTTCTAAACAAAGAACGCCAACCAGGTCCTGGCAAATTAAGTCCAATTTACCTACCAGCCATTTTTCTCTAATCGTCAGTCTGTTCGGCAGGATGCCGTTTTGTGTGTAAACACGAAACAAGTCCACCTTACGTTTCCCAACTCGTTGTGTCTTTATTCTTGCAGCATCGAAACTCATTTCGAAGCCTCCACCGGCCGGACCTGAAACGAGTTCCGTATCTGCGCCGGATGACGCCCGATGAGCTAGAGACTCTCTTCCGAGGCTACGCGGACCTGCCTATACGCGCACCTAACAAAAATGGTTGGTACCTTTAATCGATCATATTGCTCATTGTAGTATCCAACCAAGGTGACACTACCCATTAGACACGGAAGCTTGCCGTATTAGACCTGAACAGGTTGCGCACCCGGGTCACAAAATACTATTTTGTGGCTGCAGGGAAACCTTGAGGAAATAAGGATCACAATGTCTGCGACTGCGGCGCCACCTCCAAACCATTGCCTGTTTTTTGGGATGGCCTTTGTACCCGGAGCTGCACATAAGACGAATTCTTGTCGATAACGCAGTCCGCGTAGAGGAGTATTGGGTTGAGAAAAGTCTAATTTATCGCCATCGACATAATAAGAAAAACATAAATTAAACAAGTTCCATTCTACCAACGATCGGGCGTTGGTTCCAGGTTGGGCGTTGGTAAACCCAGGAAAGAGCTCTCAGGAATGAAATTCCCTGATCGCCATGACATGTCCTTTTCTTAATACTCAAACTCAAATAATTATTTATTTGCATAGGCTTGTACACAGCACTTACAAATCGTCATACGTTTGAATGACTTAAAACTATTTATAAGTACTTATAATTTACATGTTAATACTATATATGTTGATACATAAAATATACTAAAGAAATAAATAAACATAATGCGATTCTACCACCGGCTCGGAAAGTTGTTTCTGGTCGAGAAGATCCGGTTACCGGTAAGATACGGCCTGAAGATAATTCTTCTCCTACGTTAGTCAGGGACATGACTGCTTCGGCATTGTCGATATCTATGAGCGCGGCGGATGTCTACATACCCGCCATCAGATGGGCCACAGCTACTCTGCCTATTAAAATATATAAAAAGTCTGATTTCTATCCCAGACATTCCTCATTACGTCACTGCCAGTACTCCTATAGTCAGCAGTCTTATAAATACTGTGGGATGACCTCCATTTACAGATGCTTTTGCAGATCTATGTAATAAATTTATTAAATAAAATATTATTTTCAGAAAATAGGGTGTCTCTCCCACCTGATGAAAATATGCGAGGTCGAGACTTGAAAGATAAGGAAGCACATTCGCAAGATGACGGTACCTACCACTTTTTTTTAAAATACAATGCTGAAGCTTTCAGCAGTACTTATATTGGATATTTTCTCTCCAATAGTAGGTACAAGTTGAGATATCCTCAACTGAAGATCTAGATGGTCTAGGTCAGCCTGATGAGATTCCCACTCTATCTGCCAACAATCTGCTTAAGCAGTTTTGCAGACCTCCGATTGTAAATTATGTTGTATTTTTGGTAAGTAAAGAAAAAAGTGAAGAATGAAACTCACCTGACCTCTCCACTAGCAGGTAATGGTGGCAGCGCCCTGCACCCGATACCGGAGACCCGATCCGGTGCAGAAGACGTGCCTGCAGGTATGCGGCTACACGGCGCCCGGGCGCGGCTTTACACCTCCGTCTTAGCTGGCGCGAGGGCTGGCGATCAGCTGGAGTAGGTATCTACAAGCCTAAACAGGAAACTATGTTCATAGACATGTTCCCTAACCACCACGCGAAACCGTTAGTACTGGGGTGACCTGCTGGGTGACGTTTTTTCACTGCCGCACCCGTATAGAGATGCATTAAAGCTGCGTGAGGGCCGCTTGGATCTCTTTCACACTCAGTTAGGTACGTTTTTCCGAAAATGACACATTCCACATGCTTCTTTATCATTTATGGTGATGGTTGTGCGATAAATTTATCGTGTGGGTACTATGTGAATTCGTACAATATCGTTGCTCATGTAGTTCTTGCTTTCATGGGCTTCGGTAAATCGGCTGCATGGGCGCGCCTTTCAGATTTAATGCGCCTTATGCGCCTGTGCGACCATTCAGTGCCATTGACAGGGGGGCGTTGTGCATACCTACAAATTTTTTTCTATGGGAAAATGTCAAAACAGTATTATACCTACGCCTTCGCTTTAGCATGATATGAGTGGCAGATTTTTTCACGTTTAGTCTCTTTATAACTTGTGACTTACGTCTAACTCTGTCCTGCTGTCACCGATATCATGATAAAGCGAAAGGACTATATTACCGACTTGCCACGTGCTAAATAATCGTGGGGTTACTTTAGCTGGGACAAATGATGGCGATCAGCTGGAGTAAGTTTCTATCCCCCCTTATTACAAATCGCGGACTAAGGATAGTTCCGGAACAAAATTCGAGCGAGCCCCTTTCAACATTGCTTGTTGAAATGAGAGATGACATGACATTTAGTACGGTAATAACTTTAGACCGTGATTTAGAATAGGGTGGTATGAGTTTAGATTAAATGCCACTCGAAAACTATAACAAATTTCTACAACACAAAGCGATAGCTGCTGTAACCTAGTATTATATGGCCCGGTAATGGGTCGGGACCCGCATAACTAGATATATTTTTTAGTTTGTTTTATTTGCAGCGGCATGTCAGCAAACGAAGAATTCGACACACGGGTCCCGGACGACCCTCTCCCAGAAGACGAAGTCCAACTGACCGAAGAGCTCCAAATAATCCTCCCCCCTCGGTGCGATGACGTCACTGCCGAATCTTCTGCCACTACTACGTCATCTGACAGCTGATACATCCTCGCGTTTGCATTAAACTAGGAGGTTGAAATGCTAACTCTATTCCAATGCAAATTAAGTTCATAATCTAATGAAAAACGCCGTTATTGTATTAGCCTGAAAAAGAGAGTGATAATAAATAGGCTAATGCGAAATTCTAGAAGGAAATTAGGTCGACTTCTAATGTTCATAGATTGGATAATTAAAGATTTTACTAAGGGTTGATATTTTATGAAGGTGTTTCATTTTCAATTACAACTATCTACAAACGCAGCCCAGTCAAAATAAATATTAAACAGTACTGTACCGTTATTCGAAGCCTAATAAATACATGAGAGTAGCATACTTGATTTCCGGTCTAAAATCGTGTACAACGCCACCATCCATTGGCTGGTACTCGCCCAATCAGCGCCCACTTCCGGTTCGCGCCATGCCCCGCCAGTCCCGCCACTACCCGAGGCTACGTGTTTGGGTTGCCCATTTTATTCGTCATTAGCATCGTGATTTCCGAACCATAAAGTTTTGTAAGGAAAAGTTTTACGTGGAAAAGTGCATCAAGTGCACACAATACGTGCAAGGCGGGTAAAGTGAGAATTTGAGAAAGTGATTGTAAACACCAAAAATTACATAAAAGTAAGTCGTGTGCAACTAAGGTACGTTATCTGTGTTATTTATATGCAAATAACTAATTTAATTTCATACAGAGGTGTGAAACAGCTTTTGTTTCTATCCGAATACCTTTTTCATCAACATATTTTTAGGTTTTAACGGTTTTACCGTTCGAAATTACAATCTTATAGACTAACGTACCCCTTATTTTTGTAAATTATTTTATTCGCACGACCCATACCTGCATTTTGACATCCTTTTGTTTACATTGTGTGTGTGTATTTTAAGGTATGGAAAGTCAACCATCCACTAGTAAGGAATTAACAGGAACGGAGGAAATTAACAAAGTGACTGAACGAAAGGAAAAGAAGAGGAAAAGGGCCAGGTCATCCAGTTCGGACAGCTCCTCGGATAGTTCCGAATCCTCGAGCTCTTCATCGGACTGTCGAAGGAAAAAATACCGTAAGCGCCGCAGGAAAAACCGTAAGTTTGATTTCTTAGTTAATGAAATTCAGAACCTCAAAAATCAGTTGAGTAACCCTTATGAATCGTCATTAATTGATAATAACGAGGTTTATTCTGATTCGTGTGTTAACGCCGACATTAGTGGCGAATTGTACGAGCAAGCTGGGGTCTCTCAGCCTAATCAATCTGTGGCGTCCGTAGATAGCAACCCGGACTTTAACATTGCTTTAGGGACCAAGCTCAAGGAACCAACTGTTCCAAAGGCTTCGAAAGAACATCTCGATCAGTTGAAAGAACTTCAGCGTTTCGATTCACCAGAATGGTGTAACGTTCGATACGCTGATCTTCAAAAAATATATTCCCACACTCCTGGGTTCGTTGAGCTTGACACTAACGATGAAATCAAACAATACGATAATTCCAAGTTGTCACTTAACATGGAAAAGGCTTTCGCGGCAGTTACATTTTCGTTACTAAAACAAAATGACGTTTTGCAATCCGAAATCAGAAAGTTTCTTACGTGGGCTTGTGAGGCAAAAGAATTAAATTATAGTGACATATATGGCAAGCTTAACGACTTATTTAACAATAGTGACTATACAAAAGTTTGTAGTGACTCACTACAGTTAGTTTGTGGACACAGAGCCGAGCTTGTGCAACACAGACGAGAGGCTATTTTAGCATCAGTCAAAGATACATACCACAAGAGCGCTTTACGAAAAATTCCACCATCTTGTTCCAATCTATTTGACAGTGAAAAATTCAGTGCGGTAGTTGAAAAAGCAGGCGGAATAAAGAATGTTTTTTGGCCAAAACAAAAAGACCGTAGCTTCACAGCTCATCAGAGTGAAGTACGCCCAGGACCATCCCGACCGATGACTCATCGTCCGATTCCTCGGAAGCCAGTGACACAAAGTAAGCAAGATACTCGCTCTGGCTATAGAAACAATACTCGTGGACGTACAGGTAATTTTCAAACCTCACGAGGGGGTGGATCACAAAGAGAAGGTCGTACGCGCTCTCCCTTATCCCACCGGGATAGGAGAGGCCAACTCAAGAAAAGGTACTGACTACGCCATACCTTTTCAAGCCGGTCAATTGCAAAAATATTGCTATCAATGGGAGAATCTCGGGGCACCGCCCTTTATCCTAAAGATAGTGACCGGTTATTACATCCCTTTCAAGACAAAACCGCCCTTGTGCCTGCCGGACCACCGCAGCAATCAAACCGCTGCATCACCAGAAATGAATCGAGTAATTTACAAACTACTCGACCAACATATAATAGTACCAGCTCTAAACTCTCCGAGTTTTGTCTCGACAATATTCCTAAGACCCAAAAGCGATGGAAGTCAACGGCCAATTTTCAATCTCAAGAACCTAAACAAGTTCGTTCGAGCAGACAAGTTTCGCCTCGTAAATATACACAAAGTACCAGATTTCATTCAGGGGGGCGACTGGATGGCCAAAATAGATTTACATCAGGCATATTTTCACGTGAGCATCGCTCCAAGCCACAGAAGGTTTCTTCGCTTGATATACCACGGGAAACTATTCGAAATGACAGCCCTACCGTTCGGCCTCAGCTCAGCCCCGAAAGCTTTCGCATCCTTATCAAATTGGATGGCTCAGCAGCTGAGAGAAAGAGGTGTTCGACTATTGGTCTACCTCGACGATTTTTACCTTGTCAATCAAGACAAAAACACACTGAGCGACCACGTCGCTATGTCAGTAGCGCTGTTGAAAAGATTGGGTTGGATAATAAACGAGGAAAAATCGGTATACGAACCTCGGAGGGTTTTGGAATTCCTCGGCGTTATGTGGGACTCCGTAAAGAACATAAAATTCTTACCAGAGAGACTTCTCACGAGAATAGAATCTCAGATATCGGTAGTTCTTGCCAAAGAAAGGGTACGACTGCAATATCTGCAGAAAACTATCGGAATGTTGAACTTCGCCAGTTTCGCAGTAATGAGGGGTCGGCTGAATTTTCGATCATTGCAAGCTCATATGAATTTACTTCTGAAAACGGATGCGAGATCAATTCAGTTGTCAAAGACAGCTCGCACAGAGTTGACGTGGTGGCTGAGTCATTGCAGGGAATCATCCCCGATCCACAAACCCCCTCCCTCGCACTACCTAACGACAGATGCGAGCGATCTCGGTTGGGGAGCGAAGCTGGACAACGAAAATCTGACTGGTCAATGGGAACCCTCAGAACGCAAGTTACATTGCAACAACAAAGAAATGATCGCTATTTTGAGAGTTTTAGAAGATCGTTATCTGCAACTCAGCTCGAAAGGTCTACAAATTCAGTGCGACAACAAAACTGTCGTAGCCTATCTACGGATCGAGGGGGGGACAAAATCGGGGACGCTCACGGAGATAACGGCTCGAATCTTCACTATACTGGACAACTTCAACATACATCTCACAATTTTTCATATCCCCGGCATATTCAATTCAGATGCAGACCACTTGTCGCGCCTGAAATCGGCACCGGAATGGCATCTCCTACCAGAGGCAACGAACATAAT
Source organism: Marasmia exigua (assembly GCA_019059595.1). NCBI lineage: Eukaryota > Metazoa > Arthropoda > Insecta > Lepidoptera > Crambidae > Marasmia > Marasmia exigua. The sequence continues at coordinate 22,516,835 of CM032463.1, forward strand.
ATTTGCGAAATGGGGCATACCACTCATCGACCTTTTCGCCTCGGCCACTGCCCATGTGGTTTCGAATTACTGCACCCTAGACCAGTCAGACGATCAAGCAGCCTTCCACGATGCGTTAGGACGGAATTGGAACTACCCAATAGCTTGGGTATTCCCTCCTCCGCATTTAATACCCAAAGTGCTGGCGCACCTGAACAAAGCGAGAGGTACTTACCTTCTAGCAGTACCTCGCTGGGACAAAGTTTATTGGAGACCAGACCTGAAACAAAGGACACTAGCAGCTCCCTTCACGGTTCACAACCTGGCACAAGTACTGGTGGACACTTCAACCGGCTTACCTCCCCCGGGAGTCGACATGATGCAAATCGAGATTTGGCTATGTGGGGGTGGAATTCGATGTTGAGTGACTGGTCCGCAGATCAAAAACGTCTACTGTCCTCAGGTTGGCGAAAATCCACTCTAAATACATATAAGCCAGCCTGGAGAAGGTGGGTCGGTTGGGCTGAGCAGAACGACGTTAATATATGTCGGCCAACCGGATCCCAAGTGGCGAGGTTTCTAGCAGATCTGCATCAAAAAGAAGGGTTAGCCTATAGTACCATTCTGGTGCATAAGTCTGTGATATCAACATTCTGCGATCCGGACAACCATATCAAACTTAGCTCTCATTCGCTTGTTAAACAAGTACTTAAATCAATTGAGCTAGCTAAGCCAAAAGTCGTCAAGACCCCTATATGGGACGTGGATATAGTTTTGCAATATCTGGCTACAAAAGATCCTGAAACTTCTAATTTTTATATTACATCAAAGGTCACAGCAACACTGCTATTACTGGCATCAGGCAGGCGAGTACATGATTTAACACTGCTAAATGTATCTCCCGAAAACTGTATTATCTCAGAGTCAGATGTAACGTTTTGGCCAACCTTTGGCTCCAAAACGGATAATACAAAGCGCCAACAATCTGGATGGAAATTGTTAAATGCTAGCAACGATGACAATCACACATTAAATATAGTTCGCTGGGTAAAACGTTTGCTAGAATTGTCACAACCGAAACGGATACTAGCCAAGTCAGACAACTTGTTTCTAACTTTGACCGGAGAGCCAAGGGCAGCGTCACGAACCGTAATCGGGCACTGGGTTCGAAATCTATTACACGAAGCTGGTATAAAAGCCACACCAGGTAGCACAAGATCAGCTGTAGCGTCAAAAAGTTGGCTGGATAACTGTCCATTAGATGATATCTTGTCCAGAGGCAATTGGAAATCGGGACACACTTTTAAAAAGTTTTACAGACGAGAAGTAAGGTTGACGAGCAGTTCTCAGGGCAATAACAATTCTTCGCTGATTCGTACTCAATTCGTACCTACTTAATAATTGCCTGTATTGTTGGCGTTCGTGGATTCTATAATTGTTTACTTTTTCTCACAAATTTGCATTAATTGAGAGAAGCAGAGTCAATTGTATATTAAATAAAATAAATATAATTAATAATAAATTACAAATATGTGTTACAAGAATATAATTAACGGATTATGTTATATCGTATTATATAGGTATGATGGGAAATAAATAAAAGGAGCATGATGAATACATAACGAATTTTATTTTGTCCTTCAAATTTATCATCACATTAGCATCAGTTCGCTTCGCCACTACCACCAGGCGATACCAAACACGTCTCTCATGTATTTATTAGGCTTCGAATAACGGTACAGTACTGTTTAATAGAGACGTTTTACCTGAAAATAAAACGTTTATTAAACATACTTACCTTATTCGAAGCCTAATAACTTTAAATTCTGCCTGGTGGCATACATTCGAGATGTAATGACGAATAAAATGGGCAACCCAAACACGTAGCCTCGGGTAGTGGCGGGACTGGCGGGGCATGGCGCGAACCGGAAGTGGGCGCTGATTGGGCGAGTACCAGCCAATGGATGGTGGCGTTGTACACGATTTTAGACTGGAAATCAAGTATGCTACTCTCATGTATTTATTAGGCTTCGAATAAGGTAAGTAATGTTTAATAAACGTTTTATTTTCAGGTAAAACGTCTCTATTATATTGGAATTTATTACATAGCAATGGTGAATTAAATAGCGATTTTGTTTATAATCGTTCAATAAACCTTTGTTTATAACGAAAAAGGTGTTATTATAAAGTAGTTTTCATATAGTTTCGAAAATTTTGCAAGACAATTTTTTAAAACAAACGGTAATAAAACTGCTTTATATCACAGTTTTAGTTAACAAACGTTTATTGAACATTTAAGACCCTAAACTATTGCAATTTTTGTCTCATAATTTTCACGACCACCATGACCACGAATGGATCGTATTCACAGCCAGTTTGTCACACTGGGGTCGAAGTATTGGGCACTACTGCCCAAAAAGGTTCGTTTCGAGCTGTTTAGTATAATGTAGTCATCATCATCGTCAGCCCATTTAAGTCCCCACTGCTGGGGCACGGGCCTCCCTCGAATCACTTGAGGTGTAATTGCCATACCCACCACGCTTGGCAGACGAGTTGGCGAGGGTTTTGATATGAATGCAGAGTTTTCTTTCTCTGGGTGCTGATGATCATGCCAGCAGCTTTACCTTAGTCGCCTTTTACGACGTCTCGGTAAGAGAGGGTGGACTATACTACTCTGCCGGCGACCACACGGCAAATGTAATCATGTAGTCCGCTACAAAAATCATGGAAATATTATTATAACCATATCTAAGAGTCCTTTTACAGTGTAGTGACGCCACCATCGGTTTATTAACCACCTATTTATCTTGCTAGAGATTATTGTGACTTAAATGCTGTGCGCAAAATAAGCTTAAAAATTGTAAATCCTTTTATATTTTAATGAATTTTTCATTTAGTGCCTTCATATCATTACAATCAATAAGAAACCGATGGGGACGCCATCGATCTTTAAAAGGGATCTTAATAAAATCAAAGTTAATTTGACAATCTAATGTTGTGAAAAGAAGAAGCACCGAAATTTAACCGCAAAGTTAAAAATAAAACAAAACATTATAAGTGTGAATTTATATTGAATAACCTTTCTACAATATTATACAGCAGACTGTAAACTCGTACCCACGCTCCCTCGCAATATACAAAGAACTTATAAACGATTAGAACCCATAGAAATCATAACATTTATACATCAGTGCGTAATCGCTATAAATTTAATTGCACTTTAGTTTTTAGTCTAATTCGAAACCATTGCGTTGTAGAATAATACTAGGACTACAAAATTTCGATTAAAAATTGTGTTTAAAGTAAAGCTTTTTATATAGTTCACGGTTGTACACTAACGATCGCTTGCAACAATATATTTGATCAGATTTCAGATTTTCTATACTACTTTAATAATACATCTTTTGCCAGCAAAGTTACCCACCTCATTACAAAACGCGATCTAAAGCATATAAGCTAAAGCTCATGCGATGTTCAACGTGTCTAATTCCGGACCTTTTTTTAGACCGCGTTTTCTAATAAGGGTCCCATTCATGGTCCTTGTAATTTCAATCAGGCGTGCCGTATATGGGACCATTAGTAGGAACAACGGCAGTTTACATTATAGGCCAGGAATTCCGCCCTACTACCGCGTCCTCAATCTTCACACCATAGGCAAGGAATGAGTACTTACAGCTATTGGTATTGTCTTCAATAATGAGTAGGGTCAGCTTCAAAAATATCTTAGCGTTCAAACGTGCGAAAAATGTCTGAGGATTTTACAATAGACAACTGTATGTTTGTATACGCCAAGGTGTATTTTCATTTGTTGCTCGAGAACAAATGATATCAAATAAAAGTACACCTTAACAATATCCTCCAACCGATTACGGGTACGGTGGCCAATCTCAGCAATCAGCTACGTAAGCAGCATATATTATAGTGCTCAAGTGTGTTCGCAAACACAAGTGCACTCTCTATTCCCTCCCTGGTGACACAACCGGAGAGGGATTGGGCGCAGGACCAACGGTTTAACGTGCTTTCCAAGGCACGGGGGTACATGACACTAAAAAATTCTTACCGAAAACTTAGCCTCATTTTTTTTTGGCCTGACCCGGTGAGCGAACCCGGGACCTCTTCTGTCGCTATAAAGTTCGACCCACTAACCACTACGCCACCGAAGCAGTCACACCTTAAGGTATTGTGCTAAAAGTAACTTTTTTCAAGTTGATATTTAGGTATACTACGTTTAAACGTTAAGATAATTTTGAATCTGAAGGTAAAACTACCTATGGTAGCTCACTGCTTACATACTTACCGACTCAAAGCCACGAATATCTACCTATATATGAACTAAACGCACAAGCCAGTGTTGTAGTGAAAAATATTAGAAAAGCTTAATTTCTGATAAATATATTAGAGAAAACGATTGTAAATCAACCAATATAGTCTACATGTATATTACAAATCGGGTTCTATTGATTCGTGTAAAAGATATAAAACTACCCTTTCTTTTTAAATAAAAACATAATGGGAACCTCAATGTCACATATTACGAAGAAAACTGTCAATTTTCATTACGCACCCAACAAGTTGATCAGTTCAAGAAAACTAAAGCACATACATAATGATTATATAAATAATACAGTAATAATATATAAGTAATAAATACTCATAAAGAGGGAAAAAACTCAACTAGTTCTTAGACAATTAAAAAAAAATATGATAAGGATTAATCACACCATGTTGTTTGTATGCATCCCCCTGTATGAATATATTACTTATATGTTATTATAAAATAATGTATCACATAGAACAGGTGAGATTGACAAAGAAAATACAGTACCGATTAAATCTCATTCATTTTCTTCCCATAAACTTCACATAACAAACAATGAGGCAAGAAATTGTAACAAATTAATGTATTTTCACTAGTAGATTCCAAAGCCTTTGGAGTAGGTAATAAGATATTATTTTGTTACAGTCAGATAAAAGGTCTGACGCTTTTAATGGTTTATATTTTAATAATGTACAATACACTCGCGAGCGACCAAATCGACTCAGGAACTAATTTTCATACAAAAATTCTAACTTCAGAGGCCTATAAATATGAAAGTATAATTATGTGCATTAGTGATAATTTTAAAGTAAATCGATGTCAAAAATGTTCTTCTTTCAGTTAAGCAGGCCTCCAGAAACATGCCAATTTTCTTAAAATGAGGGTATTCTCGTGTGAAAAATCCGCTAGATGGAATACTATAGGAGCGAGGTCCATATACAATGTGACTGGTTATTTTTAAACGTGATCGGTCAAAATGTCAATTTGAAAAACTACACAACCAATGCGGTTGATGTTGGATTACAGTCCAAAAGTACGCCAGCTAGCGGATTTTTCACGCGCGAAAACCCCCATTAGGATTGCGCAAGTGGTTTGTCTTCCTCCGTGCAATATTATGGGATGCAAAAATCAACCACAATTTCCTTTTTTTTTAAGAGTCCGCGAGTTTCTGTAATCTGTTAAAAAACTTATTGAAATTTGAACACTTTTGAAATCGATTTACAATAAATTATTACTACAACACAGATACTTTCATATTTATAGGCCTCGGAAATTAGTATTTTGTTTGTAAATTAGGTCCCGAGTCGATTTATTTGCTCGGGACTGTAGTAGCAAAAACGTACATTGGAACGAAAGAGTCTAAGTGCGGAAAAAGGAGTCCACTTTTCTTTCTTTTTAACTTCTGTGGTAGCAAATCCGAGAAACAAAAGTGTATCGACCTTATCTGCATAAAATGATTACATATTCTCATCAATACAAAATGAATGAGTAAAGACGTTGGCAAAATCATATCTCTTATACCCACATCCTAGGCATTGTTCACAAAAAAAGGTGGTCCCGGATCTAACTGCACTACCGAATCACATCGAAAGCGAAGCATAGTACAAATCGCGTTTATACTACCGTGGAATAATCTGCCACTTGGAGGAGCTTCACATTTAGTAACATTTTGTTAATATTTTGAAATTGACAACTAACCGACCATGTTGACATTTTTCCGGCGACCTTCCTGTCGATGTTAGGACAGTTGCAGCCGTCAAATAACGACGGTGCCCGTGGTACTATCTGTCGCTAACTATTGCGATTATTCGTAATGGATACAGTAGGACGAACAGTCCCAGATTATCCATCAATGGATAGGGCAATGGAAGGTCATAAAAATTATGGCCAAACTTCAAAATTTAAGAGACACCCAAAGAAGTAGAAAATACACAATGGATAAATAAAGGTGGATAAAGTGTGGCTTCATGCCGGTTCATCGACGGCTGTCACCAACGTATTGAATAAGACGCTCGCTCGCGACGCTACTGAACAAAAATATAATGAAACTGTGTAGTTAGTAACTTACTTAATTCTGAAGTTTATTCTTGATAAATATTGTGACAGCTCCTTTACAAATCAACAACCAACCATAGACAGTAAAATACTCGTATGTACATAACGTTGGGCATCATATGTACAGTATTCGGTTAATTCGTTAGCGAAGCTTGACTATTGTTATACAACAGTTAAAAACATGCACCGGTTAAAAAAAAGTAAGTAAATAAAAAGTTAAGTTCCAGCCTAAGTTTTAACATCGTCTCTTTACAAAATTTATTTAAATTAATTGGATGCTGGGATTTGATCTTATGCAAAATCGAAAGTCAATCAAAGTGTAATGTTATTGAATGGAAAAGATTAGAAAAAAAACTTCGCCATGCATACTCTAGGTATTCAAATATAAAGTTTTATTATGTGAAGAAAAAAATATATTGCAATTTTTATTTTTGTGTACAACGACAAAAGTAGTCCAAACTGTATAACAATAGTCAAACAATTATACTTAATACAATACAATTTGCAGGCGTGCATTAAGCTATTACTTTACGTAATTTATTATAATCAAACTCATTCACACGTCTCAAGTCTCATTTTATAATCAATCTGATTGTTAACGCTTTAGATACATCCAATTTCTACCTATCATACACAAGTTGGAGGTAAACATTAAATTAATCATAATAATAATAATAAAAACTCATTTACTCTATGTAATCATTCCTTTTTAAATAACATAAAAAAATAATCAAACATTTCGATACAACAAACTCATTAAATATAGATGTGAGCAGGAAGAGGAGATGTGGTATCGGCCATTAAAATTGTAGGCTATCTTATTGATACACTATTCTGCCATTTTCTGGTGCAAATGTGCTGTGCTGAATAATGACAAACAACCAAGCTATAATTATTGTGTGAAAAGATAGTCACATCTTCGTATGAAATCTAAGACATTACGTTAAGTCAAGTATTGTCTTTTTTTTCTACTAGAATTAGGCGACGACATCAATACACCCATTGTTAGAAAAGTTTACTATCTAGGACTACCCAATGTTAGGTTATAAAATCGTAATTCATTTACAAAATTTGACTACGAGTACTTCATTTCAATCAATACCAGATCTTCCCTTCCATTACACGAGGACAATTTCTTCATTTTAATTAAATAATGGAATAATTGATTTCAATATTTGTGTGACAAATGGTTTGTTCACTTGTTTCGCTAACTAATGTTTAGTCCGTGGCCGTTGCCGCATAGTCCGTGGTCACCATCACTCAAACATTTGGCCGTCCGGGCACGTAACGCTTATTATCAATCGACACTGGTTCGCGTGGAAGTTAAGTGTTCGCGCGCGCTGTTTACTTAAATTAAATGGCATCGAAATCCTCACCTGGAACAGAAAAAAAAACCTACTAAGAATAGGTAAAAATATTACACTAAAAAGTGGCTAGTCATATCATATGTCTGATGACTCATCCATCATATGTATTCTCAAGGGTCAACCAATGCGACATAGCGCGAGACCTACGGGACTGAGGCGCACAGTTGCTAGTAACATTACGGAGGCGGCGTCAGGTCAACGTGCCGCCTACTCCGCAGCTCAAAACTTGTGGTTGCTCGTGAGCCACGTGAGCCCCACGTACAGTCCGTCTCCGGCAGTGTGCCACTAGTGCGCAGGATATTTTATAGTGCTCAAGTGTGTACGCAAACATAAGCGCGCTCTCTATTCGCTACCCTCATATACTGATGGGACACCAGCGTGACACGACCGGAGAAGGATTGGGCCTAGAACCAAAGGCTTGAGGCACTGGGTACATGGCCGCCGACTTCGAGACTCGGGGCTGACACAGTGCGACATAGTGTGATAGCAACGGGAGGTCACATGATTTCTAGTAACATTAAGGAGTCGTGCCGTGGCTTGTAGAAGCGGCGTCAGCGTGCCGCCTACTCCGCAGCTCATAACTTGTGGTTGCTCGTGAGCCACATGAGCCCCACGTACAGTCCGTCCCCGGAGATGATCCACCAGTGGGACATAGTGTGATAGCTACGGGACAGGCACATGATTGCTAGTAACATTAAGGAGTCATACCGTGGCGTGTGGAGGCGGCGTCAGCGTGCCGCCTACTCCGCAGCTCATAACTTGTGGTTGCTCGTGAGCCACGTGTGCCCTACGTACAGTCCGTCCCCGGAGACGATCCACCAGTGGGACATAGTGTGATAGCTACGGGACAGGCACATGATTGCTAGTAACATTAAGGAGTCATACCGTGGCGTGTGGAGGCGGCGTCAGCGTGCCGCCTACTCCGCAGCTCATAACTTGTGGTTGCTCGTGAGCCACGTGAGCCCCACGTACAGTCCGTCCCCGGAAGATGATCCACCAGTGGGACATAGTGTGATAGCTATGGGACAGGCACATGATTGCTAGTAACATTAAGGAGTCATACCGTGGCGTGTGGAGGCGGCGTCAGCGTGCCGCCTACTCCGCAGCTCATAACTTGTGGTTGCTCGTGAGCCACGTGTGCCCTACGTACAGTCCGTCCCCGGAGATGATCCACCAGTGGGACATAGTGTGATAGCTACGGGACAGGCACATGATTGCTAGTAACATTAAGGAGTCATACCGTGGCGTGTGGAGGCGGCGTCAGCGTGCCGCCTACTCGCAGCTCATAACTTGTGGTTGCTCGTGAGCCACGTCGAGCCCCACGTACACAGTCCGTCCCCGGAAGACTATCCACAGTGGGACCATAGTGTGATAGCTACGGGACAGGCACATGATTGCTAGTAACATTAAGGAGTCATACCGTGGCGTGTGGAGGCGGCGTCAGCGTGCCGCCTACTCCGCAGCTCATAACTTGTGGTTGCTCGTGAGCCACGTGAGCCCCACGTACAGTCCGTCCCCGGAGATGATCCACCAGTGGGACATAGTGTGATAGCTATGGGACAGGCACATGATTGCTAGTAACATTAAGGAGTCATACCGTGGCGTGTGGAGGCGGCGTCAGCGTGCCGCCTACTCCGCAGCTCATAGCTTGTGGTTGCTCGTGAGCCACGTGTGCCCTACGTACAGTCCGTCCCCGGAGATGATCCACCAGTGGGACATAGTGTGATAGCTACGGGACAGGCACATGATTGCTAGTAACATTAAGGAGTCATACCGTGGCGTGTGGAGGCGGCGTCAGCGTGCCGCCTACTCCGCAGCTCATAACTTGTGGTTGCTCGTGAGCCACGTGAGCCCCTCGTACAGTCCGTCCCCGGAGGTGGCGCACGACGGCTGCACGTACCAGTTACGGTCTCGAATGCGTGTCAACCCTAGTTTCTCTTGTATTTCGTGAGGCTTCATTGCTGGAAACATACAATATAAACAATTAATAAAACGAACTCAAAAATCTATATCCATATATATAATACATATACGGATAGTATACATATTATGTATACTATTTATAAAGAGGTAAATCCTGCATACAGCGGCAACGCTTATAAGTAATCCGAAAACAAGAAACGCTTGCGCGATGTAATTGACACCTGGCGGCATCTATTGGTATAAAGTGGAACTAATGTCCCGAAAGAAGTAGGTAAGGGCGGGCTTATTTATGCATGGCGAATCGAGTTTAAATAAACAATTAGACATTTTCTTTTTTATGCTAGAGGCGAAAAACGAGCAACCTAACCGGGTCGCTTGATGATATATTAATCAGCGCCGCCCGTGAACATCTGCGAGATCAGATGAGTCGCTGATGCGTTACCGGCCTTTTAGAAAGCACTACGCTCGTCTCTCTCCTTGTCTCGGAGGAGTAGATAATGGCACAGCTAGAGCCGAGGTTCTGTCTCTAGATTGTTCTTGATGGTATCTTAGTTATTTATAGCTTGTTTCTTTCCTACGTTCCTTCCTTGTGTTTCTTTCGAACTTAAGTACTCCGCTGGCTGACTGACCCGAACCGAGTCTTGGCCTCCGAAACCAGACAGTGCTACTTTGGTCGATCCTGCACTGCCTCTTGCCAGTAATTTCCTAAAGTTCTCGCAGATCAGACTCGACGGGCTCCTTGGGAAGGTCTCATATGAATCAACGTACCATCGGGCAAGTCCTGCTTGTTGGCGAAGATGAGTATAATGGCGTCGCGCATCTCTCTGTCGTTGATGATCCGGTGCAGCTCCTGGCGCGCCTCGTCGATGCGGTCGCGGTCCGCGCAGTCCACCACGAATATTAGACCCTGGGTGCCTGGAACCACGACACGGGAGAGCGTTAAAACGAGGTTATTAACGTGTGACAAGATGGGATGATGACATTCGAAGGCTGGCTGGTGTGAGCTGGATGAGAGTGGCCGAAAATAGGGAGCAGTGGCGTGCATTAGGGGAGACCTATGTCCAGCAGTGGACGAGTGTGGGTTCTTGATGATGATGATGATGATGAATTAACGTGTCAGCATTATACTCCTTATTTAACATGATATGGGTGCTGTCAAAATCTATACATTTTTCACGTTAGTCTCTTTATAAATTAATCTGTCCTGCTGTCACCGATATCATGATAAAGCGAAAGGAGTATAATGTTACCGTACAATCGATTATTAATCGATAGTACAAATGGGGTCCAAATAATCTAAGAATCGATATGGCTATCGATTATCTCAATACTATCGATTATTATACTCATCATCATCGTCAGCCCATTTAAGTCCCCTCTGCTGGAGCACGGGCCTCCCTCAATCACATGAGGGGTAATTGCCCTCACCACGCTTGGCAGACGGGTTGGCGAGGATTATTATACTGATGTAGTCAAATACAATATAATCGATATCTCTAAAGAAACATAATATAAATGACGATTAGATCTACAAATAATAGCAAATTCATCGATTACTACATACTAATCAATATAATCGATAGTAGGTATCGACTTGATTCCAGTATCGATTTAATCGATAGTATTGTCAATCTAAATAATTATAATGTAATAATTGCTAGTAATCGTTTATTCTGATGCAAAATAAGATTATATCAATAATATCGAAAGTCCGATCGATTTCTAGATTATTTAGGGTGGACACAATCCATTAATTTATTATTAATTATCCAGCAAAACTTGTCAGCTTTATTAATTATTAAAGTACTGAATCATCATAAGAACAAACTTACATACTAAGTTAGTACTTAGGTATAGGACTTCATTCTACTATGAACGCAGATTTTGCAATTTGCTTTTATTTACATTATAGTGGACAAACAAGCAGTCGAATGGACACCTGATGGTAGTGATCACCGCCGCCCATGGACATCTGCAACACCCGAGGTATTACATATGCTTTGCCGGCTCTTAAGGTGACGGGTAGGGCACACTAGCGACGCCAATCGATTGTATTTTTTAGCGACTAAACTGGATCGATTTAAAACAATTTCGGGGTTACAACCTCTCGGCAAACACTTATACTATTTATTAAATACTTATACTACGCTTTTGGGTCTGCTTTAGTACTCGAAATTTGAATTACCGCCAAAAGCGGCCACTTTTGGCGTGAATCAATTTTTTGCGTACAAAAAAGGACCCAACATTTGTACATGGTTATTTAATAAATAGTATAAGTGTTTGCCGAGAGGTTGTAACCCGAAATTGTTTGAAATAGATCTAGTTTAGTAGCTAAAAATTAAAATCGATTGGCGTCGCTAGTTTGCTTTACCCGTCACCTTAAGGAAGGAATGAGCAATTTTCTTAAAGGTAACCAGGTCTTCACTGTTCGGTCACATTACCGATGGTAGCTGGTTCCACAGTTTCACTGTGCGCGGTAGGAAATGACAATAGAAACGCACTGTAGTGGAAATAAATTCATCTAAGTGATGTAGATAGAATTTGGCGTTCTGACGTGAATATCGTGAACTACGGCCCACTGTCCTATAAATATATACTTCTACATCTAAGGTGCGACGGACAGCCCACTTTAAGCAGGGGATGCTTTAGCGCCGGAGAATCAAACATGTCGTGTCACACAAGTAGTCCTAGAGCGATGTTGTGACTAGTCAAACGCCACCGTCCTAATCCTAGGATCAGTGAGCACAATAAATTAGTACACACAGGTGTAGTAGCCACAGTCAGTCGTTGTTTAACTTAGTTGGCTACTTAAGAAAAAATATTGACACTTATTTTGATACGCATAAAGACTACCGATACTAAAGTTAATGAACATTAGCTTAAATGACGTCTCTGAGTGCGGCCGTAAGTGCGGAACCAGAAGTCCACTTTGTATTACTTCCTGAGCGATAAGGATGTAGGGTTAAATACGTTGAACCCATCCGAAATTCTCTCGTACTTACGATCTTGTTTCTCGAAAGGTTACATTTTTGAATATGATTGATTACTAACCTGTATAGTAATGCCTCCACAGCGGCCGTATTTTGTCCTGTCCCCCGACGTCCCACACGTTAAATTTGACATTCTTATACGTGACAGTTTCCACGTTGAATCCGACCGTTGGGATCGTTGTGACTGACTGACCTAATTTTAGTTTATATAAAATAGCTGTGAACAAAGTTTAGGAAATACTATTGGGAACACAATGAGTCACAATTTATTATCATGATTAGCTTAGTTTAATGGTCTTGATTGTATTGCAAGGCAGGCAGGCGCCAAATCAGAGCAATAATCAGAGATAATAATTGAAATAGGATTATTATTTTTATATCATTATAATCATGGAACACCGAATAGTTGCCATAGCTGTCAATATAGATGTTTTTTTTAACTTATTTGTGATCAATCTGCATAAGGCAAGTCTGATGATTAAGCCTAGTCCCATCATATGATGGGGCCTGTATCCTGCAGTGTGACAAATATAGGCCTAGATAATTTAATTTAGTTTTATATCGAAATTACACTCCTAGTTTGATTTTATAATAGTCTTATTGGAATTAGAACTTAGTAGTAAAATGAATAGTGACGTACTGGATTGCTTCCATCATCGTCATCGTCAGCCCATTTAAGTCCCCACTGCTGGGGCACGGGCCTCCCTCAATCACATGGGCTAATTGCCATACTCACCGCGCTTGGCAGGCGGGTTGGCGAGGGTTTTGATATAAATGCAGAGTTTTCCTTCTCTGGGTGCTGATGATCATGCCAGCAGCTTTACCTTAGTCGCCTTTTACGACACCTCGGTAAGAGTGAGGGTAGCCTATTCTACTCTGCCATGGACCACACGGCGTGCTTCCATGAACGTTATTATTTTATTTAGATAAGATAATATAATTGCGTAACTCTTCTAATGTTAGTGACCATGAAAGTTTGATACTCTCATATCAAAGAATATCTTATAATTCAGACTCTTTTAATATTCTGAAGCTAACGTGATCATACATTTATCTACCCACACTTGGCACTTTCTTGCTTGACGTAGCATATAAATCTGAAGTGTGAATCTAACATTCCTTGACATCCCATGAATATTTTATCATAATATTATACCGTGTCTGTGTTTAATTCTATTCTTGGGTCTAAATACTAGAATAAACAGGCTCCGCAGACTGTAGAAGGGTTTGCCAGAATAACTAAACATGTGTTAAAAAGAAGCTGTAGTTATTATTGGTGAGTATAATAAAGCAAGAAGAGACATAAGATATGAAGGTGTGCTCTATTCTCAGTAGATAATGTAAATAGGACCCTTAGACACTGGTCTGTATGTAGGGACTGCCCTACATCAATTTAGACCGGTGTTATCATACTACGTCTATATAATTCAAAGATTATGCAAACTGAACAAGGTAAGACACGCTGTTTGTTAAACACCATTTAGCGTTGAAGGGGAGGGGATTTAAGTATTTATTTATTGGTCGCCCAACAATTAATTGTACACTAATATAATAGGAATAAAAAAGGCGACTAAGTTAAATCTGCTGGCATGATCATCAGCACTCAGAGAAGGAAAACTCTGCATTTCTATCAAAACCCTCGCCAACCTGTCTGCCAAGCGTGGTGAGTATGGCAATTACCCCTCATGTGATTGAGGGAGGCCCGTGCCCCAGCAGTGGGGACTTAAATGACGATGATAATGATAAAAGGAATGTCATTCAGACAAGACCTAGGGTTAAAATTTATTGCAAACTTCGCGTTTACGCGTGGCAGCCTTCATGTTCGTGATACCGCAGACAAACAGCAATATAGCCGACGTTGGTACGACCATATTCTATGAAAACCAAATAGCTACGAAGACATCAAATATTGCAACAAACAGACCCAAAGGTTCGGCTGGAAGTAAGGGATGACATTCGTGCCAATAGCATCACTACAAAACGGTTGCGAAAGCCGTGCTAAGTGTACGAGATATCCCAGAAAGCGGAACTCAGTCTTCGAAGCGCCTGCTTGGAGCGCAACCGGGATTTAACGCTAAGATGAGCCTGCAACGCAACTGGTCCGCGTTTACACTTCATTCGGAAGGTCCAGACATACCCTTGCAAACTTTAAAATAATAAATAAATATCTCACAAATTCAAATACATTGATCTGACTCCGAGATAGGTAGCTCAAGCACCTGTGTTACGGATATCAGAATCAACAGTGGGATTACAAATATATACATATACTACTTTTTTTGTATATACATACTTATACACTACATAACACCCAGACCAATACAAACAGACATGTTCATGCACACAAATGTTTGTACTGTGCGGGGATCGACCCCGCAACCCTTGGACCAAAGGCAGGCGTACACTACCTCTGTTCCAAACGGGTCGTCATACATACATAAATAAATGCGCCAAAAAGTTCAAATTCTTCATCTGGCGGATCTAAACCATCCACAAATTCTGATTTAAATTGTTATTAAACTGAAATTAAGGGATCTAGATACTATCTAACTATCCGTCTCCTCCTACTTATCTAAAACCTGTAATTACGGGAGTAATTGCGGAGTAGGGTCTCCCTCAGGGCATGGAAAAGCCGACTTCAGTTTAAGGCCCAATCAATATTTAATTGCCCCATCTCAGAGTTAAAGGATTACTGTCATTTCCAATCGAGAATAAATAGCGGTATAGATGCGAGGGAAAATTTCGAATCATGTATAAGTTGTACGGTACAGGATAAAAGGAACGAATTTACTTTCCCTTTATCCTACACCGCCCACCTGGGATACTTGATGGGCTGACGTCATCTATCAAATAGCCGTCAATAAATAAAAGCCTTCGCTGATAAACGACTAATAAAAATTGTTCAGGACGTTTTGGAAGCTTGAATGCTCATAATATTAATCTGCGATTCGGGGGGCGCTTATGGTAGGTATATACATAGTTTATCAATCAAGGATGCCGTGATCGCTCAGCATTTCGACGCTCCTAAATCCGAATAAAATAGTAGGTAATTCCTTGAGATACCAACTCAAACTGCTATATTCATAAACGCTCAATAAACCTTTGTCAGCGAAAACAGTGTTATAGAGCAGTTTGGACGTTTGAAACTAATACTTTTACATACATTTTTTTTAAATAAATATTGAAATCTGCTTTATAACACTGTTCTCTTGTAAAATATACAAATAGAAATGTCTATTATAGACATTTCTATTTGTATATTTTGTATATTTCAGTTAAGGTGACGGGTAGGGCACACTAGCGACGCCAATCGATTTTAATTTTTAGCTACTAAACCGGATCTATTTTAAACAATTTCGGGGTTACAATCTCCCGGCAAACACCTATACTGTTTAGTTGATACTTATAGTTGACTGTTTGGTCTGCTTTTGCACTCGAATTTTGGATTACCGCCAAAAGTGGCCGCTTTTGGCGTGAATCAATTTTTCGCGTACAAAAACGGACCCAACATTTGTGCATGGTTATTTAATAAATAGTACAAGTGTTTGCCAAGAGGTTATAATTGTGGTTAAATTTGTGCATGATTATTTAATAAATAGTATAAGTGTTTGCCATTGTATAAGTGTTTTGAAATTGTTTAAAATAGTTCCAGATTAGTAGCTAAAAATTAAAATCGATTGGCGTCGCTAGTGTGCCCTACCCGTCACCTTAATGCCGTGACTGTATAACTGATATCGTCGTGATTGAAGGAAAAGAGAACGATCAACTTAGTGATGGACATGCGTTGGCTTCTTCGCTTCATAATAATTGAGTAGATGTATGCATGTAGGCACATGCGCCAATAGCGAGAGAAACGAAAAAAGACACGCTTCGCCCACCCAGATAACCTAAGAATACGAGAAACAACAAATCATTTGAAGGCGCCTTATTAAACATTACTGGTTGAAATAAATATCAATGACCGGCCGTTTTAATTAATCGACGATTAATTTATGCAACGGCCGTGCATAAATCAACGAGTGTCGGCTTGTGTGCGCAGAAACTGTGAAATTATCCTCTTAATGAAGCATTCAGACACAGCCACCGGTTACCGCAACTAGTCGCATTACAATAATATTTAATAACTGTAACTCTAACTAGTTTATGACATTCAATGTGCCGAGATGGTAATACAATGCACTATTAATGGAAATTATTTTTATATGAAATTCCAAAAACCATTTCGGTATTGACTGCTTCGAAATGTCTAAATAATGTTCAAACATTATCTCTCAATTCGATTGAGGCTCAGTTCGACCAATCTTTTTCCATGGATAAATCTATGGTAAGGTAAAGCTGCTGGCATGATCATCAGCACCCAGAGAAGGAAAACTCTGCATTTATATCAAAACCCTCGCCAACCCGTCTGCCAAGCGTGGTGAGTATGGCAATTACCCCTCATGTGATTGAGGGAGGCCCGTGCCCCAGCAGTGGGGCTGACGATGACGATGATGACGATGAAATCTATGGTATAACGTCAGATTTGTATGAAATGACAGCGCTATACAATCGATGTAGTATCGGAATAAGATTGGTCGAATCGGTCCTTAATCGAATTACAGGATAATTCAACACCACGTGTACATGTACAGACGGCGTCAAATATAGCACTCGTGTCTCACACATGGGGATAGTCTGAAATCCAACAAGGGTAACTCCACGTGACGCCGTATTTACAACCTACATAGAGCTATCAATGTATAGATAGATAGATAGATATACTTTATTGCACAAAAAAAAACACAACTTTAAAAGGCATTACAGAAACTTAATTGTACAATTTCGGCGGTCTTATCGCTGGAAGCGATTTCTACCAGACAACCTTCAGGCAAAGGACATCAACATTCATTTCATAATTAAATCTCTTAGATAGAATAATAGGTAAATGCGCATTTGCTAACATAAATTAATACATATTAAATCCAATCAGAACGATTAGCTTTGGCTGGCAACACGCAACTAACTTTATCACAAATTCCATAAACTAACTACCTACTTCATAAACATACACATTCTCGTGTAGACCTGGCAAAAGCGTAACTTTCAAAAAATTTGAACATTTACATCTGGATCAGTGCAAAGATGCGGAACAGTGAAACGCATCATTTGAAACATCAACTCTTCCACTCATTCGGTTTACTCTGATCATTCCCCTCATTCGGATCATTCAGCTCATTCGGCTCATCCGTATCAGTGAGCAAGATTACTACCGAGATCCATTTGAGTCGAATGAAACATTCGGAGCGTACATTACAGATTCGTAACAGGGTATCATTAGTCGACACGTCTATTCTCGTGCCCAAAAAAAAACTATCGGGATTATATTTTAGACCTTATTGTATTTGTAAAGGATACTAGTCTTGCCGGCAGCGTCGAGGCCCAGCATCAATATCCTCATCTCCTTGTTCCCGAAGATCTTCGAGAGTAGCTTACCCATGGTGACTATCGCACCTCAACCGCACAACTGGAAAAGAAGAGAAATTTATTCGTTAGTAAAGTATCAGCCTATAACTGTCCCACTGCAGGGCAAAGGCCTCCATCAAAGAAATCAAGTCGTCGCTACTATGATGGGATAAGGCTTAATCACCACGCTTGCCAAATGCAGATTGGTGAGCACAAACCCGAGCTATGTTCGAAAAATTCGAAATACACTTTGCTCGACCCAGGAATCGAACCCAGGACCTCAAGATCACGGCCCGGTACTTAAACCACTAGACCAACAAGGCGTCTGGTATTAAATCACAGAAAATCAATGCCACGGATTAATTTAGTCTCCGCGTCAGAAATTCCAAAAGAGTGTGGGAATTCATACAACATCTCTACATTTCACCTGATTCCGTACTAAGTAGCTTAAGGTGACACATCGACGTAAGCAGCGCCGCCAGTAGATTTGTATTTAATGTGGCGACTGAGACATTTAAAATAAAAAGTACAATGGTAAATTCATAAAGGAAAGTATTAATATTTTTTGTCATTTACTTGTGTAATATTATCTTCTCTATAAGTAACCTAATTCTTATTATAGCCTAAAGTGGCCACTTTTAGCAATTACAAAAATTATGGTTACTTGTAGGAAGAAATTATGAGATAATTTTGTCTCATAAAAATCTTATAAATATCCTTTATGGCTTCACTGTTGTACTTTTAAAAAAAATGTCTCATAAATGATACAATTAATAGATATCTGTTGGCGGTGCTAGTTTCGTCGACACGTTATCTCGGATATCAGACAACAGAGGAATTACAAATATTACTAATATTACAAACATAATACGTGATGATCACGCAGTAGGTACAAAAACATACCTACATAGACCTGACTGATCCCAAAGTAAATAGCAATTTTGTAATATATATCAAGAAATCAACGAAGGCACCCAGATTCTGAGACTGGGCACGCATGAACGTCAAGTACAGAGTGGGAATTGAATTGAAAACCTTTAGAGCGTACAGAAGAGTTAACCAAGTAAATACTTGTCCTACACACCTTTGCAATAAATTCGCTAAGAACAGCTTGAAACACTTATTAATTAATTCTTATTAAAGTCGTGCCAGCTCCTTTTAACATAGAACGGGATGACATGAGCTTTAAGTACGGTAATAACTTCAGATCGCGATTTATAATAAGGTGGTCAAAGACAAAAAAGAAAGACACAATTGAATAAATTATTTACTAATGCATTCAATTTATTTTTAGAAATGAAACTCAAAGGAAATTGGATAGCAATGATTCTAATTTCTCATTGGCAATTTAGAATATGCTATTTTACAAGGCTTGGGACGGTAAGCTCGGTGCTCAATCTATTCAAATTGGAATTTATTATTGCGAGCAGACATCGGCAAATTGCTTAGTCTGCCTTCTGGAACGAGACTCTTGAAAACACCAGTTTTATCTAAGACCTTTAGCTGCATACTTTTATGAGTATTTTTGAGATTGGTATTAGAGTTAATACTAGATTTAAGATTATGCACGAGCGTGCTCACATCGATATCGCGATGATAAAGTCAGCTGTTTGACGTGTTATTAAAAATAATCAATATACGAGGAGTGTAAAATAAAACTACATATTTGATTAAGGTTATTTTTGAAATACATTTTACTAGTAGATTATATTATGCGTTTCTCGCGGAACTTTCTACCACGTACCTCAGTTCTGTGGAACGGTATAGCTTGCAGGAGTATTTCCCGACGGCTACGACTTAGGGACTTTCAAGAGAAGAGCATACTCTTTTTTAAAAAGGGCGGCAACACATTGACGATCTCTCCGATTTGACATCTCATACATACTTAATCGATCAGGAGTTATATCGAATATTCACATATTTTGTCGAAGGCATTAAACTATTCCGATAATCCTAACTAGGTCGCTAAATAACCCGTTTTTTTTTTTCAAAAAAGAGATAATTTTGGACGGACGGAAATACTCGTGATAATATGTTAATAATACCATCCCTCGGGATCTACCCACGCTTCATATTAAAGTAAGGTAATATCGCACGTAGGCGAAAACCCTGGAAAACGATCCGTCTCTATTTATACATACAATGGTTGGACAAGTAAAATTTGTTGGCATCAAGGATTGCGAGTGTCTTTTATAAATATTTTCTATTTAGGGACAGGTTTCATACTAAACAGCAGTTTTTGGCACCTTGAAAAGGTTACTTATCTCCTGTGGGAAGTCTTTGTTGATACTAGTGATAAGATTTATAAATGATTTTTGGTGGTTGTACTTTGTTTTTGGTTATAAATCAGCGTTGATTTGGTTTAAATGATAGGTCACCACGTGGCAACTATTATACATCCGTAAAGTCCCTAATGCGAAAATTTTGCAATCGGAAACATATTTCGCAACTATTTCACTTTAGAGTAATAGTGTCACTAGCATGTCTCTCTGCATGTGCTTGAAGGGTTTCAATGAATAAGAAGGATTTCTCATTCATTGAAATTTTGGCCTTATTATCAGTTAAAACAAAGGACAAGTGAAAATAATAAAATGTCTACTACATTGAGTACTAGTAAGTACATATTACGAATCCTATATTATCCCAAGCCCGCACGCTCAGACGTGACACTCCGACAGGTTTAATATCATATTGCACATAGACAAACAGCCTGATAGGTCATTGTTATTCATAAGGCTTAGCCTGCGAGCGGTAAGCAAAGCTCTTTGTATCCAAGTACTAATTGTCAATTCCTAGAGACCGACGAGGGACCACGTGTAGGTATGTAACTGTCAGGTTAAACAACCTAGGGAGCAGTGCTCAACTGGTGAGTGACTATTGTCGTTTATTTGCGAAGACGTAAGGGATAAATATTGAGCGTAAAATGAAGCTAACATTATTTTTCTAGTATTCAATCAAAGAATCCAAGAAATCTATTTAGTATTTGCTACAAGCCATATTGAGCTACCTATCTCGGAGTCAGATCAATGTATGTGACGTTGTGAAATATTTATTTATATTATGCTCTGCCCACTAACACTTTATTCCACTAGTCACTCGGGCTATGTCGAATGCAGCCCAATTCTCGAGACGTGATATTTTGTCATCATACGATATATATCACCAAAACATAGTTTTTTTGTATGGTTTTCGGGTGATATCCGCCATGTTTTTTTTATATCGAGAATTGGGGTCCAGTTCGCAAAATATTCGAATGTGAATGTCATTTTGGGAGTTTTGTATGATCAGCACTGCTGATCATACAAAGCTGATTCAGCAGTGAACGGACATTATATGTCTATGTCTGAAATGATGATGATTTCATACAGTTACATATCTTTACGCAACAAAAAACAACGTACAAAGCAAACCAATAATAATAACTGTCCGGAATCCGGATCCTGCGGAAGTAACTTGCTGTCAAGATGATGTAATTTCATTTCCTTGAATAAACATGCACATTATTGCATATGAATATTAATTGTATTATACAATTAACCAATAAGAGTGGATGGTAGATTTTCCGGTAGTCATTATCGGCGAGGACAGTATCTTTGGTTGCGGGGTAAATCATACACTTTATGTAAAACTACTCATTACCGGCCATATTTGCCGTATGAATAGGCAATATTTCCGTAAACAGATGCTATTCTATGACGTCCTTTTCTTAGCGTTTTACGGAAAAATCCTACAACCTCAAGATTCAAGACTTAGTAACTGATACTTTAAGAGTGGATTCGACCAACTTGACAGTTATAAGAGGATAACTATCCGCAGGATAATTTACTTCGTTACTTAATTTTCGTAATAAGTTCAATTGTGTTGTTCCAAAGCCGGTACCTATAGCTATACCTTGTTTCACGAGCGAATGAACGAATGACATTATATACCAGCAAAAAACAATACGTATTGATTTGTGATTCATGATATGACACCGGCATATTTTTGATTAATAGGATTATACACCTGTATATTCCTACTTAACAAAAAAATGTCAAAAGTCAAAAACGCCATTTTGGATTACCTGGGATATTATAGTGCTGTCAAATTTGGTGGTCTAACGATTTACCATTGGATTAGGCGTTGACTGTTGGATAAATAGCTGCATATAACTGCGCTATACCATAGATTTACCATCAGGCGGAGTGAGGTCATCCTGATTGGCCTTTCTATAAAAAAAAATATCGTTGGATAAACATTGGTCGAATCGACCCTTAATATCAAATCTTCGATGATATGACAACTGGATATATTTTCAATTGTATAATAAAGGTTTTGTTTATTGTCTAAAACTCAGAGGTCATGGTTTTAAATCCCATTTTAAGTTTTGAAGTGGGGCAGTTTGACAAAAACTTAGTAGAATCTTGATTCATCTAACTTGAAAGATAAAAGATTCCGTGTTTCGGGAAGTCGCCTGTCCCGTAACTTTGACAGTCGTCGTGATCCAACCACGTCATTTGAAACTCTGACACCGAGGTTTTTCAAGGACCACATTCGCACCTGATGGAAAGCAACGTTGATGTCTAGGATAATACGCGTTACCTCTCACTTTCTCCCTAAATAATAGCGTCGCTATTGTCGGTGGGGAGTAGACTCCATTCCTATCTCAACTCCGCCAGCCAGCACCTTTCCTTGTACATGTGACATTTTTTTTTATTAGAATAGCGAGACATTTGGCCACAATCTCACCTGATGGTAAGCGACACGTGGCAGAGGATTGTTCATGTCTGTCTAGTAACAGCCTATTCAATCTTTTCTTGAATATGTCCAGATCATATCGTTCAGGGAACACATCTTCCGACAGAGAGTTCCATTCCTTAGACGTACGCAACATGAATGTACTTTTGAACCGTTTGGTACGAATTGCCGCGAATTCTACGACATAAGGGGGGTTAACCCTTCTCTGTTCTGTATCCCGATGATGAAAGCAGGCCGGTGGATTTGATCATGAGATACATTTGGTGGGACGTCATTTCTTTTCCGTTAACGTGTATTGTTTTAGGTGTCCCATCATATTTCCTCTCCTGCTATCAATAGTTTCGAGCAAAGAAGCAAAGCAACATTATACCATTCAGCTATAATTTTTGCAGACCGCGCAAATCAATCCTCAATCCAATCACTCACAGCAAAAGGTTAGACACAAAACAAACTTATCCTATTTAACTTTCCCACTTCGACTCACTGACGACCACAGACAGAACAAAGATTTTATTACTTTCGAGTTAGAAATCTAGTAATATATTTGAACATTTGCCATTCGTATAGTTTTCATTATTGAAATACGTTTATCTAAGTACATGTTCTAAACTTTAAGTTTTCATATTAAGGTCCTAAAACCACTGTTTTCGTAAGGTTTTTGCGTCGTGGATTTGAGAATTAATAATATTCAGGGGATGGCGTAATTTAGGTGTGTCAGGTCGAACAGTGGATTGTTTTTTTTTGACGAGTCATGCCAAAATGACAATGTTACCTGAAAAATTCGGAACAATATAATAATAATAATGGTGCAAAACCACTAAATCAGTTATAGTGACATGGCACCTACATAACCCTATCCAATGGTTTTCCTATTTGCGAAACTGGCGTTTGGACAACGTGTAGGCACTCCGGATAGTTTCTAAAACGTGAAACCATGATGTATTTGGTTTGGTTCCCTTGTTAAAGGGTTAAGAAGTCATACCGTATGATCTTGCTATAATATCCTCCAACTGATTACGGCTACGGCGGCCAATCTCAACGATCAGCCACGTACACCGGATATATTATAGTGCTCAAGTGTGTGCGCAAACACAAGTGCACTCTCTATTCCCTTACCCTCATATTCCGATGGGACACTACTGTGACACGACCGGAGAGGGATCGGGCGCAAGACCAACGGCTTAACGTGCTTTCCGAGGGTACAAGACCGCTAATTTCCAGACTCCGTGCTGCCACTAAGATTTTTTTACCGAAAACTTAGGAACAAATTTTTGGCCCGACCCGGGGATCGAACCCGGGACCTCTTGCGCAGCCGTCGTTATAAAGTGCGACCCACTAAGCACTACGTCACCGAGGCAGTCCATTCTTCCCATATGACTCAAACGGCAGCCGCTTCATTGTAATTACCATACTCTCCAAATCATGAAATCATGATCTAAGCGTACCCCGGGTTTCGAAAAAGCGTGAGATCAAAAGGTTAAAGGTTGCCAGGACAAACATTGCAGGATTCGATTGTATATTGATCGAGCAGCCTGTGTCCATCATAGGCCTTCTTCATACAGTGCCACAGATAATTATCTCAGACTTCCTTCATCCAGTCAGTCCTCAGTCTTGTTTAGTCATCCCAAGCGACATTGCGACTCTCTACAACGATACAAACGCATTACTAAGAGATACGATACAATGGGCTATGGGAACAAATTTTTAAGTATGGTTTTAATATTTTTTCCCAATGCCTTTTACTAATTTAAGTAACTAATTTTTGTTAAATATCAGGTAGTTATTTTTGATTAATTTTCAAACATTTTGAATTTGAAGCGTATTTGTGATGTCATAAATACGCTTAGTGTTCCCATATGTAATTTTCCCCAATTTACGGGAAATATATCGTAAGAAAAAATTACATACTTCTAATAAATGCCTTTTGATCGGGGAAATTTTAAATCACTACCTGGTAACATTACGGTAAAACAAAATAAAGACAGCCCACTGTCTTAATTTGGTTTGGCCCTACAAATAAACGTCAAACTTGCGCCATCTGTTACTTGGTCCGGGTGAATAAGTCACTGAGACATTGTTGTCACCACGAACTTATACTAAATGTATTCTTCTGAATACAACACAACTAGCGCCATCTGTTACTTGGTCCGGGTTCATAAGTCACTGAGACATTGTTGTCACCTAAATTTAATCTTCTGAATACAAACTGTCTGAATAGCTAGCGTATCTAGGGTCAATTAAAGGTCAACGCTATTTTATTGAAAATACCCTTGATCCAATGGTTTTAAATTTTAAAAATATTAAAATATTTTATGAAATACAAATGCCTCGAAACAGCTTTCGGATTAGAACCCGTTTAATTTTTTTCTTTAATAATAAAGTTGTAATGTAACATGTCTTTAAACGGCAAGTTTATTTAGAATATTGACACTATGTTATATAATGCTGTAGACCATAGCTCTAGGAATAAGGTATACAACTTTCAGATTAACCACTTGAAAAAACCCTCATTTGATAATTTTGTCTTGACTGACACACAATTGTATGACGATATTTTTATGGCCGCAATAGATTGCATGGAATATTGGTTACAGTTACATGCACATATTTTATTATCCTATTCAAGTGAACCTTGTAGTTGTATTATAGCCTTATTATTCAGAAACGTGCTGTAAACTTGAGAACTAACACGTTATAGAGCAGTTTTCATTCTTTTACGAAAATTTTAAATGTTTTTTTTTTTTTTCAAAAGTCGATACTGCTTTATAACACCGTTTTACCTAACAAATGCCTGCCTTTATTATGGCACTTGTTTTTATCTTAAAGACAATTTAATTTCGTTTCACATTATTAATTTTTTTTCTGTACTATCTTGTAATTTAATTTAAAAACATTCAATTATTTAACAGGGATTAGGCGCCGACTTTAGTGTCTCATTCATGCCAGCCCCTTTTAACATTGCGTGGTGGAACGGGATGACATGAGCTTTAGTACGGTAATAACTTAAATCGTTATTTATAATAAGATGGTAAGGGTTTTTCACTATGAATAGAAAAAAATATATACAACTATTATCTCGATTATAGCACGTAGATTGTATATATCAAATATACAATACAATACAAAATATTTATTATCAAAAATCACATTTCGGTACATTTTCGCTGCTCCCTAACACTAGGCTAGGCCTGTCCTGTGAGGACAGTTAAACGATTTCCTATATTAACATTTTTATCAAATATGTAACATACCTTTGAATGTTTATGATCAAAGTCTAAAGAGTTCAAGGATACACCATGCATTAACTCATCCATTACACACGTTTTAGTACAATAGGTTGTATTGTACGGCAGCTTCCCTGAATTTTATTTTGAAGAAAACTTATCATATCATCTCTCTCTGTCTCTAATGTCGGTCTCTCATGTCTGAGGATCGTGGTGAGCCTCATGGCTGCATCTTTAGCGGATGATCTGCCTCCACCGGTTTCTGTCTAGTACATCTCTTACAATTGCGCAGAATTTGGAGGACCACGAGTCTTAACTGATCGCGCGATCTTCTGCCTTTGCTGTTCCCAATCACAATCAGTTTTTCTAGATTTCCTCCTCGCATTCTGTGACCGATATATGTAAGTTTGCGTTTTTAGCATATCGTGGAGAGTCTAGCCTTAATGTGGATCTGGATCAGGATTAATACATTAGTGTGTTTCTTATCATGTTACTTACGATTTGATACATATACTGCAAGTTTTGTATACTAATACCCGTAATGTATCAGTAAAATATGAATATATTAACGTACTTAATGAAATCGAAATCATGAACAATGAATACAGACAGTAAGTAGGATATTAATTATTTGAATAACGCACTTACTGTTTATTAATATTGAGCGTAATACATAAAATTATAGACTTAAAAACTGTACAAAGGTTCATTCAAAATTAAACCTACGTTATAAAAAATATTTTCAACTAAAGTGAATATTTTCTATACACAAATCAATAGGGATACCTTCAATCCAATTTTGTTTATAGGTTTTCTAAATCCTAAAAAAACATGAATACCTGCCATAGTACAGAGGCATGCCATTTGAGGCAGCAATGAAAAATAACGATGCTAAATATTAATGCGTCAAACCTCCGTACAAACAGCCACACAATTGAATTGATTGTTGAACTCTGATGTCTTACAAAACAAGATTCAACATTGCAGTTTATTATTTGGTTGATGTACTAAATATATGACTGCTTTTGAGAAATTTCCTAATGAAAAAGAATAATTATGATGATTTTATGTTGTATTTTTTTTACAAAGCGACACTTCTAATTTATCTTCGCTGATACTGACGTCGCATTATGCCTCGATACTTCCACTTCAACTAAGGGCCATCTGATCATTAAAATTTTACGCACGAACACTCCCTAGATAAAATACACAGACGTTATTATACGGGGAATGAATTCTTCACTTTTTCAAAGCCAGATCATAAGAGAAAGCGATAAGACCGCCCAAATCGTATTCCATACCTACAAAGGTATGCCTAGTTTTAAGTCTTGTTTTTTGTGCAATTAAGGGTCGAGACTAAATCTATGGTACATTTGTACCGCGGGCGAGCCACGCTTCGGCATGACGGCCTCACAGAAAACCGGCGTGAAGCAGCACTGTGCTGTTTCGCTGCGTGATTGAGGTTACCGGAGGCCCAATTCAGGCGAAAAGGGGGTTTAAGGGTTGGCACTTGTGACTCCACTGGACTCGCGAGTGTCCATGGGCGGCGGCAATCGCTTACCATCAGGTGATCCGTCTGCTCGTCTGCCACCTATCACATAAAAAAGCGCTCTCATTTTATACAAATCTGACGTTATGCCATAGATTTATCCACGAATAAAGATCGGTCGCATTCGCCTCAGTGTATCTATCACATCACATTGAAAACAAACTCCTAGAGCTTATCTCAAGCTTTGATTTTGCTTTAGCTCTTGTATACCGTAGAATAGAAAAGGTTCTAATGAATAGTGACTTTTATAAATTAATTATAGCCAGTTGATAAACGTTTGTAAAAAAAACAGGCTTAAAAAAGGTGGCATATCTATGCCACCTTTTTTAAAGCTTAGTTTTTTTATGATACGATTATAGCTTTCTAGCTATTTCAGAAAATATGCCCAAAGGGCTAATAGTGTTAAGGTATAGAGAGAAACGATGGAGCATTTTACAAGTTAAAGCTCAGGCTAACAAAAAATCTCAGACAAAAAAATACCTAGTTGCAAAATTTGCCAGAAATTGTGGCGACGATTTTAATCAGCCTCCTGTTCTATTACGTTCGAGGTAAAAAGGAAATCTTCTATTGTACGGACGTCCCACGAGAAACACCTACCACGTCTGCCGATGCCCTAGATACGGTCGCAGCTAAATATAGACCCACTAAGTGCCCTATACGTGGAATCTTGAGAAATTCACTGACACAAATCAAATCACCGTTCTAGACGCGTTTACTTGATGTTCCAACATTTCTATGCTCCAAATATAGTAAGAAAACAAACACCCCAATGTTGTTTTCCATTAGATGCATGTACAGTACAGTGTACCTACACATTTACCAATCCACTATTGCCATAACATGAAAAAAAGTCTGTGATCACTCCATGATTTTACCTGTTTAAAATACTTGTTTTCGTAGAGGGATTATTAAAGCAAATCTTGAAAGATATTTTTCATTTTGATTTTTTTCAAAAGCTGAAATAATCAAGATTTCGCTGTCTTTTCCATTAATGTTGTGAATAGTTTGGTTTTAGACTAGGAAAGATTTTCAAATTAATTTAGTTTATTTTATATAATTTACCGATGGAGAGACGAGGTCGAAAGGGATTTGCGTGGACTTCTGGCGGATGACTAGCAGGAGGTGGCGCAGGACCGACCTAGATGGAGACTTATTATCGGAGGCCAATGCTCACTTTGGGTCGATGCGCCAACCTAGTTAGTTTTAGTTATATAATTTACAATTATTTTTCAAGACTGCGAATTGTCAAGTGCAGACAATCAATTCACAAAAAAATAAATAGCACCGTCGAAACATTGTACATTCTAGCATTAGAAATTTAGCTTACTGTAAGTATATTGGTCAACATGTACCATAATCAACATGACTAAATGAATTTTTAACAACAATTCGCTCACTAAAGACAAATGAACTTGTTATGTTAGTCGTAAAGCCAAACTGACCGCACACGAATATCTAACTAATCGTTTCGGTCGACGGTTCATCTCAAATATTCACCGCAAATAATTTTGCACCGTTCGTCATCATAACCCAGACGAGAGAATTTAGTTAAGATGAAAGGTACGGCCCATTAGCGACGTCAATTGATTTAAATCGACTAAACCGGATATCTTTCTAATAATACGGTATTCGACTACTTTTTTTTTAATTTTGCAATCAAAAGACCTCTCAATGATAGAAACATCGTTGAAAGAATCACTTGATTCTCATTTAAACTACCTGAGATATCACAACTGTGATTTTAATGTGATTTTAATCACATTATTTTGGGCAAACCTAAAACGCTCCATACAAATGGCGACTTAGATGTGACGTCACACTTAAGTATTTTGTATGCATTTCATTTGAATTTTGTATGGTAGCTATTACAAATGTTTCATTTATGTCAATGGTTCTATTATAATAATTGGTGCAAATTGTATGGGTTATTCAATGGCATAATTATTTTTTAATAATTTTATACTTTTAAAATGGACTTGCCCATGAATCTTTGAATGACCATAAAACCGGCTAGACGTTATATTTTTAATTGAGAATTTTTGCCTTTGGCATATATTGACCTATATTTTGACAAAATTTTTATATTTTGTAAAATCTTGAACTTAGTCGTATACCCTATTAAGAAGCTCCAGCCTCTCAGAAAGTATTTATTTGATCTTTGACTTCTTGGTCTGCTTTTGTACTCGAAATTTGAATAACCGTCAAAAACGGCCTCTTATGGCGTTAATCCAAATTTTGAGTGCAAAAACAGAAAGTAGTGCACAGTAATTAAATAAATAGTATATTAAATGTTACCTCAGACACTTAAGCTGGAGTACATTCTTTAAAATAGATCCGGTTTAGTATCTAACAATTTGAATTGTACAAACATTTGTGTGCATGAACATGTCTGTTTGTATTGGTCTGGGTGTTTTCTATATATTATACGTATGTATTTACAAAAGAAAAGCATTATATGTATATATTTGTAATCCCACTGTTGATTCTGATATCCTTAACACAGGTGCTTGAGCTATCTATCTCGGAGTCGGATCAATGTATGTGATGTTGTCAAATATATTATATTATTATTATTATATTATTATGAATCGATTGGCGTCGCTAGTAGGCGGTACGCGTCGCCTTAAGTTCGCTCAGCATAAGCAAATAATAATGGCCATGGCAGTTTGATTAATACCCACGGATCCGTCGTACTTGCCTAACCTACATAGTTAGGAAAGGTCGAGTTGGGAAACAAGTTCTAGTCCCAAATTAGACTGAATTCGTAAAGTATAGATAGCAAGTGCTTGCCGAAAAGATCAATGGACTCGCTAAATGTCACCTAAGGGAAATACAGATCCATTAAACTACCATCGACTTTTTAATGGAGAGCATAGCACTTACATTGTAATGTCAAATTCTATATCTACTACCTTAGATATATGTTTTTGCCTATTGCGATTTATGCTCTTGTATGCAAATGGTTTTAAGCTATCCAAGTTCTGTGCGGCTTCTTAATTAGTTTAGGAAAAGAAAACTATTTTCTTTCCTCAATCCAGAATATCCAATGACACGTAATAGACACAGCCACAAGTCTAATTATGGGTATGTTTTTAACATTTGTGCAACTATCCCAAACGTACAAATTGCAGATATTCTTCTCACCGAAGAGCTGGTGGTAAAATACGCAAATAGATTGTATTTTTTGCTCGAGTTCTTACCTATGTCTCTCCGTTCCTTCGCTACCTTAGAATAGCAGAATATAACATCAAAATATTATTAAAAAAGTCTTACACATTAATCCGCCAAAAAGTTTCCACACCAAATTGAAATTTTGTGCATACATTTCCATCACATTCATTATTAATGTAATGGAAAACTAGAAATAAACACAAGCTCGCGATTCCAAATCTGAAGCTCCAAAAGATTAATAGTTCATTTTTGGACAAAGTATTAAAATGTACAATAAGTTGCCACAAAATGTAATTGAGTTACCAACGCATAAATTCAAATCCCACGTGAAAACCTGTTTAATGAGTAAAGGATACTATAAAATTGTAGATTACTTAAATGATAAGGATTCGTGGACATAATGACCTCCGTGCCTGCACACATGTAGTACTTTTATAAATATTTACTGAAATCTCTATTATTATATAATTAATCAATTTTAATAAATTAGGCTTAGCAGCATTTATTATTGTATACAAATTGATTACTATTGATTAATCAAACAATTGACAAGATGCTAACCACCTACTATTGTACACCTCGTCCTGCAGTTTATTAGTATTGAATTAAGTACTCTGTGACCTATGAGGGGAACCTAAGTAGTCATGCTCACTCAAATGTCTCTGAGATGGTGGCGTTATGTGGCGGGTCATTACATTCCTCTAATATGGTTGAGTGAAATGATGGCTGACACATACGTCATACTTGTGAACAGGTGCCACTTTTGGGGACTGGTCCGCTTCGGTTTACTCATATTTAGCTTTTGATTTGCTTCATTCTATTTTGTGTTGCATTAGACTGTATGACTTGGTATGAGGATAATAAACCATTGTAAAAAAGTTGGCGATTAAAAAGAGTAACTGGCGAGTTTCTTGCCGGATCTTCTCGACCAGAAACAACTTTCAGAGTCGGTGGTAGAATCGCATTATGTTTATTTATTTCTTTAGTATATTTTATGTATCAACATATATATGTATTAACATGTAAATGATTACATAAGTACTTATAAATAGTTTTAAATTATTCAAATGTATGACGATTTTAAGTGCTGTGTACAAGCCTATGCAAATAAAGAATTATTTGATTTTGATTTTGATTTTGATAGCAAAAGCAAGTACGTATGTAACCAAATCGATTAAGCTATTTTCAGCTTGTTCATTAGAAGACACAGAGTACCGACATGTGATGTATGTTATAATAACAATGATATATTGTGATATAAAAGAAACAACAGATCGTGTCTGGCGCCAAAAATGTTTTTGAAACTTAATATCGTTGCTATAACAATATATTAATTACTATGGCACCTGTCCGCCTGTCCAACGAACAAAACCCGCCACGTGCACAGATAGATAGATAGATACACTTTATTGCACAAAATATTACAGATCTTAATCTATGGAATTATACTAAAACAATGTAGGCGGTCTTATCGCTATAGCATAATACGTAATGTGCATAGTATGTAGCTAAGTGTGAAAGTTTCAGAAATTGCCGAGTGTAGTTCATCGCTAGGATTTTTAGTAAAGTAAGTAAAGTAAAGTATCGGCTTATAAACTGTCCCACTGCAGGGCAAAGGCCTCCATCATAAAAATCAAGTTATCGCTACTATGATGGGATTAGACTTAATCACCACGCTTGCCAAATGCGGATTGGTGATCACAAACCCGAGCTATGTTCGAAAAATTCGAAACATACTTTTCGCTCGACCCGGGAATCGAACCCAGGACCCCGAGATCACGGCCCGGCACTTAACCCACTAGACCATCAGGGCGTGATGAGGATTTTTAGTGAAATCAACAAAATATCTACCTGTGTTTAACCTGTGACGCTCACAAGTTTAACCCTGGTAGATATTTTTATTGATTTCAATTATATTCGTTCACATTCAACATAATATTATGACTCGTACAAACCAGAACAATCTACTAACAACTCATTAAGGTGACGGGTAGGGCACACTAGCGACGCCAATCGATTTTAATTTGTGCGATGCAAAATGTTGGGTCCAACGCGTACGCGAAAAATGGACCAAACATTTGTACACGGTTATTTAATAAATAGTATTAGTAGTAGTAGTGTCCCCTACCCGTCACCTTAAACAACTTTTGTTTTTAAACTTTGAGGAATTTGCACAAACACTGCCCTATGTAACTGACAGATGAAAAATAGCAAGTCGACTGGTAATATTGTTTGTTTTATTCACATTATCACATTACTAGGCATATGACACACTAGTACATAAATAGGTTTTTGTCCGATAAACAAAATAAAGCTTAACGGGCGTGCCAAGGTACCATAAAAGCGAAACGAGGGTATGTCAGCGGTTTAAACACGGAACCTAAATTGGGTCGAAGTATCCTAACGTCAGTTTATTTCAAGAACACGACACGCTCAGACGTGGTTAGACGTTAACGGACATATGTGTATGTATGAAGCTCCTGATAAGCTAGTAGTACATATTGGAAATGTAATGTGATGTTCTCATAGCTTCATTACTCATTCATTCGTCAGTCTTTGAATGAAGTTGATAAGAGGGCAACGTCTGGAATTAAAATCTCATAACGAAGAAAACTAAAGATAAATGCTAATAGTACCTACTCAACGCCCTGTTGGTCTAGTGGTTTAAGTACCTACCTGGTCGTGATCTCGGGGTCCTGGGTTCGATTCCCGGGTCGAGCGAAAAGTATGTTTCGAATTTTTCGAACATAGCTTGGGTTCATGATCTCCAATCCGCATTTGGCAAGCGTGGTGATTAAGCCTAATCCCATCATAGTAGCAATGACTTAATTTCTATGATGAGGCCTTTGCCCTGCAGTGGGACAGTTTATAGGCTGATACTTTTACCTACTCAACTAAAGTATTTTAAAATGTTATAATACACATAAGCAAAGCTTTTAGTTTCTATTAAGGACCTACATCGACAAAACTAGTGCCGTCAATTTTTTTTATTGATTGTAGCGATTACGAGGTATTTTTTATGAGAAGCATATCAATCATTCTTACACGCTACAAGTAACAATAATCATCATAAGTAGGAAGAAATTATTACATATTAGATCGTGGGAGAGCCACGCTTCGGCATGAATGGCCCGGCTTGACCGGAGTGATACCACGGCCTCACAGAAAACCGGCATGAAGCAGCACTGTGCTGTGTTTCGCTGCGTGAGTAAGGGTACCGGAGGCCCAATTTTTTTTTATGTGATAGGTGACAGAGGAGCAGACAGTAGGTACCCTTGGTGGTAAACGATTGCCGCTGCCGACTGACACTCGCGACACCAGTGGAGTCATAAGTGCGCTGCCAACCTTTAAATCCCCCTTTCCCTGGATTGGGCCTTCGGTTCCGGAAACACAGCACAGAGCTGCTTCACCGGTTTTCTCGGTGAGGCCGTGGTATCACTCCGGTCGAGCCGGCCCATTCATACCGAAGCGTGGCTCTCCCACGGTCAAAAATGGGGGAAAGGGGGTTAAAGGTTGGCAGCGCACTTGTGACCCCACTGGTGTCTATGGGCGGCGGCAATCGCTAACCAACAGGCGATCCGTCTGCTCGTCTGTCACCTATCACATAAAAAAAAATTAGTTTGTATCAAAAATTTGTTGAACTTTCTTTCAAGTACTTCTTTAAGCCCTTCTTTAAAAAGTCTCTCATAATCGCCAAAATCAATATAAATTTATTAGT
Source organism: Marasmia exigua (assembly GCA_019059595.1). Classification (NCBI taxonomy): domain Eukaryota; kingdom Metazoa; phylum Arthropoda; class Insecta; order Lepidoptera; family Crambidae; genus Marasmia; species Marasmia exigua. The sequence goes on from CM032463.1 coordinate 22,551,308, forward strand.
GGCGCTAGTTTCGCCGATGTAGAGACTTAATATATTTATTAAGATATAGATTGTACAACTAGACTAGGCATGATGAATACTCAGCAGACCTGAAAGATCATTGCACCAGACAGTCATCGCATTGCATATCAGAATATCAGGTTTCTTGTCCCATTATCATTATATTTGAACTTGATCTAGAGTTCTAGACCGACCATATAGCATATGTTTCCTGAACTACCTACTTCAGTCTTCATATTTCGCCACGCAGTTGGTGGTAAGCGATGATATATTAGATTTGAACCCGGTGCGGGTTCAGGAAAGCATCATTAGGAAACCTGCACGTATTTTTTTATGCTAGAGGCGGACAAACGAGCAAGCGAGTCACCTGATGGAAAGAAATCATCGCCGCCCATGAACATCCGCGAAATCGGAGAGATCGCTAATGTGTTGCCGGCCTTTTTAAAAAAGAGTACGCTCTTCTCTTGAAGGTCCCTAAGTAGTAGCCGTCCGGAAATACTCCTGCAGCCAAACCGTAGCCACAGAACTGAGGTACGTGGTAGAAAGTTCCGGGAAAAAACGCACAGTATTAGACCGCCATCCATCGAGATGATGAGGATGGAATGACAATCGCTTGCGAGTGGTTCGATGTAAGAATTCGGCTGCAGGGAGTAGATCAAACAGTTCTTCAGAGCACTCCCCATGATAGATGCGGTATAGAATGCTGAGGGAAGCTGTGTCCCGCCGCAATGCTAGAGGATCAAGTCGACTAGAGAGAGTCAAGTCACCGACAATTACTACGTAATAGCCCTACGTTGTACGCGGTCAAACGAAGAAGTTGGTACTGAGTTTCGGATAGTTTCTGAAACGTGTAACTGATCCGGTTGGTCTGGTTCCCCTGTTAAGGTGACGGGTAGGGCACACTTGCGACGCCAATCGATTTTATTTTTTAGCTACAAAACCGGATCTATTTTAAACAATTTCGGGGTTACAAAGAGGTTGTAAACCCCTAAATTGTTTAAAATAGATCCGGTTTAGTAGGTAAAAATTAAAACCGATTGGCGTCGCTAGTGTGCCCTACCCGTCACCTTAAAGGGTTGCGAAGGCCAGACGGCAATCGCTTCATTGTAATTACCGGACTCTCCAAATCAAGAATCATTTTCCAAACGTACCCCGGGCTCCACAGCGACAGCTTTGGACGTAACTGGGAATTACACGCTAATATGAGCAGGATTTCGCAACACAGTATGAGCCGTTTCTTAGTAACAATTTATTAGAACAAATACCTATTTCAACATTTGGACACATATACCTACTCGTACGAAGTTTGGTTCGGTTATCGCCGGAAACTGGTTCCAGGAAAAACAAAGACCGATCTGTGGTCGAGATAAATGGACGGATAAATAAAAGTAATTTCGAGTTCTACACCAAAGTTTGGCTATTTGGTTTGTTTCTTAGAATTGCGAGGGAATTTTATTCTATAAAAAATGGTATTCATCCTCAAATTATCGACCTTTTGAAGACGAAAAGTTTAAAGTTTTTTGAAAGGAATGATGAATTCCTTTTTAAAGGTCAATTAGTATCTAGACGAAAATTCGCGTAATTCGCAAGCTTCTGTTAGGATTGGTAATGAGTTCAAAGAAGAGGAAACCTTACACTAAATTGAACATTCTGTTTGCTTATCAACTGGGAACACATTATCTGGAGCGAACTCTGTATCCACGTTGTCTGACGCAATCTCTGTACTCGCAAATGTGACGGGAAGCTGCCTTTGAACAATTAGTAATGTGTGCAATTGGATTGTTGACTTGGTAGACCAGATGTGAGAAACAAAATTCGCGAAAGTCAAACCTACTGTGATAAGGTATAGAATTCAATTTATTCATACACGTTGGGGAGACTCTGGCGTGTTATTTATTCATAGTATTACAAAGAGGTGGTCTCTTCTACACACTTATACGGTTTTCCTTACTGGCTCAAAATCGTTTATGGAGTGAAAATATAACACTTCAGAAACAAGGGATCTTTGTAAATTATTCTTCTTTTTACATACTTTAATCAGAGATACTATTTACCCGTAGTCGAACTAATTTGACTGGATATTTTGTGAACTGAGATAATATAAATTTCTATTAGAGGCTACAAGCAGCCGTTATAATTTCAAAATTAATATAACCAAGGCAACAAGAAATATATGAATGAAAGTAATAGGTAAGTACCTGTTGAAAGAAAGGAATTATAATCCCATAGCAGATATGATGAGGCACGCGTAGGCAGTTACTTCCGAAGATAAATTGCTTTTCAAAGTCGTCATGGTAACAGGTTCTGCGAATCTCAAATTATGTTTTCGTTTGACTTCCAAAGTTCCTAAAACAGTCCCCTTATCACAAACGAAACGTATATTTAATTTCGAAGACAAATCTCATTACTTGGATCGAGGGTGGGACCACACAGGCAGAACCGGGGCGACCCTTATTTCCGTCAGGTCAATGCCTGGGGCGTGAAGCATTTCTGAACCATTTCCTCGCAGAGCCAATTGGAGTCTACGGATGAATCTATCAAAAACCCTGCTTTCTTCGGCAGTCGGGTAAAATAGGATATCGGCTACTTTCAAAGGGGTCACAAGTTATAAAAAGATGAATATGTTAGTGCAAACTCATAGTAGATTATGACGAGATTTTGTAAGCAATAAGAAAAATTATTGAAAATCGTGTAGCAATGAGGAAAGGTAATCATGGCATAGAAAATAGAAAGCAACGAGAGAAATTGGAACTATTTTCTGGATCCGACTTTACATTAAACTAAACCAACAGTATGCTATTTGTGCAATCTAAACCCGAAACAATAAAACTGTTATCTGAAAAAGCAAATCGAGTTAGGCGAGCTTTAAAATAAAATTTTATTGGGCGTCTGCGCTAAACCGTATCCCCTCCATAACATTATCAGAGGTATGGGCAAAACCCTGCAAAGGCGTATCGTCTACGGGGTAGCTAGCTTTGTCGCAGGCACGGGCATTGGAACCGCGCCAATCACACTCAACATTACCAGATACGATTCATTCATCTCCCACTGTGTGGAACCAGGGAGGTCCTATATCCGGAAACGGTGTTGGCAGAAGAGCAATTGTGGGGGAATTAGTCATGCAAACCAAGAAATGTAGCGTAGAAGCGACAAACGAGAAGGCAGGTCACCTGATGGTAAATAATCAGCGCCGCCCATGAACATCTGCGAGATCAGAGGTCGCCGAAACGTTAGCGGGCTTTTAGAAAGGATTAATCTGCTCTTTTAAAGATCCCCAATTCGTCATAGCCGTCGGGAAGTACTGCTTCAGACAAACCTTAATATAGTAAAAGTTTGTCTATGTTAATCGAATAGATGCAATACTGAGTTGGACAGAGAAAGAGAGAGCGAATAGTTTCATTCTGATTAGTGGCATACTATATACATTGCATCCCTAGTTGATAAGTTGCCAATGAATGAAAAATACATGATAATTTAAGTATCTCCTGATCATAGCAAGATTGTAATATTAGCATCTCAGTTGCAATTTACAAACTTAATTTTTTTTAGATTAATTTGTTGGTTACATTTAAGATATAAATCGGAAAATAACCTGTACATATGTAATCAAGAGACAACAAAATGTAAACACACTAAATAGAAATTTGGAGATAGGTATTTCTCATGACTACTTGATAAACATGATTCCATAGAAAATTTCAATAAAAAGATACATTTATAGCACAATACATATCTGATTTTTTTTTGATATTACAGTGATAAGAGGTAACTTTACTCCTATTACTAGTGCCTGTTGGTTTAAATTGGTCCAGGTTGTAATGTTTAAGACTATCTAGACTATATATGGATACGTTTGCTTTAAGAAGAAATTTCGAATTTCGCTTTAAAAGGCAAATACTTAGGAGATGATTTTTCCGTACCATTTTGTGTCCATAACATTAAAATCTAGCTTAATTAGGGACAATTGCTTGGTCGTAATTAAATTTAACATAGTGGCTCGTTAACTCAAGGCGAAACTATCGCAAAGAAATGTACATAAATGTATAAACTGCGGACATCGAAACGTCTGCAGAGCGCATTCCGGTGGATACGACGTGGTACCAATACAGACTGCAAATGTACTGGCAAATTACTGTAAGATCGATATTCAATACGAAGCTAAGCTGCTATCAAACGCTGGAAAACATTAAGGTAGATGACGATCGACGAACCAACGATGTCGAATAATTCCCCAATATCCATAAAAAATGACACAAACAGATCATCCGGATTTTATGAGTCATGAAATGTTTTTACAAATTAAAATATAGTTAACCAATACACTCTGTATAGTATGTGTTACCTTTTAAATTTATTTGATATTTTATCATTATCAAAATTTGTAAAAAAAAAGCAAGGAAAATATCATTACAACCAACCTTTAAATTATCTTCTAATGTTTTGGTGTCAAATGTTGAGAACCAATTTGGTTCTAGTTTCAATATTTTTTATCTTCTAAAAATATTAAACCATTTATATTTTACCTAATATGATATCCTAACACTGAATACGATATTCAATCTTCGTGTATAATCGGCCTATTCAGCGCCCCAAAAGGCGAATCGAAAGTCCAGAAACCCGACCCTTTACAACGTAATCTCTGAGATATTGTTTTGAGCTACAAAAATTGTTCGTTTCACCTATTCACACGAACCCCTCTTACAATAATATTTATGTAGTGTACCAACCAATAGCTAGTGAATAGGTTGTTTATCTATAAACAGCCTCAAACATTGTTTTATAAAGGTAACGTTTCACGCTTGGCAAACAGCATGCAACAAGAAAGTGTGGATGGGTGTTTGCTGTTTGGCAAATGCCTATCCGGAGTAATAGTAATTGTTTGCCACGCATGAGGATGCCTGTTTCTGTTGGGTGTCTAACTTGGTTGCTGTTTGTGGCAAACAACAAGCGTGAAGAGGAACCTTTAAGTGGACAGCTTTCTTCGTCTCGTACAAACAATAAGTCCGATGAGCGTTAAACTTTGATCTTGATTGTAACGTACCTACAACGTTGTGGTACGGCATGACGAGGTGCAGGGCACAATCGTATGAAAAAAATCTAGAATGGTATCTTGTTCTTAACGCACTGCCAAGGAATCTTGACGTTTTATGTCCTATCCCCGCATGATGTATACCACAGGCTTGCGCGCTAAGATCAAAAGACCAAAAGTTTTACATTGAAAATGGAATAGTGAATTGGTAATTGATTTCGATAAGGAATTTATCGCACTTTTTTTCTTATTCACCTACTATACTAAACACTAAAAGTAAGTAGGCTAATGTTAACACCCAATAAACTATCGACAAAATAGTGCCCCTAAACGTTCAGTGTCATCTTCATCGTCCTAGTGCCACAAACCTGTCCCAGTAAGTAACACGATTTCTCAGTAGGTCGGTAAGAAAAAAAATAGCAGACCGCGATGACCGCAACTTGTTCTCTAACGGTACTCGGACTGGCTCAAACTATTACGAAGAATTGATTCTGTGCGATTGAGTTGACACTTAAATAAGGAAACCTTTCATCGAAGAACACACAAAATTTCTCTTTCTTTTGTTTTATATAAAGAACATTCGAGTATGTTTGTACTTCGTCGTCGCCTTTATAAAAATAATCATAATATGGCAGTTTATTTTCCTTATTCCTACGAAATGCTTTTGCGTGCCAGTATTATTAGGATTTTGGAGTAGTATTAGGTATCGGTTACGTGCACACATGATTTACTGAGAGTCATGCATACTATAATAAACCATATCAATGAATAATCCAAACCGATTACGGTCACATTAACTAGTCTCCCCTTTTGAAATCAACTCGCCCTGTATACTCATGGTCCTGTCATCAATCATAACAATTTGGGTACACAAGCAAAACACATCTCATATACAATGTCGGTACAATTAACCTAGATAAAAGATTTCGGCAAACTGGAGTTCTAAAATACACAGAAGCCGAATCGCAGATGTTCTGTCTGCGTTTTAAAATGCACCGACAGCGCTTTTAATATACACAGACCAAATAAAAACCTGTTGGACATCATACCATTGTCTAGTCTTGATTATGACTGAGAGAGTCAGACCGACATTAAAGTATGTTTTTTTTTTAAATCATGTTTAAAAATAAGGTGAGCGGTTACAAAAAGGGCGATAACTCTAAGTGACGACAAAATCGATGTTATAAATGAATTACTCAGCCGAATGGAACGAATTTAAAAATATTTGTTAGCAAAAACCGAAATCATATTTTCTTTAAAAAAAGACAATTTTATAATAACATTATACAAAAGCCGTTTTCCACAATTGTTAGTAATTGTTCGGTGAAATGTAATAATAATCTATTCAGTGAGCAAGTTGTCATATTGATTGAGATGGACGTCCTCGTGATGACACCCACAATTGATCGCAAGTTTTACATCTTTTTTACCCTTTGTTTTTCATTAAATTAAGTAAAAATACCTAAATGAGATTTTTGCATAACGATGATATAGTAAACCTGGATAGAGAATAAGCATATCATTTTAATGTAAGGATCAACGGAGCATTACAGTTATCAATAAATAGGAAACATATAAGAAATTAACTGATCGGATGGCGCAATTGGTAGTGACCCTGCCTCTTACGCCAAAGGTCGTGGGTTCGATCCCCACCCTGGACAAACATTCGTGCGATGAACACTTGTGTTTGTTCGATGTCTGGGTGTAATATATGTATTTAAGTATATATTTGTGTTCCTCTGTTGTCTGATATCTTAAGCTACTTAGTACGGAATCAGGTCAACGTATGAGATGTTGTGAGAATTATTATTATTAACTGTGTGTGTATGGCTTGATGATTAATCGCACGCTTTACCAACAAGTATGAATTATCCGTGAATCCCAGTACAAATACGCACATGTGTAAATATTATTTCGACTTGCGCTATTTGTTAATAAAATCAACTTTGACATGATCAATGCCATCACTTGTACTTTGAGAACGACCGTTTGCAATTAACGTTTGTTTTCAAAGTAGTATATAATCTACATTTTACTTTAACTTTAATTTATAATTGTATATTCCGAGGTTCAAAAAGCTCATTCCCTGAGTTGCTTCGGTCCACCACTATTTATGTGGTCATTCTCGAGTTCATCATTTTTGGCGTTTATGTAGCTAATAATTTTAGTAGTTCATAATTTTAGTGGAACATAAAAATCGATTGACTAGATCACTACGCGATATATGCACAACCCTAGTAACGTCACTTACTCGAGCTCTCAGATTTTTACCATTAGATTTGCGCGTATCGTTTTTGTTAATTCATTACTTCGTGTAAAACTGCAATCCTATTAAAATCCGTTTCATTGTTAATAATATACGAGCACATCATCTATTTCAGTTAATATAATTTGTTTTCAAATTCAGGATGTTCATCATAACACTTGTAAGCAATAAACGCAGAATGTGCTGACGGCGTGAGACATGTCAACCGCAGCTTCGCAATATCTGCTCTGATTGCGTCGGAAACTAGTGATGTCACTCACTCGTATAACCTCACTAACTCAAGTTACTTATTTCGAAATAGGTAGTTGTTCCTTGGTCGAGTTAGAATACTCCCGTAACCTGCCGCGACCTATTTGATCCCGGGAAAATTATTCAGGTCTGGGTATGCTGGGCCCCCTGCTGTCGCCAGCTAGAACTCATACATATCATGGCCAAGTTTAAGACTAGCTAGATCTAATTTATGTGGCGCATTGATTTATTTAACCAATCAACTGACTCACTGTTTGCAGGATGCTCCTGATCTGCAGGAGCATTTTAGGCGTAGTTGCAGGTGCTTTTCACATTTACGATACAAGATCACCATTGATGTTCATTTTTTTAATTAAATCAGTTTTCAAAATTCTACGAAATACAGAACAATTTAGCAACACTATTTTTTCCACTAGAAGCAAGGGCACTAGAAATATTATCTGAATTTATACTCGATTTGATGCGAGTCATATTTATCCCGGGCACATCTCTACGGAAATGCGACATGTGGTTACCATCTATGGCAAGAGCAGCACACATCGGGAAGAATCCCTTTGGACATTGACTTTGTCTTTATGCAGAAGATACAAAATACGTATGTTATAAATAAATATGTCTACTTGGAAACTAATTGTACTAAGAAAAACAAATGTTTGTGTGATCTAAATCTGGCCGCATTGTACTTAGTGTATTTAGACGACTTTCTGTTGTTGATTGGCCTAAGAATATCTGAATTCAGAAATAAATATTTTAAGTTCAACAGCATATCATATCGTAATAGAAGGTCATCATACTTTATCGATGCGGTATTTTCGTCTTACCTACAACTTCCCGAAGTTGGCGGCGCTAAGTCTAGCCAGAATAAGAGGCGCATTACTCTTCAAGCACGGTAAGACAATAACATTAATATTTTAAAACCTTTTAACTTCCTTTTGCTTATTTACTTGCTTTATTGAACTTATATCATACAAGTTTTGAGTATTAGAATAGTTGTTTACGAGATTTCTACAATTGCCACTCCGTGACCGTGGCGCTTGCAACAGCACCGAAATATCGTAAACTCAAAAATAAGGTCCTTTATATTATTTTATCCAAGCATAACATATTTCGACATATGATGATGATGATGATGATATAATATTGACAACAGTTCACTTTTCTTTCCCTTTTCAATATTGCATCACCTACCCCTCCTCTACTATCAAATGTCTTTTGTATGAAGGTTGTCTGGTAGAAATTGTACATTAAGTTTCTGTAATGCCTAGTTTTTTTAAGTTATGTTTTTTTTTGTGCAATAAAGTAATCTATCTATCTATGTATAAGGTAAAATGGTAGAAATCTCGTAAACAACTATTCTAATGTTAGTGAACGTGAAAATTTAAAACGATATAACGTTTCAAGTATGTAAAGTACTTATCATGTTTTTTTTTAATTACCTACTCTAATAATATTTCCAATTAAAAAAGCAAGATGCAATTAGACACTGTTGTGTGTATTATATTTTGCATCTTGATTGTGTGTTTCTTAGACAACTTAGCGGTAATAGTGATTAAATACATTTCAGAACGCCTCGCTACGCTCTTAGAGACTTGGAAATTAATGATAGCAATTTATCACATGTTATTGAACGATACTTTAAAACTGTAATTAGAGATGATTCTAGATTAAAACATTCATCTGAAATAAAAGATTTCCGAAATACGTTACCGTGGTTGGTTCTCCAGTCAACCGTCGATAATCAATACGCCAAAGACTGCAAAACATGCCGGATTAAATGGGAAGACCCTCCGAATTACGGAGTCCCTTCGACAAAATCGGACATGGTTTACGGTGCATAAGCACTAATGCTGTCTGCAGCCAACTGTCCTTTATGGTTTCTGCGCCCTTTGAGATGACGTACCGATTGCTTGAACAGATTTATTGTTATTGGGATGCTTGGGGGAATAACATGAAAGTGGGGAAAGTAAGCAATGTGTAGAACCGGTATCTACTGAAATGGAAATATACCAAGAAGGCCTCCTCTTCTACTTAGCTTTCATCGACTTTAATTTTAACAGTAGTTATGAACATTATTTTTTTTTTTTTAACATTTTTTTGTCTCATAATGGTTGTTAAAACCTTTTGGTGTTCATACTGGACTCTCGGACCTAGGGCAAGTGAGCCGCAGCTTCTGTTATTGGGTTCATATGATTTGCATCGTCCTGCAGGAACATACGAACAATACGACACGTGTTCAGGGATTATTATTATTATTGTTGTTACTAGAGAAACGTTTCAGTCTGTACAAAGTTATTTTCTTTTTTTTATGTGATATGTGGCAGACGAGCAGATAAGTTTTGCAAAACCTGGTGGCTTAATTTGAAGCCGTCTTTTAACGAACGAGAATATACCTGTCGCATCCAAACGAAGGAGACACACAGTCACGTGTGAAAGAGAGCGAAACTCCGATTATGTCGTAATCTCTGCTTTAAATAAGACCCTCTGGCTTGGTTATCGATTTTGAGATACTAATTTTAATCATATCCAGTTGTATTAAAGATGAAAGGCCAAAATTCAATCAACTTTTCTGGAATGAAAGGATAATGGTCCTCATCATCTTATATTTTACTTGAAGATACCCTTAAAGTATACTCCAGATACGCGTAAGAACTTGAAATATTCAGGGTACTCCCTGTGCTTTAATAACTAACTAACTGAACGCTTTATGAAAGTGCTTCAAGGAAGCATATTACAGGTTGATACGATGAAAGCGGATTTAATAAATTTTAAAGATTTCTCCACTTTATGGGTAACAAGAACTTGTTTATGTTTGTAATGAAAGTGGAAATCAAATAACACTTAGGCATGTTTGAATTAGCACTCATTGGTGTTTTTTGTTAGTATATTAATAGATGATAAGAAACACCATAAACTCAAGGATCTTTTGAAAAGATTTTACTATTGTGATAAGGATTATCTTGATGATATAAATAATGTCGATAAGGATATAATCAAACTTGCTTTAGATAAAGTAAAATCAATGAATCATTTGAAAGAGGTAATCGTTTTTATTTAGTTTATTAAACCTAATCATTCTTTCACAGCAAAAACGTAGCTGGTACCTTATATTAGAGCTCACGAACAGAACATCTAAATGTTTCTTCGCAAAATGCCTCTAATTACACTGAGTAAATTAAAAATAGTACTTCATTCCCTCAAAGAGCCGCAGTAAGACGGAAGCAATGTAACTTCCCCAACAACCGCACTGATAGCGCTCACGGAACCAACGTTTACGTAACGGCAGTCTGCAAACTTACAAACATTCTGCATAGCAGCAAATGGTCAAACTCTTTTTTGCAAACAAATTATTTAGCTTCGTAAGAAAGCAATTCTGTCATAGAGGCGTTTTTGTTTGTCGATAAAATTTAAGAACAAAGGATATTTTTTCTGGAAAAATGCTTGCTATTAGAATAGAACACATTTATTCATCTTTGAAATCTCTTCACATCAGCGATAATTTACCCATATAGGTAAAAGGGTTTTTTTGAATATACATAAAAATAATAGCGTGAGTCTTTGCTGAGATGAAAGAGACTGTTAAACTAATTTTAAACTTAATTTGATGTTAACAGGCGGATCAAAGGGAATCTTTATTCGAATGATGCATGTGTGTCAAAAAGAAAAGTTTTTGATTTTATTTTCTTAGAGGTATAATGATTAGAAAGCTACTAATGAAGTTCCGGCAGCGTACCTTCAAATAGGCACTCTGCTGGCAGCGTACTGCATGCGTCCCGGTACTGGTACCGGGAATTCCCGGTAACACTATTGATAAAGATTTTCCCGAAGCAAATCCTATTAAGGCACTTGATCCTTTAATACCTTTGCACTCCAGTACCTATTTGTGAGACTCTAAGACATTCTACGAGCTAAGTGCAAAAACTACGTAATGGTCGGACTCCCACTTGTACCTTTAACGTGTAATGTGAAGCCCAGATGTAATACGGACGCCCGCTGTTACGTAATCAGATTAAAGGAATTTGTGTCACAATGTTTATACATAGATGTTCATAATAAAGTTTACAAACGATCGCTCATGGATGATGATGCTGACAAAGGTCGAGATATTTGAAGAGGTCACAAAAAGAAAAGTTTGCAGAATATCCTATCGCCATATGTAACTTCATAATGTTAAACATATTGCAAGCGTGCATATAAAATATCATTGGAATACATATTCATACATATAGTTCACCGAGAGTTGTGTAAAAATATCGTCAGCATATTCCGTCATCCTTATCTTTACTGTCAGTTTTGAATCAAATTTTATCAACATGACGATAATTTTAACGAACAAGATAAAAGCTTTTCAACCAACAAAATATCTGCTCGTAATGAAATCCTTAGAAAAAAACATCCCCTACATGGCCTAATTTAGTTCCGACAGATGCAATTACAAGTCAGTTTAATGCAACTACTAGAAATATTAGAATGACAATGTGAAAATATTGTCATAGCCAGGTCACAGCACTTTTAAATTGTTATATTTATAGAAACATCGATATGTAGGACACTAAATAATTCAAGACCACTAAAAATGTATCGCATGTGAATAAGCCTCACCTCGTCATCCAAGTTCAAGGTCAGTTAGAACGATCTTTGTATTTTACGTTTATTATTATTATAGTATACAAAATAATTTTAGCACATTAGTTAGTTGTTAGTAATTTTAAATGAGTAGTGTTTATTTTAATTATCACGATATTCGCACGCTATGCTTCCGTCCATTATATAATATTATATTTTATCAGGACAACCAACATTATTAATATTGCTATTGCTCTGCAATTTTTGCATTTTAAATAAGTATATCTACAATGTAGAACAAATTTGAGAAGAATAAAGAATTTTAAGAATGTTGAATTGTTTTTCTTCATGAGATATCTGAAGTTAGTAATTAATAAGAAAATCTCATTTTCTCTAATTGAGATCAATGATTAAATGAAAATCAAACCATTCCAACTTTTGTAAAGATTTCTTTCAAGTATTTAACCAACATAGAGTTTTACTAAAATGCGGTCAAAGTATGTTGGGTTTTTCTTCAACAATAGGAGAAGCGACATCTTCAGTAAACTGCGTTGGCCTATGGTCCACCACATAAGCAAGACGAAATACCGTCATAGTTTTTAGTACAATTCTCGTGTGCTCAGATTTACGAGTTAATGTAATTTTTATGACCGCACCAATACTCGGTTAACGACTCTGGTTTACCCATGTAAGCAAATAAACGGTAAATGTTACAGGAGATCTAATTTGAACCCTTTAACTATTATTTAAAGCGCAAGTCTCTCTTAAAAACGACTACCTACTTGTGTAGGTGTATAAAAAGAAATACATAAGTTATACCTACCTCTCACTTACATTCATAATTTATTTACAAAACAATGTTCAAATTCTGAAATATATATTTAATTTCGAGTGTTAAGGCGCCAATTTATTAAATATAATTAGGCCCATAGTTAATTAAAGTAAAAGCTAAAATAATGACCGGATTTTCGTGGCTAATAATAATTTAAAAATTCCAGAAAATCAATACGTTATGCTCTGATAAGATACAACTTGTAACAGCTGCATACATATTACTCCCACAGTTAGGTACGTCATACATACATGATTATTTGGATTATAAATAAAAATGAACGAGGAATAAAGTTTATAGCATAGTATGACAGATGTTTACCGCATTTGATAGGCATTGGAAGTTTAGACAGGCGTGAGGCGGCCAGAGCTGTCATTTTAAAAACACAGCGTTTCTCAATTTCGTTTTATTCTAACCCTTACAACCCTAATTTTAGGTTAAAAAATATATATACAAGTAGGAGATGGGCAATCAATAAACAAGTAAGTATTATGTTTTATTGTTACGCTTATAAGCACAGTACTTCGATTTCGATACTTCAACTTAAAACTTTAAAGCTTATTAGCTTCAAAGTACTTCCAAATCCCTTCATAACTGCTATTGATTAACAAAACAAGTAAGGTAGCAACTGAACAACTGAAACTTGTTCGCATTGCTTTAAAATTCTAATGAGCAAGCCGAAACGCTATTAACAAAATTCTTTATCTTAACGTTAAGTAGACATTACTAATAATATTTTCGTAGCTGCAAAACGTAAAATGTCTGTACGTGCCAAAACGTGGGATTACTTGTTACATAATTAGCATTTGCATTGCTTATCAAGTCTGTTCTTGTGTAATTCTGCATATTAAAATTTTATATGAAGAGTTGTTAATGCACGATTGGCTACTTCTATTGAACGAATAACGATGAATTTAAAAGGCAATAATAAAACTTATAATTGGTAGGCACTGAATCTTTACCCAAATTTAGTTTTGTGTGCTATGAAAATTAAAGTAAAAACTAAATTGAGATGTCAAAATTATTATTCACATACGCTTATCATCAAGTCAATGAACAGAGAGCGAATGCACAAAATTAGGAAACGAAATAAGAAGAAAAGGATAACATTTTCAAACAGAAGATAAATGTATAAATTTGGAACCAAAATCATTATGTCTAACAGGCGATGGTAAATAACCATCGCCTGTTAGACAGTGTCTCACCAAATCCCACAAATGGGATTAAGACTAAAAAGATAAATGATGGGGCCGGCATATTTTTAGCACTATTCCGTATTAACGGATTATGTGTAACACTCGGTCCTATTACATCTCCATGGGGTGAACAAACTTTGCAAAAGCGTCCCTTCAGGCGCCCATGATGTAAACAGTTGTCCAAGCGCGAAACGTACAGGGTTGATACTTAGCACTTTATGATACTCATAAAAACCTCATCTTCAATTAACATATGATAAAAGCGGAATGATTTTTTTTATAGAAACCACTGTTAAACTGAGATGCTGGTTTTTACTTAGAAACAAAATTAAAATCACGACAGATCTAATTAGTAAGTAGGTTAAATAGATCTAGAGAAGTTCGGGAAATAATATCCAGCATGAATACGCTAATATGGTTCGATATCAGCACTCGATTACAGTTCAGATCTGCTATATCAAAAGTGTAAATAGCTTTTATGATTGCCAAATTTAATATAGCTCTAAGTGTTATTATAGCAGTGCTTTTGCTAATATCTTGTGGGTAGACGACGTAGTGGAATATTCAAATAGGCTAGCTCTGGCTAGCTAATTAACTTTCGGACAATTTAATATTCCAAAGTGCGGACAAGAGTGAAGATGAAGTAATTTGAAAACAAACCTTTAAAATTGTCCCTGATAGGTTGACAAGCATAGTTATCATGTAGGTGAGTGTAGAATGCGGAAACGAAAAGGTAGAGGAACGTGTATAGATTTACAACTAGTCGTGGACAAGGATCTTGCTCAAGTTACAAATCACATGTGCCCAGCCATTCATTAAGTACTGATAAAACTTTAAACGAGAGTACGACTACTATGTGTTGAAGCCTTTATATTAAAATTTCAACGATCATCATTAAATTAGGTAAACCTGATTCCGGAATCATCATTCTTTCTGACAACCAAGTGATTGAAAGTTTTTTTGAACTCCATATATTCCATCTGGATGTATACCGACTGGCCCGGAGTGGAATGGGCCTACTACCAGAGGCGCCGCCGGAAAGCGGAAAGGTTATGTGGGGCTCACTTTCTAGAATGCTGCTTTGGAGAAGATACTTCCAAGTGGCGTATTCACTACATTACCCTGCGAATCTCATTGGGACTCCTTCCTATGACTTATTATATGGACTAGCATAAAATCTATGGAATGTACTGAGCCTTCAGGAAGCTGGAGCCCCCTACGCAAAGTTTTGTAATGAACTCACGACCTCGGTACACCGGGATTAGACTTACAAATTGAGATCATTACTTTCTATGTAAAGTTAGAATCGGAGACGATTATAAGGAAAGTGAACCTAGAAAATAATGCTGTGGTTCGGCAAGTACAGCCTTATTAGATGTTATCGAGCTGCCTAGTCGAGGCCTAACAACTTTGTTAACAAGGTTAGTCATTTGGCGAAACTGAAGTATACTCTCGGCAGACTTGTTACATTAACGTCTTTAGGGTATTTTTAGCTGAGCACAGACATTAACAATAGTAATAGGTCTGAAAGGCTTACTGGCTAATCTTGAGTGATTTTTTGACCGTCTCACCAAATGCGACGCAATGGTCCAGTTGAGTTATATTTAAAACAATGCTAAAATGAATTTAGTTGATAAGACACACCTGCATATACAAAAATACACTCCCATCAAAATTCCAACATCTCAATTCATAACGTCTAAACGCTAGGAACCAATCTCTGACATATGGGAGACAATCGAGACACTTCCACAAGTATCGAGGGAAATCGACATGACACCCAATAAATACCAATTAGCTGGCAACCTTGTCCAGAGACAGACGCACGCTCCAACGGTCAGTTTGTGCCGTTGACATGTCGGCCACGTCACACGACACTTCGCCACTTCATTAACTCTACGTGACCTGATGTAAAGTGTCCAGGGGCGCTGTGATTGAGGTATTCATCGAAATAACAACTTTCCAACAAAACTATTCCTTAACGCAAACGAGTTTCAAAATATCTGCATTGCTAAATTGAAAGTACCAGGAATGCACAAATGAAATGGAGCCAAGTACTCATGCGATATTACTTATCCTCACAGATAGTTAATGTCAACTCACTTAAATCAGCTTTCCTAGTAGTTAGTGCAAGCAACTTAGCAACAGCAACATGGCGACTTTCGTACGCCTAAAATTATTTTATATTTTTCTGCTATACGGGCCAAAGACGAATCCAACATTTTAAGATATAAACGATGTACGCCTGACTATAATTTCGGTTTATTCGTTCGATTTGTTTTTCGATAGAAATATTAAGATATATGTAGTTCGACGATATCAAGTGCTTAATTGCTTTTCTCCATTAGCGGATACGCTTTGAGAAAGTTTTGATTCAATTCATAGTTAGTACGCTTGGCGATACCTCTGATTGTCCCGCTTTGTCTCACAAATGGGAATCTAATCGACGCCCGGTCCTATTAAAGATGGTCCGATAGTCGACGATTGTTGTTGGGAATGAACCGTTAATTGGCGACTAATTGGGAATCGGCAAGGGCATCAGTAATTTGCAGGGTTGCCAATGTACGCTCAAATATTGGCTTATACCCAAAACCACCACCTCCTGCTGTTGCCAGTGTCAATATTCTTCGAAACTTTCACATTCTATTTTAAATGTTATTATTACATAATTACACCATTTGTACACCCAAACCACCGGTTACTGAAAGCCTAAACATTAGAAGGAAGCCTTAGATTAGAAGGTTATTATCGTACAACTTAACCATTCTTGTTTGTGCCATTATTCCATATAGGTATCCTTGTAATCTTATTTTGTAACTGTTTTGCCAATAATAAGAGAATTACCGTCCAGGGACCAGAGTCGGCTCATTTGGTACACGTATAACTTTTTGTTTTTTATGAACTAAAGGACGATGAGGTCTAGGATGTAGCGCATCGGCCAAGAAGAAAGTTATTTTAGTTTAATCTTAAGTTCTCCACTTTTCAAACATCAAAGGAGACCTTCATTCTAGTATGTGAATACGTAATGAAGTACACTTGAATAATGATATTACACAATTGTCTAGTTCTAAAACACGACTGACTGTTATTTCTTTGTACTATGATTACCAGCTAGGACGCATTATGGAAATCTCTAGAAAAGTTGCAACACCTTAAATACAGGCAGGTTTCTTGCGGCACAGACGAATGTTGTAACATTATTCAAAAGCTATTACTGAAGTAAGGTAAAACATTAAAAATATGAAAATATACGTCAGCGCACGGCTTGACAAGTAAGGGACGATAAGTCACCAACCATATAGTTGAAGAACTAACATGAAGCGTTAGGAAACACATGAACTATATCGCAATAGATGACCTTATACCTAGGTAGAAGTATCAAAGGAAAGATTAATGATGATGACGGAAGTCAAACATCGTTACATGAAGATGTACAGCCCGATGCTATGATCTAGTAAATGAAAACATTAAAGTACCCAAAAGAAACACGAAAATTTTTGACTTGGGCTAGTACTTGACTTTGTACATGGCGACATGTACGCACGCACTGCATTAAAATTATTTACACGTAAACAACCTTATCCTGAAGCTAATACGCAAATTACCAAGTAACAAAGACATCAAACGTTTTCATCAATTCTCTGAACCACTCAACTTAAACGAAATTTTGCGAAGACATTAACTAATGAAATGTTCAGGTGTAATGCTCAACAACAGTTAGCTAAGGCAGACATGAATACAAATGTTTTCACGTCTCGGCCAGGCAGGACAAAACCCCACCGATGGTATCCGGGACAAGGGAGAGGACAGTAGGACAACTATTCGCTGTAGTCATACATTATCTTTGAGAACAGCAAATACACCGTTATTTGTTTATCGTTCACATCCCGAAAACTACATAGCAGGTATCGTGAATGAAATCCATTTAGCATGTTAGATCAACAAAATAGGTGAAAAAAAAAATCAGCTGTTACAAAATAGCGGCAATAATGTATGGAACAGCAGATTTTTTTATTTCGCTTATTTTGTTGATCTAACATGCTAAATGGACTTCATTCGCGATACCTATTATGAGGTTTTCGTGATGTAAACGATAAAAAAATAACGGTGTATATCAAAAACTTGCACAAACAAGCTATGAAGAGACAAGTGAGTTTTAAGAACATCTAAAAATAAATAATTATTAATACCAGCAACATAGGCAACAGGGTGTAACAATTACATCGATCCGAAACTGTAATCAAGATAATTAGCATTCTTTATTAAAATATATTCAGCGAAAGCTTATGATGACTCTCATCACTTAGCCGGTAGCCGGTAAATGCAGGTAAGCCAAATAGTTTTTCGGTGGTTGAGGACTTTGAGGATGTGCGTTATCCACCTTAGCAATAAAATACATTTTATCAGACTATGAAAGAAATTAAAAATATTGATACAACATTATATTGACTATCACAACATTCCCATTAAAACAGAGAACAGGTTTACAGTATTACAACACAATAGGCATACATAACACAAGACAGAATACAGAGAATAGCAATACGTACGTAATATAATAAGTGTGTGGTCAATCAGGTCCCAACCTCAGAATTTGCTGCTAAGGCATGTATGACAATTTCTTAACTTTTTAGGTCTTTGATAATTATTTTATGTCTCACAGACACTGAACTGTCACTTCACTGTTAATAGTCTCATCTATAATATACTGTGTATCCGGGAAGGGTTGTCGGTGCGCCTTTTGTTGCCTAAATCCGTCGCTATTGTGTATCCATTCCTCCCGTTGACATTAATAAAGACTTTATAAACTTAGTAAGTTAATTGAGTTACCCAACTAAACGAGAGACGTTTGCCATCTTCAATGAATGCATTTCCCAGTTAAGTAAATTCTGGAGGAACAAGGTTTGGTTTGAGTTCCTTCGGCCTTTTTGAACGATTTCCAAAAATAAGAATCTAATGATAAAGCGATCTGGGTATTATTTTATTTAAAACGATCTGTGTATGATGGGCCGACGCCCCGGTAGGCCGGCCTAGGTATCGCTGGAAAGACGTCGTCGAAAATGATCTGCGAGAACTTGCCGGTGACTGGCGACAAGTAGTGCAGGATCGATCAAAGTGGCGTTCTCTTGTTTCGGAGGCCAAGACTCGTTTCGGGTCACTGAGCCAGAGTAAGTAAGCGTATGAGAAAACATCTTTATGTTTTCGGTGCGGTGTTTGCTCTTCAGCAAACACCGCCCATGGGAGGAATCACGACCCTCATTAATAAAGAAAACGACTAGAGGAGGAGGATAAGAAAACATGCTTGTAGCTAAAATAATAGAGCGTCGCGTGGTGGATACCATCAACCCCATATTTACTTACTTTACCATCGATTGCAAAATTTGTCCTTTCCTAGGCATTTTAAAGGGTCAGAAACAGGTACAATTTAATAATAAAATAGCTTTTTAAATTCCATATGCCTTTATCTCCACAAGCTGATTTAGGTTGGTAATTGCCACTGACCGAATTTCCATACTATTAGACCATGCTATTACAAAACAATTTAATTTTAATTGTAATTATTCGGTGCAGAGTTCAAAGTACCATTGCCATTCAATGACAGACATTAGCACATCGACCCAATACAATCCAGTTGTAAGCGGGTATTAAGGCACGGCGACACCGCTCGAACAACTGTCGTAGGCCGTAAGTTGAATACTAATTGGTTTATCAGATACAACGATACGAACAAACTCAGAGGATCTACTAACACGGAATTCACGACCGAAACCTTATCCTCGCCCGTCCTTTTCACATGCGTTTTGCGTCACTTTTGTTTGGATGCGACAGGTATATTCTCGTTCGTTACGAGGAGTTTCTTTGTAGGCTCTCAGAATTCTGTCGACTATAGCATTATGAGCATATCCTGTCACGTGACATTAAATGCAGTTTTAACATACTAGCGGTTTCCCTGTCTGTAACCCTAGACACAGCGACTTTTCAAATTCTGGACCATGGACCAGGCTAGGTAGGACCATGAACCCCATATACAAGATTAATAAATAATAAAATAAATATTTCACAACATCACATACATTGATCTGACTCCGAGATAGGTAGCTCAAGCACCTGTGTTACGGATATCAGAATCAACAGTGGGAATACAAATATATACACATAATACTTTTCTTTTGTAAATACATACTTATAATACATAGATAACATCATCATCATCATCAGCCCATTTAAGTCCCCACTGCTGGGGCACGGGCCTCCCTCAATCACATGAGGGGTAATTGCCATATTCACCACGCTTGGCTGACGGGTTGGCGAGGGTTTTGATATAAATGCAGAGTTTTCCTTCTCTGGGTGCTGATGATCATGCCAGCAGCTTTACCTTAGTCGCCTTTTACGACACCTCGGTAAGAGTGAGGGTGGCCTATTCTACTCTGCCGGGGACCACACGGCACATAGATAACACCCAGACCAATACAAACAGATATGTCCTATGTACACAAATGTTTGTACTGTGCGGGGATCGAACCCGCAACCCTTGCACCAGAGGCAGCGCTCACTGCCACTGTTCCAAACGGGTCGTCAAAGATTATGCAATCACTAGGCGAAAGAAGGAACAAAAGCTTATTAATTGGCCAATCAAATTAGTGCTGGGTGTTAAAAGTTATTAACCATTAAATTAACATGTTAAAAAAATAGCAATAATTAACACAGTCAATAACAAAGCTAGAAAGAAAGTTAAAAGTTATTTTTAACATAGTCGTTATTTTCAACGAATTGGTTACATTGGTTATTTTACAGCAGCTATGTCGAATTAGTCAATACGTTGAGCTCGTCCCATATCCCCCCCGTCCACTCGATCGACCATTAAAAGTTATAACGAATAACAATTAACATAACCGGTTATTTTTTTTTACATTTAACAATTCACAGGTTCATCAGAAATAACATTTAATCCCAACACTAGATCAAATGCCGTTTCATCTAAGTCTACTGAATCAGTCCCGTGATACTAAAAAACTAGTATGTGGAGATGGGATCGATAATGTTGAAGTTATAGTTCTGAATTTAAGATCTTAATTCTTAATAGGGATTGATACTAAGAAATCAACCAACATCTTCTATAGCGTCGTCGTATCAACTTAATACTTGACACTGAATTTTTCAAATCTATGAATGTGTAATCATGACCCAGTTGGTCTGGTCCCCCGGTCTAAAGATTGCGAAGGACACACGGCCGTCGCTGAATTGCAATTACCCGACTTCCCAAATTTCTGGATCATGTTCTAAGGGTATCCCAGACTCTGTAGTAACGTCTTTGGACGAAACTAATAGTAGTAAACTACACACTGAGATGAAGAAGAAACTTGGTTCAAATTAATACAATTCTGTAGCTATAGTCACTTCGAGTACAACTCATCCTATATTCATTACGAGCGGGTTCTTGTTTGCAGCAGAAAAGGTAATCGAGTTTTCTCTTGAGAAAGTTACATTTCAGTAGAAAAAAATAGAATATCTAAATTATTTAGATAAGATGTTAAGCAGAGGGAAATATGTTAAAATATTTGCTTAAAGGAAGGTAGTTTGAGCCTTAGAGTAAATATCTCGATTTAATTTTTTCTAAGCCGGTTGAGTTCAAAGACTTACTTCTACGTCTTTGGAAAAGAAAATCTATTTAAGCTAAATTTGCTTTCATTTTTTATCTCTGTAATGATGACAAACTTTTTCAGGCGGTGGAAACATTATGGAAGTTGATATGAGAAGATATCGGTGGTACCTATACATGTAGAATATTTGATGTCGATTTGCTTATTAAGACCAGAGACTATTCGAGTATTATAAAATACTTATTATTTTATAGAGGAGGCGTTAAGCAAGCGTGTCACCTCATGTTAAGTAATCTCCTCTATCGATCGCGCATCTCTTTCAGGTCCCTCAGCTCAACTGTTTCACGGAACTAAGAAACTTGGTAAAATGTTCCGTGAGAAACGCTGTACTGGACCACTACATCTAGATGAGGATAGAACGACAATGGATAATGGATGGAGTTTCGAAAGGCACAATTTAGGATCGAACATTGTACGCAGGATCGCTTCGTAACTATGTCAATGACAATAAAATTGACTGCGCGAGCGTACAAGAGGGACTATGTAGCGCAAAGGTCGAGAGTATCATTGATCGTAGTAAATAACAAGCAGATTACACTACACCAGGCAACTCCAATCAAATAATATAACGCAATATATATAGATATAGTTAACATAAATATACTGGCTAGATGTACTCCTAACCATACTGAGATGAGAAGGCAATAAGACTGCCATTAATTTACAGCAGTTAAACATTGGGACGTCTGCTGACGAAACGGGAATCGGTCGTGGGTATACGTCAGAGGACCGACTAATAAGCACGTTGATGTGACAGTGGGCTGACCACGTCTGCCTTAAAACCTGCAACTGTTATTTTGCAGAGGACACTGCGGTTATACCAACAAGCGTAGCGTAACGTCCTGCCATTCATTGGACTGATGACATTAGGCAACCTAGTGGCATAAGACTTGATAATAAAAACCTGGGATAGAATTATCTGGCACAGCATCAAATATAGGTATGTTTGATGCTGTGCCGTTTAGCATTGGATGAACTAGTCTGTTGATTAAACGGATTGAAATCATTGTGAAACGATATTATCGTTTAGAGCGTAAATTAACGCACACTTTTAAATCTCACTTAAAGAAAATTTGGAATCTGTTGCCCAGAATCTCTTTTGGACTGATAACGTCAATGACAAAATACAACATTATTGGAATAACCGCCAGTAAATTATATGTAATGTATCACATAATCACCCAACCAGACATGGTCCAATTGTCATTACGCATGATGTCATACTGTGTGTCATAGTTTTTAAGTTAAAACGAGGGGGGATATATTCGGAACAATTTAAACACTGCAGTTGCAACACGCGATTGTAACATGCACGCACTATGGAAAAGAATGTATTCATACCATTATAAATGCAGTATCGACAAATAAAAAGGATGAGGAAGATCCTACTTAGAAAAACAAGAAATAACTCTAACAATGTATTGGTAGATATATCACGATGTTTACTGTGTAATTCTACTGATATTAAAAGCTTATTTATTACTCACTCATATACAGGATGTAGATGCTGCAAATTTTTCCTATGTACGTACAGCCACACATCAAAGTATACAAAACTTGTAACTGTTGACTGCCTTGTTGGCGCAGTGGGTAGTGTGTCGCACTTTAAAGCGACGGCTGCGCTTGGGGTCGCCGGGTTCGATCCTCGGGTTAGGCCAAAATTTGTTCCTGAGGTTTTCTGTAAAGAAATTCCCAGTGCCAGTACGGAGTCTGGAAGTTAGCGGTCTTGTACTCCCGTGACTCGGAAAGTGCCTTCAGCCGTGTCCTGCGCCCGATCCCTCTACGGTCGTTTCACACTGGTGTCCCATCGGAATATGAGGGCAAGGGAATAGAGAGTGCACTTGTGTTTGCGCATACACTTGAGCACTTTAATATATCCTGCGTAAGTGACTGATTCGTTGAGATTAGCCGCCTTAGCCGAAATCGGTTGAAGGCACAAACATACATAGCATACATTTCCATTGGATTGTGTCTCGAATTCGCAACACACACATTGTCGGTAACACGTATAATTATTTCAATTTTTTTTTTGAAAAAAGATTGTGCTTATACGATCCTTAAAATTCATCTCTGAACATTTCATTAATCTTCGTGTTTCTTTCCGTACTGCTTTTTGGAATAACAGAAAATACATTTTGTGATTCCAGTACAACTCAACCAGTCAGCAGACGTCCAACTATATCAAGTCCTTAAATCGTTCACTTAAATTCTTTAATCTTTAGAGCCGGATCGTTCGGCCGCGTACACCCGGTACGTGCTTAGACTAATAGTTGATGGATTTCGAAAATACTCCATACGATAGTAAAGATACGGGATAAATTACAATTAGGGTTTTCGAGGATTGATTGTGTTGGCGATAGGTCTTCAACAGCATTGGTTGTTTTCTACGGCAACATTGATTAACCTTATATCAATGATGACGTCTGGTGAGCGAAGGTAGCTCTATGGATACAAACGTATCTGCGCCTGCCGAACAGGAGAATCATAGGTTCACATCCGAACATCTCTAGATTTTCTTAAAAATGCATAGTAAAATACCTACCTGTGAATCATCTTTTGTCAATGGTAAAAAATATGTTTGATGTAAATCAGAAAGGCTTAAGATTTAATCTACTACTTTAGACTTGTGGTACCCAACTTCAATTAGAAGTCCAGTTCTATAGGCACCAAATAGTACGATTTATAAAAATAAACATAATAAATGTTCCAGTGCTCATATTTATAGTTTAGCTTCATTATTATTTAATCCAACACGAATGTTTTTATTACTGACCTAGAAAGGTCAACAAACCTAATGTTACCACAGCACTAGCCAGAATCACATTATGTAACTTCATTTAAATTAACATTTAACATCACAGAAATAATTGTTTTGATTTAATTTGACATTGTGTTCATTTGTGACAACAGGGGTTTAATTATGTTAACACTACGAATGAAATGTCAGCGAACCTAAAATTATGTAACGACATTCGATTTATCAACGCAGAGATTAATCTAAAAGATATATTATATCATCAGATAAGTAATGATAACAGCTGCCAAGCAACACAATGGGTGTGAACATCAGTAGATCTCATACAAGTAATACTTTAATAGTAAGCATAGATTTCCTGACTAGAAAATAGTTTTGTAAATTTCATCAGCAAAGAGTTTGAAATAATTTTTACCACGAGGAGGTACTGATATATAAATTCAAGGAAGCTAAATAAATCATATGACTATGCAAAATAAAACGGTAATTCTTGCACAGAAACCTTGAACCTTCCTTATTGAAAAGGGTTTTGCTAAAATTGTACCTCTATTGATCAATTTAACGATACGCTAACCATAAAAAAGAATCGACAGCAAAAACACAAAAATATACAATGCCGGGGCAAATGCGCCCTCGTAAATAACAACAGGCAAATTCATAGAAGCGGATAGTTAACTCACATCAACAAGACAAGGCCGGCTCACCGGAACCATTCCACAGTTGGATCGTTCAACAATCCTATCACAGCACTGTTTATCTAACGACTCGCGCACATAACCTGCAACAAATAAATAAACTGTTAAAGAATTGTTTAAAATCGGTACACAGTTTAAGGAAATAGCGGAATATGCACATACGGACAAACATAAACCCATTTCTTCCTTGGAAACAGTTAAAAATTAAAAAGATATTCTAATTGTTAAGTAACATTAAGGACACAAGTAGAAAGGTAAGTAACATAGATATTGAAAACATACACTAACTAGGTAAGTGATCCAGTCGTTCATGTGTAAGACATTTCCTTCGTTGTAATTCTGTTTTGTGTATCTAATAAATAAGTAAACACAGTTGATAATATTAAAGCAATCATTTGAAAACAACGTGACCATTCAAATGAAATGAAACCAATGAGAAAAATGGTGGCGATCGTAATTCGTTTCGTCAATTCTTTGAAAATGTATTAATTATTTGTAATAATAAAGACAGTACAGTTGTGACAATAAGTTCAAGAGGAAAACTGCAATACGTTTTTACTTTATTAAGAATGCACAAAATGGAAATGATAAAGGCAAACTACTTCATTCTGATGAAATTGCTTGTTGTTCATTTCTAAATTACTACGACCTTCCGATTTAAGGAAAAGTAAGTAATAAATATCTTTATAGTCCTATTGACATATTTTCGAATGACTAAACTGGGCGAAAAGAAACTTTTAGCCCGTTAGTCATGACGCAAATCCGAGGACGTTGTCTTCTAAAGATGTTTCACTTACTGTGTTGACATTTCTTTAAATGCTATTTACCCGCCAAATTAACCCGCACCGTAATCGAAGGAGTTACATAATTCGGAATGTGCCCCAGTTAAGTTTGCTTTAGTTGATGAGTGTACTGTAATAGTTTGCTCAAGTGGACAATGAATGGAGTGCCGTTAATTGATGTAAGTGGTTGTAGGAAGTGTCTCACAATATGTCCAGTGTCGTTGTTCATACAATACAAGCAATAAAAAAACACATTTCACGCATGTAGTCATTTCGGTAATGGTCGTTTTTGTTTACTTATGAAGACATTGATCTTTGCGACAATTTAAGACAATAGGTATGTCTATCGTATGGCTGTCATAGTGTCATTCACTTCGATTTAGAGGTAATTGGTGACATGATTTTCATTAATTAGTTTCATAGGTTCTACTTCAATTACTGTTATAGTCACCAAAGAATCTACGAGCACCGTAAAATTCTCATGCAAGGATATACTTGTATTTTAATCTTCCAATCGTGTAGCTTGTATACTTGTATTTAACGATAAGCTATAATACTAATAGGGAATATTGACCAAGTATAAAATGTACTCACAAATCACATACATAATATTTGACTATTGAATGAATGAATAAATGAAAACTTTATGTGGCACAATACAAAACAAGGAAACTTAATTAGAAACATAACCTAGACATAAATCATTAACGAAAAGTAGGACAACATTATCCCTGTATGCGCCAAAGAGGCGGCCGCTCAGCATTAGTCGGTGCTGATCCAAGATACCAACCCCGACGCTGGTTTTCAGCGACTACCATAACATTATTGCGCATCTGTTCCATATCTATGCAACAGTCGCATGCATAAACTTGAGGTTATTGCAGAAATTGAAGCTTGAAGTAGAAGCAAAAATACGATAAAAGACAAATGTTCATTTGCTAAAATTCATTAGTAAAACGACACAAACGACAGCAATAAAGTTAGATGGACACCGTTACCTAATGGTAACGTCATCGTTGCTGCCAAAGTCACCTCGTATTCTGATGAATATTTCGACAGTTGGCATGAAAATCAATCATCCAATTACTCGTACAACGGTATTATGCTAATTAGATAAGATATTTACAAGAGTTCTACAATTAAATTCAGACAGAAAACTAATAGGATCAAAAACAGTTCCACATATTCACGTTTTTTAGATCGTTTTTTTTTTTAAAATTAAATTAATAACGAAAAATTCGTAGTCCCCAAACCAATTAAAATAAATCATGTTCTCTGGAATTTTAACCGAAGACATCGTGAAAAGTTAAATTATCATAAAAAATATGATTATTGCACACCCACCACTAATCCGTTTAGATAGAACATTATAACTACTATTTTGAGAAGAATTTTTAAAACACTGGAGTTACTTTATTTATAACCAATAGGAAAGTTAAAACACCGACTAATAGGACGACCCTAGTAGTATGCATACTACCGTAATAATACCGTCTAATATTTGGTTTGACAGAAGAAAGAAAGAAAATACATTTATTGACCATCACAATACACAGGAAACAAAGTTATAACAGTTGGTACACGGTTTAAAAAACATAAATTTTACACAGAAGAGGGACAAAGAAATGTGAATAGTGTGGTCAACCAGGTCCCGACCTCAGCATTAGCTGCTACTACAATATCTGCATTGCCGCAGCAGCGCTGGTATTCTGGCGGGACCTGTTTGCGAGCGAGTGTGATCGTGTGGTGTAGATAAATTAATAAAAATATATACTTATACACGTACATTTAATAGATATTGTGGTAGATATAATAATATTCGTATTTGCACAATCCAATCGAACAGATTGCATTCCTACCACAATAATAATAATAACAGTGATTTGCAATCTGTTCTGATCGCACAAAGTTAAATGACACAGCTATTGAATAAACAGCCAAGGCAATAAAAAGTGAAAAAAAAGTGAAAAAAAAAAACAATTTGACATTGTGTGTAAAAATAAATAAAATTTTGTATACATAATTGGTTTCTTAAACAGAGCAGAATTAGTATACGAGTAGGTCATGATAACCCGCACCTGCCCTGAATCCCTAAAAATAAAGTTAAGTAAGCAATCCGCAATCACCATTTAATTAATGTCTAAAATTCTTCTTCCATTTTGTGAAAGAACCAATTAAAATTCTCTGCGTAGATTTGATTGGGTAGAAGTCTTCATCGTGTAACTCCCAGTTGCGTCCAAGGATGGCAGGCAAGGATTCCAGAAGTCTGGTAATTACCTACAATGAATAATAATAATAATTCTCACAACATCTCATACGTTGACCTGATTCCGTACTAAGTAGCTTAAGCACTTGTGTTACGGATAGCAACACAAATATATACTTAAATACATATATATTACACCCAGACTCTGAACAAACACAAGTGTTCATCGCACGAAAGTTTGTCCAGGGTGGGGATCGAACCCACGACCTTTGGCGTAAGAGGCAGGGTCACTACCAATTGCGCCATCCGGCCAGTCATGTCAAAATCAGAATGAAGCGACTGCAGTCTGACCTTCACAACCCTTAGACAGGGGAACCAGACCAAATGGATCACGGTTACAAGTTAAGAATCATTATCTCTATGTATTATTGATTATACATAAATTACTCTTTATGCCGTGTGGTCCCCAGCAGAGTAGAATAGACCATCCTCACTCTTACCGAGTTGTCGTAAAAGGCGACTAAGGTAAAGTTGCTGACATGATCATCAGCACCCAGAGAAGGAAAACTCTGCATTTATACCAAACCCCTCGCCAACCTGTCTGCCAAGCGTGGTGAGTATGGCAATTACCCCTCATGTGAGGGAGGCCCGTGCCAGAGCAGTGGCGACTTAAATGGGCTGACGATGGCAATGGGACTCTTTATGCCATTGTTTACCTATTAGATTCCAACTTTTCCTCACCAACAATGCTCTTTACAAGTTCCAACAAAGGAGAATCAAAGCTAAATCATCAATAAATTTAAGTGGAGCATTTTTCGTATCGTGAGGGCCTCCATTATTATTATGGCGGGCAACAGTCAACCCGAAAATAGAAATTTCCCACGTTACACTTAGTTCGTTTCGTCGACCTTTTTCCAACTTACCTATGAATATTTAAGCCGAGGACTTAATCTTTAAATCCCCGACTAAATTTTAATTTGATGGTCAGATGGAAAGGTCAGACAGACGATTGAGATGGATTGGTAAATACAAGTACATTTATTGATAGGATCGATATATGTTATTAGACCTACAAAAGCTAGTGTTATAATAAACAATGATAGGAGTAGGTAGAGAGCTATTTGGGTTCATTAACCGCAAACATATATTTAATATGGACATGCCCAAGGATTAAAATAAATATTTTTTCGAACCCAGAACCCCGAGATCACGGCCCGGTACCTAAACCACTAGACCAACGGGGCGATGCTCGTATGTAGAAACGAAAATAACTGTTAATAGTACCAGAAAAATAAAAATTTATTTTAATCAATTATGTTTCAGTTTATTTTCAATAACTCCTAAAAATGTACTCCCTAAGACCGTAAATCGCTTTTTGTTACATTTTTTCCAACATGAATAAAGTATATCTTTAATGCCGGGATTCCAGGCGTATCTATATTATTTGAAAAAACCGCAAGTACCAAAAATAGCTCTACCTACCTACTCCGAACATTGGTTATAAACGTAATTACTCATGTGTAAAAATGTTTCATATTTGTAGGTATTGTAAAGAAAATCTTACTAAGCGTCATAATAATGTCTATTTTTATTATTGAAAATCTTTCATCACGCTCACAGGAACCACTGAATTGTGAAATAAAATCAGAGAGTACCTAAAGCTGATTTTTACAATAAGATTAATCGAGGAAAATGCTCTTGAGATTTTAAGGGATAAAATGCTTTCCAATTCATATTTTACAGGGGAAAATCAGTTTCACGAAAATTCGTTTCTCAAATATTAATATCCGAGAAACGCCAATTAAAAACAAATTGGTAGAATTTTAAGTTTAGGAATTTGATTAAAAAAAAACATCAAACGAAATCAATTTGTTCGTGATATGAAATCAGGAAGTCAGTGCTGCCAAATGTTCTGATTAGCGGAATACGTTCCGATTTAATGGGGTTTGTTCATGTTCTTATTTATTTATATATTTCTTGTACCATATATACAATATACTTAAAGAGGCTTACGTAAATTACGACGTGTCCGATGGCGGTCACCGCGAATGATAACTTTTACGACAAAATCTTTTCTGCCTACCAGTCGGGGAAAGCTTTCTGACCCTAAAGATCAGACGGAAAACAGCCGTAGTACGTTCGATGCATTTTCTAATTCGCGTATAAAGTGTGTATCTTACGCAATGACTCTTAGTACTCAAGAATAAGGTTCATAAACCATCGAGTATGTAGTTACTTCTAATGCTGAAGTTCAGTTCAAAAAACTTCACTAGACGTCCTACCAGACAAGGCATTACAAGATGTACCCATTATGGAACCACATGTAAATGTAACGAGATTACTACACAGTATAATAGACTAATAGTGTATATCTACAAATTGTTCGAATAGTTCTTGTGAGTTACAACACGCATTAGGAATAAGAAATGGTTTCCTGTTTGAGTCATGTTCAAAGAATAAGACGAGAAGTGAAGGAATATCATAACACAACACCAGAGCAAAAGGGCTTATTTTATGCGCATTCCTTACTGCGATATTTAGAAAAAAAATCACTGCTTTTGTATTCTTTTTTTGTCAACTTGTCGTAGCTGTCACGTTTAAGAATGGCCTTTGGTTTTTGTGCTTTCGTATTTTATTAAACCTCGTAACTTTGAAAAAATGCTTCGAAATCTGGCCCCTTGCCAGTTGAGCGGATACTAACTTTTGCTTTATTTTGATCCTGTAACGTTAGCGTAAAGCGAAACGACCTAGCTTTCCTTCCTGATCAATTCAAATACTCTATTTGTTTAAGTTATATAGACAGTATAAAGAGCTTGGTAGTTCTGTGGATAAGATCGGAGGGTCGCATGCATATCTGGATCTTTCAAATCTATATGCGACGAACGTGTTACTAGCTAATGCTAGCCGGTGAGGTAAAGCATCATGAGGTTTGCTCTTTTAGAATCTAGATACACGGTAGCGTATCAAGGCCAAGTTCAGGCAGAGCGATCTGGCGAACAGCACCGTGTGTAAAATTGTATTAAACGAACCATTTGGAGCCACTTTAGACCCTCTAGTTTCTCAATTGGGATCCATGGGAGATGATATTCTGAATAATCTTATAGTTGGTCTGGTTCCCCTGTCTAAAGTTTCCGAAGGTGAAACGACAGTCGCTTGTAAATAACCAGACTCACAAATGTCGGATCATGGCCCAAGCGTATCCCTGGTTACAAAAGCGGCGCCTTTGGACACAACCGCGAATGACGCTGTGATAATGATGAAGATATGACAGTGAATATAATTTATTCAAGTGCCTTTAAGTGGTATGTTTTTATCGCCCCCTCTGGCTCGCTTTATCTATGACGGCGCGTAATCCGTCTGCGCGAGAGCACGCGAGGCTTCCGTCCGTAACGTACACCCACCGCAGTGGGTGGTGCAAATCATGAGCATAGACTCCGCGTCACCAAAGTCCCGTGAAAAACGCGCTTCAATCGCCATCAACATTAAAATTTGAGCGTTATGTACACAGACACGCGGTATCTAAACTTTTAGTACCGTGTTTTGCCTCGGTACTTCTTTCGTGGCAAGGACATTAGCAGAATTTTTAGATATGAAGGAAACCTTTCAAATAACGATGGTGTAGCAGAATAAGATATTTCTAGCAAAATTTTGGCGTAAATATTAATTACGCGTTTCTTCTAGCCAGAAGAGATCAATGATTCAGGAGAAAAATCAAGTCAAGACAAACGTCAGAATCGTAACACAATACCAAGATTGATGAGAGGAATTCTACATATGAACAAAACGTAGATTTGTCAATTGAATGCGAAGGATGAAAAAGGACTATAATGTAAAAACGGTACTTCCTTATGATTTTCGCGGGATTTTCCCAATTTTTGGACCAAAGTTAGATGAGCCACGCGGACCTATTTGTCCAAGGCTTAGTATTTTCGGATATTTGAAATAGACATCGAAAAGTTTAACGATCTGATGTCCCGATTCTGACCAACAAAATCCCGCTTTTACTCGAATAGCTTTCAAAATCTCTCGTAACGCTAATCTCCTATCACTCGTTCCGCGTCCTATGAATCTGTTGCCATCCGCTACAATCGCAATGTGACAGACGAGACCTGAACGATCAAAATGAAAGGCTTTTGTTATATTAATTAACATAGTAAATACTTCTATCTCACTCATAATCTCAGTGTGCCAATATTATTTTTTTTAAAAAGTCTTCATGAAGTCTGTAAATAATTATGTAGTTTAAGGCAATGTATAATAGTCATATTAGATTGTGACAGAAAAAATAACTTTATTCATTGCCAGGAAGCATTTACTAGGCCAATAATTATTGGCCGATGAGTAAATCACTTCTTACAAGAAGCTTGCATGGTTTCTTCATTTTTAGTATTATTATATTATTAATACATAATAATAATTTAGATAATGATGTCACTGACTGAATAACCATGTTATTAAGTAATGGGATTTTGTGAATAATTAAGTAAATATAAACAGGTAATAAAAGTATTAAATCTACATACTTAATATTATAATGAGGAAAGATTTTTATGTAACTGTAACTAATAAACTCTAATAATACTAAACACATTGCAACATTATTTCATTAAAATGTGATTTTATCCCTAAATAATATACAACCTGTGAGGATAAAGAATGGGATCGAAATGGCGAATGGCGATGGTATTATTTTATTATGGGATAAAATTGAGCAAATACCAATAATTCCTTGGAAAAAACTTAAACAGAATGTGTGAACTGACAATGACATGATTACTTTCCTACTCAAACATCAACCAATTTAACTTACAACTTAATACCTACTTTATTTTGTTTATACTGCATAAAAAAAAATAAGTTCACAACTTGATTACAATAGTTAAACAGTTTAATGAGTGTCACTAATACTTATACTACTTAAAATGACACTTTATCTCTTTTGTCAACTGGAACATAATTTGTTATCATAATGCCCTTGTATGTAACGTAATTATTATCTCTAATAGGTACTTAAGAGATTTCCCCATCACATGAGGTTTAGCATAGACTACTAGAACAGAACAGCAACTCCCTGTGGCTTAGCGACCTTCTAGTTAGCGGACAGCAGTATTGTTAAGTTAATAACTTTTGGCTTTTATATAAGTAGGTAATTTAATAACAACGGAAGAGCTTCATACAATGAAAATGCCAAATGATACATAAAATAACCTAAAAATAAGTAATAAGAATGATCAAAAGTCTGATCTGCTCAGAGAACATTTAATAGGTAGATCAATGTAAAGGTTATTGCACAAAACACTGAACATAGAGAGACAGGCATTGGAGACATTTTGGAGTCGTATTTCAGCATTGTTTTATGTTTCAGTCAAAGTATTTTTTTTCATGTCAAGACGTAAGGTAACCTAATAATTAGTAGACAATTTAAAAAAAAATGATATGTATCCTCATTAAATAACCCAAGCAGGCTTTGTGACAGCTTATGTTGCCAGAATCATGGACATCACAGTTTACCTACCCACAAAATAAGGATATTTCTTTGAAATTAATAGTATTTGTAATAAAAAACAAGGTATGCAGATGAATTAAGCAAAACTATGCATGATACATGTTCTCCTCTCCTCCAAATTTATAATTTATCACCTTCCACTTCAATGACTTCTCATTCCGAAGATCATATTGAATAATTAAAAAGCAAATGAATTCTTCTAAAATATATTAATGTATGATTGGGTACTGTCAAAACATTTTTTATTTAAAAAGGTAATTAAAAACAAAGTCAGTACATAAGCAAAGAAGGTATACCTACATTTTTGCAGTTTTATTAACAAGTGAATCAAAGTTATTTTTATTTATTTATTTATAAAAACTTTTATAGACACATTATTTGACTTAATAGTATCTTAAAGCCTATATTAGGTTTGTCTAGATACTATGTTCTCTAGGCAAACTGAATTAGGTAAAGCATCCATACAATACTTAATCTAAAAAATAATTTAACTAATAATAATAATAAAACTAATGGAACACCCATAGCACCTATAAAGACTTTGGAGTTATAAGTATTCTTTTATAAATTCTACATATTATCACTATACCTAGGGGGTATATGATGGAGACAATTACCTACTTACAATAAGAACTGACGATGTTAATGTATGTATTCGGTCTTTAAAATTTGTCGAAATATAAGTTAATGTTTTGCACAAAATGTTAATCTAAACTTGTAATTATTCTAGGGCCATTGAAATAAATCCTAATTCCAATTGACGCTCAAAGTTCATAAAGAAAAACATAATAATATGAATCATCAACGGGAAGGCGGCAACAATTACTTTACATGCTAAACTGGTTATAAATTGAAGGGGGCAAATGCTTGCAAGGTTAGGTCATCGTACCGCGCGCCAATTCGATGGCGAATCCATGAGCGATTACATGCTTGTAGTTAGAATAAAAAATACTTAAAAGATGTCACGTTCTGCAGAAAAGGCGGTGCCGCCGAACTTACGATAGTCGCCAAGCTTGGGCGATGGCGGTCAACTAACGGCCGACTGATGACGTTTGATCAAAACCAATAGTAGTTACAACAAACTGATTACATTAATATGATGATAATCCAGGCCTTAACTAAAACAATAGCACTGTAAAGGTAAACTCACCACATGACAACGATAAATTGAATTATTTCTACATTCACTCCACAACACAAAACACTCCACATTCACGATTCACGATTGACATACGGAACCACCACAGAACACTACACTAGCGCCACGTGTTTGACTTTTAGGAAACTACACTGACGTCTGACGTGTAAGTTGCTGAAGTTGCCGACTTTCTCCTTTAGGAGACAGGTTAACCAACGTGAATAAACAAAAATGTAAAGCTACTCTTTTATCCAAACACGAAAAAAGGGCCAATGTAGAGTGCATCAATAAAGTTTTGAAAATAAATTCGTTTTTAAGGCTAGGGGTAAAGGTTCACACTTTCCTTCCGGTGTAAATAATTATTACATATGATCTTCGGAATGAGAGGTCAATGAAGTGGAAGATGACAACAAATTTTTTGTAGAACATCGATTGTGCTGCACCAATGTAGGTATCATTGAGTTTTATTTCATGCAGCGGCTTCTTCACTGGAGTGGGTATATTTCCAACGTGTCAGAGCAGTGCGTATGGCGAACAAACAAACAATTTTTTAACGTTACTTATCAATAATAAGAAAGATAAATTTGATTTTTCTGGTCGTCGTTCGCTAGTAAAAACTTTAAAACAACCATTTTGACGAGTTCCACTCAGCGACAGATGCGAATTCGAAATCATAGAGAATATAATCACTACGCTCTTTCGAAATGGCGATTGATCGCGCCGATGTAGTTTTAAGAAACGTACTCGAACGTTTATTTATTTATATGAACGTTTGTTCATGTACTTTGGCAGAGGGGAACTCGTCTACTCCGTCCAGTGTTAAATTGTTTAAGATGCAGCAAAGCATGTTGGTATTCGTTTTGTGGCAACCTCAGCTGCTTTAGTTATTGTTGAGGTGGCAACATTGTCCATATTGAGAAAAAAAAAGATATCTTTCAATATCAATTATTCTTTATTTGCATAGGCTTGTACAAATGTATTCTTTGGCTTGTACACAGCACTTACAAATCGTCAGTATATATATATTTATAGGAGGTTATAAACGTTATAAATAACGATAACGACACGTCGATATCGTTATTATAGACGTAATTTAACAAAAACAAAATATTTCTAGTTTTTTTTCCATTGAATCATCTAGATACACTTTGAGCAGGCGTTTGTTGTTTTGACCATCTCACCACCATATCATTTTTGAAACATTAAAAGCCCGCTCCACACTAGTCCTCAAATTGCGCGCTAAGCCGCGAACGCGAAGCTGAAAACGCAAAGTAAGGAGCCGATTCGCATAAAAAAGGAATTGTCGTAATTGAAACGCTTTACAATACCCGTTCAACTAGATGTGCTTAAAAGAATCATAGTCAAGACGGGTAATGTAAAGCGTTCTTGCTTGGTAAAAGGCTCGGCAACGTATCGCAACGTGCCGCAACGGAACCAATAGAAATTAGTAACCATAACCACACAAAAGCTGTCTTGTGCCGTTGACATACAGTGAATTTAGAGCGTTGTGGAAAATATATAGTTATTTTCCGTTGGACAACGAGTGATCGTTATTCAGGCAATGTTTTATAACGCCCACTACTATTCACAACACAGAGTGTGTGTCTCTTTTATTATATGTATAATCTATGGTGCAGAGTGTGCTGCAGTGCAGTTGTCAATTTCTGTTTTGATATTTCATGTCGCTCATCTTTTTTTGGTAAAATTTTGAATTTGTAAAATGTTTCTCTCTCGACAATGTACGAAATTGACTAGTTCAACGAGGATATTTTTATCGAATAAATTAGCATTAAAAGGGAAATACCAAGGGCCTCCGAATACCTGTCGATGCCTCAATAACATTCCGTCTAGGTTAGGAGTTATTTCTATTTTATTTCTACATTTATGCACTAAACATAAATAAAAGCTGTAGAGATGATTGAATTTTATTAAAAAATATTTTCCACAGATCACTCATTTCAACGTCTTGTCTAAATTATGGTGAGAAGATGGGAAAGAGAAGAGAACAATTTACATCAAACGTTTCTGAGGATTCTTTGCCTGAAAATCTTATAAAATCTACACCAGTGGAATCAAAATTAGCAGCAACCCAAAAGATATCTACAACTGATTTATTAGAAAAACTTATAGCCGGTCTTTCTGCGGATATTCATCAGAAGAATAGGGTGTACAAAAATGATTTAATTAGAGTGATAAATAAAGTGAAAGAATTAAATTTTTCCTCTAAAAGGCAAGGTTTGTTGCTTATCCGATGCTGTACAGAGCTACTGCCCGATGAGACACCTTCATCAAGAATGGAATTAGTGGAATTAATATGGAACACTATCAAGTAAGAACCATTTATGTAACACTTATATTTAAAATTTTTATATAATTAAACCTATTTAAAATTAATGAATGAATGTATATAAGAAAGAAAGAAAGAAAATACATTTATTGGCCACAAACAATATACAATAATACAGAATGACATACAACAGCGGAAACATTGGATGGCGGATATTACATTTTATAAGGAATAAGTGAAGGGAGTGGCCAATCAGGTCCCAGCCTCAGCATTTGCTGCTACGGCATTATCTGCGATGCCGCAGCAGCGCTGGTATTCTGGTGGGACCTGGTTGCGAGTGAGTTAGGTAGGATCTAAAAGAAGGAATACAATATTTAATGCAGGTGGGAATAGACATATTATACACGTATATTACATATTAAAAGAAGTGTACAATGTGGCAGATACATATTGAAATACATAAATAAATATGAATACAGAAAGTCAACATTCTAGACCGAGACACAACAGGTACAATACAAAGCATACAACAAAAAGAACACAACAAACACAATAAAATTTCTGGATGTGATGTACCCTTTTTCATGAATTTTAAAGTTTTTAATATATTTACATAAAATAATGAATGGTATATACTTTTATTGCACTCAAAATAAAGTATGAAAACTTAAAAACTAGATATTACAGGATGTGTACAATGAAGGCAGCCTAACTAGGCTAATTTAACTATATAAAAGCATATTACTTATACTGTAAGATGATTCCCAGACCTTGTACAAAACCCAGCAACCCTTATAAGATCATGGATGACTTGGTTAGTGTAGTGGTTGTGACATAAGGGTTGGGGGTTCGATTCCCGCACCAACAGAAGTCTTTGTTCATGAAACAGATGTTTGTGTTGGGTCTGGGTGCTTGTGGTACCTTTGTTGTTCCTAGTTTCCATAGTACAAGAGAAAACCCTAGTTGGGGACCAGGACAATGTATGTGATGTGTAAATTTTTTTGTGTGATAGGTGGCAGACGAGCAGACGGATCACCTGAGTAAGCAATTGCCGTCGCCCATGGACACCCATGACACCAGTGGAGTCACAAGTGCGCTGCCAATCTTTTAACCATTATAATTATATTAATATTATAAGTATAATTTTATTTACCATTATAATTTTCTGTTTGTCTGTGTAAGGTAGTCAAAATCTATATAGTACTTTCTGTTCCAACTAGAAGAACTTCTAGTATAAAATCAAATAAAATTAATTACATAACATTACATCTATGTTTCATTTGTCAAAATATTTTGCAATTTTTCCAGGCCTCATACTGATTTTCAAGTGGAACATTATAACGAGTTATTAAAGGTGTACATAGCCAATAACAGGACAATTACAGTCAGTACATTTATGCAGCAAATGTCGCCTGCAAAGCCAAATACATTAACATATGAACTGATATTGAGAGCTCTAGCTGAGGTACTGTTTTTTTTTTATATAATAAATGTTAGAGTGTAGTGTATTAATTTTAAGTTTTTATTTTTATGATTGGTGCTAAAAAGATTATAAGTTTCTTGAATTCAATTAACTGAATTTTCTCTAAATTATTTCTCTATCAAACCCAATATACAAAATTAAAAATTAAAAATCCCTATTTAAAAGTTCTGGACCAAAACTAGTATCGAATCCTTTTTTTTTATAGCTTGCTCATATGAGACAACTCTGCCAATGTCAAGTGATTAAAAAAACATCATTCTGTAGTAGAAAATTGATTAGTTAATTCGAATCCTTTTAACATTGAGTTGTAACGGGGTGGCATGACATTTAGTACTCAATACATGTGCGTAAAGAGCCTTAACTTTGAACTTGATATTTCCACTTCCTAGGTTGGTGACTTGAATCAATGTACTGAAGTGATCTCCAATATGAAGTCTCAAAACCTTCCAGCTACTGAAGATATTTTTAACTCACTTATAATATGCCAAGGCAAAGCTGGGTATGTTATTTTAACCCTTAACCAGGCAACTAGACATCATTGTTTCATCGGTTTTCAACATTATGTCATCGGCACAAAGTTAAAAATCTGGTGGTCCTGTATAGTTAACTGCCTGGTTAAATGTTAAAAATAAAATTGGTTTATTATAAATTAATCCAGCCTTCTTAATTTTTTGTTTACTCTTATCTTAGTGGCCAGCCATATTTTCTTTTTCTGTCTCTAGTGAATAGTCCAGTTTTTTTACGATGTCCTCTCTTTCTTTCTCACTGTATCACCTGAAATTTTAGTTTTCTAAATCAGTTTTTTTTGTGTGTCTTCATAGTTGTCTTTATTAAAACAACCGACTTCAAAAACTACGAACTAAAAAGTGTAAAATAATATTTAGAAGACTTCAAACACTTCACGTAACATTTTATAACAGTACACTCGAGAAAAGGTGTTACTGAAGTTGGCGCCCAATCTCTGCTGATTAATTGAATGTTGTATAACAAGAAAGTATTAGGCGCCGACTTCAGTAACACCTTTTCTTGAGTGAATAAAAATAAATAAATAAAAAATTTATTGCAAATAACTTAAATCTATTACAAACTTATGTACTGTTATAAAATGTTATGTGAATTGTAGAAGTCTTCAAAATATTATTTTACACTTTTTGGTTTATCGTTTTTGTAGGCGGTTTTTATACGTAGAAAATTTTTGTCATGCTTTTTAGTGTGCCTTTTCTTGGCAAAAAAAAAACAAATATACAGTCGAACATAGAACCTCCTCCTTTTTTGAAGTCGGTAAAAAGAGATTAAGGTGCATTCATACTGACAATATCAAAAGCTATTTTATTTCCATAGGAACCTGCAAAATATCCAAGAAGTGCTGTTGATGATGAAATCATTGAAGCTTGAAATGTCAATCGACACACATGTGGCCATAGCCAGAGCCTACGCATGGAACAAGAAGACAAACTTTGTAATTGATGAACTGGAGAAAGCACGCGCTAAAGGCTTGGTGTTTGGAGAGCCCCAAGTTTTGGAGGTCGTGAAAACTTTGGCGACAGTGGGCAGTACTGAGATTATTCCTCAGGTAATTTTTATAGACTCCCATTTTTATTTTTTTTATGTGGCAGACGAATTACCTGATGGTAAGCGATTGCCGCCACCTATGTGAATGAATGATCTTTATTGTTCTGAAAAAGCTTCCAATAATTACAAAGGCACTGATTCCAGCACTAGGATTCCCTGTGTTGCGGGATGTACACCAGTAGAGTCACATGTATATAAGGGGACGGAACTTAAAAGATTGGAAGCACCCCAATCTTTTAAGTCC
Source organism: Marasmia exigua (assembly GCA_019059595.1). Classification (NCBI taxonomy): domain Eukaryota; kingdom Metazoa; phylum Arthropoda; class Insecta; order Lepidoptera; family Crambidae; genus Marasmia; species Marasmia exigua. Next base: position 22,591,772 of record CM032463.1, read on the forward strand.
CGTCCCCTTATTGGGTTACATTACATTTAATGTATCAATACGGGGATTAACATGATATTTATTATGTGAAACAACATTGTGTACAGTATGATTTGGCTCGACGTTTCGGCTACGTTACAGCAGCTGAGTCTGCTCGTGACCACGGCTGCTGTAACGTAGCCGAAACGTCGAGCCAAACATACTGTACATAATATTGTATCACATAATAAATATCGTGTTAATCCCCATATTGATACATTATAGTTATAATGCAACGCGAAAATCTAAAAAACTACATTATATTTAGTTTCTTCACATTTAACTGAATGTAATACCTAGTAACCTAAAATAATACACATAACAAGAATTAAATTCATGTGTTTCTTTCGTCTTTTTTTGTGTGATAGGTGGCAGACGAGCAGACGTATCACTTGATGGTATGGTCCTATATGGATTCCTTCAAATAGAATATGAAGAAGTATCTTGCGAGCCATGCCATCGTGTCCATTGTAGTAACTGTAACGTGTGCTCTCCCTTTGCATACTATTAGGCTAAGGTGCTGTGCCAATATAAAAAGAAATTTGAATTAAAAATATTGATTAATTCATATAGGTCATATAATCATACAGCTGATTTTTTTTGGTAATTTTTTTTGATCTCACATGCTAAATGGACTTCATTCAATCGTGAATCGACCGATATCGACGATAGGTATCTACCTAATATGAAGCTTTGGGGATGTAAATGATAAAAAAATAAAAGCATATAGCATTGATTCTGTTAAAACTAGTATTATAGAGATATTATCTATCTGTTACAGGTCCTACGATTCCTGCCTTCTGAAACCCTTACAAAGCCCTCAATTTCGCCATACATGCAGAGTGTTACAACATTGCTGGTGTTTCAAAACCATCCAATCGCAGCGTTGGATATCTACAAATGTTTGCCTCTGCCAGCGTTTGGGCCGAAAGATGACCAGGCTTTGCATGGCAGGAGCTTGGTTAGAGATTGTGTGAAAGCTTCCATAGTAAGTTTTTTTACTAACTGTGTAGGCTTAATGTACGGATACAAAACACATACGATGTGGGCGCCCGCACTGTTATCGCGTTTTGTTCTAAACACGCAGGGGTCGCTGCATACGCGTATAGATATTTTCTAACGCGCTCGGCGCGAGCAGCCGCTCATGCGTAAGGTTAATTATTTCATGATTCGTCTGTGCGGGCAAACGACCATCGCGTGTGGCTATTCAGAAGGCCTAATTAAAGCAGTCCTTACGACCGAAATGGAGTTTTTCTCTCTTTCACACGTGCTGTGTGTGTCCTTTGTTTGGATGCGACAGGTATATTCAATTTCGTTACGGGACAGCTTTAAATGAAGCCACCATGCACCGTGTTAAAAGCATTGAATAATCGATTATTGGATAGCAATGTACAATGCATTGATTGCAACGATGCGACGTCGGTAGGAAAGATAGAGTTTTTTTTACATAATGGCGGACAATCGAGCAGACGCCTCACCTGATGGTAAGTGATTACCGCCGCCCATGGATATCTGCAACATATGGCCAAATAATTAATTGACCATTATAAAATAAACAGAGCAAGTTAACATCTTAACTGTAATAATGAAACAGGAGAAATAAATTACTATTTATTTCTAATAATAAATAAATAAGTGAAATAAGCGGAACACCCTGTTGGTCTTGTGGTTTAAATACCGGGCCGTGGTCTCGGGGTCCTCGGTTCAATTCCCGGATCGAGCGAAAAGTACCTTTGTTTTCGAACATATCACCAATCTGCATTTGGCAAGCGTGGCGAATAAGCCTATTAACTGTCCCACTGCAGGGCAAAGGCCCCCATCATAGAAATCAAGTTATTGCTACTATAATAGGGATTTGGCTAAATCACCACGCTTGCCAAATGCGGATTGGTGATCAATCACAAACCCGTGCTATGTTCGAAAAATTCGCAACATACTCTTCGCTCGACCCGGGGATCGAACCCGGGAAGGGACCTCGAGATCACGGCCCTCTACATAAAACCACTAGAGTTCTTCGTTTTAATCTTAGCGTGTAATTCCCGGTTCCGTCCAAAGCTGTCGCTTTGGAGCCCAGGATACGCTTAGACCATGATTTAGGAATTGGGAGGGGGGGTTTGGTTATTAGATAAAAGATAAAGATAAAAAACATTTATTTGTTAAATACACACGACACATAACATTACGAATAAAGAACAAAAAAAACTCACAACTTGTGATATTTGGACAAGTAAAAACAACATATAAAAACAAAGGAAAAATAAACAAAAAAAAATCCTACAAGTTGAAATAATTCAGACGGCATAATTCATTCAATATACATATACCTACCTTCAATGTAGGTATATGTAATACATTGTGTCCAGGTGTGTGGCGGTGTATACAAAAAGGAAGCTCACTCAGCTAAAGCCACGACTTAAGGATGGGGTAGGTACCTTCCTGTAGGCCATGGCGCTGGTATTATGTGGGCTCTAATTGCTATGACGCACAGACGGTATAAATATATATAATAAGTGTGTGTAATATTACCTACTGTGTTATACATAGTTATGGAGAACAAAATATATAATAATAACGAAGATATACCTACCTAATAATAAGAATATGATATTATTAAATACTGATAAATTGTATGTGACAGGTCTAGGCTTGAGTGTGTGAGAGTGTACGTGAGTGTGCGTGAGTGTGTATATGTCCGCAGAGGCTGTTCGCTTGCTCCAACCGGTTCTGCATCGCATCTGTATTATTACAACGAAGCCACTGCCGTCTGACCTTCGCAACCCTTTAACAGGGGAACCAGACCAACTGGATCATGGTTACACGGTTTTCAGAAACTTTTTCCGAAACGTGCAGGTTTCCTCACGATGTTTTCCTCGAACATATGGTAATGGTAGAAATACGCACATAGATTTTAAAAAACCATTGGTGTATGCTCGGATTTGAACCTCGACCACCTGCGTAGGAAGGCGCGTTCGTATACATTGAGCAATCATCGCTCAAACCACTAGACTAACAGGGCTGTACAGGGCAGGACTTAGTGTCTTAGACAAAGGGCTCTTGGCTCACTAGAGAATTGGTTCCCTTCCTTTCCTGATATTCTGTTCGCCGGGAAGCGGTGCCCTATAACCATCGCTTCCCGCCCGTACAAGGGCGTTTACTGACTACTGACTACTACTCTGTCAGTAGTAAGTACATACGTTTATTGAGATTAGGTTAAGATGCGGCAGTGGCGCTATCATTTATATTCACGATTTTATTTTATACTAGTGGCCCGCCTTCATTTCATATCGGAACATTAGTTCCTTTTTATACCAATAGATGGCGTTAGGTGTCGATTACATCGCGGAAGCGTTTCGTGTTTTCGGATTAGGTATCTATAAGCGTTGCCGCTGACTGTAGGATTTACCTTTTTATAAATAGTATAGATGTTGTATATTGCAGCCATCAAGTATCGTCGCCTTAATAACACAAGAGCTAATGTCGTCCGGGCGCAACCCTATAGCTTTAAACAATGCAGCAGAGGCAGCCCTACAGCAGGGCAAAGTGCCGCTAGCCCTAGACATGTTCACTCGCATGAAGCAGCTCGGCTTGCCGCTCAGACCTCACTACTTCTGGCCCATTCTGATGCATAACTGTAAAAGTTATGGAGAAAAAGGTATGTTTGATTATATCAGCTGGCAGCAAAGGTAAAACACATAACGCCGGCTTCTTTTACCCGGTAGAAAACAGGCTACGCACATATATAATTAATTTACAAAAATCATTGTTCATTAGAACCTTTTCGTGGAATACCTCGGTATACAAGAGCTAATGCAAAATCTAAGCTTGAGATAAGCTCTACGAGTGAATTCTTTGTTTTCAATGTGATGTGATAGATACACTGAGGCGATTTTACCTATTTTTCTCCGTGGATAAATCTATGGTATAACGTCAGATTTGTATAAAATGAGAGCGCTTTATGTGATAGGTGGCAGACGAGCAGACGGATCACCTGATGGTAACCGAATGCCGCCGCCCATGGACACCTGCGACACCAGGGGAGTCACAAGTGCGCTGCCAACCTTTAAACCCCTTTCCCCGGATTGGGCCTCCGGTACCCTCACTCACGCAGCGAAACAGTACAGTGCTGCTTCACGCCAGTTTTCTGTGAGGCCGTGGTATCATCCGGTCCAGCCGGCCCATTCATGCCGAAGCGTGGCTCTCCCACGGTTATAAATGCATAATTCCAAGTTTATTTTCTTCCAGGTATCATGAACACCCTATCCGTCATGATAAATATGGAAGTGAAGCCAGACTATGATACCATAATGGAATACACACTGCCGTATGTCAGTTTCACGTCTCCTCAGAACCTGATGAAGAAGTTCCTCGATACGGGCTTGTCTGCCTCCACTGTGCTCACTCCGATGATGGAGACTTTGTTGAATACTGGCCAAGTTAGAGCGGCTAGTGAAATATGTAAGTAGATTTTGTGTAGTCCTTTAAAGCGACGGGTACCCCAAACTAGCGACACCAATAAATTTAAATTGTTAGCTACTAAACCGGATCTATTTTAAACAATGGACAACATTTCAAATTTTTAACATGTCCATATTGTTTTTTTATATGAAAGTAGACATAAAATGAACAGACCCATATTTTTTCTTTTTTCAAAATTTGTCCATTTTCATGCATAAAATAATTATTGAAATTCTTTTTATTCTAAATAGACGTAAGCGCCAAATGACGTCATCGGACGGCTGAATACAGCGATATTCCTTTGCTTATCATTGTTTTATTAAAAAAAGGGTGCTACTGTCAAAGGTAAATAATACTAGTGTCAACATTGTCAACGTCATTCATACATTCAACGTTGACAAGTTGTCTTTTTTTTTGACAGTTACATGTCATGAGTTTGGCAATACGTAAATTTAAAACTATAATGTGCTAAGCAAAGAAATATTTTACATTCTGCCGTCCGATGACGTCATCTTACGTTTTTTAGTTTTTAATTTTTTTCTCAGTAAATAAGCAATATAAAAAATGAATAAATATATATTCGAGCAGCGGAAAAGTAAACAAAGAATTGGTATTTTTTGTTTCAGAGCTTAGCAATTTTGAAATGTTGTCCATTTCGGAGCGGCGCAGTCTCTAAACAAACATTTTACTATTTATTTAATAATGAGGGTTTTCGCGTGTGAAAAATCCGCTAGATGGCGTACTGTTGGACTGAGGTCCAACATCTACCGCATTGGTTGTTTCGTTTGTCAAATTGACATTTTGACAGATCACGTTTAAAAATAACCAATCACATTGTATATGGACCTCACTCCTATAGTACTCCATCTAGTGGATTTTTCACACGCGAAAACCCTCATTGTGCACTACTTTTTGATCTGTTTTTGCACTCGAAATTTAGATTAACGAAATAGTATAAGTGTTTTCCGAGAGGCTGCAGCTTCGAAATTGTTAAAATGATTTAGTTGCTAACAATTGAATCAGTAAATGTATTTTTATTATTTTTTAAATCAATTGGCGTCGCTAGTGTACCGTACCCGTCACCTTAAAAATTTGGCGTTGGTTATTAAAACCGGATCGTATTGAAATGAATCTTTATTGTAATTAGGTTCATACGAATAGGTTCTCATCTTGGCGTGTTATGTGAGTGTTATTGAGTCCGGGTAAGCTTGGACCATAAACAAGGATTGTAATGAAGTGCCTGCCGCCTGATCTTCGCAAACGTTAAACGAGAGAACCAGACTAATTCAATAATTGTGGGTATCCACAATTTTGAAAACCTCCGAAACGTTCACCCTCTTATTACAAAAAACTGCTCTGATACCGCTTTTAATCCTAAACTAGCAAGTTCATGATTATTACGGAATAATGTTAGTTCTTAAATTTTTATTACAAATCCTCGACTAACCATAGACGACTTAGTACCGCAGGATAGTGTCAAAATTGATCGAATCATTCAATCATTCGTGCAGTGACATTTCATTCTACATAACCTTATTTTGTTGTCTGAAGTAAAAATTCTAAAGAATGGTTTTTAAGCAACAATAAATTAAAATATTTACCTAGGTAAGGTTTCCATGTAATATGTATAGGAATTGCATATATTTTTGGGATTAAATCCTAAAAATAAATTAGCCACTTTCTCACAAATAACTTTAGTTGTAAAACAAAATTAACTGTCACAGGGATAAGTTGTCATGGTTACTGAATCAAAATTTTGAGGTTATTATTTTAGTACTCATTTTAAACTAGGGGTCCGGGTGGTTTAACTTAAGTATTAAAGTTGATATACTAAATAACGTTAAACTCAGTTTTGTAATAATGTTTTTTCTAGTTCTTCAGTTATTCCCAGAATTAATTACACTACTTATTTTAAACCACGTTTTGGAATAAGAGGGTCAAAGTTTCTAGAGGGCTAGTGGTAGAAATTTCTAACTTAAATTTGAAAAATCAAGAGGTGCATGCTCTATTTTGAACCTACGACCTCCCGGTCTGAAGTCGCATATTCTTATCCGCTACTATCGGACTATTCAGAATGTTGACGTTACTTAGGCAATCCCATTTTTAACAAGAATGCAGTCTGTTAATTTATAAAAACTTTTTTTTTTTCTGCAGGTGAACTATTCCAAGGCAAAATAGAAGCAGAACGGCTGCTAAAACCTCTCCTCAAAGGTTATTTAGTCAGTTCAGATTTACAGTCAACAGTTTATATACTTGAGGATATTGCGAAGAAGGCATCGGATAAAAACAAGGATTGGATCGGGAGGTTTCTGTGCGTTTTCATGCAGCATAGGAAGATTAAAGAAGATATGTTGGACATTATCAATTTGTTGAAGGTACGGTATTAGGCAGGATGGCTTTTGTCATAATAAGCCAAATTTCAACATGATGTTATGAATGAGCTATTTTACAAGTAAAATAACGGCCAGTGCCGAGACCTGTGGAAGACTAAGATAAAATATGACTAGTGGTAACGTCTACAGCCGTGTGGTCTCCGGCAGAGTAGAATAGGCCACCCTCACTCTTACCGAGGTGTCGTAAAAGGCGACTAAGGTAAAGCTGCTGGCATGATCATCAGCACCCAGAGAAGGAAAACTTTGCGTTTATATCAAAACCCTCGCCAACCCAGACGGGTAGCAGACGCCAAGCGTGGTGAGTATGGCAATAACCCCTCATGTGATTGAGGGAGGCTCGTGCCCCAGCAGTGGGGACTTAAATGGGCTGATGATGATGATGAACGTCTACTTGTAGATAGGTAATGTAATGTAAACTTTTTTCGCACTTAATTTGAAACCCAGTTGGCGGACGATAATTTTACAAGATAAATGTAAAAAAAAAGATAAAGCAGCGCATTTGTGACACCACTGGTGTTGCTAGGTGTCCATGGGCGGCGGTTATCGCTTATCATCAGGTCATCTGTTGGCTTGTCTGCCACCTATATCATATAAGAAAAACATTGATGAAAAATTGCTTAATTTTGTCACAAGCTGAACTATAGGCTATTTGACAGTACATATGAAAAATAAAGATTTATTTATAGTCATCCGCGTAGTTTGTAGCTTTAAAAAGGAATTAACAATGAAACACATAAAAAGGTCCAAGGGTTGCGGGTTCGATCCCCGCACAGTACAAACATTTGTGTGCATGAATATAGATAGATAGATATTGTCAACGCCATATTCAAGAACCGGTCCGCTAGTCGCGGCGCCCCCCGCCTCATACCGCCCTTTCTCTCTGATCGGAATCCGTGCGCGACGCACGTACATACGCACGACCTAATTTAAATAATCATTTTACTGGCTCTGTAAAGCTCAAAGGTAGCAATATAACAGTTTATAAGTTATTCTGTGCATCATTTGTACATCCCTGAATCCTGGAACCTGGACGCTTAGATCTTCGCCCAGATATACTATATTGCACAAAATACACAACTTAAGTACAAGGCATTATAGAAATTTTGTGTACACTTTCGGTAGTCTTATCGCTGAAAGAGATTTCTTCCAGACAACCTTCGAGTAAAGGACATTTGATAGTAGAGGATGCAATATTTAATAAGGAAAAAAAAAGAAATAAAACATGTCTGTTTGTATTGGTCTGGGTGTTTTCTATGTATTATAAGTATGTATTTACAAAGGAAAAGTATTAAATGTATATATTTGTAATTTCGCCGTTGATTCTGATATCCATAATACAGGTGCTTGAGCTACCTATCTCGGAGTTAGATCAATGTATGAGGTGTTGTGAAATATTTATGTGGGATTATGAGAGAGTGAAACGGAATGGAAGACGAGTAGAATGGAACGGAGTAAGAGTTAACAGAGAACGAGTGAACGGAGGGAATGATGGAGTTATCTGTGGGTGTGAGACTACGAAAGCCGCGAATAGCCTTGCTCTGTGATTTTATAAAATAAAGAAGATCTTGTAGACCCTGAAATCCGGTTAACTTATCTCAAGTCCCATATTTATTTATTTTACAGGCACTAAAAACGTCAAACATGAAGATATCCACTGCAGCATCAGATTATTGCATTAGTCGGTTCCCAGAGCATCACGGCAAACCGACAGAGGAGCAGTTCCGTGATCTCCTCATCGACATCACGGATGACAATATGATGGACAATGGGGATTTGTTCTCACAACAGATGCCGCATCCGGTATGTTGATCCTTAAGGTGACGGGAAGGGCACACTAGCGGCGCCAATCGTTTTTAATTTTTAACTACTAAACAGGATCTATTTTAAACATTTTCAGGGTTACAACCTCTCTGCAAACACTATTTATTAAATAACCATGCAAAAATGTTAGATCCAACGGGTACGCGGAAACTGGATTCACGCCAAAAGCGGCCACTTTTGGCGTGAATAAACTTTTCGCGTACAAAAACGGACCCAACATTTGTGCATGGTTATTCAATAAATAGTATAAGTGTTTGCCGAGAGGTTGTAACTCCGAAATTGTTTATAATAGATCCGTTTTAGTAGCTAAAAATTAAAATCGATTGGCGTCGCTAGTGTGCTCTACCCGTCACCTTAATGAGTTGTTAATCCTTAATGTTTCAGTAGCTAATATATTTATCTGCCAGATATGGAGCGATGGTAGCTCAGTGGTTCAGAGCGCGCCTTCCTTACGGGGGGCCCAGGTTCGAATCCGAGCATGCACCTCTGGATTTTTCAAATCTATGTGCGTATTTTAACCATTAGCTCGGCGGTGAGGAAAAACATCGCGAGGAAACCTGCACGTTTCGGATAGTTTTTGGAACCATGATTCAGTTGGTCTGGTTACCCTGTTAGCGGGTTGCGAAGATCAGAAGGCAGTAGCTTCATTGTAATTACCAGACTCCCCAAATCAAGAATCATGGTCCAAGCGTACCCCGGGCTCCAGAGCGACAGCTTTGAACCCCGTACCCCGGGCTCCAGAGCGACAGCTTCGAACCCAACTGGGAATCACACTAATATGAGGATGAAGATATCTATCTGCCAGAATATGGTTACAGAAGATCTAAAAAGAATGGTCCGAAAAAATGGCAACTACATTTTAAACCTATACTAATTATAAGTGACGAATCCGTCTTCTGTAACAGCGACAACGCTTATAGGTAATCCGATAACACGAAACACTTGCGCAATGTAATCGACAACTAGCGCCATCTATTGGTTTCAAGTGGAACTAAGGTTCCGAAACGAGTGGGAGCGGGCCACTAGTCTGACATAGAGGGAGCGGTTTATATTGGTATTGTGGATCACCAAGCAAATTTCAAGTAGTAACAGGATAGTCAATCGAGACGATTTATAAGAGGTAGCGGAGATCGGCAACAAACTCTCCCCGGAACGTCAAATAATAATATTGTTAAGTTTTTCTATAAGTAAGTAAGTATCAGCCTATATACTGTCCGACTGCAGGGCAAAAGCCTCCATCATAGAAATCAAGTCATCGCTACTATGATGGGATTAGGCTTAATCACCACGCTTGCCTTAAGCAGATTGGTGATCACAAAACCGAGCTATGTTCGAAAAATTCGAAACAGTTTTTGTTCGACCCGCGAATAGAACCCAGGTTCCCGAGATCATGGCCCGGTACTTAAACCACTAGTCCAAGAAGGAGTCTAGCGTCAGTTTTTCTATGCAGTGATGAAAACGTTAGTGTGTTGATAATTATTTCAGAAACAAATGAACGAAGAGTCTCTCCGCGCCCATCTGAACGAGTTGGAAGCTAAAGGCATGAACACACGAGGTGTTCTAAGGAAGTTACTCCAGCAATACTGCAGGGAAGGGAATTTAGCCGCGGCCAGGCAGATCTCAGAGAAATGCCAGAAAGAGGGGGTACGTAACTAACGGATGAGAACCGGAGATGTTTTTTATTATCTATATATATATAAAAAGAAAATCTGAGTGACTAAGTGACTAGGAATGCACCCACAGCCCAAACTACTGACCCTAGAAACTTGAAATTTGGGAAGGGAGTTCCTTTAATAGTGGAGGATTTTTGAAAATTCAACACTGAAGGGGGTAAAAAGAGAGTTAAAAGTTTGTATGTAAGTCCGCCATCTTTGATGTTAGAACTGTGAAAACTTGAATTCAGACTAAAAATTTGAAATAAAAAAAAGTTTCTTGACATTAGCAAAAAATCTTCGGGTAGAGCCATAATTATAAGAAAAACAAATACACATAAGCTTAACGCGACATGCGGCACCTTATTTAGCCAGTGCTAGGATGTAATAGGATGTAAGGAGTGGAGACCACGTACAGGGAACACACACAAGGTGGACCGACGATCTGGTGAAGGTCGCGGGAATCCATTGGAGGCGGGGCGGCACAGGAGGTGATCTGTGTGGAGAACATTATCGGATGCCTATGTCCAGCAGTGACGTCTATTGGCTGAAATGATGATGATGATTAATTTCGAAAACTTTCTTCTCTTCTTCTTCTCGAAAGTGGATACTTTCCATTTTAAAAATATTTAATACCAATATGTAATGACGACCCGTTTGGAACAGTGGTTGTGAACGCTGCCTCTGGTGCAAGGGTTGCGGGTTCGATCCCCGCACCAGTACAACTTTAGTGTGCATGAATATAGATAGCTAGATATTGTCAACGCCATATTCAAGAACCGGTTCCGCTAGTCGCGGTGCCCCCCGCCTCATACCGCCCTTTCTCCTCTGATCGGAATCCGTGCGCGACGCACGTACATACGCACGACCTAATTTAAATAATCATTTTACTGGCTCTGTAAAGCTCAAAGGTAGCAATATAACAGTTTATAAGTTATTCTGTGCATCATTTGTACATCCCTGAATCCTGGAACCTGGACGCTTAGATCTTCGCCCAGATATACTATATTGCACAAAATACACAACTTAAGTACAAGGCATTATAGAAATTTTGTGTACACTTTCGGTAGTCTTATCGCTGAAAGAGATTTCTTCCAGACAACCTTCGAGTAAAGGACATTTGATAGTAGAGGATGCAATATTTAATAAGGAAAAAAAAAACATGTCTGTTTGTATTGGTCTGGGTGTTTTCTATGTATTATAAGTATGTATTTACAAAGGAAAAGTATTAAATGTATATATTTGTAATTTCGCCGTTGATTCTGATATCCATAATACAGGTGCTTGAGCTACCTATCTCGGAGTTAGATCAATGTATGAGGTGTTGTGAAATATTTATGTGGGATTATGAGAGAGTGAAACGGAATGGAAGACGAGTAGAATGGAACGGAGTAAGAGTTAACAGAGAACGAGTGAACGGAGGGAATGATGGAGTTATCTGTGGGTGTGAGACTACGAAAGCCGCGAATAGCCTTGCTCTGTGATTTTATAAATAAAGAAGATCTTGTAGACCCTGAAATCCGGTTAACTTATCTCAAGTCCCATATTTATTTATTTTACAGGCACTAAAAACGTCAAACATGAAGATATCCACTGCAGCATCAGATTATTGCATTAGTCGGTTCCCAGAGCATCACGGCAAACCGACAGAGGAGCAGTTCCGTGATCTCCTCATCGACATCACGGATGACAATATGATGGACAATGGGGATTTGTTCTCACAACAGATGCCGCATCCGGTATGTTGATCCTTAAGGTGACGGGAAGGGCACACTAGCGGCGCCAATCGTTTTTAATTTTTAACTACTAAACAGGATCTATTTTAAACATTTTCAGGGTTACAACCTCTCTGCAAACACTATTCACTAAATAACCATGCAAAAATGTTAGATCCAACGGGTACGCGGAAACTGGATTCACGCCAAAAGCGGCCACTTTTGGCGTGAATAAACTTTTCGCGTACAAAAACGGACCCAACATTTGTGCATGGTTATTCAATAAATAGTATAAGTGTTTGCCGAGAGGTTGCAACTCCGAAATTGTTTAAAATAGATCCGTTTTAGTAGCTAAAAATTAAAATCGATTGGCGTCGCTAGTGTGCTCTACCCGTCACCTTAATGAGTTGTTAATCCTTAATGTTTCAGTAACTAATATATTTATCTGCCAGTTATGTAGCGATGGTAGCTCAGTAGTTCAGAGCGCGCCTTCCTTTCCGGGGGCCCAGGTTCGAATCCGAGCATGCACCTCTGGATTTTTCAAATCTGTGTGCGTATTTTAACCATTAGCTTGGCGGTGGTAACCTGCACGTTTCGGATAGTTTTTGGAACCATGATTCAGTTGGTCTGGTTACCCTGTTAGCGGGTTGCGAAGATCAGAAGGCAGTTGCTTCATTGTAATTACTAGACACCCCGAATCAAGAATCATGATCCAAGCGTACCCCGGGCTCCAGAGCGACAGCTTTGAACCCAACTGGGAATCACACTAATATGAGGATGAGGATATCTATCTGCCAGAATATGGTTACAGAAGATCTAAAAAGAATGGTCCGAAAAAATGGCAACTACATTTTAAACTTATACTAATTATAAGTGACGAATCCGTCTTCTGTAACAGCCACAACGCTTATAGGTAATCCGATAACACGAAACACTTGCGCAATGTAATCGACAACTAGCGCCATCTATTGGTTTCAAGTGGAACTAAGGTTCCGAAACGAAGTGGGAGCGGGCCACTAGTCTGACATAAGAGGGAGCGGAGATCGGCAACAAACTCTCCCCGGAACGTCAAATAATAAAATTGTTAAGATTTTCTATAAGTTAGTAAGTATCAGCCTATATAGGTACTGTCCCACTGCAGGGCAAAGGCCTCCATCATAGATATCAAGTCATCGCTACTATGATGGATTGCCTAATGCGAATTGGTGATCACAAACCCGAGCTATAATAATAATAATAATAATTCTCACAACATCTCATACATTGACCTGATTCCGTACTAAGTAGCGTAAGCACTTGTGTTACAGATATCAGACAACAGAGGAACACAAATATATACTTAAATACATATATTACACCCAGACACTGAACAAACACAAGTGTTCATCGCACGAATGTTTGTCCAGGGTGGGGATCGAACCCACGACCTTTGGCGTAAGAGGCAGGATCACTACCAATTGCGCCATCCGGTCACTCTATGTTCGAAAAATTCGAAACATATTTTTTGTTCGACCCGCGAATCGAACCCAGGTTCCCGAGATCACGGCCCGGTACTTAAACCACTAGTCCAAGAAGGCGTCTAGCGTCCGTTTTTCTATGCAGTGATGAAAACGTTAATGTGTTGATGATTATTTCAGAAACAAATGAACGAAGAGTCTCTCCGCGCCCATCTGAACGAGTTGGAAGCTAAAGGCATGAACACACGAGGTGTTCTAAGGAAGTTACTCCAGCAATACTGCAGGGAAGGGAATTTAGCCGCGGCCAGGCAGATCTCAGAGAAATGCCAGAAAGAGGGGGTACGTAATTAACGGATGAGAACCGGAGATGTTTTTTATTATCTATATAAATAAAAAGATAATCTGAATGACTAAGTGACTAGGAATGCAGCCACAGCCCAAACTACTGACCCTAGAAACTTGAAATTTGGGAAGGGAGTTCCTTTAATAGTGGAGGATTATTGAAAATTCAACACTGAAGGGGGTAAAAAGAGATTAAAAGTGTGTATGTAAGTCCGCCATCTTTGATGTTAGAACTGTGAAAACTTGAAACAGACTAAAAATTTGAGATAAAAAAAAGTTTCTTGACATTAGCAAAAAATCTTCGGGTAGAGCCATAATATAAGAAAAACAAATACATTAGCTTACACGCGACATGCGGCACCTTATTTAGCCAGAGCTAGGATGTAATAGGATGTAAGGAGTGGAGACCACGTACAGGAACACACACAAGGTGGACCGACGATCTGGTGAAGGTCGCGGGAATCCATTGGATGCGGGCGGCACAGGAGTGATCTGTGTGGAGAACATTATCGGATGCCTATGTCCAGCAGTGGACGTCTATTGGCTGAAATGATGATGATGATTAATTTCGAAAACTTTTCTTCTCTTCTTCTCGAAAGTGGATACTTTAATTTAAAATATTTAAATACTATATGTAATGACGACCCGTTTGGAACAGTGGTTGTGAACGCTGCCTCTGGTGCAAGGGTTGCGGGTTCGATCTCCGCACAGTACAAACTTTTTTGTGCCAATACAAACAGACATGTTCATTGTCTGTTTGTATTGGTCTGGGTGGTTTATGTATATACTTGTAATTCCGTTGTTGGTTCTGATATCCGTAACACAGGCTACCTATCTCGGAGTCAGATCAATGTATGTGATGTTGTGAAATAATTATCATCGTCAGCCCATTTAAGTCCCCACTGCTGGGGTACGGGCCTCCCTTAATCACATGAGGGGTAATTGCCATACTCACCACGCTTGGCAGACGGGTTGGCGAGGGTTTTGATATAAATGCAGAGTTTTCCTTCTCTGGGTGCTGATGAACATGCCAGCAGCTTTACCTTAGTCGCCTTTTACGACACCTCGGTAAGAGTGAGAGTGGCCTATTCTACTCTGAAATAATTATATTATATTATATTAATATATACTTAGGTATTCCTGTCAGCTGGTATGAAAGCGGCCATCTTTGACCTTCACGTGAAGCTTGGCGAATTAGACTTGGCAGAGCTGGCCTTAGCGGATCTTAACAAATCGGCGCCAAACTTCAATTTGGATGAATACAAAGTGATCGACTTTGCAACACTGATGGTTTATAGGAAAAAGATTGGTCAGGCTTTTGATCTGATCACGGAACAGTCGAAGAAAAGGTACATTTTATGATTTTACTTTATTTTGCTCTTTTTAAAATCCGTTGAAGATTATTCTACTGAAAGTTATAAAATAGTATCTTTTTTTATTCCCAGTTGCGTACAAACCAGAAAGTAGCCCGGGGTATGCTGGGGCCATGATCTGTGAGAATAATAATAATAGTAAATACCGGGCTTCGAAGCTTTGGAGGCAACTGGGAATTACACGGAAAGATGTGGGGGGAAAGGGGATCTGAAAAATGTTTTACGCCCTCTTATTCCAAAACGTGGTTTAAAATAAGTAGTGGCATTTATACTGGGAAAAACTAAAGAACTGGATTAAACATTATAACAGAACTAAGTTTAACGTTATTTAGTATATCAACTTTAATACTTAAGTTAAACCACCCGCACCCTTAGTTTAAAATGGGTACTTAAATAATAACCTCAAAATATCGATTCAATAACCGTGACAACTTATCCCTGTGACAGTTCATTCGTTTTACACTATAGTTATTTGTAAGAAAGTAGTTAATTTATTTTTTTGGATTTAATTCCAAAAATATAAGCAATGCGGCGAGTGTGATGGGCACCTTTGCGTCGGAGGCGGGCGGGGGTGAGTGGCCTGTTTTTGGCCGTTAGACAGAGGATGTTAAATTTTGTTTGTTATTATTATTTTTACTTTTTATTTCGTTATTCCTTGAATTAATTATGAGTTTTAAGTATTTTTATTTGAATTTTATTGTAATAATTTATCTGGATTTATTTAGGGGACTAGAAACATGTACTAACTATGCAAATTACTTGGAAACCTTTTCTATACTTAGGTCAATATTTTAATTTATTGTTGCTAAAAACAATTCTAAAATATTTTTACATCAGACAAAAAATAAGGATTTGTAAAATGAAATGTCACTGAACGAATGATTCAATGATTCGATCAATTTTGACACTATCCTGCGGTACTTGGTGGTTTATGGTTAGTCGAAGATTTGAAATAAAAATTTAAGAACTAACATTATTCCGTAATAATCATGAACTTGCTAGTTAAGGCTTAAAACCAGTATCAGAACAGTTTTTTGTAATAAGAGGGCAAATCTCCGTTTCGACGAACGAAGGCAGATTTTTTTTTATTTACTGAGTTAAAATCGCTCGTCGACTGTTCTCTGAAACTATTTAGGATATTGTTTTGTATTTATATACAGGCGTATCGTCGGCGGTCGAGGTCTGACTATGAACTGTTGGCGTCTGCTAGACGCGACGGCAGCTCACGGCTCGCACCAGGAAACCAGGCGAATGTTCGACTTGCTGACGTCACTGCGGTACTGCAAGCCGTCCAATACGTTACTCGGACCGCTGATACGGGTGCATTTGAAGCAGTAAGTGACTTATGACCAGTGATCGGATTAGGTAGCGCATTTTGGGTCAACTACCTCAAAAATTGCATTAGTATGGATACGCCTGCGGAAATGTTCTATACGTGTAAAATACATATTCTCTCATCAGACATAAAAAAATAAAACTAGTGTTTGAGTAAGTTAAACGTTACATTAAGTTTCATTTAGTAAAACTCTTATTGAATTTTTCATCCATTTGTAAGAGCCGTTGGCGTGTCAATGTTATGATTTCGTCAAAAATGGACAATACGACAAAAAATATATTTTTATACGCTTTCCTAATAAAGAAAGAGAAAAAAGATGACCCATATTTTTTAGTTCTCATTAAATGTGTGTTTTTATTAAAAGAGTTATTTTTTAAATGATTACAGTCTATTCCAGTTAAAAAGTCCTTTTTGACAGATGTTAATAGTTCAGTATTAGGGAAGTACCCTTAGAAATCGATACTCAGCGGCATCGATTCTCGATTTGTAACCAATTTTAATCGAATTAACTTTCAACAACTAAAGTTATTAGAAATTGTCGTAAGAACACTTTCAGACATGCAAAACTTCCAATCTTGTTTTTTCTAAACGAAAAATGTAAATAAAATTATCCGGAAAAGTATAGTATAATATCCTCCAACCGATTACGGCTACGGCGGCCAATCTCAACGATCAGCCACGTACGCAGGATATATTATAGTGCTCAAGTGTGTGCGCAAACACAAGTGCACTCTCTATTCCCTTACCCTCATATTCCGTTGGGACACCAGGGTGACACGACCGGAGAGGGATCGGGCGCAGGACCAACGGCTTAACGTGCTTTCCGAGGCACGGGGGTACAAGACCGCCAATTCCAAACTCCGGGCTGACACTAAGAATTTCTTAACAGAAAAACTCAGGTACAAATTTTGGCCCGACCCGGGAATCCAACCCGGGACCCCAAGCGCAGCCGTCGCTTTAAAGTGACAGACTATAATTAATATGCCGAAAGTGACGTAGTCCTGAGGCTCCACGTATTGTGGTGTCGGTGTTATATGTCCAATAAAAAAAGTTTAAGTGACTTTAAGTTACTTACTGTCACTGTCATTATTTTGTCTTGTCATTTTATGGATCAGAGATTTTACTTTTTTTTTTAAATTAACGTGAGCAAAAGCGTTATTAATTTTTCATGCCGAGTGATGACGTCACATCAGGATTTATACATTTTATTTTTTTCTTCATAAATATCTGTTTAAAAATTTTGAAATTATTTTTCTTATGTTTCTATGAGTCTAATCTATAAATATTGTTTTTCATTTCGGAAAATGATTTTTTGTTTTATAGTCCTTTGCACACCTAATCCGATCAGGCTTATGACGTATTCTGCAACTCATAAAAATTCACAAAAACTATTAATATCATAATTCCAGTGACAATATCCAAGAAGCTGTAAAAGAATACGTCTTCCTCTCAAACAAGTATAACAAGACTCCTCTAAAACACGAGCTTCTCTGCCGCATCCTGGCTCAGATGGGGGATGGCCAGTGCGAGGAGAAGTTCAGCATCAACGAGAAAAGTAACGGGAGGCTCAACAAGCTGGCCCAGGCCGTCCTCAACCAGGGCAAGAAGGTCCACGGGCCTGGGGATGTTCAGGTACTACGGTACAGGTGTACCACGTTTATAAGTTACATCGGCAAAATTTGTCTACGCAGAAGAGCAAGTTAAATCCGATTGATTACGAATGCGAAAGCAGTGGAAATACAGACTTTATTGCGTTACGTTAAGATTAAATACAATAAATCCAGAGAGGAATGCTATCTCTCTCTTAGCCGCACTCGCACCGAACATCGCGCTGACTCTACCTATACGACTAAACCAATAAGAAATTGTAATTTTTGGCGCGTG
The DNA here is from genome assembly GCA_019059595.1 of Marasmia exigua. Lineage (NCBI taxonomy): Eukaryota > Metazoa > Arthropoda > Insecta > Lepidoptera > Crambidae > Marasmia > Marasmia exigua. The sequence goes on from CM032463.1 coordinate 22,610,218, forward strand.
TAAATGCAGGTTTTCCTTCTCTGGGTGCTGATGATCATGCCAGCGGCTTTACTTTGCTAGACACCTCGGTAAGAGTGAGGGTGGCCTATTCTACTCTGCCACCACAACCCTCGCCAACCCAAGCCAAGCGTCTGCCAAGCGTGGTGAGTATGGCAATTACCCCTCATGTGATTGAGGCCCGTGCCCCAGCAGTGGGGACTTAAATGGGCTGACGATGATGATGATGAAATGGAGCGTTGTGATTGTTTAAGATTTTGCCGCAGTATTCGAAAATAAGACTTCTGCGCAGGTACATTGGTGTAACTTATAAAATTGGTAAAACTGTAAATGATAGCATGTACGGGGACGCTGGACAATGACGTCACAAAAATAAATTGGGTGGTCGTGGGTCACCCTGAATTAGCCCCCGCGGTATGTTCCGCGATTCCTTAGGGAGTTGCCACACTGGCGCATTGCGAGCGTTTTCAAAGCGGAGCGACGACGCAAGTTCACGCTGCGGATGCGCAACGTGTGAGCAATGAGGCAACTCCCTTATAGTTTTTTTTTTAGCAACGACTTCTGAAAAAGGTAAAAGGTGTTTTTTTCTCTAACTGAATCTTCATGCGTTGTACTACACTTTTTACTTTGGAAACTACTTCGGAACTATTCTATGTTCTTAGTAGAAAAATGAACGTTTTCAGCAGTATAAAGCCTTCGATCAAGAAGGTTGTAAAACGATAACTAAAAACACAGTACGATATAATGAGGGTTTTCGCGTGTGAAAAATCCGTTAGATGGAGTACTATAGGAGTGAGGTCCATATACAATGTGATTGGTTATTTTTAAACGTGATCTGTCAAGATTTGACAAGGGTCCATATACAATGTTATTGGCTATTTTTAAACGTGATCTGTCAAAATTTCAATTTGACAAGCTAAACAACCAATGCGATAGATGTTGGAGCTCAGTCCAACATTGCGCCATCTAGCGGATTTTTCGCACGTGAAAACCCTTATAAGACAATATTTGCTTTCAAAAAATCCTTTTCTCCGCTGCAGTCTTGAGTCAGCTGACCCCAAAAACAGCCTTGGCTGATGTGGGTTACCAGAACACAAAAACATGATGTAATATATTTGCTAATTTTTTTCCTTTTCCCCAGCTGACCTTAATAGCAGCCCTAGCTGAAGTGGGCTACAACAACACCCTTCGCAAGCTGTTCCTCGACCCCTCAGTGAAGTTCCACCCGGACGCACTCCTGCGCCGCTGCGAACGGTTCGCGGATGAGAAGAAGGTGAAACCGCTGGAGAATATCGCGGAGTGCGCCAGGGGACTGAGGCATGTCGAGGTGGATGAAATATACGAATTGATATTGGATGTTTACCGTAAGTTCAAACTGTTATGGATATATTATATTTGACTGCCTCGGTGGCGCAGTCGTTAGTGAGTCGCACTTTAAAGCGGCGGCTGCACAAGAGGTCCTGGGTCGTGCCAAAAATTAGTACCTTTTTTTCGGTAACAAATTCTTAGTGGCAGCCCGGACTCTGAAAGTTGGTGGTCTTGTACCCCCGTGCCTCGAAAAGCACGATAAGCTGTTGGTCCTGCGCCTGCGCCCGATCCCTCACCGGTTGTGTCCCATCGGAATATGAGGGTGGGTAAAGAAAGTGCTCTTGTGTTTGCGCACACTTGAGCACTATAATATATCTTGCGTACGTGGCTGATCGTTGAGATTGGCCGCCGTAGCCCGAAATCGGTTGAAGTAATTATATTTTATGTGATTGCATACATCAATACAATAGCTCTACCGCCACAAAGTCGTCCTTACCATGGTTCGCGGGACGCATGGGCGCGGAGTGCGGTCCATTAATCCAAAAAGTTTATTTTCTGTTTGGGCCAATCAATCAATCGGATGTCGACCGTGGCTGTCACAGACCAATAAGAATGACGGTCACAGCTATAACCTGTGACTGCGCGAGCTCCAAAGAGAAAGAGAGTGAGGGAAAGCCTTATCCGGGGGAAAGGGGGGATTAAAGGTTGGCAGCGCACTTGTGACTCCACTGGTGTCGCGGGCGGCAGCAATCCCTTACCATCAGGTGATACGCCTGCTCGTCTGCCACCTATCATATAAAAACCTTTTCGTTCGGTCATTTGGTCAAACACACTCCACCGCCGATTGGCCCAAAGAGAAAATAATATCTTTCGATTGGTCAAGCGCATTCCTTGGTGATCCTTCGTTCTCTGCCAGATCACCTCATAATGGTAAGGGGAGCCCACGTTGCTAAATCGGGATTTACTCGAGCGTCTTAGAGACTTATTGAGTGCAAAGCTTAGATTATAAGAAGAAAAATATGTCATATGATATATACTTTTTCATCGGTGGGAGGAGCAGCTATAGATGAATTAAAGTATAATTTTTTTTTGTTATCTTGGCTAGTGGAAATCGTCAGATTATATAATTCTCATAAATCTTAGATCTATTCGCTTCAAAATGAAAAAAAATAAATTAAACACGCTCGAGAATGTCGAGATGACTTTTTATTTTCAACTTTGTAGCCGTGTATAGCCGGATACAAGGTATCCTACTGTATATTAATCTGCCGCGCTTTAGTAATTCCCGAAATCCCCTCTCGGGCTGCCCTACTATAATTTTGTTTATATTTCAGAACGCGAAGACGACTTCAAAGGTGCTATCGCCCTCTGGACCAAAATGCAAGAAGTGGACGCGGTGCCCTCCCAGAAGTTCGTGCGGAACATCTGCTCTCTCCTGAAGGCTAACGACAGACCAATACCTCCGGAGCTGGTTGGTATGCTGGTGAAGCAGGAGCAGAAGGCTAGTAGCGCCTAAGTATCATAGAGGTAATATTCCACTAAAGTGTATCAATGAATGAATGAATAAAGTGAATAGATTATCAACATTATAGTGAAAAAAGAAAACGGAGACCACAATCAACCGAGACAATTTTTTTGTGTTCTGAAGATGAATTTTGAGGATTTTGATTTGATCATTTAGGCTCGATTTAGAAAAAAGTAAAAAAAAAAATATAGCGACTTTACAAGCAGTTTGTTTCTTACAATAATGGTTTTTGTGAGATTAAAGACTTGTCTTTCATCGGCGATTTGATTTTACTTTGGATGCAAAAAAATCGTTTTGATGATTTTCCTATAAATTTCAAAGCGACATGTTTATTCAAGAAGACGGTAAAAAATACTGGTTTGTAACTAAATATTGAAACAGTGGAATGTTATGTCCAATAGTGAACTTGTTAAGAAAATATGATTTTTTATTACATAAAATAATTTGTGATGTAACAAATACGTTGTAAATAATGTATTTAGTCGATTAATTATTACATTTCGTTTTAAGATATTTTCTATAGAAAATAGACTTGTTAGTAAGTGAAATATCTGTGATAATAAATTATTGTGTTGGTACCTAATAAAAGTAATTGTTACAAATATTTGTTTTAATCACATAATACAATTAGATATCTTAAGTTGAAACTTATTTTAGGAAATAACTACATACATAATACAGGAAAATAGTACATACGTAATACAGTAGAATGAATGTTACATTTACGATGGCATAAACTCGTAGATTCGATTGAAATAAATATCAGACGATATTCGATTCAAAACTTTCGATTCGTCCTGCTTCGGATTTTCAAAATCCTGCTTTTCTCAACTTTTTTTTATGTGATAGGTGGCAGACGAGCAGACGGATCACCTGATGGTAAGCGATTGCCGTCGCCTATGGACACCTGCCACACCAGAGGAGTCAAGTGCGCTGCCAACCTTTAAACCCCCTTTCCCCCCGATTGGGCCTCCGGTACCCTCACTCACGCAGCGAAACAGCACAGTGCTGCTTCACGCCGGTTTTCTGTGAGGCCGTGGTATCGCTCCGGTCGAGCCGGCCCATTCATGCCGAAGCGTGGCTCTCCCACGGTAATCTCGGCTCGTATTAATACGACTTCGCGCTGTTCAAATCCTCAATAATTTTCTTGTTAAGATTCGCCAGTTCCTCCAATGCCTGCTTCTTTATGGGTTCGTAGTCAGCTTTTAATGTAATGGAGGCGATGTCTTCTTCTAGAACAGTCTTCTGACTTTCAAGCTGGGCTATCTGATCTTCAAGGGTATTCAGTTTGGCGTACATCTCGTTGCCGTCTAAGCTTTCCTAGAAATGGGAGAATTAAATGTTACTTTTGGAAGAGAGTATAACAAATTACAAGGCAACTATTTTATACAGCCTAAATTAAAATAAAATGTCGGTAACATGTTGATTGATTGATGGTGGTTCAAGTTGCCTAATGTTATCGTGTAGTAGGTATGTATGTATTCTCCGAAATTTGACTATTTATTAAATAACCATGCACAAATTTTAATGTTGGGTCCGTTTTTTTTTATTTATTTATTTATTTAGAATATACACACAACACATTACAATCGCAAATAAACAAAGTGAGAAAAACAAAGTGCAGCTTTGAACCAGATTGCAATCCAAAAACAATGTGTACATAAAAAAAAAAACCGGCCAAGTGCGAGTCGGACTCGCGCACCGAGGGTTCCGTACAAACCTGCAAGGGCAATTAGATCTAAGTATTTGATATGACTTTCAACTTGATAGCTCTACGCGTTCATGAGGAAAAAAGTAATAAGTTTATTTTTATTAAAAAATATGTATTTTGTAATGTAACTAAAAATTTAAGGTTTTCGGAATTTTTCCTTTATGTGTGCTATAAAACGTTGCTTCATGCCAAATTTCAAGATTCTAGGTCGACTGGAAGTACCCTTTAGGTTTTGATTCCCTTGCGAGTACTTGCGAGTTTCAAAATATGCAGCTTAAATTGCTGTTTCTTTTGATTGCGTCGACATAGAAGTTTGATTTTGTTACAGCTTAAAGGTATTATAGACCTGAGTATTTGGTATGAATTTCAATTTAATACCTCTACGCGTTTATGAGGAAATGGGTAGTAAGTTTAAAATTATTAAAAAAATATATATTATGTGATGTAACTAAAAATTTATGGTTTTCGTAATTTTTCCTTTATCTATGCTATAAGACGTTGCTTCGTACCAAATTTCAAGATTCTGAGTTTACGGGAAGCACCCTGTAGGTTTTGATTCCCTTGCAAGTGTCAAAAATTTGCGGCATAAACGGCTGTATCTTTTGATTGCGATGGCTTAGAAGTTTGATTTTTCCACAGCTTCAAGAGACAGTAGACTTGAGTAATTGATATAAATTTCAGCTTCATACCTCCACGCGTTCCTGAGAAAAAGGGTCTTGACAGACGGACGGACGGACGGACAACAAAGTGATCCTATAAGGGTTCCGTTTTTTCCTTTTGAGGTACGGAACCCTAAAAACAATAATTGAATTACTTAGGTTTGTCGCACTAGCCGCATATAACAATATGACAAACCAATAAAAGAACCCAAGCTATGAACAATGAAACAACAGAAACAATACTTTATCCCAGTTATATTTTAATTTAGAGGGTTAGCCCCGATGCTGAGCAGGCCCAGTACCGTGGCCAGACCCATTTGGCGTGGAGTAGAGGATATTTTAATGATATAGGTGGCAGACGAGCAGACGGATCACCTGATGGTAAGCGATTACCGCCGCCCATGGACGCCTGCAACACCAGTGGTGTCACAAGTGCGCTGCTTACCTTTTAACCCCCCTTCCTCTGGATTGGGCCTCCGGTACCCTCACTCACGCAGCGAAACACAGCGCATGCACTGCTTCACGCCGGTTTTCTGTAAGGACGTGGATTACTCCGGTCGAGCCGGCCCATTCATGCCGAAGCGTGGCTCTCCCACTGTTTTTGTACGCGAAAAATTGATTCAGGCTAAAAGTAGCCGCTTTTGGCGGTAATCAATTTTTCGCGTACAAAAACGGACCCAACATTTGTGCATGGTTATTTAATAAATAGTATAAGTGTTTAATTTGTAATTAATACACCTCTCAATGATAGAAACATCGTTGAAAGAAGTATTTGATAAAATGTCGGTAACATGTTGGTGGATTGATGGTGGTTCAAGTTGCCTAATGTTATCGTGTAGTAGGTATGTATGTACGTTAAGATTCTCCGAAATTTGACCTTCCGGATTCTTCGCGTCTGATTTCCATGGGCTCAAAACAATGGGGTATATGTCAAAGCTCAAGATTTTACAAAATATAAATATTTTATCAAAATATAGGTCAATATGTGCCAATGGCAAAAATTCTCAATTAAAAATATAACGTCTAGCCGGTTTTATGGTCATGCAAAGATTCATGGGCAAGTCCATTTTAAAAGTATGAAATTATTAAAAAATAATTATACCATTGAATAATCCATACAATTTGCACCAACTATTATAATAGAACCATTGACATAAACGATACGTTTGATATAACTACCATACAAAATTCAAATGAAATGCATACAAAATACTGTCGTGTGACGTCACATCTTAGTAGCCATTTGTATGGAGCGTTTTGGGTTTGCCCAAAATAATGTGATTTTAAAGTTGTGATATCTCAGGTAGTTTAAATGAGAATTAAGTAATTCTTTCAACGATGTTTCTATCATTGAGAGGTCTTTTGATTGCAAAAATAAAAAAAAATAGTCATATACCGTATTGTTCAAATTAGAATTTTAAATTGAAATAAGAACACGTAAAGAAGACACCTACCCTTCTTTCAATGTAAACTTCTTATTTGATAAATATTTTAGAGCCCATAGAAATCAGACGCGAAGAAATCGGAAAGCCAAATTTCTTAGAATCACCCTTAAACATCAGGCAACGTGACATAAATAGTTTTTTAGATTTTCGCGTTGCATTATAACTATAATTAATCAAGACGGGAATTAACACGATATTTATTATGTGACATTATGTACTCACATATCCCGTCCGCTCGTGACCATATGACCAAAATAATATTTTGCTCGACGTTTCGGCTACGTTACAGCAGCCGTGGTCACGAGCGGACGGAATATGTGAATACACATGTATCACATAATAAATATCGTGTTAATTCCTGACTTGCTTAATTAACGTGACATTATACGTACATACATACGTATCTGTACGTATTTCTGCCATTAGCTCGGCGGTGAGGGAAAACATCGTGAGGAAACCTGCCTGTTTCGGATAGTTTCCAAACGAGTAACTATGATTCAGTTCGTCCGGTTCCCCTGTTAAGGTGACGTTAATTTTTAGCTACTCAACCGGATCTATTTTAAACAATTTCGGGGTTACAACCTTTCGGCAAACGCTTATACTATTTATTAAATAACCATGCACAAATTTTAATGTTGGGTCCTTTTTTTTTTATTTATTTATTTCTAATATACACACAACACATTACAATCGCAAATAAACAAAGTGAGAAAGACAAAGTGCAGCTTTGAACCAGATTGCAATCCAAAAACAATGTGTACATTAAAAAAAAAACAATAATTGAATTACTTAGGTTTGTCGCACTAGCCGCATATAACAATATGACAAACCAATAAAAGAACCCAAGCTATGAACAATGAAACAACAGAAACAATCCTTTATCCCAGTTATATTTTAATTTAGAGGGTTAGCCCCGATGCTGAGCAGGCCCAGTACCGTGGCCAGACCCATTTGGCGTGGAGTAGAGGATATTTTAATGATATAGGTGGCAGACGAGCAGACGGATCACCTGATGGTAAGCGATTACCGCCGCCCATGGACGCCTGCAACACCAGTGGTGTCACAAGTGCGCTGCTTACCTTTTAACCCCCCTTCCCCTGGATTGGGCCTCCGGTACCCTCACTCACGCAGCGAAACACAGCGCATGCACTGCTTCACGCCGGTTTTCTGTAAGGACGTGGATTACTCCGGTCGAGCCGGCCCATTCATGCCTAAGCGTGGCTCTCCCACTGTTTTTGTACGCGAAAAATTGATTCAGGCTAAAAGTAGCCGCTTTTGGCGGTAATAAATTTTTCGCGTACAAAAACGGACCCAACATTTGTGCATGGTTATTTAATAAATAGTACCTATAAGTGTTTAATTTGTAATTAAAACACCTCTCAATGATAGAAACATCGTTGAAAGAAGTATTTGATTCTCATTTAAACTACCTGAGATATCACAACTTTAAAATCACATTATTTAGGGCCAACCCAAAACGCTCCATGTATGGTAGCTATATCAAATGTTTCGTTTATGTCAATGGTTCTATTATAATAGTTGTGCAAATTGTATGGGTTATTCAATGGTATAATAAATTTTTAATAAATCCATATCTTTGAATGACCATAAAACCGGCTAGACGTTATATTTTTAATTGAGAATTTTTGTCATAAAATTATTCTTACTTGTAATTTCTTCAGTTTAGCAGAAGCTTCTACGACTGCGCTCTCTGTCGGTGCTAATTTCTCCCTTAGTAATTGTAGTTCTGCCTCTAAAGCTTTTTTCTGTACCTCTCCTGGAAGTGTATCAAAAAGTGTAGGTATACATAATATAGGAATATATGGACGGTCGTGTGGTCCCCGGCAGAGTAGAATAGGCCACCCTCACTCTTACCGAGGTGTCGTAAAAGGCGACTAAGGTAAAGCTGCTGGCATGATCATCAGCACCCAGAGAAGAAAAACTCTGCATTTACATCTAAACCCTCGCCAACCCGTCTGCCAAGCGTGGTGAGTATGGCGATTGCCCCTCATGCGATTGAGGGAGGCCCGTGCCCCAGCAGTGGGGACTTAAATGGGCTGATGATGATGATGATGATGAAATGGACGGTCAAACGTCGACTCGTCACGTCGAGTTGATTGATCAACTCTCAACTTTATGTCAAACACATATGATGCCAAATTAATTTAGTAACGTGACGTGTGGTTCTCTGTACAACTGGACTACTCACACACTCAGAATTGCACAAGGCTTAAGGTGACGGGTAGAGCACACTAGCGACGCCAATGATTTTAAATTTTAGCTACTAAACCGGATCTATTTTAAACAATTTCGGGGTTACAATCTCTCGGCATACTATTTATTAAATAACCATGCACTAATGTTGGGTCCGTTTGTCGAAAAATTGATTCACGCCAAAAGCGGCCACTTTTGATGGTAATCCAAAACTCGAGTGCAAAAGCAGACCAAACAGTTAACTATAAGTATTAAATAAATAGTATAGGTGTTTGCCGAGAGATCGCAACCCCGAAATTGTTTAAAATGGATCCGGTTTAGTAGCTAAAGATTAAAATCGATTTGCGTCGCTAGTGTGCCCTACCAGTCACCATTAAAAATGCCTAATATCGATTCTGCGATCTTTCGTCGCACATTGCCATCGTTAACGCAGAGATCGTGATTTCTCTTCACTATTACTTAATATAATAAAGTTACGACTATGTGCCCCCTGCAAGCGAAAACAGAGCTTATCTTTAATTAAAAATACGGTCCATGTTCTGTTGCGCCCTACGTCGCATTCGTCGCAAATACCCCTTGGGCCCCTTGTTCCAGGATGTTATGGAAGGGGACTACGGTGCGGCGGCCTCCTCGTGTGGCCCCTTCGGTAGTATTTTTGCTCTGTTTGGAGCTGCTACCGAAGGGGTCCTGGCGTCCCTGGGCAACGGCGGGTAGTAATTTGGCGCGCTCGCCATATTGCTACCCGACGGCCGACGGCTGCACACATGGAGGGGGGGTTATGGTTCATAACCCCCCCTACGGACCTACGCCGGGCTCGGTCTGGGTCTTTGAGTGGACCGCTCTGTTCTGGAGCGAGGCGTTTGGTGGGGGGTGTTCTGACACCCTGGACTTTTGGTTGGTTGTACGCGGACCTGGGTCTCTCACCGGCGGTTATCCGGATGGGCTGAGCCGTTAAGGGCCCTGCTCCTCCCGCTTGCCTTAACCGGCCGGCGGGGGTCGAGAAGTCTTCGGACGTAAATCCCGGGGACTCCCACGTCCCATCGGCCGGGGTCGGACGGCAGGGTTCACGCCTAGTGCGCTAGGGGTGAACCCTGTCCCTTGTTATGCTCCTGGACATGCCGTCTCCGACCGGTGGAGGCCCTCGGCACTCGCCACGAAAGTGGTTGTGCCAGATTCGTCCGTGCACTTAAGGTGGTGCAGGACCAGTGGCAGTTGGGGGGATGTCGGACGACTGAGGGCTTCGGTGTCCAGTCCAGCCCTCCCACTCTGACCACGCCTTGCCTTGCGCCACCCCTTCCTGGATGGAGAGCCTGCGGGCTCGGTGGCCGAAGGGCCAAGTATTTGGAGGTTCTGCGTCGGGTCTCTCAGCCAGAGTGGCTCGGCGGCAGTCCGGCGTTGCCAATCTTCCTGGCTCCGCATCCAGCGGAGTTGGAACTTGCGGCGGCTTTGTTTTGAAGCCTGCAGGTTTTGTTTCCCCAACCCACTTTGCACTGCAGCCAGCAGTGTACGGGTGGGGAGGGGTACCTGCAGTTCTCCTCTCGGTGGTATTCTGCACTGCAGCCAGCAGTGTGGATGCCATTCGGGGGGCGGAGTTGGTGGGCCGTGGGAGAGGCCCTTGGTCCAACGGACCAGTGTTTGGAAAGAGGCCGTGCCGGCGAGCCTCTTCGCCCAGGACGGTTCGCGGTGGTAGCCTGGTGGTAATCCCGTGTTCCGTCCCGACTTAGCGGGCGTAGAATGGAAAAAGCCCCACACTACCCGGTCGACTCCCAGCGGCCGGGTGTGCATAAGGCGGCGCCGACCAACCGGCGCCGACGTCGGCTCCTGTCAGTGAGCCGGCGGCATTTCCACCGGGTCAAAAAAAAAAAAAAAAAAAAAGGATGTTATGGAAAGTTCTAGAATAGTCATGTACGGTGAACTGTCGCTAGGTTCTAGTATGCACGCGGTCATTCTAGAAACTGTTGTTGGTTTCTAGAAGCAAAAAGAATTTGCGATATTTTACCGGCAGGCTCGCGACATATCGCAAAATACTCGTATATCCGTCTATAGCGGCCCGCGTTCGCTTCGTTTCGGGACATTAGTTCCGCTTAATACCCAAAGATGGCGCTAGGTGTTGAATACATCGCGCAACCGTTTTGAGTTTTCGCATTACCTTTATTTCGCATTATATCGCATTACTGTTGCCGCTGTCTATAGGATTTACCTCTTGATAAATAGTATGTATAGTTAGATCGTTAATAGGCTATTAGACAGTAATAAAACATAAAAAATATTGAAGATTGTCACCAAAAATACCAAAATAAGATAATTTGTTTTGTGCTTGGAACCACGTGACCATAAACGGTTTTGATTGGCTTTCTTTATCGTGACGTCAGCCTTTTGTTAGTAAAACAAGTGACAGACTCGACGCCATTTTGTTCTAACTATGCGGGACGCTAATCATCTATCAAATGTGGCGTGTGCTATCGAATTTTATACTTGTTTACAAAAGGTTGACGTCATCACTCGAATGATTCGACGCCATATTGCTGAATGAAGCGTTTTTGACAGATTAAGGGATGGTTCACACCAAACGTATTGTCCGCCGCTGACTGTGAGCATTCTCACTGTCTGCCCCAGTGTGAACGTCGACTTAATTTGTAGTACGCGTTCTCACCAAGCCGACAATACGTTATAGCGTACGCGGCGCGCTATTCGGCAACTGCGTCCGCGTAGCCAATCCGCGTCCGCCGCGCATAGACGCGTAGTAAAATAATCGGCCACTGAGAGTCAGCGACAACGGACGACGTAATAACGTATAGTCAGTTCGGTGAACTGCGTAACGCGCGCTCCCAGTCAGCGGCCGACAATACCGACGTTCGGTCTGAACGATGCCTAAATAATCCTTATATTTTATAATGATTTTCGAAACGAATAGTCACCAATAAATAACATGAGAAGGTTTTTCAAAACAAGTCAAATAGCTTATTATACAAACATGCTTAATAAGAGTTAACCTTTTTTTCCGCTTGGACGGGGCACATACCTAGTCGTAAAAGTAATAAATAATTAATACCAACATTACTAACCTTCGTCTCTCAATCGCTCGAGATCCGAAAGGGTTACAAGTTCATCGGTCATGACTCGAGTTTTCTCGGGCAGTGCTTGTAATTCCGTAGCCAGACGTTCTCTTGTCGATTCCGCCTGTAGTTTTATAAAAGAATATTGAGTATTTAATTTCTATCTTTGACATAAAATAATTTAAAGTTCAAAGCATAATAGAATACAACATCCGGTAGTAAAAAATGGCTTAAGTGAAGATTTGACGACCCGTTTAGCGCAATGGTTTGTGCGCCGGTTGAGACGCAAGGGTCGCGGGTTCAATTCCCGCACCAACACAAATAAATAAATATTTCACAACATTGATCTGACTCCGAGATAGGTAGCTCAAGCACCTGTGTTACGGATATTAGAATCAACAGTGGGATTCCAAATATATACATAAGTATAATACTTTTCTTTTGTGAATACATACTTATAATACATAAGAAACACCCAGACCAATAGAAACGTTTGTTGATGAAACATATATGTGTTTTTTATGTCATAGGTTGCAGACGAGCAGACGGATCACCTGATGGTAAGCAATTGCCGCCGCCCATGGACAACCAACCTTTAAACCCCCCTTTCCCCCGGATTGGACCTCCGGTACCCTCACTCACGCAGCGAAACACAGCACAGTGCTGCTTCACGCTGGTTTTCTGTAAGGCCGTGGTATCTCTCCAGTCGAGCCGGCCCATTCATGCCGAAGCGTGGCTCTCCCACGGTTTGTGTTGAGTCTGGGCATTTCTATGGACATTCCATAGTACAAGACCACCTTTGTTTGGAACCAGGACAATGTATGTGATGTTGTCTCAATTTATTATTGTGTATTGCGAGTGTGATGGGCACCTTTGCGTCGGAGGCGGGCGGGGGTGAGTTGCCTGTTTTTGGCCGTTAGTCAGTGGATGTTTAATTTTGTTGGTTATTTTATTTCTTTACTTTTTATTTCGTTATTACTTGAATTAATTATGAGTTTTAAGTATTTTTATTTATTATTTATTTATTATTTAACTAGTATATTTTTAATACGGCAGCGAAGTGCCAAACCTACCTAAAAAAGGTAAATTTCGAAGAAAAAAAAACTTTTGGCGTCGAAAGTCGATTTCGTATGTTAATTAATGTGTTTAATAGGAGGTCGGTAGGTCGGCACGGTCAGCATCAAAAGTAGCTTAACACTTTAGTACCATGTCAAAGTAACCGTTCTGCCTAAATAGTCAGTTTCTAAGGGGTACGTACAAAATGATACTTCGACATGGTACTAATGTGTTAAGGTGACGGGTAGGGCACACTAGCGACGCCATTCGATTTTAATTTTTAGCTACTAAACCGGATCTATTTTAAACAATTTCGGGGTTACAATCTCTCGGCAAACACTTATGCTATTTATTAAATAACCATGCACAAATGTCGGGTCCGTTTTTGTACGTGAAAAATTTATTCACGCCGGTATTTGGTATCCAAAATTCGAGTGCAAAAGCAGACCAAACATTTAACTATAAGTATTAAATAAATAGTATAGGTGTTTGCCGAGAGATTGTAACCCCGAAATTGTTAAAAATAGATCCTGTTTAGTAGCTAAAAATTAAAATCGATTGGCGTCGCGTCACGTCGAAGTAACATTTTGTACGTACCCCTTAGAAACGTGACTATTTAGCCAGAACGGTTACTTTTACACTTTATTACGCTAATTTTGATGCTGACCCGACTTCGCTGTATGTATCTTAATTTTTCTACAATCATGTAAAAATCAAAGATCACCTTTTTCAAATTGGCCTGAAACCTCTCATACTCCTTCATGAGAGTATCAACTGACTTCTTGCTACCGTCATACTCAATGGTATATCCCTCTTTCTGCTTCAATGTGTCTATCTCGCTCAAGTCGAGGTCTATGTTGGAGCTACTGTGGTCCAGTGCGAAGACTATGTCTTTCTCTAGCTGGGCTATTTTCTCCTGTTCTTTCTTGAGGTTCTCTTCGTAAGTGCCCATGAAAGTGTCCATAGTTTCTTCACGTTTTTTTAGTTCCCGGTACTTTTGATGGCGCTCGGAGTTGCCTTCTTCTAAATCCTGTAGACAAGGAAAAAAAAAAGAGCAGGATAGTTTTGAGAAAAAAGTTACAAAATAATTCCAAACTAGTGCTGCGGAACTATCGATAGTTGACCTCCAAAATCATCCACAATATCGATAGTACTATCGATAGTATTGCTATTGGTCAAAACCATCGATGCTATCGATAGTAAAATTTGATCAATACTATCGAGATAACGCTAATACTATCGATACTATCGATTGTTTAATACCCGATAACATAGATAGTATTGTGTTTCCTAACAGTCTTTTTTTTATGAAAGAGGGAAGCAAACGAGCAAGCGGTTCACCTGATGGTAAGCATGGTAAGCGATCACCGCCGCCCATGGACATCAGCCACACCAGAGGGAGTGGAGATGAGAATTAATCAAAAACGATAGTTCTTACTAACGATAGTCAGCTATGTGTCGATAGTATTGCTGCCTGATTACATGTGTCCAGACATTAAACAATCGATAGTATTAGAGTTATCAATAGTATCGATCATACTATCGATAGCATTGATACTATTGACAACCAGCGATACTATCGATAGACTATAATAATAATAATAATAATTCTCACAACATCTCATACGTTGGACCTGATTCCGTACTAAGTAGCGTAAGCACTTGTGTTACAGATATCAGACAACAGAGGAACACAAATATATACTTAAATACATATATTACACCCAGACACTGAACAAACACAAGTGCTCATCGCACGAATGTTTGTTCAGGGTGGGAATCAAACCCACGACCTTTGGCGTAAGAGGCAGGGTCACTACCAATAGCGCCATCCGGTCAGTCAAATATTGCTGCCTGATTACATGTGTTCAGATATTAAACAATCGATAGTATTAGAGTTATCAATAGTATCGATCATACTATCGATAGTATTGATACTATTGACAACCAGCAATACTATCGATAGACTATCGATACTATTGAATTTACTTTTACTATCGATAGTTGACTATACAAACCAACATTTAAAAAGAACCTTATCTTACATAGATCTATGAAAGATAGGATTTCGTAAAGTTATTATCTGTCAAAATCATGAAATTACATTCTGATCCAAAAAGATAGTTTATTTTTCTAATATCATTGAATTAAACTCCGTCATAAAAAGGTGACAAGTTATCTTACTTGTTCAGCTTGCTCGATAAGTTCTTGAACTTTCTTGATCTGCTCTTTCAAATTTGCTGCATTGCTGTCTAATGAAGCGATAGCTGTATTGTCTTCACGAACCTAGAAAAAAAAACAACTAAAAATATACTCCTAAGTATACGGACACATAAAAGTTGTGTTTTGTACAGAGTGTATCTGTGAACGTGTTCTACTAACCATTCTGAATAACATTGTTCTATGATTTTTGGAAATTCACGTAAAAAAAAATCAACTTTTCATACAAACTCGTCACGTGACTTGGTCATTTTAACGAAGGGAGGAGAGAAAGGGAGTCGAAAAAATCCGATCGATTTCGAAAAGTCATAGAACAAATGTTGTTCAGAATGCTTGGTAGAACATGTGGTTAAAGCGATGTAAATGTTCACAGACAAACCCTGTATGTAGTTCCTAGATAAGTTGGTATAATACAAGCAAGTAGAGGGTGGGACCTACACCTAACCGACTCAGTAAATTTTTTTTTTATACCACGTTGGTGGCAAACTTTTTTTTAAGAACCACATGCTGTATACCGCCGGGAAAGCCTTTGATGGAAGTTCATTCTAAATTGGAGGGTTTGTGGAAGGAAATTCCTCTGGAACCATACAGTGCGAGACCATTTGGGTTGTAACGTATTTGGGTTGTGTGGGTGTGTGGTCTCAGATCAAATAATATACTCTATGGTGTGTGGACACTGTATTTGAAGAACATTTACTTGCAATAGTAGCTTCTCTCTTTCCTCCTGTGGGTCGAGACGATTGTTCATCTCGTTCTTCAAGTTGTCTCTTTTCTCCTTAGCGTCCGCTAACCGTCGATTCAGTTCCAGCAGGTGGACCTTAATCTATTCAAAATAAAAAGGGTTAGTAGTTATTTTGCAAAAACATTACTTTCCAAATTATAATAAAAAAATATGTTTTTTTTTAAGTTTCCAATTCTTCGGTATAAATATTTGGCGTTGATCAAATTGATCTGTATAGAGTATGAAAAATAATAGTAAAAAAACGTCTATAGGTGCTGCCTGCCCCACTGATTTATAATGTTTTCTAAGAATAATACATTTACTAACAAGGTTCGGAATTTTTGGTACATTCTATTACGAATTGTTAAATGTGCTCCTAATAGAAAATCTCTACAAACATTAACAAGATTTTAAAAAAATCGGCTCGCTAAATGTTTTGTTACAACTTGTTAACTAGTTTAGAAACCTTTACTAACATTAACTAACATGAAAACATTGTGATCGTATTTTCCTTAACAAACCTTGAACAACGTCTGTAAGCTTTTTGAAAAAGCAGAATAATGTATAATCCATTCCTTAGACAAATTGTCTAAGGTCCATTCGGTATCTGAAGGTGAAAAGGACCAAAGAGAATGTAATCAATACGTTATAATAGGACAGTTCTATTTTGACATTACAAGTGAGACGCTCCTATATTTTTAAGAATCGAGAATATTTTCTTTAGAAATCTAATCGACTTTTTGTTTGATATTCAAAGTTAATCAAAATTTTATCTATGAATTTGAACTATCTGGATATGGATAACGATATGTAAATATTTTTTAGTGTACCACTAACACTCGCAGTAAATCATTAATAATGAAATAATGTGCATCTTATTCATCTAAAAAATAACAACTCTCGCTTGACGTGTCGGAACCACTTTCGTCACCAAGAGAAATTATCAGTTCTTGGTCCCTAATGCGGACCTATTTTGCACGAGACAAAAATCGCGATTCGATGGTAAGATGGCTGACATACCGATTATTGATTTATTGCGATTGTTTGTGTCCATCCCTATGAGCAATAATTCCGATTAGCGCATTACCTATGCAATTCATAAGATATTTCTTACAAATTTTATTGGTCATAATTATATTAAGTTATTCTTTTTTTTTTTTTACTGTAGATAGGTAAGCGTTTGACCATATTTCACCTGATGGTAAGTGATAATATGGTCTAAGATGTAGCACGATTACCTAGAAGATACCTATTCACTCGCGCTTTGAAAACCCCCAAATTGTAGCCACTAGGGAACACCTCTTCAGGCAACTGATTCCACTGTTTCGCAGTACGAATAAGAAAACAGGATTCAAACCTCTTTGTGCGGACTTTTGGTATTTCTACCATGTACAGGTGTCGATTGAGGGTCTGCCTGGTGGAGTAGTGGAAGAACGGAGATGCTCCAATGGCATTGTACAGTTCCGTGGCGCACTCTCCAAAATGTATCCGATAGAAGACCGATAAGCTTGCTACCTTGCGTCGGTGTTCAAGGCTTTGTAGCCTCTTACCCACAAGCTCGTCGTCGCCAATTAGCCTCTTGGCCCTTCTCTCAATACTCTCTAACGCCTCAAGCTGGTATTTGGCTGAGCCATCCCAAAGATGAGAACAGTACTCCATGCAGGCTCGGACTTGCGCTTGATATAAGTTAAGCAGCTGTCCTGGCGTAAAGTACTGCCTCACTTTAGCCAGAATACCGAGCTTTTTTGATGCAAGTTGAGCTTTGGACTCGATGTACGTGCCAAAGTTGAGGGAAGGGGTGAGAGACATGCCAATATTCTTATTCAGATTAATTGAGAAACATTAATACTTGTTATTTTGGAAGAATAAAAACAAAAATGTTAATGATTTTTAAACCTTAGATAATATTTTTATACGTAGAAAGTTGGATGCATGATACAAATTGTTTTAAATGTTATTCTCCTTCAGATACTGAATGGAATATAGTTACCGTTGTCGATGACGTCATAGGTTTTGTTGACACACACACTTGGTTACCGTCTTATTGCCTTGAATCCCTTTTTAGCCCTGAGTATTTGTAAAAAAAACACATTTTACCTGTGACCCAGATATCTCCCTGCTGAATTCTTCCTTCTCCCTATTGAGATGGTCTATCTGAGACCTGGCTTGTTCCACTTCCTCCCTCAGTGCGGAGGCGGTCGTCTCCAACTCGTTGAACTGATCCTTTTGGTCCTGTGTCATTTCTGCCAGTAGCTTTGTTATAGTAGATTGTTCCTAAAAAACAAGATAATGTTTGTTAGCCTTTTTTGTTTTCTTGTGTTTGATGCAAATTAATACGTCTATCGTAGATAACACAAGTCAATATGAAAACACAACCTGAATAAAAATATGATAAATATGAAGAGCTTAATATGCTGAATCTAGATCTGTTATCTGAATTAACATATCACGTCAAGTTATTAAGTTACAGAGGGTTGAAAATCTGAAAAGTGGCACTTAGTGTTTTTTTTTGGGATTTATTTAAATATGTATCAATTGGGATGTAACAAATTTCAATAGATATTTTGAAAATAAAATCCCCAAATTATGAAATGCTTTTTAATTTATAATTTTACCCGATTTCCCTGCAACGCTACAGCTAATTAAGCTATCTTATGTTTTTTCGATTACAAGAATTAAGTGATGATTTGTATGCGCTATAAGTACACGGATGTTGATATGATTATTACTCAATATAGATTAAATACTACACATCTTATTGATATATATATTTGAGAAAATGAGCTTTACTGATATGCCGAAAGCATTTTTTTAAAGTGCTTGTACTTGTTTTGAAATTGCCAATGAAAAAGAACCTAAAACCAAATTTTGAGATATTTGACTCTCTATAAATCAAATACTGGACGAGGTATCAAAATTTTGAAAACAGATTCATTATCAGAGAGTGCAATTTAGTAAAATTATGGACCTCTGTTATTTGTTACGAAAAAAAAGTTAAAAATTTGTTGACTAGTGTAATTAATGATAAACCTGTCAAAGGTTTATCATTAATTACACTAGTCAACAAATTTTTAACCCGCGCTGACGATTACAAATCCAATCGGGGGGTCGGGTGTTGGGGAAATGCTTCAAATAGGGAGGGCATTATGCATTTGAAATTAAGAAACAATTGTATTAGGTACGTCCAGAGGGCCTATTCTCGAGCACTGGACATTGAAGTCGAGTTAATGATTTGTATGGGCGGATGTATGAAATCTCTAAATTCGACTTCAATGTCGACTATACCAGAATTGCCCCTAAGGTCGACACCCCTAAACTGGGTGAATGCGGGGTATGGGCATAAGAATAAATTGTTATTCGTGAGGTATGGCGCCCCGTTGGTCTAGTGGTTTAAGTACCGGGCCGTGATCTCGGCGTCCTGGGTTCGATTCCCGGGTAGAGCCAAAAGTATGTTTCGAATTTTTCGAACATAGCTCGGGTTTGTTATCACCAATCCGCATTTGGCAAGCGTGGTGATTAAGCCTAATCCCATCATAGTAGCGATGACTTGATTTCTATGATGGGAGGACTTTGCCCTGCAGTGGGACAGTTTATAGGCTGATACCTTATGGGGTACGGGTACCTTCATAAGTATAATTATTTCATAATTTCTCCAGCCCCCGATTTCGCGTCTCCTCGGAGCTCGCGACCGGTATGTATGCGCGTATATGTTAGTAGCTTATTTAAAAAGTTCATATCGCCTCTAAGAATAGAGTACCTACTTGTTATACTCGGCATAATTAAAAAAAAAAATTGGGTGAAATGTGACCCCTATTTTTAATCATCATCATCATCATCATCAGCAACCCACATTCGTCCACGGCTGGACATAGGTCTCCCCTAATGCACGCCACTGCTCCCGATTTTTGGCCACTCTCATCCAGCCCACACCAGCCAGCCTTCGAACGTCATCATCCCATGTTGTCGCAGGGCGTCCTACACTACGCTTACCGAGTCGCGGTCTCCACTCAAGGACTTTACAGCTCCAACGGCTGTCAGTTCTGCGGCTAATATGACCAGCCACTGCCACTTCAGTTTGCTAATTCGGTTCAGTTTGCTATTTTTTATAATGAAATCTATAATCGTCACTAAACAAACTGTTTTCAAGCTTTGAGCTATTTTATAACACTTTGTAGATCTAATTGTTTCTTCATCTAATTAAACTTATTACCTTATCCATCTGCTCTCTCAACTGCCTCAACTGGTTCTCTTTCCTCTGCTTCTCCAAGAAGACCTGTTCCACCTCTTCCTGCAACTTCTTGTTGTTGGACTCCAGCTCCCTGGTCTGCTCCTCAACAGATTGCTTCGTGGCTTCTCCGTTGGCTACGCGTATTGCTGTGTTATAGTCAGCTAGGCGACCTTGTAAATCTGAAATTTGAGTTTATTATGTGTGTTGTGTACCTGGTACCAAGCTGAGTGAGCGATGGTAGCTGAGTGAGCTATGGTAGCTCAGTGGTTCAGAACGCCTTCCATACGGGCAGTCGTTGTTCGATTAGATTCCTTTAGCTCAGCGGTAAGGGAAACATCGTGAGGAAACCTGCACGCCTCGGATAGTTTCTGAAACGTGTAACCATGATTCAGTTGGTAAGGTTTCCCTGTTAAAGGGTTGCGAAGGTCAGATGGCAGTCGCTTCATTGTAATTACTAGACATCCCAAATCCTGAATCATGGTTCAAAGGTTCAAAGGTAACCTACCCCGGGCTCCAGTGCAATAGCTTTGGACTTAATCAGGAATCACACGCTAAGATGAGGAGGAATGTGTACTGTGCAAGAAAAATCGGATTCAAAACATACACCATTATATTACAAAACGCGATATTGAGTTATTACCGTACAAAATAGCTCATGCCATCCCGTTCCAACATGCAACGTCAAAAAGGGCTGGACTCGTCGCACTGCAGAACTAACAGTCAGACACAAAAATGTTCAAATCATAATGTCCTACCTGTTAATTCTTGGGCCAATTCTCTAACTCGTTTCTCATAATGTTTCTTCGCCGACTTCTCTCTCTCTCCCGCGTCAGCCTGCTCGCTCAGCCGCGCGATCTCAGCCTTCATCTCCCTGATCTTGACCTGCATCAGCTCCTCCCAGTACCGTTTGTCCTGGAGCTGGCGAGTGCGGAACCCACGAGCTGTTCCCGTGCGGAGACCTGATATGCCTTGCTGAGTTATCGGTCTGTCGATCTGTGGTAATGAATACGTAATCAGTTAAACCGGATCTATTTTAAACAATTTCGGCCAACAAGTTACAACATCTCGGCAAACACTTATACATTATTAAATAACCATTAACAAATGATGGGTCCGTTTTTGTACGCGAAAAATTGATTCACGCTAAAAGTGGCCGCTTTTGGCGCTAGTGTGCCCTTCCCGTCACTTTAAGAAATTCTCAGTGTCAGCCCGGAGTCTGGAACTTGGCGGTCTTGTACTCCGTGCCTCGGAAAGCACATGAAGCCATTGGCACTACGCCCCTCTCTGGTCGTGTCACGCGTGTGTCCCATCGGAATATGAGGACAAGAGAATAAAAAGTGCACTTGTGTTTGCGAACACACTTGAGCACTATAAATATTCTGCGTAAGTGGCTAATCGTAGATTGAGATTAACCGCCTTAGCCGAAATCGGTAGGAGCATGTTTATTATTATTATGAAGTATACCTCACACTGCCGCTTCTGTCATAGAACCTTTGATAAAACTACTTACCATAGAGAACCCAGTCATTGCACTCTGCTGTCGCCCAGCTGTGGGCGGGGCTGGCCCGAACCCAGCAGTGGCTAGCCTAGACGCAGTGCTGCCGGCTGGCCTGTATGCCGAAGTAGGCCTCATGCTGCCGCTTCTGTTACATAAGGACTTTATGTAGACAATTCTGACGAAATAAATTGTAGTCACTGTCTTCATATTTACGCATCTATGATACCTAATGTAGGCGAGGAATGAATTAGGCACGCAGAGTTGGATGTATAGGTACCTACCTACTTATCGCGTTTGTCATCAATGTGGTGATCAATAAAGTATGAAATACTAGCAACTATTTACCTATCTAAGATCAAAAACAGTGCGAAAAGTATTTAAAATCTACCTACAGGTAATCATTTCAAATATTTTTAGTGTTCATCACAAACTAAGTAGAAAATACACGTATATTAGGTATGTGTTCATTTTGATAGAGACAGCAGTCAAATGAGGCCTTATCGAATTATTTATTAAATAGAACATCCAACAAGATCAGTATATAAAATAGAACACATTTTAATACCTACAAACTAGTCTTTTAAAAATCGGAATATGTATTGAAGTTATTCATATTTAAATAAACAATGTTTAAATACTCTACCTTGACACAGCGGACCCAGTGTTAGTATACTCTCTAAAGCCACGCCTGGACACGGGGCGCGGGGCGTCTGGCCGTCTTACCCCACTCTCCCTGCCCACTGGACTGTCCTCGGAAAAATCCATAATTATAGCTCAAGCACTTATCGCGCCAACTAGGTCATGAAATCAAAATTACACCACCACTCCGCCACTATTTGTTGTTATACGTTGTCATAGCAACGGGGATGGCGGCGAGGTATATAATACTACACTTTGGCGGCGCGTACCCGTTGCCATGGCAACGGCGATGACAGCACGTTCCATTATATGCGGTTTCACTCACGAAGCTACTTGGTTTCACTGGTCAATTAAAAAAAATTTAAGCTTTTAAGAATTGTTTTGTTGTTCACGTACATAAATGTTATGACTTGTTTGCAGTTTTAATTTCAGTATTATTTTCAGGCTTATCTTTAAATGTGTGAGGACTTCTTGGCCTTATTAAGACATTAAAATAGAACTGGTTGTAACGCCTAGAAAAAAATGTTTTTGAAACCTTAAAAGTTAGAGGAAACATTTAATGTCATTTTTACTTTTTTGTATCGCTAATGGCGCCTTCTAATTTTTTGGGCTAAGACCGGCCAGGTGGAGTGGATGAGGGTAGGTAAAAACTCTTTGGTATTGCGTCAATAAATAGGTAGCGCCATAGATATGCACCCGAAACAGACTGTGCCTTTTCATAGAAAGCCATACTTGAAAAACCGCGCGAAGCCGTTAATACTGAGGTGACGTGCTGGGCTTCGTTATTTCTCTACCGCACCCGTTTAGAATCTGCGTTAGGGCTGGTTGGATTTGTTTCACACTCAGTGACGTTTTTTTCCGAAAATGACACATTCCGTTTAAAACGCAAGTTTTCTTGTTCCATAGGTAGCGCAGATTCTGATTATAGATTTGAGTGAGCCATATTTGAGTTAACTATCGCTAAATACATATAGATCTACGAGTATTGGCTTCACCAATGTACTCTTAGTAGAAAATTAAAAAATATATTTTCACTATAACAAGTACCTAACTATTGTGTAAAGATTCCTAATATTTATACGAAAATATCTTCTCAGTTATCTGGGGGTACGGCAGTGCCCCCGCCAAGTCGAGCGCAAAGCAAACACTGTATGCCGTACCATCCTTTCCTGGAACCATTTCGCCGCTCCGATTTGAGAACCTCCGGAATAGACCTGGAGCCCAATTCTCGGGCTCGTGACATTTATTTTCATATGACATATATCGCTAAAACATAGTTTTTTTTGTATGGTTTTCAGGTGATATCCGCCATGTTTTCAAAATATCACGAGCACGAGAATTGGGCTCCAGAACCTAGAAATTTTACCCTAATATATAAGCTATAGGTAATGACCTACTTTTGATCTTAAATTTCAAGTCTGTATGTCATTTAGTTGCGAAGTTAGGCGAAAGCAAAGTTTCGCATTTTCGTACAGACACTCATGATCAACAAAATAGAACTAGTACTTCCATATTCGTGGTGAAAAGTATTATACGATTTCCTATTTAATAATAAGACCAGCGTCGTAGTGTCTTCCAGACGCTTCGACTAATGCTGAGTGGAACTCTTTTTATTGTCTTTTAAATCAGATTTATGTTCCTTTTCATTGTGTATTTTATGAATGTAAGTGTTTTGACATTAAATAAATTATTTAAATTATATTTCATTTAATATTAAATTAAACACTACTCGTAGCTCCCCGCTCGTAACGTGTAGCGTGGATAAAATGATGTTTTCTAGTAGAACTGAGACCTTACCATGAGTTTGAAATGCTATCCTCGCTATCTAAAACTATTCCTCTGTCTCTTTCACATGCTCCTCAATGAAAGGGACAAGCTATAGGAAATATAGGTACCCTATGTTATTCAGGGATAATATAGCATCATAATGGTGTATGTATTTTTGAAATTGGTAGGTATTATTGTTTTTGATTTCATTCGTTGCTTCATCGTCATCACCCTGTTGCAGTCCACTTATATCCATAAGGCCTCTCCAAATGTTTTTTTATGTGATAGGTGGCAGACGAGCAGAGGTATGGTCTTATGGTAAGCGATTGTCGCCGCCCATAGACATCCGCGACACCAGTGGAGTCACAAGTGCTCTGCCAACCTTTAAACCCCCCTTCCCCTCGGATTGGGCCTCTGGTACCCTCACTCACACAGCGAAACACAGCACAGCGCTGCTTCACGCCGGTTTGATGAGAGGCCGTAGTATAACTACGGTCGAGCCGGCCCATTCATGCAGAAGCGTAGAGTGATGGCAGCTCAGTGGTTCAGAACACGTCTTCCACACGGGGGATTGTGGTTCAAATCCGAGCATGCACCTTTAGATCTTTCTAGAAATCTATGTGCGCAAGTAAATGAATATCGCGTTGATAACTACTTTATTTTTAACTGGTTTTGTAACTCTAATCAAAAGTGTTAGTCAAAAATTCTACTGCTTTATTTTATTCTGAACATAGTTGAAAATAGCTACAGGTTTCTGGGGCGTCATAACTATGTTCGGGAACTGAAATTGGCTCTGTTGGACTCATGGATTACCCAGCCTTTGGACCATTTCAACACCAATGCTCGGACGCCAGGTCCGAGTCTCGGATGTAGTAGGTACTTACAATCGCTAGATTTCTGGCAGGCAATTTCTGGATGAAACTCCTTGCCAAGGTCTGTTTTTCCGGACCACTACAATCTAGACATCTTTAAGGCAAGAGTGAACAGGCATCTCCTAGGCAAACGCGTTACATCCTAGACCTCATCGTCACTTTCCATCAGGTGAGATTGTGGTAAAGCGTTAGCCAAAGGCAGGAGGCACAATTATAATATGCATTGGAGGCGAAGCAGAAATATCTACAAAATTATTTTCGGCTCCTTTATCTGAAATACAAGCAGAAGAAACAAAAGGTGCTATGTTTGTGACAGAACATGGATTGTATGGTGAAAGTATTCCATTAAACGACACCAGCACAGAAATTTATAATATTGTCTTCAATGCAAGCTCTTTGTTAAGTCTAATTGCTAAGAAAATATTTCAGTACGTCAAGTTAAACGCATAAATAAATGAACTAATTAAAATAAATAAAGTTAAATACTTAAAAATTATTACATCGAAATAAATAATAATGTTAAGTAAAAATATGTTCTGATGACATTGTAAATCCGCCATTGTACGCGCCATTGTATTATTAGTTCAGCAGCATCTCAAGAAATGGCGCTGCCCGTAGCGTGCAACGCACAAGAACTAGTGCGTTTCTATTTGTACTTAAGGTTTGTAAAGGTTGTCTGGAAGAAATCGCTACAAGCGATAAGACCGCCTTATTATACTGTCTGTTGCTGTTGTATCATGCTTGTCTATCTATCTATCTATGTAAAGCAACTGGTGACCATAATAAATAAATGCTTTCGTCCTGAGTTTGGAAGTTACATTCATTTTCAAACTCTGGTTTTTTAGGGTCTTGTACTCGATTCTGTACACTCTTGCTGATCTCAAGAATTTTATCACCTATCTTAAATCACAAGAGAAATTTAAGAAAGCCAAAGAGGTAGCTTTGATTGGTTCGTATCCAGGCAACCTGGCAGCTTGGGTTAGATATCTCAACCCTGATTTAGTAGACGCAGCGCTGGCAAGCAGTGCACCGGTTCTGGCGAAGGCTGACTTCCATGAAACTTTTGAGGTCGTTTGCAATAGTTTTCCAAAAGTTTAGTCTCAACTGTTCTGATTCGTTTGCTTAACGATATTAAATTTTACAACCATCTACTGCAAACTCCTGAAGGTATGAAGGTGTTAAAAGAATACTTAAATATTTGCGATTATGTCGACTTCAGTGTACTTAATGATGTTCAACTATTCTTTCAAACGCTGACAGTTAATCTTGCAAGTTTCATTCAATATTCTACTCCGAAATCGATAGAAGAAGCATGTTCCAGAATATTTGGTGTCACCATTTTGACCGGTAGTGAAGGTTTATTCATATTCATATTCTTTATTGCTCTCCATAATGTTGCAAAAGGTGGTAATAACATAGTACAGTACAATTATGGACCCTGTCGGGCACGGCATAGATAAGAGAGGGGAGGAGTCACCTTACATGGTGAATTGGGCTGTTTTGATTTGGACTTAAAATTACACTAAAGCATTTCGTCAATCAGATCATAATTCTGTATCATAGTACTATCAGACATGTATGGAATTTGGTTACTATCCAACAATTTCTACCAAACAATTATCCGTTCGGTGCAAATGTGACATTAGATTTCTTTGTCGATATCTGCAAATCTGTGTTTGGACCTCAATTTGATAGGAAACGAGTAGAAGGTGGTGTTAAATCAACCAACGAAATGTTATATAGTTTGAATATAAATGTGACCAAAGTATTTTTCGTCAACGGAGACATGGACCCGCCGCGTAAATAGGTATTTTGAAAGATCTTTCCAAAGACGCGCCAGCTAGGGTTATCGCTAATGCTTCTCATTGTGCTGATCTTAGATATAAGGACAAAGACAATAAAGAAATAGAATTTGTTAAAAATAAGCTAAAAGAATGGATTGGAATGTAAAGTTTAAAATATAAGATTTTCATTCAACTTTATTATAATTATACATCAATCAATATGAACATCTAATGAATTAACTACTACCTGATTAGTGTCAATGAATATTATTACCTTACTCTTTGGTGTCAATATAACTTTTTGTGACAATGGTAATTCTGTATTAATGTAAGTATAAATATTGTAATTCAATGCGAAATAATATCATGAATTCAGTTCATTAAAAATGTATGGTGAATACAGTTGCTATCTCCTTGCACAACACATTCTGGTATAGTACCAGATTATGTAAAAATGGGGGCTCACCCGTATATCATTGGCATAACCAAAAAGATTTTTTAACAAAGTGTTTCGTTGTTACCTATCACACATGAACTCCCAAAGATTTCGAATTCTTCTTTATTCCTGTAGGTATATGATTCTTCGACACAAAAACGAGCTAGAAATACGAGTATTCATGAACCAAATGAAGATGTGAAGGTCAGATGGAAGTTGCTTCATTGTATTTACTAGACTTATCAAATCCTCGACTCTGTGATGATGAGTACCTAAATATTATGAAAATTTTACCACTTGCAGTTTGCACACATTTTGGAGTGGAAGATAGTCCAACATTATGACTAAATGGAAACTGAAAATACTGCCTAGTTAGTACTAGTGTACTTACCATAAGTTCCACATTAGCGATCTCTTTGATTTCGCTGATGTTCATGGGCGCCGATGATTACTTTCCATCAGGCGACTCGCTTGCTCGTGTATCCGTCTCTAGCATTAAAAAAACCATAAGTAAAAAAAATAAACCATTGATCAAACAAGCCAATCGCTTGTCTAGACTTTTTTCTAAAAATGATTAAAATCTAAAAATGCATTGATCTACTTTCTACGCGAGGCGTTCCTCAATGAGCTAAAATTCAATCTATGGTAGACCATGGAAGTACGTAGGTACTTGTAGGTAGTCACCAGCAAAATAATGTTTATGTAGATAATCCTAATCTAACTTGACACTACACGTCAAAACTGAACTGAAGATCTCCAAAGTTTGGGTGACCTTCGCCCGTTCTATACCTAGTCCCTATAGTCCCTTTCAAAGTGAAAAGTTTACGTGGAAGGTAAAAATAAAAACCTTTCTGACTAATTTTAAAAGTTTCTGAAAACTAACATCCTAATCAACAATGAATCAGTAACCGAGTGTTAAAGCCACCTCGAGTGATAAGAACTTGTTAGATAAAAGTGATATACGCAACTTCAGTGGTTTAAATATCACAGCAATTGTCAGACGTCAGTAGAATCTGTACGTGGAGAGCAAAACCATGTGGACTATTTGCGTTGCAGTATTATTTTCTCGCTATGCCAATGGCATGTCTTTTCACAGTTTTGGCAATGAATTTGAATATCTCGCCAAAGAAATGAACGAAACCATCTCTAACTTCGAAGCAGCTGCGGTAGGAAACCAGTTGGCTTGAACAACCGTTGGACCATTTCGATTCTGAGAACAATCGCACCTGGAAGATGAGGTACTTTGAAAGACACGACATGTGGAAACCAGATAAACCTATATACTTATTCTTGGGTGGAGAAGGGCCTGCTAGTCCCGTATTTATAAAAACTGGAGTTATGTACGATTTGGCGAAGGAAACCGGTGGAGTGTTGTTTGCAGCAGAACACAGATATTATGGAAAAAGTAAGCCTTTTGAGGAATTTTCAGCCGACAATTTGAAATATTTAAGCTCCAGGCAGGCTTTAGCAGATTTTGCAAAACTACTGGAAACAGTCAAATCAATGTCCGAATACAAATCGTCAAAGGTAGTTGTAGTTGGTGGATCATATTCTGGAAATTTAGCAGCTTGGATGAAAGTTATTTATCCAGACTTGGTGGATGCAGCAATAGCTAGCAGTGCACCCGTTCTGGCAAAAAAAGATTTCTACGAGTATTTAGAAGTTGTTAGTACTGATTTTGAAGAATATGGTTCTGATGGCTGCTGGGATCGAATTGCACAAATGTTTTCAGAATATGAACGATATTTTAAGAGCGATAAAGGCATAGATATCATTAAAGAGGAAGAAAATATTTGTGACAGCTGTGATATGAGTAAATCAGAGAACCAGGAACTTTTCTTTTTAGAAAAAGCATCAGAATTTATGTACAGAGCCCAATATGGTAACCCTAAAGTTATTAGAGAGTATTGTGAAAGTAATTTCACGTCTAATTTCCGAAAATTGAGTAGTCCTAATTTGCTTTGGAATGAAAGAAGCGAGTGTTACTCTTATGACTTTGATGACATGATAACTAGCATTAAAAGAATAGATTGGTATGTGGCTTGGATATACCAAACATGTACAGAATTCAGTTATTTCCAATCAGGTTCTTCTAGCAACCAGCCGTTTACCAACAACATCCCCGTTGATTTGTATTACAGAATGTGCACTAAACTGTTTGGACCGAGTTTTGATGAGGAAAGAGTTAGTAAAGGGGTCGAAGAGAGTAACAGATTGTACGGTGGGTTGACACCTAATGTCACTCACGTTGTTTTTGTAAATGGGGATATGGATCCCTGGAGTGCACTGAGTGTTCTTGAAGACATTACGTATGATGCCCCAGCCACAATCATAAGTCGGTCTTCACACTGCAGGGACTTGTTTTCTGATAGAAGTTCTGACCCCGAAGAATTGAAAGAAGCTAGAGGGTATGTTCGTTATCTGATCAAATCTTGGATAGGTGAAGATGAATATAAAAAGTCATAGAGTTTTATCGAGCTATATTAACAAGGGCAAAAGACAAGTGATTTATTTTGATCATCTTTAGAGTTGAAAGATTGTGAAGAATGTATAAAAGATGAAATTATCATATATCATAAATATGATCTGTTGAAGTTATCCTCAAAATTCAGCTGGCCTTCGCAAAGTCGAATAAGTATGTACCTACCTACTTACTTAGTTTCTTTTATAATGTTAATGGTGTAGATAGTTTTATTGTTAGTCAGAATTAAAACGATTTATAATTACAAAATAATTGTATATTTACTCATACACATGTTTCCTTAAAATAGGTTACTCATTAACCAACACCCTGCGTTACATAATACATTTCGGATGTTGATAATTATTATACTGAAATTCGTTAAGTATTCAATTGCTAAGAATGTCTAAATAGCTGCAATAATTACATAATTAAATCATATTTCTTCTGTGCAAACACCTTACTAGCGATTCTATAAAATAATAGTCACGAATTTAACACCACAGTAGGTATTTCCAGAGATACTCGTATTAAGTTCAAAACCAATATTATGAATTATATTTATTGCTTAATTTTCAGTGAATCATGGTATAGTAGTATTCTTGTATTTGATACTTTCGACGTCTCTAAATCATATTTAAAAAATGTAGAAGATACCTATTTCAAATATGCAGTGTCTTGTACTTAGAATTTAGATGTTCAGTGACTTGATGTAAAATAATAGACTTAACCAATTTTATGTCAATCACACCAGTTTTAAATGACAATTGAAATGACATTGATGACAATCTAATCATTATAGTTCTTTATTTATTATAAATCTACAATAATAATCCCTTTAAAATAATATATAATAATAATAATAATACAGATAACTGTATAATATATGTAATAGAAGACATAAAATGGTAACCTGTCTAGCACCTCCGAAACTAAATTTTGAAAGTAACATGCATTACTTGATTATAAAAAATTAATATAAAACTAAAATATAGTGTCTAAAAGGGACTATTATTTATTTTATAAACTCCATAGTCCTTTTAAGAAACAATTAAATATCTTATCAAGGGTATGAAAATACCACTTAACCAAATGGCCATAATAGACATGATATTAAAATATAAGAAAATTATTACAGATATTATTATAAAATATATTACAATAAATTACATTTCAAAACGTCTTACTTGTACACTCAACTAAATAATCATTAACTTTATTGAGTATTGTAATATATTGTAAAGTAAGAAGTGTAAATAAAGTATATTTCATAAACGATTACACACGTGAAGGAATATTTACAACAGACCTTTATTAAGTACCTACCTATCTAGATATCTAACTATCTAACAGATAATTACATTCTATGTAATTTTTATTAACAATTAGGTATATATGCTTAACAATAAAGTAATGATATTGAATACAATTATTTACGTACACAATACTATTAAATTAATTGTGACATTTCAAAGACTTGCATAATGTTGATCAAATACAACTTAAAAAATCTACAAATACATAAGTACATAATAAAAATATTTTATTATTTACATCATAGGTACTGATATTTAATGTCATACTAAATAGTTATGAGGCTAATCAATTCAAAATACTATTTTAACATAAATTAAACTATTTATGTCACAAGAAGTTCTTCTGTGATGTTTCAGTATTTGATTTCTAAAATGCATGTTTTCTCTTACATCTTGTACCTCTTTCGTCTGTGTGAGCAAAAGAGACAGAAGTTGTGAGGATAAACCGCATCCATTAAAATTGAAATATGAATAAATCCCTAATTGGTCATATTCCCAACCCTGTTTTGACTAGGATTGACACCTTAAAGTAAACAAAAGAAAGTAAAAGAAAGTCAACTTTAAAGTTAAAAATCAAAATATTTACGTTGAACACACTGATATCGTAAATCAAATAAAGTGGCAGTGATGGTTTTTACAAAACATAAAATGTTTCTTAAATAACTATATCTAATTATCAATGTGGTACTTCACGTCTTATAAACGTACAAAATTAATAAAAATAAAAAATATACGTCAATAAGTCTACAAGAATCAATTAAATACTAAATTCGTAAATATACAACATTGTCCAATTCAATTCGTTTTCAATCGTCTCAAACCAGAATTCAAAGATTTCCAAAATCTTGTTACAAACTCGAAACAGATATCAGAAAACGATTTGATTGATAGGTATAATTATAATTTACAACCGTGTAATTATTTACATGTTACAGGACATACTGTTTGAATACGGTCGCATCGATATTGCGTTTGAAAAGACGTCTCGAGTCTTTGGTTTTGTCGGAAGCTTTTGATATATTCGACATCGATGCGACGATATTCGTTTTCAGCGCTGTATAATGATAGCCAGTAGCAAGACATAGGACTTATAGACCAGCGCCCTATTAGTGACCTTGTAAAGGACAACTTAAGGATGCACAGTGCGTCGATCATTTTAAGTGCTTGCGCACGGGTATAGATACTGACTGATTCAGCGTTGACATTTGAAAGTTCACATGTCGGGCCATTGGCTATTTTAACACTGTTTTTAGACTAAGGATATCCTCCAGTGCAAGGGTTTTGGGGTCTAGTCCCATTCTCCGATGAACATGTGGCGAGCGTTAGGAGCTGGAGGAGGCGGGAAACCGCGCCCGGGCATTGGAAGCCTGCCGTATATCGCGTATGGGTCATAGTGATCTCCATCTGTAAGTACGTGTTGGTTAGTTGTGCCTTGTGGAACGCTTGCTTTGCTATCGTGTACGCCTGCGGGTTCACTCGCGTTGGCTTTGGCACCGATTAGGGAAAGTACCCATACTGCGTGATTCGTTTAAGGGGGTTATCAACATTCTTCTTGTACTCTCGCGTTCTCTTGGCAGTTATTATTAATGGTAGCCGAAAAGGTTAACCTATCGAGAAAAATGGGTCACACAGTACGGATATTTTCCTTTTTACCTATTACTGTTACCGTGTTTATTGTGATAAACACTTCCGTTAGATAACAGAAGTTTCCTCTTTAACCTGTCTTTCGATGTTGAGGATTGTGATCATTGTGGGATTTGATTTCACACAAGTTTATGGCAAGTTTTAGTGAAGTAATATGCCATAAAATCATTGGATTTTCATTAATAGATTGAAGATATTTTGTTTATTCAAGGGCTCATAGAAGAGTCAATAGAATTCAAAGAACTAACAGTACTAACACTACCATTCACAGCAAAGCTTGCAATGCTCAAAGATTTAGTTTCTGATTGCATAGATTAAAGAAGTGGAGAAAAACGGAAAGTCGAAAGTGAACACAGAAGTGTAGAAGTGAATAGTAGTGAAGTGAGTTAACCACAGCTACAAGCCGGAAAGTGCTACCAAGCTAAGCGTTTGAAATATACGGAAAGTTTAAATACCAAGATTGGAGCGGAGATTCCGCGTCGAGGCGGTGTAATGTTTTAGTGCGGGGTTAATTATACACCTAGCGCGGCTGCTGGATGACGAGGGGTCGCAGCCGCTGGTCCCTGTTAGGATAGAATTGGTACATGAGCTTTTCCTTTCTGGGGGGACGTTCGTACGCACCAATTCCGCTCTCGTAGGAGCGAGCGTGCCAGAGCGCCGCAGGTGGCATGGGCGCATGGGCGAACGGCGGCATCATGTGTGGCGGGAAGGGCCCGGGGTGGGCGTGGGCCACGCTGTAGCGCTTGCTGGGCACCGGCATCGGCGTCTCCTTCAGAGTGAGCCGCTCGGCCATCGCCGGCAGAACTTTAGCGCCGTTCGTCTTCACGAAGTTGGGCACGCGAGCCCGCAGCCCACAGTAGTAGGGATCATCTGAAAACAAGTGCAATAAAATTTAAATGCAAGAGCAATTGCAAAGGAATTTTCGCCAATTTGGGCGAGTTGGGGTTTACTATGATCATGTGTATTTTTTTATTATTTTGGTATAACTTTCTTACGCGCGTACTTCTAGCGAATTGCACGTCATCACTAAAATTACTCAAAATTCGCGTATCTCGCATATCAAAATTATACAATAACTATATGATTATTTTTGTACGTTTTGTTTTTACCTACATATTTGTATTGATATGACTAATCAATTATCGTAACACTTTTTTAGGCAGTAAAGTCTACCTACTCATCTATTTCATTGTTAAAAATGTTTAAGTCAAGAGTGTGTACTGTTCGTTAAAGACTGTTCTATTTCAGCAAATAGCGATAGTATTGCCCTGTATCCTATTCCTAACACTACGCCTTGCAAAACATTTCCGTAAATGTTAATCGTGCTCGATGCTCGAGCATGCGTGCGTGTCCCGTCCCAGCTTCGTCCTACGCTCCAAATGCCGCTTCCAAATATCAAGGATATGCCGAAATGCCAGCGAGAGGTTGCGACACCGGGGCATTGTCTCGGCGTAACCTCTGCACTGGTAGAGTTCCACGTCATAATTGATAAACTGCTAATTATACTGTTTTAGATATTTATTGACATTTTTATCTGAAAAACTGAAGTACAAATCGCCAGATGGATGCTGGCAGGATATTTCTTTTCATCATCATCATTATATTCACCCCTGCAGTGGCTTCGGCCGTTGCAGCGAATGCAGTGGTTGGGATTTGTTGGCTACGGAATTTGTCCTGTTTGTGTCATTTGTGTTTATATTTCTGTTCTGTGACCAATAATATTTATTTTTTATCTTTATATTAGTTATATTCTTCCATTTTTTTATCGAAGTATCGAAGCATGAGAACGTGTGATTCAATTTACCTAATATTATTCACTTATCTATTTGATTAGCTGACGAGTAAATTGACGACTAGTCGGCTGTAGCGTGCTGGCATGAACCAGAAACGTCACAAACGATCAAACAAACGTGGTGTGAGCGACGTGACTTGTCTATTGTCCGTGAATTGCCTGTCTATACCCCCATCGTACGATCCGGCTTTTAGGTACATTGAGGAAGGTATGCATTCGTGAGTCAATTGTTTTTGCCCAATGTCACTTACCTCTCATCTGTTATATACCAGTTCCGTAAGTCAAATGTCAGAGAGATCAATCTTTGTGAAACATAAAAATAGATTGATTTTAGATGTTTATTTCTTTCAATTTTGTAGTTACTAAAAGATAGATGCAAATCTTAGTTTGAGCCACATTCGTGAAACAAATGTTGAAGTTTATCAACATGGAAAATCCATACTTAATTTTGATTAACCTTCCATTGTACTAGTAATACTGGATGGGTTTTATCAAGTTATAGTAGATAAGGGACAAACACTTTATTATCAGCCCAGAAGGTACTTTAAAACAATTTATTGTAAATACTACGCCTTTTGTGCTTATCAACCCGCTTAAAAGCTTTTGTGGCCCTAGATGTGTATTTTGCGTTAAAGTGAAGCGTCTGGGTTCAATATTTTACTGGGACGGCGGTAAATTTCAATGTTGGACATGTATTTATAAATGATGATCTGTCTCTGGGGGCGCTGATATTGATATAATGTTCACACTTCGGCCGTTGTAACGTAGAGTTGTGGGACATAAATTCTGTGAGGTGTCACCGGTGACAGGCAACACGAGCTATAAGGGTTAATACGCGACAGACGCAGATAAAAGAGGTAGTTTTTTTAAACCTCATGTAAACCACTTTTGGTTAAATGTACGAAGTGTCAAATATTTTTATACTTATTTTATTCAAATAGACCTCTAAGGGCAATAAATTGAGAGAGGTGTCTAAAGGGACAGGTTACATGCACCATAAGGCGACCGACGGATAGCAACAATGCGAGAATTTCTGAAAATGTACCTGCCTAGGTATTGATTTATAGAGTTAATAGGTATGGTTTTTAGTGATGTATAAGACATATTTGCAAAACTTTACCTGCATTCCCTAGTCAGAGAGATTGATTCTCCACGTTTCAGTGGAGTAAATAATGTTTCGTACGGAAAAATAAACTACTTTACGCGTGTTGGCTTCTCAAGTCTAGCGTAAACGTCTGTCTAATGTAAGAGGGAAAATCTAGAATTACATATATTTCAAACGTACTCGATTCTAATTTAAGTAATTTTTTAGGCTTAATTTAAATCGTCCTAAAAGGCAAGGATCTCAGGTTCGAAATAACTTAACAACCAGTACAGGGTCTAAACCCACAAAGCCTTTTACTTTTTCTTCTAAGCTCTCGTTACGAATGCTATTTGAATTAATTACTAATTCTATCCAACATTTTTTAAATGCAAGGGTTTCATTAAGGCAGGTATTTTGCCAGTTAATTTATTAAGGCGTAATGCCCAAACATAGGCGGCGCCATTTTAGACTCCTTTAGAGTCTCGTGCAGGTTTAAATATACTGTAATAGCCGGGGCGAGCAAACTGTTCAAGGTTCGACTCCTGTACGGGGCAATTTATCGCCGTCAAGTAATTAATGTTTCGATTGTTTTAGGTGGCTTTTCAGTTTTTAAGTTCCGTTTTCTACTTTCGCTTTCGTTTGTGTTTGTTTTGCGGCGGTTCGTGGGCGGTTTTTGTGCGAGTTTCTCTCGCGGATTGGAATGTGTAATTAAAATTGATCTCTAAAGCAATTGATTGATTTTCTATAATACAGTGTCAAATAGTTTCATCGTACCTCCATATGTAAGCACCTAAATTGACATTCATATGTTCCATGTGTCGATAAATAGCTTTCTACAAAATGTTTAAAATATTTCTTCTCCATTCCTTTTTATCATCTTTGAGAAGAAAATTGTATTATTATGTAAGCATTTTTTAACATTCTTGTACCAAATACCATGGAAGGCTTTCTCTCACACTAAAATGTCCAAGTGAAGTTCTCATTAGGTCTAATTATATTTAAAATAAGTTCAAAATGTTAAACTCCAACACGGAATTTCCTTCTCGATGTTCTTAGATGCAAATTCGTACAGTCGAGCAAAAAGATATATGAATTCTCATCTCATTAGAATAAGGTTTACATTCAACTGTTGTTGTGGTTACGATGTTGGTGGTTGTATGTTTAGGCGATCTTCTGAACTGATATCATTAGGCTTAGTTTATTGAGTGAGTAGCAGCTTGTTTACCTGCATCGCAGGCGCAGTGGCTATGGCTGGTGGATATTTTAAAACTACGGTTAGCGCTTGGCTCAGGTCGTACCCCTGGGCCAAAAATTATGCACCCAAGAGTTTTTCTGTTAAGACTCCACAAATCCTGAATCATGGTCTAAGCGTACCCCCGGCTCCAAAGCAACAGCTTTGGACGCAACCGGGAATTACACTTAAAGATGAGTAGTTTTCTGTTAAGAAATTCGCATTGTCAGTCTGAAGTCTGGAGGGAGTCGAATAGCACGTTGAGCCTGATCTCTCCGTGGTTGTGACACTACTGTGTTCCTGCGTAAGGGAGTAAAGAAATTGAGAGTGCACTTGTGTTTGCGCACACACTTGTGTACTATTATCGCCTATACCACATTCTGCGTAAATGGCTGATCGATTGGAGTATATATTAATAGCTTGCTTACCGTATTTCTTGTTGTCTTTGCCTTTGTCGGATTTGCCTCTAGGGAACTGCGTTGGGACGCGCCCGTTCTCCTCAATGTCATCGTAGTCCGGCTGAAAAAAAAATATATTAAGTCGAGCTCTAATTAAAGATATTTAGTATCATTCGGAATCAGTGGTAGATTACATATTTGACATTCTGTTTTTTTTTGTAAAATCCGAGCTGTTGAAAAAAATCTTGAAGTAGCAATTACGTATGAACAAATCACTTTATACACCCAGTCGAGGTCAATTAAATAGATAAATTAAAAATACGCATTTAATCATTTCACAAATACAGTTCAAATAGAACTTAAAAGCATACAAAGGAAAATCTTCGATTAATTTTATCAAAAAAGGAACAACATAACTTTCATAATCTCGAACAAGCGCATTATCAAGTTATCAGCGGTATAAGCGAAAAAGAAGGCTCAATTTGGCACCCAATAAATCGACAAGTTCTTTCATCCTACTCACACCTGGGCCAAAACCACTGTAAAAATGAGAAAAGATACAGTCTAGCGTACTATCATTGCGGTGAGAAAAAAAAGAAACACGAAAAATATAGGGACAGTCGGGTAAATCGTGCTCTGATAAAAAAATAACTTTTAATCGTGTTGTATTTCTGTTTTCATTTTCTTCGTATTATCTACACCACATTCTAAACAAATTTTTCATAATTACTTATTTGAATTGAAATATATAATTATTTATCTAGAGATATTCCATGCAAAGAAAATACTCTGCTAAAATGACTGCAAAATTTGCTGGCGGAAACTCAAAAGTGACTATACTTAGCAAATAACTGTTAAATGGACGTATACCTAATAATTTAGATTTTTTAATGTGATATGTGGCAGACGATTGATTTATTAAATACATATACCTACAAATAGGTAAAAAAATATATGCATATCAATGAGATACAGTTAATGTGTTGGTTTATTGAAGGTGAGTATTTTAGTAAATAGATTTTTTTTCTTTAATTAAAAGCCTCACTATTACTTAACATTATTCTCAAATGAAATTGTGATGAAAACAAGTAAAAAAATAAGCATTAACATCTCGGTTCGTATTTTTAAATGTTTGTTGAAAAAACGGTGTTATAAAACAGTTATCATTGTTTTTTCGAAAATTTTGTATGGTAATATTTTTGTTACAAACGTCAAAACGTATAACACCGTTTTAGCTAACAAAGGTTTAAATTAAGAGAATTGATGCACCCTAATGAATAAAGCCCCTCAAAAACAGCAAACATATTTTTTCAATCAACACAATTTTCTGGACGCTAGCATACCCCAATCGCCCCTACTAGAGTTGTGGTCAAGCAAAGGGAACACGAAAAAATGGAGTTCAATAAAGTTAACGCGTGGGCACATTACAATCTTTTAGCGCGATCGGATCGGGGGTCCAAGCTCATATAGTAGGCAGATCTTATCAGCTGGGCCGCGGGGCGAGTTATGAACGCCACCCTGATTTTCGGATTCGTTTTCTTCTTTATTTAAATAAGATTGTTTAGACATTGAGTGATTATCGTCCTAATACTCAAAGGCTTGGAATTGCTCAAATCTAATATGATAGTCCTTATAATAACGTTGAATTCCTAATATTAATTATTAGTTCATTTATTAGGTCAAATTATTAGGTCATTTGTAGGATTGAGCATTAGTATGTTTAATAAGTTACCTCAAAATATTATTGATTTACCGGTACATAAGTTTAAGTTGCATGTAAAAAACTGCCTAATGCAGAAAGGCTACTATAAAGTAGATGATTACTTGAATGATAAGGATTCCTGGACATGTTGATCTCTTCGCCTGTCCTCTAATGTACAATTCATTTCATAATATTTGCCATTCATTAATGTTCTGTATGGACTTAAAATGAATAAATACATTTTTGATTTTGATTTTTTGAGTTTAACATTAATTAATTATTAGTTAAAGTCACACCGTGATTTTTGAAAGGCATCCAAAATTATAAAGCGTAGGTACTCAGTGAGCATTGAGTAAAGGAGAAAGAAATATGTATATGAGGATGCCTCCAAATTCAAAAACTTCCATTCATACATAAATGACCCCATCAGAGTGGAATAGTTTTCTTTTTGGGAATTCCATGGTTGCAACATGGTACAAGTATGTGATGATCACGTAGTCAAGGAAAACAGCGATCATACTTTTAGCCCTTTTAGTACAGAATTCAGCGTTCTTTTCACGTGACGCGAAATATCATCAGTCATCACTTAAATATAAGATACCTTACAAACGTAATGTGATGTAGTGTAAAGCACACCGCTAATAAAAACATTATTAAGTTCAACAATCTCTCAATTTCTTCCGAAAGATGAAGATGACAAACAAATTCAATTTCGATCCGAAAATCTTTATCAGTCACGTTCCATTTTGTTCTATTATGTTCGAAGTGGACCAGAATACTTCCGTCAAAGATTACTGCTACGTCACGAAATCAACGTTATAAAGGACTGATTTTATTAGAACTTTTTTGTTAAATGCTTGTTAGTTTACTAATGTTGAGGAATGTTTAAGAACCTATTGAAAGAAGTTTTTGAAGAAGTTGATAGTCTCAATTTGGAAACTACATTGCCGATACATAATCGAAAAATAGAATTCTATTAACAACTTCTGATCCTCCCGATAACTTTTATTAAGATCAGCGAAACATCAGAATTGGCATTTCAGAATAATACGATCGATTGGGCTAAGATACTTCAATTACATAATTTATAGCATTTTTTGCAACAGTTAGTTACGACAGGTTTCATATTAAATATTTGTGATACAATATTTCAAAAACATAAATCGATACTAGACATTATCTACATTCTAATCTCAAAACGCACCGACACAATGCAGTTACGTAAAGTGAATGATATCTATCCATACTGATTGATTGCGATTAATTAACCCTTAAAATTTGAATAACGATGAAGTCAACATTTACATAATGACTTAGCCATTATGCTTGAAACTAGATCAAGCGTTTTTGTTAGTTGGTTAATAATTTCGTCAACTTGACAAAAAGTTTCTTTGGACGAACTAAGTAGGTACTTAGTGGGTAACAACAAGCTATTGTTAATAGCCTTTTAATATTTAATTTTAGCTTTTTACCTTTGGCTGGAAATCTTTGTCGGTAATAATCAAAGGTTCGCTTTGATATTTCTCGCTTTATTCTATAAACATGTCAAACTCGCCGCTATTCAAATGAAGGTGAGAGATCTCAAGATTCAATTTTCAATTCCCGATAATATGTCCGAACTGGACCTATTGAACCCAATAGTGACGTTCCCTTTATCTCGTATCAATCTCTTCTAGGTAAGATAATCTGAATTCTTTATTGGTCGCTCAAAGCGCGATGGCGGCAACACTTGTACAAAATGGACAATGTCTTTTGTGTGCCACTTAACTTTCAGTTTTAATATCGGAAGATTTACCGAGCAAGCTATTGATGTAGACCGGTTATTTTTAGATCTATTGAATAATATAAACCTTAATATTTTCAATAGTGAAGCTAGTCTTTGATACGCAGGAAAATAGAAGACAGAAAGAACAAAAACGCTCTGCTATAAGACCAAGTCTCTAGTAGGTAGGTTCAGTAATGTGGAAATGAACGAAATATTTACTTCGTTTATGGAGTGGTCTTGTGCAGTCAAGTTCAGAATGGCCTTGGTATAACTACCTTATAAATATGCTAACAAAAGCCAATGGACCACCCTAATCTGAGGTACTTACGGGTACTCTAAACTTTTTATTATATACTTTTATTGCTTGCTCCAATGTTTCATTGAACTTTATGAATATTTTTCCAGTTGAATAACTTTTGAATTAAAAAATTGTCAAAATCCGTACTGGGATAATGTTTTAGGGATTCAATTTGCATAAATTTCCTTTATCATTAATACTGCGTTTTTTATACTTAATCAAATGCGGTTTGGCTTGCATTAAAAGAACCGTTTGATGAATGGCGATCGATTGCAACGTCTTTATCTGAGCTTATTTTGGATTAATATTTCACCGGTTGAATTGTAAGCATGTTTTATCTGAATTTGTGGTTGCGGAATGACTTTCGGTACTTCATTCTGATATTCTCGGGGTTTAAAATTAAGGAGAATTTATATCACTCAGCATTGTGAATTCCAATATTTCGTTATGAACCAAATGTAAACGGAAGAAAGATAATTATCATTTATGTAATGATTTAGTACCTACGTGCAAATCTTTATTTAGCAAGATTCTGGTTTTAAACATTTCTTGAGTGTTCTCTTTAATCTGACATAATATTTTCTTGTACTATTATTATCACGTTTGTTTTTTGCAAAGGGCAAGGTTGCATAATACACCCATTAGGTTATTAGCATTTTTCATTTCACATATGATTTTCATTTTCTGGATTTCAATTTGCTTTGTTGTTGCTAAGTCCGACAATTTTTTATTTCAAATCAAATTATGTTGATGAAAATAAGAGGCGGCTTGGTATTATTTGTGAAATTACATCAATTATAGTTGGCATAAGAAAAAGTGAAATGTGAAACTTAAATTGCGGTAAAAATGTATCTGGATAGGCGTCTGCGCAAGGTGAAATTTTAGTTCCACTTATGGTTTCGCGTTTTGGCTCGAAATTGTCGGTGTATGGAAAGTTATAATGACAAGTTTTGTCATTGCAAAACAAACGTGGATTGTAGATAATGACTTGGATATTAACGTGGATGAACAATAAACGTTGTCACGACGACAAAACTTCAAACAATTTTTTAAGGGATAAAGAAAGCTTACCTTATAAAGATAGTTTATAAGGTTCAAAATATGGTTATCTTATTTAATCCTAAAGACATCATCTTTATCTAGGTAATAAGCAATTTCTCTGCTATTGAGTGATTGATTAATTTAAAATAACTGTAGAGGATCGACGGCTGGACCAGCCTCTTTTATATCTATACTAATATAATAAAGCTGAAGAGTTTGTTTGTTTGTTTGTTTGAACGCGCTAATCTCCGAAACTACTGGTGCGATTTGAATAATTCTTTTTTTGTTGGATAGTCCATTTATCGAGGAAGGCTATAGGCTAAATAACATTACGCTATGACCAATACGAGCAAAGATAGAGCGGTAAATGTGTAAAAAACGGGGAAAATTATTCATTTTTGAAGGCTTTCTTTGCGTGCGCTGCGAAAACGGTTCAAGATACACAAAAAATATGTATGAAAGAATTATTCCTCTATACATGATCTAAAAAAAAGTCCGCGACGGCATATGTCTATCTTTTAAGGTTTAGTCACAATGACCGTTTTTATGGTACCAAATTTGGTCGAAATAATTTGTTTAAGTTGTATCAACATAATAATATTAATCTTTATTCAAATATAAATATAAATATGTTGTTGGTTAAGAGTACTTCATTGTGAATAAAATTGTCTTTGACATAGCTTAATTTCAACAAAAAACTTTAAAGATTACAATGATAAATAACTCCGAAAGAAAACCAACTCGCTCTCTGCGCTCACTGCGCTGGCCAAGGACCACCAATGGATGTGTCAAAGAGCAATATTGCCGGCAAGAAATAGTAACGTTGACGAAATAAATGATATAATTTTAAGTAAACTCCCAGGAGATATTGTAACCTACACATCCATTGATACCGTGATGGATCAAGAAGATGTAGTTAATTACCCACAGGAGTTCCTCAATTCCTTGAACCCAAGCGGCCTTCCCCCACATTCTCTTAATTTAAAAATAGGTGCCCCAATCATTTTACTAAGAAATCTCAAACCACCAAAGTTATGCAACGGGACCCGACTTCAAGTAAAATTTCTGCGCAATAACGTCATCGTTGCAATAGTTTTGACTGGTCCAGCAGTTGGTCAAACAGTCCTCATACCCCGCATCCCAATGATACCCAACGACTTACCTTTCAATTTTAAAAGAATACAATTTCCGATTAAATTATCCTTCGCAGTCACAATAAATAAATCACAGGGGCAGACATTCAAACACGTGGGGATCGATTTACGCCAAGACTGTTTTTCGCACGGCCAGTTATACGTCGCCTTATCAAGATCAGGTTGTGGCGAAAATCAATATATTCTTCTGCCACAAGACAATAAAACAAAAAATGTAGTATATGCAGAAGTTCTATAATAATTTAATTTACTTAAAAAATTGTACAGATATAAATAGTTTGGAACTCGAAAAAAAAACATAGGTTTTATCCTAAAAATTCTGCGGAAACTCGACCATTCCGAAAATCCCGCAAGAACGGGAACTATGTGGGAAAAACCAAAAATCTGCCGGAAGTCACTATTCCACGCGGACGAAGTCGCGGGCAAAAGCTAGTTATATAATATGCTTTTATTTCTTTAATGATTGTCTTATTGTATTGTCAAGGTCTTATGTCTGATGATGCACCAAAATACACTGATTTTGCTAATATCAGCAACTTTTTATTAGCATCCCATTGCCAGCGCTTAATTACAGTTATGTATATACAGTCCAATCGCCAATTATGGCAGACGTTTTCCTATTGGTTTTAGTTAAAAACTTGTTTGTGTTTTTATATTCGTGTTCTCATTTGAGTTGAGTTACTATTACAAAAAAAAGAGAAATATAAAGAATACTAGGGTTTAATCTCACTCTCTCTGTTTCTTTCTCTAGACTTTGCTAGCACATTTAATTCCTTCTGGAGTCCAATTAATTCGATTTAAGTATGTTTGACATTTGATATTAATTTTAATTTTTATATAATGTAACAAATAAGTACTTACCTACCTAATTATG
The DNA here is from genome assembly GCA_019059595.1 of Marasmia exigua. NCBI lineage: Eukaryota > Metazoa > Arthropoda > Insecta > Lepidoptera > Crambidae > Marasmia > Marasmia exigua. The sequence continues at coordinate 22,654,114 of CM032463.1, forward strand.
TTTGCGGTGCCCCTACGGGGTGTCATGTGTACAAAGTGCTGGACTATAATTTAATACCTAATAATGTACCATGTGACATGCAAAATAAATAAATCAATTCTCTTAATTTAGGACTTCTTCATCTTGGCGTTTTGTTGCGGTTGCGTCCTAGGTAGTAATATTTTTAAAATAAAACCATCGTCTTTGCCATGCCATCATATCATGGGCCATTCTTCTTCACTATCATTTTCCCACATCACATTAATCTATACTAATATAATAAAGCTGAAGAGTTTGTTTGTTTGTTTGTTTGAACGCGCTAATCTCCGAAACTACTGGTGCGATTTGAATAATTCTTTTTTTGTTGGATAGTCCATTTATCGAGGAAGGCTATAGGCTAAATAACATTACGCTATGACCAATACGAGCAAAGATAGAGCGGTAAATGTGTAAAAAAACGGGGAAAATTATTCATTTTTGAAGGCTTTCTTTGCGTGCGCTGCGAAAACGGTTCAAGATACACAAAAAATATGTATGAAAGAATTATTCCTCTATACATGATCTAAAAAAAAGTCCGCGACGGCATATGTCTATCTTTTAAGGTTTAGTCACAATGACCGTTTTTATGGTACCAAATTTGGTCGAAATAATTTGTTTAAGTTGTATCAACATAATAATATTAATCTTTATTCAAATATAAATATAAATATGTTGTTGGTTAAGAGTACTTCATTGTGAATAAAATTGTCTTTGACATAGCTTAATTTCAACAAAAAACTTTAAAGATTACAATGATAAATAACTCCGAAAGAAAACCAACTCGCTCTCTGCGCTCACTGCGCTGGCCAAGGACCACCAATGGATGTGTCAAAGAGCAATATTGCCGGCAAGAAATAGTAACGTTGACGAAATAAATGATATAATTTTAAGTAAACTCCCAGGAGATATTGTAACCTACACATCCATTGATACCGTGATGGATCAAGAAGATGTAGTTAATTACCCACAGGAGTTCCTCAATTCCTTGAACCCAAGCGGCCTTCCCCCACATTCTCTTAATTTAAAAATAGGTGCCCCAATCATTTTACTAAGAAATCTCAAACCACCAAAGTTATGCAACGGGACCCGACTTCAAGTAAAATTTCTGCGCAATAACGTCATCGTTGCAATAGTTTTGACTGGTCCAGCAGTTGGTCAAACAGTCCTCATACCCCGCATCCCAATGATACCCAACGACTTACCTTTCAATTTTAAAAGAATACAATTTCCGATTAAATTATCCTTCGCAGTCACAATAAATAAATCACAGGGGCAGACATTCAAACACGTGGGGATCGATTTACGCCAAGACTGTTTTTCGCACGGCCAGTTATACGTCGCCTTATCAAGATCAGGTTGTGGCGAAAATCAATATATTCTTCTGCCACAAGACAATAAAACAAAAAATGTAGTATATGCAGAAGTTCTATAATAATTTAATTTACTTAAAAAATTGTACAGATATAAATAGTTTGGAACTCGAAAAAAAAACATAGGTTTTATCCTAAAAATTCTGCGGAAACTCGACCATTCCGAAAATCCCGCAAGAACGGGAACTATGTGGGAAAAACCAAAAATCTGCCGGAAGTCACTATTCCACGCGGACGAAGTCGCGGGCAAAAGCTAGTTTAAATATAGAACTCATACATTTGATATGCCTCTTCTTATATACTAACATTCCTGGGTGCATCCATATCTGAATTCCAGTAGCAGCAACCGTTCACGAGTTGCACGCGAGCATATTAGGATGCAGTGAGACCTATACCAAACATTTCATCTTAGCGTGTAATTCCTAGTTGCGGTTGGACGGTCAGATTCGAACCACGACCCGTATGGAAGGCGTGTTCCTATCCACTGAGCTCGCTACCATACAAACATGATCTGTTATCCAGTAGCCATACGTCTGAATAATGACATCCTAATCGCGATGCAATTTTCACCTGCAACAAATTACTTGGTCGATCCCCGACCGCATCTGATGCATATCGAATTGCAAGTGGCTTGTATGGGTTGTATGAAAACAAGTTTACATTGTTCAAACGCGAATGTGAGCGGCGTAAATAAGGTGTCATTAATGGTAGTGATGCGACCTCTGTCGAGTGACATGAGTGAAAAAATCTTAATAATTGACCGTGGGAGAGCCACGCTTCGGCATGAGTGGGCCGATCGCGATACGTCTACTCCACGGCCTCATAGAAAAGCGGTGGAGCAACGTCTGTGCTGTGTTTTCGTGAGTGAAGATACTTAAGGCCTAATCCGGGGAAAGGGGGTTTAAAAGTTAGCAGCACTCTTGAATCCACAGGTGTTGCAGATGTCCTGTCTATGAAAGGCGGCAATCGCTTACCATCAGGTGAGCCGTGCTAATCTACCTCCTATCACATAAAAATGCATTAAGTTCAAAAAGTGTTCGGCTAGGAGCTTCCTAGGGGACACCGATGCAAGACGCCACTGTATTCTTTTCACAAATTCACTACAAACACCCTTGAGTGGTTGATGGAAATCTCATAGAGATATTTGTACACTCAACTGTAGAAGTGCATTGGAAATCCACGTTTAGGGTGCCAATTTTCGTGAGATTTCGAGATATCAATATGTCTCTAAGTGAGAGAATATGCCCCCTGGGTATTCGTGTCTTCAACATTTATTAGTCCGAATTCAAATTTCGTCAAAATAAAGAGTGAGTATTTGAGTGACATTGTAAAAATGACTAGAATGACGCAGTACCTTGCGTCGGTTCCCGAGTGGCCAAGGTTTGCGGTCAAATCGGGGAACGAATTTTTGTAATTTATCTTAGGTCTGAGGGTGAGCGGAGATAATTTAACATTGGAAACTAATTTGATTGATCATCGGCGTGATTGATTGATTTTCGGTTGCAGCTGGAATTCAGCAAACTTTGACAACAAAATTTGACTACAAAGACACGTCACTATTGAACGGAATCGTACATGAAGGGCGATGTAGATCCGGTCGGTGTGTTTCGTTTCAAGTAAATGGTGTTGAAAATTGAATTACGCCTGTTTTGTGGCTGGTCGTGAAAATTGTTTTGAGATTAGAGTGCGTATAATGTATATTAAATTATTACATTTGATAAAAAAAATGTGTATTCATATTCTATAGTAAGTAGTTATTTTACATCGAGATTTTTTTAATACCTATTCGAGAAACTTCTCCAGGGCATTATACTTATGAAAACAAGCATTTTTGGAAAAATGATTGTTTTTATTAGTATGATGCCCTTGAGAAGTTTCTCGAGTATTCAAAAACCATTGTGTATATTATTCAGGTGGATAATTTGATTTCCTGTTTTATTACAACAAGGAAAATGTTTTTTTTTTAATTAAAATAATTGAATACTTTTGGGTAAGCTCGCTCCATCGTTGGTTTCCTCTCAACTCTTACCACCTAATAAATCGCGATCTAAAATTATTACCATAAAACTCACGTCATCCCGTTCTAACACGCAATATTAAAAGGGGTCGGCACAAATTTTGTTCTGGGACTATCCTAAGTTTGCGATTTGTAATAAGAGGGGAGGAGTTGAGTGTGAAGCCAAGAACAAACCAATCTTCAATAAAAAAAATTAAAGCTACTGTCGTCTGATTTGCGTATCCCTTAGACAGAGGAGCTAGACAGACTGGATCAGGATAACATTTAGTATCATTATCTCAACAATTGTAAGCCTAAGTATCCACAGTTAGATAAACTATCCGAAATGTGCAGCTTTCCTCACTATGTTTTCCCTCATGATGATCGAAACGAAAAGATGGGCATGAAAGATTTATTCTAAACATACCTTGGGAATATCAGCGGGCCCGTATCCGTTCTCCCTGGGTGGTAGCTTGGGAGGCTTGTCCCCTCTCCTTTGACCCATCTGCATCATTAGCTGTTCCCTGGTGGCGGCCACCACGCCGTGGCCGTTGTGGCCATTGTGAGCGTAGCCGCCCGAGCTGCCGCTGGAGCCGGACCCGTTGGCGTTGGAGCTGGCGATGCTGTAGGGGTCCTCGTCTGGGATCGGGATGCGAGGCCGGTTCTTGATGTCCATCGGTCTTTGGACTGTGGAAAAAGGATACTTTTAGTCGTGCTGGCTTTTTTTTAAATTGTAACATCTGTTCTAATATGTAAAGACGCCTGTATTTGCAGCAAAAGGGTTCAATCTGATTCCTGACTGCAGTTGGCATTTCTGCAGAAAGTATTCAAGGAAATCCTGTGATAGTAAAGAAATGGTACGGCTGTATAGTTCTAGTCCTGGTGATAGCTAATCCAATATCACGGATTCAAGAAAAAATAAAACAGATTAAATAGGATTCCCCTGATTTCTATGTGATAGGTGGCAGGCGAGCAGACGGATCGCCAGATGGTAAGCGATTCCCCGCCGCCCACAGACACCCGCGACACCAGGGGAGTTACAAGTGCGCTGCCTACCTTACGATTATGAAACAATGATAAATATTAAGAGTAATATTAATATCAATCTTCACAGAATACAGATAGTAAAACTGATCTATATCAGTAGGAAGTACCTATGTATTACAAACATTTGGATTGCAGAAAGCGTAATCCATCACGCTGTTCCACATCTCAAACCAACACTTACGCCAATTTGCGAAAACACACACCGCCAAAATGATTGTCTTAAACCCCAATTCATGTTTACAAAACGTTCGGTATATCACAATTGGAAACATTTAGCGTGGTTGTGCAACAAATGTCGTGATCTTCAGCGGATGGCAATCAGACCTCTTCACGACTCCCAACCTATGGTTATTAGTGCTGCAAAGGTTGAGTGTTTCGCCTGAGCGTTATTATGTAGCTTATGGAGCTAAATGCAGGAACGAATAAATGACATAATTATTAAGGAAACATTATGAGTATCTGAGGGTAAGCAGATCTGAGAAATGCAAAAAGCTCAGTCTTCTAAGGCTTGTGTACGGTAAGCTTTGCATAAATTGGAGAGACTCGATGGCAGACTAATATCCTGGAAGGATTGTGTAAAAGGAGCCATGCGAGTTTTTCTTTCACTTTCAAGATTTCACTATCTGACAAAAGCTTGCTGCTGAATGTAGGTAGGTGGCACAGATGTGCATCCTAATCAGACTGAGCCTTTTCATAGAAAGCTATATTTGAAAACCGCGCGAAGGTTAATAATAGGGTGACAAGCTGGGTGACAGACATAGCCCAAAGGATTGCATGTCTCAAGTGGCAATGGGCAGGGCACATAGCGAGGAGAACAGACGGTCGTCGGGGCGGAAAGGTCCTCGAGAGCAGGCCGCGTACAGGAAGTCGCAGCCGTGGCGCCCCCCACAAGATGGACCGACGATCTGGTGAAGATCGCGGGAATGCATTGGATGCGGGCGGCACAGGACCGATCTGTGAGGAGAACATTAGGGGAGGCCTATGTCCAGCAGTGGACGTCTATTGGCTGAAATGATGATGAAGCTGGGTGACGTTCTTTTTCTACCGCACCCGAGATGCATTAAAGTTGCGTCAAGGCCACACTCTGTGACGTTTTCCGAAAATAGCACATCCATTTTAAAGTGCTCGTTTTCTAGTTCCATGGTCGCACAGATCACTATATATGTAGCAAGCTACATGGTCGGAGGCTGTAAAGGAGAGTTTTGACAATCACGATGAGGCCTAGCTGTCAAACTCATTATATGAAATTCCAAACGCCATCGTATCCTAGTGGCAGCAGCGCTCCTTTTACCGCATCAGGCTGCACCTACAATCATGACCGTAACTATCATGTTCACATCCGACGATGCTATTCAAAAGATCTAAGATGTAAAAGTTCTGTAGCGTGTTCTTATTTCTCAGTCTATCTTCTTTTTATAGATAGTAATATTTAAATGTTGAATTTTTTGTTCATGTCCATTTTGTCATCCAAGTTGATTCTATGAGGTGGCACCATTAAACGAGGACTTTTTTCATAAAAGTCCTACATAAAACCCATGTAAAGTATATTCAGCCTAATAGTCGCACTAAAATCAAAATATGGCTCAGAATTTGGTTGTAATAGTGATTTTATCGATTTTCAATGTATTCAGCGACTACCATAAACTAGACATGTAATAAAAAGATGTTTAACTTTTAAGGAATTGTGAGTGTTTTCGAAGGCAATCGCATAGTAAGGATACGATACTATTACCGCAAAATCTCACGGATATTAAATTCACAGTGATTTGTGATAATACAAATAAATAAATATAAATATATTTCACAACATCACATACATTGATCTGACTCCGAGATAGGTAGCTCAAGCACCTGTGTTACGGATATCAGAATCAACAGTGGGATTACAAATATATACATATAATACTTTTCTTTTGTAAATACATACTTATAATACATATAAAACACCCAGACCAATACAAACAGAGATGTTCATGCACACAAATGTTTGTACTGTGCGGGGATCGAACCCGCAACCCTTGGACCAAAGGCAGCGTTCACTACCACTGTTCCAAACGGGTCGTCAAGCCAAACAAATAAAACTCATAATCAAAATTCATTTCATCTACCTAAAGTAATATCTCTATAGGAAAGGGCAAATATAAATAGGGATAATATTATTGAATTTTAAAAATAAAACTAATCTCAAAACATGTTGCCAATTCATTGCATAAAAATAATGTCAAAAGACTCCCTTGACATTTTCACAGCCGTATCAAAGCGACCTAAATATCTTTCATACGTCGATCTTATACTACGTCAATTATCAAGAATGATCAGGCGGAAACCATTACAAACAGTTCCAAAGCACGTACCAATAGCCAATTACAAGCATTCCTAATTACAGGCCACTTTGATTGTAATTATCACAGTGGCTTGAATGGCTACAAAGGTAGTCATTATGATAATCCATCTATATATTACCGGAATATAATTTAAACAATTGAACTTTAAGCGATTGGATTTGACTATTAGTAGTGCAGGAAGCTTATCTATAAATAAGTTTTTTTTTAAATATTCGATTGCGTACGACTTATAAAGAGGTTTTAAATTTCAAAACACTTATGTCTCACGGCAAAAAAACATACACATAGGAATTAATTAGACATAAAAATAATTTAATAGTTAACATCGCACCAAATACTAATCGCTGCTATAAAAAACTGTTACACATGATGTGCATAAAAATATTCAATAAGATCTCTGACCGTATAAAATTACCTACTTCCTCATCACAAGTCTGAAATCGTCACTACGCAGACTCTTAAGGTGACGGGTAGGGCACACTAGCGACGCCAATCGATTTTAATTTTAGCTACTAAACCGGATCTATTTTAAACAATTTCGGGGTTATAATCTCTCGGCAAACACGATTGGCGTCGCTAGTGCCCTACCCGTCACCTAAATAGAACACACATTTTATTCAGTCGATGAATTTAGAAGTGTAAAATGTAAATTTTAGAAATAGTAAATGCACAGATTAATACAAATTGATTCCCTTTTCTATAATGAAAATGCTTAATTTATTTTGTGTCTATTTTTTGTTTATTATGTTAAATCTATAGAGTTAGAAAATAATTCTGTTAAAATGTCCTTCCATAATTTATGTATGTACCTTAGACAATTTAACAGCTATGTGTATACTAAACATACAATTCGATATAACACTAAATTGCATGCTATTATTTAATGGCCTAAATAGGTTTTAAGAACCTATTTTAATTGATGTAATATCTACATTATTTTTATGTAACCACCCTATTTACCGCAAATAAATTATTTTGTATTTTGTATAAATTTTTACTGATTAAAAGTATCTGAACATAAGCTTGTACATATTAGAAGGTTACGCGATGACTCAAATTGTGATGATTATGACGTAGAATTTCTTTGTTTAAGGTGACGGGTAGGGCACACTAGCGACGCCAATCGATTTTAATTGTTAGGTACTAAACCGGATCTACTTTAAATAATATCGGGGTTACAACCTCTCGACAAACACTTATCCTATTAATGGTTATTTAATAAATAGGATAAGTGCACAACTGTTGCACAAATGTTGGGTCCGTTTTTGTACGCGAAAAATTTATTCACGCCAAAAGTGGCCGCTTTTTGCATGCCAACATTGGTGGATGGTTATTTAATAAATAGTAAAAGTGTTTGCCTATAGGTTGTAACCCCGAAACTGTTTAAAATAAATCCGGTTTAGTAGCTAAAAATTAAAATCGATTGACGTCGCTAGTGTGCCCTACCCGTCACCTTAAGATTGATGAAATTTATGAAAAGCAATTCTTTCCTTGTCCATTCCTATTTCGTTTGTTATTGTCTCTGTTATCACCTGCTTGATAAACAGAGCCACGTATTTTCACAACATAGAAAAACAATCAGCAAACCTATCTTTGCTCTTTAGTATTCTCGTCATTTTGCAGAACTAATCTGGATTCTAATCCCGTTGCGACATGGCGTCTGCAGGTATTTCCAGACGCACATCTTTAAAAGTCTAGAGATTATGTGCGAAACGTTTATCTTGTCGTTCATATCACTGTCTAAAGCCTTCAATGTGGTTAACATTGAAGTCAACGATCTCTTCTACTTTATACATAAACTAAGAAGAAAACAAGTAATGGTGGTCCGTTTAATTTTTAAGTGATTGCCACCTATCACATACAAAAAAAGGCACAGTCGTCAAGAAATGAAGATCTCTTTTCAATCTACAATTGATTCATAACATTCTCAGTATGGATTTGGCAATAAGTTCTTCTGAGTTCCCCAGGGATGAATTCCTACCTACAACGTTTTCAATCTTCATCTATGACATTCATAATCTAAAACTGGTTCATGGCAAGCGTGCAAAATACTGGACTATTTTAAATTTAAGTAAATATGCGTACCAAGCCGTGTGGTCCCCGGCAGAGTAGAATAGGCCACCCTCACTCTTACCGAGGTGTCGTAAAAGGCGACTAAGGTAAAGCTGCTGGCATGATCATCAGCACCCAGAGAAGGAAAACTCTGCATTTATATCAAAACCCTCGCCAACCCGTCTGCCAAGCCGTGGTGAGTATGGCAATTACCCCTCATGTGATTGAGGGAGGCCCGTGCCCCAGCAGTGGGGACTTCAATAGGCTGACGATGATGATGATGATGAAATATGCGTTAAGCAGTAGCATGGCCAAAACACCGCAAGAAGCGCATTAAAAACCGTATCGTCCCTGTCCCAATTTAGGACTTGTGATTGGCGTAACATTAAGATCACTTTCGACTCGCGGCTTGCTTCCTATTGTCACTGGCTCGCGCTATTTTGCATAACAACAGTCACGATTTATCTGCCCAGCTCTTTAAGCCTCAATTGCCTCTCGTTTCAAATTCAAAGCGAATTCAGTAATGGGATATAGGCAAATTGTGCTTTTCGAACCACTGATCTGATTATGACATAGTCGGTCACGAATACATCGGACGACCTTCAATTCGAAATCGAAATTGGCTTCAATGGTATGCAACGTGTTAGCAATGCAACCAAGAATGATATACAAGCATGGCTGATTTGACTCGATAACGTGTGAATTACCAGAAGTCACCTATTAGATCTGTAATATTGATCTTATCATCACTAATGTAATAAGTCTTTAGCGCTTTGTTTTCAATCATTACTACTTAAATGCAATTACAATAATTCATCCATTATATTATCCGATAGGATACGACGAAGGTTAGAAGACTAAGCCTTGGTGAAAATAACAAATCAGGCGATAAAACTGGCCACTGACACGTATAAACGTTTTGAGTTAATATCTAACCAACAGTCCCCACGGTAAAGTGTCACGATTTCTACACAGAAAACATTAGCTTTGTTGCCCAATAGATTTATTTTAGTTCCTTATAGCGATAAACAGTGACCAGACCGCGAAACCGCCGTAGAAAATCTAGGAACGCATCTTATCCGGTCTGGAAAATCACGGGAATCTCGCAATGCGGTTTCTTTCCCATGATTTGAACAAAACCAATATTGGACGTTGAATTGTTGCTAAGTCGGCAATATGGTTTGTATTAGAAAATTTCTGTATAGTCTGAGTGAAATGAGGTGCAATACATCATGAGATCGAAGGGAGATTGCATTGTTGCACAACAATAAATGAGACTACTGAGAAGTGAGGCTCTGCATAGTTGATGCGGTTGCGTACTTTGAGAACTAAATCAGATTTGTAATTTCATATTAAATTTGAATATGGACAATAAAGGGCATGCGCCGCTTGCACTTATCCAATGCAAAAACTTTAACCAAAACAAACGACATAGGTAATGTCTTAAAAATGCCTTTGATAAAATGAAATATAGAAGCAAAAAAGAATTTGAGTATTGAGTATGTCAACCTTCATCAAATAGAATAAGTCACAATTACAAGGAAATTAGATCTATGTTAATTGATCTTCTTACACACATAACGCACAAAAACTACCAGTTGATTGAAATCTAATCTCAATTACCAAACATTTTAGTTTTAACATCCTCTTATTTTGAAATTGCAAAAATAGCATCTAGAATCCTTATTTATTCATCATCATTATCATTAGCCTGTATCATCATTCCACTAGCATATATGATATAGGCGTCCCCCTGTGTTCGCCATTCGTACCGTGCCAGGCTCATCCAGTTCTTACCTACCTGCTCTGTCTATGTCGTCAGCCCATATGGTTATTTGTTAATCGGTGACAATTCAAGTTTATTTAGACGCTCAGATGTTCTACAAAATATCACCAACTGTCACCAGTTGCCATTCACTAGCTTCCGGAAGCGACGATCGCTACATCTAGCCCAGCGATTGGTCGGTCACCTTGCACCGAAACCAGTTCAGTTTGTTGCTAGTCCTTAAAATTATCGCGAGGAAATTACACAGATGATCCTGGTTTTAAGGTCAATGTAAATTATCAGCTTGCATCGTTGATATTTTATTTTTTTACGATCATCACCAAAAACAGAGAAGGAATTGATGCGCAATTAGCAAAAAAATTTCGTCGTGCCCATATTTGTAGTGTTATGGTGTCGATGACGTCACTTTGTTCAGTATTTAGCATTCGATTTTACCAAGTGATATTGTATTTTATTTTATTTCGATGCCAAAATTGCAAATATGTAGTTTCTAGACTAAGTCAATTGATGCTTTTAATAGTTTGTTAAGCTGTAAAAGGTTTGACATAATATGGGATATAATTCTAGTCGAATAATTGAGAAAAATTACAAAGCATTTATTGTTCATCAAGCCTTTGATTTAAAATTTTATGAAATCGAAAAAGTGTATTTAATTATCCGATATCACAAACGGCTTTGACTGCAGCAAACGTTCGCGGCTTTGCGTGAGAACTGAGCATTGTAAAAAAATAATTTCTTACATTCGTTAGTGTGTTAATGATAATTTTGGAGGTCGGCTTATTGTTAGACTCCATAATGCGCGGGGGCTGCTGTGTGGAGCTTGACACAAGGTAACTGTAACAACTGTCTGCAGTAATCCTCTTGGCATGCACGTACACTCCCATTCAATGTTAATTATTGTTGATACTGTTGATGGCTGACTGACGTTAGATGCAAAACTTGCGCCATACCTGCAAAAACTATTCTAAAAGTACTTTTAGGTATTTTATTGATTAAATTGACAGTAGAAGAATTGTAATTGTCTAGATCTATTCCAAGAAACTTTAATATGTAGTCATCAAAGAAATCTTTGTTGTAGACAATAACTATGATATTAACTTAAACATTACTGACGTTGAAGCTCAATCTCAATCACACCTAAGGCGCATTAGTTTTGACAAATTCCTCATTGCACTACACTAATGGACTATTTTTGTTTGTAAACGTCTTCTGCTGCTATATTTCTCTGCCCAGACCAGGCATTAGGCAATTTATTCGCTATGACACGTATTGTGCGCCCGCGTCGCTTGTGATTTTTCCACTGATCTCGCTCGTTTTCTATGCTATTGTGGGACGAAGGCGGTGTGAAATTGCTTTGCTCCCATTGTCAAGCCTAATGATGCAGGATTTGAATCGAGGCCGATTGTTTAATGGGGGATGATACCATAAATTCATAGAGGATCACAAGAGTCATTTTTCATACGATATCTCGTGGACTTGTAAGTCTGTACCATTTATGTTCAGATGGCTACTAAGGATATCATGGAGCACAATTTATCTGATGCATTAGAAAACATTTAAAACAAATGTATATGCAACATACACTTTATAATTATAAAAGGAATAGGTTTTCATTTGGATTTTTTCAAATATGTGGACACAAAAACATTTCATATTGTATGGCTTGTGAGTTGATTTGTACTAAGGATCTTCTTTTTTTTTGTAGGTGCAAGAAAGAAATACAGAAATGATTCATGTAGACAATAGTCGATAACATAATAAAATAAATGATTGCAATCGAAAATGTGAACACAATCGATAAACAATAGACTTCGTGACAACAGTGACAATGTCCATGATCGATGTAGATAAAGAAACAAAAGTAATAAATAAATATTAAAAACGAATAAACGTCCCTTTTTTAAAGTGTTAGATAAATAACAAATAATCGATATATGAGTGCTTACTCGTCTAAGCTTTTCTACCTACTTTTCTTGTAAGAAAAATACAATAAAATTTTAAAGTCATATAAGTAAAATCATACAAATCAAATGTAGTCAACAATTTTTTTTTTAAATGATCTCATTCTCTTGATGTAAATTTCAGATTTGAATCCCACGTATATAAGGCTATAAAAGAAACCTTAAAACAACACCAATTACTCCTATGTTTATTAAAGTCAAACCAATTACCAGAATATGCGGAACTACACATGATTCGTCAACATCCAATATAGAGATTTAATTTAAAAGCAATATTACTTGGACACTACCATTTCCTGGTCTGATTTTTTGCTACAATGTCTACGAAGTTACGTTGGTTTAGATTTAATTTAAATTATTATGTCTTTTATTTGCATATACCTACATGCTGATAGATTCCACACCATTAAAGGCGTTAACTACATTTTTTACTATAGTTTTTTATTTTTATTTTGGCAGGTTTCTTGCCTCTTTACTTTTTTAATAAAGTGTTAGCAATGATATTTCATTTTATAATTAGCGGCTTTAACATCTACAAAATGGCTTGTTTTATTATCAAGGTTCATTGCGTTTATTAGGTATATCTTTAAACTAGTATTATATTATTTAAGGTGAAACGTAACCAATCTACTTTTGTTCGTCATACTTTACTTATAATATTGTTCTTTTGTATACAAGATCTCTCTTTCTCTAATATAAGAGCGACGCTCTTGTCGGTGGAGTAGTCTCCATTCCTCTCACGACTCTGCCAGTCCCTTCAATTCCTTGTACGACATGATATTCGCACATAATTTGTTCTTGGTCTTTCTCTTCCTCTCTTTCCTTCCACTTTGAATAGAAGATATAAGTTCCAAATTAGTTTTGATGACCACGGACCACGGAATCATAGTTTATAATTTTGAGATTATTAGAAAATAGTTAAAATGTAGATAATAAATATTCTCAGTTAGAAGTTTTAAATATTCATAATATATCATCATCATCACTGCAGCCAATAGACGTCCACTGCTGGACATAGGATTCCCCCAACGTTCTCCAAACAGATCGGTCCTGTGCCCCCCGCATCCAATGGATTCCCGCGATCTTCACCAGATCGTCGGTCCACCTTGTGGGGGGCTTGCCACGGCTGCGACTTCCTGTACGTGGCCTCCCCTCGAGGACCTATCCGCCCCAACGGCCGTCTGTTCTCCTCGCTATGTGCCCTGCCCATTGCCACTTGAAGCATGCAATCCTTTGGGCTATGTCTGTGACCTTAGTTCTTCTGCGGATCTCATCATTTCTGAAACTCCGAGCTTAGCCCTCTCCATTGACCTCTAGGTGACTTTAAACCTCCTTAATCGACACATTGTAAGCGGCCACGTTTCGGTTCCGTATGTCATCACTGGCAACACGCAGGCATTGAAGACTTTCGTCTTGAGACACTGCGATAGATGGGCCGTAAATATGCTGCGTAGCTTCCCGAACAATATATAAGTATATACATACGAGTACCATTTTATACGACCTTTCTATACTATTGAAGCTATTGAATGGTCATTATTCTCTTTCAAGGCCAATAAAATGGTAGACAATATTGCATGCATAAGGTACACGTGCAACAAACAATACAATACATCTCTCTGGTAATGTCCACGACAAATGATGTTGACTTTACAACTTTATAAGCTGTTGTTATAGCACTCGTATAACAGGAAAAAAAATGTTTAGTCATCACTGAGCATTATAAGATAAAATAATTTATCTTTTACAGCTAAAGATGATCGATATTATAAAGTTATATTGGCTTTTGCATGTTGCTTTTTACATGACCTAAAAGCTAATTATAAGCTCTAAAAATCCAGTAGATATTATTTAAATCGATACATTAATTATAATATTGTGAAGGTTATTCAATAAGAATTTTATTCACTCGATTAATGCACATAATGATTCAATGATAATCAAAGAGAACCTAAATGTTTTTTTTTATTTCATATATGGCAGACGAGCAGACGGATCACCTGATGGTAAGCAATTGAAACCAGTGGAGTCCCAAGTGCGCTGTTAACCTTAAAACTCCCCCTTCCCCTGAATTGGGCCTCCAGTACCCTCATTCACGCAGCGAAAAACAGCACAGTGCTGCTTCACGTCGGTTTTCTGTGAGGCCGTGGTATCACTCCGGTCGAGCCAGCCCATTCATGCCGAAGCGTGTCTCTCCCACGGCTTGAGATATTGAAGTAATACTAAACGCAAAGACTCATGCCAGACTGCAGTAATAATGTGTTCAAAATGTAGTAGGTCTAAAGAGAAGTAAGTAACAGTTATCGTTGTATTATTATAACAAACAAAAAACAAAATAATTTTATTGCCTATAAATTAAATTAAAATTTATTTCGGACCAATTTAAATCCATAGAGGGTTAGTAACAAATGATTTAGTATCTATTGTTAGTATTATGCATAAGTGTGCGCACAAAATGTTTAGTAAGCGGAGAGTTATACTTCTCCGCTACTGTTTTCAGGATGCTGTTGTAATTACCTTATGTACATTTTTTTTACATTCATAAGTGTTCTGTGTGGACCTAAATTGAATAAAGATTTTTTTATCTTTATCTTTTACCCCTCACCCTTTTGAGAAGAGACGCCGTTTTCTTCCGTATTATAGCGTGAAAACCGTCAGTTAGGGCTTGCTCTAACATTTCCGACGCGGAACAATACCGAGGCAATCCCAACAGCATCCTAAAACAATTATTATATTGGACTCGTAGGACATCCAGCGACTTTTTCATGTAGTTGACCCAGAGATTGCCCGTGTACAGACCAATATAGTCGAGCAAAGACTCGTGGCAGTCGGAGTCTACTATAAGAGTAGACTGCGTTTAGTATATCAGGAATAAGATACGGTAATCAAGAAGCATGGCAATTACATGGGAGTCAATGATTGATAAGGTATATAAATCTTAATTAAGCTCAATGGGATTTAAAAAAACAAAAAAACTCAATAGATCATGTACCTTAGTTCAATATACCTTTGAACTTTACGAGTGTAGATGGATGTATATGAGATCAAGTATCGAGTTTTTAGTGCGGACGTTAATACTTTTTGCACGAATTATGAAGTAATGTCTATTTAACATCCTAAGCTTTATTAACTTTGTTTAAATAAACAATTCGTACTTTGTACGCAGTAAATATGATAATTGGATCATACGGACGTTATTGTTTAGGCATTCTTTGTGTCTAATTGAGTTGTATGTTGCTAAATAAGTCAGCAACAAAATATTTCACTAACACGTATAGAGTTGGTTTATATTACATGTTTACTGATTTACAGTTCACCTTGATAAAGGTAAAAAAAATCTTAATTAAATAAAAATGAAATTAACTAACAGTCTCTAGAATGATTTTCTTTTTTTTTACATTATAGCGAACAAACGAGCAAACGATACATCCTGATGGGTAAGTGATCAGCACCGCCCGTGGACATTTGTAACACCCGAGGTAGCACATATACGTTGCCGTAAGTAATTATCTTGAAGGGGTCGTATCTGTTCGGGAAATCCACCGAATTAGGTTTTTTTTTACTGTAGATAGGTAAGCGTTTGACCATATTTCACCTGATGGTAAGTGATAATATGGTCTTAGATGTAGCACGATTACCTAGAAGATACCTATTCACTCGCGCTTTGAAAACACCCAAATTGTAGCCTATAGGGAACACCTCAGGCAGCTGATTCCACTGTTTCGCAGTACGAATAAGGAAACAGAATTCAAACCTTTTTGTGCGGACTTTTGGTATTTCTACCATGTACCGGTGTCGATTGAGGGTCTGCCTGGTGGAGTAGTGGTAGAGTATTTTAAATTAAAAGTAACAGCTCATAGTATTTTTCGAAGTTTTAAATGACCTTATGTACATTTGAGCCCTTAATGTAAAGGCCAAATAATTCCATACATTAAGAAACATATTGTAGATAAATGTGCAAATAAAAGTAAATAATAAAGTAGTATTTAGAGTTCACCTTAGTAATACGTAAGCTGTAGAAAGCAACGCACACAGCCCAGCTGCGAATTTTAATATTCCGCTGTCAAGGCTGAATATGACGCGTTCAGCCGGATACTGTTCGTTCCTATGTTACTGTAGTAGTAGAGTATCAAAAGACGAAATAAATAGGTTATGAGAATATTTAGATAATCAAACGTAACTTCATAATCATTTTGCTAAAATTAACTTTTATAATATTTGTATTCAGTTATATGATCAGTAGTTAAGGAAGAGTTGCTCCCTCTGACACAGGTGCTTATGCACCTAATATAGGAAGTCGACATCAATCTTGTACAGAAATTTGTGAAGTGAATAAATATTATTTTATTTATTTATTTTTTATTGAAAGATATTTTATTGTTTTCAATGAATCGGTTACTACGAGTATAGTCTTATAGTCATTAGAAGTTTAAGTTGTTCGACTCATTAGGTACCTACACATCTGACTGAATCAGAACTAGATAATAAGAAATCGGATTATCCGGAGAAAGGTTTCCATCAGTTAAAATAAATATACAGTACTCACTCATTAGGATACTGGCTGCAGAGGTTCTACTATCCTGTCTAAATAAAAAAGTGTCTTACACTATTTACAACCCATTTAACTCAAATTCAAATATTTTATTGCATTACAAGTGGTTGTTACAAGATCTTTACGTTCTATGGTTCAAACCCAGACTTTCAGATAGGCAAGAAATCTTAATGTTCTCCTCATATTTGTCACAAGTTTACTTCAGGGCTCATAATCTCAAACCGGTTCTCATAAAGACCGATATTATCTAAAAAAGCAACATAAACAAACCTGGAGGCAGTTTCGACTTGAGCATGTCCATCGCGACAACGTTGATGACGAGAACCCAGATAGGGCACTCAAGGAGATCGCCCTCAGATTTGACGAAGGCGACTGCGCTGAGGCACTGGGTCTCCAGCCTCCTGCGGTCAGGGTATGCACGCCTCAACTCTCGGTTCACGTTTGATTGAAACTTCTTCATGTCAAATAACTGTGAACAAAATATTCGTTTAAATTATGACGTTTACCAAATTAGAGCCTATAGTATATATAATACAACAGCCGCCCACGAATTTTGGCTTTTTAGTATCGTTCAATTGAGTATAATGCGTCGCATTGCAAAATAGATGTTGCTCAAAAATTATACTATTAGCATCAAAAATCGACATAATTCAATCAAATGTTGGTTGTGTTATGGCAAGAAACCTCAAATACATTTGATCTGAACCCAAATTTTACTTGCCAAAGCTACTTGCTTGAACATTTCTGTTTTGGGTATCAAAATCAACAAACTACGACAAATATATACTTAAAAATAGTTGACCATACTAAACTAATAGTGTCCATGACACGAATGTTTGTCTACGGTAGGAATCGTACCCACAATCTTTGGGAGCGTGAAAAAAGATCTCTACCAAATGCAACATCGGGCCAGTCAAATAGTGTTGTAAAATTAATCTTCTTTGAACGAGTTCAATCATGTGTATTAATTTATTAAATTAATGAAAAGGTAGCCAGATGCATTGTTACTTGTATTACAAAACCTCATAGCTGCAGTTTTATCTTTATTAAGCAATTTGATCATACATCCGATGCTAATCTAAACAAACAATCTAATAAACGAATCAATGCAGGCGAAGATGCTATCGAATTAATATTACATCACAATGCGCCGGACAGTGAGAAGACAATCGCTCGATTATCAAATATCGGCCCGTCAGGCTAGACGCATACGGGGGCGTATGCGTAAAATTAAATCTCGATGAAGCATAACATTTTGAATTTGATGTACAAATTATAAATTAATTATTTTCTAACTCATAAACCTTCTAAAACGCTATTACAAAAAGCGTTCAATGACTAATTTTGACATAAAATCTTCTAAAAATAAATGACGAAAGAATTAATAAAAGAAGTTTCTGCGTTGTGATTGATCCAAAAGTTCTGATTCGGTACTATCGCATATGCCCTCCAAAATATCTAGATGAAGGTTAACATTTTAAACTTGTTGCACAGAATCTAAATAACTGCGTTTTTTTTACAGAATGTGATATCATCATGTCGTGTAATGTAAGCATGATTACATTAAAAACTTGGAAGCTTTTAGAGTGCTGTGGTCGATCTAAAAGTTCTAATTCAGTATCCACCTAATAAAGACTTTGGGCTATATAATGGGTGATGTCGGCAAACAATGCCGAAAGTGCCTCGTCAGATGCATCGACGAAATTGAATGAGGCTTATGAAGTTGTTACATAATCGATGCACTTTCGAGACATCAGCGCTCTTGCATCAAGACGATGCGGTGCACAGGCACAAGATTCGATGCTATCTACAAAAAGTCGCCGCCTACAGTTTTTCTTAACTCATCGTTCGGCCTTCGTGGTACGTATGTTGATGCGTTTTTGAGAATCTTAATTATTGCTGGAATGTTTGTTGTAGCGCCATTGTGTTACGAAAGATTGACTACTCCGGTTAATTGAGGTACCCCGAACATGTGATGAATTGTTTAAGTAATTTCTTCTAACGATGAAACATCTTTTTGTATTAGTTGTGCATAGAACAGATTGAAGTCGACATGACATGCGATGATAACATTGTGCATACCAACTTTAATTTTAGTCACAAGGGAATTTGGTGTGGGAATACGGATTGCATTGAAAAAGTCTTAGGTATCTATCAAAGAGTTGCTACATAGCATTGTTTGAAAAATATCAAAGACGAAGACTCGTTTCTAGAAAATCTGTGTAAATTAATTATCAAAAAAAATTCTCAATTAATATAAATACTACAATACCGAATTGTTTTAACTTTCCTTTTTATTTACTTTTAACTTATTTTTATTTCTCAGTTATTGTCTAAGTTTTGCTTGTTTTGTGTTTTTGTGTTCAATAAATATATCCCCAAATAGTATAATCCAACAAGTATAATCAAAATAGAAACACAGGACGTTAATTTCGCAGCTAATAATCTTGTAACATTATTTTCGAATACTGTTTTGATTTCGAACAATGGTGGTTCCTTTCTACAAATTCGCTTTCATTACTCCCAAGGAAATAGAATAAGATTCAAACAAATAAATGAGGCAATGACCATTCTTTTCCTTGCTTAACGCTGCTATCTTTTCGCATTGTTCGTGCAACCGACTTACGTAAAACGTTGTAGGTAATGGCGTATGAACCAGTGATGTATCTCAGCTCGTTCACTAGGAAGTGAATCTTCTATTGTTCGATAACATGCCCCTATTTTGGATATATTATCGTCTTGTACATTCGTGTTTTAATCAAAATACATGTACACAATTGCATTTTAAATTTCATTATTCAAATTAGGAATCGATATTTGTTCACTAACATTTTATTACTACATTAAGAATGAAACAGTTGCATTGGACTGTCAATCAATGTCTTTAGATTATAATTATGTAGATACTGAGCAAAACTAATTTTGCTCAAAACCCATTTGAGCTGCTTATAAGATGAGCAGCATTTTGCAGATACAATATTACAATTTCATTCAGCACAAAAAATCTAAGTGACTCTAAGTCATTACAAGTGTGTACTTTTCAAGATTAAGCAATTTCGTGGCACGGTCTACAAATGCATGATGTGGCAATGTCACGGCCATCTTGCAACGTGAACTGTTCGTGATGCGTTCTAAATGACCAGTGCACCACAATGCAAGTCGCATTAGAGTAATGTTCGGTTTACACCGATCTTTGTCTTCGGCGATGGAGGAAAGATTACGTAATACGAATATGTGAATATCTGAATCAGTGTAAGATGGTGTGACTGATGTCGTCATTAGCTTTGGAATCATAAAGCACTTTTTCTTATGTTTTGTAATGTGTTTTACACGTTAAGTTGGTTCATTGCTTTATTTCTTGCTTGGATCTTCTGAATGTAATGTAATCTTGAATGATCAAATAATTTCCAAAAAAACGTAATGTGAGAAGTTCACGTACATATACGTTACAACTGTCCTTGGTCTACTTAATATGATCATTATTTATACGACTAGTATCAGTACTATACCAAACATAGGGATTGTAACAAAATTGTGAATCATTTATTTAACTACATTAAATTAAATTATTTTAAAATTACCTTATATCGTAAGCAAGCTAGGTCATTAGGTAGGCATTAATAGATCCCTGTTTCGAAATGTTGGTACATAAATGCTCACATCTCAACGGAAATTATTACTGGCGAAC
Organism: Marasmia exigua; assembly: GCA_019059595.1. NCBI lineage: Eukaryota > Metazoa > Arthropoda > Insecta > Lepidoptera > Crambidae > Marasmia > Marasmia exigua. The sequence goes on from CM032463.1 coordinate 22,674,929, forward strand.
ATCCATTCGGTGGGCTTGAAGCAAACTAATGCATTTCGGAGGTAGAATTAATAGCTTCTCTGGGTTCAGTAATATGAACGTTGTATGCACTTGCTTGAATAATTTTTGATTTTGGATAATCAATTTCGTGGAAGCTTATGAGTTTTTAATTGAAGATCGTAATAAGATAAATAGATATCCCTAAATATGATATTATCACTAGTAGACTTACAATTGCTTTCAAATTATCTGACTGTTTAAATAGGTTCAGTAAATTTAGCAAAAATAATAATACTTCCTCTATTGTGGTCTTATTTGGAGACATTATTTTAATGGCATGGCCGATCAGGTTCGATTCCCACTCTGGACAACATTATTATGATGAAATCATGTGTTTGTTTAATGTCTGCATGGTATAATATCTATTTAAGTAGGAAATATACCATGTTAGAAAGAAGATAAGAAAATAAGCGAAAAAAATAAGAAAATAAGCGAAAAAACATCACCTGTTCCATGCAGTATTTCCGAGTGGATATTATATTTTGTATGGAACAGCTGATTTCTTTGCTTATTTTGTTGATCTAAGTAAATGGACTTCATTCACGATAAACCGATTATGAGGTTTTCGGCATATAAAGGATAAAAAAACAACGGTGTATTTGTTGTTGATTCTGATACCCACTACACAAATGCTCAAGTTTGGGGTTAGAATCCATGTACCTATGTGCTGTTGTATGATATTGACTTACCTTAAATATTTTCTCCTGTTCGAGTGAATAACCAGGTAGCTTCAGTATGTCTTGTCCTATGGCTGTCTCTTCGTTGCTGGTGGCTGCTGTACTCTTCACAAACACACTACTCTTGGAGTAGCGCCTGACGAGTATGTTACCGGCGTCGTCCATTTTTATTTTGACTCCCTGTTGAAGAAAACGATTTTTATCTTCTTATGTTTATTCAGTAAATTACGATTTTGGTGAAAATAATCAAAAATATAAAGCAAACACGTAATCAATTAATTTTTGAGATAAATCATCATCATCATTTCAGCCAATAGACGTCCACTGCTGGACATAGGCCTCCCCTAATGTTCTCCACACAGATCGGTCCTATTCCTTCCGAATCCAATCGATTCCCGCGATCTTCACCTTGTAGGGGGCCTGCCACGGCTGCGACTTCCTGTATGTGGCCTCCACTCGAGGACGTTTACGCCCCAACGGCCGTCTGTTCTCCTCGCTATGTGCCCTGACCATTGCCACTTGAGGCATGCAATCCTTTGGGCTACGTCTGTGACCTTAGTTCTCCTGCGGATCTCATCATTTCTGATACGATCACGCAGGGAGACTCCGAGCATAGCCCTCTCCATTGCTCTCTGGGTGACTTTGAGCCTCTTTAGTCGGCACATTGTAAGCGGCCACGTATTGAGATAAATAATGATGGATATACTCGTAAAATCAGAAATCAATACAATTAACATTTAATTAGATTCTTTTTGAGATATTATATTTTAATTACGTACTGGAAGGGCAATTATAGGCAATTCATTTTAAATGAGTAAACGTGAATGTATGTTATGGACATTACTTTAAATGTAGCTGGCTAGTGTGCACTTTGCATTGATAATTTAGTACTTCTATTTTAAATTTCTTTTCGAAACTTACAATGTATCATGTGGGTAACAAGGGTACACAAATGACATAAACAATGCGATAGAGTGTGTGTTAGATAGAGAATTAAATGACGAAAACTACACGATCTGGTGTGACATCTGCTTTTTTAAAGATTCTAAAAGGAATTTTTATTTTTCAAAAATATGCCAAAGTCAAGTAACGAACAGCACAGACTAACATTTTTATCCTGATTTTACTCAGACCTTTGTTTTTTGCGCATTAAAAATGTGTGTCGAATATTTACTGCACCATTTTTAGGTCCGAACGGGTATATTTTTACTAGTGTCCGACCAAAACTGGCTTTTCTGCCGAAACCGAAACTGAAATCAAATCTTCGGCCAGGGCTTCAGTTTCAGCCGAAACCGAAAACGAAACCGTCTAAGTATAAAATTTCTTAAAATACTGAAATTTGGAGCATTTTAGGTACCTATTATTTTGCATTAATTAGGGCATGAAATGGCAACAGCGATTCCGCGCACGACAATTCCGGATCAGGGCCGCGGGAAACGAAGTTAGGCGATCGTGCGGGAACTTTCGAAATAAGTTTCGGTTTCGGCAAAAGTTTCGGCCTATTTTGGCCGAAACCGAAACTGCCACCGAAACTTGATTTTTGGCCGAAACTCTGCCGAAACCGAATTTTCGGTCGGATACTAATTTTTACCTTATACAAATGATGGTGTTGTGCGATATGCAGTTACAATCAGGGGACAATCACCTTCGTGTTTTTTCTCAAGAGCCGTTAAGTAGATGACATCACAACTATGTCCTTATATTAACTAACACGAAACTACAAGGTCAATGGCTCAAGACGGTACAGTTTTTATTGGCATAACACCATTTGTCTTATATGATTTACGACATGACGGTAATACTCAACAATACGAGAGCGATATCTCACCTAGATACCAAATTGATGAAGTATAGAAGAAAATTCTTCAAAATTAAATTTTAGCGTAAAAGTGAGTGATATTGCACTCACTCAAATCAAGTGCAGAACCTGTTTCTACTAAAATTATGAGGTCTATTTAGACCGGTTTTGCAAAATAAATATTTTTAATATATGTATAATATTTTTCACAACGTCACATACATTGATCTGACTCCGAGATAGGTAGCTCAAGCACCTGTGTTTCGGATATCAGAATCAACTAGTGGGATTACAAATATATACATATAATTCTTTTCTTTTGTAAATTACATACTTATAATACATAGAAAACACCCAGACCAATACAAACAGACTTGTTCATGCACACAAAGGACCAAAGGCAACGTTCACTACCACTGTTCCAAACGGGTCGTCAAATGACTTATAACGATGGCTTAGTGGATAAGAACTTGCCTTATTATGGAGGTCGTAGGTTCCAATCAGAGCATGCACCTCTGGATTTTTAAAATCTTTGTGTGTATTTCTAATATTAGCTCGTCGGGGAGGGAAGACATTGTGAGAAAACCTGGGGCCTAAGCGCAAAGACATCCCGTAACCAACACGAACATACATCGCATCCAAATAAATGAGATACACAGAGCGTGTGAAAGGGAGGGGAACTCCGATTCGGTCGTAACGTCCTGTGCGTGTTAAGGCAGGGGCCTTAGCACGTTTTGGATAGTTTGGAAGGTCATACGGCAGTTGATTGTACCTAATAACCAGACTCCCCAAATTCTGAATCACGCGATAAGATGACATGGAGATTTGGCCGATGAATGACATGATGACATGACTGAAAAATGCAAAATCCGTGTTACTACTACTACTACTAAATACTGCGCCTAAGAAGACAGCATGAGTAAACATTTTTGTTATCAGCTGAAACATCTATTAATAGTAACGAGAAATCAGAAATATCTTTTTCAACGAAGATGATCAATTCTTTTTATTCAATAATATTTTGGTTTATTATGGCTACTGAGCGGTTGGTAACAAATTAAGAATGTAATTACATCCGCCTAGTGGAAATTGGTGTCATTAGCAATCGAATTGATTTAAAGAGGATGCTACTAAATTATAATTTAATTAGCATCATAATTGGTTACACCTTTGTAGTGTGTGGGTGAAGTAAGGCCCTAAGTTCCAATAGTCGTCTGACCTATGACATCATCGACCTTAGGCATCTTGGTGCATGTCAAAGTTAGGCATTGTTCTCGATATTTTGATGGGAACCTATTTTTTACTAAAATCAAGGAAGGTTCCTTCCTTTTTTTTTCAATTTCAGATTAATTATCCATCAAGAATATATATTTTTATTGAGCACATATGTGCTCAATAATAATAATATTTCCTCCAAACCGATATTTCGGTCATGGCAGCCAATCTCACAGATCAGCCATCGACGCAGGACATTTATAGTGCACAAGTGTTTGCGCAGACACAAGTGCACTCTATAGAGAGGGCTAGGGAATAGTCCCTTGCCCTCATATTTCGATGGGACACCAATTTGACACGAACGAAGAGGAACCAGGCGCAGGAACAACAGCTTAAAGTGCTTTCGGAGGCACGGGGGTACAAGACCGCCAACTTCCAGACTCCGAGCATGATACTGAGAATATCTTAACAGAAACACTCAGGTACAAATTTTGGCCCGACCCGGGGATCGAACCCGGGACCCCAAGCGCAGCTGTCGCTTTAAAGTGCGACCCACTAACCACGGCGTCACCGAGGCAGTCTCAATAAAGACTACGACATGTGCTCAATATAGACTATATTGCTTCTATAATAGGTACTCTATAAAACACTGATGATCGATGATATAAATTGTAATAACTACAAATTATACATGTTTGTATATGTCTAAATGATCTGTCAGTGATGTTTGATGAATGTTTGAATAGCATCTTCAGACTTAAAGCAAATATAGCAATGACAGGTAACCTTTGTCTTTTTGGTACAACGTCCTTGTCATTTAGATAGAAACTTAGATGCATAGGTGTTAGTCACTATAGTACCAATTCGTTATTTATATCAGTATGATTTATTGTGCAGGTTTAGCGCCGCCAGCAATAAGCTCTTAAATTAATTTTTGACAGTTGAACAATTTTCAAATGTGAACTATTGATATCTATGATGAATAAAACATTTGGACATCGATATATTTACTATTAGTGTGGCTAGGGCGAGAAAGACGCTGTGTGACTCATTTTTCGAGAAAATGTAACATGACAAGTACGGACACCCAAACATTAATGTCTACAAATTTGACAAATTTCCTCAATAGATCTTTACCCTAACTTAGTTTTCATTTGTTGAGGAAATTAGGCATAGTACCTACCTACATAGGTATTCGTTCTGTTCTGCGGCTGCGGAAGCCGCCAATAACGGCAAGAGTATGTAATAGTGTTGTTAAATTTATTTTTACGTATCATTGCCAACTTGATCTGTTGCTTTCCGTGATCTTCGCATGTTACAGTACTTTATTTCTATCAGTGAAGACCTGTTATTAGCTTTAAGACATTCATAGTAATTGCTACTGTATTAAGACAGCTGTTTGTCTTCCGAATAAAATAAAATAAATAAATAAATAAAGGCAATGCAGCAAAAAAAGTATCTACAAACTTGATACGACGATTTTTTCAAACGCAAGTATTCATTATGTAGATAGCATAAGACATGTAGCTATTTATAGTATAACTGCATTCAGGTATAAAACTACGCCCAGTTATGATTGCAGCTATTAAATACAAATCCACTAAGTAACGTCCGGAATTGCTTATGGGTGCCGGTAGGGGAAGTGTAGCAAGTTACGATTTGACGAAACACCGCCTAATTGTCGCACGTTAGTATCGAATACCACCGGCTCACTGGGCCGTTGATAATTAAATCGATTAAGGCAGTTTTGGACTTGATCTACAAAAGAACCGGCAGGTTTATTTTCTTCATTATCGACATATTTGTAGTTCAGATCAATTTAACTTCTTGAAACATCGTCTCCAGTATTTCCAATTTACATATTAATTACTCCATTATGAATTGTGGTTACAATATTTTAAATCCTTAAAAGGTTAATTTTTCCATCGAGGGAAAATGGTTCTTTGATTACCATTACAGAAATGGAAAGAGTTGACAAAAGTAAATTATGTTTTTTGGTAAATTAGCTATCAAAAAGAGATAAAGGAATATATTGTGAAACTAAAAGTTTATATTCTGCGGTTCTATTACATCATTAGAATCTACTGTGGGCTAAGATACGAATATATTTTGAAAATATATTTTGTTGCTAGCGATAAGACCGCCGAGATTGTATTTATCAGTGATCACGCCCTATTGGTCTAGTGGTTTAAGTATCGGGCTGTGATCTCGGGGTCCTGCAAAAAGTATGTTTCGAATTCTTCGAACAGTGCTCAGGATTATCACCAATCCGCATTAGGCAAGCGTGGTGATTAAGCCTAATCCCATCATAGTAGCGATGACTTGATTTCTATGATGGAGGCATTTGCCCTGCAGTGGGACAATATATAGACTGGTACTTTTAGCATTAAGTTCTGTAAAATTTTGTAGCAATAAAGAGTATCCATCTATCTACTCTGTACCTAACCGGGCTCCTGTATAAACTTCTGGCCTCAACAGTTACCTATGATATTTGAATTCGTCTCAAGAACACAGATATTCGATACGGGTAATAAAATTAGATCTGTTCTCTCATTACGCTCCTGGCCTTACGTATTACCATAAACCTACATCCGTATTTTATTGTTATATTATATTTGTGATTTAGAATATTTGCCATAACCTTCAAAGAATGCGGTTTAATAAAGCCTTAAATAAATTACAGTTTGATAGCTGTAAAATATTGAGTTCATTCCTAATTTGATCATTTTATTTGTACATACCTGCAATAAATTTATGGACCTTATTATGGTCTTAATAGTAACTATCAAGATTTCTTCAATCAAAGTAAAATTTCTTAAATCAATTCTCATCTTAGTGTCAAACTCGTTTGGTTCAATATCAATTGAGGAAATTTAACAGATTGTGCTAGTCAGATTGTGGCTGTCTGTACATGGTTAATTTTCATCGTAGTTTTTCCCTTTTAAAAAGAAAGTGATTACAGGAAAATATGTTTTTACCCAACTAAGACAAAGTGAAAGGATTTTATTTGCAGCTTACTAGTCTTGTAGTAAGTGTTTATTACTACTAGTATGTTTGTATGTACGTCGATTACGCCAAAATCACGAAGAATATTATGTTATAAGAAAAGTAAATGTATATGGTGTAAGTGAAGTAAAGTATCAGCCTATAAACTGTCCCACTGCAGGGCAAAGGCCTCCATCATAGAAATCAAGTCATCGCTACTATGATGGGATTAGGCTTAAACAACACGCTTGCCAAATGCGGATTGGTGATCACAAACTCGAGCTATGTTCGAAAAATTCGAAACATACTTTTCGCTCGACTTGGGAATCGAACCCAGGACCCCGAGATCACGGCCCGGTACTTAAACCACTAGACCAACATGGTGTTATCATATCACATGAAGGAGGACAAAAATATTGAGCAATGTTTGGCTTTTGATAGTATAAAACAACTAAGTTCTTATTGTGTACCTTTTATAGATATCGTAAAATAGTTACGCTATCTTACGATGGTCGAACTCAATATTTTTTATATTTTTTGGCCTTGCATTGGACAGCTTGTTACCGCATCTCATTTGAATGTCAGTAGTATTTTGCTTCTATTGTTCCACTGATTATTTTCAATGAACTGTACTAGGTTACATGTTTGATTTGATAACGAGATTTTACATGATGTTCAACACTTCCTTGTACAAATTATTCGATACCATCTATTGTTTTTTTTCGCTAATTCTTCAAGTCGTATTTGTGGCGTCCAAAATTAGCAAGTATGATTGCTGTGGATGCTTTATAGTAGTAATGTCATCGTAAATATTTTTTTAATTAATCACAAATCTGGTTTTATTTAATTTCATGTAAAAATATGTTAGTCGGTTTTAAGCAAGGGTGATTTGATTATCATTTCGAATATATTGTGAATAGCCATCATCACTATAACGATATACGATTACTCATATTAAGATTAGGTACTACAAAAAAATCGGTTTATACTTAAAAACATGTATAGACTAAATCTTTGATTACGACTAGCCATGACCTCATCAATGTTTTTAACTTGGTGTCATCAGTGGCATCATGGGAGTCATGAGGTTATTGAAACATTCGTAACACGATGTTATATCTTTTTTGTACACTTATCATGATGTCTTAGATCAGTGAAACAAATCTGATGTATTCAGCAGCAGTTTTTGATTACACGTACAATAAGTACATTATAGAGATCTGCATTTGGACAATTTAAATTATCTAAGGATATGCATGATCTAAATAGTTAGAATCTCGTCTCATCTCAACATGTAAATCCCAGTTGCGACTAAATTGGATGATTCAGGATTCATGAAGTCCAGTAATTACATTTTATTTTATGTGATAGGAGGCAGACGAGCAGACGGATCGCCTGATGGTAAGTGATTGCCGCCGCCCATAGACACCCGCGACACCAGTGGAGTCACAAGTGCGCTGCTAACCTTTGAACCCCCCTTTCCTCCGGATTAGGCCTCCGGTACCCTCACTCACGCAGCGAAGCACAGCACAGTGCTGCTTCTCGAAGGTTTTCTGCCCATTCATGCCGAAGCGTGGCTCTCCCACGGTCAATGAACCACCACCTTCATAACCCTTAAACAGGGAAACCAGACTAACAGGATCATAATAACAAGTTCAGAATAATTATCTAAACAATTTAGAAACTATCCGAAAGATGTAGGTTTCCCCACTATGTGTTCCCTCACCGCCGAGCGAATGTTACAAACTCATATATAACATATCCTAACTAACATTATGTTAGTTAACATTAAGTTAGATACAGCTAAAGGAGTTTGTGTTTACTCACCTGTCCTATATGTCTTTTAACTTCTTCTGTTTTCTGATCTCTGTGTGGATTGTTGAATCCGCATAGGCCAATTCTGCAAAGAAGAAAAACAAAACATTAGTCAAATGCAAATGCAATAGCTATGATTGTTCAGAATTCAAATCACGTAGCACATATTTTTTGATGTGATGATTTCTGCATTGTTTGGATCTCAGCCAAAAGAATTTATATTAGAATGAGTTAAGTGCGAAAAAACCCTTTACAGAAATTCATTCTATTGTTTTTAAGCATTGGATTGGAAGACGCAAGAATAATTTACATACAGCCATTCAATGTCTTTCTTCTTCACTATCAACTGATGGGTACTATTTTTACCTTGCACATTCAGCTCATTGGCATGTCTATTTGAAATCAAAATGCAGTTGTATAAAACTGGTTCAATATTCGGTTCTCATGTAACAAATTGAACAATGACGACATCGGAATTCGTGATGCATTAGTATTTCGTCGTCGTCCTGTATCGGAATATTGTTTTCTCAAAACCGTTCCTTGGCATTGGTCGAGAATTCTTCTTCATTGACATTCAGATTGGATCCAAAGGCTCATCGGTGCCTACCGATTGGAAATTTCTATTTGATTCAAATACCGTAAAACTTAACTTTTCTATTCAACAAGGTGTAACAATTAAAGTTTGATGGGGACGTGAATAATGGAAACTTAACGAAAGTCGATTGTAACGCATCGCACATTATAACTGTTGACGAAGAAAGTTTAACAAACACAATGATTCTCGTACAACTTCAATGGAAATCTAAAACAATAAACAGTAGAATCGACTATCATCCACTCAGAAAAAGATATTGATCAGAATTATATTTATTATTATGTGCTATCTCAAATAAAGATTGACATAATAAACTATTATTAGATGTGCGTTAGTCCTGGTTGCGGATAATCAAGAGATTGTCAAGATTGAACAAATTCAACTGAATTACAAAATCATTGTTAGCAAAACTCAAACGTGTTGAGAATTCTTGTTCAACCGCCAATCACTATAAAGTGATACTATAATTGAATACGACTACAATGAAGGTGGAACCTACGTGCCCACGTAACGCTAAATTATCTCTCTATAGCCGTATATTTTATTTGACCTCAAGCATATGGCGTGTTTTATAGAAAAGGAAAATGTGGGTCAAGTTTTAATGTTTGTGAAAAGCGATAGGTGTCTCTGACTAATACAATCATAGTGATAATATTAATAAATAATGTCACAATGCAATTTGTGTATGTAATGAATGAATTATAATCGTTCGGGCCAAATAATGCAAATATCCTTTTATATGGTAGGTGCAGTTATATTTAGGATAGGTGAGATTTCAAGAATTTCCAGTCAACGACATTAGACTGCCCTTGTGTTGTGCTTTTGGAAGACAGAATACTAATTTGCCTATGTATCACTTGACTCTTTCAGAGAATCAATATTTTACCGTAGAAATACTTTAAATACTCTTCATTCTGACAATAGTTGTCAACGTCACAGAGACAGGGTGTATCTATGAACTTTTACAGTCATTTAACCACGTCTTCTACCAACCTGAACCTTGTTGGCCGCAACTTTATAATGTTTTGTCCTTATTTAGATTTGTATGTAATGTGTTGTGGTCAATAAATTATTTCTTATTCTTATTCAACCATCCTGAACAACATTTGTTCTATGAAGTTCGGAAATTCGCATAAAAATACTTTTCATATAACTACAACAACACTTGGTTATTTTGTATGGGCAGTGGAAACAAAATTCGACGAATTTCGAAAAGATGTCGAACAAATGAACATTTGTTCTACGTCTTTTCGAAATTCGCCTTATCAAAGCCCTAATATTCCTGATCTGCCTTTACGGGGTAGAAACATGGACAATATAAGAAAAAGAGAAACAGAGAATAGATGCATTTAAAATGTGGTGATGGAGGCGTATGCTCCGAATACCTTCTGTCTATCTGTTCTTTCCCAACTTGGCATAAGAACCCGACTGTCGAGCGTATGTCTACAACGCAGACTCTCTTATTTCGGCCACATAATGCGAAGATATGATAGCCTTGAAAAACTGGTCATTTTTAGCGACACTGAAGGCAAAAGATCACCAGGCCTAGCACCAACACGATGGTCTGACGAAATAAAAGGAGCTACATCCCTACCAAAGTTCTACGACGTGGTGAAGGTTACTTCCAATCGGAACCAATGGAGAAAGCTTGTTTGGTTGAAGAGTTCCAGTGACCACGATCCTCCGTAATGAGGGACCGACTAGAGAGAGGGAGCAAATGTTGTTCAGGATGGTTGGTAGAACAAGTGGCTAAAAGGATGTAATGTTCACAGATACATCCAGTATAGAAACTCTGATTTACGATTACGTAGATATCGCGACAAGTACATCATAACGAAAACAAACTTTGTTTCATCACATTTATTTTCGACTGTTCGTCGATTTATTTACAAGGTTAAAAAAACTGTGATTATGATATGGGTGCAGCTTTGGGTGACTGTTCCTTGAACTATGAGCGATTATAATAATACTTTTAATTGTTATAGTGTTTTGACAATGGCGACCTTTCATTATGGTTATAAATGGTGGTTAGCAAGTACAAAGGTTTGGACAGCCTATCAGTCAAAGTAGTTATTATTGCTTAGTCAGAGATAAACTTATTGGGTTAGCGGTTTATTTATTACTTGTTTTGTTAATTGTTTGTTTTGCAATAGTATTGTAAAGCTATTAACATTGAGGTACCTTTTAAGGTACTAAGAGTATAAAGCATTGATTTGAAGTAATTTCGATTCGACATGGACACAGCATAATACATTGTTCTCTCCTTTATTTCTTCTCTGGCTTTTAAGACCGTATTTCTGCCATGTTAGAGCTATAATGCCGTATTTGATTTATTTTGAGCTTTCAATCTTATAAATGACTAGTCCGCCCTCACTTCATTTCGGGACAGTAGTTCCACTTGACACCAATAGATGGCATCAGGTGTCGATTACATCGCGCAAGCGTTTAGTGTTTTCGGATCAACTATAAGCATTGCCGCTGTATTTATAAACAGTAGATATTAATGTGAAAATTGATCTTGTCCTTGAAATCTTTAGACTTGTGAGTCTGATAAATTATTTTCTAGAAGTGTAGTAGGTTTCTCAAGGTGTGTTTCTCACCGCATAACACGCACTTAGATGCACTATTAACTGAGAGCTGAAATAGTTAAAAAATAGCTAGCCTGATAGGTCAAACGAAGGTCGATTACCATTAAACTTAGACGCGTCGAATAGCGTAGTCATAAAAGGCACATATAGACCTACTTTCGCAGCTAAGCTAGGTTTAATCGACTGGTGATTTATCAAATGGTCGTCGAACCGCGCCGGTGAGCGGTGGCCTTGCGCGGGCGCAAGTACTGTGTCATTTGGCGCACGTGTCGCACTCTGCAGATCTGGGGCCTTAATTTAATAAGTTTACGTTTGCTTGCGAGATCTCTTAAAATAATATTAGCAAACCTCAGATAAAATCACATACCTACTTATCATACCTGAACCGAATGTAGTTTAACGTACTCGTATTTGATACTGGAAAAGGAGCTTGTCAAGCTATGTTTGGTTAGTACACTGCATGCTTATACACTTAGTCCCTTATTACAAACGCGATCTAAGAAGAGTTCCAAAGGAAACTCGTTCCAGCCCTTTTTAACATTGCGTGTTGGAGCGGGATGGCATGAGCTTTAGACGGTAATAACTCGAGACTCGTTTTGTAATGAGGTGGTAAGCGTTCCCTATGGGATTTAACCTACTATTTAGAGGTTTAGGGGTAATACTCTTGCAGTGGACAAGCGATGGTAGCTGAGTGGGTAAGAGCGCGATTTTCCATACGCGGGGTCGTGGTTAGAACCGAGTATGCACGTCTAGATTATTCTCATCTCTGTCTCAGGGTAGCGAAAGACGGCAGTCGCTTTATTGTAATTACCATACTTGCCAAATCCTAGATCAGGGTCCAAGCGCACCCCTGGTTTCAAAGCGACAGCCATGGTGTGTCGACTTAGAACAAAAGTTGTAATGTATGGAAACTAATCGCCATCTAGTGGTCTTAGTGTCAAAACAAAGCGTCTGCTTTTCGTATCTGCTATTTTTAAGAACCCCGCCATTCATTCCCGCCTTCCATAAGGCGCGCTCCAGCGTCATTTCACATAGTACCTACTTTCTTAGTGTGGGAAAAATAGCTCAGCGGCTTTCGTTAGATGGAGCCTGTAAAAAGCAAACCTAGCTTTAAAAAGCAATCAAGCAGATGCTTCAGCGTTGTTCCGGTAGATGTCACTATGCCTTTTTACGAGATGGGGGCAAAGCTTGTTATCGGAACAATTACCCCTAGGCACACTCTATTTCAGATATACATTCTACTCTATGCCGACAGGTTTGGACGCAACTAGGAATCACATTCCAAGATTAGGAGGACTCTTGCAGTAGACATTCACATGCTAATAGGTTTAAGTATTTTATTATTTAGCCTGTGCAGTGAACGCACTGACGCGCATTGCATTTAAACAGTTACAAACTAAATCATTTGAAATAAATGTGATATATTAGCAAATAAATTTCCCGACAAAAGGTTGCCAGTTACTGTTTACGTTTGATCGTAAAGAGTTTACGAGGTAATATACATATATACACTGTCATTACAATGACCTCAATATATGTAAGAGTGAATGTAGATAAATGTTTTGATGGAATCAAGTTGAAGCGTGGTTTTGCAAAATCGATAGGTGATGGATACCCCACCCCTCACGCATCTCAATTAAAGCTAAATAATATCTATGCTACTGAGGAAATCCGCACTTTTCGAAGTTTCTCAATTATTATTTTTTACAGTTAAGGAAAACTTACAGCTAGGTATATTAAATTATTACATAAACTTAAATAGTTTTTAACGTCGAGCCAAATATGTGAGTACACAATGTTGTTTCACATAATAAATATCGTGTTAATCCCCGTATTGATACATTATAGTGATTACATAAACTTTCAAACATGCAGATAGATTTCTACGTGTTACTGACCGTCAATTCCACAAATAGCTAAGGAGTAGGTATGAAAACAGTAACAGTAGACGTCGTCTACTAGACATCGAAAAACATCGTGACGCTGATGAAACGAATATTTTGTGAGTAGAAGTGCAAAGGATAGGGGAGGTACAAAACCACGAACTAAAAAGTGTAAAATAATATTTTTAACACTTTATACACTTCAAATAACATTTTATAATAGTACACTCGAGAAAAGGTGTTACCGAAGTCGGCGCCCAATACTATCTTGTAATTAAATACAACATTCAATTATTTAACAGGGATAAGGCCGACTTTTGTAAAACATTTTCTCGAAAGTACTGTTATAAAATGTTATTTGAAGTGTATAAAGTGTTAAAAATATTATTTAACACTTTTTAGTTCGTGGTTTTTGAAGGCGGTTTTTATCCGCAGAAAAAAATTTTTTTTCAAGCTTTTAGTGTCTCATTTTTTGGCAGCCGCATTTTTAAGATAAGATCTGATAATAAGCAATGGTAACTACATAATAGAAATATCTTTAATCAATAACAAGTTACAGCCCTATCTGTAAACCTACTCCCTAGGCCGCGCCAGCGCATACGTGACTAGTTCAAGGATGTGTCAATCGAAGCCTAAATAGACCGCATGTCTTGATTCGATATTGTTCCGTTATCTAATTCAATTATATGTTATTTTGCCATCAAACTGCGGTCACGACTGCTCAATGAAACTATGGCTGGTATGTAAATTGTATGGAGTTTTGATTAGATAATGCGTACGTGTCCATGTTTTCTTTTGTTTCGCCTTGGTTTGTGAGTTGGAGCCAATGAGATAATAAATTGATCTCATTAAAATATTACAGGCCTAATTCTAATAACTATTGAAATAAGTATTAGGTCATATACCCTTGAGAATGAGCCTCAGAGAATAATAGAGTCCGTATTATCTAGTAACAATCGCTTAAATTATAATACAGTAAAGAAAAAAAAAGAACTTATACCCGATTCAACCAATCATCATCCGAGAATAGTCTACCGTATAATGTATATGTTTCGTATGGTATGAAGCGTTATACCATAGATTTATTTTCGGATAAAGATTGGTCGAATAGGGCCTTACTCTAATTTCTTTCTCCATAATTATTATTAGACTAAAAGCAATATAAAATACTCTAACATATACTTGATTTAATTAACACTTCATGCATGAAGGTATAATAATAACATAAGTGCATACATGTTTTGCTTCATGTTAAGCAAAACATGTATGCACTTATGTTATTATTATACCTTCAAAAACCATGTTTTAAGGCGAATAAAGATTTGATTATTATTATTGATTATTATTATTATTGCCTTTTTCTTTTGCCCGCGACACCAGTGGAGTAACAAGTGCGCTGCCAACCTTTAAACCTTCCCTTCCCCGGATTGGGCTTTCGGTACCTACCCTCACTCACGCAGCGAAACACAGCTCAGTGCAGCTTCACGCCGGTTTTCTGTTAGGCCGTGGTATCACTCCGGTTAAGCTGGCCCATTCATGTCGAAGCGTGACTCTCCCACGGTCAAAGTTACCTTAATTTCTTTTATCTTCATTTATCTAATCACTACTACTGGCCGTGTGGTCCCCGGCAGAGTAGAATAGGCCACCCTCACTCTTACCGAGGTGTCGTAAAAGGCGACTAAGGTAAAGCTGCTGGCATGATCATCAGCACCCAGAGAAGGAAAACTCTGCATTTATATCAAAACCCTCGCCAACCCGTCTGCCAAGCGTGGTGAGTATGGCAATTACCCCTCATGTGATTGAGGGAGGCCCGTGCCCCAGCGTGGAGACTTAAATGGGCTGATGATGACGTTGATCTAATCACTAAACAAAAGCTGCTGCTTAGTAAAATCACCAATAGATATTCCTTAGAACAATAGGGTAAACGTACCTAAAATCGGACAGTTAACTTTTGCAAATACCGACAACAATAGGTCATCCGGGAAAGTCCACGTCAATCCCCAGGTTCAAGGGTGGATGGACGGAACTGAGCCGCCCGTGAAATTCGCGAAAATATCCATTGTTTGGTCCGAAGTAGCAATGTTTCGCTTCACTTGCTACTAATTCTGGGCCGTGTACAATGAAGTGCTATTACCGGTACGGTTACCCAAGATTAAAAGTGGTTTATATATTAATCAAATACTTTTTAGTAGAAATAACCATTTTGTTAGGCATGATAGAATATTAGCCACCCGGATTGTGGAACATGTGGATACGAGTCCCGCCTGAACACGTGATGAAACTTTTAAGGTGACGGGCACACTAGCGACGCCAATCGATTTTAATTTTTAGCTACTAAACCGGATCCATTTTAAACAATTTCGGCAACCGGTTACAACCTCTCGGCAAACATCTATACTATTTATTTAATACTTATAGTTAACTGTTTGGTCTGCTTTTACACTCGACTTTTGGATTACCGCCAAAAGTGGCCGCTTTTGGAGTAATCATTTTTTCGCGTACAAAAACGAACCCAACATGTTGTGCATTATTATTTAATAAATAGTAAGTTTGCCGAGAGGGTGTTATAGATCCGGTTTAGTAGCTAAAAATTTAAACCAATTGGGGTTGCTATTGTGGCCAATCCGGCACCTTATGTGTGTTATTTATTTAAGAATAAATTGCAAAAGATTGCTATAAAAAATGCCAACTACTGATAGAATGTTGTTTGTGTATTCTCTTAAGCTGTCTCGGTGGCTTAGTGGTTAGTGGGTCGCACTTTAAAGCGACGGCTGCGCAAGAGTTTAGGTACGATCTCCGGATCAGGTCAAAAATTTGTACCTAAGTTTTCGGTAAGAAATACTTAGTGTCAGCCCGGAGTCTGGAAACACGTTAAGCCGTTGGTCCTGCGGCCGATCTCTCTCCGGTAGTGTCAAACTGGTGCCCCATCGGAATATGAGGGTAAGGGAATAGCGGGTGCACTTGTATTTGCGCACACACTTGAGGCCGTAATCGGTTGGAGGATATTATTCTCTTAAGCAGTATAAGTATGATGCTATTAAGGCATACCACTCACTTATAGAGCCTCACCTTATCGTGTAATTCCTAGTTGCATCCAAAGCTGTCGCTTCGGAGCCCTGGGTAAGGTTGGACCATGACCCGACACGACCCTATGTATTTGTGTTTAAACTTTCTATGTAAGTATATAAATATAAAGATTGCACCGCTCTACACCTTAATCAAGTGTCCTTTACTCAAAGGTTGCCTGGAAGAGATGGCTCATAGTGATATAGCCGCCTTCGTTGTACACATCCTGTAATACCTAGTTTTTAAGTTTTCGTACTTTATTTTGAGTGCATTAAAAGTATATACATTCATTCATGAACCAGAATTTGGGAAGTCTGATAAACAATGAAGCAACTGCCGTCTGACCTTCCCAACTCTTAGACAGGGGAACCAGACCAACTGGAACATGGTGACACGATCAGATTCATTATCTCAAATATTATAGGTATAGGCAAGTTTGAGGTCAAGTTGCGCAGGTTTTCCTCGTAAAAATTTTACCCGTACTGCCGAGCTCATGGTAGAAATATGCAAATAGATGTGAAAAATCCATCTCGGGTTCGAACCATGACTCTCATATGGAAGGAGCATTCTTATCCACTGAGATACCATCACTCACTTGCCACGGAGCGTTTTTCACTTCACAACATAATTTCCTACGTCCTACTCTCTTAATTACGTTTACTAATACATACATCGTCAGCCCATTTAAGTCTCCACTGCTGGGGCATGGGCCTCCCTCAATCACATGGGGGGTAATTGCCATACTCACCACGCTTGGCAGACGGGTGGGCGACGGTTTAGATATAAATGCAGAGTTTTCCTTCTCTGGGTGCTGATGATCATGCCAGCAGCTTTACCTTAGTCGCCTTTTACGACACCTCGGTAAGAGTGAGGGTGGCCTAATTACGTTTATTATAATTTAATTATATAACTTATCAATAAACTCCTACGCTGACAAAGCTTGAGGCTGACAATAGTAAAAATACAAGAAACACTTAGACGGCAGTATAACATGTATTGGATGGGGAAATCGTTTATGTAAATTACAAATAATGCTTTGTAACCCCTTTCTCTATAACCAATCATGTATAACTACTACATACTTATACAAGTTATTACGAACAGACGATTTGCATATAGAATAGTTTCTCATGAATGGTGTTGAGGATGGAATTTGAGGCGCCTATCTAACGTCCGATGCAGCGGTACTACGGTGAGGGTAAGGGGACTCACTTACGAGGCGGCAGCCAGTAAAAAACCAAATCAATTCGCCAACTTTTTTTTATGGCTTGGTGTTGCTCTTATGAGACAACTTTGCCAATGTCAAATTTTGGAGAGTGCGCCAACGACTGTACAATGCCTTGGAGCATCTCCGTTCTTCCATTACTCCACCAGCAGATCCTCAATCGACACCGGTACAGGTAGAATACAAAGTCCGGCATAAAGAGGTTTGAATCCTGTTTCCTAATTCGTACTGCGAACCAGTGGAATCGGAGGGTGAGAGTTGCCTGAGAGGGTGGTTCCCTAGAGGCTCAATTTGGGGTTTCAACGCGAGTGAATAGGTATCTTCTAGGTAATCGTGCTACATCTTAGACCATAATTATCACTTTTAACATCAGTGAAATATGGTCAAACGCTTACCTATCTACAGTAAAATAAAAAAGTGATAAAAGAGACACGCTCCTTTGGAAATTGGATTAATGAGCTGGTTCTCTTCAATTAATTGAATTAGGGCTATTATTTTAAACACCACCTAAAACAAACAAAACAAACACTGACATACACATTTAGACAACACAAATATTATTGATTGGGAGATTCATGGTTCACCAACTTTATATAACTCAACTAGAAGACACATCTTTGCTTTGGTCATCTGAATAACACTGACACAATTATACGTCCTAAAATATGAATATCAAAAGAAAAGGAACATGGATAAATTCAAGTATAAATAAAATCCTTATAAAACCCTAGATAATAAAAAAGAGATCTGTCGCCAACAAATGGTTTACCGATTTATTCTCGGACAAACTCAACGATTAGCGAAAAAAGGCGGAAATACGTTTTATATTGTGTTGTATAAGTTTGCGCTCTTTTTCCCTTACTCTCATATTTTGATGGGGCAACTAGTGTGACCGATGGGTCCTCTACAAATGAGAAGAGATGTAGAACAAACAACTTAATTTGTTTTTCGAGGCACGGGGGTACAAAACCGCTAGCATACAAGACTGACATTGAGAATTTGAAAACATAAATTCAACGTAAACTCGTGTTAGCCAACCCGGTAGTCGAACCCCAGACTCCAAGCGCAGTTGTGATAAAGTGTTAATTACTTAAAAACCACCCGTTTGATCCCGGTAGAGACGCAAGGGTCGCGGATCCGCGACAACACAAATGTTTGTTGATGAAACAGATATTTATGTTGGGTCTAGGTGTTTGCGGTGCTTTCGTTTTTTCTGGTTTCATAGTAAAAGGGAAAGTAGTTTGGGACCAGGACAATGTTTGTGACGTTGTCTCAATTTATTAAAATTAATCGCTATTACCGTTATTTTATTTAAGTGCTTAAGCTACTTACGGAACGGTCAATGTATGAAGATGTTGTATGAAATTTATTTGAACTCTAGTGCGATATCTTCCATCCGATTATTATGTTTTAAAACCCCTATTAATAGCAATCATCATAAAGCATATTCACTTTCTTCGATATCGATACGCAGATAAATTGTAATCGTAAACGGCGCGGCTACACACCGCGGAAAAGACTTTCGTTCGCGGAAGCGCGCGCGCAGCCTCATCGAAAGTAAAAGCTGACTGGTGGGTACCGGGTTTACCTGCTGCGTGATTCGTAGACTGCCATTATGTTGTGATTAGGGCTTTCAAAGATGGCGTTTATGATGGAAATGATATTTTTATGAACCTGTTTGAAAGGAAAAGTATTTTAACGTGTTTGTTTTCGTCGTGTCGTGTTGTTAGTGCTTAGGGCGTATTTCTTTTTACTTTACAACAGGTCATCATTTAACCTTCGTTTCACTTCATGTAGCGAGCTGAAGGTACTTAAACTCATAAAATATACTTAATCTTAATTATGAATATAATTTTTTGTTATTGCATTTATTTATGAAATTTATTCTTAAGTAAATAACGCACTTAAACATTCCATCGCGTGTTCCGGCGGGATATGAACTCACGACATTTTCCTCGTTACAAATAGCTATTCAACCAAGTAAACTGCTGAATGCGTTACATAGCCGACGAAATTTGTAAGTACTTGATTCGCTATGAACTGGCGATAGTAATTAGAGACCAGTTTAGATGAAACTACTAAATTGACATTAAAGTTTTGTAAAAGCAATATTTTGCAATATATTCCTAAGGTGACGGGTAAAATGTTGGGTCCAACGCGTACGCGAAAAATTAGTGCATGGTTATTTAATAAATAGTATAAGGGTTTGCCGAGAGGTTGTTACCTCGAAATTGTTTAAAATAGATGCGGTTTAGTAGCTAAAATTAAAATCGATTGGCGTCGCTAGTGTGCCCTACCGGTCACCTTAAGTAAATAACGCAATTAAAAATGTATAATGTTGTATAATGTTGTTGGAGTATCTCTGAAGGACCGCATCAGAAATGATGTAATCCGACAGAGAACCAGAGTCACCGACATAGCCAACCGAATTAGCAAACTGAAGTGGCAGTGGGCTGGTCACATTAGCCGCAGAACTGACAGCCGTTGGAGCCGTAAAGTCCTTGAGTGGAGACCGCGACTCGGTAAGCGTAGTGTAGGACGCCCTGCGACAAGATGGGATGATGACATTCGAAGGCTGGCTGGTGTGGGCTGGATGAGAGTGGCCGAAAATCGGGAGCAGTGGCGTGCATTAGGGGAGACCTATGTGCAGCAGTGGACGAGTGTGGGTTGCTGATGATGATGATGATGATGAATGTTGTACAATTCTTCTCATCTCTATAGCTGATAAGAATCATACGTTTGGAGTAGAAGGAACGAGAAGGGATACCTAATGATTCTCAACATGTCACTATGAGTTGTGTAACCAACTATGAGAAAGAGGAACAAGCCAACTTACACGTTTGTCAAGATCTCCTCTCAAAGGGCGGTTAAGATCAGATGGCAGTCACTTGTCTCACCTCTTCCTTATCTTAGCGTGTGATTCCCGCTTGCGATCAAAGCTACCGTTCCCGAATCCGGGCTACGCTATTGATTGTATTTATCAGATTTACCAAAGCTGGATTTGATAGTCTCAGCGAGCCCTGGGCTCTGAAGTGACGGCTTTGTTGATAGATGGAGTAGAAAAAAATACCACCATGGTCTACTGGGAACCCTACCCACGATTATAACTTGCATGGGAAATACTGTCGAACGTGTCTCCAAGATTATAAAGACTTTTTGCTGGCGCAGCTAATCCGATGTATGAATAATGGATGGTGAATTTAACTTTGTGTTAAAAGAAATCGCATTGTTAGTCTATTTACTGAAGAATACTGTTATTGTTTCGTTAATAGAGTTAGTGTGAAACATATTAATTTAAGTACTACGGCTGTTCCAGTACATTAAATGCGATGAAACTGTAAATCAATAAACTTCGTTGTGGCAACACAGACGTAAAGTTAGTTGTAAAGGAAACTAGTTTATTTCATCAAACACTAAACATTTTGTTACGGCTGTTATTTTTTTTATAGGCTTAACATACATTTTACATATTATCTAGTAGTTAAAATCAATTGTTTTTATGAATTTACAAAAGTTACCTAATATGGTTTAATCCAAATTGTAAATATGTTAAGTACTAATATGATATATAGGGTAGGATTATACAGGTTACAGTCATCATCCGCCTTTTACGACACCTCGGTAAGAGTGAGGGTGGCCTATTCTACTCTGCCGGGGACCACACGGACAGGTTACAGTACCATACTTCATCCAGATTCGTTGTAAATATTACACTATATAATCTATATAAATAGAAACTGATCTCAAAAATGTATCCTGAAACTTTCGGATGACTGCATCAAATTGGATGATCTTTATTGTTATGCTAAGATTAGAGTACGTAATATAAAAATATCAGTAACTTAGTTAAGGTTAAAAACAGACAGTGGTACGTAGTACGCCTGGACCAGTTAGTATTGAAAATATCTTTGTACTTAGTGTACGTCAATACTCAAATTCATGATTTATCTTCTTCAACTCGACCTTCCTTTTCGTCGAGGTTGAAACTGACAGAAGACTTTGATCTTGGCAATGCCGTATAACATATTCGCCGCCGTAAGGTCTGATTCGAGAATTAATAGATCAAGTCGTTAAATGGTCGATGGATTTATCCAAACTAAAGAGTACCCATTAAGAATAAGTAGCCGACCTTGCGGTAGCTTAATTTGTTTCAACCCGGCCAGTCTCGGCCAAGACGGCTATTACGCTCGTCCCCCAACATTGGAACGATGTCTTAAGGCGACGGGTAGGGCACACTAGCGACGCCAATCGATTTTAAGTTTTAGCTACTAAACCGGATCTATTTTAAACAGTTTCGGGGTTTATTTTTATTTTATTTTTTTATTTATTAAAAAGGTACACCAACAGAATACATATAGAAAAAATAAAAATGCTTAATTAAAGTACAGGTCTTATATATATACCCTTTATAGGCGTACACAACGTTGCTAAAAAATCTCTACGTAAAAACATAAACTAAAAAGAAACAAAAATACTTAATAAAATTATTGAAATAAAACAACAACGGAGTTACAAACTCTAGGCAAACACTTATACTATTTATTAAATAACTATACATAAATATTGGGTCCGTTTTTGTACGCGAACAATTGATTCACGCCAAAAGTGGCCGCTTCTGGCGTGATTCAATTTTTCGCGTACGCGTTGGACGAAACATTTGTGCATGGTTATTTAATAAATAGTATGAGTGTTTGCCTCGAGGTTGTAACCCCGAAATTGTTTGAAATAGATCCGGCTTAGTAGCTGAACATTAAAATCGGTTGGAGTCGCTAGTTTGCCCTACCCGTCACCTTAATTTATACAGTCTAGCTTTCTGTGATCATTAAGAGAAGGATCTTCAGAAATATATCCATTTTGTTTATTTACACAAGTTAATAACATATAGTTTACAAGTCAGTTAATTTTATAGGGATTGGGATAATTTAATTATGGTTTCCTCAGGCATTGTTTCCTGAATATTTTATGAGTTTAGTATGGCAACGTACCAATTATGATGTCCTCCTTTATGGATAAAAGTTTTTAATTTTAGTAACGTAAAATATAGTTCTTTGTAAAATATTATGGCACTGAATAGTACAGTTGAGACATTTATGTAAAATACAAATAAACATATTGGCCGAGGATCAAAACCTGTCATAATAAACCTTATTTGGACACCCTGTAAAAATATATTCCAATCTTTTTTCACATTTTACGAAACGCGATAAAGTTACGTTCTGGAATTTATTTATTTTATTTATTTTTGTATGAATTTCTCTCTATTACGTTAATACTCGTTCCAGCTCCTTTTTAGGGTTCCGTAGCCAAATGGCAAAAAATGGAACATGTCTGTCCGTCTGTCCGTCCGTCATAGCCACTTTTTTCAAATTTTTGCGGCAGAGGGCGAGTCCGACTCGCACTTAGCCGGTTTTTAAACATTGGAACGGGATGGTAAGAGTTTTAGTCAGGAAGTTAGTGTACCTATATTTGATCTGATTAGGTTATGGTAAGGGACCATTTCGATCGTTTTGGATATGGTTACGGAGTTACGCACCATCCCTGATTTCAATATATCTGTGAAAAAATATTATAATTACATTACACAAACCTGTCATAGATAAGCCCGTAATAATTTAACGCCAATTATTTTCGGCGGAGAAAGCGGCAATGTATCTTGTCTTCACCAATGATTGTAATTGATTTGACGAGTGATAGAAGCGGAACACGACGATGGATTTAATAGTGTCCATCAAGGCTGTAATTGGTACAAATGATATTGTAACAATGTTATTATTTAGTTGATAAGTGTGTGTATTGTGATAGTTAAGAATACGAGTTTATAGCTAAGAGGTTTTGAGCAACATATAACTAATGGAAACTACATGAAACTCTTTGAACAGGATTGTTAAAAAGTATTATTTAGAATTTAGAAAATAAATATGAACCAGTTTGTGTCGTTATAAGAAATATAGTGGTTTGTCGACCCGTGGTAGTGAACGCTGCCTTTGGTCCAAGGGTTGCGGGTTCGATGCCCGCACAGTACAAACATTTGTGTGCATGAACATGTCTGTTTGTATTGGTCTGGGTGTTTTCTATGTATTATAAGTATGTATTGTGGTACAAAAGAAAAGTATTATATGTATCTATTTGTAATCCCACTGTTGATTCTGATATCCGTAACACAGGTACATTGATCTGACTCCGAGAGTCATATCAATCTATGTGATGTTGTGAAATATTTATAATTATATTATTATTATTAATTATCAAATGCACAATTTTTAGATCCGATGCAAATAATACGGGTTATAGGTATGAAATTGCCGTCGAATTTTAGACACAATAAGATGTATCTCTTACACTTAAACCTTAATTATGAATATAATTGTTTGTTATTGCATTTATTTTTGCAATTTATTCTTAAGTAAATAACGCATTTAAACATTCCATCGCGTGTTCCGGCGGGATATGAGCCCACGACGTTTTCCTCGTTACAAGTAGCTATTCTACCAAGTTAACTACTGAATGCGTTACTTAGCCGACGAATTTTGTTAATACTTGATTCGCCATGAACTGGCGATAGTAATAAGTGACCAGTTTAGATGAAACTACTAAATTGATATTAGAGTTTTGTAATGGCAATATTTTGCAATATATTCTTAAGGTGACGAGTAAAATGTTGGGTCTAACGCGTACGCGAAAAATTGATTCACGCCAAAAGCAGCCACTTTTGGCGTGACAGACACAATAAGATGTATCTCTTACACTTTAACATGACTTTAGAAAGATGGATAGATATTCTTTATTGCACAAAAATAAAATACAAGTATGATACAACAACAACAAACAGTACAATAAGGCGGTCTTTACTTTAACAAGCGAAAAGTCACAATTAATTTTATTTTAATAAGTAAGTAAGTAAGATAAGTTAAATTGAAGTAAGATTTTTTATGTGATATGTGGCAGACGAGCAGACGGATTACCTGATGGTAAGCGATTGCCGCCGCCCATGACACCCGCGACACCAGTGGAGTCACAAGTGCGCAGCCAACCTTTAAACCCCCCTTTCCCCCGGATTGGGCCTCCGGTACCCTCACTCACGCAGGGAAACACAGCACAGTGATGCTTCACGCCGGTTTTCTGTGAGGCCGTGGTATCACGGTCGGGACAGCCCATTCATGGGTATTTAGTTTGTGCTTTGATTATATTATGTGTATTGTTTCTTCCT
This sequence comes from Marasmia exigua, assembly GCA_019059595.1. Classification (NCBI taxonomy): domain Eukaryota; kingdom Metazoa; phylum Arthropoda; class Insecta; order Lepidoptera; family Crambidae; genus Marasmia; species Marasmia exigua. Next base: position 22,700,022 of record CM032463.1, read on the forward strand.
AATTTGGAAGAAGCAATACACAAACTAATCTTACTTCGATTTCTTACAATGTAGAGGTAAGTACATTTTAAATACATATATTTAGTTAGTATCTACCCAACATATCAAGTAATTAGTGAATTGTATTCCAGCTTCGAGCATGATAGTTCTATCGAAATGCGTGTATCGTGCGCGTCTATCAGCGATTGACCCAGATCTTACGGTGACAGGTCTAGTACCATCCATAGACAATCACTCTCATCCTTGGATTGATTCTTTATGGTAAATCACTTAAATTAAACAGAAAATAGATTAGATTTCCTCACTTCGGGGAATTTAAAAAAGCGCCATTAAACATTATTTTTCATAATATCTATGTCCCAGAATGTTTTTGCTTAAACTTGTTGTTAAAGATTATCGGTAAGCATTACAATATTACTTTTTGTTTTAATTTGACTTGTTAGATATTTGTCATCACTCCTTACGAAGTTTGCATCGTATTTTATATCGAAATCGAAAACAATCTCTATTATATTTTTTATGATTCTTCAAACTAAACATTTAGCATCGATTTACTAATAGTGACTATCGAATTTTATCGATATCTCGAGTCATGACCCAGTTCTTATAGCAAGGTGACAGAGAGGCGCTCGCACATCCGCGGACAATCACTGCGGTCCTTGGAGCGATATCCCACTGTTTGGCCACAAATTGCGACCTTATTTCAACGACTTAGGGGTTTTCTTTGAGGCGGACTGTACATCGAAGCATCAGTTTCACGGATCACATCGCGGGCCCTATTGTGTTCTTAATAACGTATACATCGTTGACCTACAACGGACAAGTTTATGATGTGTTAAATTGGATTTGTGGAGGGCGTTTTGTTTAAATAGAGTATACAGCCTTTAATAGCTCGACCTTTGTACTCTATCAGATTTAATTGGAGATGATACGAGTATTATTGTAAGTGATAGATGCGCGGATAATTGAATGTTTTGAGGTTAAATGTTCTTCATCTGTTTCTGTAGATCATTCGCTGATGTGAGTATTCATAAAATGTATGGATCATCTTCAAAAGCAACATTTCGGCTTACGCAATCGATCGTAGTGGATAAATCGTCTTTATCAAGAAAAGACGACTCACAAAAGACGAGACATGAGAATTCTCATCAATGATTTTATTAATGCTATTCTGAGCATAGATGTATAATAACCTATTGCACATAATTTTACACGTCCATTGGTATTAAATTTCGTCATTAATCATAGGCATGTAGTTTAGAACGGCAAAGAAACGTTGGTATATACGGAATTAATTACCGACAAATTTACTTTAAATGATTCCACTAATTATGTGTGCTGACAACTTGACTTTTGTAGGAGAATAAATTAAAATTAATCTATCAACAAAAATAATTTTTGATCAGCCTATAAACTAGTCCTACTGCAGAGCAAAGGCCTCCATCATAGAAATAAAGTTATCGCTACTATGATGGGATGAGGCTTAATGACCACGCTTAAAAAACAAAAATACTCTTACGACAAACTAAAATATAGATACCAAAATTCGTACTAATTTGTACCGGAAGTAGAATGACTCTCATGGTATTTAAAAAAAAACACATGTCATGCTTTATGTCAAGTCAAACAATCGAGTCACGAAGGTCATCATTGGAGGGATCAGTGTGTCAAGTCAACTTTCTCACTATGATTCCGTGGTACCTCTTGCAACTTAAGTTATTTGGCACAAAACATAACATAGTATGTGTTTGATTTCAACATAACTTTAACGAGCGCTATTATGTACATAATAATATGCTTATTACGCAAGAACTGAGGTGCAAACGAGCTAAAACAAACACCAATCAAAAATTTACAATGCAAATAAAGGAAACGCTCAAGAAAGTACTTTACTAATTAAGGAATTGAATAGAATCTTCCGTGAAGTTAATGACCTCTTTTAGCCGATAGATAATGAAATCGTGACCGAATTTCTCTACATATAAAATTTATGGCCGTTATATCAAAAATGCAAGGTTGAAAATTGCTTGGCTAAATATAAAGTCAATAAAACTGGCCGACTATTTACAAATAACACGTTTCCCGGCAAAGTTGCTTTCCGTATTGTGATCGATAACCGATACTTTGATGCGTAAAATCAATTTTATCGTGCTTCAGTAGCGTTACTTTCTTTTTATCAACGATTTACTTAATCACTTTATCTTCGCTCTGTTTGGTAATTAGGAACACTTTTATTTGAACTAAAAAAAAAGTAAACATAATAACTACCTTCATATTTTTGTTCTGCAAAGGTAAAACCTTTATTACGACGATCCCTCATCTTAGCGTATATTTCCTGGTTGTGTCTAAATCACTGAAGTCCGGCCCGGAGTACGCCATCATTATTATGACGATATGAGAAATTATTGAACTCCTGAGTCCTTTTGAGTTTTAAAGTATTACGGGCGTTTTGTTCAAAAGAACGTGTGTAGCATCAAATCTTTAACTACTTTAAGAATGATTACTTTATCAATTATTACTTCTTTAACTTTTGTAGTTTCGCCCTCGCCGTTCGAAGGATCAAAATCAAACCACTAACTCCATTCATCATCTATCTTGACATTTGCTTCATTAAATGGGCTGCTATGTTTCCCAACATGATCATTACCGTTCGCTTTAGGTTTCGTAGGTTTTGTAACTAGACATTTACTAGACTGGCACAAGCCTAAATTGTATTGGTTGGCTGCAGGGCGGCGTGCTGGCTTTGGGACCAGTTGCTCAAATCACTGATGATTGCGATTGATGTATTTGCTTGAAAGAAAGAAACAATCGTGGCTATTGTTTTAATGCCGTCTTTGTTAGAAGTGCTTTTTGTGTCATTTCATTTGTCAGGGACGATAACTTATTTATTACTGTGATTCATACGTGGTTTCATAAGAACGTTGTCTAAAGGATTAGTAAGTAGTTAGGCTTCCGTTTCTTGAGATAGGTAATTCAAGTCATTAGTTTATTTTTATCGTAGTCCTAGTTTATATGTTTTTTGGATAAATATCATGTTTGATTGCATAATTAAATCTTTTAATAAAATGCGTAAGAATGCCAGAAATTTTCCTGTACAACAATTACACAAAGAGTTGCCTGTTTCGAAACACTTGGCAAATGAAGAGGATTCTGCATACCGCCGTGGGTGTACTCACGGCTGATTGTTATTATATTTCGAACACCCATTAGCGTGTTATTCAACTCCAACATCATTCGAGCCTTTTGATCTATTCATAATGTGCAATAGATCATTGTTTCCCATAAGGCTGTCGATCTAGCATTTCGACTTCTAAAGTGGCAAAGTTCAGGACAGGTATAAATTTCCTAAACTGCACCCAGTTATGTTTGATTTATATGCCCCTATAATACTCCACCCAGTTTCTCTTTGACGAAATGTTGGCTTGTACTTCTATATTTAGTGGCGTAAAACGGAATTCATAAAACTTTATGCACAAATAATAACCATTATTATATTTCAAGGTTCTGAAAACTTTCTACTCTGTTGCAGTATTTTTTACTTCGACAAAATACTTTTACTAAATTTATTTCATACAAAAGAATTAAAATTTATTTCTTCTTTTATCGTCAAAAATATCTAAGGCTTTTCTAAATGCAGTTTTATTGTACGAGAACATGCCGCAATAACTTAGCGTTTTGATACGTTCTGTCAACACCATCATAATTATTAAACTCATAAGCCCATGCATAACGCCATCCAAGCAGGCATACCAACATACGTCATGCTGGAACACAATGAACATACAAACACCGCTAATGCATGAAATACAAATCTTAACTTACAACGCGTCGCATAAACTCAGACAGAAAGTGAAACCGTTGGATTTATTAAATTAAACCAGTCATAGCAGAAACTAACGATCACTTTCAACTGACAAGTTACTGCATGCACAACCAAAAAACTAAAACCAAAAAGTCTCATCTCTAAAAGCAACCATTTTATTTTGGACCCTTGATAATAGCACGTAGAGTCTATATTTAGAATTCAAACAATGATCACAAAACCGTTTTTAAGGTAAACGTTGTATCTATCAAGGTAGTAGTATATTCGCATAAAAAAGTAAAGAATGAAATTCTTTCAATGAAAATAAAAGTTAAGAATATAATAGATATCGAAAGTTGCACAGAAACGTTCGTAACGGTCTCATCTGTTACGAATAAGGTTCCATTGTTGCATGAAATTACCATATTTCTGTGATATGTATATGAGGGTAATATACGTGTGTGCAATTGGAGTCTTGAAGTATGTATTAACATTTTAAGATTATTTTCATGTATATTTTTATACAGGTCATAAAATGTGGCTAGATGGAATTTAAAATCTGTTTTTAATATTATCAAAACGACTTATTTATTATTTCACTTTGATGTAACATGTGGTTTTGTTCAATATTTGTTTTGCTTCAGTTACCTATTTCTGCCTACAGTCTGCTGCATATAGATTTATGAATTTAATATCAATCAGTAGTGTTATCTGATCTACTTAGTACCAGTTTCAAGAGTTCAACCATTGAGTATTCGACTTGACGGCCTTCGTGACACCTACTGAAACATTGATACCAGTTTGAGAGCAGGATATTGTTGTCACGACATTTTTTGTCTCGCCTTTGCATTATTTCAAGAAGTCAAACGTTCATATTGTTAACAAGCACAACGATTTCAAGTAGCCATGTCTCTTATTGTTACATTTTTTGTCTGCTTTATCCGATTTAAATGTTTGTTGTTTTTGCAGTTCGTGTATTCTCTCCTCGTGCTGACGACTTATGTGATAAAATCGGCTAATAATTGAGACATTGTGATGTATTGATCTGAGTTTCAAATTCAAAATTATAATAACACTTGTATTCAATCCTATTAATAATAACCGAGCATCTTATTAGTTTTGTGATTTAATTCCATCTGATATAATTCTTATTTGAATTCAAAGACCATTATATTTTTTTGTAACTAGAGTTCATTAACAGCGTTATTTATTTGTTTCATCTTCATTATTTTTTGTACTACCTGATTTAAAACCGCAGATAATATCAGTATATTTCTGTATGTAAAATTATTTGTATCTATATTTTACCGCTTTAGTAAATTCACATTATAAACTTTTTATTTTCATATACGTACTCAACCAACGTAATATTTCGTATATTCTCACATTTTCGCCGTTGTGGTGATATTTAAGTATTTTTTTACTGCTACGCCCTAACAGCAAAATTTGAAGTCTAGAATAGTTATTAAACTATAACTCTCAACCAAATTTTGTATACATAAAGCAATCGATTTATTTATTTTGTTCTGTACGTGTAATGTATACTAATCTATCGAATTTCGTCAATCGATTCTCACCTTAATGACAAACAGGTTTGATTCAATATCAGTTGAAGAAAGACAGGACAAGTGGCTGTCTGTAGCACTAAATGTATTAATTATACTATTAATTAGTACATGTATGTATGTATTTTAAAAAATATTGCAAACAGCTGTACGCAATCGATCGATCACTCAACGTTACTTTTTTTTCGGCGCGTTATTGCGTGGTAAAGCGTGTTCTAAATATTATTTTGATATTTTTAATACAGCAAGTCTAACTGCTTATTTAATATGTACTAGGTTTTTGCCCGAAACGACCGGTCGTGAAATAAATGTTCCGAGTCCATAACCCAAGGCTGTTCCCATCATAAAAGTTAAAACAGAGTAACAACTTGAAAGTCCCACAAATTGTACGTTGTACCTGTAGTATTTGTATTGTACTTTCAATAATCATATTCTTTCGAAAACACAGTATGATTCTCGATTGTACTTGGTAATTTATTTGGCAAGGTTTGTCGGCAATTAGAGTTAATGAGCTAATAAGCTGTGTTTTGATTTTTGTATCTAAACTTATTTATTTTAGTTTTATAGCAATTTCACCAATGAATATGACCAGAACAAGTGTTTCAATCGAATTGGTAATATAATCGAGTACTATTTTACGATTGTAAATCAACAATTATCTTTGACCGCTAAACTAAACTGCTCCATTAGTTATTAAATATATGAGGCATATTAAATAAGGAAACATTGAAGAAACATACTGCGCCGACCCCAGATAACCTGGGAAAAGGGTAGGAGGATGATGATGATTAAATAAGAAAAATTGAGCTAATTTGTAGAAGTTTATTTTCTAAATGGATTAAGTGTTTTATCATATCGTACATTAAGAGTGATAAACTAATGATTGCTATAAATATGAAGAAGCTATTATAAACAAATTAAAGTTTATACGTATCTACATAGATATGTACGAGTGCATAATTATTAGCCTTGAATATGAACCCGAAACTGTTGAACTGGTTTTAGTTAAGTTGGTTGTACTTACTTTTATAAGAAAACCTGATATTTTGGAGTCATGATTAAAATTGTTAACATCATGATTTGAAGTTGAAATTCCCATGAGATTTAAAAATGATTTTTGAATTCCAAAAAAAACCTTACTAAAATTCTTCTGCTTTGTTATGAGTAATATTGTATAAGCTGGCATATAAGTGATTGATTTTTGGGCTTGTCTTGAAAGCGTCGATTAATCATTTAAATCCATCCCTTTTAACGTTAGGTGCACCGTTCTGAATGTTATCTGAAGAGATTTTAATGTGCATACGAAATCAATATTGCACAATTTTCTGCTATAATATCAAGACAGGAATTCGAATTGGAGAGTTCAAGTACCCCAAGTGAATTAACCTCAAATCGATTGCTATTAAAAATGCCAATTTATTTATCATTTATGCGAAATTGAGGCAACCAACAAGCGAGACATTTGATGGTAAGTGATCAACGCCACTCATTGACATACCGCATAGATTGCAGATGCACCCCTGGCCTTTGAATATGGACTAGTTTCTTAAAGATTTCAATGCTATACGTACCGGTTCTAAGATACCGCTATGAGAAGATGATGATTCTGCTGAAGACAGTTACCAATCCGTACATAGGCACTACACGGTTTCTTTTTGCAGACAAATAACTCAAAAGTAGAATCAAGTTTTAGGGAAACACTAAATGTTCTCTATGAAAAACCTCGTCTCACCGACCAACACATGCGTACATCTGAATGTACCTTGTCATTTCGCAACCTGCATTCGCAGCAATTGAGTTTAGAACTTGTCATTATTTACAATTCATCTTTATTTAGCATCCTGCTATTCGCAAATTAAAGCCGGACCGTCAGAAGACGCCTAAAGGTTACTTGACCAATTTAAGGAGTACATATACCTACAGATTGCAACATCAAGATGCGCTGAGATACCGGTGAACGTTAAGAGGTCAGTTTGGAAACAGATGAACGTATAGGATTATTCATGAATAATTTAATGTAATATGTCCACTTAAGAAACTTATACCTAATTTAGAAACTAAGTAAGTAATTGACCTCTAACCCCAAGTAAATCTAGCAATACTGATAGAGCTGGTGTCTGACAGATGTAATTTGGAATATTGCTTTCTGCTCACATACATTTTGGGTTACAGAAGTTAAGGTCAAATCTATACCTGGTAATGAATTACTAAGACGGTCAACCTCAACGATTTGAAATACATGCAAAAGATATTATTATGAATTAGTATGCACTTTCTTATTGCCTTTCCTTAATTTTTCGATGGGACACCAAAGTGACGTGTAGGACTAACGGCTTAGTGAGTTTTACCGAATGTGAAGAACGAGGAGACAAGACTGCCATCTTCCATATTCTTGGCTAGTAATGAATCTAAATCAGGTATCCTACCAAATATAAAAAAAGATGAGAAGTTTCGTGCGTGAGTCGCACGTAAATTAATTAAGTACCTATTGATGTTAGAACCAAAATTGTAATTTGAAACTAACTACACTGTTAAAAAAAGAATATTACAAGATCAATAAGATGGACTCAATATAGTATTTTGTAATCAAGAAGTTTTAATAGCTAAGCATTAACTATTAACCGCAGACTCATTAACTTTTTGGCTTCGTTAGCAATTAGATTTTAAAGTATATGATAAGATCTTTAAAATTTGGTACTTATTCAGAATAACTCACACCATGTTATTTACGTTCTACATTCGGTAATGACGACCCATTTGGAACAGTGGTATTGAATGCTGCCTTTGGTCCGAGGGTTGCGGGTTCGATCCCCGTACTGTACAAACATTTGTGTGAACATGTCTGTTTGTATTGGTTTGAGTGTTTTCTATGTATTATAAGTGTGTATTTACAAAAGAAAAGTATTATATGTAAATATTTGTAATTCCACTGTTGATTCTGATATCCGTAACACAGGTGCTTGAGCTACCTCTCTCGGAGTCAGATCAATGTACGTGATGTTGTGAAATATTTATTAAAAAAAGAAAGCAATAAAGAAGAAACTTTAAACATTGCAAGAAATGATCCTGGATCAAAAGTCAAGTAGGCAGTCAGACTGGTAATCTGAATGTTTGGTTTCCAAGTAGTAGTCTTAATGTGTCTGTAGTCCAAAAAAGGTTTCGACTTCCTTAAAAAGTTCGCACAGTCTTAGGCTGTTTGTGGTAGTATCATTTTATCGAATTTCTTGTACGGGAATTTTCATAGAATCAAAATTATTCTAGAATTATTTTTGTTTTTTTTTCATAAAAGTTATTTCGATTCAATATATTTGTTTTAAAAATAAAACATTCTGCTTTGCATGATGTTGTTCATATTTAAAACCACCTAAATTATTTTGTGGTCTTTCTTAGAAAGTTACGTATGGTGGAATCCAATATTGAACTACAATCGTTATTAACACATCGATCTTATTATGAAATAAGATATTATAGATAAGGCATAAACAGTAATTTTGTCCATTACGAATAAATAATGATCTCTAAGTAGGTATATAAAAGCATTACTCCAAATCCATAACGCATGAATGACTAATTATTGCTTGTTACAATCTTAGAGTTGTGACGTAAACATTAACACAATTAGAACTGTGACCTCAGTGATGGATAGCTGTTCAAAACAATAAACTTTCTGCCCGATCGCAGCACAAGGTCGAATGGCAATCGGCAAATCGATGTTAGAAATCGATACAGTGATACAGAAAGCGCAAAACAATAGTCCTCCAGATGATCTTTACTGATGTAGGTCAAAATTGAGCATAATGATTCAGCCTGTGATCATTGCCAATAAACTGTAATTAATCGTTTTGTAAGTATAGGTACTAAAAGTTAATCGTATTTTGCTGTACCATTTTGTAATAAGCAGGTAGGTGTATTCGTACCAATAATACAGAGTTATACCCCCAAATACTCAATCACCAACGTATCAACTGTAAGGTAAACCTCCTGCCTACCGCTATTTTCATTTAGATATTGATTTATACAATGCATTTGTTCAAGTAAGTCAAAGATAGAACTTTTGCATTAAAAGTGATAGTGCTAATTTAATGATCCAATGTGCAAGTAATGTTAATAGCTGAAATAAAAAAGTGTAAATATAGTAGGTATTGATCAATTTAAAATGTATAGGAGTGCTTGGTCTAATACTACCACAATTGTATATTGTCTTGCTCTGCAGATAAAAATCAGTTTGACAAGAACTGTTTGAAGTCTAAAATGGAGTTGTGTTGACTTCTATTTTGTCGTTTAAAGGCGAGTCGAGTGACATCTGTATCGCACAATACATCTTCTTTAACCCGTTGCCGCACGCGTGTTGCGGCAAAATACGCGCTAGATTGTCAGATTACATTGTCACTACGCTGAGCGAACTTTCTCAAGCGACTCATAACACTGATCGACAATAGGATCAAATATTTTATGCATTTATAGTTTTTAACGAACAAAATTTCTAAAATCCTATGAAATGTAACATAGTTAGAAATTCAAATAAAGGGAATTACAGTAATGATGTTCTGTAATTATGATTGGGTACTGATTAGTTTCTGTTTTTTTTTAATACAGGTACAATATATTTTCTCTCCTCAGCCTGATGGTAAGCAAGAGAAGAGCCCAAGTTGCAGTTACAACGGAAGCGATGTCAAAGGCACCGCTATACTAGCCCGCGAGATGCTTCTTCACGCTTCATTTGAAGGAATCCATATTGTAGGAAGGTTGTTATTAAGTAGGTAAGTAATGTAAAATATTCTCGATATCGCTAAGGGTTGGTTGTTTTGTGATTGAATGTGTTATTTTCCTTAAAACCTTCCTGGAAGTGTCTTAGTATTATCGCAATGACATTTTCTTCTGTCTTCTAGTCGCTCTCACTTTGTTAGTTGAATACTATCTTTCCAGTAAACCAAAGCAAACATTGTAGGAAACTATTCAAATTTTGCATCTGTACCTCATGTCAAATTCATGATGTTGGAGCGAAGCGCGAAATTCGCTTCGAATTCCTGTCTAAGCTCAACAGTGACATTCATCTCTAAATAAGAAGAATTTCTAAACAAGAAATACAAGTTCATATTAGAGAGAGTGCACATTAGTGTCAAGTGACGTTGCGGTTTGCGGTCGATTTGGAAACAAAGTCTTGCTTTTGTCTATTATTTTTGAGCCTAGTACTCCTAACGAGATTTGAACGCGCTAAATTCCAAGCAAATTGGTTGGCATTCCAGGAGGTATTTGTCATTGGTTGTGTATCGAGTTTGCACTAATCGTCATTTGTAAGCAATTCGCCTACCTAATTCAATAATGCTAGCAACCGGTTGTGTCCAAAAATTTTGGAGTTTATTACCGAATGTGAGTCGTTAAATTGGACCAATATTTATTACTTTATTAAGAGGATATTGAACTTGTTATGGTCAAATCTCAGTGGAAATGGATTAATCTTTAGACTTAGAATATTGTCAAAAGAAATTCAATTGAAATGTAACAGAAATGAGAAGATCCGTCACGAAGAAACCTTTTTTCTCACTTCAGCTTATCTATTTGAAAAACAGTAGCAGACCGAAAAGTTAAATAAAAAAAGGAAAAAAGAAATCATTTATAGGTTATTTCAAAATAAAAAATATTATCAAAAGTTATTGCTATATCATTGAAAGTGTATCACAGCTTTAACTTCGGAAAAATCACGAACAGAAACGAGGAACGCGCTCCCGTGGGCAGAATCGCTGCCACTGATCTTTTATTAAACAACAGAAGCGACTAGCCCACGTGCGCCTGAGACGGCCCATCAGATTGACGGAATTTGCATATATTGACTGTTTAGATCTCGAAAATGACTCCACCACTAGAGATCTTCAAACCCGCAATGCAGACGAAAATGATCACTACAACCACCGTCTTAGAGACCACAGGGTGTGTTGTGATGCGCAAATAATCTACTAGTTGTACATTTTTAAATAGTTTAAGAGTTAGGCGTGCCAAGAGCGTCGCACGCACAAATTGTGTTTAAATCTTAATTGACTTCTTACGAGTTGTTAGAATTGGAATTGGCATTTTTCTAAATTAGATCTAGCACGCGAGTGTGTAGTTAAAGTGCCCATAGTGGTTAATTTAACAGATTTAAAGGGTTTTCTAGCGAAAGTTTAAATGACCGTGGGACATGTAACAACACTTTGAAATTACTTTTTTATTGCATGCAGCTAAAAGACCTTGGTCTAACGTTGTTCTTTTCTTTCTCAAATATTTACTCTTTTCTTTTAGTTACAATAACTTTATGGTTATTTTTATGATTGATGTGAATGATAACATTTGCTATTTAGACAGTTTGTTCATAATACTCAAAACATTATTCACGACAGTGTAGAACACGATTTATTTCATAATCTCTGAGACAAATTCATTGACACTGACCAACGAGATCTCTTACCAAAGCCTACCTCAATGCCGCCCTACTTTCCACTTCTATCTACAGCTATAATTATGTGGACAATACAACCAAACAAATATACTATTATATCACGCAGTCTACCATGTTTTACCGGCTAGTAGTCTAAAAGACAATGTGACTTAAGACGTTGAAACAAAGTCGGGTTTTGATATCAACATTGAATTTTGAACTGCAAATAATGAAGTTGTATTCGACGAAGACAATAGAATATTGAGAGCACTACCGCCTTTTGCAAAGACTTATGTGTTGTTGAATAAAATGTTAACATTGATCTAATGTTGTTTATAGATAAAGCTTGAATTCCCTTGGTAGGAACTGAAACAGGACATACGACTGGCGCCAAGGTTTGGGTAGTTAGTATTAGCAGGACAATTACGAAACATGCTTGTGGGAGTCAAATCTACGATCTAGACTGGATTTGTTTGTATAAAGATCTACTCTTCTGAACCGTGACAAATTCAGTAGCGGCTGTCCAAAATGAAGGTTATTAAAAATAATTTAAGCTCAGGTGTGCAAATAAGCTAATAAATAAATTTCACATTGATTAAAAAAAATAAAATCATAATTGTTTGTCAAAGAAAATTATTTGCTCTACTTATCTGCTTTTACAATTTTAGAGATTTTATTTTCTCAAAAGTCCGGTTATCTTAATGTCTGTCAGATATATATCCCGGAATGAAGGATCATAAAGGCGAAGGTAGTTTGCACTAACTATATTATTTCCTAAATATAAAGTAAGACAATAGCAATAATCATAAATCATGTATCAGTTACATCTCCATTGACCTAATTTCTAAGTCAAGCCCCTACGATTACAAAGATGCTGTTACAGATCTGCCCACGCGCAGCTCGTTGTAACATGAGTCTTTTGAATGCTAGTGTTACTTTTACAGCTCTTAGTGTCTTATCAAGTGGGTTGGGATATTTAATGAGAGATGTCATTTTGAGCTTTCGAAACTAGCATTTGCGAATCGTTAATAATGTTTATGATTATGAAATTTCTGTTTTATTAATGTTTTAGTAGTTTGTTTACAGAGATACAGTGTACTGTATCTTATATGAAAATAGGTGATAAAATGAATCCACTTTATTTTAACACAAACTAAGTTTATCACTTTCGATTACTCATGTTAGTTCCTTGACTGACTCATGAAACATTAATAATTACAAATAGACATTTATTTTCAATACGTTTGAATGTAATTGATCATCTCTGTGGTAACTTTCTTCAATTCAAGAATTTTTTTAGAAGATTGAGATCAAGATGTATAAGACTTTCAATCGGGAGGATGGATTTAAAATATCATTGACATGGAATCCAGTAATTAACAAGTGCAAACCCCGTGCTAGGCCGTTACTAACGCAAACAAACACCGATACTGTTAGTGTAGTGTGTTGGAGTAGCTTCACTGACAATTCATCTAGTGGCGAATTAATATCAAAAAATGTGAGGGTGTCCGAAGATTCACAGCCCGGCCCCAGCAGTCCGCTCGTGACCACGGCTGCTGTAACGTAGCCGAAACGTCGAGCCAAATATGTGAGTACACAATGTTGTTTCACATAATAAATATCGTGTTAATCCCCGTATTGATACATTATAGTTATCATGCATGTTATTCTTCATTTTGGAAGAGATTGATCATAGTTATAAGTATGTTCTCTGAGTGAATTCACTAAAACTGCTTTAGTTGTAATCAGTTATAGTAGTAAGTAGTTACACTATTGTATTAGGTTTAGCCTGTAAGGATAGTTGTAAGTGTGGAAAATAAAATAAAAAAAAAATGTTCCTCCTGTTATACCTAGTTTTATGTTATTATTTGGTATGTACATTATGTTTTGTTTGCAAAAAGTTTAATGTTTCTATCCAAGCTAGTCAATGAATACCTAATATATACCTAATACAACGTGCATTGTAGATATCCTCGGTCGCACATACGACACCGTGTCGCAACTGCAGCAAAACTGCCTGTTATTGTTTATTGTCTTCTTATCAATATCTCAGCGCTTTGTTAGTTCGGGCTAGGCTGCGCTCACGCACAATAGCTCGTTGGTACCAACCTTGGTTTTTGTGGAATTAAAGTGTAATACGGTAGTATGACTTGGAGTTTGGACGCCGAGTCTTCTAACTTTTCAGTTCGTGTTTTGGCGTCCTTGAATGGAATTTTGAACAAATTGATTTGATTGGTTATTTGTTCTTTTCACAATTGATTTTTTGTGTTACCGTCGTGTCTATTTATTATTGTGTTTTTAGATTGTAAGTTTACGCTTACTTGTAATTGCTATAAATATATTGATTGCTGACTTATTTTTCGAATATACGGTAATGAGTGTTAACCAAGTTCGGGAACAAAAAAGGGCTTGAGAAAAGTATTTTAATTTGCATGTGAACATATTTCAGAACAGAAGTTCTATAATAATAATAATATCCACCAACCGATTTCGGCTACGGCGGACAATCTCAACGATCAGCCATGTACGCAGGATACATTATAGTGCTCAAGTGTGTGCGCAAATACTAGTGCACTCTCTATTCCCTTACCCTCATATTCCAATGAGATACTACTGTGACACGACCGGAAAGGGATCGGACGCAGGACCAACAACTTTCCGAGGCATGGGCTTACAAGACCGCCAACTTCCAGAATCCGGGCTGCCACTAAGAATTTCTTACACAAAACTTAAATACAATTTTTTGGCCCGACCTGGCGATCGAACCCAGGACTCTTACGCAGCCGTCGCTTTAAAATGCGACTTACTAACCACTGCGCCACCGAGCCAGTCAAGAAAAGAAAAGAAGAGAAGATCTATAAAAATGTATTGAAGGGAGAAATAAAATGTTGCCGATACATTCAATTTAAATAAAATCTACTATCATATCTTTTATACTACATCTTTGTTGAATCCACCGCGCCGCTAGTCGCAGAGAACATTGTCCACCTCAAAAATAATAAATACTCTCTTACTGACGTCGAATTGGTAGTTGTCACAAAAACACGGGGAAATTGTGAAAAAGCCTTGCTATAAATAAAATCAATGCCGCTGTTTAAGGTTAACAATCGCTCTATTTACAATGGTAAAGAATGGGGAGCTTGTCGGTGCCAGTAAAAATGGGACTTAAAGGCATGAATGAAAAGATATATCACTATTTTTCTGGAAATTTAGTACGGATTTATTAGTGGCGGACCCACATATAAGACTTCAAGTGAAATCAATGTCTTATGTAGTGATCACTCTGAAGCAATCGTAAACTTCGGTTTTAATTCTCAGTGAAATAGGGTTGTGAGGGTGATGATTTGTTCACTATTCTTTTTTTTTGTTATTAGATTTTCGCGTTGCATTATAACTATAATGTATCAATACGGGGATTAATACGATATTTATTATGTGAAACAACATTGTGTACTCACATATTTGGCTCGACGTTTCGGCTACGTTACAGCAGCCGTGGTCACGAGCGGACTGCACTGCTAAATATCGTGTTAATCCCCGTATTGATACATTATTGTTCACTATTATTAGGTACGTCTTAAGTAAAACAACTAACTTTGTCGAAAACATTTAAAGATATTTTCTCATGGCGCGATTTCATGCGATACTTCCGAGCAAAAAATCAAATGCAAGTCAATTGCCAGTGATTCCTGTCATCCATTTTCAAAAAAGATTCCCTAGAGAGAATGGCTCTTGTACTCGGTTACAAAATCGCTTTTTAAATTATTATCAAACAATATTACGTGTACATTCACTTATTTATATATTTCCGTTGTTAGTCATGTCACAGATTATTCTAGGGGTCATGGGGTGGATGTTATAAGTAAAATTAAGCTTCGTCCGTTTTTACAATGTCTTAATCTGGCTAGGTTAATAGCAAGTATATAATCATGTTATATTTAAAAGAAAATTAAGTCACAATTCGTTTCTACTTTTGAAACTCATTCTCTTACATATTTCAAACGAGCTTACTCTCTTATTTTACTATGGCACTAACTTCCTAGATTTGTGACAAAAATAAAACCAACTTCGCATTTAGATACTAGGGTACTAGTAAGCCACCACTTCCTACACGATAAATCCAATTAATTCTTGAAAATTAACTCGAGGCTAGCCATTTCCCTATCAGACGTCCTAGAACAAGTCCTAATTATTAGGCAGGGAAATGTTTGGTCTTTATTGTTCGTTCCTGTAATGTCTCCTTATAAAATTCACGCGATTTCAGACTTTATTGAGAAGGGGTAAGGGTGTGTGCTATATCAGAAAATGTGGCAGCGTGTAAGGTAGATCTGCACTAATTAAATACTGGTGTAAGAGTCGGCGAGTCCCATTAAAATGGCGATTTTCGTGTGTGTGCATCTGATAAGAGAGTCTGCTAGGCGACACTTCCTAGTACAGTCGCGGAGAAAAGTAATTGGAGAATGTTCGGATGTTTATTTCATCGATGGAGTTGGGAATGGCGAGGGCGCTGCGTAGTGTACGCGAACGCTGGAACCAATTATGAACAATATTTATGATGTGATGTCCGGAGCTGTGGTCTAGTAAATTTGTGGGGGTCGTTAGCTGATTAAGTTTTATATACCGTTTGGTGAAAATCCTCACACAGCTTTTTTCAAATTTGCAAATGCAAATATCTGAGATAAAGTACCTTTTGTTTTCTGTAGTTACTTTCAAGTAAGTACAGAAAACCAAAATCTATATATTAAAAAAAATCCTCAGGTTTTTGTAATGCAATAGTTATTGGAGACCATACTCCGATGATCTGCATAGCAGTCTATGCAAAGATGGCTTCCGTGTCATTACGTCGCATGCGAGCGACGCGCCTGCGTCTGCGCACCTGATACCATCAGCTGATCCGCGATTAATGAAGCATACCTTTTAGAGTTTAAGGAAATAGATTGGTAATTATTTTGCTGTGGGAAAGATGAGAGTTCTTTCTCTCATATTATTATCGATTGCTTAGAAGTACAGTTTTGACCGTGGGAGAGCCACGCTTCGGCATGAATGGGCCGGCTTGACCGGAGTAATACCACGGACTCACAGAAAACCGGTGTAAAGCAGAACTCTGCTGTGTTTCGCTGCGTGAGTGAGGGTGCCAGAGGCCCGATCCGAGGGAAGGGGGTTTATAGGTTGGCAGCGCACTTGTGACTCCATTGGTGTCCCGGGTGTCCATGGGCGGCGGCAATCGCTTACCATCAGGTGATCTGTCTGCTCGTCTGGCACCTATGACATAAAAAAAACACAATAGTGGTAGCCTTAAACATATTGCGCTGTCAACCTTTGACCCTCCGGTACCCTCACTCACTCCGGCACAGCACAGACGCGGCTTCACGCCAGCTTTCTGTGAGGCCATGGTATCGCTCCAGTCGAGCTTCATGATGAAGCGTATAGCTCGCACATTCAAAACGTTATATTGAGGACAGATTTTATTTATTGGAAACAAAATTTCTTTATCACCAACATCTCAAACACATTTCGTAGATCATCGATCACACTCAAGTAATGGTTTGTGCAAATTAGCCATTGTCGGTGTTCCTCGTCGCCACAGCTCCCGCGCATCTGTCGGCAATATCGGCACCGATCACGCCGACACGCCTGTCGCCATTGTCTGATCGGTGACACTGTTTGCTTATCCCCCTACATTGTATGGATATCAGTCAATTGTGCTGGTGCGATGATAACATTCCATTCTTCATTTTCGTCTGCTTTTTAAAGAGCAAAACGTGAAATTATTCAGAAATAGTGATTTTGTGATCCGGTCTCACGATCAAAATTAAAATAAAATAGAAACCTTTATTCTGTCCAAAACATGTTCATGCAAAATGTATAGTAAATCAGCATATAAACTTTCCCACTGCAGGCCAAAGGCCTCCATCATAGAAATCAAGTCATCGCTACTATGCTGGGATTAGGCTTAATCACCACGGTAGCCCTTGTGGAATTAAAGTGTGATATACCAATGCGGATTGGTGGTCACCAACCTGAGCTTTGTTCGAAATTTCAATTCGAAACATACATTCTTTTTGCTCGACCCAAAAATCGAACCCAGGAGCCCGATATCACGGCCCGGTAATTAAACCATTAGACCAACAGGGCGTAAAAATTCATGGTGACTGATATTTTATCTCAACATTAAATACAAGTCGTACCATTAATATAATGATCGTCACTTTATTAAATAAAATTGGCCGTGTGGTCCCCGGCAGAGTAGAATAGGCCACCCTCACTCTTACCGAGGTGTCGTAAAAGGCGACTAAGGTAAAGCTGCTGGCATGATCATCAGCACCGAGAGAAGGAAAACTCTGCATTTATATCAAAACCCTCGCCAACCCGTCTGCCAAGCGTGGTGAGTATGGCAATTGCCCATCATGTGATTGAGGGAGGCCCGTGCCCCAGCAGTGGGGTCTTAAATGGGCTGATGATGAATGTCTAAAATAATTTTACAAAAATTCAAAAAATTACGCACATTTAGGATTTGATGACAATGACAATCAAATGACGAAGATGATAGTAAATTATTATAAATCTTATAAATATATAATAAAATATATAAACAATAGTTTAATAGGAAACTGAACGTAATGCTAAAAAAGAGGGCTTAAATAAGAAAACTTGCCAAGTCATGTTAGGATGAAGTAGAAACCTTGATGATAAAATCTGTAATTATATATTTGGACTTGCAACTCTTTGTTAATTTCTTGCTTGTTTTGCAACTACTATTATCATTCGGCAGGTCAAAAGTTACCTAACACAATTATACTAAGGTAAGGATGTATCTTTTGTTGAAATAATTTTGAAACTCTGATCAAGTGATTAATCAATTATCATATTATCTTCTTAAACATTTATAGTTATTTCATTTGTGTTTAGTTATGGCAATGACTCTTTAGATTCCTTGAGATTTATTTAGTCTAGGACTGACATTTGCTCAATTAGTCTGGTTCCCCTATCTTTATTGTAAGTAGATACCAGACTTACCGAATCCTAGATCATGCTCCAAGCGTTCCTCGGGCACCGAAGTGACAACTTTGAGTCCAACTGGGTATTACACGCTAAGAAGGAGACAATTGCTACTCTATCAAACTTGTGTACGTACATGAACCACACCATGTTTTCCAAGGAATCAACCTCGTAATACGTAAGAATAATAGGTACTTCAATATTTACTTTGAATAATATCTGACTGTCGACATAAAAGCTCTAAATGTGCATTACAAAACCTTCAAATAGACCCCAAGCATTCAATCAGTTACTGTTAAGCCGGATATAAGCCTTTTGTGGCACGTGCTGCCCTACATTGCTTATTATCCCATTAGTTACCTTTTACTAACAAATCTATCTCTATACAAAACTCTATATAGTGAAGTGACGGAGTCAAATTTTGCAACTCGATTTTTTAGAATTCTTTTACGAGTATACTTTCAGCTAAATGCACTCGAGTGGTCTAGTCACAACTCTGCCGATTATATAACTCGTACACTCATCTCTTTCGTATAGGGTGGGAATTTTGGTGACGTTAGACGTGGTGGTCGGTAGTAGACGCTAACTACTGCCAATAGAACTTCCTAACTCTAGTCTACTTACTTCTGTATGTACTCAAACTGAATAAAGAATTATCTGAATATTAATAGTACATAAGTGTTCTGTATGTACTCAAACTGAATAAAGAATTATCAATTGCATTTTTGATTTTTTTTTTAATTTTCTAGCCAAGCCATGTACATAATAGTAGTATAAAAAATCATCTTCTTATACAAAAGTGATCAAATCATACAATTAGTATAGGAAGACGGATTTTCTTTTTGAGATAAGACCCTATGTTCTTTGGGGGAAAATGTTAATCTCCATAAATATAATGCCCTTGAGATGTTCCGCATTTATGAATACCCATAAAATCACGATGTGTGTAGTGTCTGAAGCCTGTCTGATTAATATGGTAAATTTTGGAAAGCATGTACCATAAACGCTGTTACCAAAAATAATGCCAATGAAATGTTGAAGAAAGGAAAAATTTAAAATCTTTGGGGTAAGTACAATTTTTCCTGTTATTGTCACTAGAGTTCCTCCCGTAACATTGGACTCATCCCATCACTAGCACAATCCATCTCTTTCTAATTATATCTTTTCTATTGTACAAAGCCATAGCTTTGTTATTCGCAATAATTTCTTAATTGACCTCTTAGTCTAATTAAAGCGACCAACATTGGGACTGGTTTGAGTCCAATGTTTGTATTTTGAAAGTGAGATGTGGAATGAAAGCGAATTGCGTTAACGGTGTTATGTGTGTCATAGTTATATTATTAAATAAAAAACTAAAAAGTTTCTTTGTTTATCTTCTTAAACTCGATAATAATTGTTGCTATTGCTTAGTGTGTAGATTTTACATTTACAACAATTCTTGTTTAGTGATGTTCGAGTTGCGGCAATCATGTCATCTGTAATTATTTACAGGAAATATTTTTCAATGCGAACTCTTTTATTTTGACAAGAGGTGTAAAATTAAAAGCAGGTGTACCTTTTGCTCGTTTGTCTGCTTTTACTTTTATGTCTGTGGGTGTGTGATCACCACCGCCATTGGACGTCCGAACACCCGAGGTATCTCATATGCGTTACTGGCTCTTAAGGAAGATATAAGCCCTTTTCTTGAAGGTCACCAGGTCGTACTTATCGATCACTACCGATGACAGCTGGTTCCAAAAAATTACTTAAACATATACTTAGGTACATAAAAAGTGTTGTATAGGTATAGCTATAAAATAACCTATGCTGTAATGATCAGGTATAATTGGAGCATTAATTATTTTGTAACTTATGTAAATAGTATTATCATTTCAGCCAATAGACGTCCACTGCTGGACATAGACCTCCCCCAATGTTCTCCACACAGATCAGTCAGCACAGGCTGTTCGCATCCATTGGATTCCCGCGATCTTCACCAGATCGTCGGTCCACCTTGTGGGGGGCCTATCACGGCTGCGACTTCCTGTACGTGGCCTCCACTCGAGGACCTTTCCACCCCAACGGCCGTCTGTTCTCCTTGCTATGTGCCTTGCCCATTGCCACTTGAGGCATGCAATCCTTTGGGCTATGTCTGTGACCTTAGTTCTCTTGCGTATCTCATAATTTCTGATACGATCACGCAGGGAGACTCCGAGCATAGCCCTCTCCATTGCCCTCTGGGTGACTTTGAGCCTCCTTAATCGGAACATTGTAAGCGGCCACGTTTCGGTTCCGTATGTCATCATTGGCCACACACACGCATTGAAGACTTTCGTCTTGAGACACACATAAATAGTATATACATATATAGTATATACACACACTTAAATAGTATGAAGAAATTTATTTAAGCCAACTGAATTTTTACAGTACCTTATTTTCACTATCCCCCGTACCCCAAGATTCAGAATTAATCATCGGCACCTAATTATGTAAGAAAACTTTACTAGAATATACAGATTACAATAAATTCTACAGCACGAATTCTTTGTTATAAGTAAGAATGCGCCTGATTAGCAATGCTTATACAATATTTAACCTGTCATTCCAATTCGTTTTAGTTTAGCATACGAGAAGTGCACCGGATCATTTCCCAACCGGCACTTTATAATTGCAGTTGCTCAATTAAAATCACGAATGGACTCGATCTACCTTCGGCAGGAGTCACGTTGTCGTGATGCAGAGAGCTTATCGCTCGAACAGTGTTAATTCATTATTGTTTTGGTTTGGCAATTTAATTGTCTACACAATAGTTACACATATTCACCTTGCCGCCAGCGTTGTTCCAAGTTTTATTACGATCGATTCATAGAATGTTTCATTCATGATCTAGATTGTTTGTTTTGCTTTCCAAATACATTGTTATATGATATATTGGTGGTAGTTTAGGTATTACGCTTTTTGTTTGTTAGAAAGACGCGATTTTGATAATTATAATTATTGGTCTTGAGTTATTAGACCGTAGGAGAGCCACGCTTCGGCATGAATAGACCGGCTCGTCCGCAGGAAACCGGCGTGAAACAGCACTGTGTTTGTTTCGCTACGTTAGTGAGGGTACCGGAGGCCCAATCCGGGGGAAGGGCGGTTTAGTTTAGGCGGTTTAGGTTGGGCGCACTTGTGACTCCACTGGTGTCGCGGGTGTCCATAGGCGGCGGCAATCGCTTACCATCAGGTGATCCGTCTGCTCGTCTCGTCCTGCCGTCTATCAAAAAAATAAAAATAAAAACTTAATTGTTGTTAATGGCACTGAACTCTCTTATGGAATCATCGTAGAAATCGTAACAGAGGACTTTTCATAAAAATGTGCGTAGTCTCCTGGAGTTCTGGCTGCTTTAGTATGTGAGAACAACAAAAATATTGACCATTTTAATTAATGTTTCTCCGTACAAAAAATGTAGCTAGAGCTAATCAGATTTTTTCTGTAACGCGTATCAGAATCAAAGACTAGACCATAGGACACACTAGCGGATTGCGATATCCGTCGCGCATCCGCACCATGTTCGCTGCGTTGTCGCTCCGCTTTTATAACGCCGTAATCCGCCAGTGTGGCAACCCCCTTAGAATATGTATTTAAATACGTACATAGTATTACACCTAGCTAGTCCAGTCCACCGGTTCAAAGTCGCTCAAAGAGCTATGGAAAGGGCTATGCTCGGAGTATCTCTGAAGGACCGCATCAGAAATGATGTAATCCGACAGAGAACCAGAGTCACCGACATAGCCCACCGCATTAGCAAACTGAAGTGGCAGTGGCTGGTTATATTAGCAGCAGAACTGACAGCCGTTGGAGCCGTAAAGTCCTTGAGTGGAGACCGCGACGCGGTAAGCGTAGTGTAGGACGCCATGCGACAAGATGGGATGATGACATTCGAAGGCTGGCTGGTGTGGGCTGGATGAGAGTGGCTGAAAATCGGGAGCAGTGGCGTGCATTAGGGGAGACCTATGTCCAGCGGTGGACGAGTGTGGGTTGCTGATGAGTCTAGTACGTAACTGAAAGTTTTTTTATTTATCTTTTAGGTTACTTTAAATAATATACAAAAAATCACAAGTTAATCTTTAGAAATTAGGTCACAAAATCAATCATCCAATCGTTGAAATTAAAGCCCTTACAAAAAATCTAAGTCACTAACGAATCTCGCAATTATATTTCTGATGATTGCTAATTTTGAGTGGAAACATATTTTTGAAATTTTGAGCCGCTCACAAAGGCACGCTCAACGGAGCGTGAAGCAAGGTTGAAGGAGTTTCACTTGCAGTAATAACGGAGATTTTGGTTCGAGTGAGCTAGTGTGATAGTGAAAGTTAGTAGTAAGCCTAAAAGATGGGGTTTATAGCCCCGTAGTAAACAAATGCGGCAGACTTTACACCGATCAGCTTATCACGCAAACTAGGACATTCCCTGTTACGATTAGTACTAGTAAACGCAAGGACTCGAGGCAGACAGTAGTGTATTTTATTAATGAATTATGAAAGAAATATGACACAGTCTTTGGCTCGAGTATAACATTAATAATATAATTTTCACAACATCTCATACGTTGAGCTGATGCAGTACTAAGTTAAGCACTTGTGTTACAGATATCAGACAACAGAGGAACACAAATATATACTTAAATACATATATTACACCCAGACACTGAACAAACACAAGTGTTCATCGCACGAATGTTTGTCCAGGGTGGGGATCGAACCCACGACCTTTGGCGTCAGAGGCAGGGTCACTTCCAATCGCGCCATCCGGTCAGTCATACACATTACAACATTTACATCTCTTTAAAGCTACTGACCATTTTGAACGACTTCCACCAAAGATGTGCTACGCTACGTTGCTAGGGATGAGAAAATAATGAAAATAATTGATAGATATCAGATCTATCAATTATGTTCCTTATTTTCACATTTTCGCAGAATAGCTGCATTGCAAATATTTGGTTGAAAGGCGTCCTATCTGTCATATATCAGCCGATATTCACATTTATACAATATTGCCCGTGGAAAACTATATATTTACCCTAAAACATTATCTGAATTTAAAATTATTTTAACAACATGGTTGAAACCACTGAAATAGTCTTGAAAAGAGATATATAACAGCTACAATAAATAAATACGTACATTAAATATACTAAACTATATTACAAAGATTCTTACATAGTGATTTATACATACATTTTATATCACAGTCACACAATATGCTCACAAACTTACTCTCTCTCTCTCTCTCACACACACACACACACACACACACACACACACACACACACATACTTGAATGCTCACCTTTTCAGCCTTAATTTAAAAATAGGAACTTAGAACATTTAATTTCATTGTCATTATTTTTTTTATTCAAATTCATAATGAAATGAAATAACTTGACTTAATTGCTTAATTCATATTTTTAATCAAATACAAAAGTGAATTAATTCTTATTGTACTCAATATTTTTCTAATCTTGGGAAGGAGCGAGTCGACTCCAACATAAGTATTGTATTACTTACTGGGGATGCCTCAACACATATAATTTTATAATAATATATATATATTTTTTTATTTACCATTTATGATTAATCAATGAAATGCTCTACCGTTCACCGCGAGTCTTCGCGTTTATTATGCGCAAGAGCAGGACCAATCCTGGCCTCAGTCTTGCTTTTGGGTAACACAGTGAAAGCGGTCTGCGCATGCGTTAAGCAAGCATGTGCGAATACGCCGATAACTGATTTAATTATGGCCGTTGTTACCCAACCGAGCGTTGACTCGCGGTCAGTCGTGGTCGCGATTGTCAATCGAATCGTACTCGATTGTAGCTGTCATTGATCGATTCGAGAAATTGCGTAAATCGGGAGCAAGCTTTAACTACTTAGAAGATAAGAGAAACTACTTTTTAAAGGCTGCAAATAACACGATTTGACAATCTTTCATCATGAAGCAATAGTTGTATGGATTTATAAGATAACCGAATGTACAGACAGCCACACATCAGGTACCTAACAATCTGTCAAAATTCCTCAATTGATATTGAACCGAACGTGTTTGACATTAAGGTGAGAATCGACTAAATAAATTTGACAGTTTGGTATACTTTCATGTACGTCCAATACAATTCATAATAGTTACATTCATAGTAAGTACATTATTTATATAAATCATCAATCAATCCATAATATGGTCTTATGAATGCATATAGGTACGGTCAACAGCAGATCATGGTATATACTTGCAGTACGATAATAACGCTTATGCCCCGGACATAAGGGCGGTCTCAAGGCCAAGTGTATAGTCTGATGTGCTTTTGACTGTACCTACAGTATTGAAATGGCCTAATTCACGGGACAACATGAAAAACAATAGTTGTCATCATTAACATCAACATTTTATTAAGCATTTGCGAGATGAAATATTTTTTCTATTAATCATGTTTCTATTTGACGATAGCTTCAATCAAATTTTAAAGCGGTCGTCTTCAACTCGTCCATCAATCATGTAGAATTGGCCATCTTGCTGCCGAGAGTGACCCCAAAATGGACAACAGGTCCGGCGCACCTTACTTTTTTAATTAACATAAGATTTAGAAATAGGTACTGTAGGTAGATTTGTCCGATACACGTCTTTTAAAAAGTCAAAGTTCAATGTGATCTTGTTAAATGCTAATCAATTTTAAGTTAACTGAAGAGCAACGTTAGCTGCGATGAAGAAAAGAGAATAGTCAAATTGAATTGTGCTTAGTTGATCACTTTTTGCTCAATCTATGTATAATTTTGACATATCAGGGAAGAAATACATAGTATACGGAAATAATAAATGTGGCCCAAGCGATTTCGAAATATCGAATCCAATGTAATTGAATCGAGACACCAACTTTGAGACTCAATAAAAGTGAAGTATCGTTTAATGATACGGTTTTAATATCCATAAAATCTACCTACATCTTTAGTAATTTACTTTAGGCACTAAGCCCACGTCTGCTTCCACCCACGGTTTTTGATACACTAAGCTATCCCCACTACATAATTTACGATAGTTGTAATATTCAGCTTTTATTATTACATCGAAATATTATGTAATTTACGGTTACGGTCTATAACAATTAATTAGGAGTCCATCGTTCTGTCAAATTTTTTGGTTCCATTCCTTAAAGTCAAATACCATTAAGATGAGAATGTAGTATCGAGTATGTGATGGATTTTTGTAACCCAACGCGTGGCCTTTTCTTACATTGAACAGATATAAATAATTCCGCCAATGCCAAGCTCTTTGTTTATAGTGAGTTTGATTTATGAAAAGGTTTTCGAGTCTTCGTATGTGTTCTTCTTCCGCATGTCCATATCATATTAAATAAGTTTATTTTTAAATTAGATATTTAAAAGTATTAGTTAACTTTTAAATTAGCTATTTAAGAGACCAAGCAACACTTACCTCATGCCGTCAAATCCGTCATCTGAGCCGTTGATAGTGAGCACCGGCGCCCGCGCATACGCTTTCGCGACGCGGCGGTTCTTTTCGAACACTATCACCTTTGCCCATATCTCGTCGTCTATCTGTGTCCATTTGTCTAGCACTTCCTGTATGTGTTCCTGTGGACAAGAGAAAAAATATTTTTATTATATGAGACTACGAGCACGGCGATACGGCATAATCATTTCAGCAGAGACAATTTTCTTGTTTTGTACTTTTTAGATCGTGTTTTTTTAGTAGTCGGGTTTTAGTTTTTAAACTTTATTTTTATTTAACATATTTTTATGTAAAAATAATTACATATTTGAAATGTGCTAAAAAGCTCTTTCATTTCATACCCCACACGGTACCGTCAAGCAAAAATTTTTTTTAGTTAGTTACTCTAAGTCCCCTAGAGGGCGCTGTAATAAATTTAACGTGACGTCATGTTGCCTATAATTAGAAGACAACCAAGACGCTTCTAACGTATCAAATATGACAACTAGTTTAGAAGTTACGTGGAAACAGATAAACATACATTCATACATAGCCTGTCAAAATCATAACCTTCCTTTTGCTTTGCCGTAGTCGGGTAAAAAATGGGTGAACATAGGACATGTATATAACTCATTTTAGAAAAAAAATATGACTTACTGCTCTTACTGTTACCGCGGCAGAAATGTTATCCGAGTGACCTTGACCTACACCAAGGGTCTTTGGGTTCGACTTCCGACCTGAGTGAGTATTTGTTTAAATTCAGATATTTAAGCATATATTGTGAGGGCTATTAGGTACATAGGTAAGCCATAATGTCAAACCGCCCTCGGGACATCTGATGTGGTTGGATAAAATCCCCATCAAAGTGCTGAAATTGACGACTTAACGAGAGTAGTATTAGTTTCCTAACAAAGTCGACAAAGTCGATGACGGAGAATTGTCGATGCAATACGGAGAAACACTCGATATTCCTCTTATCGAGTGTTTCTCCGTATTGCAAGGAGAAAAACTAACAGGTTGAGCTGAACCAATTAACTCCTGCCTATTAGTGAATAGGCAGGAGTGAAAGTGTCCAGCTCAATGCAGTCCAGTGGCACTCCATTCAATACAGGGGGTGTCTTTGTGCGCGTTACCAAAGTTTAGATATTAAATCCTAGTACGCAACTCTGGCGCAATCAGACGACATCGCGGCGTGCGCGCAACGCAGTTCCGCTCTAGTAATGTTGTGTGGATTTGTCTTTGGGTGGTGTTATGTTCGGATTGGCACAAGTTGTTATGAGTGATGAATTACGTGAGTTGGGAGCTGTTATTTGATTTGAAGTAACTGTATTTTTGTTACTTGCTTCAACAATACCCTGTTGAGATAACCTAGCATCCATTGTAAACGATTTTAGAATAAATATATTATAAGAATTTGGTTCCAGAGATAAATTATGAATTTATCTTAGAACGGATTGCGCAAATAGATTAACATTTTCCAATGTACTTGATATACAAGTACCTACATGAACCTGATTTCAAAGTTTTCTTTAGGAATAACAGAAGTTTTATTAAGGATATCAAAATAAACGAAGATTATACTTAAATATATATTATAACACCTAGACTTTAGTCAAACACAAGTGTTCAACTAACTACCAAATGTGTCATTGGTCTTCTGATTCATAATAAGCAAGGATAATATTATGTGATAGAAAGAATATAAAATGTATCAGGCAATAAGTTAAACTCAGCACCGACATATACTCTACAGTTGCTAAAACTGAACAAGGCAGAGCAGTCAGATACAAATAAAAGAATACTAAAAGAGTTAATATAATAGTTGAGTTGGCCGTTAAAATTAATATGTACAATACTGGATCCGAAGTTTGTACATAGAAAATTGCATATATTAACCTTGGATATTATCATGAAACTATTTGGAACGCACCAGGCTGTGTAGAGCACATACACTTCTAAGCATACGCACGTAACAATAAACTAGCAATTTGGCCAAAGCGGCTCTAAACAGACCGTTACTTTGGGCGAAAAGTTTCGAAATCAACTTGCCAACCGCAAGCACCACAATAGAATCAGTATCAGTACGGAATGCTCACCCTGACCTTGAAATGTAACTTGTGCAAATATTCAAAATTTTAAATCGTTTATTGTAATATTTTTTACCAATTCGACACGTTACACTTTCTATACCTAGTAGCACCTTGCAGCAAGTAAGCAACAGTTTCAATTCCTACCCACCAATATTTTTTATTGCAGGTGACCTGTATTATTGTAGTTTCTCATATCATATGAAAATAACTTAACAATATACATTCAAATGTAAACTCTATGTTAATTCTGAAAAGAATCACAAGTGGATTGAAAACAAAAAATAACTGAATATTGTTATTACTTCGTATGGCGTGCTGTCTCGAAGTAATAAGGAAAGAAGCAAACGCACAATTGACAAAGTTTTTTGTTATCTTGTTCGGTCTAAACTTCTTCGTCTTGCTTCATGAATTTGCAGATAAGTAATAATCTGCAGATGCATTTTCTGTATTATTATTATTATTTATTTATTTCAGGCAACAAAAGTAAAATTACAGGCCCATATTGGTTAGTAAAACAGAATATAAATGAAATTGGTTAGTAACAAAAAAAAAAGAAAATTACATTAATTATTAAGAC
Organism: Marasmia exigua; assembly: GCA_019059595.1. Classification (NCBI taxonomy): domain Eukaryota; kingdom Metazoa; phylum Arthropoda; class Insecta; order Lepidoptera; family Crambidae; genus Marasmia; species Marasmia exigua. The sequence continues at coordinate 22,728,937 of CM032463.1, forward strand.
AGGAGAACCTACCCCCGCCGCAGCACCTTGCGCCTATCTCACAAGCATTTGGAGACGAATCCAGTGCTGCAGCAATGGCGAGTCCCACCTGTCCACCAGAGTTTTAAGGATGGTGTTGGTGCTCTAACGCAAGCGATGTAAAAGTGACGCGGACCGCTTCCTTATTATGGCGTGAAATCCATCAGTATATGTCTCGGCAAACATGCCGGACGCGCTACAAAATCGTGGAAGTCCCATCAGCATCCTAAACCCATTGTTATATTGGACTCGCAACGCGCTATGTATATTTTAGACCACATCATAACTGTTACATTTCTTGCTCTGGCTGTAACTTTACTGATATTTTTTCATTGTGACATTGGCATAATTAGGGTTGCCCATAATATCACCATGTGTTGTGTTGTGTGTGCGTGAGCTAAATTACGGTAATGGAATCACGCGTGCCGTGCCTATTTATTTTGTCGTAATCGCGATAATATTTTTTTAAGTAGATAACCATGAACCTAATTTTTCGATTCAATTTTAAGCAATGTCCCTCAGCGTAAACAGTCGTGATTTCTGTACGGTGCTACACAAGGATGCCTAATGACTCTATTGCGAAGATTGTATTGGTTTAAATAGGTATTACAAAGAATAATTCTCGAAAGAAAGGGTCATCTATTTAAACGAAGTGACATTGTATTCTCGAACAATCGGAATACTGATTGTCGCGAACCAAAATATGGCCAATTCGCGTATAAGCTTAAGAAGTGTCAATTACAATTGATAGTATTTTATTATGCTTGGTGGCAAATAAGTGATCAGATTACCAGATGGTAAGTGATCATTGACGACCCGATTGGAATAGTGGTAGTGAACGCTGCCTCTGATACAAGGGTTGCGGGTTCGATCCCCGCACAGTACAAACATTTGTGTGCATGAACGTGTTTGTTTGTATTGGTCTAGGTGTTTGCTATGTATTATAAGTATGTATTTACAAAAGAAAAGTATTATTTGTATATATTTGTAATCCCACTGTTGATTCTGATATCCGTAACACAGGTGCTTGAGCTACCTATCTCGGAGTCAGATCAATGTATGTGATGTTGTGAAATATTTATTTATTTATTTATTGCCTGCCATGAACTTCTGCAAAATTAGAGGAATTGATGGTGTGTTGTAAAACCACCAATAGTTAGTACCAATAATAATAAATCACTGAAATAGGGAGGGAAAGTCAGTTCAATTCTCCAATGGAAGTTGGGGAAGCTTTCATTTCATTTTATTGTAATAATTTATTTTATCTGGACTTATTTTATGTAATTGTATTTAAAATTTGTAAATTAATTATATCTGCTAATTTAGTGTACTCTAATTTATAAAAAGGTATTTTTGTTTACGAATAAAAGATTACCTCAATTGTGCTTACATTTTGTGGACATTAATCTGGGCTTATTTGTTTGTAATCTGTCTTTGATTATTGTCTGTTGTGTAGCCTAAATAAATAAATAAATTACCTAAAAACTTGGAAAACAGTATTTTTTTCCGTTTCAAATCTATCAAACGACTACGGCTTAGGCATCTTCAAGAGAAGACCCTACTCCTTTTTAAAAGGCCCACAATGCATAAGCGAACGAGTCACCTTTAGAATTAAAAAATAATTGTTTATTATTTAATTCTAAAGGCGACTCGTCGGAAAAGAACAGCATTACAACCAACAAAGAGTTACTATTGTAACATATAGGCTATTAAACTTTTCAAAGCTTTCCATAGTACTGCGGCAAATTCGACTCTCGTTTTCATTTACGAAAGTGAAAACGTTTTGATTGCGGTTATTCGGTTGCGATTCGAAAAACGCACGCTGTTTGCTTTTAATTGGCTTTCGATTTCTGTGAGACCACTACTCGCTTTTAGTAGAATGCTTTGTTATAAACTTATTAAAGTAATGAGATGTTTCATTGTTTAAACTTAACGTCAGTTTTTGCGAAATTGTTACTGCTATTATACAAATTATGTGTAACTAGCGACCTGCCCCGGTTTTGGATGGGTGCAATATTACCTACATGTTTTATGTATTATACATAATTCTTCTATTCTATAATAAAACTGCATCAAAATCCGTTGCATAGTTTTAAATATCTAAGCATACATAGGGACAGCCAGCAAAAGCGACTTTGTTTTATACTATAAAGTGATAATGATGAAGCAGATGTTGAGATAGTGGGATCTTTGTGTTTACGATTTTTTTGTTGCGAACACGACATTTAAAATACTTTTGAAAGTAAATATTTAATCATAAAAAATCAAAGTAAACAATTTTGAAAATCATTTCATTATTATGTTATTTCTTTTTTTCGTAAATGTTTTAATTAAACAAGTTTTCGAGGAAGTGTGTGTTGTCAATTCGTCAAAACCTTATGCGACCACATTTGTCAAACTTCTTTTTTTTATGACATAGGTGGCAGACCTGATGGTAAGTGATTGCCGCCACCCATGGACACCCGCAACACCAGTGGAGTCACAAGTGCGCTGCCAACCTTTAAACTCCCCTCTCGATTTGGCCTCCGGTATCCTCACTCACACAGCGAAACACAGCGCAGTGCTGCTTCACGCCGGTTTTTTGTAATGCCGTGCTATTACTCTGGTCGAGACGACCCATTCATGTCGAAGCGTGGCTCTCCCACGGTCAACACAGCTTATAGTGAAAGTTTATACTTAAAGTATCATGTTCATACAGCCACTTCATCAAATGGTTACCGAGGACTTTTCCTTGTCGCGGCACTTTCACTTCAACAGGAGTATCATTAGGCGCTTTGTGCGTCTTCAGCTTAGACATCTGTCATAATGCGAGCAACATTTCTAAGGTAAAGTGTTTAGGGCTGTGCGCAGACGCAATATGTGGTAAAGCGCAGCATAGTGTTGGGAATTACTACTATCATTGTCATCATCGGGCTGTTGCAGTCCACTGCTGGACATAGGCCTCTCCAAATATTCGACACTATGATCGAACTTTGGCCACTCGCATCTACCTCTAGCGTGCCATCATGCGTAGCTAGATGAAATTACTAATATAAGGTTAAGGTAATCCCCACTATTCCATTAGGTGGTCCACTTTTGCACCACCTAATGGAATAGTGATAATTTTAGTGAATCAGTATTTAGTGTAAATTAAAGCTTGATCCAATGGTTCCCCTGTATAAGGGTACCAAAGGTCAGACGATTGTAATTTAGGAACCAGAGATAGAATTTATTTATTCTGTTTTGGCACACAAAATAGAATGACATCGAAATAACATCAAAATTAACAAATTAAATATTTTTAGCCCCGACATTATCCCAAAATCATGTGTACACATCATGACATCACAAGCAATGCGACTTAATAATGTCTACTATTTAAAAAGCAAACCACAGATCTTAAAATAATCATTAATAATATTACAAGTAACGTGCGGCTATATTGGTCCAAATTATTACACTTTTGGAGATATTTTTTATTGCTGCCCGTTTGAAACTTGGCAGGTTGTTAAATATATCTATAGAATTATAATTATCTATCAGGAGTTCATTGTAGAGGCGACACATTGTAACTACAATGTTAAAGTATGATGTGTTGTTTTTATACGTTAAAAGGGAAAAGGTATTTAGGAATAGATACGATGTTTTGGTTTGGTGTTAAAAGGGATAAAGGAAAGGAGACTCGGGGAATCTATATGGAAGTGTATAATTTTAAAGAGATTTACTATACCAATTGATCTGGTTCCCCAGTATAAGGGTATCGAAGGTCAGACGGTAGTCGCTTCATTGTTATTTAGGAACCAGACATCTAAGCGAGTTCTATGTTCTGACACGACGGCTTTAGCCGCAACTGCGATTGACACGCTCAGATAAGATGATAAACTAAATTTGGGAATCAGTTGGCCCTTAAAGTGATATATAATTAGGTCTACGTTTGAAGCCGCTGGTGGTAGCTAGAAATACCTACGTAACACAAGAATTCCATTGGTGTAAGTAGTCGTGATATGTCTTCCTTTAAATCTGCACGCCCTTAAAACATCACCTTACTATATGTTACAAATGTTACAATCTGGACTTTGTTGATCAACGCACGCGCACGTGAATGGGCTCGTTAGTGCCTTGTATTCTACACTCCGTCATGCTCCATCATTGGTTGGTAGCCTGAAAGCCATATTGTGCCGGACAACTAATGGTGGAGTTAGAACAATCTTAGAATCCTGGATGATGGACGTTCGTATAGTTATTACATGTTTGAAATGACTAGTCCATTTTTGCTTGTCTGCGGCAAAGCTAAAAAGAGTACAACGCTTTTTTTCACAACATTTTTCCTTATGCAATACATTTTTTGAATAAGTAGTAATTTTGTATGGGAAGATGAAATTGATTATGTAATTTCACCCTACTTTATATGGTTAAATGCCTTCAAAAATATTGTAAGACGAATAAAAAATAAAACATATAAGTATTGTTATATAGAGGTACATGTAAACCCAAAGAGAGGAAGCAAATGTGCGATACAAACCTATGACCTCCCGTTAAGAAAGCACAAGTTTTCAGATGAAAACTTGTGCTTTCTTAACGGGAGGTCAGTAGATACTTAGCTCAGTAGATACTGAGCTACCATAGTTCTGCTGTGAGAAAAGTAACATCGGTAAAATTTCAAAGGTACTGTGTATGTTAGTAGTAAATTTTCGCTATCATACTGTAAACTTTTCCAAATAATCCTTGATAAAGGACATATAAAGATCAGATATATTCCACTGATTCCATAATAAACAAGTTTATACGCTTTTGATAAATGTCGCGAATATGAGAATGGCATCAGATATTTTAATGAGGTCTCAATCCGCCAAACAGAGGTCTTGCCGTGCCACTTGCTTACATATTAAGCAAGCTTAAATGTAGCGCAAGTGGATTTTAATTATATAGCCACGTTTATAGCTAGGGCTGTCGCTAAATCAATGTAGAAATAAACATTGGTTTAAAACTAAAAAGTGTGTTATATATATAGATGTATGTAAACTTAACCAGTAACTTAATCCATAATCACGACCACTCCGTCAGGAGTGTACGACTGAGAAGAAGAAGATGTAAACTTAAAACTCGAGAACGGCCTCATTGGTCATTTTTCGGGCCGGGAAATTTGGAAATTGCATGGCATTGCACCGGATACCAAAGTTGGTTTCACCAATAATTCAAGTATGTGTCAATTTATCTGGGAATATTTTTAAGATGATACTTAGATTTTTTAAGCATTGTTCGATTTGAATTCAATCTTAGATAAGATATTTAAGAAATTAAAGCAAGTAAGTAAAATTAAACTGCTTTAGACTTCCTAGCTGGTTCAGTTTTGAAAAGATATTTTTGGTTATATTACGAGATAAAACCTTAACGACTATTTCAAAAACTTCATTTTTTAAACATTTTAAAGTCCATTTAACTAACGTTGAATTTAATGTATGATTTTGTAACAGGGCATAAGTTCGTCGTTTGTTGAGGAAATACTTCAGGATTTTAGAGGCAACCCTAAAAGAATGGCGTCAACGAAAACTTGATCAGGTGTGGTCAACCATGGTCAACAATCGAACGTAATGTTTAAGCTGATGTTTACCAAAGTTCAAATATGTAGAGACTTCAGGCAGGCACGACTACCGTTTTATTATTTAGATTGTGTAAATGCTAATTATGTAGTAGTTTGATATTTTTCTAATGAGTCATATGACCGCCTCGTTGGCGCAGTGGGTAGTGCATCGCACTTTAAACTGAGGGCTGCGCTTGGGGTCCCAGGTACAATCCCCGGGTCGGGTCAAAATTGTGTACCTGAGTTTTTCTGTTATGAAATTCTCAGTGTCAGCCCGGTGTCTGAAAGTTGGCGGTCTTGTAACCCCGTGCCCCTCCGGTGGTGTCACACTGGTGTTCCATCGGAATATGAGGCAAGGGAATAGAGAGTACACTTGGATTTGCGCACACACTTGAGCACTATAATTTATCCTGCGTAAGTGGCTGATCGTAGATTGAGATTAGCCGCTGTAGTCAAAATCGGAAGTTATTATTATAGAGTCACAGAAGTAAATTTAGTATACATCGTTAAATTTCAATAATTTTAAAGCTGAAGCCAAATTATAGCTATCATGAATAAAGCCCCTTTATATTATGTTAGATCAACATTAGTGAAATAAAAATTAGCTGTTCCATACAAAATAGAATTCTGTGAAATCTTATTGTCTTATTGTTAATATAAATAAATAATATAAAAACTCACAACATCTCATACGTTCACCTGATTCCATACTAAGTAGCGTAAGCAGTTGTGTTACAGATATCAGACAACAGAGGAACACAAATATATACTTAAATACATATATAAATGATAGAACAATGTATGTTGTATTAGATCCCTGATCACGCCTTGTCTTGTGTGGTTCATTTAGACAAGCGATGAAATCGCATCACACATATGATGATCACATAGTTGCGATTTTTCTAGACAACGCTAAAATGTTTATAGAGTTAACGCGTGTAATGTATTGGTTCTACAAGATTAACAAAAATCGATGTCTACTGTAATCAGTTATTATTATTTCACTTGAAAGAAAGAAAATACATTTATTAACCATCACAACACAGAAAAAAAGTACAGTAGGCATTACACGACACGACATAGACACAAAGAAGAGAGGCGATACGAGAAGAGATGGTGTGGTTGTGTGTGGCATTATCTTCAGTGCCGCAGCAGCGCTGGTTCTGGTACTTGCCAAGACAAAAATCACCTTATTAAAAAGCGCGATCTAAAGTTATTACCGTACTAAAGGTCATGCCATCCCGTTCTAACACGCAATGTTAAAAGGGGATTGAAGGAGTTTTGTTCTAGAACTATTTTAGACCGTGTTTTGTAATAAGAGAGAAGAGAAGTTTTAAAGGAGTTATTATAGTATTTCATTCATTAATTATGAATGAAACATGCCACGATACTTTACCCTCTGCCCCGAATCTTTGCGGATAGTATAGTTATAAGTTGTATTAATAGTATCATACGAATAAAAAAAATATTAATGAAAAAATAAGTTGCATCGTGTTGCATCAGAATGATCTACGTTATAAATAGATAAACAATGACTGCATAGGTAATTGACTGAATCATACATTTTTATATATAATTAAAATGATTACACATTGATATACTCGTAATTAGAAAAAAAACCAGTTCATCTTGCACAAAAAGTAGGTAATTGTACTATAGTATAGGCTACTAGAGTGCCTATAAGCAGGAGCTTATAGGAAAATATAATTTCGATACCTACCTTAGTTCTAAAAACTAGTTACAAATTAAACCAAGAGTATTTGGTCATCCACTAAACATTCTTTAGAATGTTACTTTTCTTTTTAAAATTTGATTTGGGTCCTTAAAACCAGTTCTCTTTTTTTATTATTTTGGGTTTAGGCCGTAAAAGGCTTTTATCGCAATCCGTGACAGTTCATGATACTAATTTATTAAAAGGTCCATGATAAAACAAGTTAATTCATTTTAATTAGAGCACCACGGTATATTTTGGGAATGAACTAACAAAATTCAAAAGTCAGTTAATAATCACCTTCCTTTAATCGAATCTCACATAAATGTGGAACACATTAGGTTAAATATCAATTGAGGACATTGACAGATTGTAGTTAGGTACCCGACGTGTGAGTGTCTGTACACATAATGATTTTTTTATGCTGGAGTCGACAAACGAGTAAGCCGGTCACCTGATAGAAAGCAATCAACGCCGCCTATGAACATCCGCGAAATCAGAATGATCGGCCATGCGTTGCCGGCCTTTTTTTAAAAAAAAGAGTATACGCTCTTCTCTCGAAGGTCCCTAAGTCGTATCCGTCGGAAAACACACGCAGTCAACTAAGGTACATGGTAATTGAGAACTAAATGTATGAAGTATTTTTTATCTGGTGGTACATTTATAGGTATATAATAGGTTGCAGCTAGCTGCAGTTTCATAAGTATATATAATATAATATGTCAAACAAAACCACCAAATGTACAAGTATACTATTGAAATCATAACTTACGTAACACTTTTAAGCTTTATCACGATATGTTGGGCAACTCGTAGCATATCAGAGTTACCGAGTTGCATTCATAATGCATCGGACCATTTATGAGCAATCGCAAATTGCAAGACTAAGGTCTTGTTCAGAGTAACATTGGGAGCGAAAAGCGATTTTAAGTAAATTATAGTAAATCCAAAGAAATGTAAACATTTAGTACCTTGTCATAATAACTAACTCTAATTTTTACTTCCTTATACGGAATGTATAGTACAGTGACAAGGTTTTTAAAATGTATTATATATTTTTGCAGCTGACTGTAAGTACCTTTGCAAATTAGGTTTTAAATCTATAAAAACGACTCTAGCTTAAATTTTTTATTTGGTAGGTAGGTGGCAAACGAGCAGACGGATTACATCCGCAACTCCAGTGGAGTTACAAATGTGTTGCCAGCCTATCAATAAATTAACCCCCCTTTCCCCTACTTTGCCCCCGCTACTCTCACTCACTCAGTGGAACACAGTAAAGGAATTAAGTCACGCTGGTTTTCTGAGATGCCGTGGTATCACTCCGGTCGAATCGGCCTATTCATGCCGAAGCAAGCAAGAATAAGCGTAGTCGTACAAGGTTCGTTGCACCCAGAAGGTGAGCAGCATTTAAGGAACTCTACAGGTATCGCACAGTGAACTATCGGTTACGAGAATAATCGCTTTGTAAAACTTCAGTATTTTTCAAGAATTAATAATCTATCTTATTGTAAGTCTGCAGTTGCTGGTTGTACATTCAAACAATTAAAAACTGTTGACCGTTATTTCTAAAGAAACAAGACTCAATATCATGCACCTGTTCAACGTTCTCGCATAAGCACCCGCGCCCTCCTTCACTCTGATCAAGTCCTAACACGAAGGTCAGAGAAAATTACGACAAAAATAGTTTTTAATACTCAACAATAGATCACAGTTTGCTTTGTAATCGTTTCAAGTTATGTGTGGGTCTATGAATATGCGTGGGTTATAATCGCTTCTGAGTGAAATTATAAGGTGTTGGATATTTTTGCGTAAACTGCTTATTAGATTCATGGTTATCTGTTTTAATTTCAACTGGCTTCCACATACTTAAAGTTAGATGATTTCTGATAATGATGATAAGAGGGTTCCTCACATTGAAACTACCTAATGGTGTCAAGTAATTTTATGTTTTCTGGGATATGTCATAAAATGAAAGTATATATTACTTTGGTCCAAAGCTGGAAGAGCGATGGTACCTCAGTGGTTCGGAAGGCGCCATCCATACAAGGTCCTGGGTCGAATCCGAGCATGCATCTCTGCAGTTTTCAACTCTATGTGCGTATTTCTACCATTAGCTTGGCGGTGAGGGAATACATCCTGCACGTTTTTTTATGTCATAGGTGGCAGACGAGCAGACTGATCACCTGAGGGTAAGTTATTGCCGCGGCCCATGGACACCAGCGACACCAGTGGAGTCACAAGTGCGCTGCCGGCCTCTAAACCTCCCTTCCCCTGATTGGGCCTCCAGGACCCTCACTCACGCAGCGAAATACAGCACGGTGCTGCTTCGCGCCGGTTTTCCGTGAGACCGTGGTATTACTCCGGTCGAGGCGGCCCATGAATAAATGGGAATAAAATTTCAAATGGTTTCTGAAATGTGTAATCATGGTTCCGTTGGTCTGGTTTCCCTGTAAAAGGGTTGCGAAGGCAGACGGCAGCCGCTTCAATGTAATTACCATACTTCTTAAATTCTGGATCATGGTCCAAGTTTACCCTGGGCTACAGAGCGACAGCTTTGCAATTACAACGGACGCAATGTCAAAGTATCATTTCGGTTCACACTACCATACTGACCCGCGAGGTGCGTCTTCACACTTCGTTTGAATGGATCCAAATACATGTGCTGACAGCGAACTCTTAATGGTGCGGCAGAAATAGGAACTGCTATATTTTTTTAATCCGTGATGGAATGTTTTCCACGGAAAGTCTATGGAAAAAGGGCATTACCATTTATCAGACTTGTACTACTCAATCACATTCTTAATTCCGCGTACTAAGAATGCGAAGGTATTTGTGAAATCGTTGCATACTGGCACAATATCAACCTTGATCGGAACCGTTTAAAGTTCAAATTCAGTTATCACAACACTGTAAGTTAAGTTAGTAACAGAAAAACGACCTTGCAGGGTCAAGTTGCTGTAGCCTACATTCTAAGATAAGTGTATTTCAATTTACATAGCGTTTATGTTTGAAAAGGTTTAGTCTGTTGGTAATTTTATCGAGAGCGAGCCACGCTTCGGCATCATTGGGCCATCTCGACCGGAGTGATACCACGGTCTCACAGAAAACCGGCGCGGGCAGGGTCCCTGCTGTGTTTCGCTGCATGAGTGAGGGTACCGGAGGCCCAATTTGGGGGAAAGGGAGTTTAAAGGTTGGCAGCGCACTTGTGACTCAACTGGTAATCCGTCTGCTCCTGCTCGATAAATCGACCGTCCTTGTCAAGTATTGGCAAAAAGGTTACTTTCATAAGTTATTTTTTAACTCGTTTATGTTTATCTCTCTTAGGTATTTATGAATTTTATTATAATTATGTTAAATTTTAAGAAGGTTGAAGCGAAATTTAAATAATACAACTTCTTTAGGAGTTGAGATCTTTTTAAAAGGAGTTGGGGGTAAGTTAGGTGAAAACATTTTTAGATAATGTTCTGAAAGGAAGGTTCGTTTCAATTACTTTTCGATAAGGTATTGAAAGGTTTATGCACTAAGAGCACGGTAGCATACACAATTTTTCAGTAAGATCAATAGAAGTTTAAAATTTCAAAGTGTCCTTAGTTGTAAATAAATACAGGGTGTATCTGTGAACATTTACATCCCTTAAACCACGTATTCTATCAACCATTATAAGCATCATTTGTTCTATGACTTTTGGAAATTGGCATAAAAAAATCTACTTTTTATACAAAGTCGGTCACGTAACTTGGTCATTTTGTATGGCGAGTCGAAAAAAATTTCGACGAATTTCGGAAAGTCGTAGAACAAATGTTGCCCAGAATGGTTGGTAGAATACCTGGTTAAAGGGATGTAGGTAAATATCCACAGATACATCCTGTATACACTAAACATTAGGTGTAGGTATTTATTTATAAGGACCATATTGTATGGTCTCTACATAATCCCTAAACATTAATAATCCTGATGTTAAATATTTCTTTGGCCGGTTGAACAACCTTCCAAGACCCTTTTTTGCACTACACGACTTGAAGATCTTTCTTATAACCCGGGACGCTCTAAAAACGTAAAAGAAAACAAAAAATAAAAAGTAAAAAGATTATTTATTTAGAAGCAGAGCAAAATAAATCTTGGCTGAAATATTAAATGACGTCAAAACTTTAAAAAAATTAAGTTAACATTGATTGAATAGAGATATGTTACATACTTACATATTTTTTTTCTGGATATCCATTAGAAGTATTTTTTTAGGTTTAGCTATTTTTGACGCAAAAATTGATATTAAATTGAAGTGTCTCGTCTATTTAAATAATTTTTATATAGAAATCATGTCATGTCATGAAATTTTACAGTTTAGAAAAATAAGCGCCTGAACATCCGATCACATAATCATCTATCAATTCGGCATGAACGGGTCGGCTCGACCGGCTTCACAGAAAACCGGCGTGAAGCAGCACTGTGCTGTGTTTTGCTGCGTGAGTGAGGGTACTGGAGGCCCAATCCGACCAAAGGCAGGTTTAAAGGTGGGTAGCACACTTGTGACTCCACTGGTGTCACGGGTGTTCATGGGCGGCGGCATTCGCTTACCATCAGGCGATCCGTCTGCTCATCTGCCACCTATCACAAAAAAAAGTGAAACAAACTGTAAAACGCAGTTTCATATTAAAATATAATTACGTTACCATAAGTTTAACATCTTGAAGTAGAAACATGTAGTTGCATTTCAATACTGAATGCCTAATAGACATCAATAGATGTAAATTAAAGAAAACGAGATTCCATTAAATAAAACGTGCGTATTGATTGAACGTTATATCACTTACGCGGCGAAGTGGAGCAACCTTGAGCATCCCTGCTGACCTTTGCAGCTATGCACTTTGCGTTTCAAATGTGAGCGGCATAAGGCAGCCTGCAATCTGACTCAAACTGGTTCCAATGTTTCTTTCTCTTTCCTTATTCGAATCAAGTGACACAAGAAAAAACAAACATTTGCGTTCTTATCAATGAGTTAATGAACGCAAATATTTGTTATTTTTTATCTGTGAGTAATCTTTGTTATACTACGAATATTGATCAATAAAATTATAATAAATGGATAGTTTGTGAGCCAAATTCTTGACTGAGAAATTATTAAGTTTTATAGTTAAGTTAGGAAATTGTCATACTAAGTCAAGACAAATTAAGAAAAGTTCAATTTTACAAATTAATATCCATTTCGGTAAATTCTTCGCTTAGGTGCAACACCTTAGCCATAAATAAATAATAGTAATAAAATTGCTATAAAATATCAGCCTAAATAGATAATTAACAATAATTTATAACATATCCAATTCATACAATGACCAGCTTTCGTAGTAACTAGCTTAAGCTACTAAGTAAATCTGCTCGTCTGCCACCTATCACAAATAAAAAAGCACTTGTGTTTGCGTAGTTCATTCCGACGAACACCCTCTTGTAATTTTGTTTTAAAAAATAATACCTACATTCATATAAGGTCAACTCACGTCCACTCATTTCCAGTTGAAATAGGAGCATGTAATTGCAATCCTAACAGACTAGAATGTAAAGCCTTTTAATGAAGAATAAATTAGAATAATTCAAAGAAAATACGATTCCTTGCCGAACAAACGCGTGCGCATACGCGTATGAAGAATGCTAGACAACATCGTGTACGAGTAACCTTAACCAGTAAAGGGAGCGGACATTGGTGACATAGTCTTAAATGTCTCGCGCGTTATTGCGTGTCACGATTCGACGCTTACTCCTTTGTAGTTTCTTGTAACTGCTTGAGTGAAAAGGACGACAGGTCTCGGAGTGTGCAAATAAAGTTATTAAAGAACTTATTGGAATATCGTCATATTGTTACTTTTATAACTTTTTACTGGCTGAATTACAAAATAATAAAATAAATATATAATCACGGTTTTGTATGAATTACTTCCTAAATTTATATAAATATTCTACTACGTGTCATTCAAGGCATTTTATAGCAGTGTCATCAAATTAACTCGTTATAAAAATACATTTCGGTTGCGCGTTGATAATCAATCAAAATTGGCTTTTAAGATCGATCCAACAATATTATTAACATACCTTCGCACTAACAGGTTTGAAAACCTTTCGAGGCTACCGTGTGTTTTTTTTAACTAAAGGGCCTAAATTCACATTGAAACAAAAACAACGCCGTCGTCCTCACTCAATGAAATCGTACATTCAAATTTCGTAATTCGTTCAAACATTTTAGCGTTTGCCAATACAGCTTTTTACTTCACAGCCAATTCGGCTTATACAATTGGATGTACAGTGTTTCTTAACAAAAATGGCTGTTACCGTAAACTTGATTGATATAGGATTTGCATGCAACATGATAATCATTAGATAGGTAGCAATAAATACATATTTAAATCATCTTTGGATAGAGGTATTGTATTAGAAAAAAAATTGCAATAGAGCTATAAAAGTGACTTGTGTTGGCTTTGCATTAAACTATTAAATATACATATTTTAAAGTTAGTTGTAATTTTGTGTCTGGTTGTAATGATCTATAAAAATAAAAAATAAATACTTACGCGCAAGATGATATGTTTCATATGATGAAATATAAAATAATCTTAAAATATCCAGACAATAAAAAAACTTCCGCTAATAAACACTATAAATGGTTTTCTCAGTTTTTGCAAGTTGCACGTGTATGACGTCATCGATACCTAGTCAAATTAAAGGAAAAAAAAATGTTTACATACACGTGATGCCTCTATGTAAAATACTGAAGGTAGCTTGGTATGGTAATCGTTGAACTGTAAAATGTCTGCCAATTTTAAGGTTTATGCTTAAAGTTACAAGCTTCAATATTGATAAAAAATTGCGAAGGTTAATGTTTCGCTGACTGTACTGCAGTTCACGATTTGATTGCCATGGTAATATCTAGTTTGACCGCTTGCTCGAAATAATGCGTTTTCCTTATGATGGAAGAGGCAGCATTTTGGTAAGTATTTACCTGGGTTATTAAGCGTTTTCGTCAAGACGAAAGTCTTTTATGCGTGTGTGTTGCCAGTGATGACATACGGAACCGAAACGTGGCCGCTTACAATGTGCCGATTAAGCAAGCTCAAAGTCACCCAAGAGAGCGATGGAGAGGGCTATGCTCCGAGTCTCCCTGCGTGATCGTATCGGAAATGATGAGATCCGCAGGAGAACTAAGGTCACAGACATAGCCCAAAGGATTGCATATCTCAAGTGGCAATGGGCAGGGCACATAGCGAGGAGAACATGACGGCCGTTGGGGAGGAGAGGTCCTCGAGTAAGGGCCACGTACAGGAAGTCGCGGGAATCCATTGGATGCTTGCGGCACAGGACCGATCTGTGTTGAGAACATTGGGGGAGGCCTATGTCCAGCAATGGACGTTTATCTTAAGCGTAAATATCAAGCATATTTATTGCTCCTCCAAATCACTACAATGTCTGTCGAAACATCGTTTGTACCTTAATTAAAAGTGTCTTGTGCGTTTTCATCTCGATTCCTTCATTTCCTACTCTTTCGTCGCTTTTTCCCCTTAGCGCCTAATCATCGTCAGCCCATTTATGTCCCCACTGCTGAGGCACGGGCCTCCCTCAATCACATGAGGGGTAGTTGCCATACTCACCACGCTTGGCAGACGGGTTGGCGAGGGTTTTGATATAAATGTAGAGTTTTCCTTCTCTGGGTGCTGATGATCATGCCAGCAGCTTTACCTTAGTCGCCTTTTACGACACCCCGGTAAGAGTGAGGGTGGCCTATTCTACTCTGCCGGGACCACACGGCCCTAATAATAACGGTGTATTTATCGTAGTTATAGCATTAAAGGACAAATTAGCATATAACAAAGATATCGCTACAATTTCATGCCTAATGCCTTTAAATTTAATTTATTGCCGAATGTAATAAATTTTTTTTTTTTGTTATGTGATAGGTGGCAGACGAGCTCACCTGACGAGAATCACCTGATGGTAAGCGATTTCCGCCGGCCATGGACATCCGTGACACCAATAGAATCACAAGTGCGCTGCCAACCTTTAAACCTCCCTTTTCCCGGAGTGGGCCTTCAGTACCTTCACTCGCGCATCGAAACACAGTTCGGTGCTGCTTCATGCCAGTTTTCTGTGAGTATTTAGGTAGTAGTAGTGTATTTTAGTAAGGGATAACTTCGTATAGATAAAAGAAGTTGCCTGAGCTTTTCATTATGGCGGGCAAAAAAGCAGACGGGTCACCTAATGGTAAGTGATGCCGCCCATGGGCGTCTGCAATACATGAGGCACAGATGCGTTGCCGACTCTTAAGGGAGGAATAAGCTCTTTTCTTGAAGATCACCTCGCTTTATACAATATAACATTCAACTTATCTTTTGCCATAAATATAATGAATTAGTCATGTCCCCCATTTTGATACTTTTATTAACCACGTAATGAATTTAATTAGTGAAAGTGATAATTCCAACCACACAGGATTACACAACGTTTTATTTTAGCTCCAAACTAACATTCCGAGTAGTTAACCAAATCAACATAATTAGATGAAACTCATTTCGTAATGACTTCATAAAAGAAGTGAGTGACACAACACCATTCGAGACCTTTGGAAGCGAACAAGTGTAAAACTTCACAACTGTCTGTTTAGAATGCCAAGTTTTCTTTTCAAACACACCAATTATGGTTTAGCAATTTTGAACTTTGACAGTAAGTGTTAAGGCTCGTATGTGACCGCTAGCCGGAAAATGTCAGTTGCGTGTTGACCAAGCGGTTGACAATGGTAAAAGTAAGTTTACACGCTCCGATGTTTGGCTTTAGGATATAACATAATCCTCCTCCAACCGATACGGCTACGGCGGCCAATCTCAACGATCAGGCACGTACGCCGGATATATTATAGCGCTCAAGTGTGTGCGCGAACAAAAGTGCACTCTCATATTCCGATGGGACACTACTGTAACACGACCAGAGAGGGATTGGGCGCAGGACCAACGGCTTAACGTGCTTTCCGAGGCACGGGGGTACAAGACCGCCAACTTCCAGACTCCGGGCTGCCACTAAGGATTTCTTACCGAAAACTTAGGTACAAATTTTTGGCCCGACCCGGGGATCGAACCCGGGACCTGTTGCGCAGCTGTTTCTTCAAAGTGCGACCTACTAACCACTGCGCCACCGAGGCAGTCATCAGCATCAGTAATCAGTCAGGATTTGATAATAAAATATCAGTATAGGGCTACCTATAATGTTTATCGTGATTTCATTAAGTGGTTAATGACGATAAACTAAAATAAAATAATAAATACAATGTAGTTTATTTCACCCATACAAAAACAGTAAGTATTAAAATGTATTACAATTGAAATACAATTTCGATTAATTATCAATACCAATAAATTAACTAAAAGGAGAGATACCGATGAAAGAGCATCTCATCCGTAATCCTTAACCGCAGAAAAACTAAGTCAACATATATTTTAAGAAAACCGAAGAGTGTAAACCCCACCTGGAGGAGCACCGTACATATGTTCATAGTTTACAAATGAGACAAATGTATATCGCGTGCCTGCCTGATGGATTGCTGGCGGTGGACTCTATAATTGCTCTTGCCACACCGACTTGCTGTGAATGAAATGGTATTTATAGAAATAGCGGCAATAACCGAGAATGGCTGTAAAAACCGATTGATGGTTTCTTTAAATTACACATTTTTTACCCACAATGCATGAAGATTTAGATCATGTAAATAAACTTAATGGCAATGCAATAAATTACAAGTAAAGTGCGGTGTGATGGCGACGTCACGATGTTAAATTATTGCCATGCGCCCACTCTTGGTATTGTAAAAGTAATGAAATGAAATGAAATATTTATTTGCTTGCTAAGTGTTACATACAAATATTAGGTGTTTTTTAGTAAACAGGTACTTATAACTTAGCTACCTTGTTAGGTAATCGCAAATGTGAGGGCAGCTTTATCCTAATAACAATATTAATATAAAAATCTTAAATAAGTAGATACTAAAATAACAATCTGGTTATGACATAGACATTTTTCCTTATATCTAATATACATAGATTTATCTTTTTATTGTGTTAAATATTCATCTATAGTGTAGTAGCATTTTAAAATTAAGTGAGATCTAAGGTTTCTTGTAAATATTTTAAAGTTTTGTTCATTTTTAATATTGGGGGGTAATTTATATATAATTTAGGGCTGGTATTTAACATTGTTAATCTTGATTGTGGCAGGTAAAGTCTGTTCTTATGCCTAGTATTTATATTATGGGTGTCTCTGACTCTAATGAAGTTTTCTATATTTTTAAATGTAAATATGCAAATATCATAAATATATAATGAGGGTAAAGTAAGTAAGTTAAATTTTATAAAGTATGGTTTACAACTCTGGGTATTGTTTAGGTAAGTATAACGGTAAGTGTATTTATTACACAGATTGCATACTCTGAAGATATTGGTTTTTCCTGCCATATTATGAGCTTGAGTTAACATAGTAATAGTAGATAGTTGTAGTCAAGAGAAGAGCGGATTACTTTTTAAAAGCCTCCCAGCTCATGTGTTTCCTCCTTCATACAATCCGGGGTCTTTTAGGCGGGAAGCGGCATCTCAGCAGCCATCAGGGTGAGGATGGCAGACTCAATGGGTACTTTGTTAGTTCTTTTGTGCCTGTCAACCTTTCACGATTTCACGGCCACTTTCCATCAGGCGGAGTGAGGTCATCCTGATTGGCCTTTCTATTAAAAAAAGGCCGGCAACGCACTAGCGATCTCTCTGATTTCGCAGATGTTTATGGGCGGCGTTGATTACTTACCATCAGATGACCCGCTTGTTCGGTTGTCGCCTCTATTAAAATAGTAGTCGTTGCTAGAAATGTTCATAAGTAGAATAAGAATTAGAAGATTGCGATTACTGAACATAAGTAAAGAGAAGTAGATTTATTTTATCAGACATTGTCAACATTTTCAAATCGATCTATAATAACAACGTTAGCCCGCTCTGGTTGATATAAAATTTTCCAGAATTTGAATTAGTTACAAGTTACAACACACAGAACACCTGTAACTGCCAACCAAAATTAATTAGTCACGTGTGTAACTGTTTCCCAATTACGGACAAGTGCCGTGACAGGTGTCAACTAGACCGGGTTGAGTGCGACGGCTTCTTTTGTCAGTTGTCAAAAATGGATTAATTAGTCATGAAAGATGTCTGATGGACGTGAGGAACACTCTAAGATACATCCAAAACTTAATTAAGCGACAGCCTAAGTTAGTTACAGCTCTTTTGTTTAAGTATGTTTAGTTGTGTGTGTAATACAGGGGTTAATTACGTTAGCTGCAGCCGGAGGATCGAAAAAAAACCAAATTTAAAATAAAAGATTTAATTAAAATTATTACAGAGTTTAAAATTAACTAATTCTAAAGTATTGAGACCTAATCGAAGTATGATTATGGAATGATAAAATTATGCACGAATTGTCCATCGGAAGTAGGCATTGACGTCACTGGCGAAATGTTGAAATGCACCGTCTGCACCTATGTATTTGTTTCCACGCGAAATGTGGGGCAGCAACCTCAGCGATCTTCTTGGGATATGGCTATGTAATTCCTCCCCCTTTAGAACGGCGACTATTTTAGCACGTTGAGTGAAAATGTTGCCGGGATAGTCTTCGAATTGTCATGGTTTTCAGGAGCAGGTGTATCTTCTTCTGCGATTGTTAATTTTCTGCATTTCCCAATATAGCGGCGGCATAGTAGGATGATGATAAGTGCACTTGTACTTAGTAGTATGACGTAAAATGGTATCGTCGTGTGATACAAGGTATCGATTTGAGTACTTTCGAGCTTGATCGGTGCTTCCATCATGATTCTATCCTGGATGCTGTGTAACTCTTGTAGATTGATTGAATTTAGATTGATATGGGATGTGATCTTGGTGTTTCCTTCCACGTTGAATGGTATCTCGGTGAGTTTAAGGGGCTGGCCTTTTACTTCATCGTTGTCATTTGTGATCGTGAACTCTCCAGTTTTTAGACGGCAGCCAGCTGGAATGGTAACGAGATAGCTTCCTTGAAGTGTGGTATAATCTTGCCTTCCACAAACGAGCTGGACCTTGGTGTGAAGCGGGAAAGATAGGGCGTAGTGCTGGTCATCCAATTTCTCTAGGGCTTCTTTCTTCAGGGTGACCGTCGAGTATTCGCAGGTGTCCTTCAGGATTTGGTTGACTATTAGTTCCTGGATGCAATCAGACTTTGTACGTAGCTGCTGGTGTATAGAGTTTTCACACAGAAACCAGTTGTTGAACTTCGGACATTCTGTCTCTATGTACATGAATGAAATCTCGTTTGTTGCTATGAAGGGATAGGTGGGAATAAGAGCCTGATCATTTTTGTTAGGTACTATTGAGAGATGGTATCTATACTAATATAATAAAGCTGAAGAGTTTGTTTGTTTGTTTGAACGCGCTAATCTCCGAAACTACTGGTGCGATTTGAATAATTCTTTTTTTGTTGGATAGTCCATTTATCGAGGAAGGCTATAGGCTAAATAACATTACGCTATGACCAATACGAGCAAAGATAGAGCGGTAAATGTGTAAAAAACGGGGAAAATTATTCATTTTTGAAGGCTTTCTTTGCGTGCGCTGCGAAAACGGTTCAAGATACACAAAAAATATGTATGAAAGAATTATTCCTCTATACATGATCTAAAAAAAAGTCCGCGACGGCATATGTCTATCTTTTAAGGTTTAGTCACAATGACCGTTTTTATGGTACCAAATTTGGTCGAAATAATTTGTTTAAGTTGTATCAACATAATAATATTAATCTTTATTCAAATATAAATATAAATATGTTGTTGGTTAAGAGTACTTCATTGTGAATAAAATTGTCTTTGACATAGCTTAATTTCAACAAAAAACTTTAAAGATTACAATGATAAATAACTCCGAAACAAAACCAACTCGCTCTCTGCGCTCACTGCGCTGGCCAAGGACCACCAATGGATGTGTCAAAGAGCAATATTGCCGGCAAGAAATAGTAACGTTGACGAAATAAATGATATAATTTTAAGTAAACTCCCAGGAGATATTGTAACCTACACATCCATTGATACCGTGATGGATCAAGAAGATGTAGTTAATTACCCACAGGAGTTCCTCAATTCCTTGAACCCAAGCGGCCTTCCCCCACATTCTCTTAATTTAAAAATAGGTGCCCCAATCATTTTACTAAGAAATCTCAAACCACCAAAGTTATGCAACGGGACCAGACTTCAAGTAAAATTTCTGCGCAATAACGTCATCGTTGCAATAGTTTTGACTGGTCCAGCAGTTGGTCAAACAGTCCTCATACCCCGCATCCCAATGATACCCAACGACTTACCTTTCAATTTTAAAAGAATACAATTTCCGATTAAATTATCCTTCGCAGTCACAATAAATAAATCACAGGGGCAGACATTCAAACACGTGGGGATCGATTTACGCCAAGACTGTTTTTCGCACGGCCAGTTATACGTCGCCTTATCAAGATCAGGTTGTGGCGAAAATCAATATATTCTTCTGCCACAAGACAATAAAACAAAAAATGTAGTATATGCAGAAGTTCTATAATAATTTAATTTACTTAAAAAATTGTACAGATATAAATAGTTTGGAACTCGAAAAAAAAACATAGGTTTTATCCTAAAAATTCTGCGGAAACTCGACCATTCCGAAAATCCCGCAAGAACGGGAACTATGTGGGAAAAACCAAAAATCTGCCGGAAGTCACTATTCCACGCGGACGAAGTCGCGGGCAAAAGCTAGTAAGTTATAGATGTCTCTAGATATGATAGGAAATTGAAAGATAAAGACTAACTGGTTATTGGTATAATATGAGCCTGGCTTAATTATCTCATAATATTGTCTCAATTCTAGATTAACTAATTGATCGTCACTATAAATAACTTTAAGCTTACTTAACATAGAACTTAGAATATCTATATCTATCATCGAATGATGTGTGCTTGATGCACGTATAAAAGCTAAACTATTCTCTAATCTTATTAATTCTTGAGCAAGATCCTCAATGTTCTCACTAACTATAACTAAAAGCTGAGCGAACTTGGCATATTTAATCAGATTATTCTCATTATAAGCATTACTTTTTAATATTAGTTCCAATGTATTGTTAATTTTAAGTTGATTGCTTAAAAATTGGTTTAATATATCGTTATGTTTAGACATCCATTCCTTGCTGATACTAATATGGTTATTAAATTCAGATGATATCTTATCTTGGTTACTCTTTAAAATGTTAATTGCTCTATTATATCTAATAGCATCAGTATAGTCCAGGTTACCTGATATGCTTTTAATAACTGAACCTAGGCCATCTACAAGGCCTCTCTTCACTCTAGTAGGTTCTAGTGATTTAAGTTGTTTTAACACCTTGGAAAGTTTGTCAGTAAGATAGTCGATTTGTATTTCGTACAAAACATAAGTGTCGTTAGTTAGTTGGTTTCTATAATCTTTCAGTTGAGTCGATAATAAGTTAATCTTGTCTTCAATGTCATTTAGTTGTACATACTGTATGAACGTATGATGATGAGTTATCAGTCTCATAGGTCCTAGTTTGTGTGGTAAGAGTCCTGGTCCATCAGCTAAGCTTTCAATTTTTATTTCTTGAGGTCGGGTGATCCCGATGATCGCTACTAACAGTATCCTGCAACAAATTAACTGCTTTAGGGACTCGTTTTATACGTGACTTGGCAATAGGGCCACGTTTTTTGGATGTGTAAATGTGCACTGGTAGATCTGCGAGGACTGTGTCTTGGGTGTAGCGAGGGGCTGTCTTCTGACGGCTGGCTAACGGGTTCTTAATGAAGACTTGTTGTTCAGGAGCGTACTGTACCTCGGGTTCCCGGTTCTGATTCCTGTTATTTATTATTTCGGTCCTATCTATTAACGTCCTATTATTCACTATATCGTAGACTTTTTTCATTTGCTCCTTATGATTAAGCAGGTATTGTTGTAAAAGATGCTGCGTTAGGTCTAGATCTAAACAGTCTCTAGGGTCAAAATGTCCAGTCAATAAGTCAAACGGTCTGCATCTCGTAAAGCTGTGGATGGAACTATTGTACGCTATTAGAGCATAAGGCATAAGGTTAATGATGGGATCATCTTTATGTTGCAATTTCAAGAGCCTAAGATGTTCTAAAAGAGTAAGATGAAATCTTTCGATATTGCCGTTATCGTTAGGGGAATGAGCCAAAATTCGGTGATGATTGATTTTATGTAGCCTCGTAAACTCTAGAAATAGCTGGTTTGTGAACTCAGTTCCATTGTCAGTTATAAGAGTGAGAGGTATACCATGATGTGTACAGTACTTCAATAAAGCTTGGAGAATACTAAGGGCGGTGCCGTCTCGTAAGTGATAAGCCTGCCCGTACTTTGTGAACACGTCAATAAAGGTGATGTACTTCTCGCTCTGCACAGTAAATAGATCCATATGAACTATTTCAAAGGGCTTGGTAGCTGGAGGTACAACATTGAACTGAGGCCTAACAGGGTTCCTATCATATTTGCCTTGACCACAGATGGTACACTCATTAATAAACTTAGTAATCTGGTCTTTCATTTTAGGCCAGTAATACTTTCGTGATAAGGCAAGGTAGCATTCAGTTATGCCACGATGGTTGGTTTTACCATCATGGTAGTGGCGAATGATTTCCTGTTGGTGGAGGTATTCTTTTACATTTTCTAGTTCTACTTTAGCTAGGATAAGGTTCATAGCTGACCCCTTGAATTTATCCTGTAAAATTGGGATGATAGAATACATAGCAAGTGGAGGGTTGATCAATAGAGCGGTTTTCACCTTGGGGTTAATGTATTCCTTAACTGCATTTATAACGTCTTCTTCCAGGTTAGTTTCCGATAGTTGAATGGCTATACGTGTGTGTGTATCAAACGGCTTAGTAACAATAGGTTTTCTCTTTACGTCATTAACAACGGTAAAACAAATCTGCCTATTGAATTTATTTAGTGGTTCGTCCGTTATCGGGATTTCTAAAATAGGGTGCTCATTGCTGGTATGTACCGTTTCGGTCGAAGAGTTAAGTTTAGTCTGTGTCTCAGTAGGGTTTCCTAACAAGGAGTTCAGTTCGTCTATTTCGTCCATCAGTGATTTAGTGTCGGTCATGTGAATTTCAACACGAGAAAGGGCGTCAGCATTTGTGTTAATCTTGCCCTTTTTGTACTGTACAGTAAAGTCATATTCACTTAGTCGTAGTCGCCATCTAGTCAAGCGTGAGTTTGGTTCTTTCAAATTCATCATCCATTCTAGTGGCTTATGGTCAGTCAGTACTTTGAACTTCCGCCCAAATAGATATGGTCTAAAGTACTTAGTAGCCCATACTATTGCTAGGAGTTCCTTCTCGATAGTGCTATAGTTGATTTCACTTTCGTTGAGGGTTCGGGAAGCATAGCACACAGGCTTATCTGATCCTATTGGGCCTTGGGATAGGACGGCTCCAATGGCCAAATTAGATGCATCAGTTGTAAGATTAAACTCTTTGGTGAAATCTGGGTACTGCAACATGGGATCATTGGTGAGAAGGGTTTTGCATTTTTCAAAGCAACTGACGTATTCCGGATCAAGGGTAATTTTCCTTCCTTTCTTGAGGCACTGAGTCATAGGTTTGGTGGTGCGTGCGAAGTCAGGAATGAATTTTCGGTAGTAACCGAGAAGACCTAGGAATTGTTTGATTTCCTTAGGGGTTTTCGGAATGGGGTATTTCTTTATGGCAGAGATCTTATCGGGATTGGGTTTAATACCATCCTTACTGATGATATGCCCAAGGTAAGCAGTCTCAAGCTTCAAAAATTCAGATTTATCCATCTGGATTTTGAAGTTTGATTCCCGGAGTCTTTGAAATACTTTTTCCAAGTTTACCATGTGTTCCTGGAGGGACGTACTGAACACAATAATATCATCCAAGTAAACGAGGCAAATATCGTTTTGGAGGCCCCTAAGGACATTATCCATCACTCGTTGGAATGTAGATGGAGAATTCTTAAGACCCATTGGCATTCTAAGGAATTCAAAGTGTCCGTGCTCGACATTGAAGGCGGTCTTCGATATATCCTGGGGATCCATTTCAACTTGGTAAAATCCACTTGCCAAATCAAGCGTTGTGAAGTACTGACACTTCCCTAATTTGTCAAGGACGTCACTAATATTCGGTATAGGGTATTTGTCGTCAAGGGTTTTCTCGTTAAGTTTGCGAAAGTCAACCACGAGCCGCCATTTCTGCTTGCCGGATGCGTCTATCTTTTTGGGGACCACCCAAATAGGTGAGCACCAGGCAGAGTCGGAAGGTCTTATAATACCCTGCTCTAACATTTTTCCTATTTGATTTTTAACTTCTTCCCGATGCACAAAAGGGTAACGATAACTTTTCGCATGTACTGGTACTTCGTCAGTTGTCCTAATCCTGTGTTTAACTTTATTCGTGAAGGATAAAGCTTCGCCTTCTATATAGAAGACGTCCGCATATCGAGAACACAAAGCTATTAAGTTAGCCTTTTCTTCCTCGTTTAAATGGTCGGTACGTAAGCGAGAGGTGACGTCATGCGCGCGCGACACTGGTTGTTGAGGGCGCGTGCACTCGACATTAAACAATTCTGCGTGCGCTGGGCTATCGAGCGAGAATATAATGTCGTTAGGTGTTGGATTCTCTAATTCAATATAACCGCGGTTATTACTAACTGTAGTGAGGCACTCGTGTACGATACAATTACAGATAATCTGTTCTCTAATAAAAGCGTCACCATCAATCACATCAAGGGGAACTCTAATAATTTTTGAA
Source organism: Marasmia exigua (assembly GCA_019059595.1). Classification (NCBI taxonomy): domain Eukaryota; kingdom Metazoa; phylum Arthropoda; class Insecta; order Lepidoptera; family Crambidae; genus Marasmia; species Marasmia exigua. Next base: position 22,754,083 of record CM032463.1, read on the forward strand.
GAAAATGCTGGTATGATGTCTTCATATAAGTTTACGTTCCGCGAGTTATACATTTGTATCGGGTTTGATGCAAATCGAGTTAATAGTTGTCCTGTCTTTAAATCAATACGCGCTTCCCATTCGCTAAGTAAGTCTAGCCCTATGAGGCCATCGAAATAGTCGTGAAACTTATATACGAATAACTTCATACCATCATGATCGTTGAACTCGGGAAAACAAGGCAGCGTAATTGAATAATCATTCCTACTAGTTGCATGTATGTTTGTTACTTCGAACGGATCAAAGTCAAGTGGAAAATTAGAAAAGTACTGTTCTACAGCGTCGGGGCTGATGAAGGATTGGTTCGCACCCGTATCTATCAAGAACTTAAGAGGAGGATTGGCTATCTGAATATAAGGCAACTGCCTTTGCGTTTGCAAGTTTACCTCTATCTTTGCTTTTTTAATGTCGAGACCTCCTGAAAATCCTGATCCGCATGACTAGAACCTGGCTGTGGTTGAAATTCTTCCGAACTAGTAACTTTGTCAGTCAAGTCATAATAATTTAAATCGGAAGTAAAGTCGGGTGTAAAATCACTAGTGTAGCTAGAATCGTCGACGTAGTAATTGTACACCGGTTCTTGATAAGAGTCATAGTTATTGTAATACGAGTACGCGTCGTCGTATGGAATGCATTCATTCATATTCATTTCCCGACTTTTAAAATAATTAGATGGAGGCGGGTTTCCTGATTTAGACCAGTCATGGCCTGTCAACATTTGGGTATGAGGTAAAGTTCTGGGGGTGAAGCGCTGTACTCCACTCATTGGCTGGGGACCAGCTTGAAACTGTGGAGGGTTATTACGAGGTGGGAGCCGGAATACATGGCTGCGAGGGTTGTAATTAGGAGGTGGAGCACCAAACATCCTTTGTGTGTTAGTAGGCATGCGCATAGCCTGTTGAGGCTGACCTGGTGGTGGTAACTTGAATGGTTGAGGCGGGGGCCTCATCATAGAACGTTGTCCTACGGGAGCAGGCCAATTAGGCACGGGAATCGGGAAGTTGTTAGGTCGCGATGGAGGAACAAATGAAGGTGGTGGTGGTAACGTAACCTTGGGAGTGAGTTGAGCTTTATTAACCGGTTCGTTACGTTGCTGAAGATAAATAATGTTCAACTCTTCCTGGACGTATTCCAGCGCCTTTTCTATAGTGCAGGGACGCATGCAACGAATACGAGACCCTAAGGGTTCCTTCAACCCACGAACATAAGCTTGCATAGTAACCTTCTTATACAAATCACGTTTCGCCTGAATAGTAGTTGGTACCGATTCATGCAGAGATACATACGTCATTATCGTACTAAATAGAGTCTGACAATGGTCGTAGAATTCCTGAGGTGTTCTATTTCCCTGCGTAGCCAGAGAGAGGTCATTGTACAAGGCTGTTTCATCACGCTGATCTGAGAAGTTGTTTATCAGAGAGGATCGTATGCCTAACCAACTTTCGGGTATCCCGTTGGAATTGATTGTACAAGCAGCACTTCCGGTTATCTTATTAAGTATGCCATTAATTAAACATAAGTTAGAAAATTCGCTACCTGGTTCATTACTCAGGTATTGCGTCGCCAGCTGATCACAAATCTTAATAAACCTCGTGAGTACATTAGGGTTCCCGTCAAACTCCGGGACAAGGCGCAGAGCCTTAAAGATTGTATCCGGATCGTGAGGCATTTCTACAAATAACTTTTCTAAATAAAAAACACTATCTAAATCTCTATTAAAATCTACTTGTTTCCGGCGAGCCTGTTTCGATTCAGACTCGCGCGAACTATGGGCTCTAGGATGATAAATCTTGGCGGTCAAGATAAAACCTAAGGATAAAACTTAAGGATAAAAGGAAGCAACACGAGATCAATTCAAGTGTACTCACAAAAATTTCATATCTGGTTCTGTCGTGAATCGATGGCTGGATTCTCCTCCTGGTCTGCAGCAGGTCCGTAGATTCAGGATCCTCGAAAACGGGGCTGGACAGCCGCCCGGGCGACTCGCGACGCGATATAGATAAGTAGCTATTCCCGAAACTCGCGAACCGGCCCGCGAGAATCCTACCGACTGCGCCAATTACGTTAGCTGCAGCCGGAGGATCGAAAAAAAAACCAAATTTAAAATAAAAGATTTAATTAAAATTATTACAGAGTTTAAAATTAACTAATTCTAAAGTATTGAGACCTAATCGAAGTATGATTATGGAATGATAAAATTATGCACGAATTGTCCATCGGAAGTAGGCATTGACGTCACTGGCGAAATGTTGAAATGCACCGTCTGCACCTATGTATTTGTTTCCACGCGAAATGTGGGGCAGCAACCTCAGCGATCTTCTTGGGATATGGCTATGTAATTGGTTTCTAAACTTTAGAGTTAACGAATACCAAACTAAATAAAAGATAGTCTATGTAACCCCATACTAAATAATTACCAACTACTATAGTTAGAGGATAGTTGGTAATTATCTAGATAGTTATCTAGAATGTAATAAAATCGAAGGAGTACAACACATGCTGATGGATTGTGTCAGGAACAAATCACAAAGAGAACCACTGTTCAATGAACTACAAAAGAATATAAAAGACGTTGGACTAGTGCAAAGCATTTTGGCAAACCCTAATTCAGAGGCTGCTATAAAATTAACTAGTTCAATAAGAATCAATGAACAGTGATTTATATAGACTGTACATCTATTAAACAACAAATTATAGAGTAGGTATGTTATAATCATTACTATTGTTAATATAGATAATATTGTAAGACAATACAATGGGGTTGACATATCCTACAGGATAAAAGCCCCTTACTAAATAAAGAGGAAAAAAAACTCTGTATATTAGAAATAATCCGCTAAATAATCACCCTGATGATTATTCTACAGAACCCATAGGTTTTGTGAAACCTAGTTTGAGAATCCCTGCTGTAACTTGTTATGTAGTTACAAACGAAGTCCACTAAATGAACAAAGAATTAAGGAGCTAGTTTCCAAACACGTCAAATCTACTTTTTCATGGAACTAATAACAAAAACTCAAAGTTATACGATTAACAGTTTTGCGTGTGAAACCGACGTGCGCGCACGCATGGTCGTGTCGTGAGCGAAAGCGAAAGGGAGCGTTGCGCAAATTTTAGGGTTGCTATCGCACCTGCAATTTAGATGAAAATATACTGATTTGTTTCTCGAAATGTTTGGTAATTGGTTGAAGGTGTGGTGTACACGACTTTGTTATTAAAACTATTTTGGTTATCTGGAAAGTGCCGGGTGCTTATTCTCATGCGACCGACATTGATCTCGAATGCTACATTTATATGTTGAAATCTCGAATTCAATTTCATAGTTGCGTGCACCAGATACATTTTCATCTATCTAGATAGCGGATAAAGATGTCTGAATTCTAGGTTGAATAACAAAACTGAAGAAGATTAAAAATATAGTAGTCACTCCCCTTGAATTGATGTAACTTGTAAATAAGTTATTACTACAACTTTTGAATTGGAATTTACATTAATATGAGCAGATGTAGATTTACATAAAGCAGAATTATTAATCGATACTAACTATGTACCTTTAAAAACTAGTTTGATGATTTCAAATTCATCTACACGCAAAGTTAAGAAATCTGACAACTAAAAGTAGTTAATAAAAAAATACCGACCATTATCGAATCGTTAAAGTATAGTTGCTTTTACGAGCAAAAAGTGCATCGCAAAACTTGCGCCTGGCGTCCCAGTTAGTGCTCAACAAATATAAACCTTAAACACATACTATCGTAGAGTTGGTTCCGTTTATCAGATCTGTGTACAAAGCTGCAGGACAGGTGTATGAAAATGAAAGTTGTTCTCTTCCTGGTAAGCCGTTCGCCTCGACGACAGGGCGGCTATGGTTAGGCTGATCGCAAGGACGATGCAACTATGCACTAGTAACAGCGTTTCCCAAACTTTTAATGGGACCCCATCTGTGACATTCATAAGGGTTCTGTGTGGACTTAACTAAAATTAAAAATTTATATTTGTTCTATCTCTTAGGATTCGGTTTCGTAATGGTATTCTTTTTGCGTGGGAGGGGTGTTTATGGAAAGACTGATCTTCGAGAACTTTAGGTCAATAATTGTCGAGAAGTAGTGTTGCTCTCTTGTATCGGAGGCCTAAGACTCGGTTTGGGTCGCCGGAGCTGAATAGTATTAGTAGTATCTCTTAGGACGAGGAATAATGATGTGTTAACATTGACTTACACCAAGATCCCTCCCTAGTGTATATCAATGTCATGTAGTATCGTGGGCTCCCTTAGGTACTCCCTTAGGTATAAGCTTGAGCTGAGTGCTCTAAAATCATGGACAGATTGAAGCATACCATAATAGTCTTCCAACTATTTGTAGGGCAGATAATATATTTTTTGTATATGTAAAGAAATATTTCGTGATTTTTAAAACGTGAACTGGTTGTGTCTTGTCTTGTGTATTAATAGATTTTTGACTTAAATACTAGTGGCTTCATTTGACCGTCCCGTAACGAACGAGAATATACCTGTTGCATCCAAACAAAGCGCGTGTAAAAGGGAACTCCGAGTCGGTCATAAAAACGGGTTCAAATTTGGTACCCTGGACCATAATACGTTTTTAACCCTTAAATTTCAGTGTTGATTTTCTATGGAATGAGTGAGAAGTTTGAGAATCTCTGTCCTAGTTGATCGCATAGTTTATCTATAATGGAACAAGAAAAGTGGTTGACGTAATATGGAATGCTGTTGGATCGACTACTGTTTATTTGCAGGTTAAGTTTACATCTAAGGGCCGAGCCTATTGAACTAGATTAAGGTTTTACCGACGTTAGCAGAGTAAACTACTTGCTCTTATACTCGTACCTTCATTTATAAAGTAACATTTCTATTAGGATTATGTTATTTGATTTACCTACATCGTTACTTTAAAAAACAATCAACATAATGTAAAACGAACGATCATTATTTACTTATAAGATTTTAAACGAAAATAGATTTTGAAAACAAAACTTAACCTATTTTTAAAATACACTTACACAAAAAAAAACATAATTCTATTTGAACATTTAATAAATAGGAAATGATTTAAAGCGAATAAAATTAGGCTTTTTAAAATCTAGGCTCTCATCAAGGCTATGTTTGCAAAATTATTTAAGTATGCAAATCTAATGTTGCCATCATTTTGTCATTGAAATTAGCATCAAACCTTAAGTGAATAAAAATATTCATCATTAAGAAATAAAACACCGACACACCCAATAAAGATTGCCTCGTAGACCTTTTATCGTACGTAACAAGAAATATATAATTATACCACTCTTCTTAATAGAATTAAATTGAAGCCTACAAATTATACGTTACAAAATTAAACGAAGCATTAAATTTTTCGTTCAACTATAACATTCGTGTCGTAAACAATAACAAAAACTAGATTTAAACGATCAAAAAAGTTTCATTACGAAACTTGTAAATAGATTAATGGTGATAATTAGAAGTCGGTAACTTCAATAATGTACTCATAATTACTCCAATAATAATCTTCAAATACAAGACTGCTACAAATTCTTCGGTAACGAATAGGTAACGAACCTACGAACGAATAGTAACAATAAATTATATTCGTATTCAACTGGAGTTCCGATAAGTAATGTTAGGTAGAGCATTCGTTTAGTTTTATTGGCTTGTTCGGTCCTGGTGGCTTAATTTGAAGCCATCCCGAAATGAACGAAAATAAAACTGTCGCATCCAAACAAAGGAGACACACAGCATGTGTGAAAGAGAGGGAAACTGGGATTCGGTCGTAACGTGTGCTTTAAATTAGGCCCTCAGGAGCAACGATATCAATTTTATTAATTAAATTAAATAAATTATAAATAATATTAAAATAAATTATATTAATTTTATTGCGATACATTTAAGACATGTAAAGGATTTTTTTTTCTTCAAATAATGTACCGGGGACTTATTTTGTACACGTGGTTTCTGTAAAAAATATCGCACTCGTAGTTTTTGTTATTTAACTTTTAACAATTATTGCTAATTTGCTTCTATTAAATTACATTAATAACAGAGAAAGATGGAGAAGTCTCGCTAAAGCCGCTACCCAACATACAGACAATCCATAATCACGACCACTCCGTCAGGAGTGTACGACTGAAAATAAGAGAAAAAAATTACATGATTAAAATTTAAATTCAAAATACTAAAAAGCTTTCTTAAAAACTACGAATACATTTTTTCTTCAAATGTCTTAAAGACACCACAAAGATTAAAAGTCCAATGGCGTCGCTAAAGATCCGAGCATTGCCGAACAAGCCTTTTTAACAATTTTGACGACTAAATGCTAAGAGCAAATTAAATGCAAGTCAAACGAAAGGAAGAGTTGGGAGCGAATCGACTTTCACCCAACTGACGCTAAAAGTGAAACTGGTATCGGAGTGGCTACGACGAACGCTAACAGTGATAATAACGGGGCTACTGATAAGAGATTGGCTAAATAAGGCAAAGATGCTATAAAATTAAATACCAGAAATATTACAGATGAAATGCAAAAAACGGTAAATATAGAAAGTGTAATAAGCAGCGTAGCTACCAAAGGAAGTATGAAAATTAAAAACAACTGTCGCTCGACATACGTGTTTGGAGGTCATCCAGTTAAAGTAATGAGGGGAAGGGAAGGACGTCATCCGGACAAAATTATTGAACATCATGCGATTGGAGACGGTCGTTAAATTTTAAGGATGTGTTACTCTCAATGAAAGATCAACATCGTTAAAAAATGTCAGATCATAAATAATTAATCCATGATGTGAAAAAAGTAGCAGATATTATTTTTTAAATTAATTTTGTACATTTTTATTGTAATAGGGTATTTGATTGGGCTCGAGATTTTACAAAATATTAATATTTTATCAAGGTAAATATGTACCAGTAGCAAAAATCCACCATTAGAAATATAACGTCTAGCCGGTTTTATAGTCATTCAAAGATTCATGGGCAAGTCCATTTTAAAAGCATGAAATTATTAATAAATAATTATATTTTCATTGAATAACCCATACCAAATATTATAATAGAAACATTGACATAAACGAAACATTTGATATAGCTACCATACAAAATTCAAATGTTTCGCTGCGTGAGTGAGGGTACCGGAGGCCCAATCCTGGTGAAAGGGGGGTTTAAAGGTCGGCAGCGCATTTGGGACTCCACTGGTATCGCGGATGTATATGGGCGGCGGCAACCACTTACCATCAAGCAATAGTCTGCTCGTCTGGCACATATCACATAAAAAAAAATACAAAATACTTGCGTGTGACGCCACACGCCAGTCGCCATTTGTATGGAGCGTTTTGGGTTTGCCCAAAATAATGTGATTTTAAAGTTATGATATCTCAGGTAGTTTAAATGAGAATCAAGTAAAAGAATTACTTACAACGACGTTTCTATAATTGAGAGGTCTTTTGATTACAAAAATAAAAAAGTCAAATACCTTATTATATGCTATTATATGTACAAAAGATTTTTTAACTTGCAATCTGGTACAATGCACTTCAGAATTACGATGAATGTCTTTAACAAAATCTTGTGCCATAAAATTCTATTCTAGCTGAATGTCTACGATCTCCACGAATTGGGAATAAAGGGCATAATTATCAACGTCTGTCGATACGAAGCATGAATGCTGTGAACTTTGCTTTGGAGAGGTCACAGCAGAACCAAATGCCAATTGGAGGTAAAACTCCGCTAAACGTTATGTAGGGCCATTGAAATATCCACAATAACGTTTTCGTGAGAATGATTCTATCGGTTCCAATGCTAAATCTAATTCGTGAATTCTCAATCTGCGAAATTCTTACATACAATTACATAAGAAACAAGAATCATTGTTACATACTAACCTTAAAATAAAAATGCATCAAAGTCTTAAATGTGAAATTAACCATGACATGCAAATAAAGCGAGTCGTCTGCCAATATTGAATGGACACTGAAGTCTTAAGGATTTGGCATCTCGAGATCTCAAAAATGCATGTCATACTTCAGGTCAACGTTATGTTGGAAGGGAGGTCAATCAAGGGTTTGATTTAAGACATATTTTTCTTTATTGCACACTGACACTTGAAAGCGCGTAAATACAAATAAAAGTAAGGCGGATTGTACTCGATGTAACCAAATTACATTTATTGTTCAACGATGAGATTTCGAACTGAAGCGATGACTAATGAGATTGTATTGTTGATCCAAATAAAATTGCAAACGATATCAGTAAAAAACTAAACGACATTCCAGAATAGGTTAAAAGCTATGTTTCTTGAACCGGATGTCAGTTTGTTAATTTAAACGCTGGTACAAGGACACCTCACCTCGGGTTTCTCACATTTATAAGATCATCAGCGTGTGGGACGGACTTTTTACGCCCGTCTGTTTTATTTTAGGGTCCTCGAGTTAGTGTTGCTTATCGATACTCCACTGTCGATAGTCTATCGATAATAAAAGTAAAATCAATAGTATCAATAGTATTGCTGGTTGCCAATAGTATCCATATTTTCAATACTAATATTAGATCAATACTTTTTATAACGCTAATAATATCGATTGTTTAATGACCGATACTATCGATAGGATCGGATACATTTAATCAGGCAGCAATACTATCGAAACATAGCTGAATATCGATAGTACAAAACGATCGATACTATCGATAGCGTCGATATTTTTTTATTAATTCTGTTAGGAAACACAATACTATTGTAAAATTTGATCAATACAAATTTTACTATCGATAGTTTAGACCAATAGCAATACTATCGATAGTCTGAATGATTTTCCAGGTCAACTATCGATAGTTCCGCAACACTACCTCGAATATTCTTATTCACTGTGAGCAGCTAAATTACTTCATGCTCCGCCTTTGTCTTACATTTATTTGACAGGAACAAAAATGTGAACTACAAAATAATGAACTTATGGAAATCCTTAAGAAGGATAAGTAGAGCAATTAAAAATATTGATTAATTAAATTATTATTATTTTCACAACATCTCATACATTGACCTGATTCCGTACTAAGTAGCGTAAGCACTTGTGTTACAGATATCAGACAACAGAGGAACACAAATATATACTTAAATACATATATTACACCCAGACACAGAACAAACACAAGTGTTCATCGCACGAATATTTGTCCAGGGTGGTGGTCGAACCCACGACCTTTGGCGTAAGAGACAGGGTCACTACCAATTGCGCCATCCGGTCAGTCAGTGATTAGATAACGTATAACAAATTTTCAGTCTACAAAATGTTATTTACATTAATAAGATACATTATTAAATCTATTTCAATATGACCTTGGAATAAGTTTCTATGCAAGGTGGAGTGATCATCTGATAATCTTATCTCAAATCAGCTACTTATTATTTGCGACCTTTCTAGCGTATGATTGCATCGGGACTAAATACCAACTGGTTTTATGGATGACACAATCAGTATTTTAGAAGTAATGTCACTTATGAAATTTGATTCTTAATCCATACTGAAATGACGTATCTAATAATGGGAAAGTGTGTTTTTCGTTTTTTTTATCTTATGGTATTTTATGAGGAGATGCGCAGAAAGGGGGGGGGGGGGATACAAAGCTATTAAAATACTATTTATATTAGGTAGGTACATGTGTAAATTGTCAAGTTGACCACTTATCTTGCACCTAATAGCGTATTATGAACTGTTATCGCCATAATTGAGTATTGACAAAAACACTCGTCGAAACATTAGAACGCATGAAACCAGCGGTATCTAATAACTGTTTGGCATTGACATAATACTCTTAGCTGGAAGGATTGATTTCCATAAAAACTTATAAATGAGTAAATTATATACTGGGAATTTAAATAACATAATTAAGTGCTTGTTGTCAAGCGATCAAATAAACCTTATAGTCTTTGAAAAGTATAAATTATCCTTTAACCGATTACGGATACGGCGGCCAATGTCAACGATCAGCCACGTACGCAGGATATATTATAGTGCTCAAGTGTGTGCGCAAACACAAGTGCACTCTCTATTCCCTTACTCTCATATTCCGATGGGACACCAGTGTGGCACGATCGGAGAGGTATTGGGCGCAGGACTAACGGCTTTCCGTGGCACGGGGGTACCTGACCGCCGACTTCTAGACTCCGGGCTGACACTAAGAATTTCTTACAGAAAACTTAGGTACAAATCTTTGGCCTGACCCCGGGGTTCCGACTGCTCGTCTGTCACCTATTACATTAAAAAAAATTAGGAAAATTCTCTGCAGGTTGCTTATGCCTTTCGCTACCATAATATACCTAGATCATCTCACAATGATTTTTTTTTTATTACTTAGGGGTGGTTAGCTTCAGGTGTCTTAACTAATAGACAACCTTACCATGTTAGTTGGAGTGACAAACCTTTCGCAAGCACATCGTCTAGCGTTACATCATTTCACTTTTGCCGTCTATTTAAATGTCAAATATTGACCCGAGGTCCGAAGATGCCACCTGTCTTGCATTAACCGGCTGTTTTGAGAAGTCGGCCGTGTGAAGGCAAATTATAAACTAACGAAGTGATTTGAAAATTGTTGGATCGGAGTTTAGTAACCACTTGATTCTAATGAGATTGGAAAAATATTGTGTACTTGTAACGCAATATTTGGATTATGGAGATTTGATATTTGCAGTGTTAGAATTGGCATTTATATTTAATGAAATATAATAATACGTTTTGAAGGAGTGTCTTATTTTACAATATTTTGATATAGCTTGCGGCTCAGTATACTCACTCTCAAGGGTGATATGGCTACTAGCCATTCTGCAATACAAAAGAAGAACAGTGGGAGAGTCACGCTTCGGCATGAATGGGCCGGCTCGACCGAAGTAATACCACGTCCTCACAGAAAACCGGCGTGAAGCAGTGCATGCAATTGTGTTGAGACTTGTGACACCACTGGTGTTTCAAGTGTCTATGGGTAATCGCTTACCATCAGGCGATCCGTCGGATCGTCTGTCACCTATTACATAAAAAAAGCCACGTTCCCTCCCTGGATAATGTCAGTAATAATTACGGTTCTGAATATCTATGACCACTGTCAGCATGCCCCTAGGTTTTCCTTTATGTCATACTTTAATTATTGTAAATGATATGACCTCTACGCTGATTTTTTTAACGCTGAGCTAAAAATCGGGACGCTACGCTGATACGCGTATACGTTGTACTCGAGTCCCTGCTCGATTACAGAGAATGCCCCTATCGTAAAACAATCGTAGTGTGGAATCCGGGTTCACTGAGCTCAGACTGGAACCAAAGAATAACTTATATATACCGCCAGCTAGCCAGTGCTATTGCCATCTAGAGGAAAACGACCAATACTCAGCGACTACGTAGAAAGGCCACCTTCGAGAGTAAGTCAGGGAGACAATTAAATAAAATATCTGAAACAAAATTCTCAACACCTTCCGGACCTCTGAATTATTATTTTCCGTACTTTTTAAAATTGCTTATGTGGGCAGGCGGCTTGACGTCATTGTTTCCGAAACACACTTTACTAAGGCGATGTAAAAATGCACAGTGACATCTACCGAAACAACGCCGAAACATTTGCTTGATTGCTTTTAAAGCTACATCTGCTTTTTACATGCCCCATCAAGCGAAAACCGCTGAACTATTTTTCCCATATCAAGGAAAAAAGTACAAAGTGAAATGACTCCGGCTGGAAAAAGAAGTTTAACACAGTATTTAGTAGTTAAATTTTCGTTTACAGGGCCACAGTGGAACGGCATACGCCGAAACGTTATATGGTGACCGGCACCTGTTAGATTGTACAATTTGCTCATAAGTGCTTAAAGTGTGAAGTGCGTTTCCTTTGCGTGACCTTATAATGACTTACCATTAGATCAGCTGAAGGCCGAATACTTTCGCGCCGGTTAGATATCAATTTGGTATAAAATAAAAGAAAAAAAATGAGTAACGTACCAAGATGGATATTCGTTAAGTAGCAAAGGGCCTGGTTAGTTGTTTTGGTTTGCGCAAGTGGCAAGAACAAGTTTTAGCATTTCAGTACATTTTATCCGCGGCGCCACTTCCTTATTTAGATATAGTTCTACGTCACCGCCCACTGTTCCTCGTCAAAATCTGTGTCTGTTTCATATGCCTCGAACATAGAGAGTGGGCTGTCACGCCGAGCAAATCGTGATCTCTACCCAATTAGCCTGTCCACAGACATTACCCTCAGCTCTACAGTCTACGTAGAGCAGATTATGCAAAGCACAAATCTAATTTAAGGAGAAATCACTTACTGTTGCATTGGTTGCGTGTATTACAGAAAATATTATGCAATTGTACAGTCAACTCCAAAAATATGTATACACTTAAGGACCTTGTCACAATACTTACCTATGAGAAAGTAGAGGTCTACTTTCTTATATTATATATTGTGACAACGTCCTAAATTGTATACATATTTTTGGAGTTGACTGTACTAGACAAGCCTGATGAGTTTGATAATTATAGATATAGGTACGTGAAATTATTATGATTGAAATTGGAATATAAAATTATCTATTTGAAGAATACCCTATTAAGTAGGAACAGGACAGTTTAAAGTACTTGCTCATAATGTGACATACAGGGATGGTAAAATTTCCTTACACGGGAAAAAAGACGGTGTCCTGTGTAAGGTACTGAAAAAGAAATACATTTTAACATTAAGTTAGTTCGATTTCATCTACCTGATTCAAACAGAATACGACACTCCAGCATCATGTGAGATTTGAAAAACCGCCAAGTGCGAGTCGGACTAGCCCTTAAAGGGTGCCGTAGCAGCAAGTAAGATATTACTTAATTGTAAAACAATTGAGTTGACTAAATGGTATAGTACGAGAGCCCACGACCAAAACCATGTCTCATAGCAATACGGCAAAAACCCTATAAAATCGTTAGATTGTATGATTCTGAACCCGACTAGGCGTGTAGTAACGGTCGAAAGTGTAGCAACTGCGTGGGAGGCCATTTCTGCTGTGTCAATAAAAAAAGACAGTCGGTATTATAGCAATACGTCTGATAGTGAAAATGTACATAGATTTTATAATTGTATTACGAAAAAGTTTGTTTTCAGACATTTTGCGCGTAGCATATAGCCTTAGCGCATTTTTGAAAATGTCAAAAAATTTAGCCGACCTGTATCATAGCAACACGGATAATTTTTTTTTTTCAACTTTTTGTATTGCTGCCAGGATTACCAAAAACCTGTTTTCAGACACTTTCAGTGTAGCATATACTCCCAAAAACGAAAATAACGTTTCGGAGTCGCCTGACCGACGCACACTGGGGCAAGATACCCTTATTTCTGGCATTAAATCAGTTTACTGGCTAAATGGCTTTTGTAGTCACTAAATTGAAATAAAATAATGTTTTCGATGATTTAGAATCATTTATATGACTTTAAATACATAAATGTATGTTTTTTAGGTAATTTAACACAAATAATGAAACAAAAAGACGTAAACAATCGCTTATATTTTATTAAAATTATTCTGAACCTACTATTCTAAAGATATGCTAGCGAATCATCATCATCTTCATCATCATCATCTTCGTCATCGATATGCGTTACTTTATCGGAATTTATGTTTGAAGATGGATCTTTTAATAATTATTTCTTTGTTAATTATCATCTAATAAATTCAGGGTCGCAACGTATTCATTGATTTGTAACAGAAAATTCAAGATGCCTCAATACGATTTTTAAATGATATCTGGGTATCGAAAAGTTGTCTGATAGAGAAGGTACTACACTTAATTTGTCTGATATACATTTTTTGCACATGTGGACAACTTATTTTATCATGTCCAACAATTTTCAGACATATTGCTATGATACCGATCGGTCAAATTTGTTAACATTTTCAAAACGGTCTCAAAATTTAATGCGTTCACATTTCCGTCTGAAAATTGTTTTGTTCGCATCAAATAACCAAAATTTACTAATAAAAAAGATTTTCAGACGTATTGCTATGAGACATTTTTTTTGTCTCATTTTTTATTTTTGTTAGTGATTTTACGGGTTTGCGCTACACCACTAACGTCTGAAAAATATGTTTCCGGTATCTCAAAACTACCATTCAACTACAGTCTGCAAATCAGACATATTGCTATGATGCAGTTCGGCAAAATTCTTTAACAATTTTGAAAATTCGGTCAGATCAAACGCTACGCGGAAAATGTCTGATATTGGTATTTTCGAGTTCAAGATAATCGTATCTATCGATTTGATGCGGTTTTGGCCGTATTGCTATGAGACAAAAATTTTGGTCGTGGGCTCTCGTACTAGTAGGTAAATTGCGGGTTACGGTTTATAACGTATTAAAAAAATACTTACTAGATCTAGTTCAAACCAATTTTCGTTGTTAGTTTTCATGGTAATGTATATCATATATTTTTTAGTTTTATAATTATTTTATTTTAGAAGTTAGAGGGGGGGGACACATTTTACCACTTTGGGAGCGTCTTTTGCGCAAAGTAATACTTTTAGTTGAGAAAAAAAATATGTTAGAAACTTCAACATCATTTATAACCTATCCATAGATACTATACCATACTTACTATACGTATGGGTTTGATGAAAAATATCGTAGAGTTTCAGTTCTAAGTACGGATTCCCCAATTTTTATTTCCTATTTTTGTGTAAAAATCGTACTGTGGTTAGCAATAAACATCTATTTACCAAGTTTCAATAGTAGAGTTAGTAAAGTCCCTGTGATATACGGTCGAACAGACAGACAGATTTTGCCATTTGCCTACGGAACCCTAAAAATAAACATAATACTATCTCTTAACATCGAATACGTGCCATACAAAAGTGTTTGTATAATAATACAAGCTAGCTACAGTAAATAAGTTTGTATGTAAGTGCGTATGTACTACAGTCATAGAAAAACTAAGCATCAGTATCAAACACGTTAAAACTATATTATTAACTTTGTTTCCTTAAATCTCATTCTAAATATGGTCTGACCTAATAGGTAGGTACTTAATCTTTCTGCTCGTAAATATCTTGAGTGAGGTTAATAATTAAAAAGTTAAAGTTCAAATGAACCATTTGTAAATGTTATAATACTTTTTTGCTGGTTTCTATATTTAAAGCATTTTTTGTTAAGACTTGATGACTGTTCAAAGTGTATATTAGATATTAGGTTTTGCTTAATTTTCTGACCAAAATATTATATAAAAGACAGTCATCTACCAAACGAATCAACCTCGATATTAGAACTAGGCATAAGGTACCGCAAATGCCCTGTAATGACGGATGATATAAAAAAACTCAATAATGATTCATCATCGTCATCATCGTAAGCCCATTTAAGTCCCCACTGCTGGGGCACGGGCCTCCCTCAATCACATGAGGGGTAATTGCCATACTCACCACGCTTGGCAGATGGGTTGGCGAGGGTTTTGATATAAATTCAGAGTTTTCCTTCTCTGGGTGCTGATGATCATGCCAGCAATTTACCTTAGTCGCCTTTTACGACACCTCGGTAAGAATGAGGGTGGCCTATTCTACTCTGCCGGGGACCACACGGCCTAATAATGATAACACCGATTTAAATGAGCCCTGATTTTTTGGATTCGTCTCTGCTTCGAATAGCGAAATAACTGATGAAATTTCGTATAAAGGTTAGGTGACAAAGGTTTCTTACTATTTACATACGAGACAGAAAAATGAACTTTATATTCATCAGTGACAGATTACGGACTGACAAAATACGTATGAGACGATGAATAAGGAACAGTCCATGACACGCATTTACCTGCATCGTTTAGTAAGACGTAAGACAACATAAATGGGAGATCCACGATTCAGCATGAATGGGCGGGCTCGACCCGAGTGATGATTCTTGATTTGAGGAGTCTTGTAATTACAATGAAGCGACTGCCGTCTGACATTTGCAACCCTTTAAGGTGACGGGTAGGGCGCACTAGCGACGCCAATCGATTTTAATTTTAAGCTACTAAACCGGATCTATTTTAAACAATTTCGGGATTACAACCTCTCGGCAAACATTTATACATTTTATTAAATAACCGCATGGTTATGCATATAAATGTTGGTTTTAACAAATAGAATAAGTGTTTGCCGAGCGGATGTAGCCCCAAAATTGTTTAAAATAGATCCGGTTTAGGAGCTAAAAATTAAAATTGATTGGCGTCGCTAGTGTGCCCTACCCGCCACCACTACCAGATCGACTGAATCATGGTTATACATTTCAGAAACTTTCTGAAACATGCAGGTTTTCTCACCGCCGAGCTAATGGTAGAAATACGCACAGTTTTGAAAAATCCAGAGGTGCATGCTCGGACTCGAACCCGGTCCCCCCGTCTGGAAGGCTAGTTTTGAACCATCGCTCACAGTCCCAGTTATACTTCATCATCATCATTTCAGCCAATAGACGTCCACTGCTGGACATAGGCCTCCCCCAATGTTCTCCACACAGATCGGTTCTGTGCCTCCCGCATCCAATTGATTCCCGCGATCTTCACCAGATCGTCGGTCACCTTGTACGTGGCCTCCGCTCGAGGACCTTTCCGCCCCAACAAGTTATACTTATCAGTCTGTTGATTTATAAAGATTGAAAGATCTGTCTCTAGAATAGTTTGTAAACTACAGTTCGTCGTCAACGCCATTGTAAAGCACCATGTCCATAATAGGTTCTAAGATAAAGTACCCAATCTTAGGTAACCTACGTATAGACTACAATATCAAGTGACCTGTTCGTGCCGACTCCTAACCCATAACTTAGTCATTCCCTGCCAATACAGTGGCCATAGTGAGCCGAACGTGAATTATACAGCTTTGTCCTTATTACGCGATCGGTGCGCCCGCGCCGTGGCGCAAGCTGATACTTGACACCGCGTTGGGCAACACCCTACGTGTCCACTAAGCTATGAATGCGTGTATTTAAAGAAATTTAGCAAGGTTTTTACCTGGTTTCTTAGATAAAGGTCTAATATGTACTTTTATATTTGACGATCCGGTTTGAGCGCTGGTTATACGCAAGGGTCGCAGGTTCGACTGCCACATTGTTGGTATTTGCTGTCTCTGGTTTCTGTTGTACAAGCTGGAAAATCTCAGTTTAGGACCAGAATAATAATGTATATGAAGTAATTTCAATTCATTAATTAAAAAAAAAAGTAGCAGTATTAAATCAATTAAGGTAGAAATTAAGGTGGACCGACGATCTGGTGAAGATCGCGGGAATCCATTGGATGCGGGCGGCACAGGACCGATCTGTGTGGAGAACATTGGGGGAGGCCTATGTCCAGCAGTGGATGTCTATTGGCTGAAAAGATGAAGATGAAGAAGATGAGTAAATCAATCGCGGGAGAGCCACGCTTCGGCATGAATGTACCGGCTCGGCCGGATTGATACTGCGGCCTCAAAGAAAACCGGCGTGAAGCAGCATTGTGCAGTGTTTCGCTGCGTGAGAGAGGGTACCGGAGGCCCAATCCGGGGGAAGGGGGTTTAAAGGTTTGCAGCGCACTTGTGACTCCACTGGGTGGGTGCCCATGGGCGGCGGCAATCGACCATCAGGTGATTCGTCTGCTCGTCTTCTACTTATCACATAATATAATGTCTACAGTAAAAATAATCGTAATATGTTGGTCGGTTAGTCTCAACCTCAGAAAGTACTTTATTTTTCATAAATACTTGCCAAATAAATAGCTAATATTATTTTTGGATAGTTTGACCTATATCAAAAATTAATGTTAATTTTATTCACAACCCTTCATTAATTGGCACATAAAACGAGCTTAAATCTTACGCAGATGGTAGCTATTAGTTGGCGAAAGAAATTAAATGCCTGTTATAAAGTTAAGTGCTTTACGCAGAATATATATGACCTCGGACTACATTTGAGCGACGCTGTTTCATAATTCAAACCGTTATTTGAAGCCTTGATATTAAAACTGAAGTGTTTAGACTTCAGCACTATTTCGTGACTGACATTTTAGCGTCTATTTTATTTCTCACAAATTGTATTGGAATTATAAAGCAATTTGGGACGTCACTATTTTGGATGTCTCGAACCTTTCGAAAACAGTTTCACCTTCCTTAATTTAATTTTTCCTTCTAATGCTTTAACTCTGAAGGTTTTGCATTTAAATATAATGATTTGACCACATCGCATTCTGTTTGAGATTTCCTGGTTATTAAAAAATACTCACGAATGCGTTAAAACGACGATATATCTACTATTGATAATAGTGAAACGGAAACCTATATAATTTATACAGATAATTTCTTTAGACTTACCATAGGATTTATTATGTACCTTATACCGAAAAGACGAAAATCTTGCGCGATGTAATCGACACTTAACGCCATCTATTGGCAACGCTTAGAACTAATAGCAAAATTAATTACCAAAACGAAGGAGCGGGTCACTAGTACCACAGGATTATAGGTAGTTCGTATTTGATAAACTAGAATAGTGCTCATGATTCAACCACATAATGAGGCCTTTTAAATGGTTAGGTTAGGTCTGAAACTAGAGTGCCGCGATAAGAAGAAAGAAAATAGCGGAAAATATTTTTTTATTCCACACCTAGGAATGAACTTGGTGGCATTTTCCCTCACCTGAACTCTGCTTCAGGATCACCACTACATCCACCAAATCGAGAGATACTCGTTTATAACCAAGGGGAAAATATTCTAAAGAATCAAACTTAGAATCGTTTGGCTCAATACCGGTGGCCGAAGCTACTAGATCACGTAATTTACACCTAATTAGTAGCTCATTAATAACAATCTAAATTGGCCCAAAGTTTGACATTGCATTTTTTCGCTAAGGTCAAATACCTTCGGTAGACGGTGCCGTAACACACGAGTATGGAATGGAGTCGGTCACGATCTCGACCAATGACCATTAAAACCGACCAGTTCAGCATCAGTAGTTGACCTGTTTAAAAATGTTGCATAGACGACCTCGTTAAAGATCTGGTAGGACGACTTCCCGGGTCAAGCTGGTTTGGACAACTTCCCCGTTTTACAATGAACACCTAAAGTCGTTTAGTACTAATCTTAGGTATTAACCGATAAATTAAAAGATGATTACAGGTGTTTAATTTACATGTGTTTAATTTACCATCTACAGCTATATACGGTCTATTGGCTGATTTGAATTACGAAACGAATAAAATGATTAACAATGGATCTGGAGCAAACATTTCGGACCTGATCCTTCACAATACGTATGAAACCTGGAGTAGGATGAATCACAGATATGTCTTGAATAATATGCGAGACCGCGCATCAACTTTTTTGGCCACTTTTAGGCTTTGAACTCGACCTTTGGAAGTTCCAAACTATGAAACGAACTATCACCTGAGGCATTTCCGGACCAATCCGACCTCCAAAGCTTGCAAAAAAGCGTACTAGTTAGTATCACCTCTTGTGATGGCTATCCATGATGGCTGTATAATGGCGTACCATCAGGTGATCCATCCGTTTTTCTGTTGTCCATCCAAGATCTCGCTGGGACATATGGTCAAAATGGCGGAAATAAATTTCGACTCTTTGTAGACGACTGGTCTCGTAGAAACCATAAGGTAGGCTAGGTTACAAACTGAAATATTATTTGCTTACAATATGGTTAAAAAAATTGTGTGAGGATTTTTTATTACTAAAAACTACGAGGAGCTTTTTATTACATCTTATCTAAAAATTATCTGTGTTACGCAAACACTCGGGTCAAAATAAGTTTTGTTTTTTAACCTTCATATTTTTATTATAATACGTGCATAACGGGTCATGTCTACATACCAGACGCGCAGACTATTTCTTAATAAAATTAAATTGTAAGAGTGACGTCATATCATCAGGTGACTACGAGTCATCATTGTTGTCTTTCCCAGTAGCGTAGCCATTGCTTTTGAGCTTGTGCTATGATCCTGGATTTGGCGAGTCTGGTAGTTACATTGAAGCGACTGTCTTTTCACGTTGCCACTAATAGACACGGCATCTAAACCGACTCCGAATGTTTACAATCTCAAATTTTTGAAATCTAAAGTGAAAAGGCTTCTTCTGGGTAAGCTCGCTTCATTGTCGTAGGCTTTTTCTTGTCTCTTAGTAAATCACATAAGAAAAATATTGAGTCATGGTCAAAGGTTTGATTCAGAAACTAACTTATCCGAAACGTCCAGGTTTAAATGGTTTTCTCTCGATGTTTTCTTCCACCGTCGAGCTAATGATAGAAATATGCACACAGATTGGATACATTTGAAAAAACCAAAGGTGCATGCTCCAATTCGAATCTATGACCCCTTCTTATCCCCTAAGCTACTATCGCTTCACTTAAAATTTGTATTTCTTACAAAGAACATCATCATCATCATCATCAGCAACCCATACTCGTCCACTGCTGGACATAGGTCTCCCCTAATGCACGCCACTGCTCCCGATTTTCGGCCACTCTCATCCAGCCCACACCAGCCAGCCTTCGAATGTCATCATCCCATCTTGTCGCAGGGCGTCCTACACTACGCTTACCGAGTCGCGGTCTCCACTCAAGGACTTTACGGCTCCAACGGCTATCAGTTCTGCGGCTAATATGACCAGCCCACTGCCACTTCAGTTTGCTAATTCATACAAAGAACATACACACATACAAATATACATACTTGGACAAAAAAGGTTTAAGAGGCCAACGTCCACCTGTGAACTTTAAGGAGCACAAATGACAGCGCCCATTAGCAAATAAACACAGCAACGGAATACGTGATAAAATCGTATGGCTTACAGGATGACTATTGTAGATTTGTTACGCTGTTTTTGTTGACAGTCCTCCACGTAATAAAACCGGACAAGCGCGAGTCGAACTCATGTACCTCAGTTCTGTGGAACGGTTTGGCTGCGGGAGTATTTCCGGACTGCTACGACTTAGGTAGGGATCTTCAAGAGAAGAGCGTACTCTTTTTTAAAAAAAAGGCCGGCAACACATTAGCGATCTCTCTGATTTCGCAGATGTTCATGGGCGGCGATGATTACTTCATCCATCAGGTGACTCGCTTGCTCGTTTGTCCGCCTCTAGCATAAAAAAAAATGTATCATGGGATACTTATTGACTTTTTTCGTTACCAAATCTCTACTTTGTATTTTGACAGGGAAAAGTTCTTAAGAGAAAGATAAATTGCGCAACGTTAGGAGATAAAGACATCCTATTTATCTCCCATCTCTGGGATGATTCTGCTAAGTACTTGCTCTCGTAGGTTGCAGCGATTATTGGAGATTATGTGCTGACTAAATCCCTAGAACCTCTTCAGCTACGTAGAGACATTGCCAGTCTTAGTGTTCTCTACCGCCTCTATAATAGGGGATGCTCTGATGAGTTATTTCAACTTATCCCATCCTCCCCTTTCCACTTCCGAACAACACGTGCTGGATAGTGTTGCCATCCGCATACCATCCAGACAATGGCGGCACGCACCAAGAGGTTTGGCTCCTCGTTCCTGCCCCGAGCCATAAAGACATGGAATGCCCGCCCAGCTAATGTGTTTCCTCCTTCATACAATCCGGGGTCTTTTAGGCGGGGTGTGAAGCGGTATCTCACCAGGCCATCAGCAGCTTGACGCCGGTTTTCTGTGATGCCGGTCAAGCCGGCCTATTCATGCTGAAGCGTGGCTCTCCACCTTCTAGATACTCTATATTGAACAACATACAAAACTTAAAAGTTAGGTTTGCAGAGGCGGATCTATCTACTTCGGAAGTACCCGAAAACGCTTGTGTTCCTAAGATGAAATATTTTGACAAAGAGACGTAATACAAGGTACCTAATTTGTTTTCTTTACCTTTAAGGTACGGAACCCTAATAAAGAAAATTATTCAGACATCAAGTCCGTTCGTACATCCGTTCATGATACACCATACTGTCAATTGCAGTTTGAATGAATCATTAAATTATGATTGTAAAAGAAAGTCGCTGTTAGCCTTTACGACTATCGCTAGGTATGTCATTTTTATGTGATATCATTAGGCTTCGTTTATCATCAGATGAAATAGATGGAAAGATACTCTTTATAGCAATAAAGAAAATATATTATTATTTTACGATTAGAAAAGATATCCCTGTTTAAATAGCCAATCTTAAACGGGTATGAGGTGAGACATGACCTCATCCTAACGTGTGGTACCCGGTTGCGTCTAAAGCTATCGTTTTGGAGCCCGGGGTACGCTTGGTCCATTTTTCAGGATTTGGGGAGTATGGTAATCATAATCTTTATTGCGTTATGTGGTACAAGTTGATCTTAAATTAAACATATCCGCACATAAACCCTATAAGGGCACAGCATAGTAAATAACAATAAAATACATATTAGTTTAAAGATTACATAATTAAAATAAAATAAGTTACTTTAATTTACAATTAATTAGGTACAATTTACTATTAAGCCGTGTGGTCCTGGCAGAGTAGAATAGGCCACCCTCACTCTTACCGAGGTGTCGTAAAAGGCGACTAAGGTAAAGCTGTTGGCATGATCATCAGCACCCAGAGAAGGAAAACTCTGCATTTATATCAAAACCCTCGCCAACCCGTCTGCCGAGCGTGGTGAGTATGGCAATTACCCCTCATGTGATTGAGGGAGGCCCGTGTCCCAGCAGTGGGGACTTAAATGGGCTGATGATGATGATGATGATGAATTTACTATTATAATACCATAATAATATAGGAATTAATTTAACAAAAATAATAAAAATTAATAGGAACTAAGTCATGTCAAGGATAAAATTAAAATTTGTCATCAAAATATTCTTTCATCGTATAATATGTTTTGCCCATTAAAAATGACTTTAGATCATTTCCGAATTTTATGCCTTATAAATACAATGAAGCGACTGCCGCTTGTCCTTTGCAACCCTTTAAGGGGAACCAGACCAACTGAATCATGGTTACACGTTTCAGATAAAGACAAACAGAGACAGGGAAATACCGCGAGAAAAACTGCACATTTCGACTATCCGAATGTTTTTCCTCACTGCCGAGCTAATACGCACATAGATTTGAAAAATCTAGAGGTGACGACATGCTCGGATTCGAACCATGATCCTCCATATCAAAGGCGTGTTCCGAACCACTGAGCTGCCATCGCTCTGACGTGAGACATGACACTAGATGAAATTCATGCCAAAGTGTATTCTTTATCAGTAAACCTTTGCCCAACCCCACCTGCAATTTTTATCAAAGATTGTTGTAAGAAATGGTTCTGTTTTTTTTTCTCATCCCGTTTTATCTGGAAATTCAATTATTCTATAGGGCAAAAATTATACAAACTATGTCAAACTTTCACTGTCAGCAGACGTAGCGGTGGATTTTTTATTAAAGAAAACATAAACGGAGGCGTCTATACCCAATAGAATGAGAGCCGTGACAATTGCCACTGCGGTAACACCTATAGCATCAATATATCGTCTTATGTAAAGTACAATGCTGTTATTTGATGTAAGCGAGCGCAAGCGCAAGGGAACAGCTGTCGATGGATATCTAACAAGCGATGTTATAGAGGAAATCTTGAGGCTTAATGTAACGCGGTAAGTGCTGACGCTAGTGATGTTGCCAACTTATTGCACTTTGAGTCGGTTCATGCTAGAAATTTATTTAGTAGACGTGTGTAATTTTTTACTGAAACGACTCAGTGATCCGACTCAGCCAAATGATAATACCTATAATACCTTGGCTTCTAATAGTAACTATACTCGATACTAAGCTACTCTGCATACTTTTTGACGACCCGTTTCGGAACAGTGTAGTGAACGTTGCCCTTGGTCCAAGGGTTGCGGGTTCGATCCCCGCACAGTACAAACATTTGTGTGCATGAACATGTCTGTTTGTATTAGTCTGGGTGTATCTATGTATTATAAGTATGTATTTACAAAAGAAAAGTATATTATATGTATGTATTTGTAATCCCACTGTTGATTCTGTTATCCGTAACACAGGTGCTTGAGCTACCTATCTCGGAGTCAGATCAATGTATGTGATGTTGTCAAATATTTATAAAAAATAATAATAATAATACTTCTCGCTACAGCAACAGAATAAAATGTTAAATTTAGTAGTTTCATCTACTCAGTAGTTGGCGACACCGCGCTTTTGTGTGCGACAGCTTGTTCTCACGTCCTTAATAACTGTAAGCAGTCGGAAACGGTTACAAAAACGTAACCAAACACAAAGGAAAGAAAACGTAACACGCGGAACAGCTTGGGACGTTAGACGCTAATCAATTTGATTAAGAATTTAATATTTCGATTGCTCAGTGACACAAAATTAGGCTTGGCCACCGATACGAGATGACGTCATTAACAAAGATACCTACTATTCACAATAATCAAACAACATTAATAAATAAATAAATATAAATATTCACAACATCACATACATTGATATGACTCGGAGATAGCATAGCACCTATGTTACGGATATCAGAATCAACAGCGGAATTACAAATATATACATATATTACTTTTCTATTGTAAATACATACTTATGATAACATACAAACACCCAGACCAATACAAACAGACATGTTCATACATACAAATGTTTGTACTGTGCGGGGATCGAACCCGCAACTCTTGGACCAAAGACAGCGTTCACTACCACTGTTCCAAACGGGTCGTCAATTATACAAATACATTGTTATACAAACTAACTAAACTTTCATTGATATCAGAGGGCAAGACCGCTTCACAGTGGAAAACATTCCATCACGGACTTAAAAGCGTGAAGAAGCATCTCGCTGGCCAGTATGGCGATGCCAACGGAGGTGATGCCTTGGCATCGCTTCCGTTGTAATTGCAACTTGGGCTCTTCTCTTGCTTACGATCAGGCTGAGGAGAGCCAATATACGGAGCCTCTATAAAATTAAAATTGGATTGCGGAGCTGGCGAAGTAAGTAAGTAACTTAAAAATACAATCCAGGTTCTAGCGATAGTGGACTGCATAGCCGACCGCTAAAAATACAATGTTTTTGGTATTGGTGTAATAAAGCGAAATGTGCTCATGTTACAACGTGTAAAATGATTGCATGCCCAGAATCTTCAAAATCGTTAAGGTGACGGGTAGGGCACACTAACGACGCCAATCGATTTAAATTATTAGCTACTAAACCGGATCTATTTTAAACTAATTTCGGGGTTACAACCTCTCGGCAAACACTTATACTGTTTATTAAATAGCCATGCAAAAATGTTGGGCCCAATGCGTACGCGCGAAAAATTGATTCACGCCAAAAGCGGCCACTTTTAGCGTGAATCAAATTTTCGTGTACAAAAACGGACCCAACATTTGTGCCTGTTTATTTAATAAATAGTATAAGTGTTTGTCGAGAGATTGTAACCCTGAAATTATTTAAAATAGATGCGGTTTAGTAGCTAAAAATTAAAATCGCTTGGCGTCGCTAGTGTCACCTACCCGTCACCTTAAGACAGTCAGCTGTTCGATACTAAATTGTCTGAAGGAAGAGTTATACTTTTTTTTTCAGTGAACTATTTATTACTAAGTTATACGAGTACCTAACTCGCTGTTTTTTTGTGATTTTAAAAGTCTGAATGTCATCGTTTTACATGTATAGGATAGGTAGGTACAATTATCAAATACATTGTGCGAGTATGTACCTAAAAGATTGTCAGTTCTAAAGGCAAAGTAAAATATTTTAAAATATACGTTTGTATTCCGAATATTGCTGTATTTCTTTTTAATTTTTTACTCAAAATTGGTAGGAACACATGTATTCATTTTCGATGCACTCGATGTTACTATTTATTTCAGAGAATTTCTCTAGCAAAATGAAAGTTATTCTAAATTCTATATTATTAAGAGCTTTTACTATTTACCGGAACACTCCGAGTTAAACAAGCCTCTCAAATAAATTAGGTGTAACGTATTATATTAGGTGTATCGTTATACTTAACAAAATAAGGCAGATAAATGCGACACGGTCAGTTAAGCTAAAAGCAGAAAGCAGTTTAAAGTACAGTCGGTTTGTGAAAACTGCATATTACCGATTTTCTCCTCGATAACTTGTCATAATAGTTAAGAGTACAACTGTAGCGCTTTCTAGCATAAGTGTCATTTGCTGTAATGCCCACTTTTGTTACAACACTGATGCTAAATGATCCGCAAATGTCGCGGTCTAAACACGATATGAATGATATGTAGAAAGTCCAATTTGAATTTCATGGTTACCGTTACACTTGATAGTTACACCCAAGATTAGCGCATCCCAAATTATGTACCTAATGCCATGACTCATACTCTTTGCAAGTGCACGAATTTTAATTTTAATAGTGAGCAATTTATCTAAGAAATTGCCTGAGCTCGAAACCCAGGTTTACATTTGCACATATTAATGTATAGTCAGATGTATACTTTAGTACTTTATCACAATAATACCGTCCGTATCCGTGTAAGAAAGTTGAAGTCAGATACCATCTACTTCTACCGATTACGATTATGACAAGGTACTAAAGTGTATCATTTCTTTGCAGCCGACCGTACATCATATTATGTAATTTTGGAAGTCATTTTTTAATATATTTCTTTATTCTAAAAAGCAAATTGTGGTTAGTTAGAACTGTTAGAGCAGTCACGGATTAAAATCTATATTAATGTGAGTAATATCAACTTAGGATACAGCAAAAGATACATGATATGTCTACCTATACCTATCATCATCATCATCATCAGCCCATTTAAGTCTCCACTGCTGGGGCACGGGCCTCCCTCAATCACACACCCTCACCAACCCGTCTGCCAAGCGTGGTGAGTATGGCAATTACCCCTATACCTATACTACCTACCTATTTAAGTAATTGCTACTCACCTATATACCTACACATAGAACACACACACACACACACACACACCCACCCACACACGCACACACACGCACACTTCTCATGATACTCCTTTTAATTTTTTAATTTTTTTCTCTTGGTATTAATTGAATTGAGTAAGTTAAAACAATATCCAAACTGTGTAAAATGTAAATCTTAATTGTAATCATTAGGAAGGGCGAGGTCCTCCCACATACGCACACACATACTTACACAAACACTCACACTCACACACACGCACAATTCTCATGACACGCCTTTTCATTTTTTAAATGTTTTCTCTTGGTATGTAATCGAATTGAGTAAGTTAAAACAATATCCAAACTGTCTGAGAATAAAATCTTAATTGTAATCCATTTACCAATAAGGAAGAGCGAGGTTCTCCCAACACTAGTATCATCTGATTACTTTCTGGAAGGCCCCAGCAACTTTTTTGTTAAAGATTTACTGTAATAAAACATATTTTATTTTTATTATTGCTGTATCTTATATTACTAATAACAAATATATAAATTATTAGTTAAAATACTTTATAGTGTATTTATTGCTAGTTGATTGAGATTAATTGACGTTTTGTTAGTTATGAAGTGGGATCTATAAAGTGCACGATTATAGAACATAAACTTTTAGAGTAAGAGAAAGCAATCACTATTTACTACCTAAGTTGTACCTAAGTAATAAGCCAGGTAATAGAAACTAAACTCTAGATTTAACTTTCTAAATTTTAAGTTGGCGAATTGCCTGCTTGATATGCAAATATAATATATTTTATATTTATCAAATGATTTACACATGATATACGTGGTTAAGGTGACGGGTAGGGCACACTGGCAACGCCAATCGATTTTAATGTTAAGCTATTAAACCGCATCTATTTTAAACAATTTCGGGGTTACAACCTCTCGGCAAACGTTTATATTATTTATTAATAACCATGCACAAATGTTGGGTCCGTTTTTATACCCGAAAAATGGATTCACGCCAAAAGTGGCCCCTTTTGGCGGTAATTCACATTTCGAGTACAAAAGCAGACCCAAAAGTTAAGTATTAAGTATTTAATAAAGAGTATAAGTGTTTGCCGAGAGGTTGTAACTCCGTAAACCGAAATCGTTTAAAATAGATCCGGTTTGGTAGCTAAAAATGAAAATCGATTGGCGTCGCTAGTCGACCCTATCCGTCACCTTAAAGAATCAAGTGCAAAAATATTGTCACTGACATTTAATTTATGCAATAAGAGTTCAAGGGAGGCAATTAAAATTATTTTCAAATCCGTTCCATTTTGAAATTCCGGACATCTAGTTTTGAATTAATATATAATCTTTATATAATCTTTATTTACCATAAAAAGTACAGTCTTGTTCACTTATTTCTATTGGCTCTGCACTAAACAAAATTGTTTGTGTCGCAGCAGCCAAGAACGATTTACAGTGTTGACTTGCTGGTGGCGTTAAACATTAGGTTCGGATTAACATTTTAAAGATTGATAATTTATAAGTATTTAAACATTATGGGCAAAAATGCTGAAGTTAATTAATCGATAATTCTAATCGATATTTCAATAATGTTATGTTAAGTATTGAAAAGAGGACAATACTTTTTAGGAGTGGATAACTTCACAGCGTGATAATACGATTATCAATTAAGGACCGGTTCATTAACGGTAAAGATCATAAGATTTTTAGTTGAGAAATCCAAACTTTTTAATTTATTTATTTATTTAAACTAGGTGCGCAGACAGATTATAGTCGTTACAATATTCTTATAAATATGACAGACAGTAATCCATAAAAATCAAATCACATCAAATCATCAAAGTCACTCAGAGAGCAATGGAGAGAGCTATGCTCGGAGTCTCCCTGCGTGATCGTATCAGAAATGATGAGATCCGCAGGAGAACTAAGGTTACAGACATAGCCCAAAGGATTGCATGTCTCAAGTGGCAATGGGCAGGGCACATAGCGAGGAGAACAGACGGCCGTTGGGGCGGAAAGATCCTCGAGTGGAGGCCACGTACGTATGGAAGTCGCAGCCGTGGCAGACCCCCCACAAGGTGGACCGACGATCTGGTGAAGATCGCGGGAATCCATTGGATGCGGGCGGCACAGGACCGATCTGTGTGGAGAACATTGGGGGGGGGGCTATGTCCAGCAGTGGACGTCTATTGGCTGAAATGATGAATCCATAAAAGCATACACAGCATGATTTTACGATAAAAAGTTACAACAGCCTAATTTTGCAAAACTGATACTCCCGTTCTTCTTGGAGCAGACAGAGACAGAAAAAGTATTTATTAGAAAAGCAAGATGCAACACGAAAGCATATGGTTATGTCACGGTATACACGCGATGCAAAGATGTTAGCGAACCTGCCTATACGTGCGTGATGTGAAATTTGTGGAACGATGCAGACGTATTATGTAAAATATGAAACGTGCTTAGATCGTATTTAGAAGGCACTAAAATATTGATACTAAATCGCATTTTATTTATTGCTAGTGGTCCGCCCTCACTTCGTTTCGGGACTTTATTTTGCGAAACCCGCCAGTTTCTTTACTCCCTGTAATTTACCAATTTTATAAGTTACACCAATGTACCTGCGCAGAAGTCTTACTTTCGAAAACTGCGGCAAAATCTTAACCAATCACAATGCTCCATTTATGCGCGCCAAAAATTACAATTTCTGATTGGTTGATGCGTCAGCGCCATGTTCGGCGCGAGTGGGGTTAAAACAGAAATAGCATTCCTCTCTGGATTGATTGTATTTAATCTTAACGTAACGCAATAAAGTCTGTGGTTCAACTGCTTTCGCAATCGTAGTCAATCGGATTTAACTGGCTCTTTTGCGTAAACGAATTTTGCCGATGTAACTTATAAACGTGGTACAGCTTATACTCAAATAGACTCGCACCTCACGAGTGCGAGTATAGACACTATTTGCGTCTATACTCGCACTCGTGGGGTGCGAGTATAGACGCAAATAGTGAGCGAGCAAGAAGTGAATAGATGCGCCGCCATTTCTGATCCCATTCTTTATCCGCACAGGTTGTAAACGATGTATACCTACAATATCTATGACTTGTAATGCTGCCATTATGGGAATATTGTATGAAGTTTATCCATCCACTGGTTTTGTTCACAACATGAAAATGGATGGAGTACCAAAGTGGCTAACTGTTATCGTGTGTATGAATACAAGTATTATTGATAAGCATTTTATTGCACTTACCTTATATAGCTTATCCTTTTGATACCAGACATCCTCTTCTTCCTCCAGCTGAGCGGCCTGCGTGAGGTCGTCGCGGGAGCGAGACAGAATGCGACGCCGTGACACCATCTCAGCACCCGCCGCCGCCTCGAATGGGCCTAAACTGAAACAAGTAGAAAATAGCAAGTTAATATAAATATTAAAAAGTCGAAAGAGAAAGATCGGATGCGAAACAAAGGGAACCTTTGCAAAATACTCGTAAGAAAGAAAGAAATATTTTACTTAGCGCCATAAAATATAATCTTAGATACTGTACAAAATATATCACGATTTACGAACAAGAGCCGGCAACGCATCTGTGATTCCCCGTGTGTCGCAAATGTCCATGGGCTGTGGTAATTACTTGCCATCAGGTGAACCGTCTGCGCGTTTGTTTGCCATAATGTAAAAAAATGGTGATGAAGCCATTGTTACACCGTGTTTTTAAATACCCGAGAAATTCCACAAAAGCAAACAGTGGTTTTTGGAAAAAAATAATTAAAAAGTTATTAAAGAAATATCATACCCACCTACAAAATTGATAAGCTGATTGATACAATAAGTATGGGAAGGCAAATTTTCATTTTGAGATTAAAGGCCTGCACACATTAGCGATCTCTCTGATTTCGCGGATCTTCATGGGCGGCTTTGATGACTTTCCATCAGGTGACCCGCTTGCTCGTTTGTCGCTTCTAGCATAAAAAGCCTTCTTTGAGGAAATTTGTTTGGTTTCAATAGTAGTATGTATAATCTCTCCACTCAAAGCTAAACAAAGTTGAAAATCTTTAAACTGACATATGAATCTTTGTCTAGATATCATCATCGTCAGCCCATTTAAGTCCCCACTGCTGGGGCACGGGCCTCCCTCAATCACATAAGGTGTAATTTCCATACTCACCACGCTTGGCAGACTGGTTGGCGAGGGTTTCGATATAAATGCAGAGTTTTCCTTCTCTGGGTGCTGATGATCATGCCTGCTGGCATGATCATCAGCACCCAGAGACAGCTTTACCTTAGTCGCCTTTTGCGACACCTCGGTAAGAGTGAGGTCTAGTTATGGTGTTATGTAAAACATGGATGGTTAAACGGGAAAAACTTGCGAAATTAATGAATTAGGTAAATCTAACAACTAAATCTATAAATGTATCTAAAAGAATTTACCGCTCACTTTCATTACGGCAATAAATAATGCCAATAAGTAGTTACATACGCACAGTCGTGATAACCGTTTTAATGTTACACCGCAAATCGGTAGAGATCTTTAAAGTAACAATGCAACTCACTTAGCAAAAGGCGGTCAAAAGTCCAAAACTGATGATGACAATTATAAAAGAGCCATTTAACACAGCTCCCCATGTAACTGCGATCCTATCAATGATACAGATACAATTGTCAAACTTTCTACGGCAGATTAACTTATACGTAACCATATTATGAAACGAAACAATAGGAGCAGTGAAAGCTTGGTGATCTCGGTTCTCGTAGTA
Source organism: Marasmia exigua (assembly GCA_019059595.1). NCBI lineage: Eukaryota > Metazoa > Arthropoda > Insecta > Lepidoptera > Crambidae > Marasmia > Marasmia exigua. The sequence goes on from CM032463.1 coordinate 22,785,745, forward strand.
TCTTCATCAGCATACTATTCAAAATTAATGGATATGATTTGTCAAAATAGTGATCCCCAATGACATTGTGAGAAATGCGTAGAGATCGAACGCGTGGGCTGTTAAATGTAGACTACACTAATCAAGTCAGAATTGAGTACAAAATATTAGCAGACGTGAGAAGCAGACATAACCAAGACACGGATGCTAAAGACGCTTTGATGTAAGTAACTTAATAAAAAAACAATTAAATGACGTTTCTTAGTTTCACTAAAATTTGAGCCTTCTTTTGAAATGTTTTATGTCATATTCGGAGTAATCAGTTAAGGCTGTAGCCCTACAAGTAGTATTGCTGTTTCTTTAGTAGCAACCAAAGGGGAGGTTATTATAGTGTGGATTGTGTCTATTCTTAATTAATTTAAATAATGTTAAATGTACTTATTTACTTTATGACGTCAGCTCGCACAGTGACGTCCCTTAGTTCCTTGGACTCCACGGAAGACCAGCGTCGGGGTGTCCTTTAGACACTGTGACACATGTTGAGGGAGGCCCGTGCCCCAGCAGTGGGGACTTAAAGGGGCTGACGATGACGATGAAGGTTTAAACGATAAGAAAATAAATTTTGTAGCATTATCAACTCTCCCGGGTCAGCTTTGTAAATAAAAAATAGGGAAATGGGCCAGAAAATTTAAGTAGTTTATCATTCCCAGTACTATAAGAACTGTTTATAATAATATATAGTTAAATTATACTATTAATTCCTCTTTATTTCATTTTGAATGTAGTAAAATAAATGATGTTTAAAATAGAGTAACGATTTCTGATTATTTTTTCATTTTAAACTGTTAGCTTAGTCACGCAACTGTGTAGGATTATATATAATTGAATTAAAGAAAGTGGTACAAGAATCTCTCTGCCTACTACATACTAAAAGTAATAGCTATTACGAGTTTAAATGACAGACCTTTGATAAGGTATAATCAACGATGGTAATGACGATCGTAGTAACATGACACGTATCATATTAAAAATAAATTAAAACGTCCAATTAAGTGATTCACTTAAGATGACTTATCAGAAAAACTGTAATTACCAAACTTTTACCACACCTAAACGTTATTAGCAAACAACGTAAACAAACCGTGGTGGGTACCGAATGAATGGGAGGAACCGTCGGCGATCGTTAGATACGGAGTGTGAGCCCAATGTCGAATCCAATGCCACACATTGTTGCCTCTCGGAAGGAAGCCGCCTTTGTTGCTGGTATAAAAGATGCTACCCACTCTTGTGGCTTAATAGTATAGGGGCTGAGGTATAACTTTGGTAGATTTGGTAATGAGGAATGGTAATGATGACGTCATAAGATACATTAAATTTGAATTATAAAATTATCTGACCTACAGTATAAAGAATTATCTAGCGGTTTGATATGAATATACCATCCCTATCGATGGTCTTTACACGTGCGTCTATACGAGTAGGTACACTGACCACAAACTATGGTAGATGTCTTGTATCAATTTGGTCTTCGCTTTTCATTAGATCATGATTGTAATACCTAATAAAATCTTTTGTTTATTAATTGAAAAACGAAAGGAAATATAATTATTATTTTTAAGAAAAATTGGCACCTAGATGCGGTATGTATGATATTATGGGCTGAACTTAATTCTCAAACTTAGATAAATTCGTGGGCAGAAGCAATAACTATAATGTTTTAACACGCTCATTTTATGAATTCGATATGCAAGACTAGGAAATGGTTCCACATCAAAAAACTCATACATAGACGTATAGGTAAGCGTGCATTGTTGGTTTCATTTATTACATTACCTCTTGTACTATGTTGTAAACACTAGTTTGGCGGTTCTCAGCTAATGATCTGCTGCTTTTGTTAAAGGTTTCTTTGCCCACCAAGATTTATGATTAAGTTTGCGTTGTTTCTGTAATTCTAGTTAACACGTTTCCAGTACATGTAATGTCATTACCATTAGTTTTGAAGTCATTTCTCTTGAGATGAATGAGAGCTTGACAATTCAAAAGCATTAAAGTTTTTATGCCACTGTTCAAGTTAAATACATATCATCATTATAAACAAGCATATTGATGATGATATAGGAAGGAATGGTCTTGTGACTTTTTTAACCTTTGAATATATTTGCTCTTTGGTCATTTATACCTATCTATAAGAAATATTTTTATTGAATTTTTGTTATAAATTATCTATGTTTATATTATTAGGTATGTATGTATTGTTTATTATTATTTATGTTATGTAATATTATTAATATATAAAATATGTATATTTCTGCCATTCTCAATTTCATTTGTTAAACTACTTTGCACTGCCTTTCCTTATTACGAATACGATATTTCTTTCCTGTACCCAAAGGTTGTCTGGAAGAAATCGCTACAAGCGATAAGACCGCCTTATTGTACTGTCTGTTTTGTTGTATCATGCTTGTATTTTCTTTTTGTGCAAAAAAGAATATCTATGTAATATATATAAGGCAATAAAGATATAAGTAGCACAGAAGATATAATTAATTATAAGTGTATATTTAGCTTGATATTTTCGATAGTAGCTTATGTGAAATGTATCGAATTAATTTTTCTCTCGCGAATCAAGCTAATTATTTCTTCATGATATAAATATGACTACCCTTGGATTAGTGCTAGTTTACGCTGCCTCATGGTATAAGGGTTGCGGGTTCGATCCCTGCACAGTACAAACATTTGTATGCATGAACATGTCTGTTTGTATTGGTCTGGGTGTTTCCTATGTATTTACAAAGGTATTAAATGTATATATTTATAATTCCGCTTTTGATTCTGATATCCGTAACACAGATGCTTGAGCTACCTATCTCGCATTCAGATCAATGTATGTGATGTTCTGACATATTTATTTATTTATTATGAAAGCATTATGATTTTCTTATAATTAAATTAAATTTCTTATTCAGGACATGGAAGAGAACATACTAACATGTTAAAAATGAAATGAAATGTCAAGGACAATATTTGTGCTAAGATATTACTTGAAATACCATGCATTTTACTTTAGAAACTTCAAAAATTAAATCGATCCGCGGTGACGCGGTTAGGAACAAGCTTGCTAATAAAAGATAAATTACTAACATACCCCTGAACCCCCCTCTGAGGTCCTTAACCCAAAAAAAAAAAAACTTTATACATATTATTAACATTAACCATGCATGACTGCCTAAACTTAAGATTGTTATTGTAATTTAATTTAGTTTAATTTTATCGCGAAGCAAATTTCAAAAATAATTTGTAACACTTAAAAAACGAGCACAATAAAGGCACGGAACTAGTGTCCGTGGAATTTCATTAGAATTAAAAAATAAAAAATAAAAAAAATAAACTGGTGTTTTAATAAAACACCTAGACGTTGTAGTTCAACCAATATTATATAAGTATTTTTTTTTAAATTAGAATAGCCAGACATTTGGCCACAATCTCACCTGATGTTAAGTGATGATGAGGCCGATTTTAATTTAATTCTGCATTCCACGATATCTATCTAAGAATCTTACTTGGCAGCTTGCGGCCTTTTCTAACGTCGCTTGACATATTTTCCGAGATTTACTGTTAAGTCAACACTGACTGTGATTGATTTCAAACGTCATTAAATATGAACCGGTGGAAAGTGTCTTTGAAAGTGTTTCTTTGGTCGGTAATTTTCTTACGAAAGTAATTATTAGTATGTTGCTAGGTTATTTTCAGTATTGTTTAACTGCACCTGGTTTCTAGTTTGTTTAAAGTAGGTAAATCTTAATCATCGAGCTTCATTTCTCTTTGTCTAGTCAATAATTTATTTGGCATCTTTTTTTAGCATTAGGTAATTATTTGTTATTTCTAGGTTGTCTGGTATTAGTAACGCAATTGCTTATGATACTTAGTACGCCCTGTTGGTCTAGTGGTTTAAGTCCTGAGTTCGATTCCCGGGTTGACCAAAAAGTACGTTTCGAATTTTTCGAACATAGCTCGGGTTTGTGATCATCGATCCGCATTAGGAAAGCGTGGTGATTAAGCCTAATCCCATCATAGTAGCGATAACTTGATATCTATGATGGAGGCCTTTGCCCTGCAGTGGGACAGTATATAGGCTAATACTTTACGGACGTAACCGGGACAATGCTAAGATGATTATGATGACTTACTTAGTACGGAATTAGGTTAATATTATGAGATATTCTTGAATTAAGCTTAATTTAACTTGTAAATATAAATAAGCTGACATTTTTTTTTATAATCATAATTCTCACAACATCTCATACGTTGACCTGATTCCGTACTAAGTAGCTTAAGCACTTGTGTTACAGATATCAGACAACAGAGGAACACAAATATATACTTAAATACATATATTACACCCAGACACTGAACAAACACAAGTGTTCATCGCACGAATGTTTGTCCAGGGTGGGGATCGAACCCACGACCTTTGGCGTACGAGGCAGGGTCACTACCAATTGCGCCATCCGGTCAGTCGAATCCCCGCACAATACAAACATTTGTGTGCATGAACATGTTTGTTTGTATTGGTCTGGGTGTTTCCTATGTATTATAAGTATGTATTTACATTGGTGTGTTTTGTTCGCTTATATATTAAGATATGATAAGCACACAATTTTGACAAGCATATTTCATTTGAAACATTACCTCCACTATGTGAAATCAAAGTTAATAAGTTAGTTTACTTCGCGGTGTGCAACCCACATTAATTAAAAGTCACGTCACAATTAACAAATAGAAGATTATGAATCTGTTACAGTAAATACCTACTGTCCCCATTTATTTTATTTCACACTTAAAGCATCATCATTACGACGCGAACCTCTACCACTCAGACTTAAGAGCTACTTTCTATTAAATTAATAGGAAACTGAATATTGATCCAAAGATCATCATTATCAGGAGAAACTCTACAGCTCAGACTTAAGAGTTATTTTCGATTGAGATAATAGGAAAACCTGCTAATTGTACACCAGACTTGTAAGAAAGGCCTGGTTGTAAGCACAGTGGGTCAGTAACTTTCACAGTTGATTTAGTGCGCCCAATAAAATTATCTTTTGAAAGAAATAAGGCATTTGTTTGCTCTTTTGGCCTATTCACCGTTACAAATACAAATCGTTTTAATTGCATGAAAAGTGGTACAGTAAAACTGTTCTCAAATTTCTCCTGTCATACAAATGTTAAATAGGATAGGAAGTAAATCAAAATAAGTGGGTTATAAATATAATAACAATCAAGGCCTAAAAGATTTAAAATATTCGTAGACAGGATATTATCAAGGTGTTGCACCTTGATAGTTTTCGATGTCTGCTCAATCAACCGAGATATTTTTCAATGTCTTCTATCAGCTAAAATTGTACAACCTGTGCGGATAAAGAATGGGATCAGAAATGGCGGCGCATCTATTCACTTCTCGCTCGCACACCAACGAGTTCGAGTATAGACGCAAATAGTGTGTATACTTGATAGTTTGTTTCTTACAATCTCATTGATTTTTAACCCACTTCTCGCCTTTCGGTTATTTTAGACTATAGGTACTATTTTAATCATGCTATACGTCACGTCGCGTCGAGTTACCCTTGTTGAACTTTGGACCATCCGTACGTCTGGGGCACAAGTGCTATTTTTCCACTGCAGGGGGTAACTTGATCTGACGCTGACTGTACATACATAGAAAAGCAATTCCGTAATAATAGTTGTAAAAAAATAAGAAAATAAATAAATATTTCACAACATCACATACATTGATCTAAGACATACAAGAATAGAAAATCAAAACCTAAAAATAATGCGGTTTAGCAGCGGTGTGTTTGTGTGTTGTGTGTGTGTGATGGAGAGTATGTGTGTGCACATATGTGTAAAGGTAAGTCCGTAAATCTGGGTTAAGGGTGAGTCGTTAATAAGTATCATTTCTTAGCACTAGCACCTGCAGTTTGCGTCATTGAATGTGATGGTGTAGCCAGTCTGTCTACTGCGTGGGGACTCTTAAATTCATACCCAATAGTTACAATAGTACCTTCACGTAACTGTCGATATGTTATTGTAAATAAGCACTTTCGATAACGCATAAGTTGTTAGGTAACTTGAATGACCAGGTGTGGTCTGAGACGGTTATGACCCGAATCAAGTATGATTTGTTCCGACTCAATGCGCCTTTTGGATAAGTGCTTGTTAATACCTCGAAGGATTAAAAAGTAAAAATAAATGTAACATTAATAAAGATAATAATAACGGCGAGGATGATTGGTTGAAACCTTTTAAAGTTGGCCGGACCTAAATTACAAAAGTATGTAAGGCAATAATCAAAATTGATACAAAAAATATAAAATTATATATGAATGTAACATATGGGTGAAATGTAACAATAAATTATACATATAGCTCGACAAATAGTTGAAACTTTTTTATGATAGCCCGGATCTAAGTTACATAGTTAAATAACACAATGAACAAAATTGCTATAAAAATTATAAAATGTAAGTAGGTTATATAAAGCATCAATTCTTATTGTGTTAATTTTATTGAGTTGAGGTGGATATTATATAATATGTGTATCGAGTGTCGAAGGTGGAGTAAGAGCTTAAGGCTATAAAAACCTTGACCACGCTTGACTAACTATCGATATCATATGCCAATAATAATGAAACCAGTTAGACCACGGATACAATACCTACACAATTCTATTACTTTTAAACTTCACGCTTGTAGGCGTGATGAATAAAATATTCAAACTATAGTCCTTTCGCTTTAGCATGATATGGATGACAGATGTCAAAATCTATACATTTTTCACGTTAGTCTCTTTCTAACGTGTGACTTACGTATAACTCTGTCCTGCTGTCACCGATATCGTGATAAAGTATAAGGAGTATAACTTACAGGTACATACACATACTTCTTTATGATACTAACCCAAAAGTAGTACAACGCTACTCATAAAAGATTACAAGCTAATTGAGTCTTCTGGATAAGGTTTATTTGAAACCAGAGAACTAAAAACACTTCACGATGCAATACATAAAGATGATGAATAAATGACTTTATTGCTCACAAAACATAGGTAACTAGATTTACAGGATGACATTGGAAGTGGTTCATGTGCAATGATCCTTCTAAAGAATATCGATATATGCTTTTATGTCTCCGATAAGACTTATATCCATTTTTTTTTGTTTTATGTGATAAGTGGCCGCCGCCCATCGACACCCGCGACACCAGGAGTCACAAGTGAGCTGCCAACCTTTAAACCCCCCTTTCCCCCGGATTGGGCTTCCGGTACCCTCACTCACGCAGCGAAACATAGCACAATGCAGCTTCACGCCGGTTTTCTGTGAGGTCGTGGTTTCACTCCGGTCGAGCCCATTCAAACCGAAGCGTGGTTCATACTCGTTTCGACAGTTCATATGACTCTTAAATAACACTTTCCATCCTTAGCAAAAGATCAACATTATGACGTAAGAAATAATCAAAGCTCTTTTTCGACGCTAGTAGAATACAACCCATTGAAAATATAGCTCATGTACTAATATGTATATGTCAACAAGGTATTGGTGACACCAGCTATTTCTCACCTGCACCTGCAGCTAATAACAAAATTCAAACAATCTAAAGCACTAAAAACTAGGCACACTTGGCACGTCACGTAATGAAGCCGGAGTCCGCACACTGCGCACGCGCCGATGCCGTGGGTCGCGTGCCCGGGCGCCAAACGACTGCCAGGCGGTGATGAAAATCGAGTTAACTAACGGGTAGAAGGTTATATAATGGTATTATTACAACTTTTTTGATTGCTGTTTCGACTGTTATCATCAGCAATTGCAATGTGGATTCTTAGGATGGCGAAACAATGATGATAGCGATTAACTACTTATTTGAAAACAGAGACATTATTTCAAAATTGTATTTCTCTGCTTCAGTGGGAAGTGCAAACATTGATAAAATTAATCATTTTAATATAATCTTTAAATATTATTTCATTTTTATATGTTATAATAAATAAATATAAAAATTTCACAACATACATTGATCTGAATCCAAGATAGGTAGCTCAAGCACCTGTGTTACGGATAACAGAATCAAAAATAAATATTCATTAATTTTAATATAATCTTCAAATATTATCCAAATTACTGCAAAGCCTTAATATAGTGAGCAAGAACCAAGAATTTATAGATACGAGGTGCCAAAGTTTCGACACGAAGGTCGATGTAGCAAGCCTCTGTAATGCGGAGAACATCTTTAATTAACAGGTTTTATGTGACAATGACAAATTAATTACGCTCTTTGTTCGAATTTTATCGAGGTACGGTAAATTCCTTGAGTATTTTAAAAGAGAAAGGGTAAAAATGACAGCTTGAATTGAAACAAAGAAAAAACAAGAAGTTAACTGGAGTCATTAGTCAATGTAGCTAATGTTTGTAAACAAACTTTTGTTGACAATTTTAAAGTATGTACGCAATGAATTTTTAAAAACGAATTCCGCATAAGTAATCATATTCTGATAAGTTATGATGATCAAGTGTGATATGAAGAGTTGATTATTAACGAACAATAATATAATTAAAACTAATAAAATTTTCATCACCTCACCAGAGACTTAGAATTTTTTAAATACTTAGATATTGTAGGTCTAGTGGTTTAATTACCGGGCCCTGATCTCGGGGTCCGGGGTTCGATTCCCAGGTCGAGCAAAAAGTATGTTTCGAATTTTTCGAACATTGCTCGGGTTTGTGATCACCAATCCGCATTAGGCAAGCGTAGTGATTAAGCCTAATCCCATCATAGTAGGGATAATTTGATTTCTATGATGGAGGCCCTGCAGTGGAACAGTATGTCTGCTAATACTTTAGGTTATTACTTTAATAAAGTTTTTCGTCGGTGGAGAATAAACTATTTATATCTTATTTTTTTGAAGTTTGCAATTTATGAATTAAATATTAGATGGGTATGTAGACTTGGAAGTCGTTTAAAACTTACTCTTATTATTTAAGACAGGAGGTCTACTAACTGTATCTACTCCTTACATTACTCCTCATCCAATATTGAACGATTCATATACACAATGTTTTATCTCCTAAATTCTTATAAGAAAGAAATTTAAGTTGCCGTTCGTGCGTGCAAACTACTCTTACAGTAACTTAAACAGGTAATTAAACACGCGCGATAGCATCGCCTAGAGTGTAGACGTCACAGGACCTGTTTGTAGGCACACTGACCTATATCGAGAGGTGAACGCTTGAGGACCGAGGTGGGCCGACCGGGGTCTAGCCGATAGGCGAAAGCGGGGCGAATATCGATCAAGACTAGATCTAAGGAAATGTGGGACGAAAACATTAGTGATATAGATCGTCAAACACTTGCTCACTTTATGTTATTGACACTATAGTTAAGCATTTGAATGAATGAATATATTTTTATTGCACTCAAAATAAAGTATGAAAACTTGAAACTAGATATTAAAAGATACGCACAACGAAAGAAGCCTTATGACTATGAGCGCTACTACCTACTTATCAACTACTTATTAATTATACTTATATTGAAACAACTACTTATCAATTATACATTGGAAGTTACGTTCAAATAAAATACTTCCCGTAGGAGGGGTTAACTTGAAGGAAATTGTTACTAAGGTTGTTCTGATACAAAAAATATGCAGTGGTGCGGCAGTTACAATAATACGAATACAATACAATTCCGGGTTTGATAAAATACGGATACTATTGTATTCGAAGAGTATATTATACGGTACATTGTCAATATACAAGATAAAGGTGACATTTAAATTGTATTTTCAATGTACATTTAATAGTCGTGAGGGCTTGATATTTTATTGTAAGCAAACATCTTTATATTTATTTATTCCAAATGAGTATGTTTTATTCCAAAATGTATCAATAAAGTTATTGTACATAAAACTATTATTATATTGATCACACGTCACACATTATTTAAGTAGGATGAATATAATAAATAGTAGACATAAATTTTAAAATATAAGTTGAAGGATGCGCCTAATATTTCGAGACAACAAACGAAAAATACAATAAATAACTCTTTCACAAAAATTTACATCTGATATTTAAATTAATTGTCAAAAAAATATGTTAATACAAGACTATTTTGAATAAGACTTAGAGCCTTATTTTATTACAAAAAAATAATAATTGTAAGGTGTTAATACGATCCGCGATGCGTGTGTTATTAATAGGTGTATTTCCACTTGTTCATAAATACCATTATTATGACATATTGTCAAATTTATATGCAATTTATTTTATATACGAAGATAATTATGTGATTTGGAGTCACAAAATAACTTAGAACGTGTTAAAAACACTATATTTTGACAGCTACGCCCACTTGTCTATTCCATTAACCAATTTTAGTGTTTTTTAGATAAGCAGGTAACTACGTATTTTTTATTTCTTTTTTACAAAAAATGGTTGCAGTTTGTCTAAGGTTGCAGTGGATGCTTTATTTACAAAGAAATAACAAAGTCAATAATTTATAAATGGGTATCAGTATGTTTGTCCGCTTTCGCTATGAAGATATTTTTTCGCTTGAAGTATCCCCTATTCGACAGTGCTCGCCTGCGCCAGCGTACCCGCTAGCCCGCTAGACTGCTAGTCATTACGGGAATCTCTTAACGGAACGGGTTTACACTTTTATTTTCTTTTCTCATGCGTGGAGGCATCCCCGCTAGGGTCACCTTAGAAAACGTGAGTGCTGGGACGGGATGCAAGGATGAGATTTCACGGAAAACAGATTTTTTTTTGCCTTTTCTATATAATTCTCAGGGAGCGATATGTTTTGCTATTTTCAGTAGCTCAAAATAAAAACAAAGTTCAGGATTCATTAAATATTTTTTTACCACAAACTGACAAAAATTTCAATCTGAGTACAAATTACAAATCATAAAATGAATATGTTTTTTTTTTTCAAAGTTTTATGAATGAAGTCACCTACATAGTATCAAAATTCGACCTATGTTGGGAAAAATGTGTGACATTTTGACTTTTAACCATTAAGTATTAAAATATTAGGCAAGGTACCTCAAGCATTGTTCTTTATTCATTATGAAAATACAATCTATTTTAGTTCTTTTCGATGATCAGTATACTGAGTATAGACCTCTTCTTCATTTCGCCATTCATTTCAGTCATCTGCTACCCAGCTATAGTAGCTATATATTATTTGTTATAATTTATAACATATCCCATCAAAATAATTTCTATCTATCGTTTATTTCTACTGTATATAAAGAGATAAATCTTACATACAGCGGCATCGCTTATATGTATCCGAAAACACGAATCGCTTGCGCGATGTATTCGACCCCTAGAGCCATCTATTCGTGTAATGGAATTAATGTCCCGAAACAAGAAGGTGGACCACTAGTATTTTATAAAATGGCCATCGGGAATATCCCTACTATCCCTTTCATTAGGTAACCCCACCGCATTCCCGCTCGGTAATAGCGGTATCATTAACCCAGCCACGTGGCCCGATGCAATCACTCTAATAGACCTTTACAACTTTTTTAATAACAGCACAGGCCGCTGACGGCCTACAACCGGGTTTAACGGCCCGTTTGCCTCTCAGTTTCTCCTAATAGGGGATATTGTGGGGCGTGTAATAGTGGTTTGTTTTGTTTCTGTCTCGAATGAGTTCGTTTTGATTGAAACAATCTTGTTGATTGAAATTTGAGAAAGTTAGGATTTTGTTCGTCGGTGTAGTTCTTAAATGAACATTAGTTTAATAAAATGCTTTTTTATAATATTTACTAGTAGCCCGCCCTCAGTCCGTTTCGGGACTAAAGTTCCACTTTATACCAAGAGATGGCGCTAGGTGTCGATTACATCGCGCAAGCGTTTCGTGTTTTCGGATTATCTATAAGTTATGCCGCTGTCTGTAGTACCTACCTCTTCATAAATAGTATTGAAAATGTATAGTAGTAAATAATTGATCTTATTTAAGAACGTAAAGTAAACATGAGAACACGTAGGAAAACGTGTCAAAAATCTAAAAACAATCTCTGGATTAAATTAGGCATTTTAAAACATTGAAAAGTCAAACTTAAAACATCCATAAAGATACACGATTACATTTGCCTTCGCATGATTGACTGACAACGCAAACTATTTATTCCGATATCGCTCATTCCATCATAATAATCACACGCAAACGAAATTTTACTTACGAACTTATACCTACTGGGCATAACCAAACAAGTTCAAGTTATATTGCGAACCGTTATATGCGTGTACTTAGCTCATACATGTTACGAAATGAACATCGTTTCAGAAAACTTTAACATTCTTTCTTACTACTTTCCAAGTCTAATGTCAACGTGTATGCGATCTTAAGCGTCTTACTATTATTTTGTGCTAAAACAACGCCAGATGACAGAGATACGCTCACAATCATATTTTCGACTCTATTTTGTAAAGTCAAAGTTCAAAATTGAATAGTCCGAAGTACGTGAGCCATCCTTTCGACACAGTTTTCAAAAGACACCATCCTTTTGACGATTAGACGCGTTCTATTTTTATTAAACAACTTTTTGTTTGACGAAAATGTTTTTCGCAATGCTTTTCGAAATCTCTCTCGCAAGGTTGTGCCTTATCAGTTGGGTATCAGGTGCATTTTATTGCACGTATGAAAGTATTTATTGAAATGTGTAATTCATTGTTATCTGACTCTAGGTATCAGCTTCATGGAATGTCGATTTACAGTACCAATGCTTGCAATATTTGTTTGTATTTTATGGCAGACGAGCAGACGAGGATCACCTGATGGTAAGCGTTTGCCGCCGCCCATGGACAGCCGCAATACCAGTGGAGTCACAATGTGCGCTGCCAGTCTTTAATCTCTCGTTTCCTCCGGATTGGGCCACCGGTACCCTCGCTCAATCAGCGAAACAGCACAGTGCTGTTTCACGCTAGTTGTTGAGAGATGGTAGTAGGTATTCGAAACTTCACAAATGTCATGGTGTGGTGAAAGGTGTACCTACGTGTTCATATTGTCTCTCTTCTTTCTTAGAGGGAAATTTGCCAATCCAGGTAGCTGATGGTCACACACGTTTAATAAAACTAGGTGTAGGTATAGTGTTTATTTTATTCAACACAATACGAAATCGTGAGCATAGAGCAAGTTGAAACTGAAAACCTACTCACCATAACACAGTAACATCTCACAGCATGCACAATGTTCCTTGAAGCTTTAAAAAGGACTATTGTAAAGTAAGGTTAAGCCGCAAGTTGTTAAGCCTTGAACACAGGCGTAAGGTAGCGTGTCTTTCAGTCTTTTACAGGTTGCATTTCGGAGAGTGTGCGAAGGAATTACAAGATCTTATTCCACTGGCCCCCTTTCATCATCGGGACACAAGACGGAGAAGGGGTTACTACCCTTATGTGGTAGTAATACCGGCAATACGTAGCAAACGGTTCAAATGTAGGTACATTCATGTTGCGTACAGCTAAGGAATGGAACTCTCTGCCAGAAGATGTGTTCCCTAAACGCTATGATCTGAACTTATTCAAGAAAAGAGTGAATAGGCTGTTACTAGACAGGCATGATCCATCCTTGGCCACATCATCACTTACCATCAGGTGCGATTGAGGCCAAATGTCTGGCTATTCTAATATAAAAAGGACATACTTTAAATTAAAAATAGTGAAATTATTACATTCACTTGGATGATTGAAATGCTTGATAAAGAAGGTAGAAAAAACATAGCATGCGTACCTGTAATTAATTCGTAAATAAATCTTAATTTCTCGTTTTCTTTAGACTCAAAACGTGACTTACTACATTCACACTGACACCTACACTTCCTGATCCGAAACCTTGTTAGGGCGTTACCAGAATCTCAAACTAACACTTATACCGTGTATTCACCTGCCGATCATGTCATGCTGATGATTTGTCAATAGCAACGTTATACATTATTAATAGGATTATGACAAAGTGTATGTTTGTTTATAGCGACCTTTACAATGAAAGTCGTACTAGACTGGTTACAAGAACTGTCAGGTTGAGAATGTCATCACTGGGATTTGATTTGACAGAACATCTACCTACTTACATAAATGTACCTACATTATTCTTCGGTTGTAAACGAAACTTTCAACGTTTTATGAATAATTTTACAACGGTATTGTTTTAAGTTAAACTTTCATTGCTAGATATTTATATTTAAAGAGTAGGTACTCGTGCCGAAATCTATACTCAGATTTTTTATTTTGTGGACCGCTTTTGAAAGATACATTGTATTAATTAGCACGCCACTTACAAGTAACTCTTACGAGCGAGCCGGAAAGTAACTCTTATGACAAGTTGAGTAACTATTTAGGCAGCAGCGCGCATTATATAAATCAGTCTTAAGGTGACGGGTAGGGCACACTAGCGACGCCAATCGATTTTAATTTTTAGCTACTAAACCGGATCTATTTTAAAAAAATCGGGGTTACAACCTCTAGGCAAACACTTATACTATTTATTAATTTTTTTACGTTTTTGTACGCGAAAAATTGATTCACGCCAAAAGTGGCCGCTTTTGGTGTGATACAATTTTTCGCGTACGTGATAGACCCAAGATTTGTGCATGGTTATTTAATAAATAGTATAACTGTTTTCCGAGAGGTGACTGGAGTTACAAACTCCGAAATTGTTTAAAATAGATCCGGTTTAGTAGCTAAAAATTAAAATCGATTGGCGTCGCTAGTGTGCCCTACCCGTCACCTTAAGGATCCGGCGAACAACGTATTTCCCATATAAACGTAATACAAAAATAATTTGCAATTTGAGAATTTCACGACATTTCTTTGCTGTTACTTGGATTGTATTGATCTATGTCTCGGTTAACTCCTGCTCTTAAAAACAATTACCAACTTAAAAAACTATGTGATATATTCCCTACATTTTTAGACGTTAACGTCCTATTTTCTGCCTATTTATTTTAAATTAAAAACTCAGTTATTCATTAATGAAAATTTAACAGAGACTCGGCTTGTATTGTCTAGTTACAAAGTGTCTTAAAGAAAACCAAAAATAATCAAGTTTCGTTCATTATTTTTGGTATTCGCAAATGCTCACAAATTCCTTGCAAAATTCAAACAGCCATCTTGCTGTTTCTACTCGCACGGAGATAGCAAGATGTCCGAGGAACGGCGAAAGCTTGCCTCGAATTGATTTTAAACTGACCTCCGCAGGTCTCTTAAGTTGTGTATTTTGATGCAATAAAGTATATCTATCTATCTCCCAATCTCTCAATTCTTAAAGACCTCAAAATCTATAATGGCGTTAGTATAAAAGAAGAGTTAATATATTTCCTGTTTTAAAGATTAGGCACCCACGTAGACACGTCAAAGGTCGCCGTGTTAATGTGGGTGTATTATACGAGTATTAGCCAACAGAAGGAATCATACTCAACACAACGAATAGGTGCGTTCGATTGGTGAGTATTATTTTGTTACTTTGAGTATTGTAGGCCTTACAATTTGTTTGTGGTGGAGTTTACTAACTTTAAAAAAAGATTTTTAACATTTAAACAATTGATTTGATAATATTACATGTAACGTCAGACAAGCTGTCAAGTTTTGTTAAACAACTGTTTTCGAAGTCGGTGAGTTGCGCCCTTAAAATCAAATCGTAGGTAATTATTTTTTTGGGTATAGCAATTTTTGCAAAATATAAATAATGCACTTAAAATTTTCCGACAGTCTTCTGAAAAGATAGTGGGTTCGAGTCCCACACTCGAACCCACCATTCTTTTGCTAACCGGGCAACTGCTTTACCTACTAAGCATTTTGCTTTTGGCCGGTTAGCAAAAGATCACGATCTTTTGCTAACATGATGGGACTCGAAACCCGTGGGTTCGAGTCCCATCCGAAGACCATCGAAAAAAAATTAAGTGCATTATTTACCTTAATCGTAGGTAATGTCTGTTATTCCTAATTGATTGCTCAGTCATTTGTAACAATCGATCCAAGGCGCAGTGGCTAAGGTTACGCGACCAAACGCAGACAGAAAAACCTGAGTTCAATTCTTGGTTGGTTTAATTAGGAAACGAACTTTATTATAAGTCATCTAGGTAAGCTCGGAGCCCCGTCAATTATTATCTAGTACTCATAGAATAAGAAATGCTATATTTTGAGTCTGTGTGATTCGAAGTTATATGTCTGGAGCATTTATTTATAACCAGACAAACAAATGTAAATATTATTTTATAAAAAGTACCTACTTTTGTGTCAGCACAAAAAAAACAGTTAAAATATTTTTATGTGCATTTAACGGTGACTGTTGGCGAATTTTAATTTCGCAACTCAACAAAGAGGTCAAAGTTGAGGTACTTTATTTCGTCCTCAAAATCGCTATCAGATATCTGACGCTAACAAATGTGCGCAGGCGCAGAAAGGTGTCAAGGGGCTGAGTTATGTCGCCAACTGGACGAGATCCGCTTCTCGTATGGTAGCGAGGCACAGGCTACGAAACCACGGCAGGGGAAGGAGAAATTTGTTTTTTCGCCAAAAATGTGTTTTTTATGTATGTCTGAGCAGACGGATCATTTGATAGTAAGCGACTGCCGTTATCAATGGACACTAACACGACTCACAAGTACACTACCAGCCTTTTAACTCCTCCTCTTCAGTACCCTATCTCACTTGGCGAAACACAGCGCAAGCTTTGCATTACGCCGGTTTTCTGTTAGTATTTCATGTGGTATAACTCTGATCGAGCCAACCCTTTCATCCCGAAGCGAGGCTCTCCCACAATACACACGGCTGCTCTCTTTTCTTAACTTTCAGAGAACAACATCTCCTTGACGTGCTGTTCCTTGCCTTGGACCATGTCTTTTTAACCGACTTGAAAAAAGGAGGCGGTTCCCAATTCATTGGGATCTTTTTTTTTAATCTATATCGTGATTGATCTTCCATTTTTGAGGTGCAGTGCAACTTGTCCTAACGAAAACCGAAAGAACCAAATTTACGAATCTGACATAGTTACTCTGTGACCACTGCATACTCATGCACACTACACTCGCATGATTCTACATGAAATAACTACTTCAGGCGACGGGTAGCCCTAACTAGCGACACCAATCGATTTAAAATATTAGCTACTAAACCAGATCTATTTTAAACAATTTCGGGGTTACAATCTCTCGGCAAACACTTATACTATTTTTTAAATAACCATGCACAAATGTTGGGTCCATTTTTGTACGTGAAAAATTAATTCACGCTAAAAGGGTAATTCAAATTTCGAGTACAAAGGCAGACCCAAAAGTTAAGTATAAGTATTTAATAAAGTATTTGCCGAGAGGTAGTAAAGTTTAAAATAGACCTGGTTTAGTAGCTAACAATTTGAATCGATTCGTGTCGCTAGTTAGGGCTACCCGTCGCCTTAATTTTCATAAAGGTATGGCCGCTGCAAACCGTTGTGGAATAATTTGTGTTTACTACAGTATTTTGCCCTGTACCCGTACACGTGGTACTGCGTACAAAATTGTACAGACATCAGCCTAATCGTCAAGTTAATATCATATCATATATCGCACTTAGCAGCTTTAACGTCTTTATTCTTTCATGGTAATAGTTCAATTTTGCATATGTTATGCAAAATTGAAGAAAATACAAATATCACAGCTTTTTACCGAGAACCCCTAAAAAGACCACCTATCACATAGAAAAAAAACTTGAATTAGTGCGTTTTAATTAAAAATCAAATTCAAGAAAAAAAATTAATAAGTAGATATTATTTACACGGGTAATACAGGTACAGATCAGTTCATTATATTTGGCAGTGACTATAGTTATAAGTTCTGTATAAAAATGTCTATTATTACTTCTTGACATAGCTTGCTAAAGACAAATTGCGTAAAATTAAAAAAAAATCAACGCTAGTATCAATAGGCGCATTTTTGTGTGGTTTTTTTCTAAACGTAAATAGTTATGCTGCGGCTAGAGATGCTGATTGGTGTAACTAACCAAACATTAGGTATTTTTTATCTGTAGGCATATTTTAGATGCTTAACATATCCGTAATCAAGATTACACCGTATCCGTAATCAAGATTCGCAGAAAATTTTATCAGAAGGTCTAGCCTTTTGATAAAATTTTCTGTGAAAAAAAACAGCTTTCAAAAACGAACTAATAAGTGTAAAATAATATTTTTATCACTTTTTACACTTCAAATAACATTATAAAATGTTATAATACAATCAAGAAAAGGTGTTACCGAAGTCGGATTGAAAACCTCCTCCTTTTTTTTTGAAGTCGGTTAAAAATGAAACTTGTGAAACCATAATCAAAAAACCCGCCTGGTTTAAATTTATTAATGTAAATAGAGACAGTTTCTATCTTGCACAGGATATGCATAACGAATCCGAATTTCCAACTTTTAATAAATCGATAAGTTTGGTTAAAATATTCCTCAATCTAGGTCTCACTTCCTCTAACAACTATCGGCCTAATATGGACCGGCCTGCGGTGTGACTGGCAATCGGGCTTGGTTCTCGTCACCTACAATTATAGCACCATAAGTTGAGTTTGGCCTAAAATGGCATTATATGCAGTTGCTGTGCCGCCGGCAGTCTGTCGTGAGAACTGTAAAAACAGCTTTTTGCTAAGGTCTATTATAAAAGCAAGAAGATTACAAGTTTCAAATGTAGGTACACTGAGTCAAAGATATGCAGATCCGCTAAAAGTATTTTTTATAAAAGTTATAATATAAAGTATATAATATTAATATAAAAGTTATTATTTAGTAAGTTGTTTTATTTAAGCTTTACCTACCAATGAAATTGCCTTTTTGTATAGCCAATTTCTTAGAAGTTGTATTTTCCATACTAAATTTTTTACATTTGTAAAGTAACTATAATTGCTACTACTCCATAATTAACTGTGCTATAATGGAGAACGTTTCGGACATTTACATGTTAATACATATATAAGTTGATGCACAAAATATACTAAAAAAAGTAAATAAACATAATGCGATTCTACCACCGGCTCGGAAAGTTGTTTCTGGTCGAGAAGAT
This sequence comes from Marasmia exigua, assembly GCA_019059595.1. Lineage (NCBI taxonomy): Eukaryota > Metazoa > Arthropoda > Insecta > Lepidoptera > Crambidae > Marasmia > Marasmia exigua. The sequence continues at coordinate 22,804,811 of CM032463.1, forward strand.
CCGCCAAGAAACTCGCCAGTTACTCTTTTTAATCGCCAACTTTTTATACAATGGTTTATTATCCTCATACCAAGTCATACAGTCTAATGCAACACAAAATAGAATGAAGCAAATTAAAAGCTAAATATGAGGTTAACCGAAGCGAACCTGTCCCCGAAATTGGTCTGGTTACCCTGTTATAGGGCTGCGAAGGTCAGACGGTAGTCGCTTCATTGTAATTACTAGACTCCCTAAAGCCTGAACTATGGTCTACATGCACCCTGGGCTCCAAAGCAAAAGCTTTACAGGAACTACACGCTAAGATGAGGAGGACGCTGGACTTATTTATTCTACTTTGTTTGAACGACCCATTTGGAACAGTGGTAGTGAACGCTGCTTGTGATCCAAGGGTTGCGGGTTCAATACAACCCACACAGTACAAACATTTGTGTGCATGAACATGTCTGTTTGTATTGGTCTAGGTGTTTCCTATGTATTATAAGTATGTATTTACAAAAGAAAAGTATTCTATGTATATATTTGTAATCCCACTGTTGATTCTGATATCCGTAACACAGGTGCTCGAGCTACCTATCTCAGAGTCAAATCAATGTATGTGATGTTTTGAAATATTTATTTATATTTATTTACTTTAATATTACTCGCAACTCCACTGGTGTCGCGAGTGTCCATGGGCAGCGGCAATCGCTTATCATCAGGTGATCCGTCTGCTCGTCTGCCACCTATCACATAAAAGAAGAAAAAACACTTTTATCTCCACAGAACGCCTTTCTTACTGCCATGAATTAGTTTTAAACATTATGACATAATGTTTTAATTGTAATAGTAAGAATAGAGCTCCATAAAAACAGTAAATGCGAACGGGCACATAATGAAGTGAGATAAGCGCTTCCATAAGACGAGCTTGGCCGAAATCGGCAACTACCAACATCTGGCCTCTGTGTCTGTGTGTCGTGAGAACTAGCGATGGTTGCGTGTTTTCATTGTTTATTATATAAATAAAAGTGACGTTTTCTACTTAGCTGTTAAGTTTTAGTGAACGCCACAATGCCATTGCAATTTTAACAGTTTTCTCACAAATATCGGCTGTATTTTATAACAGGACAACATTTTCATTTTGATTTCCCATAACTTTAGTAGTAATAGTACATATTCATAAAATTACGTAACAAAGAAAATCTTCTTCTCCTGCTTATACAAAAATGATGAGCTGATAGTTGCGATTTGTATATGTAAACAAACAGTTTTTATTCATTTGTTAAGTTTCAATCAGCTGATTGTTTATTCGCTGTTGCGAAGTATCAGCCTATATCATCGTGTTACATGCATGTTTCGGCTTGTAACACCTTTATCAAAAACCTTGTATAAAGGTTACAAATCATACATGAATTCATTAGGAGATAAGAATCGGATTGACTAACACTTGCGTAGTATACTATATAGTTCAGGACTGGCAGAAGAGACTTTAATCAGACAAGATATTCACACAATCTATACATACATATATCTATAGCCTGAGGTTCTTCAAGAAAGGAGTGTTCAATTCTTCCGGAGTTAGCGATGTCCATAGGCTGCTGTAACCGCTTGGCATCAAGCGAGCCGCAACCTAATTGGTCACTGAACTATTATAAAAAATCTGTTAAGGTGACGGGTAGGGTACACTAGCGACGCCAATTGATTTTAATTTTTAGCTACTAAACCGGATCTATTTTAAACAATTTCGGGGTTACAACTTCTCGGAAAATACTTATACTATTTATTAAATAACCAAAAACCAATGGATTCACGCCAAAAGTGGCCGCTTTTGGCATAAATCAATTTTTAGCGTACGCGTTGGACCCAACATTTGTGCATGGTTTTTAAATAAATAGTATAAGTGTTTACCAAGAGGTTGTAACCCCGAAATTGTTTAAAATAGATCCGGTTTAGTAGCTAAAAATTAAAATCGATTGGCGTCGCTAGTATGCCCTACCCGTCATCTTAAGCTCATGTGATAATAAAATAATAAATGTACTCCGCATTAGGGGATTAATGCCAAGTTAACTGTATTAAAACTTATTTTTAAAGATATCTAAATAATAAAATTAAAGCTAAATCATTTCGATATCGCATCTGGCATTTTTTTTTCTTCTAGAATATTATATAAAAATCTTCTGCACTAATATAATCTTTTCTATAATACTAGCGTAAAATACTGGAAGTTTGTCCAATTATAGTATCAAAATTATGTTTCATTCATAATTGAGCAGCGCAAGCCAAGTCATTCTACGACTTTAGGTAACTTTTTTAAACTAAGCGTGTTATTTTCGCAGATTTTTTTATATAACAATGAGTTTGTGGCTAAAGTGAACGGTGCCAAGTCACTAGAGCGAGAACGAAATCTGTAACAATACCAAATAAAAATAGTAAGGCACTTAGTTCGCTAAATTGATAATTGGTATTTTTTTCCCAAAAATAGGGTCAATATGCAAAAAATAAATGTCACTTTCACATACAAACCAATCAATCAACTGGTTGAAATCACATAATTTTTAAGTGGCCATTTGTTCGAAGCTTAGAAGTTTCAGCTGTGGAATGAGCTGCCATCAGAGGTTTTTCCGGGGGAATACAGCATCGTAAAAAGGAGTGTTAAGATTTTTAAGGTGACGGGTAGGGCACACTAGCGACGCCAATCGATTTTAATTTTTAACTACTAAACCGGATCTATTTTAAACAATTTCGGTATTAGAACCTCTCGACAAACACTTATACTATTTATTAAATAGCCATGCATAAATGTTGGTCCCGGGTTCAATCCCCGGGTCGGGCCAAAAAATTGTATCTAAGTTTTCGGTAAGAAATTCTTAATGGCAGCCCGGAGTCTGAAATTTGGCGGTCTTGTACCCCCGTGCCGCGGAAAGCACGTTAAGCTGTTGGTCCTGCGCCCGATCCCTCTCCGGTCGTGTCACAGTAGTGTCCCATCGGAATAAGGTAAGTAAGGGAATAGAGAGTGCACTTGTGTTTGCGGACACACTTGAGCACTATAATATATCCTGCTTACGTGGCTGATCGTTGAGATTGGCCGCCGTAGCCGTAATCGGTTGGGATATTATTATTATTATAGTCAAATCATTTCATTTAATGTTAAACAGCTGTTTTAAAACTCTGTGAACTCCACCATTAGAGTTAGGAAATAAATTAAAAGAAGTAAGTCATTAAAACTTCCAGTTACATTTTATCAATGTTTAGAGCCATCGCCGATAGTGAGCAACACCGGTAGCGCGTCGGTAAGTAATTGCTTCGTAGATAATCATGCAATTAAGGCGACGGGTAGAGCACACTAGCGACGCCTATTGATTGAAATTGTTAGCAACTAAGCCGGATATCTTTTTAACAATTTGGAAGCTGCAGCCTCACGGAAATCAATTATACTTATGGCATTAATCCAAATTTTCAGTGCAAATACAGATCATAAAGTAGTGCACAATTATTCCGTAAATAGTATGTTTGCTTAGAGATTCCCGCGCCAAAATTGTTTAAAATAGATCCGGTTTAGTAGCTAACAATTTAAATCGATTGGTGTCGCTAGTTATGCTACCCGTCGCCTTAAACGAAATGATCAACCAAATGCTAGGTAAATGTCATGTCACGGTATACTTAATACTTATGTTGATATTGATAGTAATAACGTAACTTTTTTTTTATTGCGAATAATAGGCAGACGAGCATGCGGCCCATCTGATGGTAAATGGTAACCGCCGTTCATAGACAACAACAATGCCGGAGCACCGTCATGCCGCTGCCTACCGTGAAAGAAGAACTCTCTTCAAACCTCGTTACTAAACTATATAGGATATCTTTTTAACAATTTTGAAGCTTTGGCCTCTCGAAAAGCACTTTTAACTTTTTGATCTGCTTTTGCACTCGGAATTTGAATTACCGCCAAAAACGGCCACTTATGGCTTTAATTCAAATTTCGAGTGCAAAAACAAATCAAAAAGCCGTGCACAATTATTAAATAAATAGTATAAATGTTTGCTTAGAGACTGAAGCTCCGAAATTGTATAAACTAGATCCGGATTAGTAGCTAACAATTAAAATCAATTATTGACTTCTTATTATATTTTATGTATCGGCATATTTGTAACTACATGTAAATTATTGTTATATTTATTAACAGTTTCAAAAGATGTTAATGTATGACGATTTGTAAGTGCTGTGTACGAGCTCATGCAAATAAAGAATCCTTTGACTTTGATTGGCGTCGCTAGTTAGGGGTACCCGTCGCCTTAACCGCGTCAGCATTAAGATACAAACAATATAGAAACCACATTTACACTTTTAGAATCCCATTCAATCTCTAACAATTATAGCATAGAACTCAAAATTCAACAAACATTGTATTACAAGCTCTACGATAAAATTACGCTATTGAGATAATAAATAATGATTCCGATATTGTATGAGTAAATTGATTCACCTATTAAAATGTGAGAATATTTTTTTTATCTCACATGATGGTTATCCATATACGAAGATGTCGTAAGCAATTATTACAATAATTGTGTAATTTTTTTTACATTGTGATAAGGAGTAATAAAAACGTATCAATTAACTATAATTTTATTTCGTTTCGATAATATCAAATCGTGAACGATGAAGGCCGATACTCATTGTTGCTATTTAGAGAAGAGTGTAAACTCAAGTTTATTAACAATCTTATTGAATATTAATACAAATATAAGTTACATCATAAAATAACCTGCAATAGACCTCGTAATATAGACCTCGCAAAGTGGTAAATGTCATCAAATTAATAAAATCAACAAAATAAATAAGGATCAATCGAAATCTTCTTACAATGTAATCAAATATTGAGTTACCTTGGGTATAAGTGTATCCATTGACATCAAAATATATGTTGTTATTGAGTATTTTTTTAAGTTTCGCAAATAATGGTGATTATGTTTTCAATTTGATGCAGTGGAATGCTATGTTAATGTCAAGTGAATAATCATGTCAAGGAATGGGTCCAGCTTCTACTGGTTTGAATCAACAATAAGTAAGAATTAATTAGTAAATTAAGTTGGTTTGTTATTTTCCAAATTAACTTTTTTTAACTATTGCTAATTGTGGAAACAAAACTAGTAACTCAATTACCGCGTCTCACTTGTTTTGTTCCTACAATTAACATTGAATATATTGCATACTAAAAAAGGAGTAAACCGTAACTGTGGAATGGTTTAAGAAGACTTAACGCATTTTAGAAAATAAAGAACAAGTTTTTCAATACAATAAATCTTTTCATCGCCCGAGAGCGACATCTCAATCGGGCTGATAAGCTATTGACGACCCCTCATGGCTACTTCAATATGGCTGCCCACGATGCGATAGCGCTTTTGTTTCATTGTTTTTCGTTTGTTTTTGTACACTTATATTTGGAAGTATCAAAAAATGACGAAATGTTGTTTAACGTAGATGAATATTTGGATTTTCTTTTCTTATGCATGGATTTTCGTAAGTTAATTTTGCTGTATTTTTTCTACATTTTAGGCTATTATCTGAATTAAGTATACAATGAAAACAAGATCTCTGTATTTTCTATAAATATTTTTGATAGCTTTCTTTTTTTTTCTTTATGGCTGCTACTGTCGTATAACTACTAATGTCGAGTGAATATAGAGACACGTTAATTTAATGGTTATTGACCGGTGTGGTGAGGTAAATCCTTTTGATGTTTATTTTAATTGAGTTTTTCACCAAGCACCATCTAAAACCAAGACAGAACAAAACATACACAAAGACGTAACAATATTAAAGGGAGATTCTCATACTTTTTTTTTAGCTTTCAGAAAGACAAAAAAAAAATGCTAAAAAAATAATCGTCATTTTACTTACGTACGCACGTGTACGTACGTACGTGTATGTATGTACGTACGTGTGGAATTACATTCCACTCTCTTTACATTAAAATCATCGTCCTTGCAAACGACCTTGTCTATAGTAACTTATACGTCATTGGACATTTTTAATGCGTACCTTGGAACAGACATCGACGTAGACCGCGACAGCCTCGGCTTCTTGCCGAATCTGCTGAACAGTCTATGGTTTCGCAAATCCATTGTGACCACAGAAACTCACAAACACACACGACCACTCACTGACCACTAACATTGGCGACTAGCATAAATTATAACACACTTTGCAATCTAATTATCATAAAAATTTCAGGTTTTAGCCTTAATAAAGTCGTTAGGGGCTAGTTGCATCGTAATTGTACACTATCTCGCTCTACCGTGGAGAATGATCTAGTGGTTTGAAAGGGAGCGGAGATGGGTAAGCTGTCGAAACGGTGTCGCAAGTTCATGTTTGTGTTAATTGAACGGTTGTTTTATTTGTAATTGTATTAAAGGTTGAGGCAACAATGAAAACTATTTAGTGTTGTAAAGCAAAGTGTTAATGATAAAAGCTTAAATATAGTTTAAGCCAAAGGAATAAGACACATAATAAGCAAAAGGGCTTCAAGCCATAAGGGTGTAAAAGCAAATCTGGCGTAATTGGTGATTTGCCTCTCTGGTTTGAAGCCCGCGTGCTTATAATGTACGTCAGTTTGGTCCAAAACCGGCGACATAGTAAACATAACAGATAGAAGTATTTTTTGTGATCACGAGATTAAAGTGGTGTGGAAAAAGAGTACATCATTGTGGACTATGCAATTTCGTTTCATTTCATGATGTACAGGTCATAGGCACAACAGGTCCTAATAAAAGGCTACCCACATGGAAATACTATTTTTAAGACGCCTTCAGACGCTTTTTGTTTCTATTTGTTAAAAAAATGTAATTGAGAAGATTATTTAAGGGCCGATTCAACGGACCATATTCCAATACTAAGTCTATGGTAAGTATAGAGCTGTCATATCATAAAAATCTGACATTATCCCATAGATTTATCCACGGAAGAAGATTGGTCGAATCGGGGCTTAGTCAAAGAGAAATTTTAAGTGACAATGTCATACTATTTCATTCGCCGTTCCCTTCTGTGCTACAGCTATCCATTCATTTTTCCAGCTAAGATGTTATTCGTTTTGTAAGCTGATAGGCAAACAATTAAGTAATTTAATTCAGTGTTCTTAACCCGCTAATGTCTCCTTACCCATTCTTGATTTTACAAATTTTTAACATCTGTGAAATATTGTTTTAACATTACCTTTACAATAGTAGTCTTTGCCTACGCCTACTCTATGACTTTAACTATGAATTTGACCTAGCTCATTATGTTTACTTCAAAGAGTACTTACTTTTTAATATGGTATACTTATAGGTATACACTATAATATTTGCACGCTTGCTTGCAAGCGAAATACAAACACTAGATACTTAAATTCTACTTGAGACCTTATGTATCATATATTTCTAGCAAATAAATGTTTGTTTGTTTGTTTAGTAGGATTAAATATTTTGTAGTAAGACCTACGCAATGGGTTTACAAGGGAACATATGACTGTATTCGAAACTACGAAATAATGAGACCTATGTACCTATACGTATTGAATCTAAATGGTTAGACACCATATCGAGCAACCTTGCAGTCATTCAATTAACTAACCGTACACTAGAATGAATTTCACAGTACGCCATTTGATACAATTTAAATCCTCTAGTTTAAACAGTGTCCAAGACCCAAAGAGAGCGTGCGTGTTAGCAACTAAATGTTCATGCGACTTTTGGTTCTATGGTTTCAAATTTAGAGTAGAAACTTGTATGGTAGTTATCAGTAGGTAAGCCACACTCCTTCCTTGAAATGTATGGCCTAATTGAAAACTAGGAAGTGTCCAGTATTCAAATTTAACGCGTTGCGGTTGCGTTGCTAACTTGCGACGCGATCCACGTTCGCGATAGTAAGGGGGCCTTAAACTTGAGATTATGCCCAAAGAGAATCTCGGCTTAGAAATGTTTATTGGGCAGAGTGATGAAAGGTACAAAATCTTCATTGTGCCGTTGTCTTGTCCTTTCCTGGAGTTGTACGAGGAAGAAGTTTGTACTGATTAGAGTTCCCACGTAGGACTCATAGTTTGAGATCTTAAACATTGTACTATATATTATGGGAGTTAACGTGTACATTTTATATTTGTTCCCAAAATTGATACTTCAGATTAATTTTAGTTAATGTGAAAGATCAAACTTATCTTTCACATTAACTAAAAGACAAGATTTTTTTTTATACTACGTCGGGGCCAAACAAGCGTGGGGCTCGCCTTATTGTAAGCGATTACCGAAGCCTATGGGCGCTTGCAACTCCAGTCCTTAAAAACCTTAACACTCCTTTATGAAGAACCTCATGCTGTATTCCCCGGCGAAAACCTCTGATGGCAGCTCAACAATCTGAAATCTGAAGTAACAATTTTGGGAAAATATTTGGGGAAATATTTTCGTTTAAGAAAACAAGTAACAAATGTTCATAATGCTTATTATAATAAGAAATTGTCACAAAGTGACATTTTTACGAAAGGTTAGGCTGGTTTGGTTGATTGTTATCCTTTTTTAGTAAAAATACAAAAACATGTAAATAAAACAAATTATGAGTAAGTAAGCACCTATATAAAATTAGTATTATTATTATGTAAGTATTTTTAATGTATCGATGCAGAAGGCAGCATTTTTTTACAAAATTTAGTGGTTTATAATAAGCTGTATACATGGTTTATTATAATATTTGTTTTTTTGTCAATAAATAAATTTAAAAAACATAATCAAAAAATGAGCAGCAGAAAGGCTTGTCAATACTACTTGAGGGACAACACAGCCTTATCGCACTGTAACCGTAGCCGAAAAAAAGGGCCGAATCAACTGGAGTGGTATCACGGCCTCACAGAAAACCTGCTGTTGGCTGGAATGCTGTGTTTCGCTGAGTGAGCAAAGGTCCTGAAGGATGTGCTTAAAGTTGGCAGCGCATTTGTGTCTCCTTTGGTGTTGATTCCCGCTGCCCATGGACACCCATGGGCAATGGGAATCGCTTACCATCAGATGATCCGTCTGCATATCTGCCACCTACATATCACATAAAACGCTTTATTTGAAGGACTCTTAAGTGAACAGTTTGGTGATAGCTAGCCAAAGTGCGAAACCACTCGTTTACAATAGTGCTAAGTAAAATAAACGACTCTAATACTATTGGCAAATGCTCGTAGTGACGCAAACATTACACAGAGAAGTTTTTCAGTCAATTAGAAACCAGTGAGTGTGAAGGTGGCTAATAAAAATGAAACGCTGTTACGACTGTCTGCGTAAGAGTCGGCACTTTTATCTTTTACCTTTCAAAGGCTTTGTGGAGTATTGGTATTGGTAAAAGATTTTGCAACCTTACACCATGGATTACACTATAGATTTCTGATACCTTTTTACATGAACGAAAACTTTTTGAGAATTGATTAACTTTAAGTAAGTTGAATCGTAGCCAAAAGTAACAACAACGAAGAATAAAAAAACGTGTAAATTTAAATGTCTCTAATTTTAACGTGTGATTCTCGCTTGTGTCCAAAGCATTCGCTTTAGAGCCTATAATTGTAATATATAATCATCCGAGTGACTTTGTGTTAAACAGTATAAATAAATATCTGCAAACATTGGGTACCTAATGCTTCGAATGCATATTATTGTATATTGTAATATGCATAACAAGTTCAGGATGACATTTGGAAAACCAGTTAACAAAAACAAATTAAAATAATTTGAAAGAATTCTCTATTTTTTCTAAATCAGCCAAACCCGCTTTGAATGCGGATGCTTCGCTCCAGTAGTTGTGATGCAAGAATTAAATAAATAATAAAAGAACAATGAAGTCGCCGATTATTCAATAGAAATACTTGATAAAAAGTTTTGTTGTGCACCGGTTGGCAGAACTAAAAAAAGATGCTGATAAAGATGTTTGTATTTTAAAAGAATTCTTTCGCGACTGAAATGACTAAGTACCTAGTCTAGCCAAATTTATTATTATTGGCGACCCGTGGTGAACGCTGCCTTTGGTCCAAGGGTTGCGGGTTCGGTCCCCGCACAGTACAAACAATTGTGTGCATGAACATGTCTATATAATATAATATGTTCCCTCTCATAATGCAGTGCCCTAACTGGGTCTATAGTGGTCGCTTTGTTAAACTTCACCATCTGTAATGTACACTATGGAAGCAATAACGATTTGAGTATTGAGTCTGTTTGTATTGGTCTGGGTGTTTTCTATGTATTATACGTTTGTATTTACAAAAGAAAAGCATTATTATGTATATATTTGTAATCCCACTGTTGATTCTGATATCCGTAACACAGGTGCTCGAGCTACCTATCTCGGAGTCAGATCAATGTGATGTTGTGAAAATAATATAATATATTATTACTATAATTATCATATTGCCGGTTTTTTAATTTTCATTTATGTACATGTGATTACGGACTGGAGTGGAGTGGTCGCCACGTGGGGAAACGCAGTGTTGGACGCCCTGCGGCGCGATGGACTGACGATTTGAGAAAGATGGCTGATGTGAGCTGGATGCAGACAGCTCAGGACCGGGTTGGTTGGCGCTCTTTGAGGGAGGCCAAAGAGGTACGCTAAGGATACTAAGTTGGGTCAATGTCTGAGAGGTATAATACAGTGTATTATTTAACACATACATTTACAACATTGTTATAACATTAAGAATATAAAAAAAAATTTACCTATTTACAGTATTCTAAAAATAAAAAGGAGGAATATTATTAACAAGAGATGATGGATGAGATGAAAAATATTTACGAAACGGTGGTATATTAGGTACATAAGTTTATAATTGTTGTATCTCGATGATTATTATCTCTATACCTTTATCTCTTTGGGACCGGTTTTACATATTAAAGACACAGAAAGTCGGCTCCAGTTGATATTGACATTGAAGAGTTCGTCGTTCGTTCATCATAATAGTCGTTTTTTACGGATGAATATTTAAAAAATAATCTGACCATCGAATCATGGAACATTTTAATTTACACCTTACATACAAATCAAATCAATCATCTGATCACTGCCTTACACAGATATCCCTATTAATAGCAACATTGAGAGCGTTTAAAAATCCAAAAGCTGTTAATTATTATATTCCACACATATTTTGTTATGCGTACAGTTTACTTCTATTCCTTTTTAATATTTTTAACTTTAAGTTATAAGTCCTCCGAATGTTCCTACATACACAAAAAACACCACTTAAGCATTAGTACAAAAGTTGTGTTTTTTGTGCAACAAAGTATATCTATTTATATTTTCCAACCAGCCGTTTCCTCTTGAATCCTCCTAGGAATCCCTATGTGGGTCGTCCCGTAGTTTAAAACAACAGTTATGCGCGTACGCAGCTATTGATCGCGCGATTAGTATTCCCCGCGCGACTAATAACGGTGCGGTACAAAATTGTAGTCTTCGGTCAAGTGGCGACACTATTGTTTCGCGTGTGAATATGGCCAGGTTATGTAATGATGGTGGGGCGTAACATTATTTTGGGCTCAAAAGGTCGGTGATTTATGTACGTAGAGCCATACATCGAAGTACGTATACTGTCAAATTTCTTCATTCAATTCTCACTTTAATGTCAAACATGTTTGGTTCATTATCAATTGAGGAAATTGATTGTGGTAACTTGATGTGTTGCTTTGTACGTCGTTTACTAGTTATTTATAGAGGAGCCGAAAACTGCTCGGTATTAATAGACGCACTTAGAAAATCGTTAGACGTGTATTCAGTATTTAAGTTTTTTTTAAATAGGCAGACGCGCATGCGGCTCATCTGATGATAAACGGTAACCGCCGCTCATAGATATCAACAATGCCGGAGTACAGTCATGCCGCTGCCTGACTGTACTCCGGCATTGTTGAAAATGTGAAAGAAGAACTCTTTTCTAACCTCGTTTAAAAAAGGACATGTCGTAGCGATCAGAGAACAGCGCGGCCGGAAGCTCATTCCAGAGTCCGAATGAGAGAATAGGATTCGAACCCATGCGTGCGCCGAGAGACAAATAAGCGTTGGCACTGATAATTTTCAAGAAAATTGCTAGGAAAATTTAAATCATTTTTTTTATCATTCATATCAGCCCATATCCACTCACTGCTGAGTATAGGCCTCTTCTTTATCAAGCCATTCCCTTCGGTCCCTTGCCAGCCTTATCCAATGTTTCCCCACTGCTGTCACAATATCGTCGGATCATCGGGCAGGTGGTCTACCCACAGGACATGCCCCATTCTTGGCTGCCATTCGGTAAGCTTTATAGTCCACTTATCATCTTTACGCCTTGCCAGGTGTCCTGCCCATCTCCACTTATTTTAAGATTCAAAATATTATGTAAATGACTTTCGAAAATTACCTCAACGGCTCGATGAACTTCCGTTTGTTTTAGAAAGAAAAGCATTAAACAGGTTTTGTTTAATACTCAATAGCTACACTCAAAACGGGAAAAGTCAACCTACATTGTGACACATCTTCCTAGAAAAATTAAGTCATTAATCAACAATCACTATAGAAATATGACAAGTGTTCTCCATATTCAGTCACAAATTACATCAGCACTTATATCTAGGATCTTGGCCTATCAACTTGATATACATTACTTATAATGTAGTTATTATGATTTATGATTAATAAATAATATGTGTTGACATATTGCTACGGGCAATGTGTCGGTAACTTACTTGGTATAGATCGAATGGTGTAACTTTATACTCCAAATAAGTGTACATTAAATTACATGGATGGGTATAGGTTAATGGTCAATTTTTGTAAATCGTATTTGATTTAACTTAAAAGGATTTATTTAATTTAAGTATGAAATACGTAGTTAGTTTAATTATGAAGACGAATTCCGATCAAGTGGACAGGGTCAGTACCAAAAGGCATCTTATTGCTATTGCCATCTCTACACTAAACTAAATGAATGAATGAATGAAGTGCAATAAAAGTATGCACTCAAAGTAAAGTATGAAAATTTAAGACTAGCTTTTATAGGATATGTACAAGGACAAATGTTTCTTGGTCTCCGAATTAAGACACCTTTTAAGAAACTAGTTATGATCTGAATCGGCCGAAGCCAAAAGGCATCTTATCGCTACTGCCATCTCTTCACTGACCTAAACGAATGAATGAATATACTTTTATTGCACACAAAATAAAGTGTGAACACTTAAGACTATCTTTTCCAGGATATGTACAACGACAGATGTTTCTTGGTCTCTAAATTAAGACACCTTTTAAGAAACTAGTTATGATCTGGACCGGCTGAATAGATGGGTTAGGGTGTCCCCTAGTTACGAATTTTATTAGTGCGAGTTGTCACTCGATCTAATAAAATTCGTCTCAGAATTGTGCGCGGATCAGTAGATCGAAGATTTCTTTGGGTTTAAAAAAAACTAGCGTAGTCACTTCATTTCGGGACATCAGTTCTACTTAATACCAATAGATGCCGCTAGGTGTCGATTACATCACGCAAGCGTTTCGTGATTTCGGTTTGGATTACCTACAAGCGTTGCCGCTGTCTGTTGGATTTACCTCTTTTTAAATAGTAGTATACATATTATATAGATAAACTTGAGAATAGTACATACAACTTTTTTATTATTAAACGATAGGACACTTCCAACAAAAATAAATTAACTATATACTGTTAAATTTATATATCTTCTAAATCACTCATTTGTCGTGTAATATTTATATACGACTTACTCATTATTACGACTATATTGCACTTTGACACTGTTCTATACTGCCAGCACCACATCAAAGAATGCGTACATACAATACATGATACGAATTACATACTGATGAGTGGTCTACCGACCATGGGAAAATATCGCGCCGTGCCGTAATCAGACAATTAGTAAGGAAGGCGGGTACGTAATGGTAGGCATATAACATGTGTTTCTTAAAATTTAAGAGCTTAATTATGACAGAGAAAATGAACTCTATGATTAAGAGTGCATCATGGTGTGATGGTCTGAGTCTGGAGTTGTGTTTAAAATTAGTTACGCAGACAGTCTTAGACTAAAATAAACAAGGACTAAATGAATTATTCATTCTGTATGCTACAGTTTAATAAGTAGAGAAGGCAGACCATATCTTTAAAATAAACTTTAAAATAAAAGTATTGATTGACGATGGAATCGACACATATTTAATAGAAGTCAACACTACAAGGGAACGTAGTGTTTAAAATGAAGTTACTTTAGTGATTATATTAATAAAGTTATAATTATGATAATTATAATGGTTCGCTTATCTTTAACACAGCAGTTCAGTTGCAATTACTCTTATTGAAATCATTACTGACTTAAGTCCCAAGATAGTCGTCTTCGCTTGAAATAATAGCAGAATAAAAATGGCGTATAGCTTTGCGGTAGGTACTATATCGACATAATGCTGGACAGTTAAAATTGTAATGATTATAATATATGTGGGAATTGAGATTGGAAAAAAAATTTCAGGGTCTTCAAGATCTTCTTTATTTTAAATAATCGCAGAGCAAGCCTATTCGCGTCTTCCGTCGTCTCACACCCACAGATAACTCTATCATTCCCTCCGTTCACTCGTTCTCTGTTCACTCTTACTCCGTTCCATTCTACGCGTCTTCCATTCCGTTTCACCCTCTCATAATCCCACACTGTGTAGAAATTGAGATTGGAAAAAGGATTTCAGGGTCTTCAAGATCTTCTTTATTTTAAATAATCGCAGAGCAAGCCTATTCGCGTCTTTCGTCGTCTCACACCCACAGATAACTCTATCATTCCCTCCGTTCACTCGTTCTCTGTTCACTCTTACTCCGTTCCATTCTACGCGTCTTCCATTCCGTTTCACCCTCTCATAATCCCACATATATTTCAAAAATGTTGCATATTCTTCTCGGTAGAAATTTACATTCCGTTTCAGGATAGCTTATCTACATTTTGACATTCATAAGTGTTTTGTATGGACATAAACTTAATAAAAAAATTTCATCATTCAATCATTCGATTGTCTGAAATGTGTTACACTCAATAATTTACTTTAAAACAAAAGTCTTACACAATAAATTGTCGCCCACTGTAGCCCGCGTTAGCAAATTTTTAACATATTGTCGCCCTTTTTTCGTCATCGCGTGGCTAGGTACCTTTTAAGAGCAATTTACTGTCCCCAAGTCAGGATTAATTGTTTTAATTTAGCAAATGAGGATGTCAGCCCACACTTGACATTTGGACTTGACGCGATAAGTACCAGTACTTACTAAGTAGATCTGTCAATCAAGTCAACGCCTTGTTTGCTTAAAGATGAATGTATTTTGTAACCTAGAATTAATTTGAGCCTATTAGTACCTACTTTCTTACTTATACCTATGTAATAAAATATCTTTTTAAACTAAGTATTTAAAAAAATGTAAACCATTATACTTGGGTTTTTATTTGTTCATTTGTTTTTATTTTCAGTTGTAATTGTAATTTAAAATTGTATAGTTCTAAACTTTTCGTAGTCCCTGTTATTTAACGACTTTTCAGATTTTTTTATTAAACTACCACTACTTAATGGAAGTTTTGTTTTAGAATCAACAGCTGGTCAAACATCTGAGAAGAAAATGAACCAAAATACTTCACACTATATAAAATAAATAAATGAATATTCCTCAATATCACACACATTGATCTGACTCTGAGATCGCTAGCTCAAGCACTTGTGTTAAGAATTACTTTGCTATAGCAAAGATCGTAAAGAGACCATAGGAATTCACTTCTCAATATTATAATATTGAAAAGTGAATTCTTATGGTCTCTTTACGATCTTTGCTATAGCAAAATAATTCTACGCTTTTAACACTTATGTTTACATAGCGAAAGCACCAATCCTCCAGAAACTTCTGCCCCATATCCTGTTCACCATCGATTTTTATAACCACAACCAATTTCACTTGATTAGTATGCAGAGGGTTCACATCGACAGTTCTGTTTTATGCCTATCACGTCAGGTCGCCGGGCTTCGTCATAGAGCTACGAGCACTTAGGTAAGACCACGGGAAAGACTTTATTGCACAAACAGTTCACCCGAGTGAAAAGATTGATTTTATTTGGAGTGTACTGTATCAGTAATGTCAATTGAATTAATACAAGTATAATCATTAATGCATTGGTTAACGCGTCAACGGCTCATCGGAAAGCTTAATTGAACTGATTTAATTAACTAAAAGATCTACTTACCTGGGTGATTGATACAATCTTTGTTTATCATCGACTATATAACTGACTATGTGAAAAACTTTTGTCTCTATATTTAGTGGGTCTTTTTCTACTTATACATGTTTTTTTTTAATTTGTGCCAAATGTACGAGTGTAAATTTGTAATGTACGTAAAGTGTTACGACGTCCTAAATAATGAATGTTACTGTTTCTGAATACTTGGCATATAGGTCAGCCCATTTTCGGAGGTCCAAAATCTTTTTTGCCTATCATTATGTATGTTTCGCGATTTTAGGCAATTCTCAAGAAAAACTAAATTGATTAAATATTTACGGCCAGAAAAGATTTTTTAATGCTTTTTCATGGGATAGGAATAATACAATAAGGATAGAGGTCTGACCCTACTTTTTATACTAAATAAAATATCTTTATCTCGAAAATTATATAACCAAACAAAAAAAATTAACCTTGGCCTGTTGTACATTTTCATATTTAGTCAGGTACCTAAATAAATATTTTTTCTAGAAAACTAAAAAAATCGCGGAATATATATCCTAAACAAAATTTTGTACCACTGATAAATGGGCCACCCTGTGTAACGAAATATGGGTGTATCTCACTCAGGAACTACACAAGTGCACTCAGTTTTGTAACTCAGACGCTCTACTGATTGCCGAGCAACCTATCTCATCCGGAGTTGTAATATAATTGTTATTAATTAGAGGATTATTGCGAATGTTTTATCGACTTGTAATTAAACATAACGCGCTTGATTGGAGTAATTAATTGATTATACTGTAACTGCCGTTTTTGTATGGTTTCTAGGATTTAGTATGTTTACTTAGTGTTATAGTTCTTGAAAATAACGAGAACAGATAGATTTTTCATTTTTTTTTATGTGATAGGTGGCAGTCGTGCAGATGGATCACTTGGTAAGCAATTGCCGTCGACCAAGGACACCCGCGACACCAGTGGAGTCACAAGTGCGCTTTAAACCCCCAATCAAAACCAACCTTTAAACCCCCTCACTCACGCAGCGAAACAGCACAGTGCTGCTTCACACCTTCGCTTTTGTGGGTTTGACCAAAAAAGTGACGTTTCAGAGCCGTCATTCGAATACAAAATCAGTAATTTTCAAATATAGCTGATGTCACTTGATGCCACATCGAACTTTCAGTTATTTATAACCGAATTGTTGTTTTTAACTTAGCGTGTAATTCCTGGTTGCGTCCAAATGTGTCACTTTGGAGCCCGCCCAGACTATCCGAAACATGCATGTTTCCTCACGATGTTTTCCCTCACCGCCGAGCTGATGGTAGAAATGCGCAAATATATTTAAAATCATAGACGAAATAGCTGTGCATGATTAAGCTTGTGTCCGTAAGTTTATATACATTTTATTGTTGGTGCATTTCAAACAGTCTACTGCCATGGACTGAAACTTCGTAAGTTTCATCATCATCATCATCATCAGCCCATTTAAGTCCCTACTGCTGGGGCACGGGCCTCCCTCAATCACATGAAGGGTAATTGCCATACTCACCACGCTTGGCAGACGGGTTGGCGAGGGTTTTGATATAAATGCAGAGTTTTCCTTCTCTCGGTGCTGATGATCATGCCAGCAGCTTTACCTTAGTCGCCTTTTACGACACCTCGGTAAGAGTGAGGGTGGCCTATTCTACTCTGCCGAGGACCACACGGCCGTAAGTTTCATCCCCCTTTATTTTCATCAAAAGGTCACTCTGCACAATGCTTAGGTCTACAGCTATCCTCGATCACACTATGGCTATAGTATCAATGGCCTGACGGGCTTTGACTGACGGACCGACAGACACACTTCCCAGAAAATGCACTTTACGACCGCCCGGTGTTTGAAAGTGTGATCTGAATTTCATTTAGGTCGATGGATCAAAACCTACTTTGGCGATTTTAGGTAAATTGTTTTTTTTTTTATGTGATAGGTAGCAGACGAGCAGACGGATCACCAGATGGTAAGCGATTGCCGCCGCCCATGGACACCCGCGACACCAGTGGAGTCACAAGTGCGCTGCCAACCTTTAGATCCTCACTCACGCAGCGAAACACAGCACAATGCTATAGAAAGGCCAATCAGGATGAGCCTACTTCGCCTGATGGTAAGCGGCCGTGAAATCCAAATATGAGGTTGACAGGCACAAAAGAACTAACAAAGTACCCATTGAGTCTGCCATCCTCACCCTGATGGCCTGCTGAGATGCCACTTCACGCCCAATTCAATCGTTTTTTTTTAAATCAACAAACATATCAAAATACCGGTGTGAAGCAGCGCTTGCGCATATAGGTTTATAGGCTGATACTTTGCTTTTACTCTCAGGAAATAGTAAAGTATCAGCCTATAAACTGTCACATTGCACGGCAAAGGCCTCCATCATAGAAATCAAGTTATCGCTACTACCATGGGATTAGGATTAATCACCAAACTAGAGGGTACAAGAGACATAATTGGGGGGGGAAGGGGAGTTATAAAGTTTGCAGCGCACTTGTAACTGTGTTAGTTTCCGAGTGTTTATCAGGTAAACCAGCTCGTCTGCTACCTATCACATAAAAAATACAGAGATCGAGGGTCGGAAGCGACTTCGTTAACTAACACAGGGTTGCAATATACATAAATGTGCACGCATTGGGTAGTTTCTCGAAATTGTGAGTAGTTAGTCATACATCGTACGAATATTAAAAGTACCTACTTTAAATTACATGCTTACTTTCACTTCAGAGATCAAAAGCAAAAAACATACTTTTGCTACAAAAAATACCATCCGAATTGCTATATACGATCATATACAATCTTTTAGATCTTAATCGTATAATGAACACTTGAAGATTTACAAATTATCGCAGACAAACTTTATCGTTCTCACCAGGTTTTATACGCATATACCTAAGTGTTATAAGTGCTACTAATACGCCTATAAGACACTTAAACGCTGCAGATATCATCAGACAGCTGTATAAGTGCTTCTTCAGTAGCGGCATCACAAACATTGAAAGCAACGTTTGAATCTCTATTAAACTTCCTCCACAGATACACAAACAACAGTGAAGCAAGTCACTTCTAGGATCAGGGACTTTCTGCTTATATCAAATGAAAATCAAATTACAAAAATAATGTTATTAATTAGAAACAAGTGCAAATTGTTGATGATAAAGTTGATTTTTTAATCAACTGAAGCAGAGAAAGATTGTGATTGTTGCTGAAGAGCATAAACCATAAAAGGTGGATCTGCTACCAGTTATAAGATACGCTTAAATTAGGTATGTATTTAAAGCACATGCAATGAAAATCTACGAATAAAAACCAATTCTGGATAGAAAATGACAAAGTGACCAGGCTTAAATTGTACGTTGGCTGATACCATTTGATACCGTCTGAGTTTGAATTGATCAACCGACAGAACAACAACGCATCAGCTACTCCTGTGATCTTGCAGATGTTAATGGGCGGCGGTAATCACTTGTCATTAGGTAACCCGCTTTTTTATGTGATAGGTAGATGGCAGACGAGCAGACGGATCACCTGATGCTAAGCGATTGCCTCCGCCCATAGACACCCGCAATATCAGTAGAGTCACAAGTGCTCTGCTATCATTAAACCACTTTTTCCCTCGGATCGCGCCTCCGGTACCCTCACTCAAGTAGCGAAACAGAGACGCTGCTTCACGCCAGTTTTTTGTTAGGCTGTGGTATCATTCCAGTCGAGCCGGCCTGTTCAATAAGGCGTGTCTCTCCCGCGGTCAAGCGCTTGTAGCATTATACCATGACGCGTCGAAGATTATGGCGTGTGATTTTACTGATATACATTTTACTGTGCGTAAAATGACGTCTATGATCTTGTATCGGCTCACGTCATCCGTTGCGTCACGCTTTGAGATACCATTGCCGGTGAACTTGCACTTAGAGTTGAGTAATGAAGTCGGTGTATACCTGAAACAAAAGATACATTTATTAGTATGTAGAACTGAACAAGCGTGAGAATGAAATGAGTTTTGTATAATAATAAATCTGGCACAATGGATACAACTTTTGGTCTATCAATTATCTATTTGTAGTGTAGGATTGACTAAAGTGACGATCTCCTGTTTCGGAAGCCAAGACAAGTTTTGGATCGCTGAGCCATCGGAGTAAGTAACTTACTTACTTAGAAATTATTTATTTTCCATGTAATGTGACCGTGTTCCATGATCGGAATATCATTAAAAGACCGCGTACCCAACGAAAAGATTCAAAAGTGAACTAGGGTTGTAGATGTTGGGACGCGTGTGTGTGAGCTGAAGTGGAGATGAGCGGGACACCTAGCATGGCGTAAAGACGATAGGTGGACAAAAGTGCTTACCGAATGGCAGCCTAGAATAAGCCGACGTCCGGTGGGCAAACCACCAGTCTGTTGGACCGATGATATTGTGAACGTGGCGGGGAAATAGTAGATGAGGTTGGCGAGTGACCGAGAGAAGTGGCGACATAAAGTAGAGGCCTATTCTCAGCAGTGGGTGGATGTGGGCTGATATGATGATGACCATGTCTGCAACGGCTGATCCATGGAGCGTCGCCCAGTTGGCCAACCTCGGTATCGCTGGAAACTCCTTCGCGAGCTTCAGGTAACAAACTGACAAAAAGTAGTATAGAAAAAGGCCAAAGTGACGATCGCGATCTCCTGTTTTGGTAGGCAAGAGTTTGTTTGGGTCGCTGAGCCAGCGGAGTAATGGATGGTGGACGAACAAACGGATCACTTGATTGTAGAGTCCCTGGACTATTGTAACTCTCAAGGATTCACAGAAACCCTACTGGATCTTTAAAAATAATATGGTATTTTCTTGTAGGTTTGGAAATAACATCATATTTATACGAGTATTACGCTTTGTTGTTAGTTTATATCTGCGCTAATGGCTGCTAAGATGGTTGCCTAGCGGACAGTATCAAAATAAAAGAACTGAGAGCTTAACGGACCGTCCGAAGCCCGGAAATATCTTTATTTCAGATCAGGTGAATCAAACAATATCCTAACTAAACTGGAATCATATGTCACAGAAAGTGGCAGGTCCCCCGTGAGATTCGAACCCCCGACCTTTGGAAATAAAATCAATGAAGATATATATCATTCAAAATCAAAACAAACATCTATTTCATCAAAAGATATTTTCGTAGCATTTGAAATACGCCTATTGATTGACGAAGATATATCGTTTATTCATACACACCGTTAAACATGGGCTCTAGCCAAATCCTATAGAAAAAAAATATTAGTCTATTGTGATTCCCTTACGGTAGCAGCCTATCCGTCATTGCCATAGACAAAACAACGGTGCACCATTAATCATTATGCAACAACGATGCATCGATGCATCGCATACGATCGATTACTCGATACTTTCACCGCATAGGTTGGCGGCCACTTGTAAACCGGTCAATTTGAGATAAACAACTTATCTTGTATCGGGCAATATAATGTAGTATCGGTTTAGGGGTGTCATGTGTTATGTTCTCACAATTTAAAGGTGACAGGTAGGGCATACTAGCGACGCCAATCGATTTTAATTTTTAGCTACTAAGCCGGATCTATTTTAAACAATTTCGGGGTTAAAATCTCTCGGCAAACACTTATACTATTTATTAAATAGCCATGCACATCATGTTGGCTCCATTTTTACTTTAAAAAATTGATTACCGCAAAAAGCGGCCACTTTTGGCGTGAATCAATTTTCCGCGTACAAAAACGCACCCAACATTTGTGCATGGTTATTTAATAAATAGTATAAGTGTTTGCCGAGAGATTGTAACCGAATTGTTTAAAATAGATCCAGTTTAGTATCTAAAATCGATTTAATTGGTATTAAGCCTAAAGTGTTTGTCGTCATGGTAAGAATTAGTTGAAGAAGTATAGAATCTGGAAACATGACTTTTAAAATCATCATACCATGAACGAAACAAGAACTTAAAAACCGTTATTTAAACTAATTGGGAACTTAATACAAAATAAATAAAATTAACAAATATGAGTAAATAATATTTTATTTCACAACATCACATACATTGATCTGACTCCGAGATAGGTAGCTCAAGCACCTGTGTTACGGATATCGGAATCAACAGTGGGATTACAAATATATACATATAATACTTTTCTTTTGTAAATACATACTTATAATACATAGCAAACATCCAGACCAATACAAACAAACATAAATAAATAAGTAAATAAATGGCTAAAGCAAGCTATAATATATAATCTTCCAGTTCCAGTTTTACATTTACAAAAACATAATTTTAAATAAAATAATACAACTAGGTACTAAGTATCTAAAGATAAGTAGGTTGTGTACAAATAAAAGATATTGTATATTATTGTTATTATGTAGTAGTTAAAAAAACTCGGCATTGTTTGACAGTTAATTATAATGTTCGTACGTACTTAAGTGTATATTTTTATAAAACTTACTTAGCGGTGTTATCCAAAACGTAAATACTTTTTAGGTTTCCAATATACGATTATAGATCGAAGTTTCCAATGATTTGAAAAAAAAAATCCAATATCAAAACGGATACATTTTCAAAAATAGAACAACTCGATAACCCTATTCCGAAGTGGCCAGTTGCTTTTTTATCCAAAATAGTGTCCATCACCCGCACGTCACGCCTGGCTATAAGATGATTTATTAGACACATTACCAAGCCATTATGCATTCTAATTCAATATAGATACGGTTCAAACGCGTCTGCAAATTGTCTGGGTTTTTTCACAGAGTATCGTCGATGTTTGATACGTTGGACGATCGTTGCGAGAAAGTTATACTGACGTGTGTGTACCATTTATTGGCCAGAATTGAGGAAGTATTTTAATGCACACATGGAATTATATTACACTAGCTGACCCGACAGACTTCGTCCTGTCAAAAAAAATTGTAATAATGGCTTACTCATTTGGACAATTCACACAATATATCTTTATAAATTATAGCCTATGTGTTATTCTGATCTATAAGCTACATTACTGTAAAGTTCATTAAAATCCGTTCAGTAGTTTTTGCGTGAAAGAGGAACAAACATCCATCCATACATCCATCCAAACAAACTTTCGCCTTTATAATATTAGTAAGGATTAGGTACGACCTAAATAGTTTAATAAAATGTGGTTTAATACTTAAATATTAATCTAAGTAAAACACTATATGCATTTTAATGTGTTTTTATTGTTTAAAACAAAAAAAAAATTAGGTAATATATTCAATTCATTTTTATGCGTAATATAATGAAAAATTTCAAAATACAAAATCAGAGATGTGCCAGATTTGCCCGCTGTAATGTAAAAAAAGTTTATTTATTTATTTACTGCACAAAATCCACAGCTCTTGAAATAAAGTACAGTTTAAAAAAAATTCTTACAGTCAATAAAGGATTTACAATTTATATTGATAACTTTCTTAAACGATCCACAACAAACATAACGATAATTTTATCTAGTGTTAAAAACATATATATTTATACCAGCTAAAAGTAAAAATAAAAAAATCATACGTTTTTCTCTTAAATATGTTGGCCCTAATATTTTTTTAGAGTATTAAAACAATATGTGTCCTTGATCATTCAAACGACTGATCACTTTTTATTATGTAAGTAAGACGACTGTTAAATAAGTGTTAGACCAAGCTATTTTCTTAAAACATTTATCTTGTGATTACTAAAGTGGCCATTTTCAATTCAATCGCATGTTTAAAAGTGAAATCTTCGTTTAATAATAGCCAATATCTTAACAATTTGATTGACAGGAGGCGTTCACAAAACAATGGCAAAGAGTCGTCTGGTACATCCAAGTATCAACATAGCAAATACACAGTCGCCGACATTCCAAGCGCCATTCATGCTGATTCATAGAGAAATGTCCATTGTAAGACCATATTACTGTTACGATACAGACAGACAGACGCGTAATCAGGTCGCAGAGTGGGGTCAGTTGAATAACCGGACAAAAATGGAATCGTTCGATGAAAGTGTTTATTTTGACGACAGCTGAAATCGGCGGCGGATCAAATCGAATATCACGATTTTGGCGATACCGCGACGATACTAGCGCCGCCAAGTGATTTATATTGATTGTGGCGGATAAGAGACAAATTTTAAAAAGTGGGCAATGAATACCTCTTATTACAAAAAACTGCTCTGATACCGCTTTTAATCCTAAACTATCAAGTTCATGATTATTATGGAATAATGTTAGTTCTTAAATTTTTATTACAAATCCTCTACTAACCATAGACAACTTACATACCGCAGGATGATGTCAATATTGATTGAATCATCCAATCATTCGTTCAGTGACATTTCATTTTACATAACCTTATTTTGTTGTCTGAAGTAAAAATTCTAAAGATTGGTTTTTAAGCAACATTTAATTTAATTATTGACCTAAGTAAGGTTTGTAAGTAATATGCATAGGAATTGGTTATATTTTCGGGATTAAATCCCAAAAATAAATAAACTACTTCCTCACAAATAACTTTAGCGTAAAACGGAATGAACCGTCACAGGGAAAAGTTGTCATGGTTACTGAATCGAAATTTGGAGGTTATTATTTTAGTTCTCATTTTAAACTAGGGGTCCGGGTGGTATAACTCTATTATTATAGTTGATATACTAAATAACGTTAAATTTAGTTTTGTAATAATGTTTATTCCAGTTCTTCAGTAATTCCCAGTATTAATCACACTACTTATTTTAAACCACGTTTTGGAATAAGAGGGAAAGTGATCAATTTTTTGAGACAAACTTATGTAATAATTTCTTCCTGTAAGTAAGATTTAACTTGATAATTGCTAAAGTGGCAATTTTTAGCAATTATGGAGTATATTGTTAATTATTACATAAAACAAAAATTAAATCATTTCCTTAAAGTATTTGTTGCTCATATGTCGGGGACCGTAAGATATAGTTGCCTAGTAGTTGCACCAGTCCGCCGGGAGGCAGCTGGTGGCCCGGAAGAAATGATGCACCAGGCCTTGTATACGTAACTGGTTTATTATTAATAATGCAAATGACACGATGTGAGAACATCTCCAAGGCTTATAATATATACTAGAGATGACTGACGTCATATCGAATCACATACGTGGTCAGATCTACTGACATAGCGTACGTGACAGAGATAACAGTAGGTCTTGGAGATAATCCTTATCGTGCGTACCGAGCTGCGACACTCACTTTTAAATAGTTTTCCTATTCGCCACAATCAATATATAATAAATTACTTGTCGGTGCTAGTGTCGTCGCGGTATCGCCTTAAACTGGCACGGCAGAGTTATGCTATGCGAACGATGTGACCACAATAATAATAGGTTTTTTTTTTGTAATAGGTGGCAGACGAGCAGACGGATCACCGGTTGGTATCGTTTATAAGTCTCGTTATTCAGAAAAGATTCTTCCACGCTCTAATCCCGATCCACTCCCATATGTTTCGCAACCACGATTCTTTTCTACGTCCAGGACCTTGTGGCTACCTCTTTATTTATCAGTTTTGTTCTGTCCCGGAACACTTCCGTAGTCAAAAGGTCTTGGTTGCATTTATTTTGTCCGGACGACCTTAAAGCTGGTCGCGTGGGCGTTATAATGCCACTAATTGCCGCTTTTCGGGGTCTAGTATGCAAAGCAATTTCTTCATCTATCCCCCTCACACACATTTAAATTTCAATTAAGAGTAACAGCGAATATACGAGTTCTATAGAAATATATAGCCTTGGTGTCTGCATGACAAATAATAATTGGGGAAATAAATTGCTAGCTTTTGAGCTAAATAACTCTTTGGTTATAGACTAGCTTTAGAATTTTTTGAATAGAAGTAACCCTGGAGTTATCGCATTTAGACTTTATTTTATAGCTCAAGTTTAAGTTTTAAGTCTAGCAAACTATAAAGAATAATCATTCATGCATATTTTGTTTGTTTTATCTATCGGGTCTATTTTAATGTAAAAGACGAACAAATGGATCACTTCATAGTAAACGATATCCGCATAGTATTAACACTAGTGGAGTACAAGAACGCCGTACTTCTAGACTCCGGGCTGACACTAAGAATTTCTTACCGAAAACTTAGGTACAATTTTTTGGCCCGCCCTGGGGATCGACCCCAGGACCTCTTGCGCAGCCGTCGATTTATAGTGCGACCCACTAACCACTACGCCAAGGGCCTCCTTGACAGCCTGTCAGTATCAGTAGTCAGAGAGAGTATATAGTGAGTATATATTACCTAAATGTGCTATTATTTATCTAACTTTATCAGTTTCATCAAGAGAATTTGTTCTGGTGTGGGAATGGACCTCTCGACCCCTCACATCTCAATTGTATTAACTAAGCGCCAAAACCACAATCATCAACATTCATCGTCAGCCCAATTAAGTCCCCACTGCTGGGGCACGGGCCTCCCTCAATCACATGAGGGGTAATTGCCATACTCACCACACTTGGCAGACGGGTTGGCGAGGGTTTTTATATAAATGCAGAGTTTTCTTTGACTGTTTCCATTAACATTCTTTCATAATTAATCACAATATCGCATAAGTCGTCATCTAAATCCATCTTAATCTTACGTTTGACGTAATTGAAGATGCGTTAACACCCGGTTATTCAACCCGCTGGAAAGTAACGGAGAAATTCAGAGAAATTTGCGTCCATATTTCTTTAACGATCGCGCAGATCGGATCGCCTAGCGTAACGAGCGTGCGTATTGTGATACTGTGCTTTATTGTTTCAGAAATAAAGTCTCATTTGACTAAACAAAGTGTTAGTGTATAGGTGATAGATACAAGAACGCTATTAAGTGCGTCAGCAGATCTGCTGTCTTGTCTTAGAAGGTGTTCGCTGTAAAATAGGAGCTCTATTTCCCTTGATTATTTATTCATTGTGTTATTCAGACCGCTTTCACTAATA
Source organism: Marasmia exigua (assembly GCA_019059595.1). Taxonomy (NCBI): domain Eukaryota; kingdom Metazoa; phylum Arthropoda; class Insecta; order Lepidoptera; family Crambidae; genus Marasmia; species Marasmia exigua. The sequence continues at coordinate 22,831,942 of CM032463.1, forward strand.
TTATCATACTATCTCATATCAGCTAGTACTTTATTCAAGGGAAATGTAAATAAAAGTTGTTGGTGTTTAAAGAAACTGTTAATGCCAAAATGATCCTCATATGACGCTCTTTTTGGTAAATTCAAAATAGGAGATTTTAGCTGTTTCAAATCCCTACGCCTAGTGATACCACAAAAAATCGGCGTGATGCAGCTCTGTGCTGTGTTTCGCTGCGTATGCGAGGGCAGAATCCGGGGAAAAGGGGGATTTAAAGGTTGGCAACACACTTATGACTCCACTGGTGTCGTGGGTGTAAATGGAGCGCGGCAATCAGGTGATCGGTCTGCTCGTCTGCCACCTATCACATAAAAAATTGTGATCTTGTTTAGGTTGAAACTAAATATATATATATGGACAGGTTTAACCTCAAATAAGAACGAAAGTTCGAACTCGTCTGATACATAAGCATTGCTCAGAAAAACTGGTCCTATTCCTTTAAAATTACCCGATTAGATGTATATCTCACACGTTCCAAAACATTCAGTACAACGCTTCTAACAGCACTTTCTAGAAAACTAGAAAATAATAGGCCAGCCGCAAACACCGCACGGTGGTCCCCGTGCAACCTCGTAACCGACAAAAAATTACACAAAAGTGTACATTGTCACGATATAATTTCTTTATTTCCAAACTGTCTCGGAATGTTCCCACTGGGCCGTGCTCGTGCCTAAACTGAAATGGTGTTGAAACATCATCCTTACAAAGAAAGCGTTGAATATTTTATTCAAAAGATGGTTGACGCGCCTAATTGAATATAAAAGAACGGCCACTTTTCAACGCAATGATAACATGGTATTTTTTTGCTGTCCACCGAGAAAGTTGGGGCGATTGGTTAAGGTCAAAGATTAAAGTAGATCATTTATACTTTATTGTTATATTTTTTGTATTTAAGGTACTCTTTCTTGTCGTCACTTTTCAATAGTTTCGTTCTCATATTGTTTTGTAAAAAGAGCTCACGGCACTTTTTAGAAACAGCTGGAAAATATTTGGTAATTATAATACTCAGTGGATAATAAATATTGGATAACAAATATAAAGAACTATTTGAATAAAAATGTTAGTGTTATTTTATTTTAAAATAACATACCTATTTTTAAATAACTAGAAAGACATATTATAAACAAATTAGAACATTTAAAAAAGTGAAATCTGTTTAATATTAAAATGTAAAATATAGTTTTTAAATAATAACGTTTTTGAGCATTCAAAATTGATTTGTATCTCAGTTAATATATTATATATATTAGACGTTTGTTTGTAGCATTCAAAACATTAATATAATAATTGACCCACTTTGAAACTAGCACTGCTCATCATTTAAAAGCTATGGTGGCTTACAACACATATTGATGATATATCATAGGTATCTCTTAGGAAATCCATCTTATTCCCACGAATATGCACAAGGGTCATCGCGTTCTCGGTTCAAATGAAATGCATACTCTGAACTGAACGATGCATCTTGTTATGCAAGCTCGGTGATATACTTTTAGATGGATGAGTGCCATTAAAATGTATAACTAAGTTGAATTTGTCATAAATCGTATACAGCTCCGTGTCGTATTATTGGAATTTCGACATTTACATCAAAACTGTTTTCAACTTCAAAACAACAGTTTTCGAGATTTGCCTTAAATGTCTTTTTTTCAGTTTGGATATATTATTTTCCAAATAATAAACAAGGCGAAAAATTAATTCAAATAAATTATCGTGACCTGAAATCACGATGTGGCTCAAACTAAACGTGTCGCTTCAAAAATAATGATGCTATTATATATTTAGTAAAAATGCGCTAAATTTTTTTAAGAATTAAGTAGCAAATTATTTTTTTATGGTTAAACTACGCAGGACCACGCATAATTGTTTCCTAATTTTTTCAACCCGATTGATTTTTTTATTCCTACTTATGATTTTTTGATTCAAAGACGATGTTAAACGTCCATATTTAATTCATGTTACAGTCTTCTTTGTGTAAACTTATCTAATCTTGTACTGGACAAACCAAATTCGTCGTGTCTGCCTGTTAAGCCGATTATCCATAAATAATATGCTCAACATTGTTTAATGTATGCGATAACATATTTTGTCTCGAAATAAAATACATTCTTCTTTGTTTACAATGTAATCTATGTGTCAAGTTGATGTCTAAAGTACATTTTTCATCTTATGAGAATGTATTTTGCCGGCAAGTCGTATGTTTGTGATAAACATATTATGGTACTACGCTAAATGCCTGTAGGCGAAGTTATGCTAAAGCGATTCTTTAATCGTAGAGAAAAAGTACATCATTACTAATTATTATAAAATTAAAACAAATATTGTAAAAATAAATATTAAATTAAACTAATAAATATCTGCCCCTTAATACATAAATTACTTTTGAGGATATGCCGAAATATACACTTAGAGTAAGGATAATCCCAAAAGCCCAAATACTTCCCAAAGTATGTTTATAGAATTAAACAAAAAATATGAATGAAAAATGACGTCGCGTATCTATGTAGTTGTTACTATAGTTGCCAGTACAAATCGAATACTTTTGTAAGAGTTCCGCTAAAGTTAAAAAATGCATTAAATATGCAAGTGACCGGCGCGCAATACCAGTGCATTTAATACTATTAGGTGGGTTTGGTTCCGTGACAATTCGCCCAAGGCGAGCCATGTCGTAGAGACAAAGACTAGACGGGACAAAAGACAGCTGGACCGACAGTCACTTTTACTATACCTATAACTATTTTAGTAGAGCTGCATAGTTGTGGTTTGACCTTTACATGTAATTATTATAAAATAGTAAACCATTTTTTATATAATCTTATAGCTAGAAAATTCAAATATACTATGTAACTGAATTTACAAAAATATTTCTATCGATTTTGATGCTAATTCTGTTTTATATGATTAGATATATAACAGAATTAGCATCAAAATCCAATTAAATAAAAGTATTTTTCTTCCACATGACATTCTTTTTTCTAATACTTTTAAATACAGAACAAAATGGCATGGCAATTCAATATTATTAATAAAAAAAGAGCAGGCACGTCTATATAAGGAAAAAAACCCTGCCAAAAGCGAGTCGAACTCGCCCATGAAGGGTTCCGTAGCAGCAAGTAAGATATATGGAAGGTAAATCGCGGTTTACGGTGTATAACGTATCAAAAAAAAGTACTTGATAGATCTAGTTCAAACCAATTTTCGTTGTTAGTTTTCATGGAAATGTATAAGTATCATATATTTTTTGTAGTTTTATAATTACATTATAAAAGTTAGAGGGGGGGGGCACATTTTATCACTTGGGGAGCGTCTCTTGCGCAAAGTATTAAGTTTAGAAAAAAATATATTTGAAACCTCAACATCATTTTAAAAAAAGACCTATTCATCATACCCCACATGTATGAGTTTGATGAAAAAAATAATTTTTGAGTTTCAGTTCTAAGTATGGGGACGCCCCTAAAATTTTTTCTTTCTTATTTTTGTGTAAAAATCGTAATTCGTATTTACCAAGTTTCAATATTATAGTTCTTATAGCTTCGGAAATAAGTGGCTGTGACATACGGACGGACGGACAGATGAACAGACATACAGACATGACGAATCTATAAGGTTTACGTTTCTTGCCATTTGGCTACGGAACCCTAAAAAAGTAACCCATATGCGGTTAAGCAACACTTGACTAATAACTATTAGAGTCAAGTCTCTTTAGGCCGATCTAAAAAAATTTACGAATGCCTACCTATTTTTTATGTGTGATAGGTGGCAGACGAGCAGTACGGAATCACCTGATTATAAGCGATTGCTACCGCCCATGGACGGACATCCAGTAGAGTCACAGGTGCGCTGCCAATCTTTAAGTTTCCTTCCCCCTGGACTGGACCTACGGTACCGTCACTCACTCAGTGAAACATAACGCAGGCACTGCTTCACGCCGTTTTTTGTGAGGCCGTGGTATCACTCCAGTATAGGCCGGATGGCCGACCCATACCGAATCGTTAATCGAAGATTATAGTAACGCAACGTTAGAAGTAGCTATCCGCATAAATCAAAATTCCTTACGTGTTTTTCTATCATGACTGCCCTCTTATACTAGATATTTGGGAAAGTGTAGTCTAGCTAATTTCCTAGGCTTTAACGCGTTATTGAAGAATTTCTCCGACCACAGAATTAGCTTTGCGGCTTCCAATATGGGAATGACGCGGATGCGGTCGCGAAATTGTGGAAAACTTGTTGGTTTAATACAATTTACTCCAGATGTTGATGGGTTGCAGTGAGTGCTTCTACGTGCAAAGATATAGTAGATATTAAAACGGGAAAAGCTACTTAGGTCAATGTTGTTTATTAAGTACACGTTACTATTTGCTTGAAACAATGTATAGTTTTAAAATGGTATAATGTATGTAGATAGATAGATAGATATTCTCTTTATTGCACAAAAAGAAAATACAAGCATGTATGTATGAGTGTATGTAATATCCTGCAACCGATTACGGCTACGGCGGCCAATCTCAACGATCAGCCACGTACGCAGGATATATTATAGTGCTCAAGTGTGTGCGCAAACACAAGTGCACTCTCTATTCCCTTGCCCTCATAATCCGATGGGACACTAATGTGACACGACCGGAGAGGGATCAAGCGCAGGACCAACAGCTTAACGTGCTTTCCGAGGCACGGGGGTACAAGACCGCCAACTTCCAGACTCCGGGATACCACTAAGAATTTCTTGCCGAAAAACTTAGGTACAAAATTTGGGCCCGACCCGGGGATCGAATCCGGGACCTCTTTCGCAGCCGTCGCTTTAAAGTGCGACCATCTAACCACTGCGCCACCGAGGCAGTCAAAAAATGTGTGTATGTATGAATTGTATCGATACCAGATATTGATTAAAAGGTAAAACTTTAATTACATTTTGGGGTGACTGATGATGCGAGACCAAGGCGCACCGTTTTCGCTGACTTCGCCACCTCGAAAGATTGGAAGAGGACCGTCTCGTGAAGAGAGCATACCAGGGATGACCGGTGGGCCGACACCCAGTTGGACGACCTTGGTATTGCTGGAAAGACGTCGTCGAGACTGATCTTCGAGAACTTCAGGTCAATGACTGGCAAGAAGTAATGCAGGATCAACCAAAGTGGCGCTCTCTTGTTTCCGAGGCCAAGACTCGGTTCGGGTCGCTGAGCCAGCGGAGTAAGGAAGTGACTGAGGGTCGAAAACTCGACTCTCAGTCACTTCCTTACTCCGCTATTAAGTGAGTAGAGAAAGAGAGTCCATTACGTTTTAAATTTACGCAGGTTCATATATGTTATACGTAGACTATTATTTTTAAAATCATACTCACCTGTAAGTATTGGATCTAGTTTACAAAACTATAAATTCGTAAAACAGGTCTCTAAAGATTATTTTACTATTTCAAACATTGAAAATACCTACTGAGGTATTTTTTTAATATTATAAACCTACTGTTTAGATTTATTATATCATCGACTGACCGGATAAAATAATACCATAATAAAATGCAAATAAACATAATTGAAATGTTTTTGTACATATTATAACAATCCAGCAAAGGTTACTGTTTTATTGGACAGATGAAATATATATGCCTGTGACGGAATTTCAAAACTAATAAGGTCAGTATATTATTATACAATGTGGCATATCTCACTAAATCTTTGGTATTTTTGCGTAAACAATTCTGATTTAAATCTAAACGATTGGTCATGGACCTACACCATTGTAAATTACTATGAACCTATAAAACGAAACCGGATCCTCATTTTAATGAGGCCAAAAATTTGATTCTTTGTAGTATCCGCTTCTTTAAACAAGAAAAGTAAATCCATTATGTAGGTAATATTTTATATGGTTTGGTCGCCGTGTGGTCCCCGGCAGAGTAGAATAGGCCACCCTCACTCTTACCGAGGTGTCGTAAAAGGTGACTAAGGTAAAGCTGCTGGCATGATCATCAGCACCCAGAGAAGGAAAACTCTGCATTTATATCAAAACCCTCGCCAACCCGTCTGCCAAGCGTGGTGAGTATGGCAATTACCCCTCATGTGATTGAGGGAGGCCCGTGCCCCAGCAGTGGGGACTTAAATGGGCTGATGATGATGATGATGATTTTATATGGGAAGTTTGTTATCAGTCCGATAATTAATTATCATGAATCATTAAGACTTCAATGAATCTTCCTTATCACCTTTCATAGCTGAATAAACCCAGTTCAGAGCAATTTGTGCACTACCCCACTTTAGTACATGATGTCGGATCTATAGCCTATCAAATGGTACCTATGTCTAAAGACATGACCAGTTCACCATTTCGACTTACTATTTGCCAATTCATTACAGTATACATATAACTTGCTCATGTATACTGTAAGATCTATTCAGTACTTTTATGGACAATCCTCTTCACATCTTTTTGCGAATATAAACACACGGTCAATGGTCATGTTTGATAGTGAAAATCAGTCTGATAAAGCTAGTTGCGTGACGAACTAGAATTTTAAAGATCTAAATCGTAACAAGTAGCTCAGTCATCTTGTTTGTCACACTACTAAAAAAGTATATTTATTTAGTTATTTACTCAAGACAAGTACTTAACGGCAGACATAGTACTGCATATCATTCTTCACTAAAAAAAACTACTGTCTTAGCATAAGAGGCACAAGTTGCTTCAACTCATCATGATGGGTAAAATAGAGGGGAGGCGACGCGTTGGAAGAAGGAAAAAGTTCGCTACTGTGCAACAGCTGTTTTGTCTCGCAATGAACAGTGAGGATTTTAGAAAGCTGACGGCCATCCTTCAGAACTGAGGAGGCACTAATAACGTATTAAAAAAACTACTTACTGGATCTAGTTAAAACCAATTTTCGTTGTTAGTTTTCATGGTAATGTATATCATATATTTTTTTAAATTTTATAATTCTTTTATTATCAAGATAAGAGGGGGGGGTGGGGCACACATTTAACCACTTTGGGAGCGTCTGTCGCGCAAAGTATCAAGTTAGAAAAAAAAATATTAGAAACCTCAACATCATTTTTAAAGACCTATCTATAGATGCCCCACACGTATGGGTTTGATGAAAAAACAATTGAGTTTCAGTTTTAAGTATGGAGACCCCCCAAAAAATGTTTTTTGCTATTTTTAGATAACAAAATACATCTATTTACTAAGTTTCAATAGTATAGTTCTTATAGTTTCGGAAAAAAGGGTTTTTTGTCATTTGGTTACGGAACCCTAAAAAGGGTCTCAATGTGATTTTGTCAACTTTTTAGTTAAAATTATTTTGAATCTGTTATTTCTCATTTTGAATTCCAGGCACAACGGAGATCCGTCTAATAATGAATTGCATGATATATTTATACGCGTACAAACACATTGATGGGATCGATTTCTCCTGTTTATCGTGCTATTAGAAAGCTGATTCATGGATATGCAGAATGAATACTGCAAATTACAAGTAGGTATTTTTACATTACTGAAAATGTGTGTGATTGTTGATTTACCTCACCCACGCCACTGGATTCAGTCATTCATTCGTGTTGATCAGGGGTAATCTGAATAACAAAGCTACGAGAGAAAAAGTGATAAAGAGAAAATTACATTACCATTTACAGAATTCAATAAGAAATGTGAAATTATTTGTGACAAAAAATATACCTATTAATTAAAGAAACATTTACTTACAATGACACAATCTTATCAAGGTCTAATAAATGTTAATATACTCATAGATACAAGATTGACCAGGTCATCCCATATACATAATATTACCATAGGATACGATTAATAATGAACAAATACGTACAACATCGACAAAATCCCAGCAAACCTCTTTTCGGCCTTGTTCCAATACTTTGAGGTCGAAAAGTGGTCTACCTGGAACTTTGTCGATTGTACATAAATAGACAAGAATAGGCGAAAAGGTATCCTTAGGCGATCACGTTAAACTCTCGTGATATCTACCGCCCTATCAAATAAGTTTGATAGATACACACGTTAAAATAAAAACTATGACGCGAATATGGCTAATATCTACATAAAAATTATATTCTGACATAGTTCTTTTTAAGCACGGCACGGATTTAGATACGGCTGTCACTGTTTTTGATAATATCACACCCCCAGTGGAAAATAAGCATAAGCGATCGAACTTCGAACCATCGATTTTATCATATTTGAAAAGTAACGTTTAAAGATACATGTGTTGAATTTCTTCCATTAATTCGCCAAATTAAAGAAGAAAAATATGAAAAAGTTCCACATACCTACTCGTATGTATTCTTCAACGTTTCAAATATGATAAAATCGATGGTTCGAAGGGAGATAACTTATGCTTATATTCCACTAGGGGTGCGATATTATCTATATTTTTAAAAGAAGATTGGTTTGAAAAAAAATACCGTTACTTATTTTTGGTTACCTACGTATTATAATTGTAATAGTGTGTATAATAATAGATATAAATAGAATTGTAAATATATAGACTTTTTATATAGTGAAGCTATATAAGTGAAGGGCAAACGATTGAATATACTTTTACTGAACACAAATCATAAATTGGCAACCATTTTAGTATTATATAACGGAGCATTAATGTTTCCCATTATAAGATGAATGAAAACTTATTATTATCTTTAAAAATATACTTTATGCGTAAAGCATGACTCTCTTAAACTTAAGACACTTGCCGTATCTGTACTAAGTCATAGTCAACGGTGTAAATAAAGACTAAACTATTCAAATAGTAATGAACACACGTAAAAGATTTCTAAAATGATTCATATACCTACCTACAAACTAATGGCATTTCATCATTCAAAGATGACAAGTTGTTGTTGCAATGCTGTATGAAATTAAGTAAATGTTATTTATAATTATTGTGCAATATTTATATTACATTTACATATCGTTGTTGGAATAATCGGAAGAATCATTTATTTATTCGTTGAAAAGTTTTAAGTCAATCAACCGGTTTTTTAGAGGTATAATTTAAATTGAGAAATTATTTATTTTACTTACCTTTTAAATTCTTCTGCAATGGCCAGTAATTTCTGTCTAATAAAATATGATATGTACCTGAAAATGAAAAAACATTGATAATTAGGTATTTTTTTAAATTTTGGAGAGTTTACACTGACGAAAGCATATTATTCGGTTGGCACAAACTGTATATTTTTTAAAATGAAGAATATTTAACAAGGAGCTCAAGTGTTGCTGACTTTTCTAATGTAAAAAATATATATTTTAACACTATTATAGTGTAGGTTTTATAATGTTGGTAAGTACTCGACCTGAAGGATAACATTTTATAAAATATGAGTTTTTTGACTATACCAATCCTTTGCAATTTATTCTTAAGTAAATAATGCACTTAAAAGATAAAATGTTATAAAATACTACGGGAAGTCTTAAATCATAAATACCGCGTCCAATAATGCGCATGCTTCGTTCCTCAATCGTAGAGGCCGTGAAGGTAGTTTGAGGTCGTCCAGTTTCCTCCAAAATAAGAATAACTTACGAATAACTAGTTTCCCAAATGTCATTTAAGCCAATTAAAAAAAATGAGTGAGCTGTGCGGCGCCCGCGCACCCAACATGACAGTAAGGATCTATGAAAAGAATTTTAATGCAGTTTTGGTATGCGGATTCTATTTTTATTAATAAGACATCAGTTACGTAAGAAATGTTTGCAACATTGAAAACTTCATAATAAGATTTAAAGTTGCATAATATTAAACATTTTAACGTTTGTACGCGTTAGGTTGCAGTGTGAATAGGTAGTTATATTTTGATAGGAATGTAGTTTTATTGCCATATCAAAATGTTCTTGGGCTTGTTTATTTTAAAAATACAATATTTAATTGCAATCGTCTGACATCGCACATGTATTCCAATGAGGAAGTTTCTATGGTTGAAAAGTAGTGTATACGAAAGTCTGAGGACCTTTTTTGCAAATTTTTCCTGAAAAATATTTTTTTTTATGTGATAGGTGGCAGACGAGCAGACGGATCGCCTGATAGTGAGCGATTGCCGCCGCCCATAGACACCCGCGACCAGTGGAGTCACAAGTGCGCTACCAACCTTTAATCTCCTCTTTCCCTCACTCACGCAGCGAAACACAGCACAGTGCAGCTTCACGCCGGTTTTCTATGAGGCCGTGGTATCACTCAGGTCGGGTATAGCGCTACGAATCGTATGGTATAAACAAGCAATTATTTTAGTAAAAAAATTTGACCGAATCGGGCTTAAGTCTAATTGTTGCTACTACTCCGAGTTAAGGTGACGGGTAGGGCCACTAGCGACGCCAATCGATTTTAATTTTTAGCTACTAAACCGGATCTATTTCGAACAATTTCGGGGCTACAACCTCTTGGCAAACACTTATACTATTTATTAAATAATTATGCACAAATGTTGGGTCCGTTTTTGTACGGGAAAATAAAATCGATTAACGCCAAAAGCGGCCACTTTTACCGAGAATCAATTTTTCGCGTTTGTGCACGGACCCAACTTTTGTGCATGGTTATTTAATAAATAGTATAAGTGTTTGCCAATAGGTTGTAACCCTGAAATTCTTTAAAACAGATCCGGTTTAGTAGCTAAAATTAAAATCGATTGGCGTCGCTAGTGTGGCCTACCCGTCACCTTAACAAAGTAACCTTTACACATACTAAGCTGTTGTTTTCCAAACGCATACAAGCGTGTGCGCAGACAATTGGAAACTAAAGATTCCCTTCACGCCTCAGGCTTGTAAGAAAAAGTTTTATTTCCAATTTAAAGGTTACAAATTACTTTCTACCATTAAGCATGTAAACTGGTTTGAGCCGATTCTAATTAAACTTTTGATTAATTAGTTATTGTAATAAGATAGTGAGCCGTGATTTATGAATACGGATTATATTAGTAGTACATAATAAGTGATCTGATTTTACTAATTTTCTATAAGTTGTTTAATGTGTAAAGAAAGAAAGAAAGAAAATACATTTATTGGCCACAAACAATATACAATAATACAGAATGACATACAACAGCGGAAACATTGGATGGTGGATATTACATTTTGTAAGGAATAAGTGAAGGGAGTGGCCAATCAGGTCCCAGCCTCAGCATTTGCTGCTACGGCATTATCTGCGATGCCACAGCAGCGCTGGTATTCTGGTGGGACCTGGTTGCGAGTGAGTTAGGTAGGATCTAAAAGAAGGAATACAATATTTAATGTGAATCACTCTTTTATATGAACTATAGACTAACGTTTGACCACACTCTCACCTGATGGAAAGTGACGATGAGGTCTAGGATGTAACGCGTTCACTCTTGACTTAAAGACTAGATTGTAGTGGTCCGGAAAAACAGACCTTGGCAAGGAATTCCATTCCTTAGCTGTCCTCTATTTTTAAAAAGTGCATGGTTTTAATTCAATTTATTTATGTCTCTTTCACGATACAGTTTATGATACAATTCCTAGAAAACAGTTAGTAGATTCATTGCGGGGGACTGGTGTCTGTACTAAGATATAGGTTTGGGACTGATATGTAGCACAGCGGTGATCACAATTGATCAAACTGGTCGCAGTGATACTGGCTTACTGGTCTGAATAGGCTCCCCCAACTTTTTAAGTGGGTAGATATGGAGTTCAAGGAATAGAGAAAAAGTATTCTTGGGTAGTCCAATCAATCAAGATCAGAAATATCTCTGACACATGAAACGTCCAATAACAATCGGCCTTTGTTTTTGCAAAATTTCACCTTCCGGTACTTGTCATGAAAATTCATTACAGTTATAATTAAACCTTAAATATTGACTGTAAAATTGAGTGCCATATAGTTGGGTACCTGTTAAAAATAAAACTTAGTTAAGAGTCTATCGGCCGCACTCAGATACGTCATTTAAGCTAATGTTCATTAACTTTAGTATCGGTAGTCTTTATGTGTATCAAAATAAGTGTCAATATTTTTTCTTAAGTAGTCAACTAAGTTAATCAACGACTCTGAGTGCGGCAGTATGTGTTTAGCATTTAAGGTGACGGGTAGGGCACACTAGCGACGCCAATCCATTTTAATTTTTAGCTACTAAACTGGATCTATTTTAAACAATTTCGGGGTTACGACCTCTTGAAAAACACTTATACTATTTATTAAATAACCATACACAAATGTTGGCTCCATTTTTGTATGCGTAAAATTGATTCACGCCAAAAGGGGCCGCTTTTGGCGTGAATCAATTTTTCGCGTACGCGTTGGACCCAATATTAGTGCATAGTTATTTAATAAATAGTCTAATTGTTTGCCAAGAAGTTGTTACCGGTTTAGTAGCTAAAAATTAAAATCGATTGGCGTCGCTAGTGTGCCCTACTCGTCACCTTAAACACTTTTTTAGGAAAGGTTAATCTGCCAAGGTCAAAGTTGCAATCAAATTTTGGGATTAGTATATTATTGATTTACGTATTCCGTGCTCTTTTAGGAAGAAATAATAAGCATAGGTAAACGTAGATATTTTTCTTGTCTTCCTTCTTATTACTAGCTTTGACCTTTACAAGAACTCATCAAACGTTTAAAACAAATGGTGATGACTCTTTTTTAACTCCTTATTTCACATAATATAATATTCAAATGATATCATTGGCTCATATAGAGGCTAATTTGAAAAACACGATTATTAATTTAGCCTTTGACATGAATTCATTTATTTAAAGTTGACCTTAAGCGCCTATGAGAAAAACGTATTCGTCAGACAAAACTTCGAATAGGCGAGTCTTTTAACTATATGTAAACTATTTGATATGTCCAATAAATCTTTAAGATAAAATATTTGAACGACAAAAACTAGTTTATCTTTCGACAAAGTCGGCTGACGTAATTAATTCATTCCATTGATTGACATTATTTATGAATTCCATAGAGATCCGGCATATCATAAAAATGTTATCTCATTTATGCAAATTAAGAAATGGCAACAAAAGGTTTTTAATGTTCTCTTTTTCATAATAGTATATTTAACAATAAATCATTATATCGTAGATAAAAAAAACCAAAGACAATGAAGTCATACAATTGGTCTTTTATGCAGACAATTTATTATTATTATTTTTCATGTGATATAACGAAATATGTAGATATCTATACAGATACATTACCAGGTTTTGATACTTACGGGTATCTCATTGGCTTTTTCATTAATTCGATAACAACATCGGAATCACTTTTCAATCAACTCCAAGCATTACAGCTCAAAAAATAAAGAACTATTTTATTCGACGACCCGTTTGGAACAGTGGTAGTTAACGCTGCCTTTGGTCCAAGGATTGCGGGTTCGATCCCCGCACAGTACAAACATTTGTGTGCATGAACATGTCTGTTTGTATTGGTCTGGGTGTTTCCTATGTATTATACGTATGTATTTACAAAAGAAAAGTATTATATGTATATATTTGTAATCCCACTGTTGATTCTGATATCCGTAACACAGGTGGTTGAGCTACCTATCTTGGAGTCAGAACAATGTATGTGATGTTGTGAAATATTTATAATTTTATATCGTATTATCTGAAGTCCTTCCCACAAGTGGTTTAGTAGATACTGAACCAAAGATGTTACAAGTGTCCTTGCTGGTAGAAACTTTGTTTATTTTGTAAGTGCTTATTTCGGCTACGACATTGAGAATCTCTACAAATCAATTGCTGCGCCTGTCAAAGTTTCACTTTTTAGCTTTTGACAAGCAAATCGTGGTCACTGCTGGTTACTAAAAAATACTTGGTTTAGTATTTTGATCTTACGAGAAGGAATCCGCTTTTTGAAGGGTCTTCAAGTCCAAGAAGCATGCTACTTTTTGAACCAAAACATATCTTAACACATTGCATAGTTTGAAATATAATGTACTCCATATTGCTGCAATGCAAAACTCCATATTGCATATTACAAAAAATCCTTTTAATTTAAATTGTTTCAACCGGCTGGTCATTCACCTACACACGATATTATATGGGGGAAAAATTTGGTTTTCAATAGTATAATGCCCTGGACAAGTTTATCAGACCAGAGCACAGAGTGTACGTAATGTTTTAATTGGCATTCAAATATAAATTCTTAAATAAGTTAATTATAAAATAACAAAAACGTATTAATTTTATGACTCAAAATACAAATCGACCTATCGGCTAATCATTGATACCCATTTCGTAACAAGTTCCACAAGTCCATTAGTGTATCTATAGCACAGAGGACTAGAGAATGTCCTATATAAGGCAAAATATCGATAAAACTTTTCATCACTATCCAACCCACAAACTTGTGTCTAATTATCATTTGACGCTGTGTTTTTTAGAACCGATGATATCTGTTTTATAGCTTATTGGGTAAGTATTTGACCAACTGTGTTTGGTGTTATCTATAACCTGATATTTTATGTTACATAAAGATAAAATATGCTGATCCTATGATTGAAGACCATTAATTATTGTGTAACTTTTAACAATAGTGCCCACTGGGCTTATTGAGATCTAATTAGATCTGTATCTGGTTTAAAACACAATTGATCCACATTCAAGTAGCAATAAACGAAGGATTTAAATCTTGTTTTATTCTACTTTCATTCAATTAGTTGTGACTTGTGTAATGTCTTTAGCGTCGCTTCTGTAGTCTTATGTAATGAGGTTTAATGAAATTTGAAACGGGCTCAATTTAATTTCATAAAAATATGTGGAAGGGGCCTATATTAAAATTTTGTCCTCATAGTTCCCGTCACTTCGTAATTAGAATTACAACTGTATTTCAAATACTTGAAAATGATTTTTTTTTGTTTTATGTTAAAAAAAATCAAACACTTATTTTTATCCTTATAAAGTATTTTTTATGTGATAAGTGGCGGACGAGCAGACGGATCACCTGATGGTAAGCGATTGCTGCCGCCCATGGACACCTAGATAGGGTTTCTTATAGCAGGTTTAACAAATCCGATAGTAACCAGGAATCGGTTGATATTTCGTTACCGATTTAAGGAAAATAAAACATCGATATTTCGTTAAACAACTCTACAATGATACAAGCAGCAAACGTGTTTTATGGCGGGTTCGGGCCGAATCGCTCCTGCCTAACAACTGTGGCTAATAAATTACGAAACTATGGAAAATATTGTTAAGGTATTAGTCGGTTAGTTGGTTTGTTTACTACCGTTTTGTTGCGTTGAGGAACTTTTGATTCGCCCGTGGCTGACACTTAACCTGTTATCACTACTTGAGTACTTACATACATGCAACAAGCAACTGAGATTTTTTTTTAGGTTTTGATTATAGGTCAAAATAATACTACTATAATCAATACATAAAATTACAGTAAATGATTTAAAATATATTTACAATTCACCTCGAAGTAATTATTATAAAGTTCTTTAATGCTATAATTTACTAAACGTTTTGGCTATTTCTATGTTAATTAGTAGATTTTTTTTAATGATAAATGGCAGACAAGCAGACGGATCACCCGATGCTAAGCTATTGCCACCGTCCATGGACACCGGCGACACCAGTATATTACATAAGTATATTATTATAATTAAACCAGAAATTCAAACCAATCATATAGTCAAGGAAAACACTGAGCCAAGAAAGAATGAGCATAGTAATTTGTGTAAATGGCATTAGGTAAATATTTTCAAATTAGAATACTTAAAATAGTGAAATGCCGTGTGTGAAGCTTAAACCTTTGTTGCATATGAATATTTTTCTTAAGCCTGAAGAGTCCCTCTACAGGGAATAGGCCTCCTTCAAAATTTTAAAAACATGTTTTTGTTTATCTTAGAAAACTTTACACAGAAATCAGCATAAAATGCTAGTACTTTATGCATGCAAAATCTAGTCCAAGATAAAACAAACTCCCTATTAGAACATTTCAAGCTCCGAGCATAAAGTAAGTCGTTTGATTTAGAGCTGCGATTGTCATACTTTCGATCCAGTAATATTGTGCGGCTGCGATAGGGTGGCCAGGCGTTTAGAATTGCAATCAACCAGGAAGGCTGTTGGACGCCCGACGTCCCGTTGCTCTAGTGGTTTAAGTACCGGGCCGTGATGTTGCAAACTTTTCGAACACAGCTTGGGTTTGTGATCACCAATCCGCATTTGGCAAGCGTGGTGAATAAGACTAATCCCCTCATAGTAGCGATAACTTGAATTCTATAATTTTTCCCTGTAGTGGGATAGTTTATAGGCTTTACTTTTTACTTTTTTTTACTAGGAAGGCGGTGCAGGCTACACTGGATTTCCATGATTAGATGAATGGCCTGATGCCGCCTTTTGGTAAGCTAAAGATCTTGGGTTCTATCCCCACCGTGGACCCGCACCGTTAAAATAATATGTATTAAAATATTATATTTTTAATAAGCAGTACTTAGTGTTACGGGTATCAGAATAGCAGAAAAACCAAGGAAGTCATAAAATCTGGGACACATGGACACCCTAGCTGTGCGGGAGTTTCGCAAGCCGCGCGTGCGCCGCGAGCTAATTGTAATGTCGCAACGGACAGGTGTACTTTGTAATATATACTATGGTATAGGGATGTGATATATAGTTGATAATTCAATTAATAAAATAATATCAGCCAACATTTTATACCTTGACCTGACCCAAAAGTAAAAAGTTTAAGCATAGAGTAAGGTAATGTATACTTTGAGTTTAAGTATTTGTGTTATGGATAAAGGTAAAGCAATCAACGCTGATAACACAAATATATACTTAAATATATTATAACACAAAGACACTGATATACAATCGTTCATCTCGGGAATCTTTGTTCAGAGTGAAACCCATGGAGCATGAGGCATCGTCACTATTGGCCAACAAGTCAAATTAATTATTTTTAAATAACTTTTTTTTTAAATCAGCTGAAGAAATTTTTGTTTATATCCCCGCTTTCAAATTTGGATTCTGAATTTTGTACATGAACCGTAGAGATGGTAGAGATGTTTAAATAAACAGTACACACGTATTTCTAAAAAAACACATTTTTAAACGGCAAAATCATTGCACTTCGTAAATTTTTTATTGTTAAGTGAAAACATCGGCACATACTCGTAAGTAATCGATATTTATATATTTGTTGTCACATCCCTACTAGTACCTATAGATAGATTTATAAGGCAGTAGTTTATGTCTATTTGTGATTAGGTACGCTAAGCGGCATTGTTTGATAATGGGACCCGATCTAGAGTCAGTATATTTCAAAGCAGTTCTCGAATGTATAGCTAATTAAATCAATGTAAATATAGGTTTCAGTAGTTGTTCTAGCAAAAATAAAACATAAAACACAGAAATGGAAGCACATGTGGTTGGCACAAAACACTAAAGGAAGTCTTGATTGATACTAACTAACTTCGCTAGCTCAGCCACCCAAATAGAGTCTTGGAAACAAGAGATCGCCACTTCAGTCGAGTCAATTATTGACCATAGTCTTGAATGATAGTCTCCTTTTTTAAATTTGTTTTCTTAGATATATCTCTAAAGAAAGAGTTAATATAAACTGTTGTAGTACAACATACCAATCCTTTCTATTTTCTTCTAAATGCTATTTAGTTATACCTACTGTACTTGATGTTAGATAAGATCCTTGTTCCTTTTGGGCTCCAAAACGACAGCTTAACGAAGATAAGTGAGTGATTGTATTTTAAGGTTTGCCAAAAACTTATGAGTTCAGACTGTCTGTATGTTATGATTATCACAGTCTGCGATCGCTCCCTAGGATAGTGGTCATCAGTGGATGTGGATGGGTTGCACCTTGCTTGTGTGATCTGCCTCCACCGGTGCCTATTCATCGCGTGTCTGGCAACCGAGCAAAACTTGTTTGAGGGTGCTCCTCTCACTTGATCGAACCATCTGTTCGGGGATCGTCCTCGGGTTCTTATTCGGGATGTTCTTAGTATACCTATATCCTCCAACCGATTTCGGCTACGGCGGCCAATCTCGACGATCAGCCACGCATGGAGGATATATTATAATGCTCAAGTATATGTGCAAATTCAAGTACCCTCTATATTAGTTTACCGTCATACTTCGATGGGCCACTAGAGTGACACGACCAGAGAGGAATCGAGCGCAGGACCAACATCTTAACGTGCTTTTCGAAGCACGGGGGTACAAGACCGCCAACTTCCAGACTTCCGGCTGCCAATAAGAATTGCTTACCGAAAATTTAAGTACAAATTATTGGCCCGACCCGGGGATCAAACGGAGACCTCTTGCGCAGCCATCGCTTTAAAGTGCGACCCTCTAACCACTGCGCCACCAAAACAGTCGAATTAGTATATAAACTTGCTAAAACCTAACATCCCACACAGATATAACGACTAACTCATCGACGATACAGCTCATTTTGTGCCCACACCGATGCCTCTTAGTTAATTTCCTGCTCCAATAAAACTGACAAAGTAACTGAGTAACATAAAGCTCAGATTAGCGAATTTAAACTTGTAGGTTTAGGGTTTTATTTAACAACTAAAGCAATAAGGCTCTTTAATTTGAGCATTGAGTTTTGCTCTATCCAAGTAATTATTAAGTTTATCCCGGTTGTGAAACGAAGACCCGATTAGCGAAGTGGTTTAGAGCGACGGTTGAGACGCAAGGGTCGCAGGTTCGATTCCCGCACCAGCACCAGCACAATTTTTTGTAAATGAAACAGATTTTGTGTCGAGTCTGGGTGTTTGAGTACCTTCGTTGTTTCCGGTTTCCATAGTACAAGGGCAGAAAAGTACAAACCTGTGCCAGATCCAGAGATGACTAGCCACGGTGCCAGCAAAGTAGTCAAAAAGTTAAGTTGGTTTCCATGTATTTATCTATGTACTGGTTACGAGCACATTATTGTATCCGTCCAGTGTTTAAATATACTACATATTTACTACCAACCTACTCAAATATTTCATCAAATGAACAATACAAGGAAAATCCAGTAATTGAGCCCTTCGTACGTAAATGCTTCAAGAATTTATCGATGTACATAAGATCGATCCGCGAGCAAATTAACACCATTTGTAAAATCAACCGAAAGTGTCGGATACATCGTGCTCACGCGCAAAACAGATATGTTAGTCTTCTTCCAATGCTAATAGAGTTGAATTTAGTTTGCCACCGTAATATCCTACCGGAACAAGCGTTTCTAGCGAATCGGAAAAGATAATAGCTAAAAAGATGTACCGAAATTATGTGCTTCCGATGGCCTTACGGTCGGAAATAAAATAAGTGGAACAATAGGCCTTAAGTTATGCAGATGGGGTTTGTTAAGTTAAGGAAATTGAACCCTGACCCGCCATGAATATGTAGGTACCTACTACCTACTTTACTACAGCAGAAAACGTATGTCAGAATACTAATGGCGAGAGTTTGCAATGGCTTATTCCTGATGTTCACCCCCTGCTTGTCCACTTTGTTTTGGTCAAAGGTTGGCGAAAATTTACGTCACTGTGTAAACAGTTTCAATTTTCGCCAACCTTTGCTCGGTACAAAAAGACGGTGCCAGATTTTTTTGGTGTTATATTCATGGAGGGACCGTTATAATTTTATTTGTCACGAATATTTTTTAGTATCACAAGATTCAAGTATCGCATGGATCTTACATAGTTACTCCGCCAATCTACAGAAGGGAACGATGGAGACAACAATTTGACGAAATGAAACGCAGTCACAATCCTCAACAGTGAAGGGCGTCCTGAAGACAGGGAGAATGGACAATATAAAGCTGTATTTACGTATATAAATAACTGTTATTGTACTGTAATTGTTAGACATATTGTAAAAAAATGGATCAGTTTTAGACATTATCCTATTGATTTATAGGACTCTTTCGATGCCGAAGTTGTCGAAACATTAACATAAAATTGAATATTTTACCTTTTGGTTAGCAGCTGCTATAAAAATAGCTAGGTAGGTATTTAACATAATCCGCATGATTATCTAATTCGGATTGATGGAAATACCCAAGGCACGAGTTTGTCTGGACAAACCTCAAATAAACTTGGTTTATAGTAATGTAGTAGCAATAAGTATTCGCCACTAGTTGTACGTAAAATGAATAGGAATAAACCTATTACGTATCGTGACTATAAGTAGTTTGTATCATTTAGAAAAGGTTTAATGTTGGCGTAGAAGGTTTTTCATTCAATTCTGATGAGAATCAGCTTCTATCCTTTTTCGTTTGTTACTCATCATAACCTGTGATTTGCAGACGACATCGTCATAATAGCAGAAACGCTGCAGGACCTACAACAGATGCTGAATGACCTGGCTGACTCTTCTAAATGCATCGGCCTACGGATGAACTTGGACAATACCAAGATCATGTTCAATGAACATGTTCTACCGGAACCGATTGCAATTCACGGTGCCGTCCTCGAAGCTGTTCAAAATTGCAATTGGGTAAAACAACTTCGAGGATGATAGGAGAATCCAGTTAGGTTGGGCAGCATTTGGAAAACTACGTCGTGTCTTCGTATCGTCGATACCACAGTGCCTAAAGACGAAAGTCTTCAATCAGTGCGTCCTACCCGTCATGACATACAGAGCCGAAACGTGGACACTTACGGTACGGCTGGTCCACAAGTTAAAGGTCGCTCTGCGGGCTATGGAACGAGCAATGCTCGGCGTCTCTTTCCGAGATCGAATCCGAAATGAGGTGATCCGGCAGAGAACCAAAGTTTGCTCACCGGATTAGCAAGCTTAAGTGGCAGTGGGCTCGGCCATATTAGCCGCAGAACCGACAACCGATGGGGTAAACGAGTTCTAGAGTGGAGACCGCGTCTTGGCAAACGTAATGTAGGGCGCCCTCTGGCTAGGTTGGGGGACGATCTGCGCAGGATGGCTGGCAAGAGCTGGATGCGAGAAGCCAGGGATAGATCACAGTGGCGAACAATTGGAGAGGCATACGTCCAGCAGTGGACTGCGATAGGCTGATGATGATGATGATGACTCATCACAACGCTGTTTAAGAGCCGATTCGACTAACGTTATTCCGATACTAAACCTATGGTATAGCGCATTATTCCATGCAAATCTGCCATTATACCATAGATTTATCCACGTGTAAAGATTGGTCGAATGAGCTAAACAAAATATCCTTACTCATATCCTTAATATACCCGTTTTCAATATCGAATCATCTCTACTGTTATTGGAAAAATTGTGTTACTATGTTAACTGAATATTCAGGTTTTCAGGCTAAAACGAATGTTCATCAACATTCGTTTTAATAATTTGGGTGCAATCTACAAAGTACCTACAACTAGCGACTGTCCCGGCTTCGGATAACTACAATAGTATGGTTATGCATATTATAAATAAATAAATAAATACAACCCCCACTCACACCCCACGAGTGCGAGTATAGACGCAAATAGTGTGCGAGCGAGAAGTGAATAGATGCGCACAGGTAGTAAATAAATATTTCACAACATCACATACATTGATCTGACTCCGAGATAGGTAGCTCAAGCACCTGTGTTACGGATATCAGAATCAACAGTGGGATTACAAATATATACATATTAATACTTTTCTTTTGTAAATACATACTTATAATACATAGCAAACACCCTTATATTACTAAACATTTAAGTCTGCCTCTTGAATTACTTTACTTATTAAAAAAACACATCAAATTCCGTTGCGTAGTTTTAAAGATCTACGCATACATAGGGACAGACAGACGAAAGTGACTCTGATAATTTGACCGTAACATTATCATTACACAAATCTTTTCAAAATGTATGATTGTCCCAACCCCATATAATATATCCTCCAACTGATTACGGCTACGGCGGCCAATCTCAACCATCAGCCACGTACGCAGGATATATTATAGTGCTCAAGTGTGTGCTCAAACACAAGTGCACTTTCTATTCCCTTACCCTCATATTCCGATGGGACACTACTGTGATCCAGGGGAGATCGGGCGCTGGACCACAGCTTAACGTGCTTTAAGCTGAGTGAGCTACTTTTCACTGACTATCGCGACATACCTTACACACACACACACCTGTACGCAAATACTTAGTGCCCGGCTTGAGAAGCCGTATTATTACTTTGTTTTTTTTCTCTTTAAATTTTTTTTCTCTGTTTGTCTCCTTTTATATTTGTAATGTTGTGTTTGCTGTTTTAGTTTGTATTTGATTTTATTATACTTGTTGCGTTATTATCTGTAAAATGTGGTGTGTCGTATTTTCCAGTGAATAAATGTTTCTATCTATCTATCTTTCCGAGGCACTGGGGTAAAAGATCGCCAACTACCAGACTCCGGGATGCCACTGAAGAAATTCTTACCGAAAATTCTCTTGCTCAGCCGTCGCTTTAAAGTGCGATTCCACTAACCACTGCGCCACCGAGGCAGTTAACCCCATATATGAACCAAGTTACATTACCATTTAACACTTAACACATCAATAAATGTGACCTTGGTTCTTGACTGCACTAGAGTGCAAACCGAGGTTCCGTGATGCAATTTTCATGAGGTTTCTGAGGGGTCAGTGAGTGAATCACTTGTACCAGTTTGGAAATTTCAAACAATAAGTGACTTTTTGGTGTGATACATTTAGTTTCTCAACAGGCCATTCACATTTAAGATTAGGTGCAATGAGCTTTATTTAAATTAGCAAGATAAAAGTTTATGTTCTCTGTAAACTAAATTAAGATCAAGCACAATTTATGCAACCTCAAAAATCTTAATTCTTGCAAATTCAGTTGTATTAGGTAAATTTCGAAAATTGTAGACGTTAAAATAATTGATATTCTATCGACTGTATTCACAATTATGTGCTGTTCTCCTCATTTTTACACAAGGTAATCAAACGCACACAGCTAATAGAATTTCTCATCAACTAAAAAAAGTGATTTACTTCAATGATCAGTACAACAAAAAGAAACCTTTTGGCAGAACGTGAGTTTCCCAAAAATAAAAACATCGCGAGTGAATTGATATATTTTAGGTTAGCATCCTATCTTAGTCCACGTTTCTAAAAAACATCAATTTTTAGAGACGAAGGTGACCTTCACAGAAAACTAGCATGGAGCTCAGGCGCTGCTTCGTCGAATGAGGGGTTTAAAGGCAGCTTGTGACTCGAACTAGTATTTGGCATGTCTATATACAGCGGAAATCACCACCAGGTGATCCGTCGTCATCTATCTTTTACTTTAAAAAAAGTTATAGAATTTAGGGCCGAGTTCACCATTTTTTCAAGCAGCGGTAATCACGCTTTATCCATGCAAGCACCAATAGCAAGCGCTGTAAAAGTGTGATTACTGTTGTTTTAAAGTTGGTGAACTCGGCCCTTAATGACGCTGGCTCCGCCAAAATCGTGGCAACCAGCTGACAATATCGAGGGGTTGCCACACCCGCTACCGCCACAATGCGCGTTCACACACGATCGGTTGCTCAACAACCTGCAGACATGTCATTGTTGTAGGTGCGGTTTACACAGGACGACTTAGAAGTGTGGTTTTTTTTTGCTAGGGGAGATAAACGATGATTTTTTTTTGCAACCGAGTCACATGATATTTTAGTGAACATCACCGCTCATGATCTGCGTGATCAGAAATGTCGATGTTTGCGACTAAGTTGGTTATAGAACGACAACAGTTTTTCTATAACCATGAATGTTATTGTAGGTATTGTAGTACATATGTTATTTTAGGTAGTTCAAACTAATATTAATGTTTAAAGATACTAAACGCTACATTGATTATTAGCGAGTCGATTTGACTGTTACTACATGAACTATGCCGCGACGATCCTGATGAAAATTTGGTTTCAACTTTATTTATTTTATTTCAATATAATTTATGTCATGTCAATTATCAATTGTAATTTAGTAAAAATGATTAATTTGATTTGTTGTAACTATGAGCTTCAGTTGGTCGAAATACAATTATTTTATTTTATTTTTACTGAGAAATTTTGACATACGCTGAAAATTTAAATTAAAAAATACATATTGTTCTGTACATAGAGTTACATACGTCTATACCTAAAAACAATGTCTGATGAAAAAGTATTTACTATGGAGAAGGGTAAGATGCACTAGCGATGCCAATTGATTTACATTTTTAGTGCGGTATGCCATTCACCTTAATTAAAAATCACTGCAAACATAAAATTACCCACAATGTCGTTTTTTTTAATACAAGATCATTTCTAAATACTATTTAGTGGCACGATGAAGTTGTTATGTTTAATAGTTGGGCTTAATATCAAAAGTAACTTATGAATTGGCACGACAAAAGATCAGAATCAAAATATCTACTTAAACTTAATTTCAACAAAGTTGGATATTATGTTTGAAGAGTTCAGAACAGGCATGTGTAAACCCAATTTTATTGTCAACACGGACAATGCGTGTTGGTTAACCCGCGACAATGTTAAACGGTCCATTAAGCCTATTGTCAAAATTAGGGGACTATCAAACAGATTGACAAGCGTTGAAATGTATGGAACTGGGACGAATTCCACCGAATTGTGAGTTTACCAATCCTTTCTAACTAATCGGTTTGTGCTTCCGTATAACAGGTCCATTCACCCATTTAATTTGTAGGAAGTGTACTAAACTGTATGAGAATAATCGTTGTGTAATTTATTAGATGCATGAATGGTTTTCTAATTAAACGAAAGTGATTTATTTTCCATTTTTTTAATATTAATACCACAATAGCCACTACCGCTAATATTAATAAAAGTTTTATGTGTGATAGGATTATCATAGAGCTGAAAATGAAAACATTATGAGTTCTTTCTTTTACGTTTATAGGTTGGTAGCTGCACTTGTGACCCCACTGGTGTCGCGGATATCCATGGGCGGCGGCAGTTGCTTACCATTAGGTGATTCGTCTGCTCGTCTGCCACCTATCACATAAAAAAGTAGAAATATTTCGTATTTTATTAAAATTAATTTCAGTATTCTACGCAATTTTTCAGAGCAGTACAGGCGAAAATGTAAATAAATCACGAAAGGAACAAAACATCTAAAATGTAAATAAATCACGAAAGGAACAAAAGCTAAAACCTAAAGGCTAGGTAAAGATAAAAAAAGCTCAGCAGCATTTAATTCCCGCCTCACAAAACCTCGAAACTGGGTGTGGCGGCTTTCGCCCGCCGACGAATGCGGTACACGTCTTAAATTCCTTTATTTGCATAAATATTATACGGAATCCTGTCGCCAAGCGAATACAGATAAAGCAGACGAAAGTTGCTACAAGAAAAAACATGATGATGTTTTATGTTTATAATTTATAGTCCCTACTTATTTGTTTTGACTGCTAATTAGGTTTATAAGGAGCAATACTAATTTAGCTATTCCAAAATGCAAAAAGAACCTGTTTAAATCATTTTTAATAAACTATAGTCATTTAAATTGTAGTATAAGTAGGTTTATTGTATTATATAGTTATGTATGTATATTTAGTCATATTATATATAACTCACATGTATGTTTATGGATATAAATTTAGTTAGCCGTCATACATATTTCTGCATCGCCTAATGGTTGACTGGTAGAGAATGCTGTATAGCATTAAGTCCGCCAATTGTACTTTACTTTCTTGTGCAATAAAGAATAAATAAATAAATATTAGGTATTGATAAGTCAAATAAAACTAACTTTTGTCTAAAAATCAATATTTTCGTCTCTATTATTTAAGGCAGGAAAAAATATACTAAATTTATTTATTTATTGATATACACAATAGGTAACAATCGGTAAAATATATGAATACTAAATATAAGAATATCAATAAAATAGTTATAGTCAAACAAACCTGAAGCAACAAAAACACAAAATAATATATACAAATATATTTAAATACGTATATATAACTCTACCCTATATATGTACGTACATATATAGGGGAGAGTTATGGAACTCTACCCTATTTATGTACGTATATAAATATGTTTGTAAAGAGACTAATGACCAAATCACATTTTAAGATTCTCGAACCTTGATGATTTATTGACTACCTTTGTTAATACTGTGGATATTGTTTAGTTTATGCGTTTGTTGCAAATGTGGTTATGAATATTGTCTAGTTTATCCGTCAGTTGTAAGTGTGGTTATCTTGATGAGACCTTAAACCGATTACTGGAATATTCATATTGGAGACTTGTAACTGTTATTGGTTTTTGCGACTACTGTAGATACCTCATACGATTATTGAAACTGTTAATCTTCCAAATAATAAATAAATATTTCAAACATATTTGTCACCATCGTCTAATAAAAATAAATAGTAAACAAGATTTGACGACCCGTTTGGAACAGAGTGGTAGTGAACGCTGCCTTTGGTCCAAGGGTTGCGGGTTCGATCCCCGCACAGTACAAACATTTGTGTGCATGAACATGTCTGATTGTATTGGTCTGGGTGTTCCTTATGTATTATAAGTATGTATTTACAAAAAAAAAAAGTATTATATGTATATATTTGTAATCCCATTGTTGATTCTGATATCCGTAACACAGGTGCTTGAGCTACCTATCTCGGAGTCAGATCAATGTATGTGATGTTGTGAAATAAAATTGAAAATTGAGAATTTAGAATTGAGATCAGTTTAGAACAACTTAAGACTAACTTTTAAATAAATAAATGATTAGATTTAATTTGAATAGGCGCTACATTGAATATTATTTCTAAAGCCAACTAACTACAGACAAATATATACTCAAAATCTACATTAAAAACCAGTTAATTATAATCACTTATATGTATATGTTTATTATATGTATCTCGCGTGCCAGTATGTTGTGCCAACGGGGTGATGCCTTGACATCGCTTCCATAGTAATTGCAACGTGGGCTCTTCTCTTGCTTACCATCAGGCTGAGGAGAGCCAATATGCTGTGCTTCTATAAAAAAAAACCTACCCGTGATTTCAAATACAGCATTGTGCGGTAATTTTCTGTTTACCTTAAATTGTATTTTCGTACAAACTAGTTGGTTTTTGTTCTCGATCGATGACATAATGCGCGCGCGCAGGTTTCACAACGGATGGCGTAACGTGAGTATTTCGGGAGCCGAACAGACGGACATTTACACATTTCGCATGTTAATTTTAATCTCAGTAATGTGATGGTAAATATAAAAATATTTTACAATAATATAAATAATTTATTGAAGGCTAACCAACAACCTTGTCATAAAGAATAAGTACCTGCCTAATGGCGATGTCCAAGTTGCAAATAAATGTGCCTACTTAATAAAATAAGTAGCTACCTACTAAAATGTATTTCTTGAATAATAGCAAAAATATCATAGTTTAAACAGTATACAAAGACAAGCCTCGCTCATATCCGACTGAGGAAAACGCGCATCTTCGTGAATTGAATAAACTGTTACGAATCATCACAAATCTCATAATTTTCTAAGAAATTATAGGACATCCTCTTTTTTAGTCCAAGTGCCGGCCAGAAACATTTTATGGTGTTTTCTGTAGGACTTGTCCCCCTAAATATTTATCACTATGAGACCGAAGCTGTAGGGTCATTATCTTTGATTTTATTTGAGTTAAAAAATAAATATTTTCAGTGAATTTATTTACAAAAAAAAATGTTTTTTGTTAGGCCAAATCTTGACACGTGAACATCAAGGGCAATAGTCTTGACCAAAAATATATGAAAGTACGAGGTTTTAATATTTTATTAGGTCTTCTGTCTACACGCATGTATTCTCTCCTGTACAAAAGACATGAAAGTGAACCTGCGTAGGTTTATAACATAAACAAACAAAAAATTTTTTTTTGGAATATATGTTTTATTATATGTGTTTTCGTATATAAAAAAATAAGGTAAAAATTTTAGTCCACTCCCGTGAATGGCAAACGCTGGCAAAGAATAGGGAGCAATGGAGGTTATTAGGGGACGCCTTTGCCTAGCAGAGGGATAATTTGAGCAAACAAAAAAAATAAAATCTTATGCAATTGATTGATGGATCACTCTGCTTCTCTGCCACTTATCACATAAAAAAAATCTTAAATATTTTATAAGAGCAATTTCATGCGTACGCGCGGTATAAAAGACATGAATGCTCCGGCGTTCGTCGATGTCTTTTGTGACGCGTTTCAGATATTTAAAAACAAAAAAACACATATATTTACATTTTCGCGTTGCATTATAAAAACATTAACCAACTAAACATTGTACCTCATGATAAATTTCCTGTTATTTCCAGTATAAATTATAGTTAAAAAAATATCCCGCATATTTTACTATTAGTGGTTTAAGTACCGGGCCGTATCTCGGGGTCCTGGGCTCGAGCGAAAAGTATGTTTAGAATTTTTTGAACAAAGCCGAGGTTTGTGATCACCAATCCGCATTAGGCAAGCGTGGTGATTAACCTTATCCCATCATAGTAGCGATAACTTTATTTTTATGATGAAGGCCTTTGCCCTGCAGTGGGACAGTTTATAGGCTACTACTTTACCTAGTTCATATGCGTATGCGATCTTATGCTATCCGCAAAGACTCACGGCAGACGATAGAGTATTTTATCCAATAACAATGAGTGATAGTATATGACATTTTTGTTCAAAATGGTCAGGAGGTATAAAGGGAAGTAACTGTTATAATCGAGCCAGACTCGTGGCAGTTGCTGTCATATTTTATTCATACTTAATCTTGACGTATAATAACATACAATTGTTTTTTGTGAAATGCTCAGATATTTTCGGTAGGTTTAAACGCTATTTTTGAAGCTGATGTACGAAGTTTATATGCGCACGCGCACATAGTACAAAAGACATGAACGCGCCGGGCGGTCGTTGATATCTTTAGTTAGTATCGTGGTTCCGGCTTCTGCTTAGCGCACGTAGTTCCGGTATTTAGACTTTGTATATGATTTCATGTCATTAATGCTTGGCTGTTAATTTATATTTCAAGTTACGACTTGTCTTTTTATGCGGCCGCTGTGGGCCTTTCACTATTAAATAAGTTTATTATTTCTCTTTATCTTGAAACTTTTGACTAAAATTAAATATCATTATTACATGTACATTTTTTTTATTTAAATCTAGTCAAGCCCGGTTGAGCAAAAAGTATATTTTGACTATTTCGAACATGGCTCGGGTTTGTATCACCAATCCGCATTAGGCAAGCGTGGTGATTAAGCCTAATCCCATCATAGTAGCGATGACTTGAATTCTTTGATGGAGGCCTTTGCTCTGCAGTGGGACAGTTTACAGGTTGATCATCATCATCAGCCCATTTAAGTCCCCACTGCTGTGGTGTGGACCTCCCTCAATCACATGAGGGGTATTTGCCATACTCACCACGCTTGGCAGACTGGCTTGGCGAGGTTTTGATATAAATGCAGAGTTTTCCTTCTCTGGGTGCTGATGATCATGCCAGCAGCTTTACCTTAGTCGCCTTTTACGACACCTCGGTAAGAGTGAGGGTGGCCTATTCTACTCTGCCGGGGACCACACGGCCAGGCTGATACTTATAGTTATTGAAATAGTTTTGTATATATTTTTTTCAACTCATACAACCAATTACTCATATAACATATAACCAAAATATTTTTGATTTGTCGAACAAAATGAAGAGCAAGTATAAGTTGCATACATACTCCTCATCATCTTAGCTTGTGTTCCCGTTCGCGTCCAAACTGTTGCTTCTGAGCCCGGAATACGCTTGGACCTTGATTCAGGATTCGAGAAGTCTGCAATTACAATCAAGCGACAGCCGTCTGACCTTCGCAACCCTTAGACAGGGGAACCAGACCATACCAATTGTATAGAGTATTAGCAACCAGATAATTGAAGTAAGATTTAATTAATTTCACATAGGTGCCTACAAGTAGCTTCTAGTTTTCTTGAATATTCTATGGACGTCGTTTAATTATAAACTAATAATACTATTATTATGGCCTATTAAAGGCAGTGAAGTTTATAAAATTAACGTACATGATTAATTTCTGAACAAACATTATGATTACATTAATAACCCATGTCTTTTTACCATTTAAGTAGGTACTTAATCGACTCTACCATACAGATTACATCACAATTTCTCCAATACCCAGAATTACCTGACTTGTGACTCGCAAAATTTCCTATAATAATTACTGCAGTCGTTGTCACACCACAAATGAGTGAATGGCATAATGTCAGCGAAAATTACCATTATCATTAAATCACAATTAAAATACAATCCGACACTCGTTTCTAGAGATAGCTTCACGTTGCATTAAAACATGAGTTTTTACTTTTTTTAAGTTAGTTTAAAAAGAAAACTTCGCAAGTTGTGTAACTGATTAAAATGAGAAAAAAACACAGCACTCACCTTTCGCAAAAAACTGGTAGGCAACTTTCACCCGTTAGCACTTAGCACACAACACTATTTTCTGATTGCACATGTGGTTTAACCGGGCACAGAGTTCCAGGGTTATGTTTAGTTTCGTCAGGGGTGTGGGTAGTACGAGTACGCGCGTGAGCGGCGCGGGCGACGGGCGCGCAAGTCGGGCGGCGGCGAGGGACTGCGCGAGCGCTGGCGCCCGAAACGCGGATCACCTTGTGCGCGCATGCTAGATGTAAGCGGTAGCGGAAGCGGACGCGGGTTTTGGTATTGGATAAAGTTTTTAAATTTCACGATGTTTTATTTTTACGTACATTTAGAAAATTCGAATGGGCACAATTGAAAGTAGAGATAACCACGCTTTAATCATCATCATCTATCAGCATTTTTGACGTTAATTTTAGTAGCCCAACGAGCGTTTGTCCGTATTCATGTATGTGACTAACTATCTATTCAAGTCATTTAAATTAAAATTGTGGATTGTATAGTTACTTATCATAAACGAAACATCGTACCGTACGTTAAAAGTTTGTTTAGATATTACCAAAGAAACTTATAACATGAACTAAATTATTTCTTTTCAATATTAATTTTTATTTATGAATCTATTTAGCTTTAAAGGTTCAAGTACTGATATTTGTTAATCATTACCATATAAAGTATAATACTCATTAATAAAATTATTCAATCAATAAATTATGAACACACAAAAAATTTGGTACTTATATTTCCAATATTTCCATTTCACTTACTAGCTTTATATTAAGTAATATCACAATAATGTAAGAAACTAGATAGTAACTAACACACTTTTAAATAACTTGTATGACATATAAAAATCGCTCCCGCTACCGCTTATCACTCAGTTTCCGCAAAGTGCAAGGCGATACGGATCTGAATGAGACATGTCGTTTCCCAAACTATTCAGTAAGGTCACCAATACAGCCTCTGAGGTCGCCGGCGCTCCATACATGTGACGTCACAGACACAGTGACGTGGATGAATTGATTAAAAATAAACCGAACGCTGAAGAGGATAAAGGTTGTTTGTGTGACTAAAAATTTAAACAGTTATTAAGGTCAATGGGAACACTCCTTAAGCACTTTTTTCCTTATGTGTGACGCCACAAATTCAGTAACGGAAAACGGGTCAGTTCTTAATTTCACATTTTTTTTAATTTTCAACATAATCTTCTGCAAAAAAGTAATTTCTCGTTGAAAGTATAATTGTTGGACAGTGTTTTTTGGTAGTAACATCATTTTACTTGCTCAATGGCGCAATTGGTAATAAACCTCCTACATCAACAAAGAGTAACGGGTTCGATAACTATTTTAAACAAAAAATCGGGTAATAATTCTTGTGTCCAGGTATTGAAATATCTAATTAAGTATACATAATATATTTTGTTACATTTCTTGATTCTGTTACCTTTAACGCAAACAGTTAACTTCACTAATTATAGGATGGGATAGTTGAGCGAAGAATGGAGTATTTATTTATCACGTCAACTTTCTGCGCTTCAAACAATGTGTGACTTCACCAATATAGTGATGGATGAATGATTAAACAGTAACTAACACAAGGTGAAGGAAACTGAGTTCATTTGTATGAGACATGTTCCTTCTCAAAACTATTTGGTAAGGTCACCAACACGACCAGAGGCGTTCCTTATCTGTGACGTCATAAGTGATGTAATTTTTGTATTAGTTAACAATATATACGATACCATCGATAGTCGATTCTTCCAAATGAATGTTTTTGAACAACCGATTGTAAGAATCGTTTAATTTAAATTAAATGATAATTTTTATATATATATATATTTTTCTTCTTAGTTAGTCTTTATGTTTTTTATCTTCCTTTGTCTTTGTTTATTTACTGTCAATAATTTTTTCGTCGTACTTTCTTCCTTCTGTCAATTTCTTGAATAATGTTACATATACGTTTTATTTTCTTCTCTCATACCCCGGCGCATATTATGTGACTGTTCAGTTAGGTAGGTATTAAATTTATTTTTTTGTTTGTGTTGCTACAACTCCCTTCTTTCCTTCCTTTCGTGAGCAGGCACACGATATGCCGCAGGGTCTCCCGCAGAATATTCAGCGTCGCGACGTGTCAGCAAGGACACGGCGCGACTAATGCTGAGCGGGCGCCTATTGGCAAAATGTTAACCTTTTTCTTATAGTGTTCTTTTTATTTTGTTAATACTGATTTTTTTAAATTGTTTATTGTATGTGTTGTTCTTTGTGCCAATAAATGTTTTACTCATTCATTCATTCATATACAAGGTAACGAAAAATGTTTCATACCATTAAAAAGAAGTTATCGTGACTAAAGTGTCAGATTGAAAAATGATAATCATCAGTGCCATATTTTAATCTACATACGATATAGTAGTACGATATAGTGGGTGGGCTACATGTACAAAAAGAGATTTAAATATGTTTTAGCTTCACAATGCTATGATAGAGTATTCAAACTTCTATATTTACCGTTTTTGCTATATTTTAGATATTTGTGTTGGGTCTGGGTGTTTGGTACCTTTCTTGTTTCTGGTTTCCATTGTACAAGGGAAAACCTTAGCTTAGAACCAGGACAATGTATAAAGAAGTTGTCTCAATTTATTTATTATCTATCGTGCGGGAAATCACGGCACGGAGGCCGGTCCTTTTGGAAGGCGTACGTGGGGATACAGATCCAACACGAAGAGGCCCCTTTGAGACACAATAATGAAAGTGGGGATGTGTACACCTAGCGGGTACGGACTCTGTCTGCACTATTGAGGAGATACAACCAAAGTCAGCACCCGCCAGATTTAAGGACTATTGCAGATAAGATGGGAACTAAACCGGGTCTATGGAGAGGATATTGTTGGACTGGTTGCAAGGATATTGATGAAACAACGGATCGCCTGCCCTATTATTATTATTATATTACCCTATTTATGAAAAATATGTCGTATTGTCGTATCAGAGTCGTTGATTAACTTCGTTGGCTACTTAAGAAAAAATATTGAACCTTATTTTGATACGCATAAAGACTACTGATACTAAAGTTAATGAACATTAGCTTAATGACGTCTCTAAGTGTGGCCATAAGTGAGTAGAGTAGTGACAATACCACAGCAGACACCCAACAATTTGACGACCTCGTTCAAAGTTTAACCGACGAACGAGGCGTAATTCCATATCTTCAGTTAACCTCCTGAAATTTTCCTACAAGCTCCTTTTTTTTGTTGTTACTGTGGAAATGCAGCCCCTGCGATGTAGTGACATCTTTAGGCAAACCCGGTTGACGGGGGTGAGCACGAGTTATGTTCGGCTCTTCTCTGGGAAGATAACCCAGAGGCATACCAACTAAAACCACAGCGGCGCACTCTCATCGCCATATTAAGGGAGGTCATGGGAAACCAGCGACCTACAAGCTCATGTTCAAGTAGAAGAGCTAAAAATCATAATTAAGTGAAAAAATACATTTTTGGTTTTTCCACCATAATCATTTTAGTCTTATCACCTATAGCTACTTCTCAAATATTTCATTAGGATAGATTATGAATAATAACATCCGTATGGCATTTCCCATACAATGGGCAGGGCCGAACTCCAAACCGTGACGTGGTGTTGACATTCGTCATCGAGTCGAGCATGTTAACCTTAGAGTGACGAGACACAATGGGATAAGTGATCCAAGGTCATAGAAGAGTATTTGGTTCTTGATTCATCTCGTACTTGCATCAAAATATATAAAGTACAATAAAATTGTTGGCTACAGGCCCCTTTTTTATTATCTATATTTTGTAAAGTTTTTATTTTTAAATTTGTTCTTTTTGATATTCATATTTTATTAGAGTGTCAGTGTGATTCAGTCAGATGAGCGGAGTAAATATGGTGTTTATCTAGATAACATACATATAAAGTTTGTGACTTTGAAGTGGTGTTTCACTGGCTGCCACCTCGTAGGTGAGTCCCCTGACCCTCCTAGTAGTCACGCTGCCACGCTCGTTAGTTAGGCCCCTTATATCCCATCGTCAACAATAACAGTAAAAATGTACAGTACAAAATTGATCGAAATGTACAATATGAGTGTTTTTTTATGCTAACGCCTCTATACAAACGAGCAAGCGGGCCATCTGATGATAAGTGATCAACCCCGCCCATAGACATCTGCATATCTATAGAGATCGCAAAGCCGTTGCCGGCTTTTTGAAAAATAGTACGCTCTTCTCTGCTAAGCTACGCTTTTCTTACATTTTGAAAAAGTAACGAGAAAATTTCCTTAGAATATTTCGACCTAATCTGCAGCGCACTAGTGACTCCACTGGTGTTGCGGGTGTCCATGGGCGGCGGAATTGCTTACCATCAGGTGATCCGTCTGCTCGTCTGCCACCTCTCATATAAAAAAAAATCTTTCATAATTTTTATACAAAATGATTAGAGCATCTATCAAATTAGTGAGAAAAGGATTTCTTTATGTGCGTTTTTGGAAGAAAGGTTATTCCTCCTGCATCGTCTGCCACCTCTCATATAAAAAAAAATCGAAATTATCAGAAAAGTCATTTATATTATGTAAATAATACAATTTGTAGCCTAAATATAAAAGGTCACATAATTTGTACATAGGTAGGAAGTACCTTTCAACCCATATCATATCCAAATTATTATCTTAAAGGTAATCTACAGTATTGAATAACAAACTTTGTTTTTTTCGTCGGTTGCATACCTTTAGGTCATGTCAGATGTCTTGATAAACTTTAGGTTTATCTTCTAGGAATAGGAATCACTGCCAAAAACGATCAACTCTTAAAGTTTTTGCTACACGATCTTTATCAATAACACACACACATAAAAAATGCCATATCAAGTATTTAAGTATCCTGTTTCAGTGTTAGTTTAGTTCCACCCAGTCAAAAAGTAACTCTATTCAATAAGTCTTTGGATTCATTTTGTTTTGAGGTTGGTTAATGAGATTTCTGCATTATACTGCAATTTATGTTTATTGATATTTGATTGACCTCGTTTATAAAACATAGGTTATCATTAATATTTTATCTATTATCTATTAATTTATGAAGCGCATTTGAAAAGACTTGAGATATTATTAAAAATACTTAATTACCGTTACAGTTAAAAGCTAACTATATAAGGTCGTTTTAGGAATGTTACGGAAGTGATTTCATCGAAACCAATGTCAGAGTCGTAAAATTTGTAGATCGTCACTGTTACATGGTATTTTTTATTTATTTTTATTTATTTATTAAGGACAATCAACAAATCTTACACTAGTTACATTGTATTTACTTAAGTACTATAATAAGGCTAAGTGCAGATTCTCTTACAGGCTGTCACGACATGCAAATGTGAGCAGACTAAATAGATAAATTTAAATAACAAATAAAAAATACCAAAATTTAAAAATAGCCAAATTGCACCAGACACCTACAACTAGAACGAATCAATTATAGTCCTCTTAAATTTGTGACAGCTACATGAAAAAACATCAACTCCTGCCGACCTCTTCATCAATCCGTTGTATGAATGAATGAATGAATATACTTTTATTGCACTCAAAATAAAGTATGAAAACTAAAACTAGATATTACAGGATATGTACAACGAAGGCGGCCTTATCACTATGAGCGATCTCTTCCAGCAACCTGGATAAAAAGGACACTGAATGAAGGTGTTTTATTGACGTTGAAGTCTGTTTATTAGTGAGTGATGGCCGAGATTGCTTTTAGACCCCTTGGGTGCAAATGGGACGAGTTTACCCATTCTTGGCAGTTTGAGAGGGATGTGAAACTGTAGTTGTGAAAGAAGGCCCGGGCAATCATTTTACATTTTCCATTTAATAGTATATAGCAATTTTTCTCTACTTATTTTACACGTAGACTGGTACATAGTACTCGAAATAAAAACACATAATGTTTGTTAAGAAAAGGTAGCAAAACAAAAATGTCACGCTGTTAATTAAAAGTTAAGATCTCAGACACAATCTCAATGACAATGTTGAGATAAAAACGTGATCTAAGGCAGCATATAATTATACCAGTCATTGACTATCTTCTTCAAACTTCATGTCATCTTAATCTTGCTGTGACATGTCTGACTGCTAGAGCTGCGCCGAGTGTTTGATTATTCTAGATTATGAGAGAATAATCATTATTTTATTTATTTTTTTATTTATTCAGGAAAAAAACAGCATCATTATAATACAAATAGAAAAAATTAAGTATATAACTCATTTGCCTTAAATAATTTCCACCACTAGTTATCGCAGGCTATGTTGATACTACCTGTATACATTCTGTTTTACTATATTTAAATTAGACAATACTATACAGTCCGCAAAATATAGCCCAACTAGAATGACAGCTGTGATTTGATCTCTATTTCTATAAACATACAGTTTATCATTCAAAAAATTTTTAATCTTTATTACTGTTGACATGAAATTTTTTTGTGACATCAATAGCTCTCATTCCAATCAAGTCACACCCCACGGAGACTATGAGACAGTTATCATTATTCTCGATTATGAGAGAATAATCAAACACTCGGTGTGTCTTTTAGTACTCAAAGTTAACCGAATACATTTTTTTTATGTTATAGGTAGGCAGACGAGCAGACGGATCACCTGATGGTAAGCGATTGCCGCCGCCCATAGACATTCGCGGACACCAGTGGAGTCACAAGTGCGCTGCCAATCTTTAAACTCCCCTTTCCCCCGGATTGGGCCTCCGGTACCCTCACTCACGCAGCAAAACAGCACAATGCTGCTTCACGCCGGTATTCTGTGTTTAATTGAGGAGTATCTAGTACTCAGTTCAAAGCTAGAGTAGTATATGTGAATATATTTTGACAAGCAGGTTTTTTGTACTAGAGGCAGCAAACGATCAAACTAGTCACCTGGTGGTAAGAAGGTATTTGATTTTGTTCAACATTTTAAAGTAACAAGAACTTCATTAAAAGAAAGTAGGTACGGGAGAAACTGTTTTATTTTAATATTATATTTCTAATTAAAAGTTTTTATAAGTAGAAATATAAAATATCTCCTACACAACGACATTTTAGACTAGAGGCAGAAATGAAGTCATCAGCAAAATCCAAAGTTGACTGGACACAAAAAATTAAAGGTAATGATTTTACATATTCCGCGTTGCGTGAAAATATTCATTTATTTATTTTATTTTGTTTTATTCGGATACTGCTGTCTTTATACAGTAGCAATAACACTGAATGTCTTAAAGCTAATGACAGGTCTTTACCGATAGAAATAAATTAGGTTAACAGTTAAAACATGCGAAAATCGCGGAAAAGAACGGATCAAGTTGGCTGTGAAAGACAAAATAATAATGAAGTTAACAACATTGATAAATATTTTTGCGGTTATTGGCGGCTTCCAAATATGTTTCCGGCTTTTATGGAACTAAATTTTCAAGCTATTGTGGCTTCTGGATCATGAAGGCTATGGAAGAAATGAAAGAAAGATGAGCTGCCAAGAAATAGCTCATATTTGGATTTGTCAGTCTCAAATTTGGATTTCACGGCCGCTTACCATCAGGCGAAGTGAGGTCATCCTGATTGGAGTTTCTATATAAAAAAAGCTCAGTATTACTACATTGTACTAGTAGAATACCTATAGACTAAGATTTGTAAATTTTGTGCAATAAGGTGTATCTATATATCTATCTATCTATCTATACACCGTACTTTTTTAATCGTCTTACTCCCTTATCTAGAGCATTATACTGATGAATAAAAACAAACAGTTTCCCCCAAGGAACATAGGGTCTTATCTCAGAAAAAAACATCACCTTCCCACACAAAAGTAATCAGCTGATTGGTGCAAAGGTATGGGGAGGTTTTTTTTTGAGATTAGACCCTATGTTCTTTAGAGAAAAATGTTTTTTATCATCAGTATAATGGAATCGATATGGGAGTAAGACGGGTTAAAAAGCACGGTATTAATGACACATACAAGGTTCTATGCTAGAATTGATCAGGTACATAGGTCCAGGTAGCATGTAGGTAAGTAAGTAAATTATTTATTGACCACAAGTACATATAGTATAGTAGCACGTTGATACTGTCTTCACACCATTACCCACTGATACTTGGCCGAGTACTCGATTATATCAAAATGTGTGTAATCAATCAATCATTTATACTTTATTCGAATAGGCACTTACAATTAACCGTGACGCAGCAAAACTATTCAAACTATTTATAGGTATAGGTACCACCATGAGATTTTATACATACAAATACATTAAAACTAAAGTAACATAATGTTATTCAACCATCCGTTCGGAAGGTTTATTCCGACAAGAAAAAAATTACTCTCACTCAAACCCATCTCTACTACCTGTCATTTCATAAAAACCTGCGACAAAGGGTTTTACATTTTATTAGAGGCAATAATGTCACGGCCGCCAAAGACAAGTGCCAAACGCCGAGATGACAGATTAATTACTGATGCGATGCGCCCGCGCTGGTCGTTGTGCAACCGAATATCGATACACAACCGGGTCAATGCCATTCTCTAACACGTTGATACGGAGTAAGGAGGGGTGTACACAACATCAATATTGATGCGTTTCACATGTGTATTTATTTATTAGCGACAATTTGTCTTTTAAAAATCATTAAATTTGGTTGGTCACTTGTCTAATGTTTTTATTACAAGTGATGACATATGTCGTCCCAAGTATAAAAGTGATTTTCAAACATCGTTGGATTTTGTAAAGTAATGCCGATGATGTGGTAAGTGATAGTAAATATTTTTTGGAATAAGCGTGTGTATATAGTATATAGCGTGGCAGAAGCGAAGACCTTAGTAACTTGGACCGAAGTAAAATGTGAAGCTCAAGACCGTTCGAGATGGCGGAGCACTGTGGACGCCCTTTGCCCCACCTAGCGGACATAAGACATTAAGTCAAGTTAAGTGAAGTGTGTAGTCTCTGGCATCATTTTGACATCAATATTTTCTATGTATCAACTCAATATTTAATGCAGTCTCTGGCACCATTTTGACATCAATATTTTCCATATATCAACTCCATATTTAATGTTGTTATAATTATTTACCCCCAGT
Organism: Marasmia exigua; assembly: GCA_019059595.1. Taxonomy (NCBI): domain Eukaryota; kingdom Metazoa; phylum Arthropoda; class Insecta; order Lepidoptera; family Crambidae; genus Marasmia; species Marasmia exigua. The sequence goes on from CM032463.1 coordinate 22,871,378, forward strand.
TAGCCTATTTTGTAAACCCATATACTTTTTATTGGTTATACTTTTATCTTTACATTGGCGTGGTATTGAAGATAGAAAGTATTTTTAGTTACCGCGTCAGTCAGACAGTCACGATAAATGGCGCTAAGAGCATTTTGATATTTCGTAGACACGAAGATGGTAAGTCAAAATTAAAATAAGTTAAACGGCACGATATTCGCTTACTGCTGTAGAAAAAAGGAGTAGGTATTAATGGAATAATTACAGATGTAAGTAACAGATAATAACACTGTAATAAAATATAGGTTTCTTATTGCCACTATCAGTGCCAGCGATCTCTTCCCGATAACCTTTAGGTAAAAAATACTCTCATAGTTTATTGAAAAGGGTACGGAGACGTAAGTCACAGAGGTATAAATGTAATTAATTGACGATAAAAAAATATTTTCTTTTGTAATTGGTTAAGGGTCACATGTTCCGTACTCATATTTGCACATACATACCTGTATTTCCTTACCCGCTTCTTAACTTATGTATGTGTTACGGCCCATTTTTATAAATCAAGTCGACCTCCATAGGTCCTTTTGTCCCTCCCCTTTTCTACTCACGAAAGATTGCTCGGTTCAACGTTTCTATATCTTGTGAAGAAGTCTTTAAGTTCCGGGCAACTAATACCTGAAAGACTCATCCTTCCCGTGGCCAGTCAGTCTTAATTGAAATATAAAATCTCTAAACTAAGCGTTAGCTTAACAGTCAGTTTAGTAAACTGACTGTGCGACCTAAAGTGGTTCTTAGCCCCCAATAATATAGAATTGATTGGGATAATAGAGTAACTTATATAAACTGAGATAGAGGCATCAGTCCACTAGCCAGTGCTAGCGCCACCTAGAGGAAACCGACAAAAACTCAACGGCTATCTAGAACGGCCACCTTCGAGAATCAGTCCCTGACTGATTCTGACGATGATATAAAATATCAGAAATCATTTGATTTGCTAATATGACAAAATTCCCAAAACCTTCTGGACCTCTGGTTTGTATCCCGTACTGTTTTGAAATTGCTAAAGTGGGCAGGCGGCTTGAGGTAATTGTTTCGGAAACACGCTTTAAAAATGCATAGTGACTTCTACCGAAACAACGCCAAACCATCTGCTTGATCGCTTTTTAAGCTACATCTGCTTTTTACAAGGATATAACGAATCCGCTAAAGCCCCATCTAACGAAAACCGCTGAACTATTTTTCCCATACTAAGTAAAAAAGTACTAAACCTGGTCTAGCCAGTGGTACCTCGGGCGGCCCCACCCTTCCTAGATTATCAGCTCAGGCCCAACGACGTTCTCTTCGCAACCCGACCCGATTCCATTTTTACAACGTGACCGAGCAATCAAGCTGACTGTCACATAAAACGGTGATATATATTCTCTCAGCAAGTGTGCACAGCCCTCAATGAGTTCGTCCCACAGATGACACACGATGTCGTGTGAGGGGGGCCGCCTCTAATTGCTAGTTCACCGGCGACGTCGTGGGATGATCTGTCAAGTGGACAGAAAGAAACTCCATTGAGCCCCCATTGACTATTTTCTCTCACAGTCGGAAGATGCTGGTATCCTATACTTACTTCGGAGAAATTTAATTGAAAACCTATTTGTAAATGATAAGTAATGTTAAGACGATCTGGTGAAGATCGCGGGAATCCATTGGATGCGGGCGGCACAGGACCGATCTGTGTGGAGAACATTGGGGAGGCCTATGTCCAGCAGTGGACGTCTATTGGCTGAAATGATGATGAAGTAATGTTAAAAACATCTTACTATTTATGAAGGGATTTTATTTACGTTTTTTTTTATAAAGCGTACCTTTAACTGAAATCGCATTTTGGATATGAATAGATTCCACCCAGAATATAGGGGTAATTTTGCTAAGGTTTGTTCTTTCAGCTTTTCCCATCCCATTTTCATGATCATTTTGTAAACCTTAAAATATTTTTCACTTAAAAGTTTACCTAAAATATGAATAACTATGCGCATCAATTCTGAATGAAATGCAAAAGAAATTATTATTTTCTGAATGCAAACTTAATTTGGCCAAACTTTCCTGAGCCGTTATAATTTGCCACCAATTTTATCAACAAAAAGTTAGCACTTGGAAAATTATAGACAATTGTCTAACATATTAACTTGTACGTACCTAAATATTATGAAACAAAAATCTCTCATCAGGTGGGCCGTGAGTTCATGAGATGATTCAGTAGACTCGATACTTTTAAGAAGATTTTCCTCTTCATCCCGGAGGCATAAACCTTGACCAGAAAATCAGATCTGACGTTTACGTGAGCAAAACCACAAAATTAGTTTAGTCATATTTAGTTCAAGGCAGATTCGATAATTTATCGAGATGATGGGCGCACATTAAATGCCCCGGGTGACGTTTCACCCACTTATATACGTCACAAATTATCAACCGAACAGGACTTGGTGAATACCCATTGAGAATATGACTATGACGTGGCAGATTGCTTATTTAACGATCTTATTACAACCTGGTCAAGAATTCTTTTTCCTTGACAATCAAACTGGTAGCGAAAAAAAATTATGTACACATCAAATTGATATCCTAATTAGAACTACAGAAGGTTCATTATACATTGTAAATGAAGTTGCTTTCTCACTCTGACCTTGATTGTTCCTTCGAAACCTTTGAGAATATTGGTGAACCGTCTCATTTTGTAAATACATTAGGTATAAAACGGGCAAAAAGGTAGGTAGGCAGGTTTAAGGAGATCTTTGCACCCGAGCCAAAGAATTGTTATTGTAAAAAAATATTTCGTAATATTTGTGGAGATATGCACGCATACGTGACAATTATACTCATAAATACATTCCTTAAATTATTTTCCTGTAATTACCACTTTTATTATTAAAATTTTAAATACAATTGATGAGCTAGGTTACTGTAAAGAAATTATAGAATTAACATCGAATATTAAATAAATAAATATTTCACAACATCACATACATTGATCTGACTCCCAGATAGGGAGCCCAAGCACCTGTGTTACGGATGTCAGGATTAACAGCGGAATTACAAATACAGGTATACATTAATACTTTTCTTTTGTAAATACACACATATTATATATACAAAACACCCAGACCAATACAAACAGATATGTTAATGAACACAAATATTTGTACCGTGCGGCGATCGAACCCGCAACCCTTGCACCAGAGGACGTTTGCTACCACAGATTCAAACGGTACGTCGTTAATGAGTTAGAGGTTATTTTTAATGACAAGTTTTTATTACTAAATTAACCGAAAATCCTGAGTATGGGATTAGTCCATGGTCCATATCATGGACTTTCGGCAAGATAAAATTCCACCAAAATGTTAAGATACTAAGATATTAACTTTTAAGTTAAAGAAGGTAAATGAGTAGTGCTACATTTTAAATATTTTCAACTTTAGAAAGTTGTTTTACTGTTTCCGAAACTTACTCTTAGTTTTTTTTATGTGATAGGTGGCAGACGAACAGACAGATTACCTGATTGTAAACGATTGCCGCCGCCCATGGACACCCGAGACACCAAAATGAAAACTTAAAGCGATACCGCGATCGCACAAGCGCCGCCTATCGATTTCTATTAATTGTGACGAATATAGGATATTGTTGCAAAAAATGGGCAATGAGATTCTAAAAAAAAGTATTTGTGATTTTTCAAGATATATCTGACACAAATTATCCTTCTACAAGTAACTTAATTTTTGATTTCCGCCTAAAGTGGCCACTTTTAGCAAATCTCGAAAATTTGTTTACTTCTAAACAGATATTTTGTGCCAGATATATCTTGAAAAATCACAAATACTTTTTTTAGAATCTCATTGCCCATTTTTTGCAACAATATCCTATATTGGTCACAATTAATACAAATCGATAAGCGGTGCTAGTGAGATCGCGGTGTCGCCTTAACTTTTGTTGAAACAGAAAGATGAACTATCTCTACTTTTCAACACCACATATTTAGGTAAGATTAAGTGTATCCATCTAAATTCCTTTTCTTAAATTACTGTAACAATTATAAATTCCCACACGCAATCTTCTTATTTTCAGTTCCTAGTGTAATCTATGATTACGACATTTAATCCATTGCGCACACGATCATTACATGCAATGCAGTTGCATTTTGATAGCGTCCTACGAAGGCATGCGATGCGGAAGATATAAATATCGAACATTTATTTATTTATTCTATTTAGAATCCTGTGAGGATTCTAAATATAACAAATAAATATAATTTTTCACAACATCACATACATTGATCTCACTCCGAGATAGGTAGCTCAAGCACCTGTGTTACGGATATCATACTCAACAGCGGAATTACAAAAATATACATTTATGTATGTATTATAAGTATGTATTTACAAAAGGAAAGTATTATATGTATATTTGTAATCCCGCTGTTGGTTCTGATATCCGTAACACAGTGATGTTGTAAAATATTTATTTATATTTATTCATTTATATACTCTCTTCACTAGTTGCTTACGTAGCTTTAGTCCGGGTTCGATCCCCGGGTCGGGCCAAAAAATTGTATCTAAATTTTCGGTAAGAAATTCTTAGTGGCAGCCCGGAGTCTGGAAGTTGGCGGTCTTGTACCCCCGTGCTTCAGAAAGCACGTTAAGCTGTTGGTCCTGTGCCCGATCCCCCTCCGGTTGTGTCACGTAGTGTCCCATCGGAATATGAGGGTAAGGGAATAGAGAGTGCACTTGTGTTTGCGCACACACTTGAGCACTATAATATATCCTGCTGGATTACTAGTCGCTTACGTAGGACGGTTCAAATGATGGATGATAGCAATGGGAATGAGCGATAAGGTAATAAAGAATTGTTGCCATACTCTAATGACACGGCATTCATTTCCTTCCTAATAATTACCTACAAGATAACGTTTTTGAACGTATAAATCTTACTATGGCATGTTTGATAGCGTGTGCTCATAATATTGGTGTGTAATTTTACACTTGATTTTTTTTGTTTTAAGCCGTACAACGCCCTCGACAAGAACTATAACGCCCTTAACGATGTCAATGGATGAAGTCTAAAAATGCCGATTGACACCCCGTGGTTTCTACAATAGAAACCACGGGGTCTCAGTCATCATCAGCCCATTTAAGTCCCCACTGCTGGGGCACGGGCCTCCCTCAATCACATGAGGGGTAATTGCCATACTCACCACGCTTGGCAGACGGGTTGGCGAGGGTTTTGATATAAATGCAAAGTTTTTCTTCTCTGGGTGCTGATGATCATGCCAGCAGCTTTACCTTAGTCGCCTTTTACGACACCTCGGTAAGAGTGAGGGTGGCCTATTCTACTCTGCCGGGACCACACGGCGTACCACGGGGTCTATCGCGCAGTTAAAAAATGTCCTTGTACAGTTGACTCAGCGATGTCATCGGCTCGTGGTGTCGGCCGACGAAAGACCCAATGAGCGAGCGATGGCAGCATACTGGATTATTTAGAACCCGCCTTCTATTCGGAGGTCGTTGTTCGAATCCGAGCATGCACCTCATGATTTTTGAAATTTATTCCTTCCATTAGCTCGGCGGAGACCGAAAATTTCGTGTAAAAACCGGCACGTTCCGGATAGTTTTCGAAACGTGTAACTTTGATTCAGTTGGTCTGATTCCCCTGTTAAAGGGTTGCGAAGATCAGATGGTAGTCGCTTCATTGTAGTTACCAGACTCTCCAACTTCTGGATTATGGTCTGAGCGTACCCTGGGCTCAAAAGCGTCAGCTTTGAATGTAGCCGGGAACTACATGCTAAGGTGAGGAAGGACATCCTCAAAAAGTTTCGATTAAATGAAAAATGTATCGACATTGCCTGACCGGATGGCGCAATTGGTAGTGACCCTGCCTCTTACGCCAAAGGTCGTGGGTTCGATCCCCACCCTGGACAAACATTCGTGCGATGAACACTTGTGTTTGTTCGGTGTCTGGGTGTAATATATGTATTTAAGTATATATTCGTGTTCCTCTGTTGTCTGATATCTGTAACACAAGTGCTTAAGCTACTTAGTACGGAATCAGGTCAACGTATGAGATGTTGTGAGAATTATTATTATTAATGCTACTAGGTGTCTCTGGTCCAGTTTAGCCTGCACTGACCTCCAAGCAGCATCCGTCGGGTTCTGCATGACTCATGTAGCCGATCAAGAATGAACCAGAAACTAACGGTCCTTCAGAAGTTTGGGGTCTTCCCACTGGTATTTAATCTGGGAATTCTTCGAACTTAACTTTAGTTACTCGGTGTCTTTTTCAAAATCTTGGGTTCAAATTTTTCCTTAAGATTACAAACCACAAAAATTATAGGGATGCGTGCGGTGTAATAGTGCCGTTACTTGTATTTTTATTAATCTGAAAAAAAAAAGTTAATATAAAATTTTGTATTTTTCAAAATTTAAATATGACGTTAAACTATTGTTATTGTTCACTCGTAGGTATTTGTATTGTTTACATTCACGCTAGATTAGGTAATTTCGAGATTTAGTTTAATGATTAGTTATCTTGATGTTTTTATGTTTTGTTTTATTGCTAAAATTAATTTGTTAATTTAATTCCTTTTTTCTGTTTGTTTCTGCCTAAGATACAGGAAATTCCTAGTTTAGGCAGTAAACTTAAAATTGTTCCCTAAGTTTAAGTAGATTATAAGTCTTTTATGTTCTAAAGATTTTTCAATAAAATTTTATTTATTTATTTATTTATTTATAAATAGTCTTACTTTCGATTCGTAAAGACATAGAATGGAAAACATAAACGATCAATAAACCTATGGTTGTTAAAACAGTATTATGAATCAGTTTTTATTCTTTTTTCGTAAATTTCGAATGATTTTTTTTTTCAAACGTCAAAACTGCTTTATAACACCGTTTACTGCCACCTGCTTTATTGAACGTTTTTATAATAAAATATTTGAAATTCATCTCGATTTCAATTAATAAAATTCAAATGGAGGCGCTAGTGAACCTCACAAGCAACCCTTACAACGCGGCCTACCCAGCAACTTATAAAACTGAATCACACATCCAAATCTCCACTTTATTTAATTGACCTCAGATTGGTTTGGACATTGCAAGTCTGCAATCACTAAAATTATTTGACTTTTTGGAGGGTTATTGTTGCTTCGGATCTGGAGCTACAATCATACAATACAATGACTCGTAATAAGGGCAGTGGCCCGAATGTGTATGGAAGGGTCAACGCTGAAGTAGGTATTACGATGAGGTACAAGTACGCTTGGCCGTGTGGTCCCCGGCAGAGTAGAATAGGCCACCCTCACTCTTACCGAGGTGTCGTAAAAGGCGACTAAGGTAAAGCTGCTGGCATGATCATCAGCACCCAGGGAAGGAAAACTCTGCATTTATATCAAAACCCTCGCCAACCCGTCTGCCAAGCGTGGTGAGTATGGCAATTATCCCTCATGTGATTGAGGGAGGCCCATGCCCCAGCAGTGGGGACTTAAATGGGCTGATGATGATGATGATGATGACAAGTACGCTTCTACGATTCATGTGTTCGTTGTACTCTATTTTATTTAATTATGTTAACTAAACTGACAAGTGACAAAGTCAAGTTAACATAGATTTCAACCTTAGATTAAATCAAAATAGCGGAAGATAAGTGACTCGTCTCAACCGCGTGGACCGCTTAAATTAGGTCCCCGGCGCCTAATTGCTCGCAGTCGCAAATTGGCGAATCTGACAAGCTGTCAAATATTCTTCATTTTATTTGTTTTAAGTTGGATAAAGGTTACCAAAATGCCTTAGTGCCCTTTTACACGTTGTACAAATTATTCAAAAAGAAGTAACAAATCTCATGGGATTACAATTCACTTATAAGTAGAAGAAAATTTTTAATTTGTCATGATATTTCTAAATAATGTTTTGGTCACCATTTTGCAGAGCGAGATAGTAATATAGGTACGATATATTTATGTGTGACGAGTTAAGTCGTTTTGACAGGACTCAACTGTGAAGCGTAGCTGCGCGTAATACGTTTGACTGACTCACGCTTATGTCAAAAAAGCTTTGTCTCTGTCTTCCAATATCGTACAACTTTAACCCAATGTGTTATAGAGCTGCGAGTACGTGTACATGTAGTTGTACATCAAGCCCGTTTTCAGTTGTCTAATTGAAGGGATCTTCCGCTATTTCGTATTAATCTAAGATTTCAACCTTTCGATTTAGATATTTAACAATTTTAATATGGAGTGGTTAGCCGCGTGGTCCCCGGCAGAGTAGAATAGGCCACCCTCACTCTTACCGAGGTGTCGTAAAAGGCGACTAAGGTAAAGCTGCTGGCATGATCATCAGCACCCAGAGAAGGAAAACTCTGCATTTATATCTAAACCCTCGCCAACCCGTCTGCCAAGCGTGGTGAGTATGGCAATTACCCCTCATGTGATTGAGGGAGGCCCGTGCCCCAGCAGTGGGGACTTAAATGGGCTGATGATGAATATGGAGTGGAACCTGCCTTCGTCTGTTTTCCCCAGTGAACAAACCCCAATATATATTCAATATTTTAAAAGCTAGAGTGAATAGGCTACTTCTAGGTAAGCTTGATCCGTCGTAGGTTTCTTCTCAATTCTACGAGTATGCTTCAGTGTGAAGCCAAGAGCAAGCACGTCATAAATAAAAATAAAATTAAAAAACTCTGAGTAGGTATAGCCTAAAGGGCTGCCATAACTTGGCCGCGCCTGTGTCACTGTTACCCGCGTGAGCAAACATTTATGTTCATCACACTGTTTTGGAAACTTTAAGCTATATAATCTCTAATTGATAAAGCTTCACAAAATGTTCCATATATTTCTACAGGTGCACATCTATTATAACTACCAAGGTTTTAATAAAATCATAATTTAAACTTAAAAAAACACATTTAAAAGATCACACAAGTAATAATAAAGACATTACCCGTATACCTATTAACTGAGAGATGAATTAGAGCACGCCTACATTATTCTACACATTAACAACCTCCATTCACACTTCAAAATCTTAATCCAACGACATTTGAGTAAACAAACACCTTTGAATCCGCAATGTAACTTAGTTTATTTGTACAACGGTAGTGAGATAAACACAGGTCCCTTTTAAGGTGTTATGTGAGGACATTGACCTGGCAAGTTAGATGTCATTTTCCTTCTTTGCATGATGACGTAATGAACGGACATACTGGGAATGTTTTAATTGTGTTATGCTTGGATGTGACTAAGATGGGCATTGTGCGTTTCTGTTAAGTCATGGAACATCTTACATGTCTAAATAGATCGACAACTCATCGATCGATCGATTAAGTCAACTTTTTTGCACTAAGGTTGGCAGCGCACTTGTGACTCCACCGGTGTCGCGGGCGGCGGCAATCGCTTACCATCAGGTGATCCGTCTGCTCGTCTGCCATCTATCACATAAAAAAAACTATAGCTACTATTTTTAAGACTGGGGCACATTTAAAGTGTTTATATGTCTATTCTAATTCTTTTGCTCAGGAAGTTTTATCGTTAATCATCTAATCATCATCTTTTTTTTTTGGTTTCCCGGGAGAAATGCATTACGCAGACCCTGCCGCCGGGAGGCGACAGGGTACTGTGGGACTCACCCTCCGGGCCGCTTCTTCTAACAAGAAGCGACCTGACCCACTAAAACTCCCGGGGCTCAACCATCCGTGGGTATGGAATGGAGTCACGGGAACTGCACGAGGCTATTCCCCGCAACCCCACTCCCCCACAGGCCCCTACACGGGGTGTGCGGCCACGCCCCTCCTCGGGCTGGGAGGAGGGGGGTTGGGGACAGCCGGAGGAGCTGAGCCGTCCCCAACGAGCGGTGGAGGTGCCAATGACAGTGCTGGCACAAGGACCCCGTCCCTGTTGCCGGCTGGCCACGTCCACGGAGAAGACGAAGAGTTCTCCGCCGAACTCGTCCTCTCCTTGCTCGAAGCGGGCCTGCGAGGGGGTTAGTCTCGCGCTCCCGCTCCGCCGCCTCCTTCTGCGCCACCACTTCTTCGCAGAAGTGGGCGAAAGCCGACCAGGCTCTCTCATCATCCAGCATAGCTGCAACTATGCTGGAATCTAATCATCACCTTTTTTTTTTTTTTTTTTGTTGCCCGGTGGAAAATGCCGCCTTAAGCACACCCGACCGCTGGGAGACGGCCGGGTAGTGTGGGGCTCTCCCTTGAGGTGCTCCCAGGGGCCTACCCACTAAAAACCACCGGGGCATTTCCTGCTACGTCCATGTGGGGTGGGCTACGGTAACGGGTAGAAACCAAGTCCGCGGCCCACCCTCGAAGGACGAAGGACACCCTAAAAAACGAGGCCTAGGGCCACTCCCATGGCCCACCATTCCCCCCTCTCCGGAATCGTCCACGTTGCTGGATTGCAACGCAGACGCTCCGGAAGGGACGACTGCAGACCCCTCCCCCAACCCATACCCTGCTGGCTGCAGGGCAGAGAGAGGAAAGAGCACCCACAGACTTTAAGTAATACCCGAAAACCCTCCCGTTCGAGCATCCCCGCTGGGTTGCGGAGACAATCGACGGGACGGGAAAAGCGGGGGTGGCGAGTCGTAGCTGCATCCCACTGGCTGCGGGACTCAACACAGACCCACCAACAAAGCCCCCACCATAAAGGCGGGGAGAGCGCTCCCGAGAATCGGGGCGCAACAGGCTGTTGGGAGGAATTCCACCACCGTAGAACTCCCCAACATTCGAACGCGCCCGAAGGCGCGACAGTTCAAGGCCCGAGAACAAAATGGCCCCCATACGGCACCATCACACTAGGAACACCGGCCCACCGCACGCCAAAGCGCCCGACAGTGGGTGCCACCACACCCCAACGCCAACCCACGGCAGAAGGGGGGGCTGGATAAAGAAGGCAGCCTCCGTGCCCGGCCCTATTGTGTTCAGGTCCGTAAAGAGAGGCCGGTCCTCTAAGCCCTCAGCGGACAATGAAAGCCCCCCGAGTGGTGTGCGCTACACGCGATCCACTGCGTCGGGGCTGGTCCGCCGGAAATCTGTGCATCCTTTGGCCGTCGGGTAGCAATCCACGAATGAATTACTACCCGCCGTTGCCCGGGGAAAACCGTGCCCCACGGTAACCGTTTCTGCCTAATACCAACCGAAGCTGGAATCAGGACAGAACTGATTACCAGCGGGGCCACTCTAGGAGGTAGATACACCTGAGTCCCCATCTAATCATCACCTGGTTCAACTATCTTAGCTAATTTAGCGTTAAAAGTTGGTTATGCACTAAACAATATTACATATTTACTGACTTTTTTAATGAAGATTACTTACTACTTACTCATTTTCCGCAACTACGTTGCCATTGCCCTACATTTGTAGTCTATTTTATTTCAGTGGGACGGAAAAAAATATTTAAACTTTAGAATTTTTTAATATTAATATAAGGATGAGGCGACATAAAACTAAGAAATCGATAGGTCGTATTTCCTCAAAATTTCCATTACATCACAATTCGGTCACCGCCCCAAAATTCTCCCAAGCTAAATACGCAGTGTTGCACCAATAAATCGATTAATACCGCATCGCATGATGCATTACTGCATTTAAAAACCTATTACTCCCGACACGGGCCGAAATTAATGCTCGAATTGTTTAATGTTTGTCCGAATGCAGTTGGATACGGTTACGAAAGAGTTTTGTAGAAATAAAAAAATGTTTACATCGCCTATGTTTGTAATGTATTTGGGCAACACATTTCAGCTAGAGATAATCACAACTATATCAGAATTAGGTAATTTACGAGTTTTCATACGAACAAGCTAGTTTCAAATTAAAGTAACAATTCCGGAATAGTTACAAATGAAGAGTACCTTCCAACCTATGATACACCTTACTAAAATTTATTTTAGGTATTTGCAATCATTAGCACTAGTGTTATGTTTTGACAGTAAAAATATTTTTTTATTCTCTGTGAGTACTTTTTACTATTCGCTTAATTTTATACCTTACCATAAGATACCCCATCTTACAAATATTATTGATTCTCTAATATGTATATTTATTTCTATAATATATTTTAGCGCACTTGATATAGCGCTGATTAAGCACGGAAGGTTTGCGGGTCCAATCCCCATACCGATACAAATGTCTGCTTTTTCTGTGGTACCTTCTTTCGTTGTTCTTAGTTTCCATAGTAGGTACCTTGGTTTGGACTTAGGATAATGCATATGATGTCTTAATTAGTTTTTTTTCATTTAGTAGTATCAAATTCTTATTGAACTCTAAACCAGTAAAATCGATTAAAAATTGTATTCGTTTGCAAATAAAAATCTCACTCGCCTGCCGGTTGAGTGAAGCAGTGTTCCGTTATGGACCGAGTTATTTTTACGTGAGACAATATTAAGGACCCAGGGGAAGTTTATGCGCAATATTATGTAGAGTCCGCGCTACGAATAAGTCCTCGCGGCAAAACGCGGAACTTAGAGTTTAGCCTCAAATTTGAATGTTGAGGGTGACTGAAGCGCGCTTTTTCACGGGACTTTTTTTCGTGTCGCCGACTTAGTCTATTTTTTTATGTGATAGGTTGCAGACGAAAGGTTAGCCGTGTGGTCCCCGCAGAGTAGAAGAGGCCTCCTCACTCTTACCAAGGTGTCGTAAAAAGGCGACTAGGTAAAGCTGCTGGCATGATCATCAGCACCCAGAGAAGGAAAACTCTGCATTTATATCTAAACCTCGCCAAACCCGTCTGCCAAGCGTGGTGAGTATGGCAATTACCCCTCATGCTGATTGAGGAGGCCCGTGCCCAGCAGTGGGGACTTAAATGGGCTGATGATGAATATGGAGTGGAACCTGCCTTCGTCTGTTTTCCCCAGTGAACAAACCCCAATATATATTCAATATTTTAAAAGCTAGAGTGAATAGGCTTACTTCTAGGTAAGCTTGATCCGTCGTAGGTTTCTTCCTCAATCTACGGAGTATGCTTCAGTGTGAAGCCAAGAGCAAGCACGTCATAAATAAAAATAAAATTAAAAACTCTGGCGTAGGTATAGCCTAAAGGGCTGCCATAACTTGGCGCGCCTGTGTCACTGTTACCGCGTTGAGCAAACATTTATGTTCATCACACTGTTTTTGGAAAACTCTAAGCTATATAATCTCTAATTGATAAAAGCTTCACAAAATGTTCCATATATTTCTACAGGTGCACATCTATTATAACTACCAAGGTTTTAATAAAATCATAATTTAAACTTAAAAAAACACATTTAAAAGATCACACAAGTAATAATAAAGACATTACCCGTATACCTATTAACTGAGAGATGAATTAGAGCACGCCTACATTATTCTACACATTAACAACCTCCATTCACACTTCAAAATCTTAATCCAACGACATTTGAGTAACAAACACCTTTGAATCCGCAATGTAACTTAGTTTATTTGTACAACGGTAGTGAGATAAACACAGGTCCCTTTTAAGGTGTTATGTGAGGACATTGACCTGGCAAGTTAGATGTCATTTTCCTTCTTTGCATGATGACGTAATGAACGGACATACTGGGAATGTTTTAATTGTGTTATGCTTGGATGTGACTAAGATGGGCATTGTGCGTTTCTGTTAAGTCATGGAACATCTTACATGTCTAAATAGATCGACAACCTCATCGATCGATCGATTAAGTCAACTTTTTTGCACTAAGGTTGGCAGCGCACTTGTGACTCCACCGGTGTCGCGGGTGTCTATGGGCGGCGGCAATCGCTTACCATCAGGCGATCCGTCTGCTCGTCTGCCATCTATCACATAAAAAAAACTATAGCTACTATTTTTAAGACTGGGGCACATTTAAAGTGTTTATATGTCTATTCTAATTCTTTTGCTCAGGAAGTTTTATCGTTAATCATCTAATCATCATCTTTTTTTTTTTGGTTTTCCCGGGAGAAATGCATTACGCAGACCCTGCCGCCGGGAGGCGACAGGGTACTGTGGGACTCACCCTCCGGGCCGCTTCTTCTAACAAGAAGCGACCTGACGCCATAAAACTCCCGGGGCTCAACCATCCGTGGGTATGGAATGGAGTCACGGGAACTGCACGAGGCTATTCCCCGCAACCCCACTCCCCCACAGGCCCCTACACGGGGTGTGCGGCCACGCCCCTCCTCGGGCTGGGAGGAGGGGGGTTGGGGACAGCCGGAGGAGCTGAGCCGTCCCCAACGAGCGGTGGAGGTGCCAATGACAGTGCTGGCACAAGGACCCCGTCCCTGTTGCCGGCTGGCCACGTCCACGGAGAAGACGAAGAGTTCTCCGCCGAACTCGTCCTCTCCTTGCTCGAAGCGGGCCTGCGAGGGGGTTAGTCTCGCGCTCCCGCTCCGCCGCCTCCTTTCTGCGCCACCACTTCTTCGCAGAAGTGGGCGAAAGGCCGACCAGGCTCTCTCATCATCCAGCATAGCTGCAACTATGCTGGAATCTAATCATCACCTTTTTTTTTTTTTTTTTTTGTTGCCCGGTGGAAAATGCCGCCTTAAGCACACCCGACCGCTGGGAGACGGCCGGGTAGTGTGGGGCTCTCCCTTGAGGTGCTCCCAGGGGCCTACCCACTAAAAACCACCGGGGCATTTCCTGCTACGTCCATGTGGGGTGGGCTACGGTAACGGGTAGAAACCAAGTCCGCGGCCCACCCTCGAAGGACGAAGGACACCCTAAAAAACGAGGCCTAGGGCCACTCCCATGGCCCACCATTCCCCCCTCTCCGGAATCGTCCACGTTGCTGGATTGCAACGCAGACGCTCCGGAAGGGACGACTGCAGACCCCTCCCCCAACCCATACCCTGCTGGCTGCAGGGCAGAGAGAGGAAAGAGCACCCACAGACTTTAAGTAATACCCGAAAACCCTCCCGTTCGAGCATCCCCGCTGGGTTGCGGAGACAATCGACGGGACGGGAAAAGCGGGGGTGGCGAGTCGTAGCTGCATCCCACTGGCTGCGGGACTCAACACAGACCCACCAACAAAGCCCCCACCATAAAGGCGGGGAGAGCGCTCCCGAGAATCGGGGCGCAACAGGCTGTTGGGAGGAATTCCACCACCGTAGAACTCCCCAACATTCGAACGCGCCCGAAGGCGCGACAGTTCAAGGCCCGAGAACAAAATGGCCCCCATACGGCACCATCACACTAGGAACACCGGCCCACCGCACGCCAAAGCGCCCGACAGTGGGTGCCACCACACCCCAACGCCAACCCACGGCAGAAGGGGGGGCTGGATAAAGAAGGCAGCCTCCGTGCCCGGCCCTATTGTGTTCAGGTCCGTAAAGAGAGGCCGGTCCTCTAAGCCCTCAGCGGACAATGAAAGCCCCCGAGTGGTGTGCGCTGCACGCGATCCACTGCGTCGGGGCTGGTCCGCCGGAAATCTGTGCATCCTTTGGCCGTCGGGTAGCAATCCACGAATGAATTACTACCCGCCGTTGCCCGGGGAAAACCGTGCCCCACGGTAACCGTTTCTGCCTAATACCAACCGAAGCTGGAATCAGGACAGAACTGATTACCAGCGGGGCCACTCTAGGAGGTAGATACACCTGAGTCCCCATCTAATCATCACCTGGTTCAACTATCTTAGCTAATTTAGCGTTAAAAGTTGGTTATGCACTAAACAATATTACATATTTACTGACTTTTTTAATGAAGATTACTTACTACTTACTCATTTTCCGCAACTACGTTGCCATTGCCCTACATTTGTAGTCTATTTTATTTCAGTGGGATGGAAAAAATGATTTAAACTTTAGAAATTTTTAATATTAATATAAGGATGAGGCGACATAAAACTAAGAAATCGATAGGTCGTATTTCCTCAAAATTTCCATTACATCACAATTCGGTCACCGCCCAAAAATTCTCCCAAGCTAAATACGCAGTGTTGCACCAATAAATCGATTAATACCGCATCGCATGATGCATTACTGCATTTAAAAACCTATTACTCCCGACACGGGCCGAAATTAATGCTCGAATTGTTTAATGTTTGTCCGAATGCAGTTGGATGCGGTTACGAAAGAGTTCTGTAGTAATAAAAAAATGTTTACATCGCCTATGTTTGTCATGTATTTGGGCAACACTTTTCAGCTAGAGATAATCACAACTAATATCAGAATTAGGTAATTTACGAGTTTTCATACGAACAAGCTAGTTTCAAATTAAAGTAACTATTCCGGAATAGTTACAAATGAAGAGTACCTTCCAACCTATGATATACCTTACTAAAATTTATTTTAGGTATTTGCAATCATTAGCACTAGTGTTACGTTTTGACAATAAAAATATTTTTTTTATTCTCTGTGAGTACTTTTGACTATTCGCTTAATTTTATACCTTACCATAAGATACCCCATCTTACAAATATTATTGATTCTCTAATATGTATATTTATTTCTATAATATATTTTAGCGCACTTGATATAGCGCTGATTAAGCACGGAAGGTTTGCGGGTCCAATCCCCATACCGATACAAATGTCTGCTTTTTCTGTGGTACCTTCTTTCGTTTTTCTTGGTTTCCATAGTAGGTACCTTGGTTTGGACTTAGGATAATGCATATGATGTCTTAATTAGTTTTTTTTCATTTAGTAGTATCAAATTCTTATTGAACTCTAAACCAGTAAAATCGATTAAAAATTGTATTCGTTTGCTAATAAAAATCTCACTCGCCTGCCGGTTGATGAAGCAGTGTTCCGTTATGACCGAGTTATTTATTACGTGAGACAATATTAAGGAATCCAGGGAAGTTTATGCGCAATATTATGTAGAGTACGTACTACGAAATAAGTCCCGCGGTATAACGCGGAACTTAGAGTTTAGCCTCCTTGTGTTAATGTAAATAAAGGTCAAATTTGAATGTTGATGGTGACTGAAGCGCGCTTTTCACGGGACTTTTTTCGTGTCGCCGACTTGAGTCTATTTTTTTATGTGATAGGTTGCAGACGAAAGGTTAGCCGTGTGGTCCCCGGCAGAGTAGAATAGGCCACCCTCACTCTTACCGAGGTGTCGTAAAAGGCGACTAAGGTAAAGTTGCTGGCATGATCATCAGCACCCAAAGAAGGAAAACTCTGCATTTATACCAAAACCCTCGCCAACCCGTCTGCCAAGCGTGGTGGGTATGGCAATTACCCCTCATGTGATTGAGGGAGGCCCGTGCCCCAGCAGTGGGGACTTAAATGGGCTGACGATGATGATGATGATGCAGACGAACAGACAGATCGCCTGATGGTAAGCGGTTACCGCCGCCCACAGACACCCGCGACAACAGTGGAGTCAAGTGTGCTGCCAACCATTAAACCCCTCACTCCCTGGATCCTTGGAGCCTCCGGTACCCTCACTCACGCAGCGAAACACAGCACAGTGCTGCTTTACGCCGGTTTTCTGTGAGGCCGTGGTATCACTCCGGTCGAGCCATTAATGCCAAAGCGTGGCTCTCCCACGGTAGTTGGACGAGAATTGAATTATTATGTAATTTTGTGGCAGTAAATTCGGCTCGGGATTGAAATATTGTGAGTCTAGGTTGGTTCAAATATAAAGTAGGTAATGCGGGTCGGGGAACTGCAAAGTATTAGGGGGTACGGTCAGCATCAGAATAATCTCAACATCAACCTAACAAAAATATCTGAGCATTAGACAAGGGACAACTGTACGTCAGTATGCCAAGGTGCATTTGCATTTTTCGTTACAAGAACAAATGACAACCAATAAAAGTACACCTTAAGATGATTTTTGTTAAATAATTCGATATCTTTGATAGATAGACTGTACAACATACCACCCATGCTAATGTCTTTGTAAAGCAATGGACGGCAGAAGAGCACATGCTATTCATTAATTGATTGAAATCCGCATGCGTGCCGTGTAACATCTCTAGAAACCAGATTGTTACTTTGATAGTGAATTAATGACATGATATTTTTTACAGTATCA
The DNA here is from genome assembly GCA_019059595.1 of Marasmia exigua. Lineage (NCBI taxonomy): Eukaryota > Metazoa > Arthropoda > Insecta > Lepidoptera > Crambidae > Marasmia > Marasmia exigua. The sequence continues at coordinate 22,889,333 of CM032463.1, forward strand.
AGCAAATTATCAAAACAATGTCTCTGTCTCTGCTGATTTGTGTGTGGTGTCCATAGGCGGCGGTAATCGCTTACCATCAGGTGGTACGTCTGTCCGTCTTCCCCCTATAGGTATCAGTAATCGCTTACCATTTGATACGGTGTTACGTCTGCTCGTCTGCTCCCTATATCATAAAAAATCTAAGGGTAATCTGGGTTATTCGGAAAACATCAACAACCTCCTAAATATTTCTGTGCGTCCTGTGAAAGTGGTACAAGTCGACTTATATCGAATTTGATTATTTTTCTTGCTACCTTCATCACAAAAAATTCCTATATTATTCTATCTGATCAGACGAAAAATAGAGGATTTTTTTGCATGTCTTCAAGCAAGAAGAAAATCAAATTCGATATAAGTCGACTTGTACCACTTTTCACAGGACGCAGAGATTTATTTTAATGGGTAAAAAAGTAATATCAAAATTAGAGATTGTATGCAAATACGAAAACTTTTTTGAGGTTTAATTAGGTATTGCAGAGGTAGGGGTATTGCATCTGAACAAAAAGCGGTTCCATTTGAGCAGTAAAATCAGTATCTATAAAACCCTTTATCTTCGTTTAGATTCAAATACCAACTACAACTACAGTTAGACAGCCATCTGTTTTCGTAGTTTCAACTATGTAACACGAGTAAGCGTATTAAATTGCGCGTTCGTTTCCGGGACGAGCGCATGCGCACTACATTTAAGATTTACGCTCAAGTCTGAAGGAATGCTTCGGGGAGGCGGCGGCAACGCGATATAAATCAGATCCGCCCGCAAATACGATACGCTTATTGACTTCCGCGACTCATCTGTCTTCTTCCAAAAATATCAACAGATAGGGCTGCCTCATACTGGAACTTATCACTATCAATATACCCCGTAACTTTTTTATCGTTTCCATACCTAAAACCTCTTAATAGGTATCGTGAATAAAGTCCATATCGTCAGCCCATTTAACTCCTTACTGCTGGGGCTAGGTGTAATTGCCATACTCACCACGCTTGGCAGACGGGTTGGCGAGGGTTTTGATATAAATGCAGAGTTTTCCTTCTCTGGGTGCCGATGATCATGCCAGCAGCTTTACCTTAGTCGCCTTTTACGACACCTCGGTAAGAGAGAGGGTGGCCTATTCTACTCTGTCGGGGACCACACGGCTAAAGTCCATATAACATGTTAGATCAACAAAATAAGCAAGGAAAAAATCAGCTGTTCGATACAAAATAGAATATCCACCCGGCAATAATCTATGGAACAGCTGATATACCTATACGCTAAAAAAATAACGGTGTATGTATAGTAATATACGAGGTCTCTTTTGCTGTCTGTTCTTCTATATGATTCGATCTTTAAGACTACGCAATGGGTTTTAATGCGGTTTTTGAAATAGACTAATTCATTCAAAGGTTTATTAATAGAATACCATAACATCCTCCTACTCTTAGCGTGTATTTCTCAGTTGCGTCCAAAGCTGTCGCTCTGGAGCCCAAGAAATGCTTGTACCATGACTTTAGAATTTGGGGAGTCTGGTAGTTAATGAAACGACTGCCGTCTGATCTTCGAATCGCTTTAACAGGGGAACCAGACCAATTTAGAAAGTATCTGAAATGTCCAGGTTTCCTCACGATGTTGTGCCTCACTGCCGAGCTAAAGGTAGACATACGCATATAGATATAATACCATATGCATTATGCATAATAAATTGCGCAAAGCCGAGGCAGGACGGTCGGACTAGCTATTTAGCCAATGTTATATAGTTTTCGGGTTGAATAGCAATAGTAGCTCAGTGGATAAGATATGCGCTTTACAAACGGAAGGTCGTAGATTCGAATACGAGCACGCTCCTCTAAATGCTTACTATGAGTAATGAGTATGTGCGTATAAAATATGCACATACTTTGTAGAAAATTTCTACTACTAGCTCCGCATTAAGTATCGTATAGTATCTCAAATCGTGGATTCTGTACGTGTATCTATTCAGATGGCCAGGATTCCCTGTCTATGTGTTGCAAAAAGCAGATATTAGTTATGTTAGTTGTTATGTTAAGTTTCTTGCTTTGACGAGACCATGATCGGATGTCTAGTAAAAAAATGATTGATTGCAATTGTTTATTGTATTAAAGTATACATTTTATGATTTCTGATATCCGTAACATACTCGTAATTGCTTAAACTACTTACTACAGAATCAGGTCAATGTATGAGATATTGTATCAATTTATTTAAATTTTGCATTAAAATATAAAATATTATTTTATGGCCACCCCTACTTACTCCCGAATCCAAACATGAAAGAGAGCAAATTACAAACAAGTTCGTAGAAATGAGAATTTCTTCCGAAGCCCTCACCCTGTTCCAACAATAAATTAATTATTACTGCGTTATTCATAATAAATTAATATTTATTAAAGACACAGGGCAATTTATGGGATTATAAAACCCCGTAATACTAACGTAAAGGAGGTAATGAAGATATTCATTTAAAAGCCACAAATCAAATGTTTTCAACACCCCTCATTTGGTATTCAGACAATAAAAGGAGTATTCAAAACATTATACTGCAATGAAGACGTTGCTTTTTTTACTAAGTAAAAAGTACTGGTTATATTAAAAAAGTAAAGTCTCCGGAGAAGAAAAAAAGGCGTGGGCTCGCCTTTATACAATAAGATATTTTTTACACACGTAACCCTGGAGTGCGATGCTGTGACTATCAAACCCGAATAAATAGTTTTTTAGATTTTCGCGTTGCATTATAACTATAATGTATCAATACGGGGATTAACACGATATTTATTATGTGAAACAACATTGTGTACTCACATTTTTGTCACGAGCGGACTCCGCTCGTGACTGCTGTAACGTAGCCGAAACGTCGAGCCAAATATGTAAGTGCACAATGTTGTTTCACATAATAAATATCGTGTTAATCCCCTTATTGATACATTATAAAACCGAAACTATGTGAAGCCTGTTAATTTCTCGGGAAACTTTTGAGCCTGTAGGCACAGCTGATCTGCCATCTCTAACCAGCATACCCATTACTCACCTACAAGGGACCAAAAGATGGTCGGCAAAAGAAGTCCTCACCTTTCATTTCAAATTACCCCACACCGTTCACATACACACAAACACACATTATTGTTATTTTTTATGTGATAGGTGGCAGACGAACAGACCTGGATCACCTGATGGGAAGCGATTGCCGCCGCCCATGGACACCCACTACACCAGTGGCAGTGGAGTCACAATAGTGCTCTGCTAACCATTAAACCCCCCTCCCCCCGGATTTTTTTTTAAAAGATAATAAGATAAAAAAATATTTATTCAATGTAGGTCCACACAGAACACTTATGAATGTCAAAATAGGTTCATAATATCTACCGCTGGTTCGGAACGTCGATTTCTACTGAGAAGACCCCAGCAAGAAACACAGTAGTTACTATTCTCAAATATTGATGATGTTATAGAGTTTCAATTGAGAAGAGAAAAATACAATTATGAAAGCTAATAGACTACTATGAATAACAACTCAAAAGATTAATCAATTAACATGACCAAGAATCCTTATCATTTAAATAGTCTTGTACACTATAGTAACCTTTCTTCATTAGGCAGGTTTTAATATGAGACTTAAACTTATCCAATGATAGGATTGGGTCTCAGGTACCCTCACTCACGCAGCGAAACAGCACAGTGCTGCTTCATGCTGGATTTCTGAGAGGCACTGGTATCACTCCGGTCGGCCCATTCAAGCTGAAGCGTGGCTCTTCCACAGTCAATACACACGTGTGACACACAGCAGCTGAGGTTCAGCTTCAGCATTTAACTTTTAAATTACACATGTCGAGACATTGCCACTTAACAGTCCACGTTTGGCAAATCATGCAATTGTGCTACATACCCTTAAATGCACCGACAAGACCTAAATTGCAATGTTATTTCAATCCAAAAGAAAACTTACAAGTATGTACAGTGGCGGACACATCAAGCTATACAAAACTGTCAAATTTCTTCATTCGATTATAAACCTTATATTGTTACACATTGAGTTCGAAATCGATTGAGGAAATTTGACAGTTTTTTATAGCTTTACCTGTCCGCCACTGTACTACCTATAAACAGCTATTTATGTAGGTAGAAGGTAGACTTAAGGTGAAGGGTATACCCCACTAGTGACGCCAATTGATTTTAATTGTTAGCTACTAAACCAGATCTATTTTAAACATCTTGGGGGCTTCAGTCTCTTGGTAAACACCTATACTATTTATTTATAGTTAGCTATTTGATCTGGTTTTGCTCTCGAATTTTGAATTACCGCCAAAAGCGACCACTTTTGGCGTGAAATTTTTTTTTAAGTACAAAAACGGACACAACATTTGCTCATGGTTATTAAATGAATAGTTTAGTGTGTAAGACTGAAGCCACGTAATTGTTTAAAATAGATTTGTTTTGGTAGCTAATAATTAATATTGGCGTTGCTAGTGTGCCCTACCCGTCGCCTTAATAGCGTCATTGATACACAAATCGAATCGAATCGCCGTTTCTTGAATCGGAAAATTCCAAAAATAACTACAGGAATATCCACTTATTGTGTACTTAACGGTTCATTGTTCCACCGTTAACGTACGAGACAAATGACTTTTTTGGCTGCAAACTGAAAGCGGAGGAATTTTGGCGAAACCTGTCCATGTACCCACTTTTACCCCTTATTTTCAACGCCATAAGGTCTACTGTCCTCAGTACACAAGTGAAGTTCTACTTTGTGGCGGCTCATGTTAGTTTATTTTTAAGGAAATATAGTATTTAGTTACACGACACGCGGCAAGTTGTGAGTCTTCGGTGTATATTTTTGGACATTCCCGTTTCGGGCTTTTCGCCATTGGGGGAACTTTGTGCCAGTTTAAGATTTTTTTTCTAAATTTATCGGCATAATGACGTTAAAAGAAATGGAGTAGCATTGATAGCTATATACTTTTTCAAAATCCTTACTAGGTAATTTTTATGTAACTGTGAGGTGTAGATAGATCACCTGATGGTAACCATTTGCCACGCTCTTGGCGAGAGCCACGCTTGGGCATGAATGGGCTGGCTCGATCAGAGTGATACCACGGCCTCACAGAAAATCGGCATGAAGCAGCATTGTGCTGTATTTCTCTGGGTGAGTGAGGGTACCGGAAGCCTTATTCAGGGAAAAGGGGGGTTCAAAGGTTGGCACTTATGACTCCACTGGTGTCGCGGGTGTCCATAGACGGAGGCAATCGCTCACCATGGGTGATCCGTCTGCTCGTTTGCCACATATCACAAAAAAAAACCGCCGCCTACGGATACTTGCAACACCGGAGAAGTCACAACGACAAAAAATGTGAAATCTAAAGTGCTGTCAAGCTAAATGGTTAGTCCTGATTTAAAGCTGAAGGTCTGACTGTCACAAGTGTGTCCGCGGCCATTAAGTAAATAAATTAATTGATATTAAGTAGTAGGTACACTCTCAGTTTCTTTACCACTGGACCACCAATGTGACACAACTGAGAAGAAGCCAACGCAGGACTTATTGGTGACCTTTGGTTCTAATGTGTTTTCCAAGCCACAAGGGTACAAGACCGCCAACGTCCATTCCAGTCCCCGGGTTGACGCTGAAAAATTCAAGTTCTTATGGTCCGACCCAAGAACCTAACCCGGCCAAGCGCAGCCGTCGTTTTATTTATTTATTTAAACATGTCTCTTACAAGCTAACAGATTATAAATATCCAAAGCGCTTATAAGATAATTTAAAAAGAAGGCACCTAATCATAATGTTGTAATAGGTTCTGGGGCTGCCACAGTAGATAATCTACTGGTCGCAGTGGCCATGAAACGCAAGGCTCACCCCATTATTACCTTACTCTAAGAGGGCTGTGCACTATTTGAAAAATAAAATAAAAATAAAACATGGTCAAAACAAAAAATAACAGTCTCATTGTATAAAAAATAATAAAAAATAAATAATGGAAACCGATTAAACAGCATGTCAAAATTGATTAAAATGTCAACGAATAATAAAAAAAAACATTACATAATAGACTTGAATAAGTAACTATGTATGGATGAATGAATGAATATACTTTTATTGCACTCAAAATAAAGTACGAAAACTTAAAAACTAGTATTACAGGATGTGTACAACGAACGCAGCCTTATCACTATGAGCGATCTCTTCCAGGCAACCTTGGGCAAAGGACACTTGATGAAGGTGTAGGGCGGTGCAATCTTTATATTTATATACTTACACAGAAAGAATACAAATATATACATATTTAAAATATAAATACACTAATACATACATAATATATGATTACACCGGTACATGGTAGAAATACCAAAAGTCCGACAAAGAGGTTTGAATCCTGTTTCCTTATTCGTACTGCGAAACAGTGGAATCAGTTGCCTGAAGAGGTGTTCCCTAGAGGCTACAATTTGGGGGTTTTCAAGCGCGAGTGAATAGGTATCTTCTAGGTAATCGTGCTACATCTTAGACCATATTACTTATCACTTACCATCAGGTGAAATATGGTCAAACGCTTACCTATCTACAGTAAAAAAAAAAGATTAAATAAGATAAATATAGCAACTAAAATAATAACAATGTAATTATATAATAAAATATGTCAAAAGTAATAATCAGTGACATTTAATATTTAAAAAAGTTTGATCTTGATATCTTATCATTAGAGAAGTAATTATTGTTTTTTTATGTCTAAATCTTTCATGCCTTATCTTTAAAAGAAGGTGTCTAGAAAATAAACTCCTGAGTGTTTTGTAATAAAATATTAGTTCTAGTACTTACTCAGAAACAAAATTTTAAATAAATTAGCGAATTGTAAGATTATTTTGGGGACCATAACACCCAGTCATCGTCAGACCATAAAATTAATGCGACACTTTATAGGTTTTTCTTTTCAAGCAGATGGATCACCTGATAATAGTTGACAGTGCTGCCGCCCATGGACTCCTGCCACACCAATGGAGTCACAAGTGCACTGATTGGGCCTTCGGTACCCTCACTCACTCGACGAAACACTGCGACTTCGTAGGCGCTGCTTAACGCCGGTTTTCTGCTAAGCCGTATCACTCCGGTTGTATCGGCCCATTCCTGCCAAAGCGTCGCTCTCCCATGGTTATTTTTAATGAGTAATCCAAAAGTAAGTATTTAATGACTTTGCCCCGGTATTGTCTCAGTCCATGAATGGCGATTAGCATTTACCATCAAGTAGGTAGCAGCCTGGTCTGTCCATTTAATTAAAATAAAATGGAGAGTCATTTCAGAACAAAATATTTCAACCATTCTTAATTGTCACATCCTATCTTTCACCTGAGCCTTACAACAATGAATAAAATCCGCTCCAGAATTCACAAGACCATCAATATTCGAAAGCACCGTTTAATTCTCACTTCTTTACAGAACGTAACTTGTATCCTCTTTTATCTTGACCGTCAAATTAATCAAAGTATTTGACAGTGAGCCGTAAACACAGTATCAATAATAACCAGTAAGGTCCATAATCTCTTCGTGTCATTTTCGGAAATGTCCGACTCCGTCACTTCGGAATCCCGGGTAACACTTAGACCATGATTCAGATTGATTCGGTTGGTAATTACAAAGAAGCGATTGCCGTCTGACCTTAACAATACTTAGAAAAGGAAGTAGACCAATTCGACCACGATAACGGCCAGTAAAATAACACAATGCATGCCAACATAAATAAATAAATTTTTCACAATAACACCGTCCCGTCCTAAACACGAGATGAAATTTTTAAGTGTGTGTTTACTTAAGAATAAATTGCAAAAGATTGCTATAAAAATATCAACTATTAATTTTTCACAATACCACATACATTGATCTAACTCCATATATATAACATGATGATCTGTTGTGTCACCACAATATGCTGTGAATGTCATTAACTTAGAACAGTGTCCACATCTGACATGAGGGTGAATAAGCGCCCATCGCGTCGGTCTCAACATACCCTACGAGTATGTACTACAGATCAATAATATTCTGAACAGGCTCATATAATATACGAATTAGCCAATCAGATTAAAGTCACGTCTCAGTATCCACCTATCTCTTTAATAATCATTCGCGAATCTCCGCAGGAAATATTATAAAAATCTAACCACATTACGGCTGCGACAAACGGAACCATTTCAAGGTCATGTCCTTACTGTTATTTAGTGCGCTGTGCCTGTCTGTTACTATTGACATGAGTTAAGGGTGCGTTATTTATAATTCAAGTAAATCGGTTATAAATATAGGTACCGTAATCTTGTTATTGCATCATCGGATTTCGCTCGTTGTGGTAGTATTCTGAACTCAGTCGCATTTGATGTCTTCGATACAATAAATAAGAGTTTATGTTGAAAAAATTCTGTTTTTGTTTGTGTTCCCAGGAAATGAAAACTTTACTTACTAAGATAAATATCTGTTCTTTCTACTATGCCTTAGTTTCATCATAATTACTCTTAAAACTTAATACAAGGCAAGTCTTTATTGTTCTAAAAAAAGAAACTGTGCAACACTGCAATTATTAAAATTTTTATTAAAAAAAAGAAAGAAATTATTTATTGATTACAACACCTAATACATAAAACAAATAATAAATAAAAACGGTACAGAGCCAGCCAACAAGGCTCAGCCTCAGCATATGCTGCAACTGCCGCAAGCAACAGCTGCAGCGCTGGTTTGCAGGCTGGACCTTGTGTGACGCCTTTGCATATTGACATGCAATAAAGAAGAAAACAAAAATAAATTAACAGATACAATTATTTACATACAGATACGATTATTGCTCTAGAGCAACCAACCATTTCGAACAACTTAACTTTCATATATTTTTAATTACTAATAAATAAATACTCTACCCTCTGCCGCGAGTCCTTGTGTTGACTATAGGAGAAGAAGTACAAGTAGATATGTCCGAGTTAAAATCTTGATAAAATTAGTCTTCAGGTGAGGACGAACATGAAATGGGAAGAAAGGAAAACTTATAGCGACCTTTGCGTCATCATCGTCATCAGCATGTTGCAATCCTCTGCTGGACATTGACCTCTCCTAGTGTTCACAACTCCTATCGGTCTTTGGCTACTCGCATCCAGCTACAGCGTTCGTAGATCGTCAATCCACCTGGACTTAAGGGTGCCCTAATTTACGTTTACTGAGACGTGGTCTCTACTTTAGAACTCGTCTACCCCAGCGCTTGTCAGTTCTGCGGCTGATATGTCCAGCCCACTGCCACTTCAGCTTGCTGATCCGGTAAGCTATGTCGATGACTTTGGCTCTCTGCCGTTCAGCTCGTTCCCGCAGAGAAACACCGAGCATTGAGTTCGCGCCACAAAAAAATGGACAATACGACAAAAAATCATTTTCCGAAATGTAAAATACTATTTCTAGATTAGATTCATAGAAATTTAAGGAAAATAATTCCAGAATTTTTAAACATGTATTTATAGAGAAAAAAAAGTAAAAATCCTCCTGTAACGTCATCACTCGACATTACAAATTAATAACGCTTTTGCTCGCGTTAATTTAAAAAAAAAAAGTAAAATCTCTTATTATAAAATGACAAGACAAAGTAATGACAGTGACAGTAAGTTATTTAAAGTCGCCTAAACTTTTTTTATTGGGCATATAGCACCGACATCACAATACGTTGGGCCTCAGGACTACGTCACTTCCGGCATATTAATTAATAATTTAAAAAATAAATATTTCAATAAAAAGACACATTTAATGATAACTAAAAATATGGGTCATCTTTTTTCTCTTTCTTTATTCGAAATGCTTATAAAAATGCGAATATATTTTTGTCGTATTATCCATTCCGGTGAAAGCCGCGCTATTTGGAGCTTTATAACCATAGACACAAGGAATCTCAAATTTCAGTTCCTTATTTTTCCGCGGGACTTCTCTCGTAGCGCGCTCTACTTAGCCCTTTCCATAGCCCACTGAGCGACTTTAAACCTTTGCGTACGCTCACAGAATACCCGCCCGCGTTTTCGGGAAGCGTCGCGCACGCATCTGTACTGTTAGGTTACGGGGAACGCTTGACGGCGGGATTTACGACTAGTCGCGGACCGTACGCGCAGCGGGGGGTTTGACACAGTTCCACTGTGACCGAGTGCGCGTTTAAATTTTATTTACTTATGTATTTAGAACAGACGACGAATAAATTACGCTGCGGTCACGTTGGTGTTAATTGTACAGTGTAACAAGTCTGATTTGGCGCGTGGCCAAAATCGGTAGTAATGCTGTTTTGACACTTTTGTATAGAAAAAAAATAGAATGACGGCCCCTTGTCAAAGACAATTTTAGGCCAAAATATCTTATTCACACTGATAGATTTAGGATGCCGCAGCAACTGTGGAATCCAATTTTCGTGCTTGTGATATTTAGGGAAAAATTATATACATCGCAAAATCAACGTTTTTTGTATGGAATGGATGTGGACCGTGGGACAGCCACGCTTCGGCATGAATGGCCCGGCTCTGAAATAATGAAATAATGAATGTTGGTAATTACATTGATTCGAGTTGCCATATCTTGGATCATTGCCAAGGAGAAAGAAGACAAATTTTATAGGAGCCATTTTATAGAATCCATCCAACTCGATAGAATTCTAATTGAAATGTTCGTTAAGTAAACAGTTATATTTATTAAATGAAATATTATTTTACTTTTGGACATATTTAAACGGCTCTTTGCATCCATCGACCATTTTATAGAATCCATCCATCTCGATAGAATTCTAATTGAAATGTTTGTATAGTAAACATTATTAAATAAAATATGACTGTACTTTTGGACATATTGAAACGGCTCCACCGACCTTGCGAATGTCGTCACTCAACCTAGCCTGAGGCCAGTTTAAGTGATCCTGCTAATCCGTAGCCTCCACTCATGGACATGTTCACACATGACTTCTAAACAAACTTATAGCTATTAAAAATGGCATATTTATAGGCGTATTTATATGTATGGACAGCCACACATCAATGTTAAATATAATACGTTTGATTAATTTTTTTTTGGTCCAAGTGCTGGCCAGATAATATTTTTGTACTAAAATATCCGACACTAAATTTATGGTATAGCGCTGTCATTCTATACAAATCTGACATTATTTTCTTTTATTGATAACAGCCCACAGCTGTTATTGATAAATGAATAATAAATAAATAAAATAAATATTTCACAACCTCACATACATTGATCTGACTCCGAGATAGGTAGCTCAAGCACCTGTGTTACGGATATCAGAATCAACAGTGGGATTACAAACATATTAATATAATACTTTTATTTTGTAAATACATACTTATAATACATAGATAACGCCCAGAACTATACAAACAGATATGTTCATGCACACAATTGTTTGTACTGTGCGGGGATCGAACCCGCAAACCTTGCACCAGAGGCAGCGTTTACTACCACTGTTCCAAACGGGTCGTCAAAATTGATATTATACAAAATCTCTTTTATGTATCATAGATTTATCCGCGGATAAAGATTGGTTGAATCGGGACTAGGGGTTGCAAAAATCAAACAGTTGCTGCATTGTAATTACCAGACTCACCAAATCCAGGATCATGGTCTCGGGCTCCAAAACGACAGCTTTGGCCGCAACTGGGAATGATACGTTGAGATGTTTTTTTTTTATGTGATGGCAGACGGATCACCTGATGGTAAGTACGATTGCCGCCATCCATGGACACCCGCGACAACAGTGGAGTCACAAGTGCGCTGTCAACCTTTGGCCCTCCGGTACCCTCACTTACGCAGCGAAACACAGCATAGTGCTGCTTTACGCCGGTTTTCTGTGATGTTATTACTAGTTAACATTATATTATATGACCAGACTAGATGCTAAATTAAAAAAAGACCTATAACAAAGGTTCTATTAGATTTTGCACTTGCGATAGTAGCTTAAACAATCTCTCCCTTTTCCTGCACCTTAGGATCTACTGAATCTTGGTCCTTCGAGCCGTCGATAGTAAATAACGACCCCTGGATCACCTCTTCCTGCGTTATGATTGCGATCTCAGCACTGGGAGAAACGATAGAAAGAGCTTGCTATAGTGTTTACATATTTTCACTTGTTCTCAATCTGTTAACCTACATGACAACATTTCAAGGGGTATGATTAATAGATAGATTTTTTAAAATTTAAAGCGTCAGATGCAAATAAGCGTTCGATTCATCTGATAGTAAGAAACTACCCTAGCCCATGGACAACTGCATCTCCAAAAGACTTAACACATGCGTTACCGACCGTTTAAATAACTCAACACTTAGCAGCGGCAAAGCAAAAAGCACTTACGAAATTCGTCCACATACCAAAGTCTCCGGTAGCTTAGTCGGTAAAGCAGTTACCCGGTTAGCAAAAAATCGTGGGTTTGAGTCTCACCCGAAGACTCAAAAATTTTTTAAGTGCATTATTTACTTAACAATCCTTTTTTAGCACCTCATACATATTCTCTATGGGAAAACATCTGAAGCTTATTTGACAGACTCCACTCATGAATGCTATCTGTGACTCTTACTTCGATCATTCATCTATGAGAATATCATGGATCAAGATTGCCTTCTCAACTTGTAAAGATACGTTATCGCACTCGCGGTGACAGATGTGCGAAACACGTAAATTGTTCTATCTCCCTTGAGAAGTTTACAAAGACGGAAAAAAAAAAGTTGATGTGGATACGGGGGCTAAGCTACAAAGTTTGACAATCACCTCCCCAATAGATTCTACACGCGCAAGCGCAAGGGTGCCGTCTATTGAGATCTTCGGCCGCTCCCATAACTTTCCGTCAACACCCACAACAGGGTGCCGGTAATACCTATCATCCATCCCCGCAAACCGCCAATACATCACGGCCTACACGCGACGAACGCGCCAACCGCCATAAATATGAGATACGTCATCGCACTTGGCGCGCGGTGACCGAAACGCGAATCGCACTATCGCTCATATGCCAATAAATAATGCGATACGCGCGACACCTACTTACTTACGTGCGATAGTTTGGTGTAACTGTCTGCTCTTGTTGCTTAAGCGTGGTTGAGTTTGTACCTACATGAGTGTGTTTTGTTAGGGTGATAGTAGCGCGTACAGTCAACTGCAGTGGTGTCATTTTTTTTTAATAATAATTTGGTGATAGATGTCAGATGTGGTATTGGCAGAATCTGTAGGTCGCCCTACGGATCGAGACCTGCCATTGCCATTGATATCATTCTTGCAAATGAGCTAGGGCTGGTCTTGAGCCCCCTTGGAATTCTTGTAATTTGATATTGCCCTGAACAAAGAGCTGTATATTCTCTACTTTCTGCTTCAAGGTCGTAAACGTATAACACCGGCGTTTTATTAAGTGACTGTGACTTTGTCTGACCTCGACTTTTGACTACCTACTTATTCTCAATAAATTACTTGACATCATCATCATCATCAGCCCATTTAAGTCCCCACTGATGGGGCACGGGCCTCCCTCAATCACATGAGGGGTAATTGCCATACTCACCACGCTTGGCAGACGGGTTGGCGAGGGTTTTGATATAAATGCAGAGTTTTCCTTCTCTGGGTGCTGATGATCATGCCAGCAGCTTTACCTTAGTCGCCTTTTACGACACCTCGGTAAGAGTGAGGGTGGCCTTTTCTACTCTGCCGGGGACCACACGGCCAATTACTTGACATTGGCAAGATATCTTCGGGTAGAGCCAAAATTTCCAAAAAAAATATGGCAGACGACCAGACGGATCACTTAATGGTAGGTGGTTACCGAAGCCCGTGGACACTAGTGGAGTCACAAATACGCTGCTAACTTTTAAACTCCCCAGGATTAGGCCTTCGTTATCCCCACTTGCTCAGCGAAACTCAGAGCATACATCTCCTCACGTCGGTTTTCTATGAGGCCGTGGTATCACTCCGGTTAAGCCAGTTCTTTCATGCCTAAGCGTGGCTCTCCCTCGGTCAAAACTTTACAATTAGGTACTTTGAACGAGAGATTTCGCTAAATGTGGCTTACATTATAAGGATAATATGACTCTGCAATCTTGAAACGCCGGATTTATCATTCGATATATCATTCCAGGACTTGTATGTACCTACTTGTAAATGTGATTGGTTTATTTATTAAATAATAATTTTAAAATGTATATAGGTTGATGTGTTTCTGACAGTGCAATCCATGGATTCACATTTTACACAAACTGAAACTCGCTCTGATAACAATTAAGATAAGTAGGTAGTTCTTTATGGGCCAAGCTTCCGCCAGCCATCAAGAGGGTAATTCTCCGAAATTTGACCTTCCGGTTTCTTCACGTCTGATTTCCAAGGGGTCCAAACATATGGTTCAAATTAGAAATTTATATTGAAATAAGAAGAAGTTTAAATTGAAAGAAGGGTAGGTATTTTTACGTATTCTTATTTCAATTTAAATTTCTAATTTGAACAATATTTTTGACCCCATGGAAATCAGACGCGAGAATCAGCCATGATGCTTTCTCACTTGGACGATGAGAGAGAGCCACAGTGTTAATGGCTAGGCCGCAAAGTTTTCTCTCTAAGGAAATATCTCAGGAGGGACGCCCCAAATAACTTGTTCGCCTGCCCTCGCTGTTCCGATATGAATAAAGGTTTTCGAGAAGGTATCTGAGACGTAGACGGCGGCATTTCCCATGAAGCAACAAATAAGGAGTAAACAACCCACATGATTAGAAAGAAAATGCCAACACAGGTTGTTTCTGAAGGTACAAGACATTGATATTTTAGTCACAACACAGAATACGGGAAAACAAACAGACTTAAGAACGTAATAATATACGAACACTAGGCTTACCCCCGACGCCGGCGACTTCTGGCATTTCAATAAAGGCAGGGATACAATCGACGTAGGGCGACCAGGTGTTACCAATTTCATCATAACTCAATCATGCGCCTCATGACTTCAAAAAGGAGGATGTTCTATGTACTACTGTATATTTGTTTTTTATTTACCGGATGGCGCAATCGGTAGTGACCCTGCCTCTTACGCCAAAGGTCGTGGGTTCGATCCCCACCCTGGACAAACATTCGTGCGATGAACACTTGTGTTTGTTCAGTGTCTGGGTGTAATATATGTATTTAAGTATATATTTGTGTTCCTCAAAAAAAAAAAAAAATTATTATAAAATTTATTAATTTTTATGTATGTTCACCGTATATTCACTGATTACTCCGCCAATTATTGACCGAACTGCAGATTTTTTTTTTTAAAGAACACACTCCCAATTTGGTTCCAGTGGCACCATGTCAGGATTTGATGATGGGATCTTAGAGAAATCGTGGGAGAAAACCTTCAAATTTATAGGCACCCGAAATGTTTCTATATCTTTTTCAAAGCTGCACCAGTATTTACGCCTGATCGTATTGATTTTGTGGCTCTGCTGATGATGGAAGGTCAACTCCTCAAAGGTAAGGAGTTAAAGTATAACTCTTTCAATACTGTACTCGCAATCAGTTTGTTAGTTATTTTTTGGCAAAGGTGGGGAGAGGGGGGCTGCCAAAAAATGAGGTTATTTATATAGGTTTTAGGTTCTAACATTTGGTATCGCATGAAAAGGTTCTAAATGAATACTGGAGCACCTGTTACCTGTAAGTTACTTGGTATCTGGTTACCCTAAACCGGCGTGCCCATTGCGTTGTCACTTACGCTGTTTTGCCTACCATTCATTGGTGATGGACAATGGATATTTTGTTTTTGTAAAATAACAAATGACGAAATCGACGGCTGGCCAGTAAAACCTCGTAACTTATATTTTTTAATGTTTAAATTATTGTAAACGTGCCTGGATTAGTAGAAGATAAATATTTCACAATGACAGATAATTTATTCAGCTAATTATTCAGTCATAAAATTTTGAATAAAAAAAAATGAATCACCATCGCATGAAAGCTTGTGCAGGATGAGCATAGAAATCACAACGAATGAAAAGTACACTCAATATCAATTAATGTCACCGAACTAGACAAATATACCTACATATTTATAACTACCGTTTCAGAGTGTTATACAGTTGATGGTGATGTTGATGTATCTCAATTCTATTTTTATTTTATTTAGCCCAATTTTATAAAATCTCACTTATGACGTATCACCAGATCCCCAACCATAGAGAGACTCTCATTTCGTGTTCGCTCAACGAATGGAGTCGTTCGTCGGACAGCCCAATAAAACTGTCCTTCGTCATTTGAATAACTAGAAGGCCCCATAGCTGTGACGGGAAAATAAAGTGAATTGAAATCTTTATAGTTACCGAGGAGACAAATGAGAGTCACCGGCAATCGTTGGTTTCACGTTTTGTTTTGGTAGTTAGCTAAAACACAGTAGCTCGTAGTACATAGATTGTTGCTATTCGATTTTCGAATTTAAATTCGTCAACTCAATAGGGTATTTGACTAAGTTCGAGATTTTACAAAATATAGGTAAATATGTGCCAATAGCAAAAAATCTCAATTAAAAATATAACGTCTAGCCGGTTTTATGGTCACTCAAAGATTCATGGGCAAGTCCATTTTAGAAAATATTAAAAAAACATTATACCATTGAATAACCCATACAATTTGCACCAACTATTATAATAGAACCATTGACATAAACGAAACATTTGATAAAGCTACCTTACAAAATTCAAATGAAATGCATACAAAATACTTGTTTGTGACGTCACATCTTAGTAGCCATTTGTATGAAGCGTTTTGGGTTTACCTAAAATCATGTAATTTAAAAGTTGTGATATCTCAGGTAGTTTAAATGAGAATCAAGTAGTTCTTTCAACGATGTTTCTATCATTGAGAGGTCTTTTGATTACAAAAATAAAAAAATATGTCATATACCGTATTGTTAATATCGATAAGCTTAAGAGATAAATATTTTACCATGGATTATCGATAATTTAAATAAAACTCTGTATGTAGCTAGACGTCATACGTCTCTAAACAGCACCAACATTTTTCATCCTGGTCATAAGGTGCACAATATTAGTCTCAAAAATTACAAATATATTTTTGTCCGTACTGGACAAATCACCATTTTATTAACAAAAAATTAATAGTGGCGCTACTGAATTAAACAAGCTCCCTTTAAAGTTTTGGTGCAAAGAGATATCAAAATAATTTTGGTTGAAATTCATATATTAGTATTTCACCTTAGTCTGTAGTAAAATGTGCGTATAAACAACACAGGCAAACCAAGATACTATAAGAGCCCAGCAGCAAATTCCACTTCATCGATAACAACGATGTGTTGATAAGGAATATTTATGATATTTTTAAAACCTTAACAATCTCTTATACCCGTAAATCTTGACCGTGGGCCGCCACGACCGGAGTGATACCGCGGCCTCACAGAAAACCGGCCTGAAGCAACACTGTGCTGTGTTTTCGTGTGCGTGCAAAAGTTGGCAGCGCACTTGTGTCGCGGGTGTCCATGGGCGCGGCAATCGCTTATGATGAGTTTATCAGGCGATCCGTCTGCACATCTGCCACCTATCACTTAAAAAAACTACTCGTTAATCTTGCTACTGGCTCTATTTCCACTGCGTACGGAACCAAAAATTAAGATAATCATAGCTTAAAAACAGGTGTGATGACAATAAATAAAATGTCTGTTGTGTAATTCGGACAAACCTAACTATATAAAATGTTTCTGAAAGAGTTTGTTTCGTCGTAATCGGCTATTAAAAAGGCACCCGCGGAAGATCAGCGCTGTGGTGTCGGCCACAGCACATGCTGAGCGGGGTCCTATTTTTTTGTACATTCTTTTGAACCATGCATGTAGTGAGAACTCTGTAAATGTGCAAAAATAAACGATTTTTCTTTCTTTCTTTCTTTCTATTTATTTACTGATTCAAAAAGCAAAGTTTTAAAACTAATAGTTACCCCCCAGCCAGGTCGACCGTCCATCTTACGGGAGGTTTCATTTCAAGTAATATTAATATACACCTACAACCATTAATAAACTACGAACCATAATTCAATCTTAACACACACAAAAAGTATAAAGAAACTTAATAGGTTGGCAACACTTTAGCATCATGGCAACACTAATTATACAGACGCATAAAGTCCGCGCCACGAAAGAAGTCCCGCGGAAAAACATGGAACTAAAATTTGAGATGCCTTGAGTCTATGGGCATAAAGCTCAAATTTGAATGTTGATGATGACCATGCCTTTACCAGGCGCACCACCGTTCATATTTCCCGAACGACAATGCAGATAGCCCAGTTACCATTATTTGTTCACTTGCACGCTTCTGTCACGGCGTAAGGGCTTTTAGACTAGGGGATAGGCAGGGTCTTTAGCTAATAACGCTTTCAACTCGGCAGCGAATAGCAGAGCCATGGTATAGGAAAGATTGTCGCTATCACGGTCGCGTCGGTGACAAGAGTGAATATAAGATGTATGCAGGTAGGTATAATGAGAGCTGACTAACTGACTGACTGCCTCGGTGGCGCATTGGTTAGTGGGTCACACTTTAAAGCGACGATTGCGCCTGGGGTCCCGGGTTCGATCCCCGGGTCGGGCCAAAATTTGTAGCTGAGTTTTTCTGTTAAGAAATTCTCAGTGTTAGCTCGGAGTCTGGAAGTGGGCGGTCTTGTATCCCCGTGCCTCGGAAAACACGTTAAGCCGTTGCTCCTGTGCCTAATCCCTCTTCGGTCGTGTCACACTAGTGTCCCATCGACATAAGAGGGTACTGAATAGAGAGTGCACTTGTGTCTGCGCAAATACTTGTGCACTATAATATGTCCTGCGTCGATAGCTGATCGCTGAGATGGCCCGCTATGACCGAAATGTCGGTTTAGAGTACTTTTTTTGAGAGATTATGTCTGTATGGATACTATTCTCTCTCTCTAGTCGGTCCCTCATTAATGAGGATCGTGGTGACTGGAACTCATCAACCAAACAAACTTTCTCCATTGATTCCGATTGGAAGTAGCCTTCACCACGTGGTGGAATTTTGGTAGGGATGTAGTCCCTTTTATTTAATCAGAACATCGTGTTGGTGATCACCAACATTAAATTACACCAACGGAGGTACTATTACAAATACTAGAATAAAGTTAGTAACAAATAATAAGGCCCTGTTGGTCTAGTGGTTTAAGTACCGGGCCGTGATCTCGAGGTCCTGGGTTCGATTTCTGGGTCGAGCAAAAAGTATGTTTTGAATTTTTCGAACATAGCTCGGGTTTGTGATCACCAATCCGCATTTGGCAAGCGTGGTGATTAAGCTTAATCCCATCATAATAGCGATGACTTGATTTCTATGATGGAGGCCTTTGCCCTGCAGTGGGACAGTTTATAGGCTGATACTACTAATTGAAATTATGCGAAAATAAATAGAATAAAATATTATTCATTCCTTTTTTAATTTCACATTTAAGACTTCACTTTTCAATTCACCTCAAGTTTTTTTATTCTAACTAAATCTACTTAACGACACTTTACTTTATTTCAAGCTTCCAAACATCGATCACGTACCATTCACCTCAAACCAAAAACGTGCAAAAAATTTATAGCCCAGCGCTCTACTTTATTTAAGAACATTCGACAGTGACTGCCATATTTTAATAGGAGTTTTTTTAGGCATCATTTCATTTGTAAATAGTAGGTACCTACCCAAAACGAAATCAACTTTGAGTACTCTAGCTCCGGACCTAAAGAAGACGGTAGACATGGACAGTCGCGAACTTAAATCACAAACGAGAAAGATTTTATTACTCCGGACACCGCAGTCTCTATTCTTATAAACCTGGTATTCGTTTCGTATACGATATTTTGCATCAAAATATAATAAATACTGTAAATAGACAATCACACGCTGGGCTACCACAAATAATTTTTTTCATACATTTATTTTGAATCTTACGGTGAGAAATTCGAGGTCGAGATTAGATGGGTCATGCACGAGATCGCCAAGGAAGGAGAGGGAAGAGACGTATCCAAGACCTTTTTTTATGAGAAAGGGAGGCAAACGAGCAAGCGAGTCACCTGATGGTAAGTGATCATCGCCGCCCATGGACATCAGCCTTTTAGGAAGGTATAAATAATAAATAAATAAATATTTCACAATATCACATACATTGATCTGACTCCGAGATAGGTAGCTCAAACACTTGTGTTACGGATATCAGAATCAACAGTGGGATTACAAATATATACATATAATACTTTTCTTTTGTAAATACATACTTACAATACATAGCAAACACCCAGACCAGTACAAACAAACATGTTCATGCACACAAATGTTTGTACTGTGCGGGGATCGAACCCGCAACCCTTGTATCAGAGGCAGCGTTCACTACCACTGTTCCAATCGGGTCGTCAATATATATAGGTATAGGCTCGTTTCTTGAACCTTAAGCCACCGTGGTGAAAATTATGAGTTTTAATTAAAAATTATATATTTTTTTAGTATTTATAGAGGAAATTGTCCCGCGTTGGGCGCCAATGTATACAACTAAGCTTATCGGGGATAGCTGTAATAAATCATCCTATTTTATCGTTTAGGATATACGGTACGTTAACGACCAATTATTTTAGAATTTTTATTTTAGAATTTTTCTTGTGTGCCTAAATGCGGAGGTGGTGCGCGTCATTTCAGCTCAAACGATCCCTAAATGGTTGTAATTTTTACTTCTCCACGTTCCAGGATACGCACCCGCAAACAGGGTAGTACCACGTCACTACATTGTGTCCAAAACATCTATAAATTAAGCGGGGAGCATTCGTAGCGTCGTATAAATCGCCCATATTTATCGTCGTACGCGCGGCCCGGCTGACAGATTGCGCCGAGATGAACACATCTTGTAATTGTACACGGACCGCCACGGAGGGCCATTCTCCGATTGACGTTATAATAGAGACCGCAGATGCTTAGGCTAGATGAATTGTTTTGTTTTAGTTTTTTAATCGTAGATTGTGGAATTCTTAAACAGTCTTATAACCAATCGCAGGAACATTAATTAACAATCGACATTACTGCCACAAACATTCAAAATTAGAATACTTAACTCTTCTTTTTTTTCTAAGGACCGATTCGGCCAATCTTTATTCCAAAATATTCTATGGCTACTACTCTAATCGTAAGGTATGACAAAGTTATACCATAGATTTATTTTCGAATAAAGATTTTTCAAATCGAATCTTAATATCTTTTCAGCAAATAAGTTTAAGTTACCCTAAATGTAGACATAATACTTCTGATACATAAATTGATGACTGGTCATATGGTCCATTAGGAAGTGTGACTTCAAAGTTTGGGTTTGTTTCCACTCTATATCATTACTGGTATGTGGGTGTGATAAGAAAATAGTAGTTTATTAAATAGTAGTTTTACCGTGGGAGAGCCACGCTCCGGCCGGCTCGACCGGAGTGATACCACGGCCTCACAGAAAACTGGCGTGAAGTAGCATTCTGCTGTATTACGCTGCGTGAGTGAGGGTACCGGAGGCCCAATCCGGGGGAAAGGGGGTTTAAAAGTTGGCAGCGCAATTGTCACTCCACTGGTGTCATGGGTGTCCATGGGCGGTGGCAATCGCTTACCATAAATTGATCTGTCTGCTTGTCTGCCACCGATTACATAAAAATAAGTTTGTGAAAGTGGCATCTGTTGTAAGACCCCAAACAAAAATCCTCTGTGCTCTAAATTAGCAAGAACGATAGTAAATCTTTACCTAGCGAGTTTTCACTACGCACGTACGTACGCAGCAAAACTATTGTAACATCTTCAGCATAAGTATAAACCTACAGCTATTTGTTAAACGCTGTAACAGGGGTGCAATTCTCGTGTTGCAACAAACCGTCATACCGCGCACGCGCTTCGACAACGAAATCATAAGTCACGATCTGGCGTCAACTCGTGCGCACTCCACTCACCTGGAACAAGGAAAGTTGAACTTTAATGCATTAGAATACGGTTTAATTTTATTGTAATGTTTTGTGATCTTAATTGTGAATTCGGATGCAGAAAGAATGTGTTGCATTAGAAATGGTTAGTCGACATTTAGGCTGCCTACATAGTTGAAAAGATCGATTTTATACGGGTCGTTTATTTTAACCTTGTTATCTCACTTGCTTTCGCCAGCGAATTTGTCCGTTTTAGCATCGAATCTACCTTTTGTTGTTAATTAATAAAAAATGGAGACTGTCCTGACTTCCCACTCCTTGATCCTGGAGGCTTACAACAAACCCATCCAGTATCGATCGAGAATATACCTGTCACATTCAAACAAAGGAAAGAGATGGACTCTCCGATACAGAATTCCGAATTCACGAGAATTCAAGTTCGTAGTAGGTCATCTGGTCCTAAATTTATTTTTATATTTGGTGCTTAACTGTTTTGTTTATTGTTGTCCATCGTTAAACCTCAATAATTTTATCAGACTTCCCGTATCCTGGATCATGATCCGATTACGCGCTAAGATGAGGGGTTAAGCCTCCATGAATTCATCATCAGCAACCCACACTCGTCCACTGCTGGACATAGGTCTCCCCTAATGCACGTCACTGCTCCCGATTTTCAGCCACTCTCATCCAGCCCACACCAGCCAGCTTTCGAACGTCATCATCCCATCTTGTCGCAGGGCGTCCTACACTACGATTACCGAGTCGCGGTCTCCACTCAAGGACTTTACGGCTCCAACGGCTGTCAGTTCTGCGGCTAATATGACCAGCCCACTGCCACTTCAGTTTGCTAATTCGGAGGGCT
The DNA here is from genome assembly GCA_019059595.1 of Marasmia exigua. Classification (NCBI taxonomy): domain Eukaryota; kingdom Metazoa; phylum Arthropoda; class Insecta; order Lepidoptera; family Crambidae; genus Marasmia; species Marasmia exigua. The sequence goes on from CM032463.1 coordinate 22,912,141, forward strand.
ATGTCGGTGACTCTGGTTCTCTGTCGGATTACATCATTTCTGATGCGGTCCCTTCAGAGATACTCCGAGCATAGCCATTTCTATAGCTCTTTGAGCGACTTTGAAGCTGTGGACTAGTCCAACCGTGAGTGTCCACGTCTCGGCACCGTAAGTCATGACCGGAAGGACGCACTGGTCGATGAATTAATACGAGTATATTAAAGCACATATTTTCCACTAGGTATTTTAATTTTATTCAATAGGTACTACCTCAAATTTAATTCTCAATACGGTTTGACAATTTACTCATGTTTTTATTTACATTAAAACTTGAACAAACAGCACTAAAATATCAAACATCATCGCATTGCGTCATATCTATTACGATGCATATTACATCCCACACCAAGTTTAGCAACGAGTCTGGGTGTTATGTAAGCATTGCTAGCAAAATCAATTAACAATTGAGTGACATTACATCGGCTCGGCCGAGGCTCACTGGCCTTATTGACGAATGTTGTACTGTACATTTGTTTATCTCTGCGAAACTAGAATATGTATAGAATTTGGAGGCTTTTAAGAGCTACAAGTTGTAAGAAATGATAATAAAAAACTTTTTATTTCAGGACAAAACTGCACCAGTGCCGTCTCTGATGTTATCTTAGTTTATCATAGGAGTTTAATATGTTGATAAGTCTTTTCAAAAGAACTTTGTCCCTACCAAATTACAAACTACTTTTTTTTATGAGAAAGGGAGGCAAATGAGCAAGCGAGTCACCGCCGCCCATAGACATACTTAAATAAAAATATGTGATCAAAAGCTGGAATTACTATGTCATAAAATTTATGACTTTCTGGAGAGAATGCGGTTAAATATCTGACTATTCAGAAAATAATTCTCTATCTTAAAATTTTACATCGTCAAACTTATATGTATAAAAGAGTATGACAATAACTATAATGAGTTTTTCTATATGTATATGTTGGAGATCGTATTAGCCAAACGAATAAAAAATAAAGACGATAATTAAACCGCTAACCATTCAATTTTCTCTACTATTACTATAGTAGTACCTACTTATAGTAATTAAATAGAATTAATGATCGTGCGTAATAAAATATGGAGTCAAATTCACAAATCACTCGCAAAATGATAAGTATGATGCCTAATGAAATGTGTTCCCACTGAAATGTGTCCTTTTTTTACTTTACTAAAAATTTAACTTATATCTTGACATAAAAAATACCGTATTGATCTCTTTGCTGCCCATTGCCTTTTAAAAACCTAAGTAGAAAAATGTAGTTAGGACACGCGTTAACATCCAGTTAAACTCATTTTATGGGCTATAAAAGTGATAAACTTCAAAAGTAATGCGCAAAATAAACATTTTGATGCACTCTTTTTCTGACTGGCATTTTTCTCGGAGAAATTTTAACTTCAGGTCGCTAATGTTAAAGTTCAATTTTGGTTTTTCGTTTGTTGGAAAGAAAAATTGCTTTATATTTAACGCTGCCACTTTGGATTGAAGTTGTGAGTCTGAGTCAATGTTGCCTCAGACTAAGATAAATAAGGTGTGATCTTAAATCGATACATATTTATATCGGGCCTTCATTGATATTAGAATTAAGTCTCCATATTTACATTATATAAAAGGGTGAAGTTACATAAATAATGAATTTTAAAAATACAAATACAATTTTCTTATGTCATGTCTATACTTTTTTTTCTTACTTTAAGTACCTAGTGACAAATTAGTTGATTGCCTTATGCATAAGGCTATCCCAAGCTTTCCACATATCATCGTCACTGCCAGCAATCCTAAGGTTAAGAGTCCAACGAATGATTTAGCTTGCCTACCCGCGAAGAAGGAGCTTCACACTTGCTAAATTGTAGAATAGAAATCTTGCATTTTACCAGTTACTTTTAACACGCATTGGAGCGATAATATCTCAGTGGATAAGAACGCGTCTTACATACGAGGAGTCGTGGTTTGAATCCGACCAATCACCTCTGGAATTTTCAAATCCAAGTGAACTACCATTAGCTCGGCGGTGAGGGAAAACATCGTGAGAAAAGTTTCTTAAAAGTTGTGGATACCTAAAATTTTTGAGATAATGATTTTGAACGCGTATCCGTGATCCAGTTGGTCTGGTTCCCCTGTGTAAGGGTTATAAAAGCCAGTTGGCAGTCGCTTCATTATAATAACTAGACTTTTCGAATCCTGGATCATCGTCCAAGCGCGCCCTGGGTTCCAAAGCGACAGCGACGCAACTAAGAATTACACACTAAGATGACTTTTTTTATCAAAGTGAACTTTAGCTTATTTGTGGTGAGAGTACCGACCCATTCCCTGGCGACCTTTATTAGGGAGGACTTCTGGCCGCAGGGAGTCGTCTTTCGGAAGTTCCGAGGACGGCTACCAGCTGACTCTATACGCCGCACGTAGTAATTTGAAAAAAAAATGTGTATTTTATTTAACATGTATGTATGTTAGACTGTAAGGTATTTATTATATGGGGCAATGAAATATTTTTGAATGTATCTTGTAGCCTGAAATAAACGAATTATTATTATTATTTAACACGTAAATCCAGTTTAGTTCTGTTTCGCGCGATAACGGAGCCATCCACTGCCTAAATCTTTAACTGAGTGTCGACCTATAAGCAATGTTCTCCCGTGAGTGTACTGTTAGCATTGGGCTCAAATAATGCGGTCTCTTATTTTTTTTCTTATGAATATTTCCAAAGGCCAGTATCAAATATGGCAACTCTTATATACGCATAACCTGTGGTCTGAGCTGCAAAGGTTGTAGTTGTCAAGAGAGATTTTATCTGAAGACAAATCATAAAAATTACAACACGCCAAATTATTATCACACCGGGTTTCTGTTTATACACGGCTGCGTAAAATTGAGTGTTATTATTTTATTATGCACTTGAAAGTGAACCGGTTCTTGAGGAATCACAGGGATATTGAAAACGAAATATGTGATTGTTAAATCTTCATTTTGCTTAAATTATACTTTGCCTTACTTAGCTAGTATTTACTACGCACTAAAGAAAGAAAGAAAGAAAGAAAAAACATTTATTGACCATCACAACATTCCCAACACAGAAAGAAATATTATAGAACATAAGTATAACAAGTTTCAGTAATATAAACTAAGTACGATACAATAGTCATACAGTATAACACGACATGAATACAAGGAAGATAGGTAAGTAGTATATGTGCAAAGAGAGGTGTGAGTGTGTGTGGTCAATCGTGTCCCAACCTCAGCATTTACTGCTACGGCATTATCTGCGATGCCGCAGCAGCGCTGGTAATCTGGTGGAACCTGGTATGAGTGAGTTGTGTAAGTGGATCTAAAAGAAGGAATATAAAAATGTATACACGTATATTACATATTAAAAGAAGTGTGCGATGTGGCAGATATATTAATAGTAAATACATTTTGATACAAAAGTCAACATTCCCAACCGAGACACAACAGGTATTAATATAATACAAATATGCTAATACAGAGCATACAAGAAAAAAATATAAATAATACAACAACACAATACAGTTTCGCAAGCAATTTTGCAAGTAGAGATAGATAGGTTTGTGTACTAGGTCGGAGATTGACAGATTTTTTAAATAGCATTGACAAATAACGGTCAAAAAGAGCTATGTACAAAATTTCAGCTTGAAACCTTATGTATTATTTTTGTTATGAGCCCTCAAAGGCAAAGATAGGTAAGTAAGTTTTAAGTCTTAAATTTATGAAATATTTATATAGCAATCGATATCTTATTCAATTTATAGCAACTTTTGTTAATAAATTATTTTCATAAACGCACTATTTCATATAGCTATCGAACAAAACTATCTCGCGATGCGCTGAAACTAGTGAGGGCTGACGTCGCGCCTCGCGTCACTGTTTGTATGGAGCGTTCGGGCAAGTCTATTTTAAGTGATTTTCAAATTGTCCTATCTCGAAGAGTTTCCAAGCTAACAAATCTATTCTTTTACCCATGTTTTCACTTTTGAGTGGTTCTTATATTACCAACAAGAGAAAAAAATAGGTCACAAGCCTATTAGTTATTCATTTTTAACCCTTGTGTGGCATACCACACATTATTGATATCTCGGTGGTGGCGCCACTATTTATATATGATAGGTGGAAAACGAGCAGATAGATCACGTGATGGTAAGCGATTGCCATCGTGTCGGGTGTCCATTGTGGACAACACCATTGTGGACTTCCTTTTCCGCACATACTGCCACACTCAGAGTCGTTGATTGACTTATTTGGCTACTTAAGAAAAAATATTGACACTTATTTTGATACGCATAAAGACTACCGATACTAAAGTTAATGAACATTAGCTTAAATAACGTCTCTGAGTGCGGCAGTTAGACTCCTTTCGGTCCTTGGTGCTCCTGCCACACCATTACGGATTACTGAGTCTGGATTCTGAAATCTCTATTTTACTAGTGAGTATTGTCGACGTCTTTCTCAAAGAAACATGGATCAAAAACTTACTTTCAAGCAATTTAGTTCGCAAAGTCAAAATTACTATTGACAATTTATGAATGTTGTATCATACAATAAGCTTTTTTATGTCATACGAGCAGACGGATCACCAGATAGTTAGCGATTGCCGTCGCATATGGACACCCGCGACATCAGTTGAATCACATGTATTGGGTCTCCGGTGAGTGAGGGACTCACGCAGCGAAACACAGCACAGTGCTGCTGCTCGCCGGTTTTCTGTTAGGCCGTGGTATCACTCCAGTCGAGTCGGCCCATTCGTGCCTCGTGGCTCTTTCACGGTCAAAAAAGCAGTAAAAGTTCAGAATTTTCATAATAAAGGGCTATTATGAAAATTCTAGATATCGCTAGATAGAGCAGATCGAGAAAGATCTCGGTTACCTACAAAGGTCTGATTGGCGACAGGTGGCTGAGAACAAAACAGAATGGCGAGCTTTCGAGTCGGAGACCAAAATCCACTTCGGGTCGCTGAGGCAGTGTGTAGTAAGTAAGTATGAAAATACTGGCTAAATATGTGTATTCTACTCGTAAAATAGTTTCGAGTGCCTCCTCCGACGCTCACCAGACGTCGAAGACATCATGACGAAATAAGGCCCGTCGCTCAAGCGTCTTCCAACCACACGTTTGATAAACATCGAAACTAATTCGAAACTCTGAACACTCAATCACATTGTCAGTTTATCACAATCTCCTCGCAAGATATGGACGGACGACAATTTGTTCAAACATCTTTACAAGCACAGTATATCAATCATTTAGGTACTCTTCACGATAATCATTATTACTAAATTAATGGCTCTGAGTGTGAATGTGATCACCACGTGAATAATCTGGTAGATAATTTCATAGATGATAACTAGTGATCGGACATTCGGGCGCTTATTTACCTGAGCGAGGTAGTATTGATATAGAGTTGATACTACCAGAGCATTCTGATAAACATTTTCCGATTTCAAACTTTACTGAAATGCTGTGTGCTTTTACTAATGATTGTGATTTTAGTTTTTATACATCTATATATGGCATTTTTCAGAAAATTTTGTTGTCTCATTTCCATGTATAAATAAAAGCCTGATACGTCATACTTACCTGAGAATGACAACTTTAGCAAAGATTTAATGGCAAATTGTATATTTGTTTATATCAGGACGGAGGTTGTATCAACTCCAGATGTCGTGGGTGGGCTCGCAAGTGGTTGAGTAGGCAATCTTTTCGCCATGATTCTCGCACACTGTTTGCATGTGAGCACACCATCGACATAAATAAATATTTCACAACATCAGATAAGTAAATTGATCTGACTCCGAGATAGATAGCTCAAGCACCTGTGTTACGGATATCAGAAACAAGAGCGGAATTATAAATATATGCATATATAATCGGGAATCGAACCCAGGACCCCGAGATCATGGCCTGGTACTTAAGCCATAAGACCAATTGCCGCCATAGCCAAAATTGAATATCGGTAGGAGGAAATTTATTATGGGTACGATAAGAGTGTTTTTTCTTTACGGCTGCTACTGTGTTGCCTACGACAAACACATAATAACTCAGCCTATATCGAGTGATTAGAGAGACACGTTTATTTAATGGTTATTGACAGGTGTGGAAAGTTAAATACGTTTGATGTTTATTTTAATTGAGTTTTGCACCAAGCACCATTTAAAACCAAGACAGGACAAAACATACACAAAGACGTCACAATGTTAAAGGGTGTAAATATATTTACTACGATAGGAGTACCAGTAAAAGTTCGTTTACTACATCATATCGCTTTACATAATTTACAAATAAACAGTGGTCCGAACTTCAAAGTCAATGACCACACCAAAGGCAAAATATTGTCAAAAAAGAAATGTCCTTTTACGAGATTGTGCCCGAATCGGAAAATTAAAATTCTCATAAAAAAGCTTACCTTACGGCCTAATCTTTCCCCCAGGTAGAATTCTGTGACCCCTTGGGCCTTCAGGTTATTGACTTCGGTAAATGGTGAATTTTGTCCTTGAATTTTTTCCACTATTTTTTAATTAATTTTATAATCATGAAAGCCATTACCTAGGCTAGGAGATCAGTTAAATCTGTAGGCAGACAAGTAGGTACAATAGATCATATTTGCACAGGAATAAACTTTATACACTTATTAGTAAAGATACTCATATACTCTTTTGTCCTTTAGTTTTGCAGTTCCGAAAAAGTTTTAAGGAAATATTTTGAATACGGATTCCTTTGCATAAACATGGTCATGCATTTAAATACTGTCGAATATTTTTGAAAAAAAAACTTTGTAAATCAAAGCATCGACTACCCGATCAACAGCGTAAACTTCAACGGAATACTAATTATTTAAGGTGACGGGTAGGGCACACTAGCGACGCCAATTGATTTTAATTTTAGCTACTAAACCGTATCTATTTTAAAAAACTTCGGGACTACAACCTCTCGGCAAACACTTAAACTATTCACAAATGATGGGTCCGTCTTTTCTAAAAAAAAATGATTACCGCCAAAAGCGGCCACTTTTGGCGTGAATCAATTTTTCGCGTACAAAAACGGACCCTAACATTTATGCATGGTTATTTTATAAATAGTACAAGTGTTTGCCGAGTCGTTGTAACTCCAAAATTGTTTAAAATAGATCCGGTTTAGTAGCTAAAAATTAAAATCGATTGGCGTCGCTTCACTAGTGCTGACCCTTCACCTTAATAATTTAATTTTTTGCCGACATTGTTCCAGTCAGTAGATCTCAAGTGGTACAGCATTTACAATGTCCCCACAGGATGAGCCGGCGACCTAGTGAAGATCGCAGGCTATTCACTTTGTATGCGATAGGTGGCAGACGATTGCCGCAGCCCATGGACACCCGGATCACCAGTGGAATCACAAGTGCACTGCCAAGCCGACCTTTGAACACCTCTTCTCCTCGGATTGGCTAACCGGTACCCTCCCGCTCGCGATGTTTCGCTGAGTGAGTCAGCGAAACACATCGTGAGCGGATATATCCTCTCGGCATCACAGGACCGATCAGCTTCAAGAAACTCATGGGGGACGCCCAATGTTCTACTGAAGGCGTCTTTTGGCTAAAATTATTACCATGATTATTACGATCGCAACTCCGCAAATTTGGAGAAATAAATATAAAATCACATCTTATAAATACTGTACCTAAATAAATTATCCCAAAACATGTTGCAGTTAAGGTTATGAGCGTGCTGTTGCCTACAAGTTGAATCCCAAAATGTCCATAAAAATTCACAAGACATTCAGTTTAGTCCATAAAATTTTATTTTAGAAATTCCATCACGCACTTTTAGTCATCCGAGAGGTGACATAACAATTTATATACATAAGTGTTTTAGAAAGTCTCTTACTGCAAAAACACAAAATACAGCTACGAGTATGTAGTGGTAAGTAAATGTGTTTTGAAATAATATTTCATCGTCATCATCATCATCATCGTCAGCCCATTTAAGTCCCCACTGCTGGGGCACGGGCCTCCCTCAATCACATGAGGTGTAATTGCCATACTCACCACGCTTGGCAGACGGGTTGGCGAGGGTTTAGATATAAATGCAGAGTTTTCCTTCTCTGGGTGCTGATGATCGTGCCAGCAGCTTTACCTTAGTCGCCTTTTACGACACCTCGGTAAGAGTGAGGGTGGCCTATTCTACTCTGCCGGGGACCACACGGCTATATTCATATTGCTATACTCGTATATAATATTTCATATTGATGGTAAATGATTTCTAATAGATCTTGGTAAGTTTACTTAACTGAGAAATTTTCAAAAGTCACAGAAAAAAAATCATTCAAGAAAAGGGATCGTGACAATTTTTTGACATCTAATTTTTCCGTATGACTTAATTGCTTATATGTATATAAATAACATATTATATGTAGTATTTTTTTTCCTATGTATTTTACTTTTTTTGTTTACAGCTATATATTGTATTTATTTATAATGTATTAATAATATATTTATTTAAATATATTTATATATGTAGGTATGTGTATAATGTAGTTGTTAAGTAGTGTGTAGTTATTTTATATTAATGTTTTATTTTCTTTTCGCCGCACCACTGCACTTTCTGCATGACCCAAAGGTTGACTGGTAGAGAATGCTTCTTGGCATTAAGTTCGCCTCATTGTAACAAAATTTGTGCAATAAAGTTTAAATAAATAAATAAATAAAAAATGTTGTTCAGAAGCATTAGAGGTGGTTAAAGGGATGCAAAGGTTTAACGATACACCCTATATATATTTATGTTGGTGACTTATCGTGCATGCAATTCTTCTATTCACTGTTTGTATTTCCTAAGCAAATAGTCCATTTCTCTAGTTCTTTTATCTCGCCGGTTTAAGTAAACATCCATTCTTACTTTTATGAGTCGTGTGGGCCTTCAAATAAGCTAAAGCCGCGGCACACGGGAAGCGATCAGTTGGATTACTATTTGATAATAGTTGCCACGAGTTGCGAGAAAACTCTGTTTGAAATTTAGATAAATAAGATACTCTTCATTTTTTTATCTACTTATCCTCATGATGAGCTATCTCAGTTATGAAAATGGATTCGATGATATATTTGAAATAAAATAATGGAAGCACAGATTACCCGGTCGGTCACGACTTCAATATAACATAACAGGCAAAACAATTACATGTCGAACATCAAGTTTTTAAATTGGTTAAATACATTGTGGGTTTTATACAAGTATTTATGACTACGACTATCAATACTTATTAAAACACAACAATAGAAGGAAGTATTAAATAATTCAGTCATTTCTAACTTATTATTAAATAAATAAAAATGAATTGTTCATAGATAGAAGATAGATATACTTTATTGCACAAAATACACAACTTAACTACTAGGCATTACAGAAATTTTGTGTACAATTTCGGCGGTGTTATCGCTGAATCTTTCTTTTTCTTTCATTCTACCAGACAACCTTCGGATAAAGGACATTTAATAGTAGAGAAGGGGTAGGTGGTGCAATATTCAAAAAGAAAAAAAAATAAAAATAAAAGAGATAAACTTTAAATATTAAAATATAACTTATAACCCTAATACATAAATAAAATTCAATATTATAAACTACTCGTAAAATTTAATACTTAAATTATATTTATACTAAACTAACATTCTTATATTGGTACCTGAACTAGGTTTTACCTGTATTTCAGGCAGAAAAGTATTATCTTATAGGTACTGAGTCAAATGGCGCATTCGGTAGTGACCTTGATCGTGGGGATCGACACCTGGTCAAACATTTGAATGAACCTTGAGTACTCTAGAAATTCACTCCCGCAGAGTCGTTAATTAACTTAGTTGGCTACTTAAGAAAAAATATTGACACAAAATTTTAATATCCATAAAAGCTACCGATACTTAAGTTAATGAACATTAGCTTAAATGACGTCTCTGAGTGCGACCGTTATAATTGAAACTCTGTTGTCTGATATCTGTGGCACATGTGCTACTACCTATTACCTATTACGGAATCAGGTTAATATATGAGTATGTCCACCTTGTATGTCCACCTACTTCTACTGTATCATATCTTTCAATGTGTTCAAGCCTTTTTAAAAGTTAAAAGGCAAACAGTGGTGGCTATTAAAACATACATTCTCACTTAGCTGGCTTATCTGACCGCATGTACAATTATCACTAGCGATAGTTGAACGCCAATTAAAAATTAGTTAGTCTGATAAATAAAACTATTTCTCACTTACTTTACTCTTTGGGGTTTCTTGCGTTCGATTTAGAAATAATTCAAAGAAACGAATACCTAACGCAGGCAAACAGTTGGTGCTATCTATGGAACTGATTTAATGCTCTGAGTTTCTTTTAAGTATACCTCGTATTTTGTGGTTAATTACTTGACTCACTCTTATTTTTTCGGTTAGACTAAAGCAAAATTATGCAATAATTTCGAGTATTGCAACAAAGAAGTTCTACTTAAATTCATTTTCCCCAATAGTTTACGTCAAATGTCTCAGGGCCCCTATGTGAGATGTTTGCTATAGACATTTTCAGATGTAATAACATTACTAAGAGAATTACACAAAAATGTAAATTTAGTATCCGATTGTATTTAATTATTTAAAATACAGACATTATTACCTAAAAAGTTATTTTAAATATAATTATAAATTCTTACTTATTTATCCATACACTAACAAACCATTAACATTATTTGACTTGAAATACCATAGAATTACACTAATTAATTAATTAATACTGACTTGGAAATAAATACTTAAAATATTGTATTTGGAACTTAAATTGAAGATTAATACTTGAAAATCCACAATAGGTACTCAGAATTCATATTTTCATTACGTATAAAAATGATTAAATTTTAATTAAAATAACAGATAACATTTAAACTACTTTTTATTAAATTTCAGAATAAAATTCTGCCTGTCATGTCGTTCCAAATTGTTAAACCCAGTGTTCAATATGTACCTGATATGTAACATCTCGTCACGCATAATGTATTCAATTCGCGTTTTGTTATTTGCCCAAACTTGGGTGAACATGTACAGTTTTTTTAATATAATAGAGCGTATTCGGAAATGGTTTCTCGTTTAAGTAAATACAAATTGACGTTTGTTGAGTTATCATCAATAACAGCGAAGCTAATCATATTTTCGTAATCATATTCATTCACTCTACATTCTATATCTTTCTTTTAAAATTCTTTGTTTTTCTCAAATATGCAACTTGCATTTTAAAAGGCCAGTATTTTCAATAAATCTCCATTCGGCACAGTATCGCAGATCTTTATCATACCGAGAAATAGATCGGGCCGATAGTCGCGCCGACAAAGTTCGTATACATAAACCTTTTATTACTAGAATGTGTCACTCTTATCTATTCAGTAATCTTTTAAAAGGATGGACGACAATAGGTACTGTCTGAGGGTGCGCAATGCCTTCAAAGAGGAATATACCTAGATACTCAATAATACAGGATGCTTTTTAACCATTTTAGAAACTTTGTTACCTCTCTATACTCTTGATAATAAGCATTTTTCTTGAAATAACATAGGATGACTTTGTATTGCACTTTCATGTCAAAAGGTGTTTTTTTCTTTTCATATTTCTAGGTTGAAAAATCATGGTGATTATTAAACTCTATTTTCATATCCTTTTTTCTGGCTGCGCTTCACTTCATATAAAATCAAATTATCTAATTTTAACTGATATAACGTTCATTTGATATAATTTTTACTTAAACTAATTACAGTTTCTATAATTTTATTTCGTATAATTATTTATTGATATACAATACAGATGCTATAATAACATTTCGTATACAACTCAGGTGGAATAAAACTCATTTTATATAATGCTTAAATGGTATAACGTTTCATAGATATAATAATCATTTCATATAAAAACTTGGTCTCTGTTTCTACTTTATGATGGATCTGACTCAGCCAACCCCCCCTCCACGTGGTACTTGTCTGCCTTACCCCTAGAGTATTATTCAAGAAGGCGAGGACACTGCCTTCCCGAAACGCCGGAGCACACGAAAATCTAGTGCATGCTGTATGCTGCATGCATGCTGCTTGCATGTTTTGTGCATGCTGCTTGCAAGTTTCGTACATGCTGCATGCTTGCTTGCATGATGCATGTTATGTGCATGCTGCATGCAAGCTTAATGCATGCAGCATGCATGCTGAATGCATGCTGTATACATGATCATTACATTTTCTTAAATTGTCATCATAAAACATTCTCAACGTACCTTACACAGGCACGGAAATAAAACATTAGAGTGAAAATAGGTATCAGAAACAAAACAGCGTTTGACGGTTTTGCTGTTTGATGTGGGACAGGCGTTATACGATATGAGATTTAAATCATTTGATTTTATATTAAATGATAATTATAGTATTTGGACATTATATGAAATGATCTTTAGATGAATTGATTTTTTTGAATTTGATATAAAATGAAATTAGATAATGTAAAATTATATCAAACGTTTATTATATGAAATGATTTGTTATATCATAAAAGATTATATTAAATGAAATTATATCATTTGAATGTTAGATCAAAAATACTTATATCAAACATTACATACACCCTTTTTTCTATGTTCAAAGCAATGTCATCATCATCATTGTTGCTTAATAATCATCATCATCTCTGATTGTCATTTTTATCACGTCTAAAGTCATTTTCTTTTTTTTATGTGATACCTATGAGGCAGACGAGCAGCCGGATCGCTTGATGGCAAGCGATTTCTGCCGCCCATAGACACCCGCGACATCAGTTAAGTCACAAGTGTGCTGCCAACCTTTGAACTCCCTTTCCCCCGGATTATGCCACGAGTACAAGACCGCAGAAGAAATACAGCACCGGTTTTCTGTGAGGCTGTCGTATAACTCCGGTCCTGCTGATGGTAAGCAGGAGAAGAGCCCTCGTTACAATTACAACGGAAGCGATGTCAGGCATCACCGCCTGGCTGTCCCAAGGTCAATTGAAATCCGGAGTATGTTGAGGCTATGATCAGGATTTAGTAAGTCAGGTAACAATGAATCCAATACCTTTCGAAACCCTTAGAAAGTTGAAACCAGATTAACATCATCATGGTTACACACCCAGAATCGAAATATAACTTAAAAAATAGTTATTGTTAAAGTAACTAAATATTTCAATGCCATAATATCACGGAAAATCTATAAGCCGATGCTAATACTCCTATCATAAAAAGAGAGGTGAAAATAAAATGATAGAGAAACGATTTTATAGATAATGGCATCATTTTATAATAACTTTCATTTATCATCAATATGCTCATGGAATCTTGATAAAAAGAGACTATTTGTACTCGTATGTACTTTTGAAAAATACATTACATTAAGGATGATACATTGATTTCAATGGAACTGCATCAATAACCAAGAGTAACATGCATACGATAGCTACTTTAATTCTTATTACAATGACATAAGATCCCAACAACTTTCTAATAACTTAAGTTACGAATATTTACGTAACGTTTACTACTCAATTGCCATGTCTTATCAGATCTATCCATAGACTTGTAAATTCTTAACAACAGCGTAATTGAGGGCTCACAAAATTTTACTATCATAGTAAATATACTCGTATACTGACAGCAATCTAACCTGGTCCTAGGTGAGTAACGGAACGCGACAAGTAGCGAATCATCGCGACGCTACGCGTCACGAGAAGGGTTTTATATTTTCATCCTTGAATGACATACTTAGCGAAGAATATACTTTTATTGCGCTCAAAGTAAAGTGTGAAAACTTAAGACTAGGTATTACAGGATATGTACAAAGGCGAGCTTATCACTATTACAGACAACCTTTCGGTAAAGGACACTGATGGTGTAGGGCAGTGCAATCTTAATATTTATATACTTACACTTAATAATTTGCAGTACTGAATCGACACCACCTCCTCATCTTAGAGTGTGATTCCCGGTTACGTCCTAAGCTGTTGCTCTAGAGGCCGAGGTACGATTACACTATGATTCAGGATTTTGGGAGTCTGGTTATTGCAATGAAGTGACTTCCGTCTGACCTTCTCAACCCATTACAGAGGAACCAAACCAACTGAATCATGGTTACACGTTTCAGAATCTAGTCGAAACATAGATTTGAAAAATCCAGTGGTGCGTGCAGTACGAATCGTAACGTTACACATTAATCTTGATAAGCATTTTGATGTTCCAGAATAAACCTATGGGAAAATCAAATTATCATTTTGATAATAAAGAAGTCTCGACGTGGTAAAGAAAGGTTTATAAATTAAGCGGGAGAACATAGTCGTCGGTCTTGAAAGCGTCTTATCGCAGGCTTTTAACATGACAACGGAGGCCATATTACTCGCACATGCTGCAATTCACGTAGCGTTATCGTCTTGGTCGACCACCTAGGACAACGGGTTAGAAGATGTTAAATTTGACGCGGTTGTACTAACCAACCAATTTATATTATACAACCGTCTTGATCCGCCTACACAGGTAGTCTAACAGCGTTTATATGAATTTAGCTCTTATTACGTCTAGGTAAAGGTGCGAGAAAATCGTCAGCTGATTAAAATCAGTGTTGCTCGCGAAAATGGCTTCATTTCAATGGTGGTTACGACTGAAACCGTGTACAGATAACAATGATGGGAGTTAGGATAAGGTTTGCATGTTCAGAGATGCGATCTGATATAATTCTGATCATATTTCGGGAGGGGCTGTCTGTGTTCAATAAGGGAAAATCGATTCAAATTATATGTATTATACGTACATAGGTAAAGAGAAGAGAAGTCAAAAATTTAAAATACTTTTCTTTTTCAAGTTTCAATTCAAATTCAGATCCATCGGTTCAGTAGAATAGAATAAGAACAGTCTTCCACACAATTAACTGCACACTGTTCATTCTTTCATTAGACATAAAAGTCAACTATGGACAGTGGGCATTGTATGATATGATTTACTGACGAAAAGAAATGTCTTTGTGACATTACATTTACAATCTTATTTGTCTGAAATTTTATAACTATCTATAAAACGAATCTAGTTTCCAAGTATTAATAAGACTTCCGATGAAAACCTAAAGTCTTTGTATTACAAGGAGGACAGTATAGTAATTATCTAATTTCAAATTTAATAAAATAAATAAAATAAAATAAAAATTGTTTATTTCAGACCATAGTTTTTGATCCATAGATTGTTAGTAACAAAAAGACTTAAAATTATATTAGTAGGTACATATCGGCAAAATAAAAAGAGAGAGGTTGCTAGGAGTTACCAAAGAAACTGGTTTCAGTAGGTCACTCTTCGCACCAGGCACTTCCATAGCGGTGAGGTGTATCTATCCGCTAGAGTCATCAGGATGGTGTTGCAGGCTGTCCCTCACCCTGCGGACCAGGGAAGCGGTACTTTTTTCGGATAATGGCCATAAAGCCATCAATCTGGTATTCCGCGAACATCCCCGACGCGCTACAACCTAACCTATACAGGTCCTACACAGGTCCAGGACCTATACAGGTCGGAGTAATCAACTAACCGTAGAATAAACCTAATAACAAAGATCAGACCAGTTGGTATCGTACCGTCCGCGTTCATTATACCAGGTACCATTAATCTCCAAATCCTGGATCGTGGTGGACCAAGATTTGGGATCTTCGACGAAGTGACCCTGGTCTCCAAAGTGACTTTAGATGCAAGTCTAGGTCAAGCTCAAGGTCTAAAGACCAGGGTCACTTCGCAACGTGGAACGACACCGTGATGCTGGGACGTTTGCAACAAAGAATAATAATCAATTTATCTCGTAGGTACATAAAGACAATTCAGTCAGACGTGTCGCAGGTCGTGAAAGCGCCCGTGGGCGAGTGCCCACGCGCCGGTTTCAGGCACATTTAGAAAACCAGGAAGCGTCTGTGTGCATCGAAATTGTTCAGTCTCTCCCACAAACGCGGACTCCACAATTGTAAACCTTATTACACTGACTTACGTACAAATGTGTTTCATTGTTAGTGTGTCATTTTTGGACTCAATTGTTCCGTGGAATAGCTTCACAAGGGATCATATTGCGAGTGTCCTGTTCTTTAAGTGCTTATGGTTGTGTGCAATATTCCGTGTTATTATTATCTAAAATTTGCATTGGTATATCGTGAGGTGTTACATCAGTCACAATAGAAAATACAACCAGATGTTGACCAACCACTCTACAATTCTTAACTTCTTATGTCTTCACTAACGACCTGCCCCGACTTGCACGGGTGCAATATTATGCATGTATTATTATACATTAAAACCTCCGTCTTGAATTACTCTATCTATTAAAATACGCATCAAAATTGAGACACCCTGGGAGAGCCACGCTTCGGCATGAATGGACCGGCTGGACCGGAGTGATACCACGGCTGAACAAAAACAGGCGTGAAGCAGCAATGTGCTGTTTTTCGCTGCGTGAGTGAGGGTACCGGAGGCCCGATCGGGGGGCTCGTCTGCCACCTAAATTAAAAAAATATCCGCATTAAAATTCGTTGCGTGGTTTTAAGTAGGACAGGAGACAGTCAGCTAAAGCTATCTTGTTTATACTATGTAGTGATAGGTATATCTATACTATACCTATACAGGGTGTATCTGTGAATATTTACATCCCTTTAACCACGTGTTCTACCAACCATTCTGAACAACATTAGTTCTATGACTTTTTGAAATTCGTCGATTTTTTTTTTCGACTCCCCATACAAAATGTTCAAGACATGTGACCAACTTTATATGAAAAGTTGCATTTTTTTATTCGAATTTCCAAAAGTCATAGAAAAAATGTTGTTCAGTTGGTTAGTACCAATAAATGTTGGTTTAACCACGTGTTCTACCAACCATTCTGAACAACATTAGTTCTATGACTTTTCGAAATAGGTCGAAATTTTTTTCGATTCCCCATACAAAATGATCAAGACATGTGACCAACTTTGTATGAAACGTTGCATTTTTTTATTCGAATTTCCAAAAGTCATAGAACAAATGTTGTTCAGAATAGTTAGTAGAACACGTGGTTGAAGGGATGTAAATGTTCACAGATACAAGCTGCAAACACATAGCTAAAACCTACATATTATGCCAGTGCTATACAACTGGCAATTAATGTTAGTTAGTCAGTAAGAATGAGTTCTAGTGCGAACGAGATGTAAGACTAGGCCATCCAAACGGTGCCTAGGCTCACGATAGCATTGAATCGCGTCACATCATTCCCACGTTCGGAATACTAGTTACTGTACTTTTGAGCAATGACATTTATTTTATAATACATATTTCACTAGTGCCTCGCCCTCACTTCGTGTCGGGACATTAGTTCCACTTCATACCAATAGATGGCGCTAGATGTCGATTACATCGCGCAAGCGTTTCGTGTTTTCGGATTACCTATAAGCTTTGACGCTGTCTGTAGGATTTTACCTCTTTATAAATAGTATAGTAATAATAGTATAGTAGTAATAGTATATTCTGACGATAGCAAGTAACGGGTCGTAGGAAATAGCAATGAAATGAAAAAATAATACATCACACACATTTAATTATTTCGTAATTTTAAGGATTTATTATTAATAAACCTATAATCTATTCAAAAATTTCGACTAAACCGACATACCTCTCTTTATAGGCTTTAGTCTTTACTAAAAGAAATAAAAAAATAAAATATTTTTTTCAAGACACATGGCTCATATAAAATGTTAGTAACAAACAACTTATAAAACTATGTTACTCTCTGGAACAACATATAACTACTCTTACAGACTTTAGGAACTGTCTGCAAAAACAATCATATATATTGTTCTCACATGAACATCTCATAAAATGCTCAAATGTTTAAAGCCTCTAAAATAAATCATCATCATCATCATCATCATCAGCCCATTTAAGTCCCCACTGCTGGGGCACGGGCCTCCCTCAATCACATGAGGGGTAATTGCCATACTCACCACGCTTGGCAGACGGGTTGGCGAGGGTTTTGATATAAATGCAGAGTTTTCCTTCTCTGGGTGCTGATGATCATGCTAGCAGCTTTACCTTAGTCGCCTTTTACGACACCTCGGTAAGAGTGAGGGTGGCCTATTCTACTCTGCCGGGGACCACCCGGTGTCTAAAATAAATAATGTAATAAATTTCAATTATGTATAATTTAGAATTTATCAAAACAAGTTTAGTTCGAGTCTAGCTACCTCCCGGGGTACCTATAAGCCAATATCTTAACGAGATTAAAATTAAACATTAACAATTGCTTTTTTCAATCCACCGTGAAATCTAATATCATCTTGATTGGACCAAGAAATGTATTCTATTTCTGAGTCACGATGACATCAGCAAAGAGTTCCCACAGTAAATCCAGAGGCAAGACAGTCTCGCTACAGAATAACTAAAGTAAATGCAAGTTTGACGGCAATAGTGATGCGACACACACGACATTACTTCATAACCGTGGGAGAGCCAAGCTTCAAGGAGTGATACCATGGCCTCACAGAAAATCGGCGTGAAGCAGCACTGTGCTGTGTTTCGCTGCATGAGTGAGGGTACCGGAGACACAGTCCGAGGAAAAGGGAGTTTAAAGGTTGGCAGCGCACTTGTGACTGGTGTCGCGGGTGTCCATGGGTGCCGGCAATCGCTTACCATCAGGTGATCCGTCTGCTCGTCTACCACCTATGACATAAAAAAATCATCATCCACTATTTATGATCTGGTGATCACAACTAATGTTTGCCTATCGGCAAACGTGGTGATTAAGCCTGATCCTATCATAGTAGCGATGACATGATTCTGTGCTGGAGGCCTTGGCCCTGCAGTGGGACAGATAGGCTGATACTTTTTTACTTTATTCATGGGCGCCAAAAATTTCGAAATTTAAATGGATCGTAAAATAATTGAAATCACATGAGTCGCTTCACTAGCCGCCAATGCAATAAAATGTACCAGGTTTGCATTCAAACCGCCGAATTCACGACTACTCTGGACTCAATCATCACGAATTTCGATATCACGGTCAGATTACTAATGAAATCGAAGAATTTGTGTGTTTCGCATCTGGGAATTCTCATATGAGCAATGAGTAATGTTTTGTTTTCTTAAATTCTACTTATACATAAAAAAATTAAAATAGTTTCATGCCAAACGACGTACATATTTGTACGCGACTCTTACCTTAACGTCAAAAAGGTAAGATTTGGCACAATATGCGTATAATACTCTACAGGGTATAGAAAATCATATGAACATTAAAAGAGACAAGAATCATAATACTAAAAATAATGGGCCGGCCTTTAGAGGAAAAATGCAGCTTGTACGAACCTACTCGTACATATTGATTACACAACAGTAGCCATCCAAACGGATAAGTGATGAATGATATTATAATAATTTTCAATAATGGAAATTCTGATTAATAAAACCAATAACTTCAAATTAGCTAAAAGTAATTCATTCACTTCAAGGGATCACGCTCGCCGAACGAACACAATAAAAAAACAACATACTACCTACAATCAAAAATCTTAAACACCCACGTGTTTATTTTCAATCGCTGATAGTTACAAATGATCTGATAATCCGTAACAATTGATTAATTATAGTACAAGGTAATTAGCCCATAGTACCTACTCCTTGAACTTTGACAGATCTTGATACGGTACTAACACCAAGCTTTGTGATATGTGCCTTTTGTGCCAACCAAGTTAAGTTCCGGCTCTGATATAAGGCCCTCTGAGAATATCAAAACATATCCGCGTGTTCGAAGAAAGGACGAATGATCTAGGGTTGTCACTAGGTAGAAACTGTTATTTAAACCAGTTTTTTTTTTATTTTTAAGTTTAAAATTTGTTATTAATTAGCTACAATATTATGAACGCTGTGTATACCTATAATTGGCAAACATAATTTCCTTTATAATATTCCTGCTGTCATTTGTGATTGTTTTATGTGTATTGCTGTTGGTGTACTTTATATAAATAAACAAACTAAATCATTCATTAAAATTAATGATGAAACTTGAAAGAAGTGGAACTAATACTAATAATAAATGGAGTATTGGTACCTAATGTTATATTGTTGTATCTTTAACTTTCTATGTAAGTAGAACCTACAAATTACTCGAATTGAAAACAAATACACTGAGATAATAACATTCAATACGAGTTCATTTGTACTCTGTTTCTACTCTCAATAATAAGACTTCGGGAAATAGCGCAATACGATGATATTGTTATTATAGTATAATTTTTCTACAGGATACCTCGTTATTTTCAAATAAGATTTTCAAATTAATCAGAAAACAAAATAAACATGGTTCTGACAATTTCAAAAATATGTAGTTATGTTTAATAAAAATATTTAACGTCAATTTCAAATAATTATCAACAGGAGTAATACAACTGGAGCATGCTGTCTTTATGACATTTCATTCATACTCAAAACATAGCTATCAATGTTTGAGATTTAATATGAGCACACGTGGTCGTACGCACCTGTCCAACAACATTAGGTAACTCAAGTGCATCATTAAATTTGCCTAACTGAAATGAGTTAGGTCTAAACTAAATAGTTTGGCAACCCTAACTGAAACCGAGATAGATTAAGCAAGATTGAGGGTCAGAGTACCACCGAAATAAATTATAAGGATTTCGAGAAACGATTCATGTCGCCACTCCCACTTGTGGGTCCCGGTAGTAATTTAACTCAACAACAGTGATTAAGCTCAAAAATAACTAAGGGCCGTAATCAACTTATTGAATTTAGATATTTAAAAAAAAGGCAAAAAAATTAAAGAGAAAATAGTAAACAAAAGTAATGTAAAAGGGTTTGCCAAACCTCTTAACATTACTTTCGTATGACATAAGCTGAGACAATTTAGGACATAGGTAATATTTTTCCACTCTAAATGCAAAATTAATTAGGAGAGAGGCATGTGGAAGAGCCACGCTTCGGAATGAATGCGACGGCTCGACCGGAGTGCTACCACGGCCTCACAGAAAACGAGAAGTGAGTGTACCGGAGGCCTAATCCAGGGCCCAAGAGTGGTTTGGGGGTTGGCAGCACACTTGTGACTCCACTGGTGGTGTACTGGTGTCCATGGGCTGTGGCAATAACTTACCTTCAGGTGATCCGTCTGCTCGTCTGCCATTTATCTTATAAAAAATAATAACGCGATCCATGCAGTGTGAAACAATTGACGACCCGTTTGGAAGAGTGGTAGTAAACGCTGCCTCTGGTTGCGGGTTCGATCCCCGCACAGTACAAACATTTGTGTACATGAACATGTCTTTTTGTATTGGTCTGGTTGTTTTCTATGTAGTATAAGTATGTATTTACGAAAGAAAAGTATTATATGTATATATTTGTAATCCCACTGTTGATTCTGATATCCGTAACACAGGTGCTTGAGCTACCTATCTCGGAGTCAGATCAATTTAAGTGATGTTGTGAAACATTTATTTAAATATATTTCACATAAGCAAAATTTTCGTAATAAATTGCAATAAAAGCTTTGCAATGCAATTTTGTTATGTCTTAGAACGTGAGTAATATTCCAACCAATGTTGATTCCTAGAATAGCTCATACCCTAATCTTCGAACGAAAATAAATTGATCTGCTACAAAAACATAATTAAGTTATTAAATCCTATGTGTTTTCTAATTAAGACGAGCGGATAATCGATGCTGTCTGTTTTAGATCACTTTACACCGATTAGCGGTGCTATTGACCTTGTCTGGTTAGGGATTTGTACCACAATACATAATTCTGTGCGTCCTGTGAAAAGTGGTACAAGTCGACTTATATCGAATTTGATTTTCTTCTTGCTACTTCAGTCACAAAAAAAGCCTCTATTATTCTGTCTAATCAAACGAAAAAATTGAGAATTTTTTCGCATGTCTGATCAGACAGAAAAATAGAGTATTTTTTTGTGATGAAGTAGCAAGAAGAAAATTAAATTTGATATAAGTCGACTTGTACCACTTTTCACAGAACGCACAGAATAGTACAGGCAGCATCAATAACTGTATGTCAGAATAAGCCAGGGTGTATTGTCATTTTTTTATGTGACCGTTGGCAGACGAGCAGACGGGTCACCTGATGCTTAGCAATTGCCGCCGCCCATAGACACCCGCGACACCCCCTTTCCTCTGGACAGGGCTTCCGGTACCCTCAGTCACGCAGCGAAACACAGCATAGTACTGCTTCACGCCGGTTTTCTGTGAGGCCGTGGTATCACGATCGCCGACGCCGTGGTCGAGACGGCCCTTTCATGCCGAAGGAGGTCAATTGGTTGTTCGTCCTCTTAGCGTGGAATTCCCGGTTGCGTTTAACGCTGTCGCTCTGGAGCCCGGGGTTCGCTTAGGCCACGATTTGGGGAGTCTGGTAATTACAATGAAGCGACTGCCGTCTGACCTTCGCAACCCTTTAACAGGAGAACCAGACCGTGCAGAGCCACGCTTCGTCATGAATGGGCCGGCTCTACCGGAGTAATACCACGGATTCACAGATAACCGGCGTGAAGCAGCAGTGTACTGTGTTTCGCTACGTGAGTGAGGGTACCAGAGGTCCAATCCGGGGTAAAGGGGGGCTTAAAGGTTGGCAGCGCAATTGTAACTACGCTGGTGTTGCGGGTGTCCAAGGGCGGCGGCAATTACCTTCCCAACAGGTTATCCATCTGCTCATCTGCCACTTTTTAGATTTCAGATACTTATCCGAAACGTGTATATCTTGTAATACCTACCTGTACCTGTAGTTTTTAAGTTTTTATAACTTTATTTTAAGGACAATAAAAGTATATTCATTCATTAATCTAGGTTTTTTGACGATGCCTCATCGCACTAATTGTAATTGTAATAATGGAGTTTAAGATAAAAGTTTGGAGCAGATGACTTATTTATGAGGTCTCCAATTAAAGTTGTCTAAATATGTAATTCCTTCTAGATTATTTTCATGATAAAAAAGCTTAGGTAATTGGCTGCCAAATGGATCTCGCGGCTATTATCAGATAGAATTGTGTAGATATTTTTAGCAGTATTGACAAGTTTATAACAGTTTGTTTAGGGATCTTCAAGAGAAGAGCTTTTTTAAAAAGGCCATCTGCACATTTTAGAGATCTCTCTTATTTCGCGGATGTTCATGGGCGGCAGTTGATCACTTTCCAAAAGGTGACTCTCTTGCTCGTTTGTCCGACTCTAGCAGAAGAAAAGTATATTTCTAGTTAAGATTCCATGAAATAAATTGACTTTTATTTAATTTTAAACTTTTTCTTACATTTTACCCACTAGTGAGGGCCTCCTTAGTAAGGAGTCCTTACCCTCACTCATTCGCCGAAACACAATGCTGGCGCTGTTTCACGCCTGCTTTCTATGAGGCCATGATATCACTACAGTCGAGCTGACCTATTCATGCCGAAGCATGGCTCTCCCATGGTTTTAATGCGGGTAATAAATAATAATAATAAATAATGAATATTTCACAACATCACATACATTGTCTGACTCCGAGATAGGTAGCTCAAGCACCTGTGTTACGGATTTCAGAACCAACAGCGGAATTACAAATATATACATAAAATACTTATAATACATAGAAACACCCAGACCAATACAAACAGACATGTTCATGCACACAAATGTCTGTACTGTGCGGGGATCAAACCCTTGCACCAGAGGCAGCATTCATTACCACTGATCCAAATGGGTTGACAAATGATGTCCTAGTTTATTTATTTAAAAGGTTTGATACATTATCTTACGAAGGCTCTACCAAAAGCGAAGATTCGTGTAGCACGCCATCTATCGTCAGCGTTATGAACTACCGCCAATTTTCCACTAGGCAAAGTAAAAGTGAAACAGTGTAACGTTGAAGTTCCGTTCGTCACCGTTCACTTGTCGGCGGCGCTTCGACTTGCGTGTGCACAGACATATTCGACATACGCCTTGTAATAAATACCACACTACTTGCACTTTAATCTGGTTTTTCCGGCTTGTCTACATTAAAATGGCCAAAAGAGAAAAACTTCTACCAAGTATTTTTTCCCGCATTACTTACTTAAATGATTTTTAAGTTATGATATTGCTACTACCTCCTACTAACAACCTACTTAACTAATATAGTAGGTTTAGGTTGTTGTATAGTTGCTTATTAGGCAACTATCAAAGTTCGTAAGTTTTTTATTTCAGGTTTCAATAAAGGGTTTTCTTCGATTTAATTGGTTTTTAACGCAGCTTTTAAAATTTTCCAAGTATTGCATTAACTTTATTAAAATAATTTAATTAAATATTTTAATAAAGTTCATATTTGGCTTTATTAAATAATAAAGCCAAAATACCTTTACAAAAAGCGAACAAGTACAGCCTGTACCTGATATAAAAATGTTGCTATGCTGAACAACATTTACCTGTGGGAGAGCCACGCTTCGTCATTAATGGGCGGACCCAAACGCTGTGAAGCAGCACCCAACACCAGACGAACCAGAAGGCATAATTTAAAGCAGACGTTACGAGTGAATCGGAGTTTCCCTCTCTTTCACACGCGCTGTGCGTCTCCTTTGTTAAGATGCGACAGGTTATTCTCGATCATTACGGAACGGCTTTAAATTAAGCCACCAGTTTCGCCAAATTATTGAGGGTACCGGAAACCTAATCCGGAGGGAGGGTGACATATAAGTATGTCTGCAGGTGCCTATGGGCGGCGGCAATCGCTTACCATCAGGTAATACGTCTCCTCGTCTGCTATCTATCACACAAAAAGTACTAATTAAAATGAGGCAGAAGTTCTTACCTTCTCTCTCTTTTCTTCCTCTTCGTCGTACTGGTTCCTTTGATGGTTCTGTACAAGGTCATCATTTTGACGACAGCCTGGTACACCAGCCACTAGCACTTCACTACACTACACTATAACTATTAAAACACTAGTTAAATATCACTGGTTCACTGCAACATCATTAGTTGTAGCACTGGTTTTGATCACGTGAATCTGAAAAGGAGAAAACTATAGTTTAATAAAACGTTTTATGGAACTTGCGATTTCATAAATAAATGTCAGAATTTATTTGTTTAAATTCGAAATAAGGTCCCATAAAAAGACAGATGTTTGGTTGGTGTTCCGTTATCCCTATAGTTTAGAAACCTTGCATTCTGACTGACCCTGCGTCACGCTTTTGTGCCTTCGCGGGATCCACATAACGAAATATTCTGCGTAATGTAATAGGGGATCCACTCTGAAAACCAACTTACGACCGCATCTTTATCCACATCCCTTTCACCCCGATGAGATAGATTCGGTCGCTAATTCATTTTCAAAATAGGCCCTCAGGCTAATCTATGAGATTTGCCGCCGAAGCTAAATATCATTACTTTTTATTTTTAATGTCTTGCAAGACAATTCTTTAAAAAAACGATTTCGAAAAAGAAAGCCGCCGCTCTATCTATGTTAATTCGCCGCAACCGTTAGCACCAAAATAGTAATTATGCTAAAATCGAACTATTTGCATAATTACATAGCTTACATCGTTACACTTGGGTTTATATCGCTTGTTTGTACACAACTTTACTTAAAGAGACTAACAGAGAGTCTATGTCGTACTAATAGTCGGAAAATCAATGAAAAAAAAATATTTTGAAAATCCTACTTAGTTTAATTACGCAAAATTGTTTGTATTAGATAAGGGCAGACGAGTAGACTGATCACCTGATGGTGAGCAAACCTCACCGGCCATGGACAATTTACTTAATAGTATGACTTATGGCTAAGGATGTTACGGAGGTAATATTATCGGAACCGAAGTAGGAGTCGGAGTTTATAAATTAGGTTTGTCAGAGTCAAAGTCAGAACCAGAGTCGGAGGCAAAAGAAGAAGAAATATCTTTTGAGGGCAGGTTTAATACACTTAAATACAATTATTAATTCACTTTTGAAATGTTTAAATAAGTAAGTACAATTAAATAAAAAAATCTAATGCTTGGTAAATTAAATCATAATGAATCGCAGCTTTATCTCAGTCCTGTATATTTCTTGTGCTTTGACCTTCGATATTAACCTCAAATTTGAAACTGTCAGAACCAAAGTCGAAGTCGGAGATGTAATAACAATCAGAAGTTCCAAATTTTTGGAATCAGAGTTAAAGCTCCGTAGCATACAGGGTGTAAAAAGACCCCTAACAAACCCGAAACCTACGTATTCAGCACATTATTCATCAGGACCATTTTTTCCTTCTAGACCATACCGCACCCGCACCATATCGGACCGCACGAAGTAGGAAAGCGGACCCCGGGCTCCGAAGGGACAGCTTGGGACGCAACCGGGACAAAACGCTAAGATGATGATGATGACTGTTCTACGAAAATGAGGATAAAGTGGAGTTACGGGTTTGCGGGGATTTCTACGGAGAACGCGAAGAGCAAATTTACAGAGAAGTAATGGGTAATTCATTTTATTGTGAAAAAAATTGAAAAGGAAAGAAATATCTTATAAGAATTCTACGATTTTCGAGAGAAAGTATATTAAAGAAGCGAAGATGTTTGTCGTAAGCGCGAATTTTACTGCTAATTCCAGTATGCAAGATTAGATACAAACTTTCTTTGCAGTCTTTCCAATCTCAACAAGTGTGTTGCAAAATGGGGCCTCCATACTACTCTACAATATTCGTGATATCTTCGAGATTAGCCCAGTTCTAATTGTTCGTGTTCTAAAAATGATTAAACCTTATTTTGCGTACCTAATGTTACAAGTAGAACTTTTTGACGCACTGCCGGGTGAGGCAGACACGCGGTAGTTTCAGCACGTAGGTACTAGATCTTCTTCATCAAAATATAGGTACAACCTGTGCGGATAAAGAATGGGATCAGAAATGGCGGCGCAACTATTCACTTCTCGCTCGCACACTATTTGCGTCTATACTCACACCCCCTGAGTGCGAGTATAGACGCAAATAGTGTGCGAGCGAGAAGTGAATAGATGCGCCGCCATTACTGATCCCATTCTTTATTCGCACAGGTTGTAAATATGTGCCAATAGCAAACATTCTCAATTAAAAATATAACGTCTAGCCGGTTTTATGGTCATTCAAAGACTTATGGGCAAGTTCATTTTAAAAGTATGAAATACAATAATACAGTACAATTTGCACCAACTATTATAATAGAACTATTGACATAAACGAAACATTTGAAATAGCTATCATACAAAATTCAAATGAAATGCATACAAAATACTTGCGTGTGACGTTACATCTTAGTAGTCATTTGTATGGAGCGTTTGCCTAAAATAATATGATTTTAAAGTTGTGATATCTCAGATAGTTTAAATGAGAATCAAGTAACGCCGTGTGGTCTCCGGCAGAGTAGAACTTAAATGGGCTGACGATGACGATGATGACGATGATCATGTCCAAAGGTGCCGCTTACGAGCCCATGGAACGCTTATACCATTATTCAGGATTTGGAGAGTTAGGTAATTACAATGAAGCGACTGCCCTCTGACCTTCGCAACCCTTCAATAGGGGAGCAAGGCCAACTGAACCATGGTTACACGTTTCAGAAACTATCCGAAACGTGCAGGTTGCCTCACGATGTTTTCCCTCGCCGCCAAGTTAATGGTATAAATACGCACATAGATTTCAAAAATCCGGAGGTGCATGCCCGGATTCAAACCACGACCCTCATGGAAGGCGCGTTCCTAACCACTGAGTTACCATCATCGCTCTCACGTAGGTATTAGATATAGTCTTCTCGAGGACAGACGGTTTCATCATCATCAGCCCATTTAAGTCCCCACTGCTGGGGCATGGGCCTCCCTCAATCACATGAGGGGTAATTGCCATACTCACCACGCTTGGCAGACGGGTTGGCGAGGAATTTAATATAAATGCAGAGTTTTCCTTCTCTGGGTGCTGATGATCATGCCAGCAGCAATACCTTAGTCGCCTTTCACGACACCTCGGTAAGAGTGAGGGTGGCCTATTCTATTCTGCCGGGGACCACACGGTCTGTGTTCCCAGACGGTTTACCTAATATTTATTAGGTAAACCGTTAATCTTAACCTGACCCTACTAAATACATTGCTATCAATAAAAATTCCACCACAATAAATAAAACTGACAAGAGGAAATCGAGAGCCACTAAATAAGTCTTGATTTGATGCCCGGGTGAAGCAAAACGGAAATCCGAGTTCCGTTATTACCTTTTGGGCATGGGAAACGTATCGCATATTAGTTAATAGTTTTACCATAGTATCAGCCACTGTCCCACTGCAGGGCAAAGGCCTCCATAATATAAATCAATCTATCACTACTATGATGGGATTAGGCTTTATTACCACGCTTACCTAATGCGGATTGGTGATCACAAACCCGAGCAGTGTTCGAAAAAATCGATACATACTCTTTGCTCGACCCAGGAATCGAACCCAGGACCCCGAGATCACGACCGCGTACTTAAACCACTAGACCAATTGGGCGTTTTATCATAATTAACAATAATTTTATTATGCCTGTAAAGCTCTCTAAAGATTGCGGAGGACAAGAGACGGAACGATGTGTCATGTTAATATCGCTCTCCTTTAAGGATAGGCTGCCCGAGGGTATAATTTAAGCAAGACGTTACGGCTGAATCGGAGGTTCCCTCTCTTTCACACGCGCTGTGGATGGATGCGACAGGTATATTCTCGTTCGTTACGGGCCCGCTTCAAATTAAGCCACCTGTTTCCTTCGTGTTCCACCTTTCAAAAAAGGTCAGGCTAAAGCCACTTCAGTTTGCTGACCTTGTCTAGTATTTTAGTTTGAAGGTACGGAACCCTAAACTTTCTTCTTCTTCATCTTAGCGTGTAACTCCCGGTTACGTCCAAAGATGTCGCTTTGCCCAGGGTACGGTTAGACAATGATTCAGGATTGGGAGGGTCTGGTAATTACAATTTAGCGACTGCCGTCCAATGAGGTTTGTAAAGTCCTTGAGTGGAGACCGTGACTTGGTAAGCGTAGTGTAGGACGCCCTGCGACATGATGGGATGATGACATTCGAAGGCTGGCTGGTGTGGGCTGGATAATCGGGAGCAGTGGCGTGCATTAGGGGAGACCTATGTCCAGCAGTGGACGAGTGTGGGTTGCTGATGATGACTGCCGTCTGACCTTCGCAACCCTTTAACAGGAGAACCAGACCAACTGAATCATGGTTACACGTTTCAGAAACTTTTTCAGAAACGTGCAGGTTTGCCGAGCCGATACTCGGCGTGAAGAAACCTGCAAATTTCTACCATCTGGTAATGGTAGAAATACGCACATAGATTTGAAAAAACCATTGGTGCATTCTCGGATTCGAACCTCGACCACCTGCGTGGAAGGCGCGTTCGTATCCATTAAGCTACCATCGCTCTGGTCAGGCTGCAGCCACTTCAGTTTGCTGACCTTGTCGTAGTATGTATTCCTTACGTTTGAAGGTACGGAACCCTAAACCTTATGCGAATTATTGATTAACTGCTCAACTTATAGATTGGTGGATTGCACCTCCCTCTTCTCTTCTATCCTTTAACTGGAGGTTGTCTGGTAGAGATCGCTCCTAGCGATAAGAACGCCTAAATTGTACATTTAATCTCTGTATACCTAGCTTTTTAGTTTTGTATGTTGTGCAGTAAAAAGTATCTATCTTTTTAATTAAATAAAATAAATAAATATTTCACAACATCACATACATTGATCTGACTCCGAGATAGGTAGCTCAAGCACCTGTGTTACGGATATCAGAAATAACAGTGGGATTACAAATATATACATATAATACTTTTCTTTTGTAAATACATACTTATAATACATAGAAAACACCCAGACCAATACAAACAGACATGTTCGTGCACACAAATGTTTGTACTGTGCGGGGATCAAACCCGCAGCCCTTGGACCAAAGGCAGCGTTCACTACCACACTTTTTTCTTTAAATTTGAAGGTACGGAACCCTAAAATGCATATACTCGTAACTTCTTGATTAATTGCTCAACTTAATAATTGGGCAATTCTAATTAATTTCAACTCACTTCTGCCCAAAGCGGCAAAAGTTGCGTAAATATGAACTATTAGCTAAACGTACTTAAGAAGCCGATTTGTTTATTCAACGCATATTTTACACACATTGATGTAAAACAGTTTTTTGTACGATTGGGTAGCAAAGAAATACATATTTCAACTTATTACATCAATATTGCAAGTTATAATTTAGATTTTTTACCTAATACCTATTTATTAACGAAACAGATCAGGAGCCCAATTCTCGTGCTCGTGATATTTATTTTCATACGACATATATCACTGAAACATAATTTTTTTGTATGGTTTTCGGGTGATATCCGCCATGTTCTCAAAATATCACATGCACGAGAATTGGGCTCCTGGATTACTCTACAAAATCACAAAAATAGTTAGAAGTTTCTCATTTGAGTAAATTATTTTGTTAATTCAATTAGTTAAAAGTTTTACATTTTTATTATCACATTCTAAAGCATGAGAAAATAACTACATAATAACGCGGAGAATTAACTTCTTACGTAATGAAAACGCAACGGATACGCCTATACAATGTTTGCAAGTATTCACCACCGAAATTGATCTCTAGTCATCATCATCATCATCAGCCCATTTAAGTCCCCACTGCTGGGGCACGGGCCTCCCTCAATCACATGAGGGGTAATTGCCATACTCACCACGCTTGGCAGACGGGTTGGCGAGGGTTTTGATATGAATGCAGAGTTTTCCTTCTCTGGGTGCTGATGATTATGCCAGCAGCTTTACCTTAGTCGCCTTTTACGACACCTCGGTAAGAGTGAGAGTGGCCTATTATACTCTGCCGGGAACCACACGGCAATCTCTCGATCTCTAGTCGACACGCCTTTTTTATACGCTGACTTAGTATGTCGGTGGCAAATAGGCGTGTGGCTCTCCTGGTGGCAAACGATTGCAATTCTAGTGCAGGGGCTTCTTTACCTATAGTGCAGGAGGTGCGGTGCACCCAGGCGCCGAGTGGTAGGGGGCGCATAGAGCCGCTCGCCTCCACTGTAACGCTTCGTAAGGAGCGAGCGTCCAATCGTATATACTAGGTCGAGCCGAAGGTCATCGATAGAGCACCCTTTAGTAGTACCCGAAATACTCCTATCTATGTCCATTTAATGAAGTATTCAAGTAATGAAATTTATCCGTGGCCTTCGGCTTGACACCCTAAATAGAACATCCTGTATAAACGTGGTGGGTGCGTACTGCTCAGCTTACTACATTTTTTAAGCACCAAACTATTCTATTTTGTTCGCGCATTTAGGTACAAGAGGGTGCCAAATATTGATTGCACCCGGGCGCGACATGGGCAAGAGCTGACTCTGCTCCAGGGGACTCCTTTTTTTAACCCCCGACGCAAAAACGACGGAGTGTTATAAGTTTGACGTGTCTCTGTGTGTATGTGTGTGTGTGTTTGTGTGTCTGTCTATGGCATCGTAGCTCCCGAACAAATGAATCGATTTTGATGTTGTTTTGTTTTTGTTAGAAAGATCAATAAGGGGGGAGTGTTCTTAGCTATGTCGGATAAAAAATCGATCCAAGATGGCCGCCGTCACAAAGATATGGATTGTATGTTTTAACACAATTCCCACAATATGGGTATCATATAAAAGGGCTTGAGTAGCAGAATATATTTAATGTAACAAATTTCAAATCCAAGATGGCCGCCGTCGGGGTTTTTTTATTGAAGTAGCTCATGCTGTATTCCCTCGGAAAAATCTTATTATTCGCAACACCAGAGTAAGTAAGTCGCCAGTCTTTTAAAAACGGTTACGCTCTGAGCCATCAACAATCAAATCATCATCATGAACCATCCCCTTCAGTTTTTCCAGAGCGATTAGTTTACTAGTTCATTCCAGGTTTATTCAGGATTTTTATTTGATTTCACATCTAAATCGTAGAGTGGTGTGTATGGTATCACCTAGTAGTGGCAAATAAAAAGATATAGGTAAATAGGTACCTATGTGTTGAAGCGATGTTTTAGAAAAACGAGTAGGTAACAAAGTGGTGACACCAGTCCCACCTTCAGGCAATGTTTTTGACCCGAAGGCAAACTATTGAAGTGCTAATCAGACAGGCCTATAAAACAACAGTTGGTCTAGCTATCACAAGCTGAGAGTCGACCGACCGGTCAAGTGACCCACTGCCCGACTGCCAAACATTTCGATAGTGTACCATTTGCATAGCTAAGATGAGTTTAGAGTTACAAGTGAAAACGCATTATGATTGATAGTCTTCATTATTTTTTAATTATTTAAGATTGTAGACTGAACAGTATTCAGTTGAGTTAATAATGACCCTTTATAAAGTCTCTTGTTACCTACTGATTTCTCTTGTTAACTTACTGCACATTAATTTTGTTTTAAATGCTTTCTTTCAAAAGTTATTGTTTTTTTTTGTTTACCGTCAATAAATTACGACTTTGCATGTCTTAGTCTTAGTACTAAATTATGAAATAATTTACATCATTGTGTGTTTCGTATCTTCTAATTTATTACCTACTTTAAATATGAAGCAGCGCCACATTAACAGTTAATTACTCAATTTGTGCCTTATTAATAGTAAATTCACTAATTCCGACAATTACAACACTGTTATTACCAATTTGCCTAGGAATGTATTATCTGATATCAACGTCAGATTATGAATTCATAGGTAAATTGATAATAATAGAGACACTTGGTAAAAAGGACTGGCGCAAAAACGACGTATGTTCTTATACCAATAAACACATTTGAAAGTACTACCATGGTAGGTACTACGTAATAATAATGTGGTAAAGCGCTGCATTCAACTGACGATATATAAATAGATGAAGATATAGTTATAGACTGTATGGCTTCATCATCATCATCATTTTAGCCAATAGACGTCCACTGCTGGACATAGGCCTCCCCCAATGATCTCCACACAGATCGGTCCTGTGCCTCCCGCATCCAATGGATTCCCGCGATCTTCACCAGATCGTCGGTCCACCTTGTAGGAGGCCTGCCACGGCTGCGACTTCCTGTACGTGGCCTCCACTTGACGACCTTTCCGCCCCAGCGGCCGTCTGTTCTCCTCGCTATGTGCCCTGCCCATTGCCACTTGAGGCATGCAATCCTTTGGGCTACGTCTGTGATCTTAGTTCTCCTGCGGATCTCATCATTTCTGATACGATCACGCAGGGAGACTCCAAGCATAGCCCTCTCCATTGCTCTCTGGGTGACTTTGAGCCTCCTTAATCGGCACATTGTAAGCGACCACGTTTCGGTTCCGTATGTCATCAATGGCAACACACACGCATTAAAGACTTTCGTTTTGAGACACTGCGGTAGATCTGCCGAAAATGTGCTGCGTAGCTTCCCGAACGCTGCCCAGCCGAGTTGGATTCGTCGATCGACCTCTTTCTGGAAGTTGGACTTACCAAGCTGGACTTTTTGTCCGAGGTAGATGCACTCGTCTACAACTTCCAGTGTAGAGCTTCCAACCTTTACAAGAGTGGGTACGACATGGGAATTTAACATAATTTTCGTCTTGTCCATGTTCATTTTCAGACCCACATGTTGGGAGACTCTATTGAGTATGGCTTGGCATGACGATAATGAAACATTTTAATAAACAAATTGCGATTAAAAAGATTAACTGGCGTGTTTCTTGCCGGATCGAATTAATTATCTGACCAGTTGGAAAAATCGCTTTAAGTTTTTTTTTTTATCTTTTAAGTATCGGCGTATAAATGACAATATTGTTATAGAAGTGCGATATTTAGTTTTTTTATATGAGTGTAATTACATATACATACATCATACATATGTATGTATGATGTAGGTATGTACCTACCTACTAATTTTCAATGATTTCAATATACTCGTTATATGACATGCGTTATGTGCTATGTACGTGCAAGCTTAACCAAATAAATATTTTTATTGATGTTTTAACAATCGTCACATCGGATGATGGAGGCAGAAGCACAAGCCCCAGGCCGTGCCTGACAGTATCTAGGTAAAGTTACTGTTTACAGTGCACCCTGTCTTAGGTAGACGAGCCACCATCAGATGTCCTATTACTTCATCAATAGCACGATAAAATGTATACTTACCTAGGTGATCACATGAACGTCGCTTCTATAGACCTGCTCGCACGGTATATAATGTTGAAAGCAACAAAGTTGTGTACCTATTAACCTATCATTATACCATATAAGTAGAAACTATTGTAAAACAATTGATTTCCGCCAACATCTTGTTTTCCGGTATGTGAGAGATGCTCCTATAACACGCAGTGCACTATTTCTCATTACAATGTAAGAAATTGAACAAAAATGAAGCACTTTTACTTACAATTTCACTGAGGTACCTAAAAATTTTAGCCGAACCCGGGAATTGAGCCTGGATTCCCATGCGCTTTTGTCTCTTTCGAGTGAGGTATGACAAAGTGGCAGGGTATTTTTACGTTTATAAAAATTGTATTGTCTTGAATAGGATTTTTTCGGCATTACCTACTTTTCCACAACAACTTTAACCTACACGACTGACTCGGTGGCGCAGTGGTTAGTGGATCGCACTATAAAGCGACACCTGCGCAATAGGTTCCGGGTTCGATCCCCGGGTTGAGCCAAAAATCTATACCTAAGTTTTCTAAGTTAAGGTAAGAAATTCTTAGTGGCAGCCCGGAGTCTGGAAGTTGGCGGTTTTGTATCCCCTTGCCTCGGAAAGCGCGTTAAGTTTTTGGTCCTGCGCTCGATCCCTTTTTGGTCGTGTCATAGTAGTGTCCCATCGGAATATGAGGGTAAGGGAATAGATAGTGCACTTGTGTATGCGCACACACTTGAGCACTATAATGTATCCTGCGTACGTGGCTGATCATTGAGATTGGCCGCCGTAGCAGTAATCGGTTGGAGGGAAGGCGTTATTAACCTATACGAACCCAAAATTATTTATACACTCAGGCTTTCCAAAATCACCCAAGCTTGTTAGTTAGTCGCAAAACCAATAGTTTTAGTGTAAGTTTACATATCTTTCTCAACACACGGACTCGTTAGGCAGCTATTTAATACGTTTCCGTCAAACTCACTTTTCCTAATAGAATATTCATCTACTGAGACGCGGCTGAGACGAGATGTGCACGCGCATTTGAATAAATACCGCAGACGCATATGCAAATACTAAAATGTGTAAGTATGTTACATATTATACATGAATGATGTTTTAATTTGTTAGATAGCATGACCTATTACGTTGTTATGTTTTCTATAAGAATAAAAATAATTTATCACCGTAAAATTATAAAAACCCTTCTTTGATAAATAATAGATTCGCGAGATTGTAATAGGTATATCGATAAATAAAAAAATGTCTTTAAATGCAAGCAGTACGGTACGAATTACAATTTATACTACATAAAAAATATAATCCATAAACTACATAAAAAACACCCCCTACCCCCAAATACAAAAAAAAACACACCCTACTTACAATTACACTAAATTCAAATTCAACCTATTAACAATAATCATGCATGACTGCCTAAACTTTAGCTATTGTAATTTGATTTAATTTAAATTTTATCGCGTAGCAATTTTTAAAATTTTGTCACTCTTTAAAAAATATAAGCACAAAAAAGCCACGGAACCAGTGTCCGTGGAATTCGTAGTATATTAAAAAAATATATAATTTATCGATCGATTAACATCTTGAAAGATACATTACTTATAATCTATCCGTCATTGCATTCTTAATCTGACATACATACCTATTTAATTGCATTCCTATTAATGAACTACTTACTTGAGGTAGGTAACTGAAAAGTGCAAAATAATTTGCAGTGAGAAAAGATGACAAACAAGTAGTATATTTTATATAATTTGGGTAGGTATATTGTATTTTAGTTACAGTATTATTTACTCTCGGACTTTCTCGATGGCGGAGTGGTTAGTGGGTCACACTAAAAAGTGACGGCTGCGCAAGAGGTCCCGGGTTCGATCCTCAAAAATTTGTACCTAAGTTTTCGGTGAGAAACTCTTAGTGTCAGCCCGGAGCTCAATCACTCTCCGGTCGTGTCACACTAGTGTCCCATCGGAATATAAAGTGAAGGGAATAGAAAGTGCACTTGTGTTTGGGCACACACTTGAGCTACTTACTTACTATATATACATGTCCTGCGTACGTGGCTGATTGTTGAGATTGGCCGCCGTAGCCGTAATCGGTTAGAGGATTATTACTTTTTTTATTATTAGTATTCATTAGTCTATGAAAAACTTTAATCAATGTTGGATATCAGAAGGATTGCACCAGCTTCAACACTTCTTCTATCTAATGTCCTTTACCTGAAGGTTGTCTGGTAGAGATCGCTCCCAGCGATAAGACCGCCTAAATTGTACAATGCATCTCTGTATATCTAGCTTTTAAGTTTTGTATGTTGTGCAATAAAAAATCTTTCACAACTTAAAAAATCATAATATCCGGCTCAGGTCAGATTTGATTCTAGGTTGGCGCAGCGACCTCAAATATCAAGCGAAATCAATATTGCTCTAAAATAACAAGCGAAAAGCGAATCGATTAATTGTCGTTATATATAATCGATTGTCAT
This sequence comes from Marasmia exigua, assembly GCA_019059595.1. Taxonomy (NCBI): domain Eukaryota; kingdom Metazoa; phylum Arthropoda; class Insecta; order Lepidoptera; family Crambidae; genus Marasmia; species Marasmia exigua. The sequence continues at coordinate 22,948,775 of CM032463.1, forward strand.
TCTGTTATTGATTATTCTGGCTGAACTGAAGCCCAATTCTCGTGCTCGTGACATTTAGTTTCATACGACATATACATATATATGTCACTCCATGTTTTCAAAATATCACGAGTCCGGGAATTGGGCTCCAGGTCTTCATAAGTGCATCAAATAGACTTAGATAGTAATGTACTAAAATGTTAGATAAAAAGTATGTAGTGCTAATGTACGAGTAGCATGCGTTAGTAATATGTTTACATTTCGTAATCAAATGGGTAGGTATGTGTGGAGAAGATGTTTGTAATTCTAGACATTACCTACCTCACATGTCTTACAGCGATCCTGAAGGCAAAATGCCAAATTGCCAATATTTGATGCTTACCTAGTTATATTACATGCCTTCTCTATTTATTTATTCATATTAATCGTTTTAAAATGGTTTCCGTATTGTCGTAAGATAATGTTTTAAGCCATTCAGTAACTACTTTAGTACACTCGTATAAGATCATAGGGTACATATTTAATTTTTGATTGATTGAGTTGTATAAATGTGCAGATTGTGAGTTATATTGACGTCTAGCAAATTCAGTCCGGGTCGAAGGGGACTGTATAACTGTTCCTTTTCGTCTTTTATTTATTTTAGAAGAGTCATAGGGCACTTTTTTATGTTTATATTTAATTGTATTAATTATGTAAAGCTTCCTGACAGATAAGAGCTCACAAAGCTTGTACAAATTATCAGTGGAGTACCTGTAGGGTTTAAAATACATAATTTTAATCAGGGATCTTTGCGCTCTTTCAAGATCGAGGAGTTTGGTTTTTGTGGCTCCACCCCAGACTGGTATGCAGTAAGTTATTACGTACTGCGCTAGGGCCAAATATATTTTCTTGAGCAGTGTGCTGGTCATAACATGACGCAGTGATTTAAATATCCATTTAAGTTTTCTAATTCTAGATATGACAAGTTCAATATGCGAGTGCCATGATAGCGTCTGATCAATTAAAATCCCTAGGTATTTTGTGGAGGCTACTTTTTGTATACAAGGACAAGTACAGTGGTTAGAAGGATAGTAGCATTCGTGTATAGCAATCCGTAGATCGGATTCCGGTTGGGATCTTTGACTGGGGGTGAAACACATGTAATTTGTTTTACCTATATTGAGAGTCAGCAGATTTAAGTTGAGCCATTGTTTTATTACGGTAAGACCAGACTCAGCAGCATTTCGAGCAGCATCCCACGTACGACCGGAAAATACGAATGCAGTGTCGTCTGCATAGCAGAAGACACGTCCGCCACTGTTTCCTAATTTACATAGCTCGTTTAAGTACACCAAGAACAGCGTCGGACCGAGTACACTCCCTTGTGGGACGCCAATGGTGACACTTTCTTCAGTGCTTTTATAATTATCTATTTTAACGGCTTGTTTTCTTTCTGTTAAGTAGCTTTCGAATAATGTAAGAGCCAGGCCCCTAATACCAATTCCCTCAAGTCGTTTTACAAGAATGGGGACCGAAACAGTGTCGAAAGCCTTTTTCAGATCTATAAACACAGCAATGCATTTATAACCATTTTCTACCTTATTTACTATATGACTGGTCAAATCAATAACCGCATCCTGCGTTGACAGACCTCTTCTAAAGCCATATTGACAACTAGATAAAATTTCATTCTTAGTCAAGTAGCTTACTAATCTTTTGTTTAAAAGCTTTTCTAGAACCTTAGAAATACCAGTTAAGACAGAGATAGGCCGATAGTTGTTTACGTCGCTTGTGTCCCCACCTTTGTGCACTGGGGTAATAACAGAGCGTTTGAGTGCTTGCGGAAACTCGCCAGTTTTGAAGCATAGGTTTGTCAGATGGCTTAAAATGGGGGCAAAAAGATCTTTACAGCATTTCAGCAATTTAATGGGGATATCATCCCAACCGGAGGCGCTATTAGAGTCAAGACTCATTAAAATGCTTTCGATCTCATGAGGATCTGAGTCCAGTAGCACGAATGATGTCATTTGTGTATGGATGTTTGGGGTACAATATTGTTGGTTTGAATGAGCACTAATGTTTTCCGCCAAAGTTCTGCCAATACTAGTGAAGAACCGGTTTATTTTATTTAGAGAAATCAGAGGGTGTTCAGTTAGATCAAGTAGATTAGTGTTTGAAGTTTTGGGAGATTTATAATGGGTAATATCATTAATTGCTGACCAGAGGTGTTTCGAGTTTTTTGTGGAATATTCTATCTTTTTCCTATTGTACTGTTTTTTAAGTTTCCTAAATAAGTTAGTGCAAAAATTGCGATACCGTTTAAATGTTATTTTTAATATTTCGTTATGTGGATCTATTTTTAATTTTAACTGCATATTATTACGTAGCCTAATACATCGTAGGGCCCCACCTGTCAACCATGGCTTCAGAACTCGCTTGCTACTTGGAACTACTGTCATCTTGGTATGAAAAAGCAGTTCCTTTCGAATCAGGTCAATGAGATTAGACACCATTAGATTAGGGTCACTATAGGTACTAAAGCGTGACAAGTCACTACTAGCCAGAGATTTACAGACACTTTCAAGATCGATTTTAGTACCTAGCTTTGAGGTGGCTTTGTTGTTTTTCATGACCCTTGGCCAACGAAGCAAGACCATAGAATGATCAGTGATGGAGGTGTTTAATACCGCAATAAAAGCGTCTCTATTTCTATCCATCTTTATAAGCACATGATCAAGGCATCTGCTGCCTCTGGTAGGCAAACAATGGCCTGGTTGAAAACCATGAGAAGTTAGAACGTCCAGATACTTCAGTCTATTATTGCGATCATTAGTAGTCTCATTAGGCCTAGCAATAAGATTTATATTTATATCACCTAGTATAATAATATTTTTATGAGATTTAATAGTTTCTAAGTGGGCGTCAATCGATGTAATAAAGTAATCTGCATTTAGATTAGATGGGGATCGGTAAATGCCTATTATTGTTTGTTCTCTATTAGTTACTTGAAGTCCGGAAGCTTGAGTTAAATTTAATTCAGTAATGTGGGCTTGGTAGCTATTGCTAATGTATGTAACTACACCATCACTTTTATTGAGGGTATTATTAATAATAAATTAATTAAGTATATTCAATTAAACTAAAGTGAATTTGCCGTAAGTACCTATCGTTAAATATATCCCTGTCTTGATTGCCACAGAGTAAGTTGTAATCGATTTGAATTCTGTTTAACGGAGACTAGGCCAAGATTAGTTTTAGAAGCTGGTGCTGTAAATATTTTTTTTTTTTTTTATACAAAGCTCTTACAATTCTAAGTATCTATGTATTACTAAAGACAACTTCGAGTTTACAATAATATCTACTATTTGATAGTGTCGTACATGGTATATCTATCTATAACAGAAATACAATCTACAAAAGGCTAAAAAGTATTGCTTAAGTTTATCTTTAATATTTTTATGTGTTAAACATGTGACTAATTTAGGCGGAAGGTTATTGTCTGCAATACTAATAATATATTAATAATTAATATATTCATATTTGATAGACAGTTCAATGTTAAAATATATATAAAATCACTAAAGTAAAGTACCAGGAGAACATAAATGAAATGGATGTAAGTGCCTGTATTAAAAGGTAGCAAAATCAAATCAATTTAAAGTACCAGGAGAGGAGCACTGCTTGAGATGTGTCTCCAGCAGTCCTCAGACAGCTCAGACCTCAAAACACTTTAATAAAACAAAAGAAAGTAAATTACTAATATTAAAGAGGGCAGATGTCGTCGCGTTTGTTGATGATAAAAACTTGAAATCACGTTTCGTCAAATCACGTTTTTTAGAATACATTATCATACAAGTTTATGTATGTATAAACTATGCAGTCGACGTCATCGAATGATAAAGGCGTTTCAAAGAAAGCCCGTTTAACAGGGCATAACGGAACGTGTCACGCTTTTATACGGCCAATAAACACATACACACATGAAGCATACATTGCCGACTCAATTATTATTCAATGTTATTTTAGAAGGGTTTTTCTTGATATCATTTATTCATCATTATTCGTATAACCCGGTTACATTCATCATTGGTTTTAATAACACAGATCGCACATATCTCATCTATGTTATGTTGTTTTATGATGCAGGTGTAATGCTGCGGAGACCCGCAGCTGCAGAGAGTCAATTCAAGAAAAAACAGACGTTTTTTCTTGAATTGACTCTCTTGACTAGGATCTGCGTCAGGTCGAGAAGTGAGTCGTTACTAACCTTACCCACTTTAGGCGGGTTGGGAGGAAACTCGCCCTATTACAACTCGTCCCAGAATTTTAGGATTTTTTTGCTGGCCGTTGCTCTAACCTAACCTAACCAATATTTTTTTGTTTTATAGAGTTCAGTATGTATTACCGCCACAAAAATATTGGTTGGGTTAGGTTAAAACAGTGGCCAGCAAAAAAATCCTGAAATTCTGGGACGAGTTTTAATAGGGCGAGTTTCCCTCTATCCGCTATAGGCATTAAGGCAGAATCGCGGGAGGTTATAAGTATACCTCTTGTGAAACCTAGTTATAGGAAACTTAAAAAAAGTAGTCAAGTATAGGTTCATAAGGTCGTCCCATTATGCTCCGGGTCGGTGGCATTTCTAGACTAGGTATAGGTTAAAGTTTGATCACAATTATACCTGATGGAAAAATCGATCTCCAATAAAGGCGTATCTATACCTCATACTGCTCTCTATCTTCTCCTGAGTGGGGAGGAGTCATGAGGACTGGCACCGCCTGATCCATTACCAGACTAGATCTATGCGGTATCATCCTTAGTCAGCCTATATCATCACATTGCTAAAATCATACATTATTGTAATAAACTACATACATCTATATAGATGTAAATAAGACTCCCTCTAGTAATACACAACCATTTATTTATTTATTGGTCACACTTAACACTGATACAGTAAGTACATTTCAACAAGAAATTCCAAACTATATTATTTAGGTTGTAACTCGGACATAAAAAAATAATATAAACGAAAAAAAAAATTTACTAGAAGTATTGAAAAAAATATACAATAACAATATGCGAAAAATAAATAAGTCAAAATTACATTCGATTCTGAGAAGGGTATGCTTTGGAACGTATCATAACGCCATAAAGGTCATTTTAGTGTGCCACGTTTAGTATGCAGACTCCGTCTGCGTATCCTGACTCCCTGATTGGAATTTAATTATATTTCCACTTTGACAAGAACTACCGACCATATGTATGTCCACTTCACAGAAGATCTTGCTAAACTGGTCTGTTTACCGAACCAGTAAAGTGTGACCTTTCTATGAGGTAATGTAACAAATATTTTGAGGTCTTCTTTCACTGGTGAGGATAGTTATTGCATTATAACATAAAGGAAGTGAAGGTTGCGCTATAATATTGGTAATCAAAAGACATTCGTAAATGAGTCACTTTATTTACTTTATAAGTAAGTCTACTCCCAACCCCCATTAGGTATCATGACGTGAGTATGTGTGTTAAAATGCATAGACATGCACCCTAAACAGACTGTGCCTTTTCATAGAAAGAGATACTTGAAAAACCGCGCGAAGTTTGTACTGAGGTGACGTACTGGGTGATATTCTTTCTCTACCGCACCCGTATAGAATCTGCATCAGAGCTGGTTGGATCTTTTACACACTCTGTGACGTTTTTTCCGAAAATGGCACATTTCGTTTTTTCTAGTTCCTTTTATCAAAAACAACAAATTATGAATTTTGAACGACCTTTACTCGGGAAATTCGCAATTTTTATACTTTTTACATAAACTTTAGAGGTATCTGACCTGTTTATTACAGCGGCATTAATAAACTTTCTTAGCTAAAATATATATTTTTTAAAAGAATTTAAACTGCTATATAACACCGTTTTAGTTAGCATAGGTTTAACAAACATTTAAGAGTATTTATCAAAGTAGGTGTTAAAAAGTTGTAGTAATATTATAATTGCCAATAAATTCGGTAGATAACTTCTTACGAAAAAAATAACCCAGGTAACCCTTTACAATGGCCCAGTCTCTCTTGCACAGATTAATGGAACTATCAGAATCATCGATGGTTTTGCCAACCCATCAATCATCGGCTTTGAAGACCTACAACCTTGTTTTTACAGCACTACCTTGTCAAACCTAATGCATATAGATAGCAATGATTGTGACAATACCAACATGTAGGTAATCGATATCGATATGAATATGAAAATAATAAAATTTAAAAGCAAAACAACTTAGGTAAATAGTGATATGAATATGAGCATTTCTTATCAATATGAATAGTTACAAGTCAATATTAGACCTCCTATCCTACTAACTAAAAAAGTTTTACCTTACTGTACCTTATTGTACGATCCAATCGCGATCGCGCCGAGACGAACACCCCAGGTAAAAAATTGTTGCTTGGATAAAGTCCAGCCATTTATTGAAAAAGTAACTTAAAACTAATAACGAATTTTCTACTTGTACAAAACTAATATACCTACTACCTAAACAAGATTGGTAATAAAAATATTAAATATGAATTTTTGGTTATAGCATTTTTTTAATTTGTTTTTGCAATCTATTCTTAAGTGCATTATTTACTTAAAAAATATCAAAAATCCAGACATTCACACACACTAAAAAGTTATATATTATTTAAATGTCCCAAAACCATCACAATAAATAAAACGTTATTAAAAAAAAATCGGCGTCAGTAGACCAAAGAAGCACGCTTTACCAAATGGACGAAATTGGACGAAAATATCGATGTATCGATATTTTCGTCCAATACGTATTTGCATCCCTACAGATTCGATCGCTTTTCGCTTTCATCACACCGCCAACAATAATACGGTAATGCGTGCGCATATGGCAAATAAATCGCTATCATTTGACAAAACGACTCTTTCTTAAGACCACGTACCGTCCACAAAAAAAGCACAATAAAAAATAATTTTTAACCATAAAAGCGAAACTCACGCTCGAATCAAATGATTGACGAACTTCGCAAACACGTCGAATTCTATAAAACTCATCGCTATAAATAGTACCTTCAATTTTAGTACCAGTCTGCAGTTAAAACGGAATTGGCAGTTTTTGTTTATGGTTACCTATTATGCTGACGGTACGGTGATGGCGGCGCATCCGGTAACTTTCGATCATTCAAGTTGCGCAAGCGACGCATCTGCAAGACGCACCCTGGCTATTTCCGTTTTGTGTAAATTTTATAAAGTGGGGTTACATACTTGTAATTTTAATTTTTAGGCACTCCGATCGCCAATTCAGAAAGTTAAAAATATATTCTTAACCAACGATTTGCATATTACTCTATAAAAAATCATAACCAGGGCCACTTATAAGCGATTGTAGCTCAGTAAATTAAAACGCGTGCGCCATCTTAACGGGAGGTCCTAGGTTCGAATCCAAAGTGTATCCCTAAATTTGAAAGTGAAATCAATGAGAAAGTGCCGGGACCTCATTGCAGTTCCCATTAATAGATTCTCACTTATCCCAGTCCCACATAACCAAGTTTCACTGTATTTATTTATTTAAAACGTCTAAGGTCTGTGGTTGAACCCACTTCACGGAGGCAAGTTATTGAAAAAATTTGGGCCACATGGTTATTGGTACCATATAAGGCACCAACATCCTAAATATGGTATACCGCAAGTTCCCAGAGATTCAGGTTTATCAATAAACTGTATCATTCGGTTATCAGTAAGAAAAACTAGCCAGCCTTCAGGGTTAGTTAGCATTAGATTCTTACTACTACAGAATGTTATAGGTTTACTTAAATTAACCAACCGTTTTTTCTAGTATATGGTTCGATTGAAGGAGCATCCTTTAGAAATGAATAAATAAGTATTTACATTGAAAAAAATAATCTAAGTATGTAATGTTCTATGTTGTAAGTATGCACCGTTCGTCAGCTGCAAAAAAAAAGATGAATACATTTTAGTACCTTGTCATAATAATGTCATCTGTATCCTGGTAGGAAATTAGAAGTCAGATGGTACCTAGCATACACTTAAGTATCTTGTCATAATGACAAGATACTTAAGTGTATACATTTCTTTGCAGCCGATATGTTAAGTACTTCACAAGCCACAAACATAACATAACAAAGTTACCAATTTGATAATCATAATTTTATACTAATACTAATCTCGTACTAAACAGAAAGATTTATATTAAATACTAGCTGACCCGGCAAACGTTGTTTTGCCATATAAATAAAAGGGTTGATCGTAGAAGGGTGAAAATTGAGGATTGTATGTATTTTTGTATGTTGTATCATAAAAAAAGAGAAATTAAAAATTTTGTCTAAAAAATAAAAATAAAAATTTAGGGGTGGACTACCCCTAACATTTAGGGGGATGAAAAATAGATGTTGGCCGATTCTCATAGATACCGGATAAGCACAAAAAATTTCATCAAAATCGGTCAAGCCGTTTCGGAGGAGTATGGCAACGAAAACTGTGACACGAGAATTTTATATATTAGAGAAGATATTAAAATGGCCTCATGGAGTACAATGAAGAGAATTTTCATTTAAATGTTTTGAATTCATAACTAAACCATTTATAGAAAAAAATACATTTAATAATGTCGGTGCTAGTGGATTGAAGAAACATTCTTATTCAAATCTTCATCATCATCATCATCATCAGCCCATTTAAGTCCCTACTGCTGGGGCACGGGCCTCCCTCAATCACATGAGGGGTAATTGCCATACTCACCACGCTTGGCAGACGGGTTGGCGAGGGTTTTGATGTAAATGTAGAGTTTTCCTTCTCTGGGTGCTGATGATCATGCCAGCAGCTTTACCTTAGTCGCCTTTTACGACACCTCGGTAAGAGTGAGGGTGGCCTATTCTACTCTGCCGGGGACCACACGGCCACATTCAAATCTTATAAGGGTCATAACTGTAAAACACAACGATTACCATGCATGACTGTCTAAACTTAAGCTATTGTAATTTTAATTAATTTAATTTTGTCGCGGAGAAAATGTTAAAATTTTGTGACTCTGAAAAAAGAATAAGCACAAAAAAGGCACGGAACCAGTGTCCGTGGAATTTAATGTATATTAAAAAAATGTAAAACAAGTTGACTGCGTTAAATGCTCATAAGCATGCTAATCTTTGTCCTTTGACCCAGATCATCAATATTCGCGAATCCCTTTCACTACAGCGCCAGAATCACAAACTGGTACTGATGACACTGTCCTTATAGGTGGAGGCTAAAACTGGAAAGATCACGTCATCTTCGGAATATTTATCATTGAGAAGTTTAGAGGTGCGTTAAGGTTATTAAGTTTTGATAAGAAAATTTACGATAAAAAACACTCGAGCGAGCGTCTCCCCTCTTCCGTCAAGTTCTGACTTCAGTACAATTGTTTATGGTTATGAATGCGCATTTATGTACTATTTAATTTATGGATTAAATTGAAAAATGTGAGTGTGTGCATGTAAGATTGTAGGTCTGTACGTGAATGTGTGCGTAAGAGTGAGGATGTTGTATGTACAGCACGGGTGCGCTTACGTCATAGCTTCTGATTTGTCGAACAGAAATGTCTTCATTCGTAGATAAATTTAATATGAATTTTGACAAATGAACTGATTGATATTTTTTCCATGGGAAAGGGTTAGAAACAAGCTAGTGTCACATGAAGTTAAGTGATCCATAGAGTAACTTATGTACATTTAGTGAAATAGAGGCACGAGTCGGCTAGCTAGTGCTAGCGCCATCTAGAGTAAACCGACCAATACTCGACGGCTATGTAGTACGGCCACCTTCGAGAATCAGTCAGTGAGATGATTAAATAAAATATCAAATATAATTTTATTTGCTATAATTACAAAATTCCTAATACACTCTAGATCTCTGGTTTATTTCCCATATTTCTTCCCATAATTACTTAAGGTGACGAGTAGGGCACACTAGCGACGCCATTTGATTTAAATTGTTAGCATCTAAGCCGGATATCTTTTTAACTGGTTTAAGATTATGTTTTTGTGTGTTAAATAGTGTTATTTTAAGTACTGTATGTTTCCTTGGAATAAAGAAAATAAACAAAATTAACAATTTCGAAGTTCGAGCATCTCGAAAAGACATTATACTATCTATTTATTCAATACTTACAATTAACTTTTTGATCTGCTTCCTACTCGAAATATGAATTACAACAAATTTCGAGTGCAAAAACAGTTCAAAGAGAGGCTCAAACTTCGAAATTGTTAAAAAGATATTCAGTTTAGATGCTAAAAATTTAAACCGATTGGCTTTGCTAGTTAGGGCCACCAGTCGCCTTAAGAGAAGAGCATACTCTTTTTTAAAAAGGCCGGCAACACATTAGCGATCTCTCTGATTTCGGGGATATTCATGGGCGGCGATGATTACTTTCCATCAGGTGACTCGCTTGTTCGTTTGTCCGCCTCTAGCATAAAAAAAAGTGGGCAGGCGGCTTGAGGTCATTGTTTCGAAAAAACGTTTTACTAGCGCGATGTAAAGATGCATAGTGACATCTATCAAAACAACGCCAAAGCATCTGCTTGATTGCTTTTTTAAGCTACATCTGCTTATTACAAGCTCCATCTATCGAAAACCGCTGAACTATTTTTCCCATACTACGGAAAAAAATACTGTAGTGTAAGTAACTGAGTGAAATGACTGAAGTGATCATGGCCGTGCAATGATAGTGTATTAAATAACTTTGTACATCCGCTACCACTAATGTTTAAATAGAGTGTGATTGTAACTTAATTCATCATGTACATGTATGTTAAGTAGTTTCATATAATCTACCAGTAGTAAAACAGAGAAAGTAAGCATCCAGTTCGTGACTATTAATTTTATTTTATTGTGTCTGTTTCCTGTGTCTAAGGCGAATCATTTAAATGTGCGAACGTAATAGACAATACGACAAAAAAACATTTTCAGAAATGAAAAATACTATTTCTAGATTAGACTCATAGACATTTAAGAAAAATAATTTCAGAATCAATAGTCACATATTTATGGATAAAAAAAAATTACATGTAAAAATCCTTCTTTCACGTCACGCATGACAAATTAATAACGCTTTTGCTGACGTTGATTTAAAAAAAGTAAAAACTCTGGTCAACAAAATAATGACAGTGACAGTAAGTTTCCTAAACTTTTTTTATTGGACATATAGCACCGACACATAAATTTAATATGTTAGATACTACATCGATGCACCGACATCACAATACGTTGAGCCACAGGACTTCCGGCATGTTAATTAACAATTAAAAAAATTAATATTTTAATAAAAACACACATTAATTATAACTAAAAAATATGGGTCCTCTTTTTTCTCTTTTTTTATTCGAAAAGCGTTTAAAAATGTTAATAGTTTTGTCGCATTGTCCATTGTTACATAAATAGCAGCTATAGAAAATAAACATGTTTTGGAAGGCATATAAAAGCCTTTTTCCAAACTTCCCTGTTACCATTTTAAAAGTAAATATTTAGTGATAGAATTTTGAAATACACTAAAGGAAAGGTTATAGAAAAAAGAGCATCGGAAACGGAAAGCCAAGTTAATGATGGAACATTTTTTTAAATCGTCGACACTAAAGATAAAATGAAATAATTTTCCAGTGTATTATTCACCTTTTACTTGAGGAGGGAGAGAAAAGCACAACATCTGCAAGAGATGAAAGAGGCCTATTTTTTTTTTAATACTAGAAGCGACCAACGAGCTAGCGATTCACACGATGGAAAGTAATTAACGCTGCCTATGAGCATCCTATGTCCAAGAATGAACAATATGTGGCTGTGGTGGCTGTGGAAGATTTGAGGGTGGAAACATTAAAATGCTGGTGTTACGAAATATTTCTATAATTTCTTAAAAATACAATGAAAATGTGAATAATTTTTATAGCATATATGCTACAAAACATTCACCTTTTTTAAAGACTTACCTGTATCGCTTCATTGTGAAAAATGACACTCTCAGGATTTAGATTGTTATACCATATATACATAGATTAAGTAGATTAACAAGATTCTCAAAATCGTAAACTGTTTGTTTGTAGTTTATGTGCCAAATAAACATTTTTCTATTCTATTCTACACCATCGGTGAATGGCTGGGCCTCGCGCCTTCCATTTTTTTCCTGATAATTGGCAAAGATAACTCGATAGCTTAGTCTAATTGGTGGAATTGGCTCATCGCTGACTGACGTGTCACGGTTGGCAAACAACCGGCCCGATAGTAATCGCTAAATAGTTAATTGCACGTGAAATATTGTAAATTCTTTCATAATTTGACAAGGATCTTGTGGAAGTCAAAAGATTCAGTTGGAACTTGGGCAGTTGGGTTTAATTAATAAGTTATCATCCATCGTAAATAGATGTATGCCGTGTGGTCCCCGGCAAAATAGAATAGGCCACCCTCACTCTTACCGAGGTGTCGTAAAAGGCGACTAAGTTAAAGCTGCAGGCATGATCATCAGCACCCAGAGAAGGAAAACTCTGCATTTATATCAAAACCCTCGCCAACCCGTCTGCCAAGCGTGGTGAGTATGGCAATTACCCCTCATGTGATTGAGGGAGGCCCGTGCCCTAGCAGTGGGGACTTAAATGGGCTGACGATTACAATGTAAATAGATGTATACCACCCAACAGAAACCAAATACCTACATCTTTTACACGAATATTCCAGGAAGGGATCGAAAACACAACCTTGCAGTGTGAGGAAGGATCACAACCTAAGGCAGTATCCGTCTAGTCTAATTTATATTTTATGCAAAACTGCAGCAAACAAACAAGTCAAACCCCGGATGTTAGGCAATCACCGCCGCCCATGGACATCCACTAAACCAGTAGGTATGCTTTTAAGCGTACCGGCCTTATAGGTAGGTGTTTTGAAGATTTCAATGTCGTTTTTAATTTATTCGTAGAATTGCTATAGGTACTAACTTTGACTTTTCTTTCCCTCTGTATCCGGAAAATGATAAAGTACAGTTAATTTTTTTTATCTTTTAAGTATACACATTGGTGGTAGCACTTTGTGTAATAAGGAAATAAAATAAAAACCCGATGATCAACTTTGTAACATCAGCAATACCAATAGTTTAGTGCCTTCTAAAGATGATTCAGAACTGTAGGTATTTATGAGTGTTAAAATCAATACAGATTAGCACTAACAATCATTTCGAATGCAAATCTTAAAAGTATTTTTATTACCTTCCAAGTTCCAACAAAGACTTTTAAAAAATTTGCATGCTAATGCGCTGTATTAAGAAAATGTGAGATAATATAAAATAATGATTAAACTGGTTTGAGATTTCCATCATCTTCTACGTAAACATTACTGCAAAAAATCGCTATTGGCGAAAAGTAAATAATCATTTTCCTTTCGGATAGCCAGGTAATTCAAACACGCAATGTCTAAACCAAAACTGGGGCCACTTCGATACAGAAAGTGGTATGTCCCCCGTAAGATTCGAACCCGCCTCCATTAACCATTATTTGTATTGTCTCTGTCTATACCTACTACTATTTACTAAAAACTAAACTTTCAATTAATTATTAATAATAAAGTGTGATGGAAGGCAGTCGCGCAGACGGATCACCTAGGCGGATAGGACGCGATCACTACCACTCATGGAGTGTCCATACAACACCAGTGGAGTCACAAGCGCGCTACCAAACTTTGAACTCCCCTTTTCCCTGAATTGGGCCCCCGCTCCGGAACCCTAACTCACTTGGCGAGACACAACCAAGATATCATAGAGTTAAAAAAAAACGTGAGAATAATCAATAAGCAATAAACCAATGTATTCTTATTGCATCTCAAAACCACCTAAAACTACAAATCAATCTCTACTTCGTACTTGTTTATGTCCAGTTTGTTAAAATTTCAAAATTTAGCAGTAGAACTGAGGTTAACTGGCCCGACTAGTTACGAAAGCTGTATGCTGCACCTGTAATTAATTCTAATATTTTCGTTGCTACGCCCATTTTATCGATGCAATATCGTGTGTGAAATTGTGAGTACGTGGGCTTTGGCTGGGGCTGAGAGTAGTTTTCCAGATTTATTTGTTGAAGGACAATATGGAGCATAGTGTGTCACACGCTTAGAATTTCTGATACAATTTGGAACGATGTTTTCACCAGCGAACTTATTATTTTTTTTTTTTTATTTATTTGGTTTACCATTAATTGATACATTTTAAGTTTCTGTATAACAATTTCAATGACTTAAAGCTAAATGTACAATTGTAGATCGGTAAACACTGCATGCTTGAAGTATTATCTAATTGGTAATTAAGAATTTAATATATAATAAAATAAAAGAAGAACAAGAATTACTTATCTACTTACTTAACATCTAATTGGTTTAGCTGCCATTTAAGTTTAGGTAAAGACGTGCAAAATAAATCTATTTCACTGCTATGAGTGTTGTAAAGCTTGCAGAGTCTCGGAATAGGGGAGTTTGAACCTAGTACGGTTTTACGGAAGGGAGGACATAAAAGGTTTATTGGGGATCGGGGATATCTGGAGGGAACTTTAAATTTGAATTTTGATAAGAGGTTGGAGCAATCAATATGGCCTTTTAAAATTTTGGATAAAAATAATAGATCAGACACTTTCCTTCTACTCGCTAATGATTTAATTTTAAAAAAGTTTAGACGTTTCATTTCATGATGATATATGTATGTGGGATCAGTTGGGACTGGTAGTCCCTGAACAATCTGACTCGAATCGAGCGTGAATCGGGCGGGATACACGGATAAATATAGCAATGTATGTGAATGCAGAGCTGCCGCTAGTCCATGGCCCATCTTCTGGGAGTGCCCTTTGTGTCCGGACAGCTGCATGTATTCAGGTAAACTCTTGTAGGTTGCGCAGTCTTCGTGGTAGGTGGTTCGGAGTAGGTGATATAACGATAGAGAACTCCTTCGTTGCTGGCCGTATTAACACTATGGGTAATTACTTACAAGAAACAAGATTTCAATTTTTGAAGAGTGACGGTTGTCAATGTGATTGACAACAGAGCTGTTGCTGGTTCACTCTTAAAGTTTAACTCATTTAGAATGGAGGGTACAACTAGCCTGAGCTCCGGAGAGCGCTTATCGAATAGCAGTCACTCTCGGAGGAGTCGCGTCCGCGGTTTAACTCGTGCGAGTGCCTATTATTGCTATAACCATTTATTGCAGATTTTAATGTATTAATGTATATCAGAGTTTCCTTGCGCCGTGGCAGCGCGAGAGTACCTATCAGGCTAAGAAAATCAAATTAATATTAGGATAGGAAGATTTACGATCAGTAAGTACGCTGACTTTGGAGGGGAGTGTCAAAGAGAAAGACAACGCAAACCCTGCCTATGCCCGCAGAATTTTCCACTAGCCTTAGATGATCGGAGGTTCCTTTATTTCCACGGGGCCCTGGGCTACATACAGCCCCAAAAGTTCTTATGTAGATCCACGAAAATGGACGCCAAATGTAGGCTTCATGTGTTTCTGTTCTACTACCAGACCTTATGTAATTTTCTAATATTTTTCTGAACGATGTGCTAATCAAAGTTCACTTTTTTTCACGGTCATGAAATAGGATACCCACTTGACTTATTCCTTTTTTTGTCAATAGGCTAACGCTTGACCACAATCGCACCTGATGGAAAGCGACGATGAGGTCTAGGATGATACGCGTTTGCCTAAAATATCTCTTCACGTATAAAAAGAGTCTTCATTTTTTTTTTTTGTATTATTATGGCTCTACCCGAAGATAATGCGCGAATGTCAGGTAACTTATTGAGAATAAGTAGGTAGTCAACAGTCGAAGTCAGTCAAAGTCACAGCCACTCAATAAAACGCCGGTGTTTTACGTTTTATCGACCTACATATTCAGCGGATATCACTCTAAAAGCAATCGCAGGTTTTAAGACTCTATTAGGTCCAAGCAAGTTTTCACGAGACAACGCACTCCACACACAATAGCAGTGTTAAAAACGATAAAATCCAACTATTCTTATTATTAGGATCACTTTGTGGCACTTCACTGCACAAATAAATACCAAATTTGAACACTAAAAACCACTAGACACTAATTAAAAAACCTTTACCTACCCGCCCAAGAGTCTTCATATTACTGGTGTAAGTCTTCTGCAAGCACATGGCTTCCAGTATTATGTCAAAGCTAATCTAGGGGCATCGAAAGGCACCGAGAGGCAGGCGTTGTTAATAAGGTTTGAAGATAGTTTCGGGATAATAGAATAAGTCAGACTACTTATAACTCTTAATTTGCGGGACAAACGAGTAACAAAGCCTATTCACTCTTGCCTTAAAGGTGTCAACAGTGGTGGTGGAGTAGAGGTGAGGAAAAACAGACCTTATATTACTAAGGAGGATTTAACAGTCGTAGTAAATAGGTAGACAGTAACCGGGATGCGCGGCACTCTTTGAAGGTTGTCTAAGTTCAGCAGCGACGGCATTTGGCTGATTTATTTATAGCTGACTAAAGTTGTCTGCTTACAGTTTGAGAACCTGCAATAGGTAGTAAATACACGTTAAAAAATGCGAGTGCAACGGAACGCACGCGTGTCGATATCAGCTATTATTTTCTTGCTTTGATTTTCCACATTGCTGACAGCAGTTGCGAAAGGTATCACTTGTCCATCAACGGGCCGTGGTTCGCGCATTTCTAATAGGTTTTTGCTTCTTTGCTGATGACATAGTTCTGTTTTAGATTGCTATCTTTGGGTACTGACATGATTTATAAGCTTTTTACAGACATGGCTGTCTGTCAAACAGCCATTTTACAGTTACCTGTAACGTTAATTGGGTATTTCTTCGACTTTGTGGACTGCCACGAAAATTTAACCAACATTACTGCGAAAATGTAATGTTTTGTGATAGGTGGCAGACGAGTAGACAGATCGCCTCATGGTAAGCGATTGCCACCGCCCATGGGTACCCGCGACAACCTCAAAGCTCCCCTTTCCTCCGGATAGGGTATCTTCACTCACGCCAAAGCGTGGCCCTCCCACAGTTAACCAGATCTTAAGATATTCAGAATAAATAAAAGGCCTCTTTCATAAATAATATAACTTTTCCGTATATTTTAAGATTCTGTTGTCAATTTCAGAGTAAATTATTTTAGATAAAATTAGATTTAAAAGTCACATCTCGAAGAATCACTCATTTGTATTTATTGGGTTATATCTGTCTATCATATTTGTAGGCAAGTTTTCTTATTTTCTTGAAAAAAAAATACAGAATTGGATAGCTCATACATTGCTGTTGGTAGGTACTTTTACTAAAGTATAGTATGTAAGTAATATATTGAATTATACGGATGGACTAAAGCCTCAAACCTTCAAATTTGATTTGTTTTAATAGCCGAAGCATTAGGCGTTTCTATTTATACAGAACAGCAGTTTTTTTTTCGCTTATACTTTACATCTAACTCGCGTGACATCTAATTTTAAATCTTCGGCTTTAAAATGATTAGGCGGAGAAAAATATTCAAGGTGTAGTTAATGTACGTGTTTAAATTATGCAACAAAATAGATAGCTATCTATCTATTTTATACTCTTTATTGCATAAAACTTTACAAATCTAAATATCATGTTCAATTGTTTTAAGCATTTTTTAGTCCGACGCCAAATCAAACCTAACCTATACCTAACTTTCACGCGTATCGACGGCTGTTTTATTCTGTATTATGGTATTGTCTCCGAAACGAATTAACTGAATTTTAAAACAGTTTTTTTAAGCAAATGAGTTAACATCTGATAGACTCCTTGTATAAATTGCCATTTACGCCACTATTACAAACATTAAGTTAGTATTGGCGAGTTCCTTGCGCAAGAGTGGTGAGTAAGAAAGGTTTTGCAATGGAAAGTGGACACGCAGCCGTGATTCACTGAACGGGTGCAAGTTCGACTCCCGCGCAGATAACTGGCCTAAATACCTAATTGAGTAACACAATAACCCTTTATAATGTTCAGACCTACGGTATGCTAGGTAAACTAATATAGCTCTTATGAACATAGCTACCTATTACATGAACTACTTAAGTATACATTTTGGTACCTCATCATTATCTTATTTTGGTACTTATGCGTTTTAAGTCTAATGTAATCTTCATGCCATATTTCTCAAAGTGATCAAGTAACGTGCCCGACTTTGAAAAATACACGGCATGTAAAATATTATGTACCGTCGGGGAATGTGGCGCTTAAACACCTGAGAGAGAGAAAAATCGCTTGCAGGTTTCATAAATGTTTGTTTAGAATGACACCATTTTTGTGTCGTACAAGCGATATTCGTATGAAGTTGTTAGAAGTGCGGCGGAGCCGCAATCCACATTCAACTCGTGGCGAGCTTCGCGGTTCCTCGGACATCTTTCTATCTCTGTCGCGCCATCCCTGATAGCTGTTTGAAATTAGATAGAAAATTGTGTGCATTTGCAAATACCAAAAATTAGGAATATAATTGAATTATAAATTCTTAATTTTATTTAAAACATTACGTAACTAGATAATACTCGTACAAGCTGTGTCTCTGTTGAATTTTCATTATAAATAATTGAGTTTTTAATATAAAACAAATGTGCAGAAAATCGTTAACGTCGTACAATTTACGACATGTTATCGCATATATTTTTAAGTGAGTAAGTATTTTTAAGAGCAGGTGTTAACCGAGACATAGATATATACTTCCTTAATCCGAGTAACAGCAATGAAATGTCGAGATATCCTCAAATTGCAAATTATTTTGGTATTACGTTTGTATGGGAGATACGTTGTTCGCCGGGCCCTTAAACGCTAAATTCCCTGACCGTATGACTTACTCAACCTTCGCAAAACTTAGTGTGACAAAGTTCTATAATGTTCAGCTACTTTTGATTCTGACTGTACATAAAATATTCCGACCAAAACTGCATGAGGAAACTCGTTTCAAAATATTTTAGATATTTTCATAACATTCAAATTAGTTACGTCTATATGCACTTGTCATGTTTCCTCACTCATTAATCGTTACATGGTCGTATTTTTATTCAAATACTCAGCAACAACTCTTATTAATTCACACGTAACTAATGTTATTCAATTTTTATTTGAATTATGTTAATTATCTTTTTAATTATTCACTAAAGTATGCGCTAATACGTCTCATAACTAGATCGAGCTGAGGTTGTATCGGTGATGTTAATATCAGGAGCCCAATTCTCGTGCTCGTGATATTTTGAAAACATGGCGGATATCACCTGAAAACCTAACAAAAAAACTATGTTTTAGTGTCGTACGATGATAAATGTCACGAGTCCGAGAATTGGGCTCCAGGTATGATGTTGACATATTCACATTCTCACTCGGCGATAGTAGAAATGTGGCTGTTACTGTAATTAGATGCCTGTACAGTGTACACGTTAACCATGAATCAATGTTTTGCTATAAATATTTGGAGGCACGGAGGTACGAGCTTCCTCGTGGGGGTACTAAATATATATATAATCCAATATATAATTGTTTTATTTTCTTGATTAACCAAAGAAAGTTTTACAAGAGTGCAATTGGCAATATTCACTTGTAAAGAATATCCCTGTTTGTTTATACAGGTTATACAAACATCCTATGCGAGTCTAAAATCACACCGCCACTTTCTCTTAGGTGTGAGACAAAACCTAAAACTTGAACAACTAAAGACCTTCAACTAATGTGAAAGATACAGCTAATAAAAAAAAAACAAATGAATCATCGTCCTAAAAAAGAACAGGTACCTACTCAGATTCAAATCCCCAGACAGGCCTTCAGAAAAAAATGCCACTGATCATTTGCGAGTTTCGAAAATCCCGCCGACCTCGCAGGTCTAAGTTCATAATGTTTGCAATGGGCGTGTATGTGTAGTAGGGTAACCAGATCTCTCGTGTTTCTTTTTGGAATAGTATTTTCTTTTGCACTATTTTTTCCTGGATAGATAATGCACTTTAATAAATCCTTGATGTACCGTCAGGTTAAATTCGAACCCACGACTTATTTTTAAACTATTATAGACTGACCGTAAAAATTAAAAACCTCGCTGAATTTCGAAGTTTTGTCAACGTAACGTTTGCTGTAATAATAGTCATCATCAGAACAGATTATAAAATCGATCTAAGCGCCCACCATGAGACGATTTTATACTGGTCAAAGTTCAGAATCAAATTTCAAAATAAAATTAAAGAAGGCAAGTAAACGCTTAGGGTCTTATCCGTAAATGTTTTCTTATGCTACAGGCGACAAACGAGCAAGCGAGTCACATGATGGAAAGTAATCAACATGTTCATTTGGTCGAAATCAGAGAGATCGCTAATGTGTTCGTTAAACTTAACTTTGTTAAATGAAACGGTGTTATAGAGCAGTTTTTATTCTTTTTTCCAAAAAAAATGTATGGTTTTTTGGTTTCAAACGTTAAATCTGCTCTATAACAACGTTTTAGCTAACAAAAGTTTATTGAACGTTTATGAATAAAGCCTTGATACCTACGTCACAGTTAAAACATAATTGGAAACCCTACTCTCACCTAGCTACAGACCACATGCCGATCAAATGTCCCGTAAAGAAACTTAAACTCCGTATCTATCACGGACGCTTGTAACCATAAGAAAAGCACTTGGCCACCCTAGCTGAGGACTGTGTACTCAAATCTCGACAAGTGTGCTAACAAACACAGGTATGTGAGATTTTGTGAGCTATTCAGCGATCTCACCTACTGTTTACTTTGCGCATGTCATCTTTTGAATGGCAGGCTCCGGCGTTTAACTTCTTTTTTGTTTCGTTTTTTTTAGGCTGTGGAGGTCACAGTTGCTTATTGGTATTAAGATTGATCTTTCGTTTGAAATACACACAAATATATTAATGAAAAAAACGTTAGTGATTAAATTGCTTTCGACAGTCCATAGAACTTTAATGTTTCTTTTATTATCAATACAAACAAACACTCAATACTTATGTAACTAAATACTTATTTAGCTAATGATTATAAACATTGATGCAACACCTTTCACGTGCGAACGGAAATTTATATTAAACACAAACATATATTCATCAGCAACCCACACTCGTCCACTGCTGGACATAGGTCTCCCCTAATACACGCCACGACTCCCAGACATATATATTCATCTCTAAATAACAAAATAATTATTATTTAGTTTGTTTAATTAGCTCATCAAAAATCAAATGAACCATAGTCTAATTGATGAGTTATAAATCGACAATATGATCAATAAATATTTCTACTATTTTGTAATAGATCATTTAGCTCATCAATCATAGTTACTGCATTCGAATTCGCAAATTACTAATTATATTGACTGTACTGTACTAAGATAAGAACTTCTAAAAAAGCAAACATTTTTAGATTAATCGTTTCAAATCGTGCATAACCTATTAGTTAAAAATCTGATGGTCAGTTAACTTACATAACCCTTGATTTAACAAGATCTCGCTACTGGCACAGTACAGAAAAAAGTAGCAAGACGTGTGACAAGCGCCCCTCCGATCACCTTGTAAAACGAAGCGTAATAGGTTGCCAAATCTATGCATCGAAAATTTTTAACGGAACAGTGCGCTTATACCACAAACTTAGCAAAGAGGGAAATCATTTCTGATAGTTTCTCAAAGTTCCCATAATTTATTGTTAGAGAACATAAAAACGCTCCACTTTATATCCAAGGGTTGAAAAGTTACACGACAGTTGCTTAAATGTAATTATAAACAGACCTGCCAAATCAAGAATTGGTCAAAACATAACCCGTACAAAAATGGGATTGAGTGGTAGATGAAGAAGTAAGGTTGGGCGTCCGTACTGCTGATAGCCCTTTGACAAGTTCAGCGAACGCGCCGATTAGTCGAACGTTGCCCGACAACAATCTGTGTTAACTTTTGAAAGTTATTTTGCTGGGAATCTTTTCACTGTGCTCCTGACGTAATTGCTCATAGTTTACGAGCATCTAATAGATATAGCGACGATTACCATAAGACTATGGCGAACATTGAGTGTTGAGGGAAATCGCCTTTACGTAATTGCCGAAAGTGTATCATGCTGTGGTCAGTTTTGATGGGGGTTACAACATGACATGACAACAACATCTTAGAGATGATGGCAGAGAAACATGCATTGTACCTACTTAGTAGGTAAATATTGAGAATGAAAGTGTTATGAAAGTCAGCTAGTTCATACAGTGTGTCGCACATACAGGAGATCGGTGTCCGACCCGTTAGGGCGAGTTCCGCGAATCGCCTTGGTCATTTCAATTAATTACTTCTCATAGACTATATGACTTAAAACTAAGGTTTTAACACCAGTTTTTTCCTTCATCATGGTGCATATAAAAAACTAAACAAAAATTGTCTCATTGTTCTTGTTTTTGTTTTAACAATTAAAATCATGAAAACAATCAAGATTTTTTTGGATTTTTTACTTTTCAAGTGATTTTAAGGCCTTTTGTTAATGTCAATTTATCTTCTTTTATGCTTGTAAGTTCTCTACCATCAGAATATATTGCCAAATAAATGAACCCACTCGGACTCAGTAGCAACGAAAATTAAAATGGCCGCCATTTTTTTATTAAGAATAATTTTTGTGTCGATAAAATTGATTATATATACTCACCTTCACAAATCGGACACCGATCTCCGGACACACTGTATAACGAAGTACAGACACAAAAACAAATCAATCAAGATTTAGATTGAGAATGATTCAAAACATTGTTTAATTCATAAAACAATAACAATCTATCTGATACTAATCTAATTTATGAGACTCAAATTAAGTAATGTTTTCCTTGAATACAAAACAAAGAGATGACCCACTTTACAATGAGCTCTGGTATAGATAAGTACTTACTTGCTTCTTTGTAGAGCTATAAAACTTCTGCCAATTTTTATTCTTATTATAATAGTCTTTATTTGAGTTTGACGACAAAATGAAATGGCCGCGTGAGTCGACTTCAGCAGCACCCATATTATGTCTTAACTGTATACTATTTATAAAATGAGGCACAGAAAACCGGCCTGAAGCAGCATTGTGCTGTGTTTCGCTGCGTGAGTCTGGGTACCGGAGGCTCAATCAGGGGGAAAGGAGGGTTTGAAGCACACTTGTGACTCCATTGGTATCGCGGGTGTCCATGGGCGGCGACAATCGCTTACCATCAGGTGATCCGTCTGCTCGTCTGCCACCTATCACATCAAAAGTCACACCAGCTTATTTCTCTCTCAAATGAAGTTTAAAAATATATCGCAGACTCTACCGGCCTAACTATATCGATTAACAAAAAAGTGTTAATGATAATAATCGATGCAAGCGATAGCTTCCATGGAGATAGATAACGTCATCAGTTTTCGTCTCTAAATGAATAAATTGAATATTTGATTAATGGTTTGCCGGGGAACGAGTAGAAAGTCCATTCATGGGTAATATTTAACTTCGCAATCTATCAGTCCATCAAAGCCTACTTACTATGATACTATATTATTATAAACACGATTTGTTCCTGTTAATGAAGCATAAAGTCGTTCTCTTTGTCATACTATTTTAAACCATGGAATTAAATAATAAAAAATTTAAATGGAAATTTTAGAACTTTTTTCCAATTCACAGATAAATTATTGTGACCGTACAATATTTCTAATTTTATTCTAATCATTAATTTCACATTGACTTAATAGAAAGTAATTTAATTTAGCATCAGATAGTCCGCATTTTTGTCTATCTATTTTTTGCAATAAAAAGAAAGTAGCGCCTGTGAATTATTCTAATCTACGAATATAATTCTCTCTCATCATTGTGCGATTGAACCATTGTGCCGCAGTAGTAGGAGACGTTTAATACACTCATACAATGTTTGCTTAGGGTTGAACGAGCCGAATGATCATGGTGCATATTGTATGTACCGCCTTTAGGATCAAAATGCTTTCTAAAACATCTAATCAGAACACCAAGAGCTCAATTCTTTTCGATGTGATAAAACAGGGACGGTTATCACCTGAAAATCATACAAAAAACTATATTTTAGTGATATAATTTATATCGTTTACAAAATATCACATCCCGTAAATGGGGCTTCGGCTATTCTCGGGTTATTTGTCCAGTGTACACTGGGTTTTGTCGTAAAAAAGATCAAGTGGCGGTAACCTGTCATAGTGCCTGCAGTAACAAAATGTATGCCATTTTGTTACGCAGGCACTATGACGGTAGTCAGAAGTAGTCAGAAAATTAATGACGATGCAAACGCCAACTACGCAAAAACGACAGCGGACCCCGGGCTCCGACGCAAGAGATGCAACCGGGACTTAACGCTAAGATGATTATGATAAAAAACACCAACTGTTCTACACATTGTTTTTTAGGTTTTCGCGTTGCATTATAACTATAATGTATCAATACGGGGATTAACACGATATTTATTATGTGAAACAACATTGTGTACTCACATATTTGGCTCGACGTTTCGGCTACGTTACAGCAGCCGTGGTCACGAGCGGACTGGCGGAGCACGGCATCGTCTGCTGGGGCCGGGCTGTGAATCTTCGGACACCCTCACATTTTTTGATATTAATTCGCCACTAGATGAATTGTCAGTGAAGCTACTCCGACACACTACACTAACAGTATCGGTGTTTTTTTGCGTTAGTCGTAAACGTCGAGCCAAATATGTGAGTTGAGTACACAATGTTGTTCTATACATTGTTGCCGTATAGATATTTACGGTACAGCTATTTTTGCAGTTTCCAAATCTCTGTCATCTCTGTTTTACAAATTCGTAGATACATACTAGTATATTACATACGCACTTTTCAGTTTCACTAAATACCTATATGGTAGCTATGATGATGAATAATAGTTCGAAGTAGACCTGGCGTATCATTCAAAAGATTGGAACATTCGCATCTGGATCAGTGCAAAGATGCGGAACAGTGAAACGCTTCATTTGAATCATTTGGAACATCAACTCTCAGATCCGTGATTAATCGGATAATTCTGCTCATTCGGATCTTTCGGCTCATTCGGATCATTGGGCTCACTCGGATCATTCCGCTCATTTGGATCATTCGGCTCATCCGTATCAGTAAGCAAGATTATTACCGCGTACCGACTGACCACTCTTGATTGATATGAGTCAAATCATCATCATCATCATCAGCCTATCGCAGTCCACTGCTGGACGTAGGCCTCTCCAATTGTTCGCCACTGTGATCTATCCATGGCTTCTCGCATCCAGCTCTCCTGCGCAGATCGTCCCCCCACCTACCCAGAGGGCGCCCTACATTACGTTTGCCAAGACGCGGTCTCCACTCCAGAACCCGTTTACCCCATCGGTTGTCGGTTCTGCGGCTAATATGGCCAGCCCACTGCCACTTAAGCTGAGTCAAATGATACATTCGAAGTGAAAATTAGAGATTCGGAACAGTGTATCATTTGGCTGAGTCGTTTCAGTAAATAGTTACCACGTCTAGATTGAAGTTATAATAAACTTGACATAACATCCACTACCGGTAGGACCTTCATCGTCTTCCTATATTATCCAGTATGTAATATAGAAAGTGCATTACTTAATAGGCGACAAGTAGCCGCTATAGACGATCATCTAAATATATTTCACTCATGTAATAGGTGCACATATACTGCGCTTGCGCACGAATAAATTATGGGCGCGGTGCAATCTACGATAAAACTGTGCTGACATTTTGTGTAAAACTTATGCCTTTAACTAGGTTCAGAGATCTGGAGCTAACAACCTCCTTTTACTTCTAATATAGCTATTATCTATTAAAACTTACTAGCATACTTGTAACTACTCTACGAGCTAAGGTATTATGTAAACGACTACATACATATTACTTAAAAAAATCAATCTTCTGTTATTTATAAAGAAAGTCGTGTTAGTTACAATATTTGTAACTGAATGGTCCAATTGATTTGACTGAAAATTGGTGGAGATAAAATAAATAAATAAATATTTCACAACATCACATACATTGATCTGACTCCGAGATAGGTAGCTCAAGCACCTGTGTTATGGATATCAGAATCAACAGTGGGATTACAAATATATACATATAATACTTTTCTTTTGTAAATACATACTTATAATACATAGATAACGCCCAGACCAATACAAACAGATATGTTCATGCACACAAATGTTTGAACTGTGCGGGGATCGAACCCGCAACCCTTGCACCAGAGGCAGCGTTCACTACCACTGTGCCAAACGGGTCGTCTAAGACACATAAACGGGAGATCTAAGAAACTTGGTGAATTTAGATCTAGAAAAAGGACGTAGGATATTTGTTATCCCTTTCCTGTAGTAATAATACGCGTGCAACGCCGCGGGCGAAAGCTAGTAATAAAATAAAGTTTATTTGATATAAACAATTATTTTGATTTTTGTGTAAGAAATAAAAAAGGTTAATGTCCAAATTATCATTTTTTCAAATTTATTTATTGGTCACACTAAATAGAGATACAGTACAACAATGCATGTTGTTTTATATTATTTAGGCTGCAACTCCACTTATAAGTGTGAACAGGATGTTTGTTATCATCAAATTATAAGTAAATTGTCTAAATTACATAACTGTTTTCCCATACACCCTGTATTGTGATATTATATTTTATAATATTGTTATCATGCTCTTTAACTGCTTCAATGGCGCAGTGGATAGTGGGTCGCAATTTATAGAGACGACTAGACAAGAGGTCCCGGGTACGATCCTCGGGTCGGGCCAGATATTGTACTTAAGTTTTCGGTAGGACCGCCTGGAGCCTGGAGAGTTGGCTCCAGTACCTACTCCCGTGCCTCAGAAAACATGAAAGCCGTTGGTCCAGCTCCCGATCCCTCTCCGGTCGTGTCAAACTGGTGTCCCATTGGATTATGGCGGTAAGGGAATAGAGTGTGCACTTGTGTTTGCGCACACACTTGAGCAGTATCATATATCCTGCGTTGGTGGCCGATCGTTAAAATTGGCCATCGTAATCGTAACTGGTTGGAGGATATTATTATGTTTTAATAATAAAATACTAATAAAAACACGAATATACGCAAAATGGATGAAAATCTATAGGATATTTAAAATCGTGTCATTTTTTGTCTTTCATGTTTTGAATAGCAAAATTGCAAGCTAAGTTTATTAATCAAATCAAATCAATAAGTTTTTCGCAAGGTTTTTGCACGGTGATGTAACACGCGTGTAAACAAAATCACGATTTAACTAGGAAGTGTTTCGAAACCCGTTTTTATAAGAATTCGATGGAATCCCTGAGGGCAAATTGTTTTCATAAATGCTTCCATCATAAAAATCAAGTCATCGCTACTATCATGGGATTAGGCTTAAACAACACCTAATGCGGATTGGTGATCACAAACCCGAGCTATGTGCGAAAAAATCGAAACATACTTTTTGTTCGACCCGGGAATCGAACCCAGGACCCGGAGATCACGGCCCGGTACTTGAACCTCTAGACCAACAACCTGTATACAGTCCCACTGCAGGACAAAGACCTTTATCATAGAAATCGAGCCATCGCAACTATGATGGGATTAGGTTTATCACCACGCTTGTATTGAGCCGCTGTCCTGTAAAAACAGTTTGGTCACTAATACTAATGGTTGGCAACTACCCTTCCTCCCGGATTAGGCCACCGGTATCCTCACTCATTCGGTGATACATAGTGCAGGCTTATGACTGTTTTTGCAAGAATGTAAGTTATTTGGGGTTGGTAATAAACAAATTGCCGCACCGTACCGATAATACGCTAGTTAAACTGATCATACTTGAAATGTCTTAACTAAACTGGGATCAACTTACAAAGTCTATAGCATTAACTATACCATTACCTACTTCGGAATGTTATTGTGAATGATACCTTGATTCATAAATATATATCTATGCTTCTAATTTACAGTAGGTCACTTCATCGTCAGCCCTATTTAAGTCCCCACTGCTGGGGCACGGGCCTCCCTCAATCACATGAGGGGTAATTGCCATACTCACCACGCTTGGCAGACGGGTTGGCGAGGGTTTTGATATAAATGCAGAGTTTTCCTTCTCTGGGTGCTGATGATCATGCCAGCAGCTTTACCTTAGTCGCCTTTTACGACACCTCGGTAAGAGTGAGGGTGGCCTATTCTACTCTGCCGGGGACCACACGGCACGTCACTTATTTTATTGTTATTGTTTGTTGTCTTAAAATTAAAATAAACAAAATAATATTATAAAATAAAAAAAAATAATATTACCAAAGAATAAAAACAAAAAAATAAAAACAAAAGAAAATTAAGACATAACTGGGAAATAAAACTAAGCTAAAAGTAAATAAAAAGAAAAGATAAAACAAAGTAGGTCCCTGTGGCAGCGTCAAAATTGCTGGCAGCATTACCCCGCTGGATGACGGTGGTCATTCGCTGGGCGAGGTAGTTTGCCTTTGGCTCTCCCGTGACTTCGACTAGACGCTTAGCCAAGTCACGGAAGAAAGAGACAGCTTCGGAACCCCGTGAGCCCAGTGTTTGTTGTTATATTTTTGTACAGTATCTTTATTATTTTATTTAGTCTCATATTCGCAACAACAAGTCAATGTATGAGTTGTTATACGAATTTATTTATCGTTTATCTTTACTGCATGTGAATTAAGAAGCAGGTATGCTATAAAATATCTTAATTAATTTAATTATTTTGAGCACGCCACCGTGCCGTTTCCACTTTCAAAGTGTATACATTATAAATACGGTAACAAATAATATATGACTAAAAAGTTTGTAATTTATTACAAGGCACCTACCACTTAATTACTACGACGAATAAATCATACAATTTCCCCGAAAGAACTTGTTAAACTGAAAGAAATCAAAAAGAATACAGGAAACTATTTTTGCAAAATTAATAAAGTAAATGCATTTAAAATTCTACTAATAGGTAATATGGAAAAAACTAGTTTAATATCAACGACCCACATATTTACAATGCACAGTGGGATTTTTACCAGTTCACAAAATAATTCTAACCCCCCATTAAACTTACTTTTTTTAACTGTGTCATCTAAACCATATGTTACATATACTGTATCACCAAAGTTTTAAGAAATTTAAGATTAATCTTACAAAATTAAATACACTTTATTAAGTATTCTGCCCACCAATTCGGGACATTATGGAACAGCTATGTGACTCATCGTTGCACATTTTTTGCCAATAACAATAAAATAGCTGTTCACAAAGAACACGGTTTTACGATTTGGATATTGAATATTGCTTATTTTAAGAATTTGCATATACATAATAGATTCCGATGAACGAGGTCAAGAGTTTTGGCAAGTTTTATCGAGACGGGTCGACGTAGCTCGAGAGACACCTTAGACTGGTGGTTTACTTGTGTTGACTTAGAATTTAAATTTTGCGGACTTTTACTTAGATATATATTATCTATATATCTATACTATTTACCGCTATTTTATTTTTATATACCGCGTACCCAACGATAAAATTAGAAAGAGAACCAGGGTAGTAGACGTTGGCACGCGAGTGTGTGAGCTAAAGTGGAGATGGGCAGGACACCTGGCAAAGGCGTAAAGATGATAGGTGGACTATAAAACTTACCAAATGGCCAAGAATGGGGGACGGCCTGTGGGTAGACCAATTGCCCGATGGTCTGACGATATTGTAACGGCAGTGGGGAAACAATGGTTAAGGCTGGCAGGGGACCGAAGGGAGTGGCGTGATAAAGAAGAGGCCTATACTCAGCAGTGGGTGGATGCGGTTTGATATGATGAAATCCTACAGCTAGCGGCAACGCTTATAGGTAATCCAAAAACACGAAATGTTTATCGACACCTAGCACCTTCTATTGGTAGAAAGTTGACCTTATGTCCCGAAACTAAGACGTGAGGACAGGCACAGCAACTAGTTTAAAGCATAAAATAGATATCTAAGTAAATAGATTGAATGCACAGTAAATAGATGAAGCAAAATACAGGCATCACAACAGACCATACTTATTTCACACTGACTTCAGCCTATTATACAGTTAATGATTACTTAAATGACAAGAATTTGTGGAAATGATAAAACCCATGATACTGTACTTAAAAAAATTTTGGTGATTAAAAAGAGTAACTGGCGAGTTTCTTGCCGGATCTTCTCGTCAGAATCAACTTTCCGATTCCGGTGGTAGAATCACATTATATTTATTAATATCTTAGTATATTTTTTGTATCGACATATATGTTTAATTACATGTATAATATACATAGCTATAATTTATATTTTTTTCATGTATGACGATTTGTAAGAGCTGTATATAAGCCTATGCAAATAAAGAACTTTTGAATTTGAATTTAGAATTTGAATTTATTACAAAAGACGTTTTTTTTTTCAGACAATCTTCACGCGAGGACAGACAGCGTCCTATCAAATCAAGAAAAATTAATAAATATTTTGATTTTATACTTCCGTGTTAGAACAAGCGGTTCACCGAGAACACAATTAAAAGACACAGACTAAAGAATGCCAGAGGAGCGATTCTCGACCACTCGACATTCAAGTTGAATTTAGAGAGTTCACACTTTTGTCCATACAAATCTTAAACTCGAATTTAAAGTCGAGTGGTCGAGAATAGGCCCTCTGGTACTTTAAGTATCTTTCTTTATTTATATACTATTTCCATTCCTACCTACGTGACGTAACATTTCAACCTATATTGTAAACGTTAAAATGTACAGTTATAGCAAGAATCATTTGTTGAAGCACCTTAACTGTGAATTAACACACCTAATGCAATAGCTTTTTTATTCTTTAATAGCTATAAAATCTTCATCATTTTTGACCTTTTAGAAACAAAACGACAAATTATTAGATATTCAGAGATATATAATTAAAAAATCCTCAGAATATAAAATCACAAAAAAGTTATAAATGACCTTCAGAAATCGAATGATAGGAGAGTGAAAGTTAGAACATTAAAGCATAACATAAGAACACTTCTGCTAGTTTCCGACAATATTGCTTATTCAAAGATTCAATTCAAATGGGTTTTAATGCCCACTATTAGGGTCGGGCAAAGAAAGGAAATAGTTATGAATGGTAAAATGAATGTTAATATTATTTTCATCTCAAGTGGACGAATAAAATCTTCGTTCAGTAGTGAAAATAATCATCGTGGCATCGTATTTTCTAAATCATTCAGGTAAGTTTTAACGTATGAAAATACTAAATAAATAATAATCAAACAATAGACAGTCCTGAATTGGTAAATCTGTTGACCTATAACGTGCCTTCAAGAATACCGAGATACCCATGTGGATTATTCAAAAACCATTTTTGTAGAACAAGAATGGGCCGTAATTCACCTCTTGTTCGCTTAACTCGTCTATACAATGAAATAACAAAGAAGTTACCAGAACTCGATATTCATTTTCAAAGGCTTCCTAAGTTTATGAATGTACTCAAAACTATTGACATACTAAAGATGGACGAAGTAGTTGTTTTTTTTATTATTATTATTTTCATTTCATTTCGTTATTTATCTTTTCTTTTGTTAATTTTCATAAGAGATATATTTTATTGTTTATTTTTTATGATGCTACCATTTTGTTTATTCTAAGCATTTTTTCATTTACGCATGCTGTGGTTAACCTATAATTGTAAGTACAGTTAGCCAGAAGCAACCTTTGTTATATGTATCTATTGGAACTTGCTGTAACTTATGTTGGTCACCCTGTAATTAAATAAATAAATAATATCCTCCAACCGATTTCGGCTGAGGCGGCCAATCTCAACAATCAGCCACTTACGTAGGATATATTATAGCGCTCAAGTGTGTGCGCAAACACAAGTGCACTATGCTATTCCCTTGCCTTGACAGGGAGGAAGGTAATATCTTCGGGCGATGATCAGATGACAGTCGCTTCATTTTAATTACCACGCTTCCCAAATCCAGAATCAGTGGTCTACACATAGGCACTCCGCTCTCCCCGCACTCCAAACCGCTTTGGACGCAACCAGAAATTACTGGAAATGATGATTGATGATGATGACAAGTTTTTTTTTTTATTTATTTCCCCAACAATTGTTACATCTATACACACAAAGAACACATCCAAACCTACATGGTATAATGCACAATCACCCCTAGGTAAACAAAAAATACAAATACAGGAAAATTCTATGCCCGTTAAAGTGAAATTTAGAAACAATTGAGAATAAAAAAAGTAAAAGTTAGGACAGCGGATAGGATCAAACTGCACCTAGCAGTATTATGTATATTTTACATTATGACCCCGGCTCGATATAGTCGCCCTCCGAAAGGAGGTGATAAAATTCGATAAAAGCAATGTTTTATAAAAATAGTGATATTGGTTTTATAATTTTATTTTTATTTTACAAGTTTTTGGAAAACTTACAGCTAGATTTAAGGATACAGTCACAGAAAAAAAAACATTGAGGGCCAATTATTTCAAAATTATTGAAACTGAAATAAACTGTACCAACTGAAAATTAAAAGCACGACGTGATGTCATCTGTCTTGCGAACTATTTGTTATTTTTATCTTAAATTATAAGTTTTTGACAACATTTTTATTTTTGTTATAAAATTTGTTATTTTTAGTTCGAGTAGGAACCAAAAATAACATATATTTTTGAAAATATTTTTTGTAATCTTCATTAAAAGAAGTAAAGTAGCTATTAAAAAAAAGTTTTTTGACAAATTGATGATCTAGTTTCATCCCCTCCTGCGTTTGACTTTTATCAAAGGGTCATCCTTTAATACACTACCTTTCAATTTAAAAAAGTTAATACTAAAAACTTTCAATAACATACAAAAAAAAAAGCCATTTTATACCACAAACTTTATACATATAAAATAATTATCATAAAATTATTAATAAAACTTAGTAGTTTACATGTAAATTAAGTTGTATAATTTTATAATAATCTCAATATTATAATTAAATTAAAATGTGCGCTTGACATTAGGGGTAAAAGAGGAAATATTTTACTGTCGGATGTTTGAAGTGAATGAAAGTCAAAATAACTGCACCTATTTACGGAAATACTTTTACCAGTAAATAATCGTGTTTCCCCTTAGATAACAAAGGCAACATTTTAATACGGTAAAAATCCTTACTCATTCGGGCAATATAAACAATTCGAGCAAAATCTGGTCTGGTCTGGAATTCTGGTCACATACAAAATAAAACTTACTTACCTAATGTACAAAAAATACAGCTACACAAAAAAACAACCAAATTCTTTTACACCCACTGCACTTAATTCGCACTGCACTAAATTTAGAAAATATTCGAAAAAGTTCGCGCTAAAATTTAAAAGGAAATTTTCGGTACTTTAGATCGATGGTTTGAACGGTAAAATGCACTCCAAAGTACGTAGTAGTAAGATTGTAAATCGTGGGAGGTTTGTTGCGTTATGATGCGCGCGAGTCGTGCGTGTAAGCGGCGCGATACTTGCCGCTAGTGTGCGCCCGCGCACCTGTCAGATCGGCCCACGCTGGGCCATAAGTGGGTGACATAGAATTCGGGCACCACTGGCAAGTTTCCTTTTTTAATAAAATTGAATTTATTTTATTTCAATCAGAATTAATTTCCCCAAAACATTGGGGAACATCCATTAACTTTACAAATCATTTAACAAAATAATTTGTAAAGTTAATGGACTTAACGGTATTTTTTTATTTTAATTTATTTAGAACTTTTTTCGTGTTGTTGACGATTTCTGTTTATGTTTGTTGTATTCATGATAGATAGATTTTATTTCGAGCCGTACCAACTTCTTGTAGGATATTTACTTTGTTTAAAAGCATTCGACGACGAACATCAGTGTTCAATAAAATCAACGCTGGTTTATGTTACACTGATGATGGCATAATAATACATGTGTAATTGTAATATGTAACTCATTTAAAAAAAAACTACTAAATATTGTTTTATTTTTTATTTCTTCTACATACCGGCTTAGATATTTTTTGTTTTATATTTCATAAAATATATGTTTTTTTTGTATTTCATAAAAAAAAACATTTCTTTTTTGGATGAAACCAAAGCCCTAAATACAGGACCTATGTATTAGATATTCTTTATTGCACAAAAACAAAATAAAAGTATGATACAACAACAACAGACAATAGAATAAGGCGGTCTTATCGGTTGTAGCGAATTCTTCCCGTCAACCATGTTGTTGTTGTTGTTGATGATGATGATGATGATGATGATTAGATGCGTATGCCATTATTTTAAGTAAAGGAGATCCTCGGGTTTTCATATATTCTCGGTTCAAATAAGAAAGGGCCGGCAAAAAAAATGCATTATTCTGTTAAGACTTGTCCCCTTGAAGTTCAAATGTCAAAAATTTGGCTCAACGAAAAATATATTTTTGTTAGTTAATAAAACCAAGGATAATGACCTCCAGCATCGGTGCCATAGTTATAAATACTCTGGGGGGTAAGTACCTAAAAAAAATTACGGGCCGGCACTTGGACCAAAAAAGAGGACAACCTCTTTAAAGGACATTCTTTAAACGATGAAATATCTTCAACAGACTTCTTCACCTTGACTGATTAACTAGGTACAATCCCATTTCTCAAATCTCTTGACCTCGTGTTCTTGCTAGGTCACACCCACAGACCTATTCCACTACACCACGCAAAAACGATGCACACTTGTTATCTACGTAGTAAAATAATTTAAGAAACACAATGTGTACAGTGGTGCTGATTTTTACGTGAGTGTCACATTATGCAAGGTGAAGCGTCGACGAAACTACTGCCGCTAACAGATTTGTATTAATTGTGGCGATTATGAAACACACTGTTTAAAAAATATTGTCAAAGTTTGTACACAGGGGAGCTGTGGGTCAGTTATGCCAAGAAATCTCTGGATACCCTGAGAATCCAGTATAATAATGTTTTTAGGATGATGTTGGGTCTACCGCGCTTCTGCAGTGCATCGGGGATGTTTGCGGAATACCAAACAGATGGGTTTGAAGCCCTCGTCCGCAAAAAAACAAACCCCCTGATCACTCGATTAAGAGACAGTCCCAACAGCATCCTCAAAACATTAGCCGATCGATGGACATCACCGCTCTGGAATTTCTTTCTGCAGAGAATGACTGTCACGGGAACATACCCGTTCTCATGATCGTCATTCTTTGCAGAGGGAAATGAAAAATTATTTTATTTTATTTTATTAATTATTTTTATATAACAATAGATTTACCATAAGTTATTGTCATACTAACATAATATGGATGTAATATATATCTGAAATAAAATTATTTGAATTTGAAACATTTTTAAAAAGTACAACGTTGAATCCATGAAGGAAAGTGATTAAAATTTTTTTGAGGACAAAATTATGTCATAATTTCTTGACATGATGATAATGAAATGACACTGAAACTAATTTTAGATATGTTATTAAAATATTATGCTTACGAAAAGATTCAAAGTTTTTTTTTCTTTTTGAGGACACCTTGACGGTGTTCAATGTGGTAACTACAACGATAACAGATGGCCCTTTCGGTAGTATTTTTGCTCTGTTTGGAGCTGCTACCGAAAGGGTCCTGACGTCCCTGGGCAACGGCGGGTAGTAATCGGCAAGGCCCATTGCTACCCGGCGGATAACAACTGCCCCAGTTGAGACCCCCCAGGGCCTAGGCCGGCCTCATGGTTTGGGGCATCGGAAACCCCTCTCCTGTGGCCTTGTTTGTTCTCGGCCCGATGCCCTGTCCGGCGTCACGTTACGCGTGATAGCGTTTTTGACGTAGGCCCTACTGGGTGAGAGCCTTCGGGCTCAGCGATCGCAAGGCCAAGTGCTCGAGGTCGGCCGTTGGGTCATCTAGCCAGGATGGCTGAATGTATGTGTGTGTTGCTAATTTCCCTGGCTCCGCATCCAGCAGAGTTGGGTTTTGCGGCGTTTTAGTTCTGAAACCCGCGGGTTTTATTTCCCCAACCCACTCTGCACTGCAGCCAGCAGTGTATGGGTGGGGAAGGGTACCCGCAGTCCTCCTCCCGGTGGTGTTTGCACTGCAGCAAGCAGTGTAGGCGCCATTGGGGTGGCGGTGTTTGGTGGGCCGTGGGAGAGGCCCTAGGTTCGTTGGACCGGTGTGTGGTAAGAGGCCGTACTGGCGAGCCTCTTTCGCCCTGAGCGGGTTCGCGGAGACTTAAAAAGGTTCGTCCTATGACCCGTGTTACCGCTCTGAGAGTTTCTCCCGGACGAGGAATGGAAACTGTCGCAGAGAGTTTACTGGGGCTCTCCCCTGGGGTGGGGCTCTCCCAGGGGCATCCCTGGGACCACCCCAGGGAAGAGCCTCACACTACCCGGCCGTCTCCCAGCGGCCGGGTGTGCATAAGGCAGCGCCGACCAACGGCGCCGACGTCGTCTTCTTCTGAGCCGGCGCCATTCTCTTACCGTTATAAAAAAAAAGGTGCTTTACATTATCTACTAATGACAATTTTCACATTATAGAGCAAGTGAGCCCAGTTGTGCTAAGGTAGGTAGGTATGTAACTAGGTAGGTATCATAACGATAACGGTGCTCTACCAATATGGGTTTGGTTCCGGCGGCCATTGATGACAGTTACTTATACATTATTCTATCGATTGAATGAGTCATCGCCGTTGGGTATCGCTTTGTTGGTATGGTAGACTTGAGAATAAAAAATATGTATAAACATTTCCATTTTTAATGATCAGCTACAAACGAAGGAGATAATATATTTTATAGTGCACATGTGTGTGCGCAAACAAAAGTGCACTAGTACTCTCATATTCTGAAGCGACTCGACCGGAGGCGGATCAGACGTAGGATCAACGGCTTAACAAGCTTTACGGGGTACAGCGGTACAAGACCGCCAACTTCCAGGCTCTAGGCTGACACTGAGATTTTTTTAGCTCAGGTACAAATTTTGGCATGACTCGGGATATGAAACGAGGACCTCACTCAAGCGCAGCCATAGCTTTAAAGTGTGACCCCTAGCGTATTAGTTAAGTAAAGTAGCAGTCTATTTATTTCCTCACAGCAGGGCACAGGCCTCTATCATAGAAATCAAGTCATCGCTATTATGATGGGATTAGGCTTATTTACCATGCTTACGCACATTCCGCATTAGCGTATTGGTGATCAAACCCGATAGCGTGATACAAAGTAAAAATTTATACAAAGGTACTTGCCTAACAAAATACTCGCTTGTACTTAGTTGTACGTTTGACCATAAACTGTTACGGACTTATACCAAAACTAATTGGACTAACCTAGTAACTTTTTGCATCGGCTGAAATCTTGACTAGTATGCGATTTAATTATAATAATTAGGTGGTTCGGTTTGTGCAACGCGCGCCGATCGGCGCAGACACAGTGCGTTTTCTAATAGGAAGTGTGAAATATCCCCGGGACTTTTAAGGATTTCATTAACAAAAATATCCACTGATTGAGACATTTGGAAATGTCTCAATCAGTTTTTACACCACGACTTGCTTTAATCACTTACTTCTTACTTCCCTTAAACCATTGATCACTTTTTTTCCCAGGGGAAACCATCATGGCCGTCACCTTGTTACATGTAGGGAACAAGGTGGTGGACTCAAATCCTAGCCCAAACCCCTGGGGTGACCATCTCCGTATTCGCGGTCGGAAACCCTACAGCCAGGACGAGACTGTACCGCTCGCTGCTTCACCCCTACCTGGCACAATGAAGCCCTTCAACGCTGTAGGGCCTTTCAGGACATGTCGTCCCTGGCGGAGTTGTCAAGCAAGCTACACCCTAGCAGTGGGTACGCTCACGTACTCGGAAGGCCCGATTAGTCGCCTCTTACGATAGGCCGGGAAAACCGTGGCAGTATTCTTAAGCACCCCTACCCACAGGGAGCAACCTTTGATCACTTCTATCAACTATTCCGTAATGCCACACAACTGAAGCCAGTACTTAAGTTGTGTATTTTGTGCAATAAAGCATATATATCTATTATGAACAACATTTGCTCAAATACTTTTGGAAAGTTAAGTACTCGTATAAGTTCTGAAAACTTGTATAATAAAGAGTATTTAATCTATTCGTAGATTATTATTCATATCAATTGTTGAAAACAAATATATAAAATTCTATTGTATCAACTGCCACTTCATCAGATCAAAATTGGAGGTTTTCTGTTCACGTTTTAGAAGAGAAAGTACTTTTAACTAAAAAAAATATGGTGTTATGAGTGAATATTTGGCCGCTATCACCTGTCGTTTTGCCAGACAAATAGCAAATGCTTGCCGTTGTCTAGCCCGATGGCGCATTTGGTAGTGCCCTGCCTCGTACATGAAAGGTCGTGGGATCCACACTGGATAAACATTTGCGTGATGAACAATTGCAAAATGTTCAATGTCTGAATTTAATACGAATTTAAGTGTTAAACTTTATTAGATTTGTTAGCCGATCACTTTTCTTTCTGAAAATCGTAAAATCAACCTCCACAGGACAGGCATTGCCTAATGTGGGGGTCAGTTTCGTGTTATTCTGTGTGTTATATTGGCTATAAATATTTTTCATTTGTAATTTTCTTGTTGTCTGGTATTTCTGGACACGTTTACTTAGTACGAAATCAGATTGATATAAACCATAATCAAGATCTCCAAGTTTGAGGAATTGACTTTGGGATCAGGCCTTTGTATGTGGTTGTTGTCTGATCATCATCAGCATCATCAGACCGTTAGGTCCCGGTTGTCACTGTAGCTGGCGTTTCTTGCTATATCGCCTTCATTTCGTATCCATGTGGTTCCATGCATTCCCGTGAAGCAGCGCTTGCGTTAAGGGAGTGAGGATATCCAGAGGCTCTGTCGGGGGCTAGGGGAGTTAAAAGGTTGGCAGAGCACTTGTTACTCCACTGGTGTTGAGGGCGTCCAAGGGCGGCAGCAACCGGTTACCATCAGATGATCTGTTTGCTCATCTAGCACCTCTTCATCTTAGCGTGTAATTCCCGTCCCTGTTAAAGTCCCTATGTTATATGTCATAGGGACTTTAACAGGGACGGGAACTAAAATATGTCGAAGTACGAATAGACCATGATTCAAGATTTGGGGAGACTGGTAATTACAATGAAGCGATTGCCGTCTGACGATATGCGACGATCTGCGCAGGATGGCTGGCAAGAGCTGGATGCGAGAAGCCATTGATAGATCACGGAGGCGAACAATTGGAGAAGCCTACGTCCAGCAGTGGACTGCGATAGGCTGATGATGATGACGATGATGACTGCCGTCTGCCCTTCGCAACCAGAAATGAGGTTTCCTCAAATTTTGACAGGGCACTTGTGACTCCGCTGTTATATCGGCGTGTCCATGAGCGGCGGCAATCGCTTACCATCCGATGATGCGACTGCTCATCACATAAAAAATATAAAAAGTCAAGAAAAAAATCTATGTTGTAACAACCAGTCAGCATCAAATTTCTGATGTACGATTACGAGACGCTAAATATACGTTCCCTTTCACGGAACCCCTGAGCTAATACACTTATCACCCGTCAACAACAATTACCGCGCAATTAGATTGAAAGCGGTAGAAACGCACCACGCTACGGTGGACGACGAAAGTGCGGGTTCGATTCCGTAACGTGCGCGTGCGTCGGTCAGTATCCGTTACCTAAGTGTGGCGGTTTTTGTTGTTAATTTTATTTAAACTTTAATGTATTGTAATGTAACCATTTGCATTGGCACAATATAAAGATAGACAATAAAAAGATGTGCGAGTGAAATAGGATATAGCATCCTATGCATGGTGTCGACGCCATTTCAACCAAAGCACTAAATCATATCCTTAGTTACCTCTGATTTTATTCGGCTAGTGTTCATTAACTGATAGCTTTCCATTAAAGCGACATTACTGGCATATATGTTCAAATTTAGAACATAAATTAATGTCATAAAACCCTTAAAGACCGCTTGCTCAAATTGTTTGTTCGTATTTTTAAATCTAAATGAAATCCTCGGTCTTTCATATAGTTTTGGTGAAATATGAAATTTCTAGCCAAAAAAAAATTTGGCTCAATTCTGTTTGAATTTGCCCCCTGAATGTTAAAATTTGACATAGCACAAAAGACCGGCGTGAAGCAGCGCCTGCGCTGTGTGACTCACACGGCGATTGAGGTTACCGGAGGCCCAATGGGGGTAAGGGGAAAAGGTTGGCAGCGCACTTGTGACTCCACTGGTGTTGCGGGTGTCCAGGGGCGGTGGAATTGCTTACCATCAAGGGATCCGTCTGCTCGTCTACCACCTCTTATATAAAAAAAAAGTGAGTATGGTTTTCACGGATTACTTACAGAATACATATTGTCTACATACATACTGCCTCAGTAGCGCAGTGAGTAGTATATAAAGTAAAGTAAAGTATCTACCTATATACTGTCCCACTGCAGGGCAAAGGCCTCCATCATAGAAAACAAGTCATCGCTACTATGATGGGATTAGGCTTAATCACCACGCTTGCCTAATTCGGATTGGTGATCACAATTCCGAGCTATGTTCGAAAAATTCGAAACATACTTACCTTTGAACCCGAGATCACGGCCTGGTACTTAAACCACTAGACCAACGGGGCGATCAATGGGACGGTGACTAGTATATAAAGTATAAAGTAAAGTATCAACCTATAAACTGTCCCACTGCAGGGCAAAGGCCTCCATCATAGAAATCAAGTTATCGCTACTATGATGGGTTTAGGCTTAATCACCACGCTTGCCAAATGCGGATTGGTGATCACAAACTCCGAGCTATGTTCGAAAAATTCGAAACATACTTTCGCTCGACCCGGGAATCGAACCCAGGACCCTGAGATCACGGCCCGGTACTTAACCCACTAGACCATCAGGGCGTTAGACGTGCTAGTATATAATCTTTCTGAAATGACCAGCACTACCTACATGCACAAAAACCACATTGTGAAAGGGTTCTCCTCACCTGTGCAACTGCAACCGCAAGGACGAATCGATTCGTCGCACCTCTCCACACGATGCGATTTGACGAGCGATGCGAGAAGAGCAAGGCGACCCGGCGAGTTACATTCCGCCTGCATTTTGGGTGAACCGGTGTCGAACCTTGAGATTGTAAAAGAACTGGCACAACTAGAAACTAGAGATGTGAAAACTATAATGTTACTCATATCGACCCGTTTGAATTCGGTCTCCGCATTTGTGTGCATGAACATGTCCGTTTGTATTGGTCTGGATGTTTTCTATGTATTATAAGTATATATTTACAAAAAAGTATTCAATGTCTATATTTGTAATTACGCAGTTGGTATCCGTAACACTTGAGCTACCTATTATTGGAGTCAGATAATTGTATGAGATGTTGTGAAATTTTTATTTATCACATGACTGTAATACAATTGACAACAGGATAAAAAAGGCGATACATATTATTTTGTAATTGTGTATACAAAAAAAATCAGAAAACGGCGCGGTGCAGCTAGTACTAATTTTTTAAAAAAATGCACCCTATTAGATCTAGGTAGGGATAACATTTAGATACAGATTCCTGAGTGGTAAGTAATGACCTCGATTGAAAGGTTAAGTGTAGAAGTGGATTGACGGATTGAAACGATGGATCTCGTACTAATTTAACGACCCAATTGGCGAAGCAGTTCTTTTTTTTATGAGATAGGTGGCAGAAGAGCAGACGGATCTCCTAATGATAAGCGATTGTTGCCGCCCCTGAACACCAGAGGGTCACAAGTGCGCTATCAACTTATTATGAACCCCCTATTATGAGTCTCCTGAATTGGGCCTCCGGTAGTTACCCTTCCTCACTCGGCGAAACACAGCGCAGGCGCTATTTCACTTTCTGTGAGTGGAGCGTGCCCATTGATGTAGAAGCGTGGCTCTCCAACGGACTAAGTTCGACTGAAACTCAAAGTTTCAATTTCCGCACAAACCCAAATGTTTATAAATCAGATTTGT
Organism: Marasmia exigua; assembly: GCA_019059595.1. Taxonomy (NCBI): domain Eukaryota; kingdom Metazoa; phylum Arthropoda; class Insecta; order Lepidoptera; family Crambidae; genus Marasmia; species Marasmia exigua. The sequence continues at coordinate 22,990,726 of CM032463.1, forward strand.
GTTAGGTTTGATAATCTGTGTTTATAGTAGGTACCTTTGTTATTTCTAGTTGCATTGCTACGAAGACAATATTGTTTTATGTTGCCGGAATCAATTTATATTTTATTTCATGCATATCAATAACATAATATAAAAATGTAATATCATTTTATGGATTTCTTTTTTTAAATCAAAAACTTTATCGATTTTCATATCATATATTATGTCACATCTCTACTAGAAACTCGATAGGTAGTTGCATGCAATATTTTAGCTGTTTTGTGGCTAATTAGACTTGAAGCTAATTCGTGCTGTTACTGAACTGTTGCATTGTTTCAGTTAAACGATTTAATACGAAAATACAAACGATAGGCAAATCGATTACTTAGCGAAACTTCATTTATTATTACTGCGACAACTCACGACATTCTAGCCGCAAAGAAATAAAATCTAGTATTCTTATTTGAATGGCTTCAGTAATAATAACATTTAAGTTAATATTGAATGCAGAATCAGGGTTTAAGTGTTTTTGTTTATTGTCTTCTTGATTTGATTTCAGTATGAAAATTACATTTTTAAATTAAAAAGCACTTTAGATATTTATTTATTGTATAAAAATTAATGAACTAATACGTTTAGATATATTTCTCAATGGAATGCGGATTATCTTATGAGTTCAAATATTGAAGTATAAACTACGAGTATCATCATGATCATCATCATCATTTCAGCCAATACACGTCCACTGCTGGACATAGGCCTCCTCTAATGTTCTCCACACAGATCGGTCCTGTAGCCGCCCGCATCCAATGGATTCCCGCAACCTTCACCAGATCGTCGGTCTACCTTTTGGGCTGCCACGGCTGCGACTTTCTGTACGTGGCCTCCACTCCAGAGAGCAATGGAGAGGGCTATGCTCGGAGTCTCTCTACGTGATAGTATTAGAAATAATGAGATCCGCAGGAGAACTAAGGTCACAGATTACGAGTATGATAAATATTAATTAATAAACATTATGTTCTATATACTACCTTTCCCTCCATTCAAAAATTTTATGTGAAATAATGCAATATTTATTCAATAGGTACATTAATCTTCTTAGACATCACATTAATGGGGTAAAAACTTTACTACGATTAACACCCACAAGAACGCCATTTGTTGACATGGTGTCATTATATCATCAGCTGCCATTGCGCAAGATTCTCGATCTTACCACAATCCAATTCAACCATAAAATCATATGGTCAACAGCACGTATGTACGGCTACCACAGTCTGCATAACTTCCTCATTAGGTTTAGAGCTTTGTCTTCACCTAATCTAGTTTCTATGCGGGGTAAGCTTCAAATATAGATAATATTGTAAGAAGTTCAAAACGCCCTGTTGGTCTAGTAGATTAAGTACCGGACCGTGGTCGCGCGAAAAGTATGTTTCGAATTTTTCGGACATAGCTCGGGTTTGTGATCACCAATCCGCATTAGGCAAGCGTGGTGATTAAGCCTAATCCCATCATAGTAGCGATAACTTTATTTCTATGATAGGAGGCCTTTGCCCTGCAGTGGGACAGTTTATAGGCTGATTTAAAAAATTGTAATAAGATACAATGGGGCTGATATTCAGTTCATGATAAGCCTAACTAAATAAGGAGAAAACAAAAGCTTACCAGCTATGGTCAACCATGATCCAGGAGTTCGAAGCGATTGCCGTCTGACTTTTGCTACTGGAAAGACCGTTGCAAAAATATTCATGTTCAATTTCGACTGACCGGATGGCCTTTCTCCGCCGACTATTAACCTATTTGCACATTTTTTTTTATTTGATAGAACACACTCTCAAGTTGGTCTCATTTTCACCAGGTCAGGATCTGATGATGGGATCCCAGAGAAATAGTACTACCCTCAATTTTTATAGATACTAAGATACACTTGTGACTCCACTGGTATTGCGGGTGTCTATGGGCGGCGGCAATCGCTGACCATTAGGCGATCCGGTAGCTCGTCTGCCACCTATTACATAAAAAAAGAAAAATACTTGTACTTTTTTTACTTATTTAAGGCTACGCCATTATTAACGCTTGGTTGTAATAATTTTATGTAGCTAAGCTGATGGAAGGTTTTTCGAGTGAACTGTTATAAAATGTAATGTGAAGTGAATGAAGTGTTAAAAATTTTATTTTACACTTTTAATTTGGTGGTTTTTGAATGAGGTTTTTTTTCCTAGAAATTTTTCGTAGGTGTTATGCTCCATGAGTAATATGTTTTTTATAATATATTGGGGGCAGACGAGCAGACAGTATCACCTGATGGTAAGCGATTACAGCCGCCCATGGACACCTGTCACGTCAAAAGGAGTCACAGGTGCTCTGCCGGCATTTTTAAAAGGGAGTACGCTCTTTGTTTCGTTTTTGATTGGAATATTTAGATATAGATAGGTTTACAGTAAATAATGTCTAATTTATCTATCATTTTATTTCTATGAACAATTTTAGTAGCAATAGCAATGTCAAGTGAAGATTAACTAGCGAATGTGGGATTGCTAGTGACTCAGAACAATGTAATAGGCGGTTTCGTAGGAGTCACTGTTAATAATTGATTACGATTTAATCCAGCCTTAATTGGCCATCCGAAAATGTAGTACATCTTCATTGAATAACAATGACTTACTTGTTTATTTTTATGGATATTAATATGAAACAAGAGCACAAACATTTAACCCCAAAGTAAGTAGCTTAAGAGCCTTTTTTTTTTTTTTTTTTTTTTTTTTTTTTTTTTTTTTTTTTTTTTTTTTTTTTTTTTTTTGGTGTCGCAGGGGGAATGCCGCCTGCTCAAGAGATGAGCCGACTACCTTATGCATACCAGACCACCGGGGGCTGGCCGGGTTATGTGGGGCTCTCCTTTGGCGGGGGGCTTCTCCCAAGGAGAAGCCAGGCAAAGGCATACCCACTATACTCCCTGCGGTTCTCCCTCATCGCCCATATTGGGGAGTATCATGGTGATACAGCTATTCCCCGGGCGGATGTCCGCCTATACGGCGGACTAGGCGGTTTCTCCCCGGACGTGCCGGGAGAGGGGATAGGGACAGCCGGGAGAACTGAGCCGTCCCTATCGGGCAGCAAAGGGAGCCTGTGCAATGCTGGTGCCCCCGTACCACGCACCAGCGGGCTCCCTTCGCGAAGAGGGGGGAGACGCGCATCTGCTCGGCGTCTCCTCCCCCTCCTCACCCTTCGGAGCGCGCTTGCGAGGGGATCTCGCTCTCGCTCGCGCTCCGCCGCCTCCTTCGCTACCATGACGTGCTCGCAGAAGGCAGCGAAGGCCTTCCAGGCCCCATCGCTCGCTAGTATAGATCTTGTTATACTAGGGAGAGAGAGGTCCTGACCGACCGCCGCTACCAGCGCCTGACGCTGCGGGTCCCACGACACACACTCCGCAAGGGTGTGGTGTGCCGTGTCCTCAGCTTAAGAGCCTATGTTAAGTGTATCCCAATCGATAAAGTAAGCGCAAACATAATGATATTATATGTATGTATATATATGTAATCCCACTGTTGATTCTGATATCCGTAACACTGGTGCTTGAGCTACCTATCTCGGAGTCTGATCAATGTATGTGATGTTGTAAAATATTTATTTATTATAATATGTGTAATATGTTTTAAAAGTGGGAGAGCCACGTTCGGCATGAATGGGCCGGCTCGACCGGAGTAATACCACGTCCTTACAGAAAACCGGCGTGAAGCAGTGCATGCGCTGTGTTTCGCTGCGTGAGTGAGGGTACCGGAGGCCCAATCCAGGGGAAGGGGAACCCCCCTTCCAGAAGCAAAAGGTAAGCAGCGCACTTGTAACACCACTGGTGTTCCAGGCGTCCATGGGCGGCGGTAATCGCTTACCATCAGGTGATCCGTCTGCTTGTCTGCCACCTATATCATAAAAAAAAGAAAAAAAAAACAGCACCCATACACTGAAAAAACACAAGTGTTTATCACAATGAACCCATCACCCTGCATCAAAACTTACTTTGAATCATAGAACTAAGTTACAAGAAACACGGGGACTACGGTGCGGCGGCCTCCTCGTGTGGCCCCTTCGGTAGTATTTTTGCTCTGTTTGGAGCTGCTACCGAAGGGGTCCTGGCGTCCCTGGGCAACGGCGGGTAGTAATTTGGCGCGCTCGCCATATTGCTACCCGACGGCCGACGGCTGCACACATGGAGGGGGGGTTATGGTCGTAACCCCCCCTACGGACCTAGGCCGGGCTCGGTCTAGGTCTCTGAGTGGACCGCTCTGTTCTGGAGCGAGGCGTTTGGTGGGGGGTGTTCTGACACCCTGGAGTTTTGGTTGGTTGTGCGCGGACCTGGGTCTCTCACCGGCGGTTATCCGGATGGGCTGAGCCGTTAAGGGCCCTGCTCTTCCCGCTTGCCTTAACCGGCCGGCGGGGGTTGAGTAGTGTGTAGTCTTCGGACGTAAATCCCGGGGACTCCCACGTCCCATCGGCCGGGGTCGGACGGCAGGGTTCACGCCTAGTGCGCTGGGGGTGAACCCTGTCCCTTGTTATCCTCCTGGACATGCCGTCTCTAACCGGTGGAGGCCCTCGGCACTCTCCACGAAAGTGGTTGTGCCCAATTTGTCCGCGCACTTAAGGTGGTGCAGGACCAGTGGCAGTTGGGGGGATGTCGGACGACTGAGGGCTTCAGTGTCCAGTCCAGCCCTCCCACTCTGGCCACGCCTTGCCTTGCGCCACCCCTTCCTGGATGGAGAGCCTGCGGGCTCGGTGGCCGAAGGGCCGAGTTTTTGGAGGTTCTGCGTCGGGTCTCTCAGCCAGAGTGGCTCGGCGGCAGTCCGGCGTTGCCAATCTTCCTGGCTCCGCATCCAGCGGAGTTGGGACTTGCGGCGGCTTCTGTTTTGAAGCCTGCAGGTTTTGTTTCCCCAACCCACTCTGCACTGCAGCCAGCAGTGTATGGGTGGGGAGGGGTACCTGCAGTTCTCCTCCCGGTGGTATTCTGCACTGCAGCCAGCAGTGTGGATGCCATTCGGGGGGTGGAGTTGGTGGGCCGTGGGAGAGGCCCTGGGTCTTAAGGACCGGAGAGAGGAAGAGAGGCCGTGTTGGCGAGCCTCTTCGCCCAGGACGGTTCGCGGTGGTAGCCTGGTGGTAATCCCGTGTTCCGTCCCGACTTAGCGGGCGTCGAATGGAAAAAGCCCCGGTGGTTTTAGTGGGTATGCCCTTGGACGGCCTCTGATTAGCAGAGGCCTAATCCAGGGGAGAGCCCCACACTACCCGGCCGACTCCCAGCGGCCGGGTGTGCATAAGGCGGCGCCGACCAACCGGCGCCGACGTCGGCTCCTGTCAGTGAGCCGGCGGCATTTCCACCGGGTCAACAAAAAAAAAAAAAAAAAAAAAAAAGTTACAAGAAACACGGGAGAACTAAAAACTAAGATAGTTGATAAGTGAATTTGTTTTAGTAAACTAACTAGACAATACACAGTTTTTTTTGTCATTTACATCCCGAATCAGCTGTTCCATACTTTATTGCCGGGTGGATATTCTATTTTGTATGGAACAGCTGGTTTTTTTCGCTTATTTGTTGATCTATAATGCTAAATGACACACCATTAGACAGAACATTATCTTTAATTTATTTACCACATATAACGTCCGTGCGTCACATTAGGGCTCACATAAAACCAGCGCCATGGCCTGAAGGTACTCCTACCTAAAGCCATGGCCGAAGCTGAGTGAGCTACTTTTCACTGACTATCGCGACATACCTTACACACACACACACACACCTGTACGCAGATACTTAGTGCCCGGCTTGAGAAGCCGTATTATTACTTTGTTTTTTTTTTTCTCTTTAATTTTTTTTTCTGTTTGTCTCCTTTTATATTTGTAATGTTGTGTTTGCTGTTTTAGTTTGTATTTGTTTCTTTTTCTCTTAGTTTAAATTGTTTAAAAATAATTATATGATTATACTTGTTGCGTTCTTATCTGTAAAATGTGGTGTGTCGTATTTCTCAGTGAATAAATGTTTCTGTCTATCTATCTATCTATCTAAATGGACTTTCGTGAATGGACATTCACGATACCTGTTATGAGGTATTCGGGATATAAACGATAAAAAAATAATTGTATAGGTATAAATAATGGAAATGCCATGAAATAACCAATCACTTTCTCCACTAACAAACAGTAAAAGTGATATTACTTAATAAAGAATAGCGGCGAAGAGTGTGTACAATCTGATAGGAGATTAGGTAACACTTGATGGTATCAAAATGATCGATTGAAATTTCGCAAACATGATCTAACTTACCGTGAATCCACTTATCTTGTAGTTTAGTGCAAATTTATTTAAGTTGTGAAGTAAGTAACTTCATTTTAGCATTTAGCTTGGTTAGTTAGATAATTTGTGTTACAAGTTTAATGAAGTTGAAAATTTCCCGTTCAGTTGTATAAATTGGAATGAAATTTTAAACGTTTATGCTCGGATTCGAACCCTAGGATCTCATGAATAATTTTGTTGTTAGTCATTAAAATAATTAATTGAACTCTGCATCGCGGAATATCAATTATGTTGATATTTACTTTTAGAGCGTACCAATATCTACGCTCATACGCTGCTATCCAAGGATTCACCAAAATCTTATGTCAAGATTACAGGTAGAGAACCTTAAATAGATATAGATTCCGCGACAGACGATATAAGAGGAAAAAAATGGAATTCGATACGTGCCGAAAATGCAATTATAACAGGTCGACCTTCGCAATGTCGTGACCTAGACTCGCTTGTATGCAAAAAGTGCAGCTTTTTTGCATTCTGGTAGAATCTTCCATATTCGGCGATCTATCGTAGCTTTGGCGTTAACAATCAATCGTGCAAAACATTTTTAAATACTTACTTTTGTTATAGATAGATAGATATTCTTTATAGCACAAAAACAAAATACAAGTATGATACAACAACAACAGACAGTACAGTAAGGCGGTCTTATCGCTTGTAGCGATTTCTCCCAGACAACCTTTGGTTATATGGTTGTGGTGGGAAAAATAATTTTACTCTTAACTAGGTAATAAATTTTCCAATGTAATCAAAAATATGCGTGTTTACAAGAATCATCATCATCATCAGCCCATTTAAGTCCCCACTGCTGGGGCACGGGCCTCCCTCAATCACATGAGGGGTAATTGCCATACTCACCACGCTTGGCAGACGGGTTGGCGAGGGTTTTGATGTAAATGCAGAGTTTTCCTTCTCTGGGTGCTGATGATCATGCCAGCAGCTTTACCTTAGTCGCCTTTTACGACACCTCGGTAAGAGTGAGGGTGGCCTATTCTAATCTGCCGGGACCACACGGCGTGTTTACAAGAATAACTGATGGTAAAACAACCACATTACGATTGTCCTAAAAGTCATTTAAGCCGAAATTTTTCACAAGCAGTTTATCAGTTTTGTATGCACTTTGCGAGCTTACAGAAAAGTTTCTAACCTACCCATATAAAAAAAACACACCCATTCTTCGAAGTAATGATATAAAGTCTTTGTAACTAAAAATAATAGCAGTAATGGTTTAGGTTTAGGTTTAGAGATATTTATTTTCTCATAAGGATTTACAAAAAAAATCACTTACCTACATGAGAAACAAAACAGGTAATAATATTTTCTTGGGCTTTTCAAAATTAATTTTAACATTAATTATAATAATCTTTAAGAAAAAGATACACAATTTTATCGCACAATAACATACGCAAAGCAAACAGTTTATAATCAATTGGAGGTAGTCCGAAATCTAACTCGGTTGCGGTCCGCAATAAGTTGACCACAGACGTTCCAATGCCACCGATAGAGCGCGTAACTGGATGTGCCGGCCGGACAGTACATGCAATCCTATGGGAACGAATAAACATAAAATAATAGCAGCTCAATCTAACATAAGATTATTTTGTAGTTGAATAGATTAAATGTATATAAATACAAACTGCGCCCATGTTGCTAATGAAACAACTTATTACTACGAGATAATATGACACATGTCGTTCAAGCATTACTAATTCGTAAACTGTAATACTGGAGTGTTATTGAAATTTTAATTTGAAAATTAACATTGTAATGACTATTTGTGCACAAAAAAGTGACAATAGAATGTATTTGTCTCTGTGTGTGCTCAGGTTGAGCTTTTAAATAATTTTAAAATACCTACCTCTAATGTATTTTAATGTATTTTTTTTAAATTCTTACATCTTATTATGATTTCGTAATGACATACAATTATATAGACTACTTATTATCCAATCGTTTCAATGTCAAAACCAACTATTTGCTTAACCTAATTGTAATAAATGATCATTTAAAGGTCGAAGATGAACCAAAAAACGCGCACGACTCTTGATAATCATCAGATATCAAACAATAAGTAGACAGTTATTATGGTCGCAATACCCTGTCTGTAGAATTTAGATCAATAGTTACGCTACCATAGCATATTGAATCCGTACATTTGAGTAGGAATACTTGTAAAACGTGGGTTTGTTGTAAGTGTCGGTACATGTAATAATCTATTCAGCCATCGACGAAGGACATATTATAGTGCACAAGTATTTGCGCACACACTCTCTATTCCCGTACCCTCTTATTTCGATGGGACACTAGTGTGACACGACTGAAGAGGGATTAGGCGCAGGACCAAAGTCTTAACGTGCTTTCCGAGGCACGGAGGTACAAGACCGCCAACTTCCAGACTCCGAGCTAACACAGAGAATTTTTAAACAAAAAACCTCAGGGTCAAATTTTGGCCCGACCCGGGGATTGAACCCGACCCCAGGCGCAACCGTCGCGTGTCGTCAGTGCGACCCACTAACCATTGCGCCACTGTACATGTATCCAGTGTTGGTACTCTTAGGGTCAAAGGAACTCAACAGACAGGTAGAGATAGCGTTAGAGGGACGCTCCACCAAGAAAACCGATCGTGTATGCTCGGGAGGCTGTCCCGTGTTTGCCTTCTACCGTTTACTGTTTTGGGGACCCACTTTTTGCTTACCTTTGTTTTGTCTGTCTTTCGTCTATCAATGTTTATACAGTGGAATAATGTGACTAGGATATCCTAAGTTATGTGCTTTACGAATAAGTATTTCGATGAATTATTGATGTGACATACTTTAAAACTTTCTTCAGATATGCGTCTAACATTTAATTATGAAAATATTTTTGAATGTAACTTCGTTTTTTGAAATGAAAGCAGTAGGTATATAAGTGTTTATTTGTATATATTATTCGTAATATATATGTTGTTTTGTTTTAGTGGTGTGTGTAAAACTCAATTACAAAATAAAAACAGTTATTTTTAATCCAAATTAATTACTAAAAAATCACGCTACATTATCTGAGTTATTTAAGTGTTCGCCGTAGGCAACATAAGAAAAACTCAGACAAGTCAAGACGCTTTGCCTATACTCATTTGCGCACACGTCATAATAAGCTCTCTACAAAGAGCCCACACAAATACACAGACAATGGGACGCGCCTGTGTCAAGGCTCTGTGACGAAGCTTTTCTATTTACTTTGATTGCTTAGTAATGTGAACGTAAACAGATTTAATTGGCAGAAAATACGTCACCATTATCAGCTAAGAGACGTTCCTCGTAGTGGGTAGGCGTTCCCTATTGACTTTTAGAGTTTACGTTAACAGGCGGCCTGCATCCAGCGATTTCTGCGACACATCTGGTGGTACGTGTACGTCCATAACCTAAGTGAGCGTCTCCGGCTGCGGTCACTTATGGACTAGTATTATAATATCTGTGCTTATGGTCTCCGCTCCAGAACCTTGACTCTACTATGTCCCGCTTAGTTAACCACGATGACACCCTAGATCGGGAGATTGAATTGTGAAGTTGAAATTAGGTATTATAATCAAGTGCAAAATAATAATGTTAGAATCATATGCGATCGATGTAACTAACAACATATTTATTTGAACGATTAGGGCGTATCTCGAATGACAAATGTATTTAAACCTCAAACGGCCTAAAATATTTATTGAACAAAAGAACAAAAACACAAGAAAATTAAGGCAATAACTGAAAAATTAAATTAAGCTAAAAGTAAAATTACGATGCAAGATATTTTAATTTATTTGATGTTTCGAGTATAACATTTAGTTCGATACATACAATAAAAATGTATGGTAATTAGATTAGGTCATTACGCAAGTAAATGCTGACGATGCGTGTGCGGTGTACACGGTATAGACCCTTCCTTCTTCCCGGCGGTCTTCAGTCTTTCGTACTCATATGTTCAAAATTCAAATTCAAAAAATTCAAAATTATTTATTCAATAACACCAACATATTTGCTTGTATTAGGGAACTCCGCTCTTCTTTAAATTATTACATATGTTATGTTTAAACTTTCCTTAATTTTAACAATATGACATTTTTATTCTGTTAAACAAATTGTGTGTGTGTGTGTGTGTGTGAGAGAGAGAGAGAGAGAGAGAGAGTAAACAAAGTAGAGAGTTATTTAAATTAAATTTACGCGATAATATTTATGTAAAAAGTTATTAGTTTTTATTCTTTTATTTTAAAGTTGCCGTATAATGCATTCGAGATCGTTGTAATCTATTTTTTTAACTAGTCTGTATATGTATACAAGCCTATGCAAATAAAACGTTTTTCTTTTCGTTGGATTTTCTTGATAATGACTTTTTAAAAAAGTAAGGCCAATTTTGTAGTATACCTACTATAGAATTGTCCTTGGCATTTCCCTCGACGCATCTAAAGTTATCCCACAAACTAAGTGTTATCTCAAAAAGCTGGCAACGTTGCAAGTGTATTAATAAATCGCCTCTGAAGCTGCAATGTAGCTAGCTAACTTAATTACCATATAAACTGACATAAACAAACACCTTTATCTACTACAAGATAAAAGATGAATTCGATTATCAATTAAGCGAAGGCGCACTCTACCCGCCCAGTAGCCGCCCACGTGTTTAATTGTTCTATGTATGTCACAGAAGTTGTTAAGAATAATAAAAATATGGGTTGCAATTTATTGCCGCTCTAAGTAATTTAAAAATCTTTACTCAGTAACATTTAAGAATCGTCACATACTGTTACAATAGTTTATTTATCCAGCTGTCATTCGTGGTGTTTCCGAACAGATACGACTTGGTGACCTTCAAGAAAAGGGTGTACTCCTTTCTTAAGAGCCGGCAACGCATATGTGATACCTCAGGTGTTGCAGATGTCCATGGGCGGCGGTGATCACTTTCCGTCAGGTGTGCCGTCTGCTCGTTTGTCCGCTATAATGTAAAAAAAAATATTAATAATAATAATAATATAAAGGCTACACGAGGGACCGTGGCAGAGCTAGGTTTCGGCATAAATGGGCCGGCTCGACTCGAGTGATACCACGGCCTCACAGAAAACCGGGCGTGAAGCAGCACTGTGCTGTGTTTCGCTGCGTGAGTGAGGGTGCCGGAGGCTCAATCCCCGAGGGGGTTTTAAAGGTTAGCAGCACACTTGTGACTCCATTAGTGTCGCGAGTGTCCATGGGCGGCGGCAATTGCTCACCACCAAGTGATTTGTCTGCTTGTCTGCAGCCTATCACTAATTAATAAAAAAAAGAACTATCGGCCGGAAAGCCATCATAAACTTACTTTCATTAAAACTGTAAAATACATACTTAGAGTAAAAATCCATTGTTTTTATCCCTATAAATGACTCCTCAAACTCAAAAGTGTTTATTGCTTTCATGAATGTTACAATACAGACGACGTCAGTTAAGGGTTCCGCGTGAACCCCTAGTAATATTTAAAACATTTTTTTTTTATAATAATTCTCACAACACCCCATACGTTGACCTGATTCCGTACTAAGTAGCTTAAGCACTTGTGTTACAGATATCAGACAACAGAGGAACACAAATAAATACTTAAGTACATATATTACACCCAGACACCAAACAAACACAAGTGTTCATCGCACGAATGTTTGTCCAGGGTGGGGATCGAACCCACGACCTTTGGCGCAAGAGGCAGGGTCACTACCAATTGCGCCATCCAGTCAGTCATGTCATTTTTAGGTAGATAGATATTCTTTATTGCACAAAAACAAAATACAAGTATGATACAACAACAACAGACAGTCCAATAAGGCGGTCTTGTCGCACTTAGGTACTCAGTAGGACTATGATAGCTTCCTTGTCGCTCCATTAAAAACAAATTCAGCAATGACCGATGACACTATTCAAGGGCACCAGACTTCTGATCAATATCAGTAGCTCTATCGTACATAGTCACCTACATTGATGGGTGACCTTATTCGCGACGTCGCGAGTGTCATCTTCAGGCGCGGGGCGGCGCCCTGCCGGCCTGGCACGGGCCCTGCTCACTTACAATATTCAGTACCGTCGGCAAATTATTATACCTTTCTAACAATCCGTCGAGACACATAAATTAACGTAAATTGGGTTTTACTGCCATTCCTTTTAGTTGAACTTAATTCATTTCCTTCAAAATAGTGATAGGGTTGTGTTTGTTTTTCTTTGTAGTCTCCAAATATTTCATCAAACGATTTTAGTTAAGTAAATATGTTTTGCAAAGTATTACTGAGCGATGAAAACCTGAAAACTTGTAAACTGTATGTAAACTGTATTTCTGGCAATAAAAAAAGAGTGGAAAAGAACATAACTTCCGAACAGGAGTTGGTTTGAGTCCGGGAAATTTTAAAACTATGTAAGTAAGTTAACATTTACTGACCACATACAAGGTTTACAGGGATATTTTTTTAAAATTCCAAATAACTTAAATGTATTACAAGCTTATGGGCATAATCTTACATCATCATCATCAGCCCATTTAAGTCCCCACTGCTGGGGCACGGACCTCCCTCAATCACATAAGGGGTAATTGCCATACTCACCACGCTTGGCAGACGGGTTGGCGAGGGTTTTGATATAAATGCAGAGTTTTCCTTCTCTGGGTGCTGATGATCATGCCAGCAGCTTTACCTTAGTCGCCTTTTACGACACCTCGGTAAGAGTGAGGGTGGCCTATTCTACTCTGCCGGGGACCACACGGCTCGCTATTCTACTTACATATTAGTACTTATATTTGACATTTTGCCTGAACTAGGATACCCTGTGTTTCAGGCTAAAAAATTGGTCCTAGAAAACTGTATTGATAAAAACAATAAATTACAACTTAAACATAATATTACTTTACGCTATACTTTACAATTAGGTATAAAAATTAATAATTATTTGACATTATATATAGGACATTTTTTATATTATATATAAATAAGACATTATGTGTGTATTTCTACTGAAGAACAACGGTGACGGAAGGAAAAGGAAGATTTTTCAGGAAACCTGCACGGTTTCAGAATGTTTTTCAAAACTTTGGGAAATTATTCTGTTCTTGTAAATATTAGGCACATCTAATTGGTCCCTTGTCTTGTGGTGCTAAGATCAGAGAGCAGTCGCTTTATTGTAATTACCAGACATAGGTACCAATACATGGATCATGATCAAACCAGGAAACACACGCTGAAATGATGATTATCTATCATTGTCTCAATTCTAAAACTCACCTCACCTCAACTCACTCACAATGCAAAAATTAACAATTATTTTTTATCGAAATTTGTAGCACCTCGCCTGGCGTCGACAAACTCTGAGGCCGCCGTCTGAAAATCAGCGTTATGGCTTTGCTGTGGCATAGGCTGAGACGGGGACCATTCTTGCTGCAACATTGTTCACTAATTATTATTCTTATATTTTGTATTTCATTAATTGCTTCTACCTATCAGACTCTATGACTATTATTAGTGTTTACAACTTGATTATGTAACTGTATAATTTTGTGCAGCAGAATTAACGTATTATCTATCTATCTATCAGAGGAGGTGTTCCCTAGAGGCTACGATTTGGGGGTTTTCAAAGCGCGAGTGAATAGATAACTTCTAGGTAATCATGCTACATCTTAGACCATATTATCACTTACCATCAGGTGAAATATGGCCAAGCGCTTACCTATCTACAGTAAAAAAAAAATCTATCTAGTAAGTATTTACTAACCTTTGAAAGTAAAGCACAAAATAAGTCTTCAAGGCACAAAATACCTACTTCGTTCAAATTTTGAACGTCAACCTTTTTATGTGCACCGTACCGTAATTTATTTTCGTAAAGCCAACCCGATGGCTCGTTACAAAGGAGACATCGTTCCATAATGGCTCGCCGAGACTCGCGTGACTCGGCGCTTGCCTGCCACTGCCTTCCCCAGCGCACCTCACAGACGCCCCGGCCGCCGGAGCAGCAACCCAAAATGACTAGCGAAAAAAACCAGTAAAAAAGTCACAAAATGGATCAACCATCTTCTTCCTCCAATCAGGACCCACGCTTCGAATTCATTGGATCTTACGCCGTCAAGTCCTTAAAACTAAAGTCAGAAAAATGGACCAGAGTTCTCGCGAGCGAAGAGAACAGGTGTACGCTAAGGGATTTTGTGGACAAACCTCTCCCGTTGCTGTTGGTAGTGGTGTTGACTCACGCAAACCAGCTGTTGCCTGTCGTGTCGTTTCCTTGCTATTTGAAGAATAAGGCGGTGTACTTTGTCAAGAAGAAGGCAGATGCTATCCCTAGAGAGAATTGTGCTGAGATGGTGGTGTTTGGTGAGTGATAAAAGTGTTCTGAGTTCTCTTAATAATCAGACTGTATTAAAATTTCCACTTTCTATTAAACAAATAATTAATATACACTGGGCAAAACGAGTTTATTTTTATAAATACCTAATTACGTATTTGTAATAGTAGTAGGAAGTTCTTTTAACTTTTTTTTTGTTACTTTATACCTATCCAATACGGTCGTGTTATAGAATCACTACAATGTTTAGGCTGTGTATGCTTGTTCTTTTTATAGTGTGGGGGTGATTTAGCCTAGAGCTGTAAACTAACCTAAACTTTCTTTTTAAATATGGTTCTATTCGAAGATAATTCGCCAATGCCAAGTAACTTATTGAGAATAAGTAGGCAGTCAACAGTCGAAGTCAGTCAAAGTCACAGTCACTTGTTTGACGTTATCAGGTCGGGGTATCAGGATTCACGAGAAGTTGGATCGAGTTAAATAAATAAAATAAAATATTCTCTGGAAAAATCTATCAATCTATTTACCGCAATTTTTTATGACACATGACAAATCATCCCAAAAAAAGTAAAACATAAACCACGAACAAAGGTTACATACTTAAACATTACTCAATAAAACGCCGGTGTTTTACGATTTATCGACCTACGGATTCAGCGAACACTCTAAAAGCAATCGCGGGTTTTAAGACTCTATTAAGTCCAAGAAAGTTGTCACGAGACAACTCACTCGACACACAATAGAAATGTTAAAAACGATACCATCCAACGATTCCTAATATTAGAATCACTTTGCGGCACTTCACTGCACAAATAAACACCAAATTTATACATTACAATTTTTTTAAATATATATATTAATAAAAAATTTTCAAGCCTTTTAGTGTCTCCTTTTTGGCAGCCCCTCTCTCTCCCTCCCCCTTCCATCCCCGCCAAATAACTAACAAAATAATTGTGAGTACAGTATTGAAAGAGTTATCCTTTAACTCCTAATCGTTGAGGAGTTGACCTTCCTTCATCAGCAGAGCCACAAAATCAAAGATGCCAAACACTACGTATCCCTATAAAATTTGAGAGTTCCCCTAAATTTTTCCAGGATCCCATCAACAGATCCTGATATCCTGATCATGGTACCAATCCGGGACTATCAACTTTCCAACTAAAAAAGAATCATCTAAATCGGTTCATAAATGGCAGAGTAATCAGCGAACAAACGTAATGTCGAATTGAGAACCTCTTTTTTTTGAAGTCGGTTAAAAACCACTAGACACTAATTTCAAACCTTTGAATCGCATCAGCCCACACGGCTTGTTTTAGCCCTACCCACCGAATCCTTGGCGTTGGATGGATGGCGACTACAATCAAAGTGACGAGATCGACAGTTTGACGTTTAAAGCACGGAACCACATCTTGTTCAGATAATTCCGTGTCTCTGCACACATGACTATTCCACCACGAAAGCAGCTATGATTGCTGCTTCACGATTTACTTAATATTTTCTTATTTACTTAGGTGACTTAGCACCAAGACTCATTGATGAGCTGGCATCTCTAGTAGACGAAGTGTTCGTGCCTCTCCTGTCGAACCCACTCAACCACGAGGGCTGGCCGCTAGTGGTCTCTCAAGACATCCTCAAACAAATCCACAATTTAAAGAGCACTGTCTACGAGGTGAGAATATCATTAAATTGATAAAGTTCCTGTGGTTTTACTTTTCTATCGCCCTCAAACTTATCTGAGCTGCTCAGAACATATTATTTTTATGTCTGTCGTAAAGTTATGTAAAAAGTAATTAATATATGAGATCTCACACACAAAAGGGCTCTAACAGACATTGATATTGAAGAGTTCACTGACCTACGCGCTAGGCAATACGAGTACATTGTATTGAGTCTCTTCCACACACACTCGTAGGTATAATCATTATTTTTCTCACGCCAAACGACGCCGAGATCACTCAAAGCGCGCTAGTTGCCTGGCCGGAAATCGCATTTGGTAGTGACCCTGCCTCATACATCAAAGGTCGTGGGTTCAATCCCCACTCGGTGTAATATGTATTTAAGTATATATGTGTGCAATCCCTCAGTTGTTTGATATCAGGTCAATCCATGCTTTGAGATGTTGTATGATTCATTGAACTATTGATACTGATGGTTTGTTTCGAAGCCGTCCCGTAACGAACGAGAATATATCTGTCGGAGCCAAACAAAGGAGATACACAGTGCATGTGAAAGAGAGGTATAGCCCGATTCGGTCGTAACTTCTTCTTTAAATTAGGCCCTCTGGTTACAACTCACTGGTATGAATTTAATAATTAAAAAAAAACCTACATGCGGGCGTAATGCGTTTCCTGTTCAGCGCGCAAAATAGACAACCGGCGTACTGTGTCCATTTTATGGGGCGATTCCCAAATTTAAAAAACATTTTGAGCAGATGAGATTGTGGTCAAGCTTTAGCCTATAGTCAACAAAATTTTGAAATGTGTTTAACAGGTAAAAGGCAAAGTGAACGGTCAGACCGTTCTCCCAATGCCAGTCGGTGTAGAGCTGGTCCACGAAGCCGAGAAGGAGGTTCTCAGAGGGCAAGAAGTGGACTTGTATCTGAAAAGCGCTATTGAAGGTGTCGTCATCAAATGGGCTCAGCAGATCAATGACGTCATGATGGAAGATTCTTCGATGTCTTTTGAGAATGGACAGAACCCGTTGCCTACTGCTGGTGAGTATAATAAATAGTAATATCCTTCAACCGATCACGGCTATGGCGGCTAATCACAACGATCAGCCACGTACGCAGGATATATTATAGTGCTCAAGTGTGTGCGCAAACACAAGTGCACTCTCTATTCCCTTACACTCGTATTCCGATGGGACACCAGTGTTACACGACCGGAGAGGGATCAACGGCTTAACGTGCTTTCCGAGGCACGGGGGTACAAGATCGCCAACTTCCAGACTCCGGGCTGACACTAAGTATTTCTTACCGAAAACTTAGGTACAAATTTTTGGCCCAACCCGGGGATCGAACCCGAGACCTCTTGCGCAGCCGTCGCTTTAAAATGTGACCTACTAACCACTGTGCCACCGAGGCAGCTGGTGAGTATAATTATAATGTTTAACTCAACAAAATGGCTTTATTCAATGACTTGATCCTAATACCTATATAGAATCGTAAAGAATCGGTAGCTCTTGAGACTATGTTATCTTACTTATGATTTGAACGCATTGGTGGATATGTTCATGTGCTAGTTTCGATTCGTATAAACTTGACCACAACTATTATTCTCTAGAATAATGGATTAGCATATCATAGCCTTATAATCAGTTAAATAAAAAAGTGCCGATATATCGATTAGGAGTGACATTATACACGCTGAGCAGGAGATGAGCTTCCCAAACCTTTATCACAGAGATCCAGTTCTGGAGGTCTCGGCTGAGCAACCTGAACTACATCTACGACCAGCTCCGCACGGAGCGCGTGCGCTGCATGGCCGTGATCCTGGAGAAGACCACGTCTGCCTACTACCCCTGCTTTAGTAGGCTGTTCAAGAATATTGTCTCTGGTATGTGCTTGCTCTTCATCATGTTCTTCTTCAGCCACACTTTGGCGCGGGTATTTAAAATACAATCGTATGTTGTGTATTGCAGCTTTAGCGGAAGCAAGAGAAATCGACTTATACCTCCACACTTTAGAGAGACATTTTCAAGCGTTGGAAGACATCGACTTCTCTGAGTGCCAGACTCTCTTTCGCCCTTTGTTCCACGTCATCTGCCTGGTGTGGAGGGACTCAAAGTACTACTGCAGCTCTTCCAAACTGATGGTTTTGCTCAAGCAGATTGGAAATTTGCTCATATTCACAGTAAGCATTACAAAAATGCTAACTAACTCCCATTGCACCACCTTTCAAATACAATTTTATCATGGAATTTATCACAATTTTTTTTCTTTTGCTCAATAACTTGAAATTCAATATTTTTGTAAAAAGATAACAAAACTTAATCATTTGAAGAAAATGGCTTTCTTGCTTTGACAGTTTACTGTATAGGATATTACATAATTAACAATTTTCTGTATGTTCTAGGCTAAAAAATGCTTAGATCCAAGCACATTATTTCACAGCGACATAGATGAGGCAACTTTACGTATACAACAAACGATAAACATTTTGGATAAATTCAGAAGCACTTTCGAATATTTCAAGGACAACTTGGCAAAATATTTCGAAGGAAGACGCACAATACCTTGGACATTCCACCCGAACGCGGTTTTCGAAAGACTCAACAGATTCACTGACAGATTGAATACAATTCAATGGTTTTTCAAAACAGTATTGGAGTTCCAAAAATTGGAGAAAATCGAAATAGGAGGCATGAAGGGGCGAGTGCTCAGTTTACAAATAAGGGAAATCTCAAGCGAATTTGAAGGTTATTTCCACTGCTTTGCTTCAAAATCCTACGATGTATTAGATCCAGATGACGAAACATTTAATATAGACTTTAAGGCATTTCAAGAAAGTATTGTCGATTTAGATTTGAAATTATCAACTGTTTTAGTAGAATCTTTTGACAACTGTTCTACTTTGGAGGATATTTTCAAGGTAGGTCATTCCAATTTTGTATTCATTTGCTACCGTATAGGTGTATACTCATTTAAATCATAATGCATTTATCTATAATCCATACCTATGGTGAATACTCATTCAAATCATTATGCATTTTTCACAGCTGATTGATATTGTGGGATCAGTATTGGATCGTCCCTTGATAAAAAATGAATTTACAGCAAAGTTCGTTGAAATTATTAATATGCTTGAAAAAGAATTAATAACTTGCGAAGTAAGTTGTTGTCTATATACTTATAGAATATTTTTGTGTTGTATGCGTGTGTATTTTTTAAAACTTTTGTGTGTTCACATAATTATAGATGTATTATTCAATTAGGTAGTTAAAAAACACCTGTAATGATTTGCTCATCTTGACGAGTAGGTAAACTGCCGCAATAATTACTTTAAATAAAACATTTTACAGGAACTGTTTGAAGAGCAATCCCAACGTCTTCAAAAGTACGGAATGATGGAAATCGACACATTCATGCCCCCAGTTGCTGGAGGACTTCTCTATATGAGCATGCTGGCTGCGAGAATCAGCAAGCCTATAGTCAGCTTTCGCAGTTTACCGCACCCGTAAGTCAGCTGGGTGGGGCAAATTGCGAAAGCCGAATCTTTGGCTTTTATAATATAACTTCAACTTGATATAAGTGCCCAAATTTCTAAATCCTGGTGAATTGTAAGAAGTTCTATTTATTTTATTAACATTATATTGCTGACTGAGTTCAGTAGCATAAAGGCTAAGTATATTTCTTCGTGGATGTACAATTTTAGTTTATTAAATATCTAGTCACTATTATTAGATAATATTGCTAAAAATAAGTTGCTTGATCTTTAAACTAATACTTTTCTTACATAGAATAAAGGGTTCGGATGACGCTATCAAACTTTTCGAAAGATACGAGCAGCTCATTGAGAAAATCAAAGAATTTAAAAGAAAATATTTCGAGGAGTGGGCTTTGAGTATACCTAAGGTAATAGAAGAAAAAACTAAAAATACGATACTTGCTCGACAAGGTCAAGATCTCATACTGAATTTCAGCCCTATGGTAAGAAGGAAAACCACTGGTTCCTATAATTTAGTTGATGTTCTAAATTATTTAGTTATGTATCCTAAATATGCCATCATAAGACTCAAATCACTTGTATTGTTTTAATTTAGGTTATAGATATTCTGAGAGAAGTTCACCACTTGCGAAATAATCCAGACTTTCAGAACGATATACCCAAGGAGGGACTAGATCTGTTTCAAAAGCAAGAGACCTATAGACAATATCGCATCAATTTGGGAATCACAATCGATTGGTATAATCAAATTAGAAAGAACAGTCAAAAAGTGGAATTTGATCTCGTTGAGTCTGAAATAAATGCTATTGATGAGAGAATTGAAACGGCGCAAAATGAACTCAATTGGAACTCACAAGGTAAATGATGAGCTATGTGTGTAATGTGTGTGTAAGTTGCGTAATTTTTTAACCAATGTCATCATTATTTTTAGATCTCTGGGTTAAGTTGCAAGACTTACATACATTGGTTGGTAGTTTATATGAAAGAATGTCTAAGATACAAGATAATTTAAAAGAAATAAAAGCTGTAATGAGAACCTGGTCGGGTCAACCACTATTTGAACGAAAAGAGAGTAAAAAGGTGAACATCCTAATAGTCTTGATTTTTCAGTCTATATTTTTTGTTGTTATGGTACCATAGTTTATAATATTAAATTTTAGGATACTCTACTTAATTTAGAGGATAGACCTGATAAAAAGAACCAACGCTATACAGACATCAAAAATACTGCTGAACGCATAAACGTTCTATTGAGAGAGAATATGGAATTGTTTAATATGCAAGACAATCAGGATTGTGATGCTTGGAAAAATTATGTAGCTTTCATTGACAATTTGATGGAAGAATCATTATTTAAAAGTATATCTTGCAGGTACGTTGCCATGTAAAATATAATTTTTTAATGTTTTTCTCATGTCATTCGATATAACATACCTTCTTCTCGTAGTATGGGATATATATCAGAACACATGAATCCTAAAAACAAACTAGCACCATTATTTGAAGCTCAACTAGAACTTTTAGAACCTGACATGGTTTTTGCTCCAAGTCTTGAACCAAATTCTGAAAAAGGATTCACTGCTTTAATAAATCAAATTATTGAAGATATACTAAAGATGGCAAGTTTAGTTAAAAGAATAGATACGAGCAAAGATAAATCTTATGAAGATGATATTATCAAAAGTGATAGCATTATTGAAATGAAAGAAGAAATCTTAAGTGGGATAGATAAGGTAACTCTAACGTTTGTATGTATTGTTATATTAAAAATACAGTTAATAAAATCATTCTAAATTGTATTTATAGGTCATAGAAGATGCTATGGAATTCTGTAAAACATTTGAAAACTATGCTTACTTATGGCTAGAGGAAAGAGATGCTGTCATGGAAATCTTCCTAACCTATGGTAGAATACTATTGCCAGAAGAGATAGATCGGATTGGTACTGAAGACCCAGACAACCCGGCGCCTACACCATGTACTCCTAAAATGGAATCGTTCAGAGAGCAAATAGATCAGTATGAAAATCTCTTTTTGGATATTGAAGAAATGGAATCATACAAAATCTTCAATAGTTGGTTCCAGGCATGTTTTACTAGCTTATATCACGTTATGAATGAAATTTCTTTAAAAAAAAAAAATTATTTTGCCACTTTTTTACGATTTTTTTACACTGTATTTTTCTAGGTGGACGTAAGACCATTTCGTCAAGCTCTATTAAACCTTGTCAGAAAATGGGGAAATATGTACAAAGAGCATTTAGTAGAAAATGTTACTTCAAGTCTGAGTGACCTCTCTGACTTTATTCGCAAAGCGGATGAAGGTGACTATAAACCTTTTCATTTGTATCAAATCTCGTTTATGTCTCATGAATAATTTTAACACTAATAATATTCTATACTCTTTAAGGATTGAACCAACCTGTACCTGAGGGAGATTATGATGCTTTAGTAAAAACAATGGGCTATTTGATGCATGTCAAGGAGCGGACTGTTACTACTGATGAGATGTTCCAACCCCTTACAGAAACTATTGAACTTCTCAAATTCTATGACATGGATATTCCGGAAGAAGTTAATGTTTTACTTCAGGTGATTTTTTGTCTTGGTTTTCGAAGCATTTTTATTAATCTATTAAACATTACTTACAATCAATATAATACGAAATAAGTATAATACGAAAAATATTATATTTATTGTCTCTTTAAAACACATTTTAACATAGTACAATAAATATAAAGATACAAGTACAATGCATGATGAGAGAAACAGCAGGAGCTCAGCTGGTTTTCAGCTACTTTCCTGCCCAATGGCATATAATTGATTTGTTTTCAATTATTTTAACTTTTTATTTCATCCTCTTAAGGAATTACCAGAGCAATGGACTGCGACAAAAAAATTAGCTCTTACAGTAAAACAACAAGTGGCCCCACTCCAAGCAGCTGAAGTGAGTGGTATCAGAAAGAGAATTGCAACTTTTGATTCACATGTTACTTATTATAGAGAGGTGTTCAAAAGATATGAGGTAAGATTAAAAACCGTCTGAAATATATACTGCTGAACTATATTTAAACAAATTAACATATTTTTTGTATGTAGTTCTTTAGATATGACTGTAAAGATCCGTATCACGTCATGTCAAGAGTCGATTACGAAATGTTGTTCTTAGAAGATGAAATGAAAGGCATACAAGAGTCGGGATCCTTATTTGAAGTTAATGTACCAGAGTTTAAATTACTAAAGCAATGCAGAAAAGAGTTGAAGATGCTTAAGGTAAATAAAATAGTTTTACAAAGTAAACTGGATTCTGTTTATTGATCTACTGAATTATTTAAATGTGCTTGAATAATTTTAGCAACTATGGGATTACGTATTTATAGTAAGAACCAGTATTGAAGATTGGAAAACTACACCGTGGCGAAAAATTGATGTAGAGAATATGGACATCGAATGTAAGAAATTCGCCAAAGAAATTAGGCTTTTGGACAAGGAAATGAGAAGGTATAGTCCAAACTACGAGTATGTATCTATTAATGGCCTAAATAATTATGTTCAGTTCATAATTAATGAAACCTAACAATTTTCTTTAATATAGCTGGGACACATACTTTAATCTGGAGGCTACTGTGAAAAACATGCTTACATCTTTGAGAGCTGTTGGTGAGCTCCAGAACCCAGCAATCAGGGAACGTCACTGGAACCAACTCATGAGAACCACTAAGGTGACAATGCTGCAATAAATAACTATGAATTTAAAACTTTTTCAGGTGTACATATAATTCTTTTTCTGTATATATTGCATTTCCAGTGTCATGAGCACTTTTAATGGGTAATGTTCAATTTCTTGAATATGGAACTTATTTTGCATGTCCTGTTTTACCGTGTGGCATGATGTGCTTTGAATGTTCACAAATTTCTTCAAAATCATTACTGGCTGGAGAATGCGTGTATGATACAAATACTGTGTATTATTACTGTTTAACTGCTATGTGTGTTGCCAATGTAAATAATTTTGTGATTCACAGAGTTTAGCCGCATTACCACCTGAACTCACTGTAAGTATAACTGTCCAAAAACCAGCGAATATGACGTGTTGTAGAATGTTTATGTTCGTCCCGTGCTCTTTACTTTAAAAACATTATTATAACATTCTTTTACAATTGTGTGTCATCATTTGGAAATGTGTGTTTACATTTGCTTATTCAAAGACTAAGTGTTCGTGAATTTGGTTGTTTGCATGTACATGTTCGATATAGCATGAGTACCTACTGATTTTATTAGAAATTATAAGCACTGTATTTCTATCTGCTAAAACGTAAGTACCCTTTTCAGTTTTATTATTGTAAACGGAATTAAAACCAATAAATAGAGTACCTACCAGCGGATTTGTTAAATTATAGTATTCTTGTAAATTGGCTTCCTTCTTACTTCTTCTTTCTTCTTAAAATCAGTTACCTTAGTATATGTAGATTATAAGTATTTATATTGTTCTCGTGGTTTTTCAATAAAAACTTATTATTATTATTACTTCTCCTAAATAGTTTTTATTCTTTCTGCAAGTACAGTAACGTAAAATCAATAGATTAGGTGTACTAAAACAAAATTTTGTAGAAATTTTTGGTTTAGATGTTTCATTATAGAATAAAATTGAAAGTAGGATATTTTAGTTAGATTTAATAGTTGTTTTTTCAGTAGAAGGTTTTATTATCAATTTAGCGTAATTTTGATCAAAGAAGTCAAAATATTAAAACGAAATAATGCAGTTTAGAGTTCTTTGATTAAATTTAAGCAAAGTTGATAATGAAGCCTTTTTTCATATATGATAACAAGTAATTTATTTATTAGGTCAAAATCGTCATGGACCTTAGCACAACTCTGGCTGATTTACTGGCATTGAACTTGCATGAGTGCGAGGAAGAAGTAAAAAACATTGTAGATAAAGCCGTTAAAGAGATGTCGATGGAAAAGGTTCTTAAAGACTTGGATACAACCTGGAAAGGGATGGAGTTTGAACAAGAAATTCATACAAGAACTGGTTGCGTACTGTTGAGAGCCAGTGAAGAACTAATCGAGACTCTAGAAGAGAACCAGGTTGGTAAACATATATTTTAAAATGTTTTTTTCATAGTGAGACATATAAAAATTAAACAAGTTTTAAACTGTTTCATAGGTGCAACTCCAAAATTTAATTACATCGAAATTCATCGCACATTTCTTGGAAGAAGTGTCAGGCTGGCAACAGAAGCTATCAATAGCAGACCAGGTCATCACAGTGTGGTTTGAAGTACAAAGGACTTGGACCCACTTGGAAAGTATATTTATGAGTTCAGAGGATATCAGGAAACAGCTACCAGATGACTCTGCTAGATTTGATAGGGTCGATAGTGCATTTAAGGTAAATATAAGAGTATAATATCTGCCCTAAGCCTAATATTATTTTCTATATAATGTAATTCTAAATACTTTTCTAGATTCTATCTACTGAAATGTCGAAAACTCCAAACGTAGTCAAAGGGACAAACAGAGATGGTTTGGTTGAAAAACTCGATAATCTTCAGAAGGATTTGATCATCTGCGAAAAAGCGTTAGCTGAGTATTTGGAAACTAAACGACTCGCATTTCCTAGATTTTATTTTGTTTCCTCAGCGGATTTGTTAGATATTTTATCCAATGGTAATCAAGCTGAACTGGTTATTAGGTAAACCACATATTGTTCTTGGTACATAATAAATCATAATATGATACTGAAAAATGAAGCATACTTGTAATTATTTACTATTTTAGGCATCTGACAAAACTTTTCGATTCAATAGCGAAGCTTAAGTTTACAGAATCAGAAAAACCTGATGAAAAAGTGGCACTCGGAATGATAGCTAAAGATGGTGAATACGTACCATTTCATGGTACATCCGATTGTACTGGAGCCGTAAGTTACTTTCAAAGCTTCATTAATATGAAAGATAGTTAATATAAAAAGTGAGTAAAAACTATGCATTCATTTCAGGTTGAACTATGGCTAAATAGACTCCAAGATATAATGAGATCGTCTATACGCCAATATTTTGGAGAGGCTATCGTTTCCTATGAAGAAAAACCACGTGAACAATGGTTGTTTGACTTCATGGCCCAAGTTTCACTTTGTGGTTCTCAAATTTGGTGGACCACAGAAGTCAGTATGGCCTTTTCAAGATTAGAAGAGGGTTACGATAATGCTCTAAAAGATTATTATAAGAAACAGTTATCTCAACTAAGTACACTAATTACCTTGTTGATCGGGGAGCTTAGTAAGCAAGATAGACAAAAAATTATGACCATCTGTACAATTGATGTCCATTCTAGAGATGTCGTAGGCAAGTTAATACAAGCAAAAGTGGAAGCAGGGTCTGCCTTCCAGTGGCAGTCGCAACTTAGACACAGGTTTTGAGAGATCTGAGTAGTAGGAGTAGATTGGCATCAAATGCACTTAATCACAGGTCATTTACTCATTATCATCTATTTTATTATTACACGATTTCACTTCAAAAATCATTGGAATATTTTTTTTCTACAAGTATTTTTTTGTTAGTGTTGATAGTCGTAAACTGTAATTAAAAAAAACCTAAGTACTACTTTTGTAAATAGCACTTATTTATTGTCTTCCATTACACATTATTATCATTATTCACATCATGGTTAAGTTTCGTATACATCAAAATGTCATATTCATTTTATTTTATATTTCAGATGGGATGAGGGTGAATATCATTGCTTCGCAAATATTTGTGATGCACAATTCGTATATAGTTATGAGTACCTAGGAAATACTCCCAGACTGGTGATCACTCCATTGACTGATCGATGTTATATTACACTGACGCAGGTATGCCCTCTTTGATGAGAATTTTATTATGATCAGTACCTATCTATTTAATATTAGAATAGGTACATTATTAAATTATCCAATTGTCATTATCTTGCAGTCCTTACATTTGATCATGGGCGGGGGACCTGCTGGTCCTGCAGGTACTGGCAAAACTGAAACTACCAAAGATCTGGGACGAGCTTTGGGTATTATGGTTTATGTGTTTAACTGTTCTGAACAAATGGATTATCAGGTAAAATCCAAAACAGTAATGAAAGTATTTCAAGTTAGTAATTTTTTACCATTTTAGTGGACTTTTATTCTTATTCCTTTTTTTTATTTAAATTTCCAGTCTTGTGGTAACATTTATAAAGGATTGGCACAAACTGGAGCTTGGGGATGTTTTGATGAGTTCAATAGAATTTCCGTTGAAGTATTGTCGGTAGTAGCAGTTCAAGTAAAATCAGTTCAAGATGCTATAAGGTAAGGTGTTATGGAAATGGTATTTATGTTGATGATATTAAGTAAAGACATTCATGGTTTTTTTTTTCAGAGACAAAAAGGAAAAGTTTAATTTCATGGGTGAAATAATATGTTTGGTACCAAGTGTTGGCATATTTATAACAATGAATCCTGGATATGCCGGCAGAACCGAGCTGCCAGAAAACCTAAAAGCCCTCTTTCGACCCTGTGCAATGGTGGTTCCTGACTTTGAACTGATATGTGAAATTATGTTGGTTGCTGAGGGTTTTCAAGAAGCTAAAATTCTAGCTAGAAAGTTCATTACACTATATACTTTATGCAAAGAGTTACTGTCAAAGCAGGATCATTACGATTGGGGTCTACGAGCTATAAAATCCGTACTTGTTGTAGCAGGGTCTTTGAAAGTAAGTATTTAAGCTTGGGATATAGTCTTTATCAGTATTTAAAACTTGTTTTTACATAAACGCGTTTTACAGAGAGGTGATCCTGGTCGACCAGAAGAGGAAGTACTAATGAGAACTCTTCGAGACTTCAACATTCCAAAGATAGTTACTGATGATATGCCAGTGTTTATGGGATTGATTGGAGATTTATTCCCTGCCCTTGAAGTACCTCGCAAAAGAGACTTGGAGTTTGAAAGAACAGTAAAACAAGCAGCGATGGATTTATTACTTCAACCTGAAGATAACTTTATCCTTAAAGTAGTGCAGCTAGAAGAACTGCTTGAAGTTAGACATTCCGTGTTTATTGTAGGTAACGCTGGCACAGGCAAAACTCAAGTGTGGAGAACGCTTTTTAAAACGTATCAGAATCTGAGAAAGAAACCCATATACAATGACTTAAACCCTAAAGCGGTAACAAATGATGAATTATTTGGTATCATCAATCCAGCAACTCGAGAATGGAAAGATGGTCTATTTTCGGTGATAATGAGAGATCAAGCTAACTTAGTAGGAGAAAACCCGAAATGGATAGTCTTAGATGGAGATATAGATCCAATGTGGATAGAATCTTTGAACACCGTAATGGATGATAATAAAATATTGACGTTGGCTAGTAATGAGAGAATAGCTTTGACACCAACAATGCGGCTGATGTTTGAGATATCTAATTTACGAACTGCTACGCCTGCTACTGTATCTAGAGCTGGAATTTTGTATATTAACGCTCAAGACTTGGGATGGAATCCGTAAGCACTTTTTCCTATAACAATAGTTATGCTTTGCGCTTCCTAATTTCTAATTGCATTTTTAATTGCAGATATGTAACAAGTTGGATTGAAACCAGAAAAATACCAGCCGAAAAGTCAAACTTAGTGAATCTTTTCGATAAATACATTCCAGCATGTTTGGAAACGGTTAGAAGTAGATTCAAAAAGATAACTCCTATTGCAGAAATGGCTCACATTCAGATGTTGTGTCACCTGTTGAATTGTTTGCTCGTTCCTGAAAATACTCCACAAGATTGTCCGAAAGAGTGGCATGACATTTACTTTGTTTTTGCTTGTGTTTGGGCGTTTGGGTCGGCCATGTTCCAAGATACTGGCATTGATTACAGAGTTGGTAAGTTCACCTGACAGAGTTTATAATTTTTTTATTTTAAAATTTTTCTAGTATAAAATCTAACTGGTCATATTTATTTGCAGAGTTCACTAAATGGTGGGTAAATGAGTTCAAAACAATAAAGTTCCCTCAAGGTGGTACAGTTTTTGACTATTACATAGATGAAAATAAACAATTTGCACCGTGGACTGATAAAATTCCGAAGTTTGAGTTAGATACTGATATTCCGTTACAGGTAAGTAATTCAAATAGTATGATTGAATTGTACTCTCTGGGCTTTAAAATATTGATACCAATTACTTATTAATCATACCTATCATAAATGTACTTATTTCAGGCCGTATTAGTACCTACAGCTGAAACAATAAGGATAAGATTCTTTTTGGATTTGCTGATGAAAAATAAACATCCAGTAATGCTGGTTGGAGGAGCAGGTTGCGGCAAAACTGTTATGATCAATGAAAAATTGCAGGGGTAAATATATTACAAAAAGCGTGAAAGCAAATAGTCTCTATTTTTAGCTAAATTGAATTATTTTTCACAGGCTTTCAGAAAACTATGCAATACAATCGGTCCCGTTTAATTTCTACACAACTTCTGAAATGCTGCAAAAGATTCTAGAAAAGCCTTTAGAAAAGAAGGCAGGTCGCAACTATGGTCCTCCTGGAAACAAAACCCTGATTTACTTCATAGACGATATGAACATGCCTGAAGTAGACGCTTACGGGACTGTCCAACCACATACAATTATAAGACAACATTTAGACTATAACCACTGGTACGATAGAACCAAGTTATCTCTCAAAGACATCCACAACACACAATATGTCTCGTGTATGAACCCGACCTCTGGGAGTTTCACTATCAACCCGAGATTGCAGAGACATTTCTGTGTATTCGCCATTAGTTTTCCCAACAATGAAGCGCTAAATAATATTTACCTTTCGATTTTGTATCAGCATTTGACTAATCCAGAATTAAGAATAAATCCTCTAATCATGAAAATGTCAGGTAAAATTATTTATCCAGTTTGTATCTTCTTTCATGAATTGAGTTATTTGATTTTCAAATGTTTTTTCTTTCTTTTTAGCAAGCGTCGTAGCTGCCACAATGACTCTACATAATAAAGCTTCACAAGTGTTTCTACCTACAGCCATTAAATTCCACTACATTTTTAACCTAAGAGATTTGTCCAATGTCTTTCAGGTAAACACATTAAGCACTATTCGTTTTTAAACCTACGAAATTAAAAGTAACTTGTACTCAACTTTTTTTGTTATATAGGGCTTCCTATTCAGCACCAATGAATGTCTCGTCAATCCTTCAGACATTTTAAGGCTTTGGCTTCATGAAACTCATCGGGTGTATGGAGATAAGCTCACAGAAGACAAAGATATTGATGCGTTTTTGAAAATGCAAGTTGATATCTGCAAAAAGAACTTTGAGGTAATACGGTCATTATTTGTGTTTAATATCGCAAAATTGCGTCTCTAGATATATACAAATTTCATTTAAAATATTATTCCTACTTTTGGATCAGTGGTAGTGGACGCTGCTTCTGGTGGAACGTGGAACGTCCGGGGGAGAAACCGCCTAGTACAGGCGGACATCCGCTCGGGATTTTCCCCAATATGGGCGATGAGGGAGAACCGCAGGATAGTTGATATTTTATAGCAATCTTATGCGATTTATTCTTAAGTAAATAACACACTTAAAAATTTCATCTCGTGTTCAAGCGGGACTCGAACCCACACCTTCCACAATCCGGGTGAATGTACTACCAATTATACCACTGAACGCGTTACTAAGTCGACGAAATTTGTAAGTGCTTGATTCGACATGAGCTGTCGATAGTCTCATCAATATTGTAGGTATATTTATAATAATATTAATATTTGTAATAATATTTCCACTGGATATTGTTAATATACCTACAATATTGATGAGACTATCGACAGCTCATGTCGAATCAAGCACTTACAAATTTCGTCGACTTAGTAACGCGTTCAGTGGTATAATTGGTAGTACATTCACCCGGATTGTGGAAGGTGTGGGTTCGAGTCCCGCCTGAACACGAGATGAAATTTTTAAGTGTGTTATTTACTTAAGAATAAATCGCATAAGATTGCTATAAAATATCAACTATTGATTAAGCAGTCTCATCTTAACTGGTGGTCAAATATTTGTAATAATATTTCCACTGGATATTGTAAATATACCTACAATATTGATGAGACTATCGACAGCTCATGTCGAATCAAGCACTTACAAATTTCGTCGACTTAGTAACGCGTTCAGTGGTATAATTGGTAGTACATTCACCCGGATTGTGGAAGGTGTGGGTTCGAGTCCCGCCTGAATACGAGATGAAATTTTTAAGTGTGTTATTTACTTAAGAACCGCAGGATGTTTAGTGGGTATGCCTTTGCCTGGCTTCTCTTTGGGAGAAACCCCCCGCCAAAGGAGAACCCCGCATAAACCGGCCGCCCCCCGGTGGCCTGGTATGCATAAGGTAATCGGCTCATCTCTTGAGCCGGCGGCATTCTCCTGCGAAACCAGGTGCTTGAGTTACCTATCTCGGAGTCAGGTCAATGTATGTGATGATGTGAAGTTTTTATTCGTCCCTGGCTATAAAATTCCGTATTCTTCCCTGGTTAAAAAAATGTGTAGGCTTGGAAAGACCCCATTGACAACTTCAAACAAACGCAAAAGCTCAAAAACCTATAAACCTTATTTCTAATTTAGGATATAGATGAAGGAGCAGTCTTCGAGAAGCCGAACATCTACTGTCATTTCGCTGGAGGCATCGGGGAGCCAAAGTATATGCCTATCGAGACCTGGGAACAGCTGCACAGACTCCTCTCTGAGGCCATGTCTAGTTACAACGACCTCATCGCGGCGATGAGTTTGGTGTTGTTTGAAGATGCCATGATGCACATCTGTAGGTATGTGATGTATGAAAAAGATAGAATTATTTCGAGTACTGTTACTTCAAATCTGTACAGATTATCCAATGGCAGTTGGGATAGCAAGAAGACATAATGAAAATACGTTCAATACACATTACCTACGCCTTTATGGGGTGTAACTGTGACGTAATTAGCGCCCCCAGTAGATTTTGGAGATGATAAGACATTAAAAACAGTACAACGGTGAATCAACAAAAGGAAGAATTAAGATTTTTTTTTATCTTCGTATAAGTAACTAATTATAATGGGAGAGCCACGCTTCGGCATGAATGGGCCGGCTCGACCGGAGTAATACTACGTCCTCACAGAAAACCGACGTGAAGCAGTGCATGCGCTGTGTTTCGCTGCGTGAGTGAGGGTACCGGAGGCCCAATCCAGAGCAAGGGGGGTTAAAAGGTAAGCAGCGCACTTGTGACACCACTGGTGTTGCAGGTGTCCATGGGTGGCAGCAATCGCCAACTGCCGTGATCCGTCAGCTCGTCTGCCCCCTATATCATAAAAAAAATTTTTTTTTTTGCAATTACAAAAATTATGTTTACTTGCAGGTATGAATTGTGACATTTTGTCTCAAATAAATCTTAATAGTATCCTTTATGGATTCACCGCTGTACACCGCCGGCCACAATTGAAATTAATCTATTGGCGTCGCTAGTTTCTTCAATGGGTCACCTTAAAAGCACATTTTCGAGATGAGTGTCATACATGTTGTTGTTATTATAAAAAATTTCAATGAAATATTCAAATTCGGATTGAACGAGAGAGAGCATAGCGGTGATAACTGCTTCCGCTTAAACAAGATTTTCCGAAGGTGAAGCTTAAACTAATAAATATTCTTGACCCAAATTTTATGAACATCTCAGAAATCTTCAAAAATAGTAGTTTCTTCACTCACATACGGAAGTTTGAGTGATATACTTTTTTTGAAATGACTCATAATCGTGACAATTAGGAAAAATCTATTGGCGGCGCTAGTTTCGTCGACGTCTAGCTTAATAACGTTATTTGACTGCCTGTTTGCGCAGTGGGTGCAATACATCGTACTTTAAAGCGACGACTGCGCTTGTGGTCCCGGGTTCGATCCTCGGGTCGGGATATTTATACCTGAATTTTTCTGTTAAGAAATTCTCAATGTCAACCTGGAGTCTGCAAGTTGGCGGTCTTGTATCACCATGCCTTGGAAAGCACGTTAAGCCGTTGGTCCTACGCCCGACACCTTTCTGGTCGTGTCACACTGGTGTCTTATCGGAATAGAGAGTGCACTTGTGTTTGCGCACACACTTGATCACTATAATATATCCTGCGTTCGTTGCTATGGGCTGCCATAGCCGAAATATAAATATAAATTGGAGGATATTTTATTATTAACGTAAGTTGATAAACAGCGTTGTTTGGATTTGGATTTCCGTAGCATCAATGTTGTACATACAGCCATTAATCAAAGTATACAAAAATGTAAAATTCCTTCATTCGATTCTCACCTTAATGTCAAACAAGTTCGGTTCAATATCAATTAGGGAATTCGACAAATTGTAGTAACCTGATTTTGTGGGTTTCTGTACAGTTGACAAAATATTTTGGTTTTAGGATAAGTCGCATCCTAGAAAGTCCTAGAGGCAGTGCGCTCCTAGTTGGTGTAGGAGGCTCTGGGAAGCAATCGTTATCCCGTTTGGCAGCTTTTATATCAAGTTTGGAAGTTTTACAAATACAGCTCAAAAAGGGGTATGGAGTAACTGACCTAAAGGTAAAAACGTACATGTTTTTATTTTCTAACGATGTCATTTTAAAAGTTTTTTTTTTTTAAATTTTAATATTTTTAGATTGGTCCAGTTCCCATACAGTTATAATTGATTTTTATTACATTAAAAAGGCGGTGGATTTTTTTCTTAGTTTACTTTAGTTTTTCCTTACTTTATACTCATGTATATTATAAAGAAAAAGCATTTGTATGTATGTGACAAATTATACTTAAAAATACCAGACCATCATCATCATCATCATCAGCCCATTTAAGTCCCCACTGCTGGCGCACGGGCCTCCCTCAATCACATGAGGGGTAATTGCCATACTCGCCACGCTTGGCAGACGGATTGGCGAGGGTTTTGATATAAATGCAGAGTTTTCCTTCTCTGGGTGCTGATGATCATGCCAGCAGCTTTACCTTAATCGCCTTTTACGACACCTCGGTAAGAGTGAGGGTGGCCTATTCTACTCTGCGTAACACGGCCGCGTGGTCCCCGGCAGAGTAGAATAGGCCACTCTCACTCATATAGTTATAATTGGTTTTGATTACATTAAAAAGGCGGTGGATTATTTTCTTAATTTACTTTAGTTTTTCCTTACTTTATACTCATTTATATTATAAAGAAAACATATTTGTATATATGTGACAAATTATACTTGAAAATACCAGACCGATTAAAAAAAATACCATCATAATGGAACAAGATCCTTAATAACAAAGGCTATGTTTTACGGCGAAAAAACGACCTCATTTTTACCAGAAAACATCAATTAGTTAGACCATGCGGGCAACGTTGCGAGCGGGTAGCTTGTACAGTCAAAGAACGAAAAGGTTTGTCAGTTTTCAAATTGA
Organism: Marasmia exigua; assembly: GCA_019059595.1. Lineage (NCBI taxonomy): Eukaryota > Metazoa > Arthropoda > Insecta > Lepidoptera > Crambidae > Marasmia > Marasmia exigua. The sequence continues at coordinate 23,024,951 of CM032463.1, forward strand.
GTCTTTCGATATGCTATGAGCACTTATTTACACTTACCTTTAGTAAATTTGTCAGAGTAATACCTCTTGCACATAAAATTATACTTAACAGTCAGATCAGAAAGTTCAGATTTGCTTGTAGCAACATTGGTTCCTTTTGATGTAAAGAAAATTCAAAGAAGGTTGGCAGATCTTTTTAAACGGTATGTTGGTGTAACTGATTCCGGCCCTGCAAGCGAAAATTTACCTTAAGGTGGCGAACCTTTTTATTCTCTGTACCGTACATGAAACTAGCTTTTGCCCGCGGCTTCGTTCGAATTAGAAAGAGACAAAAAGTAGCGTATGTCACGGCATCCCTTCAACTATCTCCACTTAAGGTGAAGGGTACACCCCACTAGCGACACCAATCGATTTTAGTTGTTAGCAACTAAACCGGATTTTTTTTAATAATTTCGAAGCTGCAATCTCTCGGAAAATACTTTTACTATTTATTCAATTCTTATACTTAATTTTTGGGTCTGTTTTTGCACTCGAAATTTGGATTAACGCCATAAGTATTCCGTTTTGGCGGTAATTCTAATTTCGAGTATTAAATAAATAGTATAAGTGTTTTTCGACAGATCGCAACTTCGAAATTCCTTATAATATATCTAGTTTAACTGCTAACAATTATAATCAATTGGCATCGCTAATTGACCCTACCCGTCACCTTAAAAATTACGTTAATCCGTCGCTCCATTTTGCAGTGAAAGACGGACAAACAGACAGACAGACATACACACACACACTGTCACATTTATAATATTAGTATAGATAATTACAACCCTGAAACAATTCAATTCCCCATGCAGAATGAGTTGAATGGACTGTACATAAAAACTGGGCTGAAGAACGTGGGCATCATGTTCCTGATGACGGACGCGCAGGTGGCCAACGAACAGTTCCTGGTGCTCATCAATGATCTGTTGGCGTCGGGTGAAGTGGCCGACTTGTTCCCTGATGACGAAATAGAAAACATTTTAGCCGGCGTGAGGAACGAGGTAGGTACATTGTTCGATAAAATAAGTCAAAGCAAAAAGACGATCAAAAGTTTTTTTTTATGTGATAGGTGGCAGACGAGGAGACGGATCACCTGAGGGTAAGCAATTGCCGCCAACCATGGACACCCGCGACACCAGTAGAGTGGGCTGCCTGTGAGCTCACGCAGAAAAAAAAAACACCACAGTGCTGCTTCACGCCAGTATTCTCTGAGGCCGTTTGGTCTATAGGTTAACGCTTGACCACAATGGCACTTGATGAAAAGTGACGATGAGGTCTAGAAAGATACGCGTTTGCCTAAAAGATGCCTGATCACCCTTGCCTTAAAGATGTCTAGATTACGAATAATACTGGTCAGGAAAAAACAGACCTCGGCAGGGAGTTCCATTCCTTAGTTGTCCGCAATTGTATGTAACGTAACATAAATTGAGCGAACAAGATATTCAGGATGATAGTTGACCTCACCAGGATCGAACCTAGATCCTCCCATGCTGTGCCACACTTAGGCCACTGTGCCAATTAAATTGTTAACTAACTAGTTAGTTTAAAAAGTTCTCATATTGTGAACGGAACGTGCTCTATAGAACATCATCATCATCATCTTAGCGTTTTGTCCCGGTTGCGTCCCAATTTGTCGCTTTGGAGCCTGGGGTCAGACTATCGCGGTCTATTTAAAAAGTTAAATTGAAAATTTAAGAATCCCCCGACATAACTAAAGCTCTTTCATTTGATACCTATATTGAGGCAGTTGGGACAACAAATAGGTTATTCGTGATTTTCTCACGGCGGCCATCTTGGATTTGAAATTTTTCACAATTAATATATTCTGCTACTCAAGCCCTTTTATATGATATCCATATGGTGGGAGTTGTGTTAAAACATAAAATCCAAATCTTTGTGACGGCGGCCATCTTGGATCGATTTTTATCCAACATAGCTAAGAACACTCCCTACTTATACATCTTTCAAACAAAAAAATAACAAAATCAAAATCGGTTCATTTGTTCGGGAGCTACGGTGCCATAGACAGACACACAGACACGTCAAACTTATAACACCCCGTCGTTTTTGCGTCGGGGGTTAAAAACTGGCCTCTAATTAATAATTCTATGCCTCTAATAGATAAAATAAAAAACTTGTTGCAAATAATCTATAAATGTCATAATTAAATAAATAGGTTTATATAAAAGATAGGAATACTTTTACCGTGCAATTCCTAATTCTAGGTCAAAGGTGCTGGCCTGCCAGATACCAGAGAAGTATGCTGGAAGTTCTTCATAGACCGCGTGCGCAAGCAGCTGAAAGTAGTCCTATGTTTCTCCCCCGTGGGATCCACACTGCGGGTCAGATCGAGGAAGTTTCCGGCTCTGATCAACTGCACGTCTGTGAACTGGTTCCACGAGTGGCCGCAAGAGGCTCTGGTGTCGGTGGCTATGAGTTTCTTGGAAAAGCTTCACGTTTTACCCGTAAGTTGTTAAATAAATAAATAAATATTTCACAACATCACATACATTGATCTGATTCCGAGATAGGTAGCTCAAGCACCTGTGTTACGGATATCAGAATCAACAGCGGAATTACAAATATATACATAGAATACTTTTCTTTTGTAAATACATACTTATAATACATACAAACACCCAGACCAATACAAACAGACAATGTTCATACACACAAATGTTTGTACTCTGCGGGGATCGAACCCGCAACCCTTGGATCAAAGGCAACGTTCACTACCACTGTTCCAAACGTTTAATCATGACTTACTCTTATAAAGTTCATAAATAAAGAAGAAGCATTAAAATCATTTATCTTAATCCTTTGTCAGTTTCTCCTAATGAAGACTGGGTACTAATTAAACAAGCTTCTTTTTAATAGCATTATTCGCCTCAGAAAATATATGTTACCTTCTAAATTACCAAGTCGGCCACAACCAATGCGCGTCTTAATAATAGTATCTCAGACACTAGTTATCTTATATGTAAGCCACTGTAAATATAACTCAGCATAGTGGTTATTTTTCAGCATCTAAATTTGTGGTATGCATTCAAATAGGAAGCGTCTAAAGTATTAATATATGACAACAAAATACTAAGAATATTAGCCTCTAATTGCATAATTTAGTATGAATAAAATGTAACTCATCCTACATTAATCGATTGTTAAATGTACCTAAAATTGTCATCAAATAGTATAATTAAAGCCAATAATACATATTATTATTATGTATTACACATGAACTATTAAGGACAGTCAGCCAGAGCGATGGTAGCCTAGTGGTTTAGAACGCGCCCTCCATGCGGAGGGTCGATTTCTCTAGATTTTTCAAATCTATGTGCATATTTCTATATTTACCTCGGCGGTGAAGGAAAACATCGTGAGGAAACCAGCTCGTTTGGGATAGTTTCAGAAGCGTGTAACCATGATTCAGTTGGTCTGGTTCCTCTGTCAAAGGGTTGCGAAGGTCAGACGGCAGTCGCTTCATTCTAATTACCAGGCTCCCCAAATCTTGAATCATGATCAAAGCGTACCCTGGGCTCCAAAGCCCAGCTTTGGACTCAACCGGGAATTATACGCAAATATGAAGAAGAAGAAGAACTATTAAGGACAGTCATAGTAAAACCATTTATTTATGCAAATCAATTTGTGTATTAATATGTGTAACAAGTACAATCATTTATAGAAAAGTAATTAATAAACATTAACACGTATTAAAAGAAAAAGAAAATAACACACGTGATTAAAAGAAAAAGAAAATAAGGGCATTCGGCACAAGTATCGAATAGCGCTCTCTGATTGGTGCAAATGGCCGGTTGCTGTCATGTCGCGCACTCGCGCCAAATCGTACAGTGGCTATTTTCACGATAAAAGAATATGAAGTATTATTTTACATGTTAAGTTATAATATATGATGTTGAGTATTGAAGCTTGAATACATAATTTTTGTGGAGCTTTTATTGAAGCTGTAAAACGTAATATGGTGATGAGTTACAAATTTCGTGGCTGAGTTAGTAAATTAGTTTGCAATGTATAAATCAGAAGGACAAGGAAAATTAATTGTTGATATTGACTTGACGCTTTCTTTAACATTTTTAGTTGGCGTTGTAAAGAAGATGAATCAGTTAATTAAAGGCTATGTCAATTTCCCGGTGCTTAGTTAGTAAATTAGAAGTTTGCGCGTGTGGCCAAATAAAAATTCTGTGGCCTTCTTTATTATTTCTCATGAAGACTGTATTTTTTTTATCATAATAAGTAGACATGCACGCTAACTAGACAGAGCCCTTAAATAGAAAGCCATACTTGATAAACCGCGCGTAGCCGTTAGTAACGTGCTGGATGAGGTTCTTTCTATATCGCACCCGTATAACGATGCATTAAGGTGACGGGTAGGGCACACTAGCGACGCCAATCGATTTTATTTTTTAGCTAGTAGCTAAAACCGGATTTATTTTATACAATTTCGGGGTTACAACCTCTCAGAAATCACTTATACTATTTATTAAATAACCATGTACAAATGTTGGGCGAAAAATTGATTCACACCAAAAGTACAACAACGGACCCAACATTTGTAAATGGTTATTTAATATATACTATAAGTGTTTGCCGAAAGATTGTAATCCCGAAATTCTATAAAATAGATCCGGTTTAGTAGCTAAAAATTAAAATCGATTGGCGTCGCTAGTGTGCCCTACCTGTCGCCTTAAAGCTGCGTCTGGGTCTGGGATAGAGTGTGAGTGAAGAGATATTCATCACACTCTGTGACGATTTTTCTGAAAATGGCACATTCCGTTTAATGCGCCTTTTTTTCTGGTTCCATGGTATAATATCTAATAATATAATATAAATATTTTTACAACATCACATACATTGATCTGACTCCGAGATAGGTAGCTCAAGCACCTGTGTTAAGGATATCAGAATCAACAGAGGTATTACAAATATATACATATAATACTTTTCTTTTGTAAATACATACTTATAATACATAGAAAACACCCAGACCAAAACAAACAGATATATCTAAGAAACAACTAAGTTCTTAACTTGCATTCAATATATAGTTTCCTCTCTATTTGTTTTTATGGAAGTTGTTAATCATGACTTACTTTTATGCAGTTCATAAATGAAGAAGAAGCATTAAAATCCTTTATCTTAATCCTTTGTCAGTTTCTCCTAGTGAAGACTGTATTTTGTTTTATTATTTTTGCTAAAGATTTAATCGTTTAATTTCAGATCCCTCTAAGAGATTCAGTAGCGAGGTTTATGTCTTACGTCCACACTTCTGTGAACACAATATCGAAGGCCTATTTATCAAATGAAAGACGATATAATTACACAACCCCTAAAAGTTATTTGGAACAAATTAGTCTCTATGCTAAACTTGTGAATAACAAAACGGAGGAATTACAAGCTAAAATAGTCAGGTAACCACGGAAATATTTAACTGCCATATCAACTCCACGATTGCATGCGACAGAGATGAGAATGTTAAGATGGATGTGTGGAGTGACGAGAATGGACAAGATAAGGAATTAATATATTAGAGGAAGTATGAAAGTGGCCCCCATCATTGATAAATTGAAGGCAAATCGTCTTTCCTGGTATGGCCATGTAAGGAGAAGAGGAGAAGAACATGTTGCCAAAAAAATGATGGGTTTAAACGTAAGTGGGTGGAGGAACAGAGGACGGCCGAAAAAGAGATGGATGGATTGTGTGAAGAATGACATGATGGAAAAAGAGGTGGATGATTCGATGACGAATGACAAGGACGTATGGAAAAGGAAAACATACTGCGCCGACCCCAGATAGCCTGGGAAAAGGGCAGGAGGATGATGATCAACTCATGAACAGTGTTATTAAATTTTTACATAAGCATTCCGTAAAAGTGATATTTAAGATGACCCTTACGATCGGTCGAGTAAGTTTTTAAAATATGAAACCTATTTACGCAAACAAAATGCTAATGGTAAAATCTTCTTTCGCATACAGGTTAGAGAATGGTCTCGAAAAATTGCGTTCCACAGCGGAACAAGTGGCTGAACTCAAGAAGAAGTTAGCTGTGCAAGAAGTAGAACTGCAACAGAAGAATGAGATCGCCGATAGACTTATTGAGACTGTCGGCATAGAAACCGCTAAGGTGCAGCATGAGAAACAATTGGGTAAGGAAATATACATACGCAAGCAAAATATGTAGGTGTAACGCTACTGACCAGATATCTATCATCATCATCATCAGATATCTATGTAGTGTAGTGTAGCTTTATCGATAGTAAAAGTAAAATCAATAGTATCGATAGTCTATCGTTAGTATTGCTGGTTGTCAATAGTAAATTCATAGTAAAATTAGGTCAATACTATTAATAACGCTAATACTATCGATACTATCAATTGTTTAATGTCCGATGCTATCGATACTCAGATTAATCAGGCAGCAATACTATCTAAACATAGCTGACTATCGATAGTACAAAAATATCGATACTATCGATAGTATCGAGGTGTTCACGGAAGACCAGCATCGCGGCGTCAGTAGACGACACGATATTATGCTGATTGAACGCCTTTTTCACTGACACTATGTATAAGTACTTTTTTTATATAAATATTTCTGTTTTTGTCAGGAAATAAATTATTTTCTATTCTATTCTATCAGGCACTAATCAATCGATAGTATCAAAAGTTTTGACCAATAGCAAGACTATCGATAGTCTGAATGATTTTCGAGGTCAACTATCGGTAGGGAAAGTGTCGATAGTTTCACAACACTAATGTAGTGTGTTATGTGCCGGTCATCTTTGCACCGTGGTTATTTTACACTGGCATGGCGAGGATTATATTTCTGAATGTAATTCGTTTTACTATGTCTATAATACAGCTGACGAAGAGGAAGAAAAAGTAGCCGTCATCACCGAAGAGGTGTCCAAAAAACAGAAAGACTGTGAAGAAGACCTGATCAAGGCCGAACCTGCGCTAGTGGCGGCTCAAGAAGCTCTTAACACACTAAACAAAGCTAACCTCACTGAGCTGAAGTCTTTTGGCTCACCTCCTGGAGCTGTAACCAATGTTACTGCCGCCGTTATGGTATTGATGGCTCCTGGCGGGAAGATACCGAAGGATAGAAGTTGGAAAGCTGCTAAGGTATGCAAAAAAAATTACGATATTTTTATGAAGTATGACAAAAAAGTTTAACTGAGAAAATATCAAGATTTGATCTACATAAGCATATATTGATTTGAAAATATATTATTACAGGTAGTGATGGCTAAAGTAGACATGTTTCTGGAAGCCCTGATTAATTATGATAAAGAAAACATACATCCTGATGTCATCAAAGCTATTCAACCATACCTCAAAGATGCTGAATTTGAACCTGGTCAGTCTATTTAGGGTTATTTACAAATTATCAACAGCCTAGCAGAACTAGAAAACCAGCATCATAAACCAAATACTGAATGCAGCTTGCTTTTACATTCTACAAGCTCGAGTATCTTCTTTGGGTATTTTAAAAGTAAAAGTTAATATCTACCTAATTATCTTTCTTTTCCAGAATTTGTGAAATCTAAATCGGCTGCAGCGGCCGGCTTGTGCGCGTGGGTGATAAATATCATCAAGTTTTTCGAAGTATTCTGCGATGTAGAACCGAAAAGAAAAGCGCTGGCGGCGGCTAATGCCGAGTTGCAGGCAGCTATGGAAAAACTTAGAAACATCAAATTGAAAGTTGCTGTGAGTTTTTTATGCACATTTTGTATTTGAGTCGTATTTTCTTAAGAGCCGGCAACGCATATGTGATACATTTCCATCAGGTGTGCCGTCTGCTCGTTTGTCCGCTATAATGTAAAAAAAATCATTACCTATTGAGTTGATCCCTAGATATTGATATTCTCAAAATTGGTTGCCACTTGCTCTTTTCAACGACTAATATACATTTTTATCCCCTGTAGTCACTAGAAGAACTTTTAGCCTCGCTAACAGCAGATTTTGAGAAAGCAACAGCTGAAAAGTTGAAGTGCCAGCAAGAGGCAGATGCAACCAACCAAACCATTCAGCTCGCCAATAGACTCGTCAACGGATTAGCAAGCGAAAATGTGCGCTGGGCTGAAGCCGTCGCAAAGTATGTCTTTATTTACTGCTATTCACCCATCCTCATTTGTATTGAATGGTTCTTATGCAAGTGCCATAAGGTTTACATTAGAATGAGGTATTATAGTATACAATACGTAATAGTGCACGTGAGTACCTACATAGAACATTTAAATCTAGAAGAACTGCGAGTAGACTTTATGAGCTAGCCTTACCGTAAAACTATTATTTACTTTACAGCTTTATGCAGCAAAATACGACATTACCAGGAGACATACTTTTAGTCTGTGCCTTCATATCTTACGTAGGCTGCTTCACAAAGCAGTACCGTTTAGATCTTCTGAACAAACAGTGGCTGACCTTCATGAAAACTTTGGAGGTAGTTACTTAAATAAAACAAATTTTGAATTACCTAATAAAAAATACTTCATCAAATCCATCAACTACTTATTTTCAGCCACCGATACCGATAACCGAAGGTTTGGACCCACTGACGATGCTTACGGATGACACGCAGATCGCAATATGGCAAAACGAAGGTTTGCCTTCTGACCGAATGAGTACTGAGAATGCGACTATTTTGTCTAATTCCGATCGCTGGCCTTTGATGATTGATCCACAGGTAGAAATCTTATTCATAACAATTAATCAATGAAATAATCGCTTACCACATAAAAAAAACAAATATATTTTTTTAATTTATTTTATAAAACATAGGCTACTATCGCTGCCAGTGATTAAGATGATGTCTGTAAATGCCAATAGCCAGACCAAGTAACACGTTTATTTAGTTCTAACTAAATACATCTTGTTTTATTTAACGATCATAATTTGATTCTGTGGTACAAACGCTTCCAATGCTTTGTTACTAATATCAAATTCAAAAAGCTATTTGATTTATTCCAGTTGCAAGGTGTGAAGTGGATCAAGCAAAAATACGGCGAAGTTCTGCAAGTAATACGTCTAGGACAAAAGGGCTACTTAGAGACGATTGAGAAAGCCATTATAAAAGGCCAGACAGTACTATTTGAGAATATAGGGGAGACAGTAGATCCAGTTCTGGACCCTCTGCTAGGAAGAAATCTAATTAAGAAAGGAATGTGAGTATGACTGTACAAATGAAAGCTTAGTTAAACATATATTTTTATCAGTTATTAGTACAGAAGTTCACGTATCTTTATTAATATTAATCATACTCTTTAAGGACATTAAGATTAAAGTTTAATTTTAAAAAAATAACTTGAATTTGGCAGGGCAATAAAGATAGGAGATAAAGAAGTAGAATACAATTCAAACTTTAGGCTAATATTGCATACAAAACTGGCCAATCCCCATTACAAACCAGAAATGCAGGCCCAGACCACTCTAGTCAACTTCACAGTCACAAGAGACGGCTTAGAGGATCAGCTTTTAGCCGAAGTTGTGAAAGCGGAAAGACCAGATTTAGAAGAGTTAAAAGCAGATTTGACGAGGCAACAAAACCAGTTCAAGATTATGCTGAAGGAACTTGAAGACGACCTTCTGTCTCGATTGTCTTCTGCAGGGGAGAACATTCTGGGTGATACTGCGTTGGTTGAAAATTTAGAAACGACGAAGAAGACTGCAGCTGATATTGAAAGAAAGGTTAGGCCAAATTATTTTGAAGAATTATCGGAATTTTTAATTTTACGAAAAGAATGTTGTAATGATATGACAAACAAATGAAAATATAATGATTTGGTAGAATATAAACTATGATATGGATTTACTTTGTAGGTGGCAGAGGCAAAAGTGACATCACAACAGATAGACATCGCTCGCGAGTTCTATCGGCCAGCTGCTGCCAGGGCATCTCTCCTGTACTTCATTCTCAATGACCTGAACACTATCAATCCCATATACCAGTTTTCTCTCAAGGTAATCTTTAATACTTTACATACGTACAAACGCATCACTTATTAATAATACTTTATCGAGATTATTTATTTAAATCAAATGTAGATCACCAATCTGAAAATCACCAAAACCACAGCCTAAAATGTTAAGACAATAACGGAGGAGCAGAAATTCAACTCAAAGATCTCCCAAATGTTTCAGGCGTTCAGCGTAGTGTTCCAAAAGGCAATATCCCGAGCAGAACCCGCAGAAGAGGTCAGCCAGCGAATCAGGAATCTCATCGACTGCATCAGCTTCTCAGTCTACCAGTACACCTCTAGAGGCCTCTTTGAGTGCGACAAACTTATATTCGCGTCACAGATGACATTCCAGGTTTATTTTTGCTTAGCTAATTATATGTCTCCTTTTGAGATGATTTCATTTACCTTTTCTGTCCAGTCCCCTGTGTAGTTCATTGAATAGAATGTCTTTCCAGATCCTGTTAATGAGCGAGGAGGTTTCACCAGCAGAGTTGGACTTCTTCCTTCGATTTCCCGTCAAGCCTCACGTAACTAGTCCAGTCGACTTCCTCTCAAACCACAGTTGGGGAGGCATCTGTTCCTTGGCAGGGAGAGAGGAGTTCAGAAACCTCGACAGGGATATTGAAACCTCCCCCAAGAGGTGGAAGAAGATCGTCGAGCTGGAGTGCCCTGAAAGAGAAAAGTTTCCTCAGGTAAAAGGTCACCCTAAATACGTATTTGTATTGTCAAATACTAATACGTTTGACGGAATTAGTACCTATTTACGTATTTGTTTTACATAAACGTTTTTCTCGTACAGGAATGGAAGAATAAAACGGCGCTCCAGAGGATGTGCATGATGCGGGCTTTAAGACCAGACAGAATGACGTATGCAGTAGCGTAAGTAACAGCAATAACATCAAATACACTATAATTTTATATTAATCCTTAGCGGTTTATGTTCCGAATAAATGCAATGCTAATCGATCAAGAAAATTATCATGTAAATGTTCACAATATTAATTAAGTGAATAGGGCTTTGCTAAAAATTAAAATCCATTTATTGCAGCCATTGGTCATATTGTTAATTATTTAGCACCATGTCATTTCAATTACTTAAAATACTAAAGATTCATAACATAACATCATTGCTAAATGACTAAATATATTATTGAATGCGTGTTCGTGTTACGACTGTCATAATTGTTATTATCTTCCTATGACGTACCAACTATTACAAAAATTCTAGGGCATACATAGAAGAAAAGATGGGAGCAAAATATGTTGAAAACAGAACACTAGAATTTAGCAAGTCGTTTGAAGAAACCAGTTCAACCACGCCAATATTCTTCATCTTGTCCCCTGGAGTGAACCCATTGAAAGATGTGGAAGCACTGGGGAAAGTCATGGGGTTCACATCAGATGATGGGAATTTCCACAATGTGTCGCTAGGCCAGGGTCAGGAGATTGTCGCGGAGCAGGCTATGGATGTGGCATTACAGAAAGGACATTGGGTGGTTTTGCAGGTTAGAAAATACATAATTTATATATCAAACAATATCACATACATTTAGAATTCAATTTATTCAGAATAAAACTACGTATCTGAAATATAATTAAATCAATAATTTCGAGTATGACTGAACTGCTAGTTACGATCAAATAAAACAAGGCAAAAAAAATCTTTCAAAAATAAACTTGTGAACAATGTTAAACTCAGACAATACTTATTGATGATGTACCTACCTACCTGCCGTTTCAGAATATTCATTTAGTGAAGAAGTGGCTTCCGAGCTTAGAGAAGAAGATGGAAGGATTTGCCAACGGCTGCCATGATGAATTCAGGCTATTCATGTCAGCGGAACCGGCTCCTACTCCAGCCTCCCACATTATCCCGCAGGGGATCCTTGAGTCCAGCATTAAAATTACTAATGAACCACCTACTGGGATGCAGGTAATATAGTTGCATTACACAATTTTGTATACGAATCTTTTGGTGGACCATTTGCCAGTTTTATTGGCTAGCTATAGTAAGCTATGATTACAGAGAGTCATTATTTACTTTTTTACAGGCAAATATTCATAAAGCCCTGGACAACTTCAACCAGGAAACACTAGAAATGTGTGGTAAGGAAGCTGAATTCAAAGGGATCCTTTTCGCCCTATGCTACTTCCACGCCGTCGTAGCAGAGAGAAGAAAATTTGGTCCTCAGGGATGGAATAAGATATACCCTTTTAATGTTGGTTAGTACATTATTCGTCGCATATACAATCGGGTTCATAGGTAGTTTATTGTCTTGATTTTCTAAATATTTTTTTCAGGTGATCTCACAATTAGTGTGTTCGTGTTATACAACTATTTAGAAGCAAATTCTAGAGTCCCTTGGGAGGATTTGAGGTACCTCTTCGGTGAGATTATGTATGGGGGTCACATCACTGATGATTGGGATCGCCGACTCTGCAATGCTTATTTAGAGGAGCTTATGCAACCGGATCTAGTAAGTGATTTCTTTTTGTTATTTCTTTGTTACCATGTAATCATTGTCGAGGTGTTTGTATTTGTCTCTGATCATTGAACAGAGTGAGTAAGTACATTGCACATGTAAAATGAATGCCTAATATTTCCTTCTCATCAAAAGGTTGACGGTGAGCTTCAACTTGCTCCTGGTTTCCCCGCACCTCCTAACACAGACTATGTCGGTTACCATCAATACATAGAGGACGCCATGCCACCCGAGTCCCCTTATCTTTACGGACTCCATCCCAATGCTGAGATAGGATTTCTCACCACTACATCTGAGAACCTCTTTAGAACTATCTTCGAAATGCAACCAAGAGACGCTCAGGCTTCTGGTGCCGCTACAGTTACTAGAGAGGATAAGGTATGCCATATATCTCTCATCCATCATCCATTCATTTATATCCTTTTTTTTCATCAAAAACCAGTTAACTGTTGGTGGTGGGTGGTATTCGTTCTAAAGTATATAATTTGCTGTGCCCGACAGGGTCCATATTGTTCCTTAAATATCATTTATAGTATGTACCACCGTAATGTATCACATATGGAAAAGCAATAAAGAATTGAATTGAATTGAATTGAAAGTTCGTTAATATAACTTTTGGGGGTGTCAAATAGAATTATGTAATAAAACTATCTTTATTTTTTGTAAATTAGGTAAAACAAATGCTAGATGAAATAATGGAGAAGTTGCCAGAGGAATTTAACATGGTGGAAATAATGGGGAAGGTCGAGGAAAGGACACCTTACGTAATCGTTGCCTTCCAAGAATGTGAGCGAATGAACCATCTTACTGGAGAAATGAAGAGATCGCTAAGGGAATTGGATCTAGGACTAAAGGTAACCGCAAAAAAACTACTGCAAAGTACTGTAATTTACAAAATCAAATATTTAAGCCTAAGTAATAACAATTTTCATTGAAAGGGTGAACTCACCATAACATCCGTGATGGAAGATTTGGAGAATGCATTATTTTTGGATCAAGTAAGTTTATGGTACTGATATTTAAATTTTAAAAAAATGTTTATCTAAACTTGTATAATCGTTTTTCAGGTTCCACATATATGGTCAAATAGGGCATATCCTTCGTTGTTGGGACTATCAGCATGGTTTGTAGATCTGACTCTACGTTTGAGGGAATTGGAGACTTGGGCTACAGATTTTGTTGTAAGTCCTAAAACTGGAAGCAAACTTTTCAAATGATTTTGCTTAATATTGTTTTAAATTTTCTTCTGTTTTCCAGCTGCCATCGTCAGTATGGCTAGCGGGTTTTTTCAATCCACAAAGTCTTCTCACTGCTATAATGCAAAGCACAGCTCGCAGGTATGAGTTGCCATTAGACAAAATGTGCTTGCAATGTGACGTCACCAAGAAAATGAAAGAGGAATTCACGTAAGTCCACTTTCCCCACACTTGATTAAACTATACAGACTTTACTCAAAATGTTTGTGATTAACTTTCTTTTCAAAATTGGAATGGAATGAGATGGCATGAGCATGGCCTCGCTGTGATGTATGAATATGCGGCGTATGGCGATGCATGATTTGCATGTCAGTTCTTGAGCATGTTTCAAGTGCATTGACCGTGATGATATTAACAGCAACCAATTTTAATGTTTCCATATTCTGAACGGGCTTCAGGATCGACACCAGGTTTGGTTTGTTTACGGCGTCTGAGCTTCGCTTGGTGTGGTCTCCACGGACCGGAACCGCATCTTCTGTATTCAATGATACTTCAAATACTATATTAATGAGTAAACTTGGTAATTTACTTGTAACTCATTCTTATAGCATCACCTGTGTCTACTGTCTAGTTTGGAGTTTTCTACATCTTGTTCTGGGTAACAAAATGGTGCTAATTTAAGACTGTTACAAGGTTAAGTACAAATACTTACGAGTATGTTTTATTAATCTTTTACACCTATTGAAAAAAAATTAGAAAATTAACTTTAAAATTCCTGAATGAATCTAATCACGCTCAGAATTTTATTTTGGGGTTTAACGCTTGTCTTCAAGAAGTGAGTAATGATATTTAATACACTAACCAACCATGGTACACTTTCCTGAACGCTTTCAATACGCTTCTATTCTCTGTCTATGTCCAAATGAGGTAAAAGCTTGGAACTTATTGTAAATAACAACAATGTACAGATTGCCAAAAAGTGGAATAACCAGGTTTGCTTGTTAAACGCTTTTCTGAACTACACAACACTGCTCACGCTCTTTACGTATCACTGTTCTCACTGCATGGACCTACAACTTAACTTGGACTCGTCGTACGACAGCATTGCTGATTCCAGGGCTGGCCCCCGCGATGGCGCCTTCGTCCACGGCCTATTGATGGAGGGAGCTCGCTGGGACGTCCAGATGGGCATCATCATGGACTCCCGGCTGAAGGACTTGTTCCCTCCGATGCCGGTGATCAACGTTAGGGTATGAGTGAACAATTTTACAGCATGTCAAGTCAAAAGCATTCACTTGTCCTGGGTCATTTTAAAACTTGCAGGTAAAGTATTTTTTCATATGTTGTTCGAATCCGAGTGAAATTTGAACAGGACTAAACCGACATTTTAAATTAGGCTAAGGCTATCTCTAAAAAATTGCCTACAGCGAGCATCTAAACTGAAGATGAATACCTACTAAAAGAGTAGTTGATAATAAGAAGGAATTGATAGTTGATATTTTTATAGCAATCTTTTGCAATTTAATTATATTTTATTAATTAATATTTATTTAATTGCAATTTATTTTTAGAAGGAATTGATTTCATTTTTATATCTAGATACCAAATTAGGATAGTTTGCATTCAAGGTGTTTTTGAATATTTTTTCGTCGTGGGAGAACCACTTGAATAGAATGGCTCGGATGATACCGCCTCACATAATATTAACATGAAACAGCATATGGTTCGCCAAGTGAATGAGGGTATCGAAGACCCGATTCGAGAGAAAGGGGAAAAAATGGTAGGGCACTTGTGACTCCACTGATGTCCATTGGCGGTGGTAATTGGCCAAGTTTTTGTGCTACCTATCTACTTAAAAAAGTTAACCAGATACGGAATAAGTTTCATCCGATCTATTTTTTGAGATTTCAATCGACGACTTTTAATTTTGGAGAAGTTAAGCAATACTAACAAGGAATGCAGAAGAATATGATGACTTGCATTTGACTGTACAGGCAATAACCCAGGACAAGCAGGACCTGCGCAACATGTACGAATGCCCCGTATATACGACGCGCACCAGGGGCCCCACCTACGTGTGGACCTTCAACCTGAAGACCAAAGACAAGCCGGCCAAGTGGACGCTGGCGGGAGTGGCTCTGCTCCTTCAGATATAATCTTACCGCTTTACCAGTCTGCCGTTCATAAGCTATAATGCCGTTAAGTACCACCACATGCAGAGTGAATGGGTTTTAAAGATATTGAAATAAAAACGAGTGCTAAGGTTTTTAATGAGTCAGCAACGCGTATGCAGGTGCTTTGGAGTTGCAGACGTCCATAGGCTGCGGTAATTGCTTACCATCAGGCAAGCCACATGCTTTTTTGCCACCGAGAAATCGCTGTTTTAAAAGTTAAGGGTTTGTTATTATAAACAACATATAAATTATTATAATATCATGAGTATTTGTTACGGCTTTAATACACGTGTTCTATCTAAGAAATTTAAAGTAACTGGAAGTTAGCTATGTTATCTTGTAAAGACGAAACACTGACTCGCAGTTCATCGTCAGCCCATTTAAGTCCCCACTGCTGGGGCACGGGCCTCCCTCAATCACATATGGGGTAGTTGCCATACTCACCACGCTTGGCAGACGGGTTGGCGAGGGTTTTGACATAAATGCAGAGTTTTCCTTCTCTGGGTGCTGATGATCATGCCAGCAGCTTTACCTTAGTCGCCTTTTACGACACGTCGGTAAGAGTGAGGGTGGCCTATTCTACTCTGCCGGGGACCACACGGCCAACTCGCACGACTCGCAGTTAGCGACAATCTAATTCAGCGACTGAACAAAGTAGTATAATATGGGAAAATTAAATCTTTTTTTGAATTTTTATACCTTATTATTAAAACTCATAATCCACTAATTGTTATTTTAGGTATTTTTGTGACATTAGTTCTAGACAAGCCCACGTGCGTTGGCTTGTAACTCAATTCAGAGTTGTCTAATTTATGTAAATATCTCATTTAAATTAGTTTATACTAGAAGACTCACGCATATATTTCAATGTAACATATTCAAAATGTACCTACATATTAGATGTTCCGTCCTTCGTTATTCTTGTTTTTCTGTTACAACAGAACTGGGATCACCTACTCCATAGATCCGTCCATAGATTAGAAAACCTTTGAAAAAGTGTAATAAATCCGTTATATTGTTATAGAGTGTTTGATAATTTTTAGAAATGTACCTGCCATCCATCTCCTATCTGAATTGCTGAATTACTATCCCATTGGAGCTTGACGGATATAGCTTCAAGATTTTAGATACCTATCTACCTACCTAAGTCATTTATTTCACACAGTCGCAACAGTTTTGCAAAGATAGTCTGGACAATTTCTAAAATCAGTCAATGGACAACATTTCATATTTTTAACATGTCCATATTGTTTTTTTATATGAAAATAGACATAAAATGAACGGACCCATATTTTTTCTTTTTTCAAAATTTGTCCATTTTCATGCATAAAATAATTATTAAAATTCTTTATATTCTAAATAGACGTAAGCGCCAAATGACGTCATCGGACGGCTGAATACAGCGATATTCCTTTGCTTATCATTGTTTTAGTAAAAAAAAGGTACTACTGTCAAAGGTAAATAATACTAGTGTCAACATTGTCAACGTCATTCATACATTCAACGTTGACAAGTTGTCTTTTTTTTTGACAGTTACATGTCATGGGTTTGGCATTTCGTAAATTTAAAACTATAATGTGCTAAGCAAAGAAATATTTTACATTCTGCCGTCCGATGACGTCATCTTACGTTTTTTAGTTTTTAATTTTTTTCTCAGTAAATAAGCAATATAAAAAATTAATAAATATATATTCGAGCAGCGGAAAAGTAAATAAAGAAATGGTATTTTTTGTTTCAGAGCTTAGCAATTTTGAAATGTTGTCCATTGAATCTGAAAATTTAAAGTTAATGACGTTATGTACTTACCTTACTTTTATTTTACGCCGATTTTATAACACAATAGTACTTATTTCTGTGAATTTTTTTCTTAATTCTGGCGACTAATATTTGGAGACGGACATGTATCGACCGATACTATTCATAAGTATTAATGTCGTTCGCCAGACGTAATGAACTTTCAGCAAACGAAAAAAAATTCAAATTAAATAATTTATACATACAGACATAGCCCAAAGGATTACATGTCTCAAGTGGCAATGGGCAGGGCACATAGCGAGGAGAACAGGACGGCCGTTGAGGCGGAAAGGTCCTCCAGTGGAGGCCATGTACCGGAAGTCGCAGCCGTGGCAGGCCCCCACAAGGTGGACCGACGATCTGGTGAAGGTCGCGGGGATCCATTGGATGCGGACAGCACAGGACCGATCTGTGTGGAGAACATTGGGGGAGACCTATGTCCAGCAGTGGAAGTCTATTGGCTGAAATGATGATGATGATGATGAAATAATTTATGAAATTAAATAGTAAGTAGGTAGATACTTATCAAAGGCAGTTTATTCATAGACTCAATTTAACCTGTACATAAAGCACTCTTATCTGCAACTACAAGAACCAAGATGAATTTCATTATCAATTAAGGAAACTCGTGCACTTTTTGGTCCCTCGCGAAAATTCAATGGCCGCCTACATCATTCCGAATAGGGTTGTCACGAAGTTTAATGTGAAATAGTGAAGTACTTTCCCCAGCTCCGCGATTTAAACTGTGTGATTAGCTTCGAAAGAAGAAAGCCATCTCAATCGATCCTGTACGACATCTTGCCAAATGAATAAATAAAATGATATTAACATGTGGATATGGATAAACACCTACATATTAAACTCATATGCTACGCAGTTCCTACCGGTCACCTATCTTAAATTCGAATGTTTTTAGTACGCATTTCAATATAGCGAAAAGGCTTAGCCACATTTTTGATTTTCACATTTTCATTTGACTAAAATAACGATTGACATATAGCTGATATTCCGATTTTTAAATTGTATTTTTTTTTTTACTTATAATGCATGCATGCAGCATTTAAGCAGGCATGCACTATGCATACTACCGGGCATTCATGCAGGCATGCAACCGGAAATGCATGCAAGCAGGCATTGGTGAATGCAGCATGCATTGTTTTTGTCACGGCTCCGGCGCTGCAAGGCTTCGGCGGTCCTAACGCGAGCTTGTACTTTTGCCAAACATATAAAACAGACATAGTCACATTCAAATGTTTTACATTCATTTGACCCGCATCGATGAATATAGCGATAGAATGTTTTTTTAACTTATAATGCATGCATGCAGCATTTAAGCAGGCATGCACTATGCATAACGGGCATCATCAATGTAACCGGATAGCACCCAAAAAGGAGAAATGCATGCATAGCAGACATTGGTGAATGCAGCATGCATTGTTTTTGTCACGGCTCCGGCGCTGCAAGGCTTCGGCGGTCCTAACGCGAGCTTGAATTACCTACACTCTAGGGGCAGGGCAGACAAGACTACGTGGAGTCGGTTACATATTGATCTGACTCCGAGGTAGGTAGTTCAAGCACCTGTGTTAGGGATATCAGGATCAACAGTGGGATTACAAATTTATTCATATAATATTTTTCTTTTGTAAATACATAGAAAACACCCAGAACAATACAAACAGACATGTTCATGCACACAAATGTTTGTACTGTGCGGGGATCGAACCCGCAACCCTCGGACCAAAGACAGCGACAAAGACGACCCGTTTGGAACAGGTGGTAGCGAAACCAGTGTTCCAAACGGGTCGTCGAAACATATAAGTAGTGTTTATAACATATAAGTAAATCACTATAGACCCAAAAAAGGAGATTAATTAGTCACGTAGTTCAGTAGCAGATCAACTTCGTGTAGCGGAAGTGGTTTATTTCACTTTATCGGCCGCGACAGCCCTACTGCTCGTAGCATGTTTCTAACAAGACAGGCAGCCTAACTGCCTAACAACCTGGAGCTATGCAAATGCGCACCCACCTGTACTGAACACGGCGAGATGTATGGAACTAATTGCTGGTACCAGAGGTGTACGCGATATTCTAAGGAGCTTAGCAATTAGATCTACCTACAGGATTTAAAAAACAAGACCTAATAATAGTTAGAAATATTTTTATATTAAATTGGTTGTGACCCTGTCTTATACTCCAACGGTCGAGGATTCGATTTACACTACGGACAAACAGTCGTGTTCATGATTGATGAAACTCTGCGTATTTTCATAGAAAAATCTTCCTAAGAGGCCTACAAAATATAAAAGTATCAGTATTTTTTTTATGTATTTAATAAAAGTCTATGTTCTAGAACATTTTCAATTGAGCATTTAATTAATGAGAAATGCAATTTTTTTCTTAAAAAAGGAAAACGTAGGTGAATTTTCACCTCCAATAAACTAAATTGAGCCAAAAAAACAATTTCTACTTTCCTGGATAATTGGTATTATAAGTAATAATAATAATAATAATAATAATTCTCACAACATCTCTTACGTTGACCTGATTCTGTACTAAGTTGATTAAGCACTTGTGTTACAGATATCAGACAGCAGAGGAACACAAATATATACTTAAATACATATATACACCCAGACACCGAACAAACACAAGTGTTCATCGCACGAATGTTTGTCCAGGGTGGGGATCGAACCCACGACCTTTGGCGTAAGAGGCTGGGCCACTACCAATTGCGCCATCCGGTCAGTCAAAGTCTGGTAATATTACCTACATTAAAGCAACTCTATCCGACCTTCGCAAATCAGACCAACAGAATCATGTTACACGATTCATGAAACTGTCCGAAACGTGCAGGTTTCCTCACAATGTTTGCCCTCACCGCCGAGGTAATCGTAGAAATACGCACATAGATTTGAAAAATCCAGAGGTTGCTGCTCGGATTCGAACTTGGACCTCCCGCATGGTTGGCGCGATTTTATCCACTGAGTTACCATCGCTATAGCTTCATTAGTGTACTTATCTATTCTTGATTAATAACTTGAGTAGTTAATTTGATTCTTACCTCATGATTCCATCATCGATAGTGATATTATATTTCAGTGTTACTCACAATTTGATAATGATCCAGTTGTCCTTTTAATAATTAATTAAGAGGCCAAAAGTTATTTGTCCCCTACTATTGAAATTGAAGAACTTAAAATCTACACGCGACTTTCATATGAATGAATGATGAATGAATGATGAATGAATGCCTTTGCAAAATTCTTAAATACTTCGATCACATTGCAAGGAAAGACAGTGATAACCTCGAGAAGCTCATCGTGACCGGAAAAGTAGACGGGAAAAGACATCGTGGTCGCAGCCCCATACGTTTGGTCCGACCAAAATATATTATAATAATTGCCTAATCCGCACCGCGCTCGACTCTACACAACACAGGAATACGACGCACTATAGAAATACGAGTTTTTTGCTACAAAGTTTTATCCTTTCTACATCATCTTAATATCTTCTTTCTGTCTATAGACTACGTTAGATAAAAATATAGTAAGGTAGTTTGCTTTTACTTTCACTACATATAAATGAACTACATTTTGAAAAAATCATTCAAGAATAAAAAAGCTTGATTAATTGAAATATTTTTTATTGATTAAATAAAGAGATTTAAATGAAATAAGCTGCCTCATTTATTAGGTAGTTTTCGGAATAATACCTACTGACTTGGGGCCGCTTCGACCAATATTTATCCTTAGATAAATTTATAGTGTAACGTCAGATTATTTCTCGAATGACAGTGCGGCTAGATTTAGTATCGGAATAATATAGGTCGACTCGGCCTTTAATGCTATTAACTAACACGACCGTTGGTGTAAATGAAATCTCAATCAGCTGGGAAGGTAACTCGAGAAAGTGTTACCAGGTTTTAGGTCCAATGCATTCTGACAATCAAACATAAGTAATAGATAGATATAGTAGTTAGACATGTGTCTAACTACTATATCTATCTTACTTAGCTATCAGCGTCATCACATCTCGCACAGGTTATCAGCTACCAAATATTTTAAAACAAGGCAACACGCGCTAACGCGGCGGCCGCGGCAGCCAAGTTTCGCTCGCTAGTTTGGTTAGTCAACGATTCACAGTTGCCGTAGCGATAGCCAAAATAATTTAAGTATACAAATTGTGCGGATAAAGAATGGGATCAGAGATGGCGGCGCATCTATTCACTTCTCGCTCGCACACTATTTGAACAAACAAATATAACAAATAGTGTGCGAGCGAGAAGTGAATAGATACGAGATTGAGCAAATATGGCGCCAAACGGCAACGCCGCGCGTTCACACGATCCTACATTACATCGTAGATTTAAACCTTATGTTCGTACAGTTAAGGTTGTATTCAGCACTATTAGACAACATTACTGGAGCAACTAACTAGCTAGATAGCCAATACAGTACCGTGAAACAGGGCGGGCTCAGATACCGATATTCGGCAACGGTTATCAATATCGATATTAAACCCAAAAAACGGTTAAGTAGCGGTTGCCAGAAATAGATGAAAACGCCCATATCTAAAGTAGGTAACCGTTGGGCCTTAAATAACCTTAAAATAAATGATTGGTAAAACGTTATTTTCCAGAAATTTTTAGAGATGATACAGATACCCCACGAGTGCGAGTATAGACGCAAATAGTGTGCAAGCGAGAAGTGAATAGATGCGCCGCCATTTCTGATCCCATTCTTTATCCGTTGTACGTTACAGAGAATAAAAAGGTTGGTAAATTTTCGCTTGCACGGCAAGAATCAGTTATTTCAACATACCGGTTTAAAACGATCTGCCAACATTCTTTAATTTTTTTTTACATCATAAGGAATCAATGATGCTACAAGCAAATCTGAACTTTCTGATCTAACAGTTAAGCCTATTTTTTGTGCAACAGGTATTACTCTGACAAATTTACAAAAGGTAATAAGTGCTCATAGCATATCAAACGAATCAATTTGAAAATTGACGAACCTATTTCGTTCTTTGACTGAACATTCGAGTTTCAATAGTTCGGCTCGTCGCTAATCCGATGACATCAAAATATGTCGTAATTTATGTTTATTTGATATTAATATTAAATTTTAGGAGTTCCCACAGTCGTCTGACTCATCCTACCGCGCCTAGAAACAATAGGCGTAAAGCAAAGGCGATGTAACTAAATAGATATAATAAATTAATCATTCAATATGCCTAATTCAGGATGAATCGGTAAACATTAACACCCTTCTTGTGATAGAGCCATGCTTCGGCATGAATGAGCCGGCTCGACTAAAGCGACACCAATTCAAATATAACAAGGGTAAATCAGCGCTTGCGCTGTGTTTCGCAGAGTAGTTAGGGTACCGGAAGCCCAATCGGAGGCGAAAGGTAAGGTAGCATACGTCTTGAGATTCGACTGATAATTCAGATTCAGATGGAGATTCAACGGCAGCCACTCATCATAAGGTTATCCGTCTACACGTCTGCCACTTATCACATAAAATTAAAACTCTTGTCCGAACATTAACTTTAGGTATATGGAGAGTGCAAAAATGTTTGTGCGAATTACGAAAAATGTTTCTTTAAAAAGCTCAAAGTATTCGCCCAACCAATAATAAATATTTAAAACACGCTACCTGCCTGCCTGTAAGTATTTCGAGAAAATGACTTTGCATTGGCTAACGATTAGCAGGTCGATTTCTTAAGTTAAATAATAAGTCAGATAGAAAGTACCTATCGGCATTTCGCCGTAATAAGTAGGTTCATCATTGATAAACATACGTATCAACGAGTCATTATGTAGCTTGTCTATTTACAATCACATTTGAACAACGCTAGCCTAATTAACTTCTTTGCGCTGAGTATCAATGCGAATAAGATTAATGGCTAGAAAAAAATGCCGAATAAGGAATAGGGTTGTTGGCTAACCAAAATGATTTTATTTTTATAACAATAATTCATTTATTTTTTATTTTCAAGTAATTTATACAAATTTACAATTTCGATTAACATTCAATGTAAATAAATTAAAAATAAACTAATAAATTGAAATAAAATTATAGATACTCGCCCTACCCGATTTACATACATTTATCTGCTGTAGAACAGACAATAAATAATAAAACATCTGATACTTACATTGACCTGATTCCGAACTAAGTCGCAAAGAGCATTTTACGAATCAATGATTTGTGGTCTTTCAAACTTCTTTTACATAAGTTACACCATTCATGACACCATAATCTCTAGCAAGACTTAAATTTTTAGTGGCCACTTTTTTTTAAATCGCTCTAGAGATGATTGTAACATGAATGACGTGTGCTTGTTAGCTTGTTTATTTAAAATAACTTAAGGTGACACTAGTGACGCCAATCGATTTTAATTTTCAGCTACTAAACCGGATCTATTTTAAACAATTTCGGGGTTACAACTTCTCGGAAGACACCTATACTAGTTTTATTACCCCACCCGTCACCTTAATCATTTTCTTTTTTATGTGACGAGCAGACAGATCGCCTGATAGTAAGCTATTGCCGCCTCCCATGGACACCTGCGACATCAGTGGAGTCACAAGAGCGCTGCCAACCTTTAAACCCCCTTTCTCCCGGATTGGACCTCCGGTACCCTCACTCACGCAGCGAAACAGCGCAGTGCTGCTTCACGCTGGTTTTCTGTGAGGCCGTGGTATCACTGTGGTCGAGCCGGCCCATTCATGCCGAAGCGTGGCTCTCCAACGGTTGAATTTTTATTTACTTTTTTATTTGAGTTACAATTAATAAAAAAAAATTACCGTGGGAGGGCCACGCTTCGGCATGAATGGACTTTCGGCATGCTGTGTTTCGCTGCGTGAAGAGGGTACCGGTCGCCCAATCCGGGGGAAAGGGGGTTTTAATAGGTTGGCTGCGCTCTTGTGACTCCACTGTTGTCGTGGGTGTCTTTGGACGGCGGGAATTGCTTACCATCATGTGATCCGTCTGCTCGTCTACCAACTATCTCGTAAAAAATATAAAAACTTGTAGCGGCGCCACTGATCCGTAAATGGCAATTTAGCACTTGTGTTACAGATACCAAACAACAAAAGATTACAAATATAATATTTATTCACTAGTGTCGCGGGTATCTATCGGCGGGGGCAATCGCTTGCCATCAGGCGATCCGTTTGCTCGTCTGTTAACTAAAAAAAAACAAATACGTTGGTATATTTCATCCAGACACTGATTAAACACAAGTGTGCCTGATACAAATGTTTGATTTCCAATTTGACAACCCTACCTATGTTCCATGTGTTAAATTTAGCAGTTAGTAATTTCCTTGTCGATGTCAAGAGAAAGTGACTTCACTATTAAATCTTTTGTCCCCAATAACCTATTGTGAGTAGGATCGTTAAACTTGGCTATATTTGGCGCTTTCCATAGGGTCACGAATGACATGGGGTCAGTTTGCTCCGCCTACTACATTAGGTAGGACCTGGTTACAATAATAAATGGATAGATTTTTTTTTGCGAGAGGTAAAACCGATTTGTCTTTTTTTATATAAATAAATAAATAAATATTTCACAACATCACATACATTGATCTGACTCCGAGATAGGTAGCTCAAGCACCTGTGTTACAGAGATCAGAATCAACAGCGGAATTACAAATATATACATATAATACTTTTCTTTTGTAAATACATACTTATAATACATACAAACACCCAGACCAATACAAACAGACATGTTCATACACACAAATGTTTGTACTGTGCGGGGATCGAACTCGCAACCCTTGGACCAAAGGCAGCGTTCACTACCACTGTTCCAAACGGGTCGTCAAAATATAAATTGACATTATATAAATTGTATAAGCCGGTGATTCCCTCTCTAACTCAATGGTTCCCACAGAATACCAGTGTCATGGCCATCCGCCGTGACAAAGCAGCTGAGTGGTAACCATTTTGGTAACACGTCACTGCAAAGTATCTCTTTGTTTTGAATTTTCTTTTCTTGTCCTATGTCTGTGATGTGTTTACCAAATAAAATTTTATTCTTTTCTATTCTACAATTTCATTATAAACCTATATTGAAACGAAAAGGAAACGCATAAAAAAATTCAAAACGATTGATTACAGTGGGAGAGCCACGCTTCGGCATGAATGGGCCGGCTCGACCGGAGTAATACCACGTCCTCACAGAAAACCGGCGTGAAGCAGTGCATGCGCTGTGTTTCGCTGCGTGAGTGAGGGTACCGAAAGCCCAATCCAGGGGAAGGGGGGTTAAAAGGTAAGCAGCGCACTTGTGACACCCACCACCGGTGTTGCAGGCGTCCATGGGCGGCGGTAATCGCTTACCATCAGGTGATCCGTCTGCTCGTCTGCCACCTATATCATAAAAAAAAAAAGTGACGATGGGGATTTACGGGACAGTAATAAATTATTTATCGTTACTTATTTATCCTTAAATGCATATTTTAAGATAAATAAGTCACGATAAATAAATTAAGGTGACGGGTAGGGAACACTATATAGCGACGCCAATTGGTTTTAATTTTTAGCTACAAAACCGGATCTACTTTAAACAATTTCGGGGTTACAACCTCTCGGCAATCACTTATATTATTTATTAAATAATCATGCACAAATGTTGGGTCCGTTTTTGTACGCGAAAAATTTATTCATGCCAAAAGTGGCCGATTTTGGCATGAATCAATTTTTCGCGTTGGTTTGATGAAAAAAAAAATTGAGTTTCAGTTGCGAGTATAGAGACCCCCCAATTTTTTATTTTTTCCAATTTTTGTGTAAAAACCTTTTCTTTCTTTCTTATAGTTTCGGAGAAAAGGGGCGTGACATACGGACGGACGGACAGACGGACATACATTACGAATCCAACGAACCATTTGGCTACGGAACCCTAGTGATGAACCGACAAGCGAAGTTTCTATCTGCGGTCAAAATTATAAAACCCAGCCGAACATAATATTATATATACTCGTATCTACATAATTATCATGTTTATACCTGTTTCAATGATATCACTACTTATTATTTGCCCAGCTAATATTATCTAACTATAATAAAGGTACGGCGCCTCTTTAGGGCTCGGTATTTTTCTACTTGAACGTAACTTGTTTTTTGTGTGATCATCTTTAAATATAACTTATTGTGAATTTGTCTGCTTATAAGATACTTGTTGTATATGACGAATGATCGTATAATAATTATAATAATAAATCATTAGCCAAAAAATAATAGCACAAGAAACTGATTTGGACAAAAAAAACACTATTTTTTAAATATTTACTTTAATTCAAATTATCAACAACATTCGTATGTACCTTAGCAATATTAAATATCTAGTCAACAACGACGGCTTATTTTTAAAAAAATATCTAAGGAAATAAATAGTAGCACAGAAGATTTGTTAGTAGTAAACCATAGAGTAAGACAATAGTAGTGAAGTAAACTAAAAGAAAAATATATTTATTTAAAAATTTGCTTTAATCTATTAACTTCGAGAATTAAAATAGCTGTAACCAACATAGGACAAAAAATAAAAATACCTACATTGTTAATTAGAAGTAAATTTAATAATATCTTATACAAATACAATTATAGTTTGGCGAATGAGTGCTCACAAGGGGAGTGTGGATGGAAAAGTCGAAAGCAGAAACTTTGACTTAGGAACTTTGTTTGGACTAGTTAGGAGATAAACATACTGAATGTCCTTACCCCTCAGCGGTGAGCCCGTGGGGGGGGCGGCACTAAGAAGGTCCCGTTATTTGGTTCTTTTTGCTTACTTCTCGAAAACGGTGCTTCGTACGAAATTTTGTTGTAATACATAATAAAAGCCAATTAAATTCTCTACAACTTTGTATTTTGCATTTTGTATCTATCTTCTATCATTGCCAAGGTATGAGCTTCTAAAAGTGTGTTTGAAATCTACGGTCGCAGCTAAGAACAAACATATGCCAGAAAAAAGTGTAGAACACTTTTTAGAAAATCAACCACTTTTAGAAGCTCATAGCTTGGCGACGATAGGAGATAGATACAAAGTGCAAAAGACAAAATTGTAAAAAAATTAATTGGCTCTTATTATGTAGTACTACAATAAACCAAAAAAAGGGACCTTCTTTGTGCTTCTCGGGCTCACCTCTGAGGGGTAAGGACTTTCAGTATGTTTATC
Source organism: Marasmia exigua (assembly GCA_019059595.1). Classification (NCBI taxonomy): domain Eukaryota; kingdom Metazoa; phylum Arthropoda; class Insecta; order Lepidoptera; family Crambidae; genus Marasmia; species Marasmia exigua. The sequence goes on from CM032463.1 coordinate 23,052,780, forward strand.
TCCTAACTAGTCCAAACAAAGTTCCTAAGTCAGAGTTTCTGCTTACATCCACAAATTATTCGTTGACTAGGCTATTAATTTTAAATAGGTAACTAGGTACATTGATTATAACGACTTTCATAAGGACTTAAAAACTTATCAGAAATATTAAAAAGAAATGTAACTGTTTCAAAATTGTGCATTGGCTTTTTTTTTTATTATTCGAAGTTCTGGGGAGCGTTTGTTGCCGAGTGGTCACTGCGACCAAATTTGATCTATTGTGACCTCCGCTCCCACTTACAGATCGTCTCCGAGGCCCACGGTTTGCATAAACCGTATAATGGCCTTGGGAGCGATAGCCTTAACACCCTATGGGCAGATGTGGTAACTGCCCAGGGTGCGGCTTCTTGGGTGCCCGAGGGCATCGCATTGACAAAGGACGTGCATCGGTGTCTCGTCCTCTGCTTTACAGATTCTGCAGGTAGGATCTCCGGCCAGCCCGGTTCTAGTGCCGTGCGTGTTTAGTGCATTGGCTTACATCTAAACTCATAAAATCAAACGCTCTTACACGGTCTAATTAGAACAACATCCTTTATATCTGAAGCAGTAAAGCGGCTCCGGCCAGCGTCCACTTGGACGGCTTCTCATCGGTCTTCAGGTTGAAGGTCCACACGTAGGTGGGGCCCCTGGTGCGTGTCGTGTACAAGGGACACTCGTACGTGTTCAGTAGCTCATGCTTGTCCAAGGTTATCGCCTATAAGTTAATATGTAACACTGGTTATTATAAAAATATACGTCCTGTTGGTCGAGTGGTTTAAGCATCTCTGGGTCCTGGGTTCGATTCCTGGGTCGATCAAAAGGTGAGTTTCTAATTTTTCGAACATAGCTCGGGTTTGTGATCACCAATCTGCATTTGGCAAGCGTGGTGATTAAGCCTTATCCTGTCGTAGTAGCGATGACTTGATTTCTATGATGGAGGCCTTTCCCCTGCAGTGGGACAGTTATAGGCTGATAGATCACGGCCTCACAAAAAAAGACGATCAGACGGATCGCCTGTTGGTAAGCAATTGCCTCCACCCATAGACACCCGGGACACCAGTGGAGTCACAAGTGCGCTGCAACCTTAAAACCCCTATTTCCCCGAATTTGGGCCTCCGGTACCCTCACTCACGCAACGAAACACAGCACAGTGCTGCTTTACGCCGGTTTTCTGTGAGGCTGTGATATTTACTCCTGGTTTTACGTGTTACATAGAAATATGTAGAGAAAAAGACATTTTGTTTATTTTGATATGCCATTTAAAAGACCTCTATTCTTATTTACAGAAACATTGATAAAATGAAAGGGAAAACTTTACCCTTATATTCATAACTGGCATCATTGGAAACAAGTCCTTCAGCTTGGAGTCAGTGATGACTCCACCCTCGAGGTCCCAGCGAGCCCCCTCCATCATCAGGCCGTGGATGAAGGCGCCATCGCGGGGACCAGCCCTGGAATCAGCGATGCTGTCGCACGACGAATTGCGAGTTAGTACATCGAATAAGCAGTGAGAACATTGATGGAAGCTATAGCAGTGTTCTGTGGTCCAAGGTTTAACCCTTGACTGGACTGAGAGAAAACATATCCCATTTTAAAACTTATATTCCATGACAAAAAAGCGAAAGTCAATTAAAAATAGCCTTTCATATCCAGTTAAGGGTTTTACAACGTGCACTATGAGAAAAACAAGCATAATGATTTGATAAGGAAACCTGGTAATTACACTTTTGAGATAAAAAAGGTCGGCAGCGCACTTGTGACTCCTCTGGTGTTGCAGGTGTTCATAGGTGGCGGTAATCGCTTACCATCAGGTGATCCGGCTGCTCGTCTGCCCCCATAAAAAATACCTAAATCCAGCAAGAGCTGGATGCGAGAAGCCATGGATAGATCACGGTGGCGAACAATTGGAGAGGCCTACGTCCAACAGTGGACTGCAATAGGCTGATGATGATGATGACGATGATGAAGTGGATTGCGACAGGTTTGGACGAATAACTGTAGACTTTGTACGGAGTTGATAGCTTGTTTTGTGAGACCTCAAATAATGAATGTGGAGACTAAGTTGCAGTTTGTTAACGAGCTGGCACCTAATTTGCTAATTCGAAAGAAAATGTTTTATGCTGAATATTTGAAACCAAACGTAGAGTTGTCGTATTGATCTGTCGAAAAAACTACCAGGCTTCCTCTCGTTATAGTGTTTGAAGCATGGAACTAGAAAACGCGCGCTTTTGGAAAATTTTGAGAAAAAACGTCACAGAGTGTGAAAGAGATCCAACTGGCCCTGAAGCAGATTCTATACGGGTGCGCTAGAGAAAGAACGTTGCCCAGCACGTCACCCCAGTACTAACGGCTTCGCGTAGTCTTTCCAGTATGGCTTTCTATAAAAAAGCACTGTTTAGGGTGATGTATATGATTTTAAGTAGGTATTGATTCAATACTAGATGCGGTTCCGGTCTGTGGACACCACACCAAGCGACGCTCAGACACCTTAAACCAACCAAACTTCGTAGCAATCCAATCCAGGATAAGGAAAAATTTAAAAATTATATTTATTTAATGAGTATTATTTTTAAACACTCGTAACTTGCTTAAAATAATGCATTCATCGATACAATCGTTCATAAGTAGGTATAATAAAAAAACCATAAAAATATTCGTAACATTACTAAAAGATAGGCCTCGTCTGTACATGAGTACTACTACTATATAAAATAAGTATTATTATAAAACTTCCAGAAAATGTAAATTACAAGCGGCAGGCGAGGCATTGCGCTCCTAATTTATAAAGTTATTAGATAGTCGGTTTGTCGGTACAACCCCAACCCTTGCACACATTGCATTCATAAGTTATTGAGTTGCTGATAGATATCTGGACGAACTACGTAGCACAGACCAACTCAGCAACGACCTACATGCAGCGCGCCTGACCGATGGACCGTCTTCGTGCAACGTCGGCACTCTCTACACCGACGGCACACTAGCAAATACCTTTTAATGTGTTCATAAGATTACATTTTCTATAAAAACTATGTAATTACTAATGACAAACAAATTTTATCCGTCTGTGTTGGATCTCATTTCTCCCGTGCGGAAATTACCTATAGCCGTCACTATGATCATTGATCAGTCGAGTGAGCCTGCTCGACTGGCAGCGGTTCCCCTCCTACCTACCGTCCTGACTCTTCCGGCCTGGTACCGTGGGCGACCCGGAAGCAAGCTCTCTTTATTTATTAATGTATTTATTTATTCCCAAGGATAGGCAGGGCTAGGGCTCTAGGAGCCTGGCGTCTTATACAAAAGGGGCTCTAGATTCACTAGAGTGTTAGGTTCCCTTCCTTTCCTTATATTCTGTTCGCCGGGACACGGTGCCTTACAACCTGTTCCTTAGTTTTGTCTGTCTCACTTAAATCATTGTGCCCTTAAAGTCCACACAGGAGAAATAACAATGTAGGTAAGTATACTTTACAAGTATTTTATGTATGTGAGATGTAGACTTACGAAAATTCCTTTTTCATTTTCTTCGTAACGTCACATTGTAGACACATTTTGTCCAGGGGTAACTCGTAAAGCCGAGCTGTGCTTTGCATTATAGCAGTGAGAAGACTTTGAGGGTTGAAGAAGCCAGGCAGCCATACTGACGAAGGTAACTAAAAGGGTGATTCAATAGTTTAATATTTGTAAATATAAATTTAAATGTTTTGTAAACTTCAGAAACCATTAAAATTTCGTTATTTTTGAAAACATACCATAAAATCACTAGTCCAATCCACCAATTCTTTTATTCGTAAAGTTAAATCCAAGAACCATGACGTAAGACCTAACAAGGATGGATAGGCTCTGGCTGCCCATAACTGTGGTACCTTGAAATAATCATTAATTATTAGTAGGTACACATTTTGAGGTCAACATTTTGCTAATTCAGGTGTGCTAGGAAAACAATGAACTTACTTGATCCAAAAACAAAGCATTTTCTAAAGTTTCCATGACCGATGTAATTGTGAGCTCACCCTGCAAGATAAATAAAATTCATCAACATTTAATTTTAAAATAACAATATTTGTGATCTTTCAATTTTGAATGTTTAAACAGTTCATAGCTTTTTTAATTAGGGATTCCTTTATTTGTGCCAAGGATTATTCAAAGCTCTTGACACATTGTGATCATTGCATCGGTCATTCACGAACCATTTTGACTCCTGCGTACCATGAGTGTTTAGGAGCCATTGCTTTAGACACTTATATTTTACCCTATGGAGCAAATATTTTCTTTACTAAATATACATATACCTTCAATCCTAGATCCAACTCTTTAAGTGACCTCTTCATCTCTCCAGTGAGGTAGTTCATTCGTTCACATTCTTGAAAGGCTACGATCACGTATGGTGTCCGATCCTCTACTTTAGCCATCAGTTCTGGTATATTGAATTCTGGTGGCAACTTATCCACAATTTCGTCCAGCATTATTTTTACCTATACAAGAAATGAAAATAAAAAAAGCATCGTAGTCATCGTCAATCATGTTCACAAACAATTTTTTGAGACTAAATAGGTATAGGTATTTTTTAACGTTCACATCCCGAAAATTACAGAATGATTTGAATATTAAAAAACAATTTAACACATAATAATTAATCAATACTTAATTAATAATCTTTTCTTTTTGATCAATGGTGTTCCTCCTCTCCATTTTTGTTGTGCCCGACAGGGTTCACAGTGGTCTATTGTGTATACCTATGTTTAAGATCTTATAATGTACACTGTGAAATGCAAATAAAATATTGAGTATTGAGTATTGAAACATCGTGAATGAAGTCCATTTAGCAGGTTAAATCAACAAAAGCGAAAAAGAAATCAGCTGTTCCATACATAATCGCCGGGTGGATGTTCCATTTTGTACGGAGCTCTTGTATGGAGTCGCTTATTTTTTTAATGTATCATGCTAAATGAACTTCATTCACGATACCTATTATGAGGTTTTCAGGATGTAAACGATAAAAAATAACGGTGTATGTATTATCCATGCATAAAGTTCTTCGATTTGAGCATTACAATTCAGGTTAAATTTATAAGGTTGTTGATGATTTCCAAATAACACTGTATGTAGGCTAGCTTACTTTTTCCTCTCTGGACATTGTAGCTCCTCCAGCAGCCTGAGCGTCTCTCGGCTGCATTTCAAATATTGTTCTGAAGAGATTCTCAGAAGTAGTCGTAAGGAATCCTATCTCCGCATTGGGATGGAGTCCGTAAAGGTAAGGGGATTCAGGAGGCATGACTTCGTCTATGTATTGGTGGTAGCCGATGAAGTCAAGGTTCGATGGCGCTGGAAACCCAGGGGCGAGATCTAGTTCACCATCTACCTATTGGTGATTAAAAAAACATCGTTGTGATCAATAGGGTTAAATCTGATAGTTTTTAAAAAAACCAATATCGCAAATCCACTGTCGTAATTTTTCCTAATTATTGAAGGACAAATTCGTTTTGACCGTAAGATGAAATTATGCCTTCTACCACTACAAAAACCCTCCAACCGATTTATAAAAATCATATGATGATAGTATGAATGACACTTACGAGATCTGGTTGCATAAGTTCTTCCAAATATGAGTTACACAGCCTTCGATCCCAGTCATCAGTGATGTGACCGCCATACATAATCTCACCAAAGAGATACCGCAAATCTTCCCAGGGGACTCTATCATTTGCTTCTAAGTAGTTGTATAAGACATATACACTTATTGTTAAATCACCTGGAAACAGTCATAGTAATCGTTTTGTTAGGTGGATATGGAATTATTTTAAGGTCAGGTCAGGTGGCAGGATAATTTTAAGGTCAAGTGAAGGTAGTCAGACTCTGAAGTATTTTTTTAGAAGTTAAGATAATCAATTACCAAAAAAAATATGCCACAGTATTTCACTCTGAGCCATTGGATATTCCTTTAGCTGAAACTCGTCAGAGACCCTTAAAGTCAATCCAATTACCAATATCTTTATTGAATAAAAGGTCTACTAACCAACATTAAAAGGATATATTCTGTTCCATCCCTGAGGGCCGAATTTTCTCCGTTCAGCGACAACGGCGTGAAAATAGCACAGGGCGAAAAGGATACCCTTGAAATCGGCTTCTTTGTTGCACATGTCTAAAGTTTCTTGGTTGAAGTTGTCCAGCGCTTTGTGAACGTTTGCCTGTTGAGTAAAATTTATATTTTTGCATTCGAATCTACATACGTATATGGAAGACAATAAGTACCTAAGTATTTTTTTGGATACCTTATAACCACGCTCACGCTTTCTGTCAAATAAACCCAGAATTCACCTTTATTTTTTATTCATATCATTTCCATTTTCCGTTCAACCACATCAGTAGAGACCTTATTGCTAAAATGCGACCGGTGCTTATTTTTGCGTTCATTTTCCAGACAGGTACAGAAATATTGGCGTGGAACGGAAACTAGACCAAGATGGGACATTAAGTAAAAGTACAAAATATTACAGCTTCCTTCAAAACTCACCAGCATCCCAGTAGGTGGTTCGTTGGTGATTTTAATGCTAGACTCCAAAATCCCCTGTGGGATGATATGCGAGTCAGGTGTCGGAGCAGGCTCTGCCGACAGAAACAAACGGAACTCATCATGGCAGCCGTTTGCTAGGGCTTCCATCTTCTTTTCTAGAGTTGGTAGCCATTTTTTCACCAGATGGATATTCTATAACATGAAATATTGTATAGGTATGTGCTGATTTTTATTCAGTTAGAGCAACGTAAATAGGCTAGTTCTGCTATCTTTTCGATATTTTAACTGAACATTAAACTCGAATTCAAGGAATATCCTCTCAAAAGTCCTTCAAAAGTACTAACCTGTAAAACTACCCAGTGTCCTTTCTGTAGCCCAACATCCATAGCTTGCTCCGCAACAATTTCTTGACCTTGTCCCAGTGACACATTGTGAAAGTTTCCGGTATCCAAAGTATATCCCATAGCTTTACCTAGTGCCTCAACATCTTTCAATGGATTCACTCCAGGAGACAGTATGAAGAATATTGGCGTTGTGGAACTAGTTTCTTCAAATGACTTGCTAAACTCTATTGCTCTGTTTTCTATATACTTTGCACCCATCTCTCCTGATATGTACTCCCTAAAATCGATTTCAATTTAGTGTAAAATCCAGAAGTATCGAAGTATCATTCAAGTGAAATATGTTTGTGGGTTTCACTTACGCTACAGCATAAACCATCCTATCTGGTCGTAATGCTCGCATCATACACATTCTCTGAAGCGGTGTTTTGCCCCTCCATTCCTAGAGGAATAAAGGATATCGTTTTAATTAGTGACTGTAAAGCCGAAAATGGTTTTGATTCTTTTTTTGTATGAGATAAATGGTTTCAATTGAACTATATTGTCTAAATTGAAGGGATTTTATATAATTTTACAGAGATGATATTCAAAGTCAAGTATCTGGTGACTGCATTGATATTTTTATTCAGTAATAACTCTGATTTGATACTTGCGGATCACCCGGAACTTACAATGTGGCTATTGTGTCTGAGCTCGTGGTCTTCTTGGTATTGTTACATAGTAATAGGTAATTTAAAATTTAATTCGGTTTATGTTATATCATAAGTCAACACTGACATTCCTTAGCAATATTGTAGTCTGTCTTAAATAATAACTTACTTGAGGAAACTGTTCTCTTTCAGGGCACTCCACCTCGACAATCCGCTTCCACAATGTAGGATTGGTTTCTATATCTCTATCGAGATTTGTGAATTCTAGTTTCCCGGACAAAGAGCAGATACCACCCCAGCTGTTGTCGGAAAGAAAGTCCACTGGGCTTGCTACTTGGGGCTTGATAGGGAACCGGAGAAAGAAGTCCAGCTCCTCTGGTAATATATCTTCACTCATTATGAGAATCTAAAAAATGGATATAAAAGTTTTATTTTTTAAAAAATCAAAGAACTTGTAACACGTCATGTACAAATAAGTACAGAAATATTTTTTTTGAAAGAAATTGATGTCGGTGGTGTTGGAGATTAAGCTAACCTGAAACGTCATTTGTGACGCAAAGATAAGTTTGTCGCATTCAAAGAGGCCCCTGGTGGTGTACTGGTAGACGGAAAACGTGATGCTGTCAATGAGACTCTTGATGCGTTCCTCAACAATTTTGGCAGGCTCTGCGCGGTACAATGCGTTTTGGAAAACCACGCTGAACGCCTGAAATTATAAAAATACGTTTATTTTTGTAATCAAAGAAGACATGAAAATTTGGTACTTAAGAGAAATTACTACGAATCCCCGATATTTTAGATAAAATTTGACATTCCAATTATTGTTGAAGTGCAGAGGAAAACAATTCTATGTATATTTGAGGAGTACCTAACGTTATTTCACAAATGGTATATGATTCACAATGAACTAACCTTTAGAGAAAACTGGTATATAGGATTAATAGCATTTAGCTCATTAAGAATAAAGTAGAGAAGGGATGCCCTTGCTGATGCCGGTCGGTAGAACTCGCGGGCTATGTCTATCTCATGTGACGTGACTTTGGCTTCTGCCACCTAGAAAATAGAAAATCATTCATTAGAATCAAGAACGATTACCGTCATGGTAAATTTTATTTTGAGTGGTGTATTAATATCGAAAACTATGTTGTGTGATGTTGTCTGGCATTTATTTTACCTTTTTTTTAATATCAGATGCTGTCAACTTTGTCGACTCCAAATTTTCAACCAAAGCAGTATCACCTAGAATATCGTCTCCAGCAGAAGACAGCCGAGAAAGGAGTTCATCCTCCAGCTGTTTCAGTGTTATCTTAAACTGGTTTTGTTGTTTAGTCAGTCCAGCTTTCAACTCCTCCAAATCTGGTCTTTCAGCTTTCACTACTTCGGCCAGAAGCTGGTCTTCAAGGCCATCCCTTGTCACAGTGAAGTTCACGAGAGTGAGTTGAGCCTGCATTTCCGGCTTATAATGTGGATTGGCCAATTTTGTATGCAAGATTAGTTTGAAGTTTGGATTGAATTCTACTTCTTTATCTCCCATTTTCACTGCCCTGTGAGCATGTAATATTTGAGTTAGTCAAAATAATATTCAAAGTTACCATTTAATTTTGTAGCTGTGCCTACAGCAATTTACTAATTCTGAAGTTGTAACACAGACACTTACTGTCCCTTCTTTATCAAAACTCTCCCAAGCAACGGATCGAGCACCGGGTCCACGGTCTCTCCAATGTTCTCAAACAGTACGGTGTCTCCCTTAGTGACTGCTTTCTCGATCACATCCAAACAGTTCTTTTGTCCCGGTCGAATTACAATCAACTTTTCGCCGTACCTTTGCTTGATCCATTTCACGCCTTGCAACTGCGTTAATAAACAAAGTAACAAATTTTTTAAAACTAGCTATAAAAAATATCGTATTTATTAAAAAAACGTCTAAAAAAGTCGCGCTCGCGATCTTTAATGATCCAAAGATGGGTGTCCCAGCGAAGTCAAAGAGATAAAAAAATACTTTATCTACCTGTGGATCTATCATCAAGGGCCAGCGATCAGAGTTACAAAGTATAGTAGCATTCTCAGTGCTCATGCGGTCTGCAGGGAGACCTTCGTTCTGCCAGATTGCGATTTGTGTGTCATCCGTTAGCATCTCGAGTGGATCTAAACCTTCGGTTATTGGTATTTTCGGCTGAAATATAAAACTTTTTGAAATTAAAATACCTTTAATAAAGAAAACTTCGTCCTGTGTTTGAGTCCAAAAGTTGAGCGAAATTAGCATAGCTCGGAGGTATAATAAATTAAAATCACAACCAAGAAAACAAAATAACACGCACCTGTATGTTTTTCATAAATACCAGCCACGATTTGTTTAACAGGTCCAATCGATACTGTTTCGTGAAGCTTCCCACATACGATATGAAGGCGCAGACCAGAAGTATATCTCCAGGTAGTGTCATCTTCTGTATCATCATGCTGATAATCAAATAGATCATTGTTAGTGGACTTCACACTCTTCACTAGAGAAAATTCAGGAAAGAGTACGTACCGCAAGTACAATTACTAAAACTGCTACAACGTCTTTTTTATGTGATAGGTGGCAGACGAGCAGACGGATCACCTGATGGTAAGCAATTGCCGCCGCCCATGGATACCCGCGACACCAGTAGAGTCACAAGTGCGCTGGCCCCCTTTCCTCCGGAATGGGCCACCGGGACCCTCACTCACGCAGCGAAACACAGCACAGTGCTACTTCACGCTGGTTTTCTATGAGGCCGTGGTATCACTCCAGTCGAGCAACCGGCTCGTGGCATTCATGCCGAAGCGTTGCTCTCCCACGGTGCTACAACGTCTCTCTCAGCACATCGGCTTGCAACGGAACCAGAGGTCATGTCACATCGAGCTTCCATGAGCTAGTTGTTTATCACTTATACATTTTTATTTCAAGACATCAGTGAGCTGCATGGCTACCCCCGACGGTCGTCAATCATTTGCTTTGATTCTATGACACTCTCCCCCCTAATTTAAAAGCTAGATCCGGTCTAAAGTACCTACTTGGCAAAGGCAACAAATTATCCTCGCCTGCGATTTTATTGACGATTGTGCGAGAGATAGTAGTAATTTCGCTACGGTGTAGTCCATTGCTTGGCATTACTTCCCCTTCTGCTGTATCTAGAATATTCAAGTTGAAAAAGTCAAACCTACTTCGCAACGGTTTCAGCCCAGCGGATATTTTCACTTGCGAGTCCGTTGACGAGTCTGTTGGCCAGAGATATGACCGCGTTCGTGGCATCCGCCTCCGCTTGGCATTTCATTTTCTCTGCCATGGCCCTCTCAAAGGCGGTCGTCAGTGAAGTTAGTAACTCTTCCAGGGCCTGAAGAAAAGATAACCTAGTGAATATTGTACCAAAAAATTAAGGGCAAGTAAAAATAGAACAATCTTAAAAAATGAAATGATAAATGCTCCGTATGTTTACCTAGGTATTTACGAATATTTTCTTAAATGTTTAAGGGCCTCCGTCTTTGGCCATTATAGAAGATGTGACCAGCTAGTATTGCGCATATTTTTTCTGTGTGCCGTAACGAGTCTTTATGTTCAAAGAAAAAATGTCAATCGAGATAACTCACAGCAACTTTCAACTTGATATTTTTAAGATTGTCTCTAGCCTCCTGCAGCTCCCTGTTAGCATCATCAAGCGCTTTGACCTTCGGCTGCACCTCGCAGTACACATCGTAGAACTTGATGATGTTCAATACCCATGAGCACAGTCCGGCTGCCGCAGCCGATTTGGACTTTATGAAGTCTGAAAATATAACCTTTTACAGTAGGGGAGCTCAATAGGGGATTCCGGGATTAAGTAAAGCGTGGCAAACTACAAAAGGATACCTTGTACCCGGTTAAGTATCCCCACTAATATGTATAATATGAGTCTCAATTACAATAACAATCACATTTGTATAAAAATATTGATCATCAGAAATTCTCGAGTCGAGTATTATATGCAAAAAAAGTTTATATATTACTAATCTCGAGAATTTCTTCACTTTAGCTGCGAAAAATTATTTCACTTACCAGGTTCAAATTCAGGGTCTCTGAGATACGGCTGAATAGCTTTTATGACATCGGGATGTATGTTTTCCTTGTCATAGTTCACGAGTGCGTCCAAAAACACGTCCACTTTTACCATCATACTCTATGTAAAATAATTTTAATTCAGTATATATCGTTTTACAAACGAGTTCATGATTCACATTAATAAAAACAATAAAAATCGAATAGACTTAACGTTGCGTAAGACTCTAATCTTAGGGTATTTTTATTTAGGTTAGGGTTAGGGTTTCGTTTGCAAAACCTAGAATTTCCATCTCAGCACTACTGCGGTCGCACATCCCACGATCTGGAGACCGACACTATAAACGCGGTACGGTCTATACCGCGTTTATAGTGTCGGCCACACTTTGCAATTGTCCTCAGATTCAGTAATCCCCTACTTAACGATAAGTGTGTCCCTTGTGGTCTAGATCAAGACAGTTAATCAATATTACCTTAGCAGCTTTCCAACTTCTGTCTTTCGGTACCTTCCCACCAGGAGACATTAACACCACCACAGCTGCGGTGACATTGGTCACAGCATCGGGAGGGGAGCCGAATGACTTCAGCTCAGTAAGGTTGGCCTTGTTTAGAGTGTTGAGCGCCGCTTGAGCTGCTTTCAGCGCTGGCATTGTCTTGATCAAGTCTTCTTCGCATATTTTCTGCTTCTTTACCACTTCTTCAGTGATAACTGCCACTTTTTCTTCCTCGTCATCAGCTATGAAAAGTATATTTGTAAAGTTTCAATTGAAAAAAACATCAATCGGGTAAACTAATTCTCGAGAAAAATGTTTAAACTGTTTTCTATTTAACAAAAAAAAACCCTACCAGCTTCCTTCTCTAACGTAACTTTGGCAGTTTCTATGCCTACGTTCCGTATGAGATTGTCAGCAATCGCGTTCTTCTCAGCCAAAACGATTTCTTGCACGGCCAGAATTTTTTTGAGTTCTGCCACTTCTACTGCGGTAACGCGTAACTTTTCAAGACCATTTTCTAATCTGCGGAGATAAAGTTATACTTTACATGATTTTCTTAATTACATGATTTATAATGAACTATAGTCTTGGTCATCAGTTATCTAATGTTCATTACCTGACAATTTTAATTTGCAAATCTTCAATCTTATTGATCACCAGTTTTGTGTACAAACTTATTTGCTCCAAGTAACTTTTTGGAGTCGTGTAATTGTATCTTCTGTCGTTTGTTAGATAGGTCTTTGACATATTATTCACTGATGTATGGACGGAAGCCATGAATCTTGCCACTGGATCTCTTAAATCAACCTGGAAATAATTATCAAATAACATTATAAGTCACTAATCTAAAAAACCTTGTGGTACGCCAGCGAGTTAATTAATATTCGATAAGAATCTTAAGGTTGATGCCAGACTATTATTATCTCTATGGGTTGATTTATCCAAATAAGCTACAATCTTAGCAAAAGAAATAAATAATATTAAAAAATCTAGATATTTTGGTAGCAAGTTCATTTGTGGTTCATTCCCTACCTTCCTTAACAGTATAAATTAAGGTCCAACATTTCTATGTAGTGAAAAATAACACAAACTTACTGGTAAAACATGGAGCTTATTCAGAAAACTCATAGCAACCGACACCAGAGCCTCTTGCGGCCATTCATGGAACCAGTTGACGGACGTGCAGTTGATCAATGCAGGGAACTTTCTAGCTCTGACCCGCAACGTAGACCCGACCGGAGAGAAACACAGGATTACTTTTAGCCGCTTCCGCACTCGGTCTATGAAAAACTTCCAGCATGTTTCTCTGGTGTCTGGGAGTCCAGCACCTTTCACCTAAAATTTAGACAATTTCTCTTTGGATGATATAGAAGCAAGCTTTAAACAATTAATAAGAAAGATACGGAATGGAACTTCTGCTACCGAAGTGTGCTTTTACCAATCACCATAATCTGAACACAGGCATCTTCTAGGTAAATGCGTAACGTCCAAGGTGAAATTGTGGTCAAGAGTTATCCTGAAGTCTACAAAAACAATATTGGAACCTTAACGAAATTGAATTTCCTTCCTAGTGTTTTGGAACCCATTTTCTGTTGCAAATCCCTCTTTCTATTATATTTGTTATATGCAGAACAAACGGTGAAGAAGATCAAACACTTTGTTACATTTGGCGCGATATAAAATAACCTGCCAACTGTACCTCGTTTCTCACACCACCCAGTATATTCTCAACCTCGTCATCAGGAAACAAGTCTGCCACTTCTCCAGATGCCAATAAATCGTTGATCAGCACCAAGAACTGTTCACTCGCCACCTGCGTGTCTGTCATCAAGAACACTATACCGACGTTCTTTAGACCTGCCTTCAAGTACAATCCATTGAGCTCGGCCTGAAATTAGTTTGATGTTGCATTGCTTGGAGTATGAAAGAGAAATTACACTATGATAATCCTTATGTAAGTATAAGTATATAATTAGTCCATGGTATAAGTAAAATGGGAATTTAAAGGAATTGAAAAGGCCTCAAAATGAGTTGACAAAAAAATTATGATGCCATCAATGTCGCAGCAAGAAACAAAACCCGTCATTGTCATTATCAAGAAATTAACACCTTTAGATCTAAAATTCCATATCCCCTCTTAAGCTGTATTTGCACAACTTCCAAACTAGTTATAAAAGCTGCTAAACGGGATAGAGATTGTTTGCCAAAACCTCCCACACCAACTAGTAGAGCACTGCCTCTTGGACTTTCCAGAATGCGACTGATCCTGAAATTAAAATAATTGTCAGATTTTAAACATGATTTTAAAATGCTTTAATTATTGACTAATAATATCCACTCTTGCGAAAAAAGTGTGCCTACTTTTTATTTCCCTTTCGGCCATTTTATCAAGCGCGATCACACCTTTTTTATAATTACCTGTCTGTCAAAGGAGGATAACGTTTTTATAATGACATCCATGAATATATTATAAATCGGAAAATGTCTCGGTTCCTCTCTTGATATTCTTCAATTGCAGGTAATTACAAAGACGTCTCTGTAAACCTACCTGCAAATATGACTCATAGCGTCTTCAAACAGCACCAAGCTCATAGAACCAACAAGATCGTTATAACTGGCCATAGCATCTAGGAGAAGTTTGTGAAGCTGTTCCCAGGAGTCGATCGGCAAGTACTTGGGGTCTCCGAGGCCCTCAACGAAATGGCAGTAGATGTTTGGTTTTTTAAACACGACAGGCTCTTCAAATTCCTGAATAAGATTGTATGTTTTAAAGGAATCCTTTTTTGAATCCCATAAATGAAAAACAATATACCTATAGTAATATTACTCACCTCAAAATTCTTCTTAAGGATATCAGTTTGAATTTTTATAAATGCAGCAATATCAAGTTCTTCGGTCATCTTGTCCGCATATACGCGATGTGTTTCATGCAGCCAAAGACGCATCAAGTCATTAGTACTTGTCAGACATTCATTTGTACTGAACAGGAGACCCTAAATGAAATACCAGTATTAAAAAATATATTATCTAAAGAACATTGTCAAAAGATGAATCAATTATAAGAGTGTTGCAAAGGCAGTGCCAAGTGAAAAAATTGCATGTCAATTATTTGATAATGATTTATTTAGTATCTTAATTACTAACTCAACGACAGATATTCAAAGAATCTGATATTAGATTCGATCGAGTGATAGGCAGTTTTACTTTTGTGATTTCATTGTAAATAGATATATTTAAATTTTAATCATTTCGTCGAGTCAGTGAATCAGAAAACTGTTTTTTTATTTAAAATAGACAAAAACCGATTTAAAGTTCAGATCGTTTATATTTGTGTATCCCTTTTAAATAGTGCAATAAAGATTTGAAAGTAAACATTATTGTGATCTACAATCTCCAACAATTGTTAAAGTAAGTAAGTATATCCATTTGCCTGGAATATATTAGATAAATCTCTCAAATTGAAGATATAGTGAAATTTCAATGCACTGGGAAGAAATGTTTGTGTCACTTTAAGATGCAACATCATAGTTATAGCGACGATGTTCGCTAAAACATAAACATACAAAGTTGAATGCTTAAAATATGATCATATAAGTTGTTATTAAATTAAGAAATAGTTTTTATTGAATCAACTTACCCGACATTCTAATGATTTGAGGGATAAGCTTGAATTCCGGATTCGTCAAGTGTTGATACAAAATCGAATAATAGATATAGTTGAGGGCTTCGTTGTTAGGGAAACAGATAGCGAACACACAGAAATGCCTCTGTAGTCTCGGGTTGATAGTGAAACTTCCTGAAGTCGGATTCATGCATGCGACATACTGTGTGTTGTGGATGTCTTTTAAAGAAAGTTTACTTCTATCATACCAATGTTTATAATCTAAATGCTGGCGTATAATAGTATGCGGTGCGACAGTCCCGTACTCGTCTACTTCTGGCATATTCATGTCATCTATGAAGTAAATAAGAGACTTGCTTCCTGGAGGGCCATAATTTCGACCAGCTTTCTTCTCTAAAGGTTTTTCAAGACTCTTTTGCAACATTTCAGATGTAGTGTAAAAATTGAAAGGTATCGATTGTATCGCGTAGCTTTCTGGAAGTCTGTGAATATTTTTTTAAATAAATAGGTTGATATAGACATCACAGAATATTACTTTTTTAGAAAAGACTCGGTATGTATACTAACGCTTGTAATTTTTCATTGACCATGACAGTTTTACCAGTTCCAGCAGTTCCAACTAGCATAAAGGGATGTTTATCTTTCATTAACATATCCATAAAGTATCTAACCCTTATTATTTCTGCTGTAGGCACTAACACAGCCTGTAGAAATGAAATGTTAATTTCAATTAATACTCGTGCACAAACATTGCCAAAAATATACGTTAAGTATCCTGAAACCGCACACCGAACGAACCTGTAGTGGGATTTCAGTATCCAATTCAAAATGAGGAACTTTTTCTGCCCATAGCGTAAATTGTTTATTTTCATTAATATAATAGTCGAAAACAGTAGTTCCTGTTGCGAAAGTGGTACTTTTAAACTCTCTCACCCACCATTTTGTAAAGTCTGCAAAAAAAATGATTAAAGTGCTACTAAAAGATTTCACTAAAATATTATTTCATATGTTAAATACTACTTACCAACTCTGTAATCAATGGCGCCGTCTTGATACATAGCTGATCCAAAAGCCCATATACAAGCAAAAACGAAGTAGGTATCATACCATTCCTTCGGACAGCCTTTTGGGGTATTTCCGGGAACTAACAGATTTTTCAATAAGTGACACAGCATCTGTACGTGCGCCATTTCTGCTATAGGCGTTATCGTTTTAAACCTAATACCAACGACTTCAAGGCAGGATGGAACGTATTGGTCGAAAAGATTCACCAAGTTCTCCTTTTCAGCTGGTATCGTCCTAGTTTCAATCCAACTTGTAACGTACCTGAAATACAATACATTAACCAATTTTGCTAAACATCCAAAGTTATTTTGTATTAATTTTTATTATCTTTGGACTTACGGATTCCATCCCAAATCTTGGGGATTAATATACAAAATACCAGCTCTAGACACCGTAGCAGGTGTAGCAGTCCGTAAATTAGATATTTCAAACATTAATCGCATCGTCGGTGTGACAGCTATTCTCTCATTACTAGCCAACGTCAATATTTTATTATCATCCATTACAGTGTTCAAAGATTCTATCCACATTGGATCTATATCTCCATCTAGGACTATCCATCTTGGACAATCACCTGCAATATTTGCTTGATCTCTCATTATTACAGAAAATAAACCATCTTTCCATTCTCGAGTGGCTGGATTTATTATTCCAAATAACTCATCATTGGTGACTGCTTTGGGGTTTAAATCGTTGTATACGGGTTTCTTTCCTACATTCTGATACGATTTAAAAAGCGTCTTCCAAACTTGAGTTTTTCCTGAGCCAGCGTTAGCAACAACAAAAACTGAATGGCGAACTTCTAACAATTCTTCTAGTTGTATTACTTTCAAAACAAAATTATCTTCAGGCTGAAGTAAAAGGTCCCGTGCTGCTTGTTTTACTATTTTTTCAAAGTCCAAATTTCTTTTACGAGGGACATCAATGGCAGGAAACAAATCGACAATCAAGCCTATGAATATCGGCATATCATCAGTAACGATCTTCGGGATGTTGAAGTCTCGAAGGGTTCGCATCAACACTTCCTCCTCTGGACGACCAGGATCACCTCTCTGTTATAATAAATATATTCTGTTATTTATTACTTCATTACATATCATTAACTTCAACCTTTTCAATACTTACTTTTAACGATCCTGCTACAACAAGTACAGATTTGATGGCCCTCAAACCCCAATCATAATGATCTTGTTTTGATAACAACTCCTTACACAATTTATAAAGTGTAATAAATTTTCTTGCAAGAACTTTAGCTTCTTGGAAACCTTCAGCTACTAACATAATTTCGCATATCAGTGCAAAGTCCGGAACTACCATAGCACAGGGTCGAAATAAAGCTTTCAGGTTTTCAGGCAGCTCTGTTCTACCCGCATAGCCTGGATTCATTGTTATAAATACTCCAACACTCGGTACTAAACTGATTATTTCTCCCATGAAATTAAACTTTTCTTTCTTATCTCTGTAATTTGGAAAATCGCCATTGAATACCCTCATTTGAATTAGGTAAATAAATAAATATTTCACAACATCACATACATTGATCTGACTCCGAGATAGGAAGCTCAAGCACTTGTGTTAGTGATATCAGAATCAACAGTAAAAGTAAAGAGTTTTTAACACGCTTGTGCGTAAACCTACCTAATAGCGTCTTGTACTGTTTTAACTTGCACTGCTACTACTGACAATACTTCAACAGAGATCCTATTGAACTCGTCAAAACATCCCCATGCTCCGGTTTGAGATAATCCTTTATAAATATTACCACAGGACTGCAAACACAAAAAAAAATGATTAATTACAGAGAGTAATGAAATATCTGATTCCAGGCAGTAACTTATTATTTTAAAAATACCTGATAGTCCATTTGTTCAGAGCAATTAAACACATAAACCATTATGCCCAAAGCTCGACCAAGGTCTTTGGTGGTTTCAGTCTTGCCAGTCCCAGCCGGACCAGCAGGCCCACCACCCATAATCAAGTGTAAAGACTGAGAAAAGAAATGTTTACATCAAATTAAATAACGAACGTTCAACGTGGAATATGGCCAACGGCAAATGTACACGTAACGTACGTAAAACAAAAGTACCTGCGTGAGTGTAATGTAACATCGATCAGTTAAAGGAGTGATCACCAGTCTGGGAGTGTTTCCTAGATATTCGTAGCTATACTTGAATTGCGCGTCACAGATGTTAGCGAAACAATCATATTCATCTTTATCCCATCTGAAATCGGACGTGTGAAAATAAACGTGTGTAATTTTTTTGCTATTTTAAACGTATTTTTATTGCTGTTTCAATATTATTATGAAAAACAAAAAGGAGATGGATCTTTACTGAGTCAGGAAACTGAGTCTAGTATAATATATTAAAACTTGTATTTTGTTTTATAACTATAAAAATTAAAAACATAAAAAGAAGTTTTTGCTTACCTGCCAAGAAGATTCCAAATGTCCAAAAATAAAAATAACAAATATCTACATACAAATACCCATATCAAAAACTGGAATGAGAAAGGTCTGTGTTTATGTACGAGTATATTGTTGTGTATGTGAAAATGACTTCGCATGTGACCCAATCTACTTAGTCAAATACAAGACAGATCTCGCACAACCTGTGTTTGAGTTGCGACTGCCACTGAAAAGCAGATCCAACTTCCACCTTTGCTAAAATCAGCTTGTTTACAACGTCTCTGGAATGCACGTCTATTGTGCAAATAGTCATGATCTTCTGCCTATCCTCTTTAGAGAGTTTTCCTACTAATAACGTTATTAACGTGCTCAACTCAGCGATTTGCTTCTTGTAATAATCTTTGAGAGCATTTTCAAAACCTTGCTCTAGCCTAGAGAAGGCCATATTGACCTCTGAAGTCCACCAAATTTGAGAGCCGCAAAGCGCCACCTGCGCCATGAAGTCAAACAGCCATTGCTCTCGTGGCTTCGCCTCCGATGTAACGATAGCCTTCCCGAAATACTGTCGAATAGATGACCTCATTATATCTTGAAGTTTGTTTAGCCACAGTTCCACCTAGAACAAAATACATAAGTATTGGTATTGTTATGTATGAGACAGTTTGAATACATGGAATTTTTTAAACTTACAGGTCCAGTACAGTCATTTGTTCCATCGAATGGAACATATTCACCATCTTTAGCCAACATTCCAATTGCAATTTTGTCTTCTGGATTTTCTGACTCAGCAAATCTTAATTCAGCCATTGAATCAAAAAGTTTTGTAAGATGCCTAAAAGAAAATGTATTATCCGTTGATTAACTTGATTATGATTAAGTTTGGTTGAATACCATCAAAACAAAAAATATTTTGTGTAAGTAGAGAAAATTATACCTTATTACCAAATCTGCTTGATCACCATTTGCCAATATATCCAACAAATCAGCAGATGAAACAAAATAAAATCTTGGGAAAGCTAATCGTTTCGTTTCCAAGTATTTTGATAAAGCTTTTTCGCAGAGAAACATATCCTTTTGAATATTTTCCAGTTTTTCTACTAAACCTTCTTTATTGGTCCCTTTCACTACATTTGGAGTTTTAGTCATTTCTATTGATAATTTCTGGAAATATGTTGCAATTTTAATATTTCACTTTATTTACACGTAAAAATCACATTGATTTATAAATAATAGGAACGCGATATGTTCCGCAATATAACATTATCGTGATTATTTAATACCCAATGGTAGCTTTACCTTAAATGCGCTATCGATCCAATGGAATCTAATTAAGTCTTCGGGAAATATAACATTATTGTAATTATTTAATACCCAATGGTAGCTTTACCTTAAATGCGCTATCAATATAATCGAATCTAATTGAGTCTTCGGGTAACTGTTTCCTTATATCATCTGAAGTCATGAAAATGCTCTCCAAGCTCATCCAAGTCCGTTGCAGATCAAACCACATCGCTATTACTTGGTCTGCTGTCGACAGTTTCTGTGACCATGTTGATACTTCCACAAAGAAGTGTGCAATGTATTTCGATGTCAAAAGATTTTGGAGTAAAACCTGCAGAATAATAAACAATTGGTATTATTAACAAATTCATTTTATGTTTATAGATTTCTAAGAATATCCACCAACCTGGTTCTCTTCCAAAGTTTCGATCAGTTTTTCACTAGTTTTTAGCAGAACGCTACCAGTTCTTTTATGGATACCTTGATCGAACTCCATTACTTTCCATGTCACATCTAAGTCCCTCAGATTCTTCTCCATGGCCTGTTCCTTTACTGCTTTATCCACTATGTTCTTAACTTCTTCTTCACATTCATGCAAATTTAACTCTAGTAAGTCAGCCAGGGAAGTATCGAAATCCATTACGATCCTAACCTACATGAATTATAAAATGAGACCTATAGTTATAATTTGTATCTTAATAAATATCTTACTCGTAATATCTGTATCATAATTATTATAGTATTTTCAATTTATTAATGACGTTTACTTACAGTGAACTCAGAAGGCAATGCGGCTAAACTCTGTGGATCAGACATCGTTTTATGAATTAATGTTATGCCTAATACTTATTTATTTCATTTTACTGATTGGCTTTACAGGTTACCTTTGTGGTTGTCATTAATTCATTCCAGTGTCGCTCCTTAATTGCTGGATTCTGTAGTTCACCAACTGCTCTCAATGAAGTAAGCATATTTTTTACACTTACTTCTAGAGTTATGAACGTATGCCAACTATGTAAAAAAATAAAACTATAATACTTACATCTTGTTCAAAAAATGAAAATAATCAATAGTTAAATAAACAATGACAGCATACATTTTCAAATATTAAACCATAAAGATCGTTGGTGCAAATGGATAAGAGTTTATAAAATAGTGAGGTAAAACCTTACCTTCTCATTTCCTTATCCAAAAGTCTTATATCTTTAGCAAACTTTTTACATTCTATGTCCATGCTCTCTACATCTACTTTGCGCCACGGCGTGGTCTTCCAAAATCCTACGCTTGTTTTTACTATGTATACATAATCCCACAGTTGCTAAAAAGAGATAAGAAATACCTTTGTAAGTTTTTAAATACATAACTTAATTTAGATCTCATCGCGAGGGAAGTAGGTACCTTCAACATCCTCAATTCCTTTCTATTTTGTTTCAGGGCTTTATATTCAGGCACAGGAACTTCAAAGAGAGATCCTGACTCTTTTATGCCTCTCATTTGTTCCTCTAAGTATGATATTTCATAATCTACTCGTGAAATTTCGTGATATGGATCTTCACAGTTATATCTGAAAAACTGCTCACAATGGTAAGTAATTATCCAGGTGTTGATATTAATGATTTAAGGTTTAGTTAATTATTTTATATATTATGTACATACCGGGTATCTTTTGAACACTTCTTTGTAAAAGTTTACAAGTGCATCAAAAGTTGAAATTCTTCTTTTGATGCCAGCAATTTCAGCAGCTTGTAGCGGAGCTACATGCTGCTTTACAGTATCTGCTAATTTCTTTGTTATACACCATTGTATGGGTAACTCCTTAAATAATAAAATGGATTAAAAAAATGTTTACAGCCTTAACAATGTCTAAATTCATATAACTATTTTATGAACATATTGTTTTTACGTAAGTAGTAAACATGAATTTGTACCTCAAGTAAAACATAAACCTCCTCAGGTACGTCTGCGTCATAAAATTGAAGTAGTTTAAGAGTTTCTATTATGGGCTTGAACATTGCATCTGTAGCCTCCGTTCGATCTTTGATGTGCATCAAAAAGCCCATAATTTTCACCAGCCCTTCATAGTCTCCCTCGATAACAGGTTGGTTCAAACCTTGTGAAAATGGTACGAATTTGTGTGAACCTCTTTCAATATTTTTTTTGTATCCATATTAAAAAGTACTCTGTGTTTAATATAGCTTTATAATTTACAAGACATACCTGCATCAGCTTTACGCATAAAATCAGCTAATTCACCAAGACTTGAAGTAACAGTTACAATTAAGTGTTCCTCATACATGTGCCCCCATTTTCTTACAAGATTCAATAAAGCTTGAAGGAAAGGCCTCAAGTCCACCTGAAAAAAACAATTGTGTTTAAGAAAATCCCATTATATGATATATTACGAGATACATATGAAATGTATACATTTCCTATAAAAAGGAAAACAATTCCTGATATCGTTTTAGATAGATAGAAAATGTATAAAATTGCATACTTTCTGTGATAAAACACATTGCAAAAAAAATTTGCTAAGTAATCAGTAGCAACAGAACGTTGCATTGTTTTGCCAGGAGAATCTTTTGCCGTCAGTTCTTCTGGCGGTCGGCTCGCGCGCTGTGGGGTCACCAGTTCTAACCTAACCTAACATAAAAAGGACCAAAAAAGGGATATGTATGATCCAGCCAAGTTTGACATTAGCAGAAGAACAAATCGATGACCGATAATCGATTTCATACATTTGCTAATACGGTATCAGGAATCTTAAACATTTCCTAGGAAATGTGTTTTCATTTCCAGTAACATAATATACAATCTATCTAATTATATACAGCTTCAACTAAAATGTTGTTCATACCT
This sequence comes from Marasmia exigua, assembly GCA_019059595.1. Lineage (NCBI taxonomy): Eukaryota > Metazoa > Arthropoda > Insecta > Lepidoptera > Crambidae > Marasmia > Marasmia exigua. The sequence continues at coordinate 23,076,076 of CM032463.1, forward strand.
GAAACCAGCAATTAAACACTTTGTACGGCTCAATTTCTTCAATTTCTAGATAAAGGTTGTCGTACTTATCAATTTGTTCTCTAAAACCCTTCATTTTTGGTTTACATGGGGTAGGTGGTGGAAAATCTAAATCTTCTGAACCGATTCGGTCCATCTCATCCGGCGACAATATTTTTCCATATGTTAAAAATATATCCAAGACACCGTCTCTTTCTTCAAGCCAGAGATAACTGTACTTTTCAAATGTTTTGCAAAACTCATTTGAGTCCCCAATCATCTATAAATACAAAATTATATTTTTATTTTTATTTGATACAAAAATCCAAATATTAACCTAAGTCGTCTTCGCATACTTTGTGTATATTTCAGTAATTATTTATTTTTATTTTAATCACCTTATACACTCCTTGAATTATTTCTTCTTGCAATCCAATAATTATATCACTTTTAACAATATTGTCTTGATAAGACTCTCCTTTAGTAAGATCAACTCTCTTTACCAAGGTTGACATTTGCAAAATATCGTCAATGATTTCATTTATCATAACGATAAATCCTTTCTCGTTCTTTGGATCTAAGCTTGGGTCGAATATCATATCAGGTTCTAGTAGTTCTAGTTGGGCTTCAAATAATGGCTTCAGATTATTTTTAACATTCATGTGTTCTGCTATATATCCCAAACTGAAATAATATAGTTGATATTTTTTATAGCAATCTTTTGCAATTTATTCTTAAGTAAATAACACACTTAAAAATTTCATCTCGTGTTCAGGCGGGACTCGAACCCACACCTTCCATAATCCGGCATCGACAGCTCTTGTCGAATCAAGCACTTACAAATTTTGTCGGCTTAATAACGCGTTCAGTGGTCTAATTGGTAGAACATTCACCCGGATTGTGGAAAGTGTGGGTTATAGTCCCTCCTGAACACGAGATGAAATTTTTAAGTGTGTTATTTACTTATAAAATAATATAGCTAGGTATATTAAACAACCTACTCAAAGCTAAAGAGTTGGAAATCCTGAAGCCTACCTGGTTGCAATGCACTTGAACAACGACTCTTCCAACAAGTTATCTACGAAAGCAACGTAATTTTTCCAAGGGTCACAATCTTGATCATTTCGCATACTAAACAGTTCCATGTTATCACTTAATAGAACACTTATGCGATCAGCAGTATCCTTTATCTGTGCGTACCGTTCTTCTTTTTTCTTTGACATATCCTCCAAATTGAGAAGAGTATCCTAGAATACAACTTTAATAAAATATAAGGCAATATATTAACATATTTATATTAATCTGTAATGCTGAAAAATCTATACACATATCTATTACTGTCAAAGTAATTTGCTGTACCTATACTCAAATTATGCGATAGTAAACTTCTTCCTTACCTTCTTGCCTTCCCTCCTTTTAAATAAGAGCTTTCCGGACCAGTTGTTCATTACCGCTATTATGTCTCTAAGATTGTTTTGTACTTTATGCATTCTTTCGTATAAACTTTCAACTAACGTATGCAAATCTTGTAATTTCTCCCATAGGTCTAAAATTATTCAATTATTTATTATACTTACGATACCAATGCATATTAGGATGACATACTCATTTATCACGACGATATTAGTTACCTGGGGTATTCCAATTCAGTTCCGTTTGCGCTGTTTCTATTCTCTCATCGATAGCAATCATTTCTGCCTCAACTAAATCGTATTCAACCTTTTGACAATTTCTCCTAATTTCATTGTACCAATCAATTGCAATGCCTAAATGAATACAATAGAGTCTGTAAGTGTCTTGCTTTTCGTAAAAAATGTAACCTTCTTTCGGTATATCATTCTGAAATTCTGGATTGTTTTGTAATTGATGAACTTCTTTAATGATGTCTAAAAGCTGAATAAAATAGTGTGAGTATAAAAAACTGTATAAATATCATAGCAAAAAAAACAATATTAAATAAAATTCCAGTTCTACATCTTACCTTTGGGCTGAAATTTAATACAATATCACCGCTCTGATAAGCAATTATCACATCATTGGTATTTTCCTGTATGATTTTTGAAATACTCGATGCCCATTCATGGAAATAAGTCTTTTTGAATTCATTGATATTTTTTATAAGTTTTTCATATCTCTCAAAAAGTTTGATCGCTTCAGCCGAACCCTTTATCCTGAACATAAGAAAATATAATCTTTGTACCTTAATAGTAAATCAAAAAACAATAGCAATGTGTCTATCTACTTGTTTTCACTACTAATGCTGTGTACGAAATCTACAATTTGAGTACTACTGAATGTTTCATAATTAACAACTCCAACATCAAGTAGACATGTAGAAGATGCTGGTATAATCATATAAAATGGAATTTCTTACAATTTTGTCATGGTCTACGAATGTAAATGATGGATTGTAAGTCAAGTAATCAGCTTTCGCAATTTGCCCCACCCAGCTGACTTACGGGTGCGGCAAATTGCGAAAGCTGGCTACAGGCTCGGTGATCCTCGCAGCCAGCGTGGTCATGAAGAGGAGGCCTCCCGCAACCGGAGGCATGAACGTGTCGACTTCCATGAACCCGAAATTATAGAGACTCTGGGTCTGTTCGCTGAATAGTTCCTGTAAGTGTTTTCGTGTTAGCATAGCTTCATAATACCTAATAATGAAGAATTGAAAAGGAGCTCTTTGTCATTTTCCAATTTATAATGCGAGAAAAAAAAATGTATTATTAACGAAACATCAATCTATCATCTAACTTTGGTCAAATAGCGTTGACGAGTTAGTCGGACTAATTGTTTAAATATAGGGAAATGAAAATGAAAATATGGAGTCCCAAATGAAAAATCATAATGCAAAAAACTAAACTCCGATACCACTTACTTCACATATAAGCATTTCTTTTTCAAGCATTACAATAATCTGTGTGTATTTTGCTGTAAATTGCTCATTTATCAAAGGACGCTCCATGATAGAACCCACAATGTCGACCAGCTACAAACATATTCAATCAGTAAAAATTACACACTTTTACATGTTAATCAATACATTTGTAATATTACTTTTCATTAATGTACCTTGAAAATATCCTCCAGGGTCGAACAGTTATCGAACGATTCTACTAGTACAGTTGCTAATTTCAAATCTAAGGTGACCATACCTTCTTCAAATACTTTGAAATCTATACTGAATGTTTTATCATCTGGATCTAAAACATCAGAGCACTTTGCGGCAAAGCTTTGAAAGTAAATTTCAAATTCAACTGATACATCTCTGAGCTCCCCACTCAGCATTTTGCCTTTAAATCCTCCTATTTCTATATTATCCAATTTTCGAAATTCTATCACTGTGTCGAGAAACCAGCGAATAGTTTTCAACCTTTCGTAGAATCTATCTAAGCGTTCAAACACGTCTTTGGGATCGATAATCCATTGCACTACTCGTCTATCTACGAAATATTTTCCTAAATTTTCCTTGAAATATGCAAAATTTTCTCGAAAATAGTCAATCAATTCTATTGATGTTCTAGTTTTTTGAGCGGATTCTACGATATCGCCGAAGAATAACGTCTCTGGGTCGAGACTTTTCTTCACCTAAAAATAATAAATTAAATGTAAAGTATCGGCTATCAATCGGCAAATTTTGAGAAGGCCTTCTCAAAATTAATCATTAGTACTTTGAAAAATTGATGAGACTGTCCCATTGCAAAGTCAAAAAGGTACAATCACACACGGACCGGAACTAACTACTCGTAGTGGTTTTGCTGCAACCTACTGCTCTAGCATTATGCTCAAGCTTCGACTTTTTCACTCCTAGCAGCCAATACATTATGTTCTACGAGTATCAACAGTTATAAATCTGAATATAATTACTTCATATTACAAAGCAATGCTAATTATTGGCCAGAGAACATAATTCCATTAAAAAAAGTGGATTTGTAAGAAACGACTTTTAACGCTATGAAACTCGAAATGCAGCCCACAGCGAAGACGTACGTCGCGTCGTAGAACGTTTCGGCTACGTAACCGAGGCCGTGATCACAAGCGGACTGACGATGCTCATCATCTGCTAGGACCCGACTGTGAATTTCGACATCCTCAAATTTCTACTTATTCCATCGCTACTTTTCGATCATATATTCGCTACTAGATAAATATAGATCTAGATAAATATAGAGTATTTATTTGTACATAATGTGGGATTGATGATCGATAGATGCATGGCAAGGAACGTGTATAAGTTCGATGTTTGAATTAGAATGACGTGTGAGAGAGAGAGAGGGAGATGAGAGACGACGTATGGCGGACGACGATGAAAGACGTTGATTGATATTAATTGTTAATTTGTTATTATTCTATGTTAATATAGTATTACTTATTCCCCTTGGCTTTATTCCAATTCCCATCCCACAATAATGCTACTCGAAAATCTAACGAATTTTCTTTTTAAACGTTGAACATTCCTACCCTGTGAATGATTAAGTTTCCTATCTCCTTGAATAGCACCACCAGCTTGGATGAGCTGCAGTAGTTCTTGCAATCGCGCCAAATGAGGCAGATGACATGCAGCATGGGCCGAATCAGCGGCTGACAATCTAAAAAGTCTATGGCTTCAATGGCTAGGAAACGTTTCTCCAGCGGGCTGAGGTATAAGTCAATATCCCTTGCTTCGGCTAAACCTAAAATGAGATTGGAAATATAAAAATAGTACCTACAACACACTCAATACACAACTCTGTAAGTAAATCAATAGATTAATAATATTCATTTGTATTTGACCTCTTAAATTCTTTTATACCTACCTCTTTTTTTTTATTCTCCGCTCCATTATCCTTCGTAAATACCTACTCTGTTTCGCGGGAACAAAATGTATTTTAATATTACCTACCTCTTAAAGCTAATTAAAATTAAACTGTAACTACATTATAGGGTTCTGAGGGTGTGGCCTGGTGACCTGTAGCACAGGTTTCTTTTTGATACCTATTTCACCATTCCCCCACTATTCAGGCTACAAAATTATGTCATAAGTTTGCTTTAGAGTTTGTTTGATAACTTTGTTCTAAGTATCTGAATTGTGATGGGATAGTCTCTTCATCGTAATTACCAGACATACCAAACACTTGGACCCGTCCCCATATTTTAACGTCTACTTACAAGAAATGGTGTTTTTGTACAACCGGCTGAAGCAGGGGTAGTAGGCCGACGAGGTCTTCTCCATGATCACGGCCATGCAGCGCACGCGCTCCGAGCGAAGCTGGTCGTAAATATTGCCCAGATTGCGCACCCTCGATCTCCAGAAGTTTATTTCTGCGTTCATAAAGAACAACAGATTAGTATAATAGTAGCGAACAACACTCTTAAATTGTATTGGTTATAATAGGTATTTTCTTTTTTTTTATTATGGCTCTACCCGAAGATAAAACGCCAATATCAAGTAACTTATTAAGAATAAGTAGGTAGTCAACAATCGAAGTCAGTCAAAGTCACAGTCACTCAATAAAACACCGGTGTTTTACATATTATCGACCTACGGATTCTGCGGATATCACTCTAAAAGCAATCGCAGGTTTTAAGACTCTATTTGGTCCAAGCAAGTTGTCACGAGACAACTCACTCGACACATAATAGTAGTGTTAAAAACGATACAATCCAACGATTCTTATTATTAGGATCACTTTGCGGCATTTCACTGCACAAATTAACACCAAATTTGAACACTAAAAACCACTAGACACTAATTTAAAACCTTTGAATTGCATCAGCCCATAGGGATTGTTTTAGCCCTACCCGCCGAATCTCCGTTATAGGTAATCTACGCTTTTTGGAATGTCTAATGGACAATACGACAGCATATCATTTTCCGAAATGAAAAATACTTTTAATACTGAAAAATTAGACTTATTGAAATTTAAGAAAAATAATTTCAGAATATTTGAACAGATATTTATTGAGAAATAAAATAAAAAAGTCCTCCTGTGACGTCATCACTCAGCATGACAATTTAATATTACATTATCTTTGTTTAATAACGCTTTATCTCACGTTGATTAAAAAAAAAGGTAATCCGAAAAACCTGACGTCTAACGGTGACATAACCAGTCGCCTAAACTTTTTTATTGTACATATAGCACCGACATCACAATACGTTGATACTTACTAGGGTCACTTACGGTCATAGACAATTATTGTCTAAGCTTACATTAATACGGTATATAAATTAATATAAAAAATATATATTTGAATAAAAACACACATATAATGAAAACTTAAAAAAATGGTTCATCTTTTTTTTCTTTCTTTATTTTATTTTTGTCGTATTGTCCTTTGCGAGAAATATGAAACGACCTTCGAAGTATTACGTGCAATTACTAACACAAAGTACGTAGATCCGTTAAAGAAGCTTATACGCGAAGTGGACCATAATTAAACACCCCACACGATAAGAATGAGATAAAAAAACAGAGTCTCAAATTGTAAGGTTTTTTATAGCAGCTCAAGACGGACTTTTAGGCAGCCAGTTTACCAAATCGTAGTGGTTGATGCGAAGTCAAATTCACTAATAGGTAATATTGCATAAACTCCTTTCCTGAATGAGTTCCTTTATTGGTGTATTTTAGCATACGTCACAGCTCTGCGAGAAGTAGGTAGTAAACACTTCCTAAAGTCTGTGCCACGAAAGAATTCCCGCGGCAAAATGTGGAACAAAAGTTTTAGATTCCTGCCTCCTTATTACAAATCCCGATCTAAGAAAGTTCCTTGAGTTTGCGTGTTTGAACACGATGACATGAAGTTTAGTACAGTAATAATTTTAGATCACGTTTTGTAATTGTGTCTACGAACATAAAGCTAATTTGAATGTTAATAGCGACAGAAGAAGAAAAAAAATCGGTCTTACCAGCACTTGGCAACGGATTCTGTCCATTTTCAAAAGCAAGCGACGAGTCCTCTCCCAACGCGTCATTGATCTGCTGAGCCCACTTGATGACGACGCCTTCTATCGCGCTCTTCAGGTACAGGTCTACGTCCAGCCCCCTGAGGATGTCCTTCTCGGCTTCATGGACCAGCTCCACGCCGACTGGCATCGGGAGAACGGTCTCGCCGTTTACTTTACCTTTCACCTGTTTCACCGGTTACAACAATTTTTAAAATGTTATATTCACAAAGTTACAGTTGAAGTGTTATACAGAATGCTGTTTTATAGACATAGAAAGCCTACAGTAGTAAGTACCTTACATTTCATTTCAATCAGTAGTTTTTGCGTGAAAGAGCAACCTTAATGTATCGAGAGTCCATGGACGGCGGCAATCGCCTGACATCACGTGAACCGTCTGCTCGTCTGGCACCTATCACGTAAAAAAATATACCTACTATCTCGTACGACATACATGTTCACAAACTGTAGCGTTTATAAGATTCGGGTTTATTTTCTTTACTTTACTTATAAATGACTTACGTTTTTCTATTTTATACTAATTATGTAGATAAGTACCTAACTAAACAGGGAGGGTCTGCATCTTTTATTTTTCTTATTTAGGGGAGGGGGATCAAAAAGTACTTAAATCGTCTTATCTACATAAAAACCGAATGGCCCCTTTTAAAGGATTAATTAATGTTACGGTAACAACTCCTTGTTTAATACTACAGATATGAGACACATACCTCGCAAACGGTGCTTTTCAGGCTATGGCACTGTTTGAGGATATCCTGAGAGACGACCAGTGGCCAATTCTCGTGGTTCAGTGGATTTGACAGAATAGGCACAATTATTTCGTTCACTAGAGATGCCAATTCGTCTATCAGTTTCGGTGCTAAATCACCTGAACAGAAAGTTTTAAGATTTTTCACAAATGTATCTATCAAGTAAGTAATAATTAAGTTTTATTAAAAGTCGGAATAACATAAAATCTTGGATTGAAATAGAGTAGGTAGATAAGATCCATTTGTCCTCTGATGAAAAAAATATGAACAGACATCACGTCACCAGTCTCTATCAAAATTTCCTCATTTAATATTGTACCAAAAGTGGTTGGCATTAACGTGAGAATCGATTGAATAAATTTGACAGATTTTAAACATTTGTGTAGTCATAACATTTGTGAAGTCTTAGATTAAATTGATTTAATCTAAAGTGTAAGTAAGAAAAATGCTCAAATCCATTGTACAATTTGTATGGATTTGGTAACCAATGGTTAGATAGGTAGGTACTATTATTAGCCTTAGTAGTTAATACCTAATGTTTAAATGTATTTAGTCCATATTTTATTTTAGTCGACCCATATAAATTACTCATGCTTTTTACTTTTAGAACTGCTTAAAAATTATTGTTATCCTTTTCTAAGTGAACATCGTGACAGAAACATCAGTGTGCAGCGTTCGATTCGTGTGTTAGAATAATAGTTAAGATGATAACATCTGTAGGTACAGAGTAATTTGTATGGCTATTCCAGAATTCCCAGATCCGATTTAATTTGGAAACGAACTAAATAGGTTTGAACAGCAGTTCCTAGCGAATCTTGACCTCCAATAAAAAGAACCTCCATCTCCAATCTAGAAAACACTCACCATAATTGAGCATATCAATAAAGTTCTCCTTCGGCACGGCATCTACCCTGTTCTTGACGAAGTATATCGCCTTGTTCCTCATGTAGCAAGGGAACGTGGTCACCGGGAGCAGCTGGTTGGCGTTCGTCAGCACCACCACCAACAACAGCGGGAGGGGCTGGTTCACGAACTCCTTCAAGGTGTTCAATGTCTCATCAGTAGAAATGACCCTTATCCATTTGTCCACTTTAAGCTTCATGATCTTGATTATGTAGTTCCCCATGAAGTCGAAGCGCGGGTCGGCGGGCAGCGGTGCGGGCTGCTCCATTTTGAACTTTTTTCTGTTAAGTTACTTTTTCGTTCTTATGTTCGCCATGATTGTTGCTGCTCCGGCGGTCGGAGCGCCTGTGAGGTGGCTCTGAAGAAGGCAGCGGCAGGCAAGCAGTCAGTCACGCAAGTCTTGGCGGCCATTATGGAACGATGTCTCCTTTGTTAGCTATTGGGTTGGATTTACGAAAATAGATAGGTAGCAATAGGTATGGTGTGCAGAAAAAGTAAGAATGGTATTCAAATATTGGGATACGATTCCATTGTGAGGTTCGACAAACTACTAAGGAGGATCTAAAAAGGTGACTGGTATTATTGTAATTCAACCTTACCTAACCTTTCGTTAGGTAGGTACCTATGACGGTATAGGTTGAAAGTTTATTGCCTCGTAAAATGAAGTTAAACCAGATTACTTATTATGTATAATTAGTCTATGCTAGTATACAGTAAACTTAGAACATCGCATCTTCTTCCCTCTCAGCGCATGCGACAGGCGCCCGCGATGGATGTCCGGGTAACACACGCAGCGAAGAGCCTTCTCCGTAAGCGAATCATTTATACTATATATACGCTTGCTCGATGTAATCGATACCTAGTGCTATCTATTCGTATAAAGTGGAACCAACGTCCCGAAACGAAGTGAAGGCGGGCCACTAGTCCCTAACAAAAAGATAAACTGTCCATTATTGTTAAAATAGTTATTTACGAGATTTCCTTATTTTTGAGTTTCCGATATTTCGGCACTGTTGCAAGCCCCACGGTCACGGAGTAACTGAAGTTTGCGGGTAAGGTGTTAATGGTAGACAAAACGGTCTACCCTCCTCAACCCTTCTTCGCAGTCTTTTACTACGCGCACCTGCGGTACCACTGTTCACTTACTCACTATTTTCTCACACCTGTTCTCGACACACAACACTCACAGTATCTGGCAGCGAAATGACACTTTGTTTAGTTTTACGGTTATTTCATTTTCGAATCACTGGATTCCAGACATTTCACAATTTAAACCCATCTTCACGATTGAAATTTTTGCACTTTATAATTTCAATCGCTTCGCTGACCAGTCTGGTATGTAGTGGCGATCTGTCAAAATTATCTGAGGGTTATAAAACTCAATCCAGTGATTTGGACCCGATTCCGATAGTGAGTTAGTGAACAGTGGGCAGGTGCGCGCGTGCGTAGTAAAAGACTGCGAAGGAGGGTAGACCGTACTGTCTGCCAGTAACATCTTACCCGCAAAAACTTCAGTTACTCCGTGACCATGGCGCTTGCAACAGTAACGAAATATCGGAAACTCAAAAATAAGGTGCATGGTTTAAATCTCGTAAATAACTATTTTAATGTTAGTGACCATGAAAGTTTAAAACATATTATCTATTATTGTGCAGACGGTACGACGCGTAAGTAGTAAGTGAGCAGGCCCGTGCCAGGCCGGCAGCGCGCCACCCCGCGCCTGCCGAGATGACACTCGCGACGTCGCGAATAAGGTCACCCATCATACTTGGACCGCTTTAAATTAAACGCTGAAGAGGGTACCTACCTAGTAGTTAACCGAATATTTTTACACCACCTAGGCAAGTAAAAGCTGGATGTAAACTAGGAATTATAAAAACTGACTCGACATCGCGAAAGGGACGCTAAGCTGTTGTAAGGACGATCAGCGCTGACCGGTCAGCGTTGGAGAATGTTCACTAATTTTATTGTTTAGCTCTCTTTAAGTCCCTTGAAAAAAAAATAGTAATGAAAAAAATAGTACGATACGTCGCGTCGTGTAGTTTCCGAGATATTTGATTATTGACCGTGGAAGAGCCACGCTTCGGCATGAATGGGCCGGCTCGACTAGAGTGATACCACGGCCCGCCAGAAAACCGGCGTGAAACTGCATTGTGCTGTGTTTCGCTGCATGAGTGAGGATACCGGAGGTCCAAACCGGGGGAAAGGGGAGTTTAAAGGTTGGCAGCGCACTTGTGACTCCACTGGTGTCGCGGGTGTCCATGGGCGGCAGCAATCGCTTACGATCAGGTGATCCGTCTGCTTGATGTCATCGCCATCCCAGTACTTCGCAACCACTAGCTCAGTCCACTCGCTTGTCCTGGCAATACGTCGCCCGTACCTATCTCCATCAACTTGCTTGAAAATAAAAAACATGACTGAAAATATTATTACGATACGTCGTCTATTTCCCGAGATACTGAATAAAAAAAAAATAGTTTTACGGTGGTGGTGAGTTGGTCTTTTTTGATGAAACAAAAACTTGTGTATTTGTCTGTATTTTAGCTCTACTGAGACCATAGTTTTATGCGATGTTGTAAACCATTAACATTCTCACCTAGAACCAGCTTCATTTAAATGAGTATTATTGTCACAATTTACTGCTTCTTATTATGTGTCTTTTACCTACCTATCTACAGTTAAGTAGGTAGGTGTATATCCTTGTTTGAGACCTCAGTTAGGTACATACATACTTAATATACTTTGTGGTTAGATAATTTGGTATTGTTTACAAAATCCAAAACAAGTTATGTAACTAATAATTTCAGAACATGCTATTAACCTGGCGGTTTGACCTGAAAAAAAATAGACGACGCCATCGGCACTCAGTATACAAATGAAAAAGTAAAACATGTTTCTTCTAACATTGAAGGCTTCTTAGTTTTAGGGTTGGAGCCAGGCAATTTAATAAAAAAACGTTTGAAAGTAAAGATACATAACATAAGAAACATAAGGTAAAAATATTATATGGGGTGTATGCTCTGTTCATAAAATAAAACAAGATTTTTATAATAAATAAGTAATTTAATGAGTTCAGACGTTAATTATAATGTTTTCATTATTCTGTACATGTTCAGGAAATAAATAAAATATCTATAATTTACTGAATATTTTTTCAAAAATATTCATCTATCTAGTGATTTAGGAGGTAATATAAAATACCTATTAGTTAAGCAAGTACTCACGTACTCCGCTTGTCTAAAATTGAACGTGTCTCCCCTCCCCTCGAATATTAATTTCAGGTTTAATAATTTTACTAGCCACACATACTTACCTGCGTGTTCACCTAAAAATCAAATAAAAAAAAACCTGACCTGTAATAAAAATTTAAGAAACATGACTATGTTAAAACGCCTTAACGATTTCTTCGTTTTTTATTTAATATTATGATTAGGTATCTAGTCAGTCATAAATCATTAAATGTTCAGTCAGACAGACTATGCATTTTAGATAAAATAAACTTTGCTATCAACAAGTATTTAGATAATTTACTAGACTTATTAAAACATAATCGGACGAAATTCGTTACTGTTAAACATGATCGGAAAACAGTAAATCGTTACGCTATCCCTTATCCCTTAGACCAAAATTGTGGAGAAGCCGCAAGTCGTAATATTTGGTTATGAAAGTTATGAATAAGAAAATGTTACGATTGGAATTATTCTCGTGAAAAACGCTACTGCAATGTTTCGATACTGTTTTTATTACTTACCCGTGCCTACTCGCTATCCATAAATTTTATAATTAAGTGACGTTATTTTGAACAAAATTTAAATTCGTTGTTAAACCTAGAAACGTAAATCGTACCTACCTATATATTTTTTTTACTTTACCTAATACAGAGTTAACCATTAGTAGACGATCAATTGGTTTTATTATAAGGGTGGCATGTTGAAAGGGTAAACACGGAACCCTATTACTAAGAGTCCGCTGTCTTTCTGTCAGCGGGCTGTATCTCGTGAGTCGTAAGAATGATCCCACATGACCGATAATAATCGGTGACCGATTTTTTGTTGAGAAAAATAGAATAAACTGATATAAATAGCGCACACGTCCTACACAAAAAGTCGGTGAGATATAGGTAGTATGAAAAATTGGCCGACTGTTTGTAGGTCCGATCTCGGTCCGACAAAAATTAAGTCACGTGGGGTCACCTTAACAGCTACTGTTGGCGCAATAACAGCCAATACTAAAAAATAAATAAAATGTAATTAATATTCAAAGTGGGTGCCCATAACATTCACATACAAAAAGGTCTAAAAAGATTTAGAGAATAATTCGGTGCCACTTGCGCGAATCAGACTCTCATTTAGCCGATTTTTTTTGTTATTTTTATCCTAAGCAACTCTAACTTGAAAGCTGGATATGCGATGAACTTACATCAGATAATATGTATATCGATGGCGCTAAAGCGTACATACTTACCTAGTTCTAATTAATTTGTAACTTTCTTCAGCCCTTATTTACTGGATACTATTTAGTATAGAAAGTATTTTTGTTCGAGGAATTACCTATTTTAAATTAAAAATAACTACTAAAAATCTCTTCCTAAATTCAGTCAACAAAATGGACAACATTTCAAAATTGCTAAGCTCTGAAACAAAAAATACCAATTCTTTGTTTACTTTTCCGCTGCTCGAATATATATTTATTCATTTTTTATATTGCTTATTTACTGAGAAAAAAATTAAAAACTAAAAAACGTAAGATGACGTCATCCGACGGCAGAATGTAAAATATTTCTTTGCTAAGCACATTATAGTTTTAAATTTACGTAATGCCAAACTCATGACATGTAACTGTCAAAAAAAAAAAGACAACTTGTCAACGTTGAATGTATGAATGACGTTGACAATGTTGACACTAGTATTAATTACCTTTGACAGTAGTACCTTTTTTTTATTAAAACAATGATAAGCAAAGGAATATCGCTGTATTCAGCCGTCCGATGACGTCATTTGGCGCTTACGTCTATTTAGAATAAAAAGAATTTCAATAATTATTTTATGCATGAAAATGGACAAATTTTGAAAAAAGAAAAAATATGGGTCTGTTCATTTTATGTCTACTTTCATATAAAAAAACAATATGGACATGTTAAAAATTTGAAATGTTGTCCATTGTTTGTTTGCCTTGTTATTTGTAATAGTATATCTATTTGCAACTATTATTTAATTTAATAACATGCTATCTACAAAACTATTTTCACCTCTATTTTTGTGTGCCTACCTAAGTGTAATAGAATAACGGAGTAGGATCAATAAAAACACAGAAATCAATTTATCATACATTTATTGATAATGACAGCGATGGTTGACTCGAATTTGCTACTTGGCAAAAATATTTCCACTAGAAGTGAACTATTTTCATATTTAAATATTAAAATCTCTTTATATTATGCTCATGTGTTACAGTATGAGGATGCAACCATCTATATTCTACCGAGTAGCTGCCTATATTCCGATCGTCGCATGAAATAATTAAGAATACAATTTGTGATCTATTTTACATATTTTATTTAAGACTGGCAACTCAATACCTCATAGTCTATGCTAAAATGAACCATGCATCGCAACTTCACAAAACTAATTACATTAACATCATAAAAGCTCATGATTTGTTGGATTGGCTGCAATAAATACAAAATCATCTACATGAAATAATAATTATAAACAAATAATTTCATTTACTTAAGAACTAATTGTTTAAAACAAAAGCACAGCACATTGTCAGCTTAGTTACTATTAAATTAAATTAGGACCTACCAGACGCTGCTTATGAGGTCGCTATTAGCCTAGAACAGGAGCCCTAGTGCTTACTGCGCCACGCCGATCACATCCCTCGATGCCGAGACGGTATCAACCCTCAGTTAGTTCCCTCACCCGTTGCCCATGCTCTACCGACTACTGGACACAAGCACATCGAGAGTTTTCAAAGACATCCTACAATATTTCAAAGTATTTATTCAATATTTCTTTTAGACTTTTTACGTTGACTACACATTGAGCTGTCCTATTTAGGGCCAGAATTATTCATATACTGGTCTAAACTTTTACATTTATAATTCAGAAATCGTAAAATGCAAAATTAACGCCATTTAAGTCACAACTGTTAGAAATCTAACTAATCAGTAATCGCAGAGACATATTACTACTGAAATTCTGCTAGAACGATAAATGTATAGAAAAAATGGAATGTTTAAGTACGACAGTCTAATAAGCATTTCATAAAATGTAAATGGTGATAGATATAACTCTATGTACGTGTGACAAATATGAGTCAACGCTTAAATAATCAGGTAGCGGCCCCACTACAAAAGCTACGAACATGAGATATACATTTTGATGTTCATTTGATTAAGTGGAATTTACATCCTAAACTGTATATTAGACTAACCATAACCAGACTTCACGAATCGCTTGCAGTAGAACCGCAACCTTACTGCAAAATTGGCGTTAAATTCTCGAGTGCATATTGAACAGCGATTTAAATATTTTTGATATTTTTTTTATTATAACGCGATTACTTATAATGTAAATGTCAATATACATATGTTTACAGGAATGGTGGCAAGTGGCGGGCTAAATGAACGCTGAACGCGGGACTCTTCCAAATCACAAATTCGTGAACAGCGAGGTACGAGTACATATGCGTGGCAATGGTTAGTACAAATTGGTTTAGATTATGCTTGTAATGAGAAGCTGGTTAATTCGTGTCGCGATCTTTGGAGCCACGTCCGAATTATCACATTCTCCGTTCAATTTTCTCTAATGCTAGTTATAATGAACGCGGAAAGTGGAACTCTTAAAAACACTAATAAATAACGGCATTTTAACTATTTGTGTACTTGTTTAGTGTACTTACGATCGATTACTTTACTAAGAGGATGGAATATACATTAGGTGAGCTAAACTATACTGCCCCGGCCCCGGCCGAAGCGGTTATTGTGGACATTTCCTAACACTCGATTACACGCGTCCTACGCCGCTATAAACTCTTTAGATTATATGTACTTCAAAAAATTCGCCAAAATAACTACATTTTCTTAAACGTAGGACGAACGAAGAGATCGCACACTTGACTATTTTACAGATAGAAATCTTTTTGATTATTGTTCAAAAGTGGATGGAGATAATAAATTGAGGACATTTTACTAGTGACACTTCATATATTTATTTTTATTTTACAGCGTGCTGATATACTATGCACACGTTATTTTTTACTTTTTAGATTACCTAAACAACCTAGTCGATATAAGTCTATGGCACAAGCGATAAGCGATACATTACATTAATTTATGACTAAGGACCGTAACAATTTATACTAGAGTATCAAAAATGATAATTCACTAACGCAGCTTTCAAATAATGGACAGCCTTGTTTATTTACTCTGTATTCTCAAAATATCCAAAAAAGGGTGTTCAAGTCGTGACTTAATTTCGCTTATCACTTGGACCACACAACATAGCGTCAATCAATTTTATCCAAGGGTAACAGATTTTTGCGTCAAATGGTTTGTTAGTGTACTAAGTACAAGTCTTTTTTAGGACGAAGATGTATTACTGGACGATTTCGAAAATTTCCAAAGGGTAAAAGCAGTCAAAAATAAAAAGTAAATAGATAAAGATACTGGTCTACTGACGTGGCAAGAAACTATCACATATTAAACTGGCAATTGTGTGTAGTACACAATGTGAGCAATAGGTCGAAATTAAAGTACATCGTAAGGAATTATTCGATAAGAGAAGTTGTAATTATTCGTTTACGAATTGCAGTATCTAAATAGTGCGGCGCAAGTCACAGGCTTTATGTTCCGCCACAGGAACATAAACCTATGAGGACATCCATAAACAAGAAAAGCATAGTCAAAAAGTTAAAATATATAAATAATTTACGATCTATACCACAAACTATACAGTAAAAAAATCTATACAAATAAGACATCGAACCTTATCACCGATCACAAATTTCATTGGTTCTAAAATTATTGAATTAAATAATAATACACACACATAAATTCACATATTTACATCGAAATTATTTAATAAAATTATAATCACATAATTTCATATTCTATTTACATATCCAATAAATTGTATAATTTAAATCGATGAATTAAAACGTCAAATGTAAATAAAAAAAATAATTAAAATCACTTGTACATAAAATTTGCGATCATTTGGAAATGTCGTCGATATCTGTCGCGTTTCTATTGAGACATCAATAGAAGCGAGATATTCCGATTTCCCCAACAAAGACCCCGGCCAAAATTCTAAATTAAAAAGGCATAAGATATTGCTTCACCGACGCGGTAACGAAGGATAAATCTACGATACATACGAAGCACCATACGCGTAACACGACTGCAACAGAAACAGTAGACCAACCGGTGCCGTAACCGACCTAAGGTTAACAAGGGTTTTATTTAGATGATGCAATGTACCTTAGATTGAATTCATATTTTTTAATATGAATTCCACGTAAGGTTCTTGGCAAAAGTTCTTAATGCAAGGTTTATTTCAAGCAATACGAATATTGTTTCGTTGTAATGACCATAAAAAATTCATTGACTTTGGCAGAAATAATCCTCTACCAAAATAAAACCCGTGTACGTTGCAACACTGTCGCTTTTTCTAACCCTCATTGTTCATTGCCGTTGGTCTCCGGCACCGTGGCACGGAAGTGTGGACACATTGGTCCGGCCCGACGCGGAGGCTGCGGACGGGGCGATTTTATTTGCTCCTAGTTTTGGTGCCGACGGCGTTTATACTCTCACCACGACTTCTTGATCTGTGTAAGTTATGTAGGCCTTCACCTGAAACAAGCAGGCAACATATAAAATATTTCAAATAGCACTAAATATAAAGGGTCATATTCATATATATATATATTTTCAACCGCGACAAAGCGCTACGATGATGCTGATGAGAGTGTGAGAAGGCTCTTCTATTTGAGGGTTTCTATTAACATGCATAAGTCGGTATTAGAATCTAAATCGTACAGTGAAATGCTTGAGAAACGTGTCTTTAAGGTACCTTATCCCACTGTCAAAACATCTTTCGCTCAACGTTTTGGAAATTTTCTTTTCCCGTTCATCTATAATAAAATGGTAAAAGAATGTGATTTTAAACTTTGTACGGTGCATGAGGCAAAGGCACTCTTAACACGGACCCTTCTGAATTGGACTTATGATGAATCCGAAGGTTTATCAGGGTAAAAAGATAAAATACTTTCATCACGCGCACGCACACATACACAAACACACACTCACACTCACACACACACACACACACACACACACACACACACACACACACACACACACACACACACACACACACACACACACACACACACACACACACACACACACACACACACACACACACACACACACACACACACACACACACACACACACACACACACACACACACACACACACACACACACACACACACACACACACACACACACACACACACACACACACACACACACACACACACACACACACACACACACACACACACACACACACACACACACACACACACACACACACACACACACACACACACACACACACACACACACACACACACACACACACACACACACACACACACACACACACACACACACACACACACACACACACACACACACACACACACACACACACACACACACACACACACACACACACACACACACACACACACACACACACACACACACACACACACACACACACACACACACACACACACACACACACACACACACACACACACACACACACACACACAAAACATATTCTCTAAATTAAAATTTATATATTTTAAGTTTTATTGTAACTTTGTTGATGATGATGGAAGCACAAGACCGTGCCAAGTGGAAGAGTCGAAGCCGGAAAGCGGACCCCAGGCTCCGAAGCGACAGGTTGGGACGCAACCGGGACAAAGCGCTGCGATGATGCTGATGAGAGATATGGGTTACCCTTGCTAGAGGCGCGCTTGAGCTCGTTCTCGCGGAAGGCGCGCGCGCTGCGGCCGCGGCGGTCCTGCGCGAGCTTGTCGGGCCGCACGAAGATGCCGTGCCGCGCGCGGCACTCGAAGTAGCGCGTGCCGCCCACCGACCCGTCGTTCTTGCCTGGAACAAGTTATACTGCGTGTAGAGTATGCATGTTTGTACAGTACCGTGCGTGGGCTGCGTCCCCACACTAGCCACTCCCCGCCCCGCGACGCGTGTGTGCGTGGGCTGCGTCCCCACACTAGCCACTCCCCGCCCCGCGACGCGTGTGTGCGTGGGCTGCGTCCCCACACTAGCCACTCCCCGCCCCGCGACGCGTGTGTGCGTGGGCTGCGTCCCCACACTAGCCACTCCCCGCTCCGCGACGCGTGTGTGCGTGGGCTGCGTCCCCACACTAGCCACTCCCCGCCCCGCGTCGCCGGTGTACGTGGGCTGCGTCCCCACACTAGCCACTCCCCGCCCCGCGTCGCCGGTGTACGTGGGCTGCGTCCCCACACTAGCCACTCCCCGCACCGCGACGCGTGTGTGCGTGAGCTGCGTCCCCGCACTAGCCACTCCCCGCCCCGCGATGCGTGTGTGCGTGTGTGCGGCGCGCCTAGCCTGTTTAAGGTGACGGGTAGGGCACAATAATTTGCACTCGAAATTTGAATTACCGCCAAAACCAGCGACCCATGGCGTTAATCCAAATTTCGAGTGCAGAAACAGATCAAAAAGTAGTGCACAATTATTAAATAAATAGTATAAAATTTTGCTTAGGGACTGCCGCTCCGAACTTGTTAAAAATAGATCCGGTTTAGTAGCTTACATTTTAAATCGATTGGTGTCGCTAGTTTGGTCTACCTGTCGCCTTAACTCACGATTTAGGCAGCCATAGTTATGTCTAATGAAGGTTTTCGCGTGTGAAGAATCCGCTAGAAAGCGTACTGTTGGACTAAGGTCCAACATCAACCGCATAGGTTGTTTCGTTTGTAAAATTGACATTTTGTCAAAGACACGTTTAAAAATAACCAATCACATTGTATATGGACCTCACTCCTATGGTACTCCATATAGCGGATTTTTCACACGCGAAAACCCTCATTATTTTGTGCGTTTGTGCAAGAGACCTTTAGAGCATGGAGTAGGGGTTACCTGTGGGCGCGTCCAGGGCCACGCCGACCCAGGGCCCGTGCGCGAAGTGCGTGGGCCCCACGTACGCCACCACGCCCGTGCTGCTGCTCAGCCGCAGCGACACGCTTTCGCCCACGCTCATCCATTCCGGCACGGGGATCACGCGCCCGCTCTCCGACGACTCGTCTAGAATAGAAGACAATTCAATTGAAAACTAAGCAACTTAGCATAACTCTGCTACATACATACTACCTAGCCATGCGCCGCTCGGGCCGCAGTACATAGTCAGATCTTGTATCTTGTCCGAAACTAACTGCCACACTCAGAGTCGTTGATTAACTTAGTTGGCTATTTAAGAAAAAATATTGACACTTATTTTGATACACATAAAAACTACCGGTACTAAAGTTAATGAACATTAGCTTAAATGACGTCTCTGAGTGCGGCCGTAAGGTTTCCAAACCCGCAAGCTCACTCAGCTCAGATGTTGCAGATGGTCATAGCCGGCGGCAATCGCTTACCATAAAGTGATCCGCTCATTCGCTGCACGTTTACCACATCCTCCTCTTTATGTCTCAATGCTGATAAGTCGTGGAGCGATGGTAGCTCAGTGGGTAAAACCTTCAGGGGATCGTGGTTGGAATTTGCGCATACACCTCTGGATTTTTCGAACCTGTGTATATTTTTACCATTACCTCGGCGGTGAGGGAAACAACATCGTTAGTAAACCTGCACGTTTCGGATAGTTTCGTAAAATTGTGAATACCTACTGTAGATAATGATTCTAAATGTGTAACCGTGATCCAGGTGGTTTGATTCCTGTTGCGAAGGTCAGACGGCAGGCGCTTCATTGCGACTACTAGACTTACCGAATCCTGGATCTTAGCCCAAACGTATCCCGGGCTCCGAAAGGACAGCTTTGGACGCAACTGGGAATTACACGCTGAGATGAGTAGGCCAAGTTTCGTGGTCTCTACCACCTATTACATAAAAAAGTGGAAAAATAGTGTAAATAGATGAATCGTGTTACCATCCCCGATGCGCTCGGTGGAGGAAGCAGGCGTGTCGTGCAAGTTGCGCGGCGCGGCCGGCTCCACGGCGGAGCGCGGGCGCGTCCCGCCGCGCCGGCCGCCGGCGCCGCCGCCCGTCGCGCGCCTTCGCACTACCTGCAGGGAAACAAGCCTTCAACGTCCTGTATCATCATCATCATCATCATCAGCCCATTGAAGTCCCTACTGCCGGGGGACGGGCCTCCCTCAATCACATGAGGGGTAATTGCACATACTCACCACGCTTGGCAGACGGGTTGGCGAGGGTTTTGATATAAATGCAGTCCTGTATCCTTAGATTAAATTTAAAAAAAATCTTAGACGACCCGTTTGGAACAGTGGTACTGAACGCTGCCTTTGGTCCAAGGGTTGCGGATTACGATCCCCGCACAGTAACATTTGTGTGCATGAACATGTCTGTTTGTATTGGTCTGGGTGTTTGCTATGTATTATAAGTATGTATTTACAAAAGAAAAGTATACTATATGTATATATTTGTAATCCCACTGTTGATTCTGATATCCGTAACACAGGTGCTTGAGCTACCTATCGGAAGTCAGATCAATGAATGTGAGGTTGTGAAATATTTATTTAAAAATAAAAAACAAAATTATTCTTAAACAAACAACACACTTAAAAATTTCATCTAGTGTTCGAGCGGGAATCGAATCCACATCTTCCACAATCCGGGTGGATGTTCTACCTCGTCAAATTTCATCGGCTTAGTAACACGTCCAGTGATCTAATCGGTAGAACATCCACCCGGATTGTGGAAGATGTCAATGATTGTGCCGATGGAAGGTGTCGCGGTGCGAGTCCCGCCTGAACATGAGATGAATTTTTTATGTATACTTAAGAATAAATTGCAAAAGATTGCTATTAAAATATCAACTATTTAACTAAAATTGCTGAAGATAGGTGACTCGTCTCAACCGCGGTCCCGTGTTTCGCTCAGTCGCAAATTGGCGAGTCTGACAAGGGGGTCGTGTGACACAAAAATATTTCAACTAGTTTTAAGTGGTATAAAGGTTACCAAAATATCTCCGTGCGTTTTACATGTTGTGCAAATTATTAAAAAAGAAATAACAATACTCATGGAATGGACATTTCACTCATAAATAGAAGAAAAGTTTAAATTTCTCATGATATTTCTAAATTCATTTATGTTTTCGTCACCAATTTATAGAGTAACATAGAAATATACGATATATTAATGTGTGACGAGTTAAGTCCTTTTGACAGGACTCAACTTTGATGTGTAGCTGCGCGTGGCACGCTTGACTCACTCTCGCTAATGTCAAAAAATAGGTTTGTCTCTGTCTTCCAGTATCGTACAACTTTAAACAAATGTATCATGGAGCTGTGAGTATGTGTGCCCGGTTTCAGTTGTCCAATTGAAAGGACGTGCTGTATTTTCCGCTTTTGTATTAATCTAAGCCTGTATCCGAACACCCACAAAATTGACTTTGAACCACCAGAAATACGAAAATTTAAGCACACAACATCCTATTTCCGACCACACAAAAAATTTACTGCTAACATTCAGTAGTTAAACGATTAATTACCAGACTTCCCGAGTCCTGGGTCAGTACAGGCGTACCCGGGGCTCCAAAGTGACAGTGTTGGATGCAATTGGGAATTACACAATAAAATGAGAATACAGTAGTTCAACTAAGGCTGCTTGACGAATTCTCTAAAAACTTCCAGACGCAGTGTTCCGTGATCGCTATGGGATGTCCTTTTTAAACGAGGTTTGAAAATAATTCTTCTATACGGTAGGCAACGGCATGACTGTGCCCGGAGCACATCTGCTACAATGACTGCCGGTACAACGGCACGGGTGATAGATAGTAGATCTAATGCCAAGAAAGATCAGTAGATACAATGATTAGAATTTTTTAAGGGGAATATAGCCTGTATATTCCGCTCCGGTTATTAAGGTCCGGTTTCAAGGCACTCACCTTTCCGGCAGGCAAATGCGTTTTGATTGGTGCATGGTCAGGCCCAGGCGAGGCAGAGTCACTCTCGCCGACTGACGACGCTTCCCGACTGCGTTCCGCGTCGTGACTCGACTGTTCCGAGCTCACTGACTCCACCTCTGCTTCACCTGGAATAAAAACAGAAATTAACGTACTCTCCAAGACACGTCAACATCATGCTGGAACTGAGAATTTCTAAACACAAAACGGTATACTAATATTCTATCAAGAAGTCCTTCGATTACCGACACACAGACAGTTATAAAAATGGTGTTCATTCATTTTTCTCTACGGTCATATCATCCATGCTAATATTGTAAATATGAAAGCGTGTGTCTGTCTGTCTGTCTGTTTGTCCGTCTTTCACGGCAAAATAGAGCGACGTATTGACGAGATTTTTTAAGTGTAAATAGTTAAGGGGAGGGCGAGTGACATAGGCTACTTTTTGGTTGTTTCTAACGCGAGCGAAGCCGCGGGCAAATGCTAGTCAAATAAAAATGCCGCCATCTTTGAATCTAGATCAACCAGTGTCAAATGAAGTAACATACCAAAAGACGTGTCATGTGGCGCCTCCCCGTTGAGTTGCACGGGCTCCGCCCCCTTGCCGGGCTGGCTGGCCAGCACGGCGCTCTCCACCGGGATCGCCCCCAACGGGTCCACCATCGGTTCTTTTTGTTCGTCTTTGGCGGCTTCCTCGCAGTCCCTGAAGAATAATGTAGGAACATATGATTTCGCCGATCCAAGATTCACTGGCTTCGGTCGTGATTACGGGAGAGAAATACAAATAGCATTACGCAATTTTGTATTTTTCGGATGAACGGAGATAAACCAAAACCAAGACTCGGAACCCTTGAAACCCGTAATCATCTTTCTCCCTCTGTGTCTGAAACTGTTAAAGAAAGAAGAACGTACCAGCATAAGCCACACATTGAGCCTTGTGGGTCCGAGCGCTGAAACTGGTCGCTCGAAATCGGAGGAAAATGGGATCAAAAGGTTGGCTTTGCGCTTCTGACTTTATTGATGTTAAGGATGTCAATCGCTTTCCATCAGGTGATCTGTCTGTTAATGTGCTTACCTAAGGAACGGATTGATCCGATTCCTCGAGCCGGGTGTCAGCACCGGAGTCTTCGCCTTCTCGTACGCCGGCTCGTCCAGCTCATTCTTTGACTCGACTATTTCATTCTTCAACTCCGAGATGTCGTTTCTGAGCTCCGTGATCTCGTTCCTGAGGCCCGCCATGGAGTTCTTTGTGCGGCTGAGGTGGGTGTAGTCCATGGTCTTGTCAAAGTCCGGCGTGTCGTCGACGGACATGCTTCTGATGGACAGCGTGTCGTCGTTCGTTAGGTTTGTCGATGATACCGCTTGTGAGCCTAGAATTATTTAATTAGTGGTTAGGCACGCAATCTCATAACTAAAAATATGCAGTAATGAGGGATTTTGGAAATGAAAATTCGATAGATGGCGTAACGTTGATGCAAGGTCCTTTTGAGAGCATTGGTTATTTTATACGCGCCATCGTACGACAAATTGAAATTATAACCACTAATACAGTGCGACCACGATCAGAAGGCACATCAGTGAGCGACATTGACAGGGGGACGTTGTAAAAAGTATTTTTTTTTGCCACGTGCCAAATAACCGCAATCCACCCGCGATCGAACTGTTCATAACAGTTGGACCCTTGATTCTATGTTTCATTTTGTAAAAACCATAATTTCGTCATTAATCTCAAAATAAAAAATAAATAGGTAAGTACACAACTAAATAACGTGCATATTAAGTTGTGTACTTATGACGACCGTTGGTCAGTAGACCAAACTAGTAACCCAATGGGGATTTACTTTACTATGCGTAGGTACTAACCGCAGGCATCTCCAAAC
Organism: Marasmia exigua; assembly: GCA_019059595.1. NCBI lineage: Eukaryota > Metazoa > Arthropoda > Insecta > Lepidoptera > Crambidae > Marasmia > Marasmia exigua. The sequence goes on from CM032463.1 coordinate 23,100,757, forward strand.
ATCAACAGGGCGAAAGACCAAAGTCATTGCGCAATGTACGTCTTCTAAAGAAACAAAGTACTCACCATAACCACTAGAAGATATCGACGGCGAGTTCTTGTTGGGAATGCGTTCGCACGCGAGCTCGTGCAGCGAGTCCAACGTCTTCGAGGTCGGCAGGAAACCTCGCGAAGACGCGCGCGACCTTGTGCGCTGGAAGAAAAAACAAATCCATAACACAATTGAAGTGATTGCGTATAGGCACAGTATCAGTTGGCGTTTTTTGTGGAGACCTCAGTTCAGCAGTGTACGGCGGTTGGTTGATTGATTGATTGCTGCCTGACCTTGAATACCTACCCTAATGGTTTCTACCAAAGATGTGCTACGCTAGGTTGGTAAGGAGCATGGATGCATTTGCATAGCACATCTTTGCCAGAAATAGACCAAGTGGATTATGGGTTTCAAAGGTTTAAAATTATCATAAATTTGAGAAACATAAAGGCTCCACTATGTATGCCGGCGGTACACACGAATACTAACATAGGTTAGAAAAATCCAGAGGTGCATGCTCGTTTTTTTTTTAATGTGATAGGTGGCAGACAAGCAGACGGATCGCATGATGGTAAACGGGAAACCATAGACACCCGCGACACCAGTGGAGTGTGCTGTCAAGTGCGCTGCCAACATTTGAACCCCCTTTCCCCCGGATTGGGCCTCTAGTTCCCTCATTCACACAGCGAAACACAGCTTTGAATATGAGGTAGTATGGTCGGGATCACGGCTATTAGTTATTAGTAGACATTGGGTATCCAAAATGTTGCCTAATTTCAGTAATTTAGTAACTATGAAAAAAAAGGAAAATGTATGTGGTAATACTTACATGTGATCTAGGCGTGGTGAGTTCATCCAGAGGCGCAGACTCTGGCTCCGAATGCGAGTCCTCGTCGTTCCTGCGGCCCGGCTCCTCGTGCAGCGTGGTCATGCGCAGCCCGAGCTTGCCGCTCGCCGGGGACGCTGCAATGTCGCACGTAACACGTTAGTGATAGAGTCTACAGCACCGTGTTTCAACGAAGTAAGCAAGGTGTTGCAACGAGAGCTACCGTTGAAAACATAAATGGTACCACTAACATTATAAGTATATTTTAAGGGCAGCTAGGTTGGGTTACTACATTCTGTTTATATCTTCATCCGGTTTTAAGTTAATGTAAAATACATTCGAACCAAATAAATCGTATCATAAATGTTGACATCCACAGGAGAACTAAGGTCACAGACATAGCCCATTGATTGCATGCCTCATGTGCTAATGTGCAGGGCACATAGCGAGGAGCACAGATGGCCGTTGGGGCAGAAAGGTCCTCGAATGGAGACCGTATACAGGAAGTCGCAGACGTAACAGGCCCCCCATAGGTGCACCGACGGTCTGGTGAAGGTCGCGGGAATCCCTTGGATGCGGGCGGGCGGGTTGGCTGAACTGATGATGATGAAATCTCAATATAAATTAAACACAGATTGTAGTAACCAACTCGAGTAGTTTTCTGCACAATATTTTTATTTTAATTTATTTTGAAAGTTTATACATCAAGTTGGTGGCACCAATATGTTCCATGGTAGTCCTGATTTCAAAAGTATAAAATTATACAACTAAGAGCAACAAAGAAAATCATAGCCGTAATCAGAAATAAATGTTCATAACGCCTTCGAATAAATACTTTGTTATATGTACCTATACTCTGATTCTTAATTATGTAGTTAGTCTACAGACCAACGCAAATATAAAAATGTATGGGAACATCACATTTCCATCTGTTAGTTTTGTTTACATAAGTATTTAATTAAAAATGAGACTTTACTTAGAATGTAAGTAGGCAGCACATTGGATTTTTTAAATGTATACATAAAACATTATGAAAAATAGCTAAGCTTTATAAAAAAAATGTAGAAGTTAAATAACGAAAGTGAATAACAAAAGTGATAAAAGCTGTATGTGATTACCTTAAAATAAGTAATCAAATATTTTCATGAAAATATCCTTTCACTATCATAACATATCAAAACGTGATAGTCCAAATAATAAATTTAGAATTTTGTCTCTACCAGAACGAACTTTAATATAATATATTCCTACTAATAAAATATCCAAATGAAACAAAAAGAAGACTAAAATTGTCTAAACACGATCACGAATCTAGCGCCAAATTCATGCCTGAATGATGTCATGCCAATTCGCGTACCGACTTGTATGAGATGTAGCAAACAAAAACAATATCGATGTAAAGTGAGAAATAAAACCACACGCGATTGAAAGAACTAGTACTGTATGTATTCCGTTCAATATAACACACCTCGTTCCATCCTTGTGATGTGCCAATGTGGAACGTATTCGTTGATATGGGAACCAAATATTTAAATTTACTATAATTATACTGAGGTGTTTTAGATAAATATGTTTTAGTTGCTTTAGGCCCCATTCGACCAAACTTTATGGTATAACGTCAGATTTATATAGAATAACAGCGCTACACCATAGATTTAGAATCGGATTAATATTTGTCGTATCGGTCCTTAGAAGCATGTCTGGTAAGCTTCATATTATGAAAAGATTTTATTTTCCGAAGAGTTTACGTATTTGCATAAATGTTCAGCGACCTATTAGATACCAGATATCTGTACCATTTTTACGTACCGATTTCACAATATTGTAACTTCTGTTCTTTCCCTCAAATTCGTGACCACTCGTGGAATCTAAGCAGACGTATCGGTACGTAGTATGGGTTCGTTATCTATTTAGATATATGGATAGATATTCTTTATTGCACAAAAACAAAATAAAGGTATGATATTAGATTGATCCTTTTATGATTTATATGGAACGGAACGCACAACGATTGAAACCAAACTATATGAAACGTAAACAAAACCGTTAGAACAAGCCAAACTAGTGATTCTACATGTTAGCATCAGGACGTACACTTGTTCGGCGTCTGCAGGCGCAGTGAGTTCAGGTTCAAGTTCAAGTTTAGGAACGTGGGCCGCGCTGCAATACAAACATTTATCACTCCGTCAGTACCTAAAAGTCTTAATATTAAGTAATACATAAATAATAAAAAGTATACTAATACAAACACGTTTACTGATAATCTAGATATCACAACCTTTTTTAAATTAAATTCGTTAGCAGAGAAAAGTTAGTTTCAGCATGGAGTAAATAGTCTATGGTTTTAGTCAGTTTACATAATGGCATAACAATATAATTTATAATTTTAATAGATGGGGCATATTTAATTCATTTAATAAGATCAGTTGAACTATTCAATTTTAAGTATTTATTTGATAAAATATGTCGGGATACACTCCAATACAAAATTAGATTAATTTTATTCAAATAATTACAAAAAATAATATGTGCACAATTACGCTATAATGTTCATACATTCACATTATTAGAAAGAAACTAAGGTTATCACCGATAACGTACTCAAAACATATAAGTTACGGGTTACCTACATTACTTCACATATACGCAACGAGAGTTACTAAACCATGCTTTCTTTACGATCTATCAACATCCAGTACATCCTCAAACACATTGCATAATATCGTAGGATTCTTGTAGAAATCGGATTATTATACTCCTGCTAGAAAAATAAAACTTACGGACCTGTCGATTTGTGTGTACTTGGTAACTATCCATCTAACTCTTTCACTCACAACAAAACGAAAGGGCAAGTCAGATAAATAGAAAGCATAAATAGTAACTTCGCACAGATAGTTTAGAATATCCTTCAGTATAGTAGATTCGTAAGTTTGGATTTACTGGCAAAATTATAATATTCCAATTAATAAATCCTTCGACATGTATATCGCTACTAGTTTACATGCACTCGATATCCAACACACACACGAACAGAACCTACATTGAATTACTTCAATCTATTTCTACTATTACATATCTACTGGTAAAGACAAGACTGCCTCACAAGTTTTTAATATAATACACAACACGATACAATTATTACATTTACTTCATCTAAGAATTACAATTACAAGTAAATTTTTGGCTGTAAATAAACTGTAACCTAAACTTGTCACTATTGTCTTCATAAGCATTTCTCATTACATTTAAAATCTATAGTGTAAGCATCATTATTCGCCTTTTAAATCCACAGCAAATAGAGATTACGAAGAGGAAAGGAAACGGGGAGAATCACAGGTCATGCTGGTTCATGCAAATGAAAGAGACACGCAAACAAACAGATAGACAAAACAACGACAGAGAAGCTAGCTTGATGCTTGAAGCTTGCAGTTTAATTTTGCACTCTAGTTGCCAATAAGTAGAGCCTATTTTCTTTCTATTTTTATACAGCTTCCCGATTCTTTTTTTGAGATTGTATTGAATTTAGGAAAATCACTAGTTTTAAAGAAAGTTTAAACTTTACAGCCAATCAAATTATTACAGAAGGTACTTTTTACTTGACACAACCACAACACATCTATTTATGTTTAATTTTATGTTGCATTAAACATTCGACTAATAACTTCGCCATACATTGCCATTCCGAATCAAGACCATACTGTTGTCACTGTTTACCTGATAGGAACGAGCCTGAAGGTAGCGAGGGATCGAGATAAACAAAATACAACGTTAGTTCAAGCTGGCCTCAGCATTTTTGGTATCCTAAATTTCTTTTTGTTCTTTGAGACAAAATTAAATGAATTTTTGACCAAAAGTGATATTGAAGCATTCTAATTTTGTTGATTAAAAACAATATATGTGACCAACCAATAACACAACTTTTTAATCAAAATTCCATTTTTAACAATCTTCTCAAAGAAATTTCTTACGTTAGTATTTTTTAGAAACAGTAATAGAATGATTTTCAGATTTTGTGTTTTTACAGGAACAAGAAAAAGAGAAGAAATGGGGATAGTAAGATAGATAGATAGTCAAGACTGATTGAGCATAGCATTGCCACAAAGCAAGTCGAAAAATAAAACGTAATCGTGAAGTTATGAAAAGGTGGATGTAGTCATTAGTGAATTTAGTGGTCATGAATAGCCTACGAATCAATAAATGATGTATTCATTATTGTCTTTAAATATTTTCAATGTAATAAGCTAATCAATAATATACTTTCGTCAATCACGAGCTATTCTAAAATCTATAATCTATGTCATCGTGCAATGTCATAAATATTTTTAATCTGTACAAACTTCTAAAACTGTCATGAAATACCTAAACTACTCAGTGCACTATTATATTCTAAATACTGTTTAGAATACAAAATATCTTCGATGTTCTTTCAAAGCCAAGAGTGTATTAGTTATTTATGCACTAGTGCAAATAACTTTTGATTACTGATCATTAATGTATGCATTCATGTGTGATTCCAATGAGTGACGGAAAATATAGAAAATGAATGTATCGGAAATAGGAGTGTATCGTTTGTTGTTTACAAATACTGCAAAAAAAGATTTTGTTATTAACATTTTTACACGCTAAACTTAATCTCATATTATATCCCTTCGCAGATTATAGAGGACACCTACTCATTAAAATATTTTATTGGTGTTTAATGTTAAACGGGTGTAATCCTGTTGAATTAATACATAATGTGACATTATTTTTCCTCAATAATATTTGTGTTCGGTACAGATCCTACATAAGATTTTTTGATATCACCACAATCTAATTTACTTGTAAACAATTAGATTTTATGTGTAGGAATCAAGACATAATAACCTATACCTGGATACACAACACAATTTACAATTATAAGTGAGCCAATATACATACGAAAAACATAGCTTACATACATAATTGCGTTTTCGAAAATTGGTATTCAACTTCACAAATGTACCTACTAGCAGTACATTCGTACACAACTGTTCTTGAAAGGCAACAACATATGGAAAACGTAAAATCTTCTTTCAAAATGACATTCAAAACTATCTAACCCTCAAGACCAAATATCCAGGGTACAATGTAGAAGTGTATGAACTCACCGAGGCCGAACGGCTTGGTGGGCGTGGCCAAGTCGGGGTCGTTGAGCGCGGGCGCGGCGTAGGAGTGGCGGTGCGCGACGCGGCGCGGCGTCTCGTCCGCCAGGTCCGCCACGCTGCCCGAGCGCGTCGCCGCCAGCCCGGCCAGGGACTCCAGGGACGAGTCCAGCCGCATTATCTGTGTATTATGAGCTCGATTACTTAACTATACAACTTACTTGGAAATACCTTTCTATCTAGTTAAAATTTAGTAAGACTGGAATCAAAATACCGCTAGTCAATAGAGACACGGCCTATCGATAAGACGACACTGATGGTTAAAACAGCTTCTAATATCTTCAAGTTTAAATATTTACCAATTCTTAACACGAAATTCTTGAAAACTTTGTTGGATTCTGAACTCCATAGTAAATGAGGATCTTTATTTATTTATACATATTTCACTTCGCGTAATGTCATTGGAAAGAAACCCTAAAAATATCGTCACATCATTATGTATGATTCAAAGGAGCATCAATTACTGTAGGAAATTTAAAACCAAAAGAATTCAGAAAGTAGTGAACAATTTCGTCGTAAAGAAATGTTTGTCAGTGGGACCACTTCATGTGCTTAATTTATTTCATGGTGACAAAACCAATGTGGCAATCAGATAGAAGTAATTCATATAGGTAATTAATTAATTTCTATTGATGAAAAAATGACATCCAATTTAAAACTAACTTCGACAAATATTAACTATATTTAACAAAACAGGATAAGAAAGAAATAAAATTTTAATTTTAAATTAACATCAAGTAGAACAGACATAAAATATTTCAAATACGAATATTACTAACCTAGAGAAGCAAAATTATCAAACAAAATATCTGTTATTTATATTTATATAGTTATAACAACATAGATATAAAAAAGTAAAAAAAGTATTTTGCTACTTTATCAGGTTAAATACAACAATGACAATTATATTTTACTGCAAAAAAAGAAAGGCGGGTACGACATTGAACATTGACTTCAGACAATCACACCATATAACCAAAAATATCCATTTATAAGAAACCATAGACAGTGCTTACAGTCAGGATCAATGTGCTAACATCGACTACACAAAATATATCAAATGAGTAATAGAAAACCAAATGACTAAACAAAACGCGGTGGCACCCCTAATGAGGGGCTCGAATTATAATATACAAGGTCAGAAACATTACCTACTTCATAAAAACAACCACCAAAACCCTTTGAAACTAAAACCGACTGTATAAATTCTAGAATGTGATCAGACATCAAGCTTATTTCTAATGTGTTTCCAAATCGAGTTTGCGTACACATGTCATAGTAATGTATGTACATAATATAAAAGTAAAAGAAGGATAAGTAAACAATTAACCATAGAAGCATTATCTTTCGACGACTGGACGTGGAAAGATAATTGAAGTTCCTAAGTAGAGACTTTCGTATATCTTATAGTGTCAGAATTTTCCATACTGACCGATCTAAGGACCTCTGCTAAACAATGCGCGGGTGCACGGAGCGGGCACACGCGGCGGGCGTCTGTCGCGTGTACCTGGCCTGAACGTGTACAGTTGTTTGCGGAATAGATTATTTGCTCATTTATTACTTGGCAAATGACACGTATGATGTCATAAGTGCCCGTTCGTAACAAAGATCTACTAAGTCGTGACTATCTAATAAAATTCTCAAAGTGGAGTGAAAAGGAGTACATTAAAAAAATACTGCAAAGACTTTTGATAAGCTATTTTCAAAATAATCATTTTCAATTCAAACTACAAAATAAATTGTTAATGCAACCTGCACATCTTGATTAAAAATATTTACTTCATGTTTTTGTAAATGACTTTCCTACCCGCCGTGCGTGTGGCTGTAAGCTGTAACAATTCTTCTATACAAACACGCACGCGTTCACCCGCGCAAGATTTAGCGGAGGTCCTAAATATGCCAACCTTTGAACAAGTAAATCTAAAGGCATAAAGTAACCAATAAGAAGCAGTAGGTGAGTTGAGCGTGTGGTTAGGCCATGCGGTAGGACTCACGTTGGTTCCGTTCTTGGCGGCGTTCTCGAGGGCCTGCGAGAGCTGCGGCCGGTGCGTAGCGACAACACACATGTTAGCAAGCAAACAACACCGCTAGTTGGGACTCGATGTATTGCATATGCTATTCAAACTATGTATTTCGATTTTTTTTTATTCAAGCTCCATACAGAACACTATTTATTATGTTTGTTTATTTTATGGGCAGTGGTCCAATGATTAAAATAGAAAGAAAATGCTTTTTTCGAGCGAAGTCAAATAAAAAAGTTTTTATTGATAAGATTCTGAATCGAGATATGTTTGGGGCGGCCATGCCAAATCCGGCCGCTAATACAAACAAACATTTTAGGAAGAGTTAGCTTTTTTTTAATTTAAAATATGTTTTTTTTTTATCAACAATAATACTTTGTAAATTTTGAATAGCAACATGCACACATCAATCGAGTTGTTTTTTTTATTTCTAATGTGTTTGAATCTATATTATTATTTATGTACAGTGTGTCCTGCTTATTATTATTTTACGATTAAAACTGTACTAAGTGAATTCGCTTTTATCAGTGAACCTAAGTGTTAGTGAAATACATCGATTAGCTTTTTATTGATATAATAAAGCAACATTTTTATTGCGTACATTTAATAGCTTAATGGCTATAATGGTTAGTAAGCAACATCAATAACTTGTAATATTTCTTATATATAAATTAATAAAGACATAAATAATTAGAACGTTAAACAAAAGTATGCATGAAAATTGCATTTTGACTTTTTTAAACAGGAACATAGATTATATTGCATAAAATCCAAATTGTAAATAGCTTTATGAAATCACAAAACAAAGTGATCATAAAAAATAATAGTATAAAATCACAACATAACCGAAAGATTCATTTTATCAGTAATTGTTTTATATTTATAAAAACTAGTCATTTTCATTAAATCTACAGTGAGATCTATTTGTGCGTGTAATCTAAATTATTATTACTTTGTTTTCTAATTAAAACAACATAAGGCCTACGATTGTTTGAACTTGTGGAACTGTGTAATTGGTTTAATTTATAGATGTGCCTATAACATGTGCCAATAACATGAATTAATTAGATGTAAATAATATCCAATAAGATTTGAAAATTATTGATGTAGTCCATAACAGCAGTATATTGAAGCATGTCTAAAGAAACGTTGCAAATTAGGAAAAAGTCCAAGTATTCTAATCTCCTATATAATATATATCGAAACATATAAAGAACAAAGTCGTATTAGTTACCACTTTTTTAACACAAAAGCAGCCTGGATGATTTTAATCATTATATTTTTTTTTTGTCTTAGAACACAATCAATATAACTAATTTATAAAACGGACCTACCGAAAGTTCGTGAGAGCAACTAGTTATCAACAACTGGCGCATACAAAGGCACATGTATACCTTAAACCAACCGTGTGAGGAGTCATCAGACAAATGGCCCCGCTCACCTGCGAGAAGTTCGGCACGGAGGCCGTCTTGCGCATGGTGATGGGCTGGCCGCGCGCCTGCTCGAGCTCCTTCACCGCCACGCTTTGCCGCAGCCGGTCGAGCGTCAGTATGCTCTCCACTGCGCTCACGCCGCGAGTGTATTTCTCTGTAAGGATCAATCGATTCGCGTGTTGAGCTCCCTAAGAAAGACTGAATGAGGTGTATGATACAGGATAGTTAGTCAGCTTCGTGCGTGTTAAGGAGGCGCAGTCTGCTTACTAGCGACGTCAATACATTTTTATTGATTGCGGTGAATATAAGTGGACTAGAGTATAATATTTATAATTTAGAGAGGTTCTTCGAGTATAGCATGGCCACGGACATAATCACAATTATTGCTAAAAGTGGCTACTTTCTGCAATAAATTTTTCCAATTTTGGTTAGATCCTCTTGGCACTTAACTCGCAAAAAAATATCAAATACCTTACTTGAGTGTACACTAGGGATAAATATGTTAAATTCACCACAACTAATAAAATGCATTACCGCCGCTAGTGTGCACACTGTACAGCCTTAAGATTGAACTGAGCATGTGCTGGTAGCAAGTGTTGTATGTCTTTATGATAGTGAAAAATGGAACACTCAATGCTTTCTGTGACTTATTGATAACTTTATGAGAGGTGGCAGACGAGCAAACGGATCACCTGATGGTAAGCAATTCCGCCGCCCATGGACACCCGCAACACCAGTGCAACAACCAGTGTTACATAGTTTTGGTAATTCTTACGTCATCTATATCATCATAATGCTTAGACATACGCCATAAATTACACCTGCATTTGGTAAATGTAGCAAGTTTTGACTACTGGTATGTATTAGACTTTCTTTCCTGTATTCATACTGTTAACACAAATTTAAATTATGCCAGTCAAGCGATTTGGACTGAGTGACTATATAGTCTATTTTTGTTGGTATATACTCTTTGCAATATATATTATGTGATTGTGCATATAATTTAATGTGAGAAACAGTTTTCATAGCGATAATACCCAATAAAGCGCTCCAGCACAACCCACATCCAATGAACTACTTTTCGTGTATAATTTCTACTTTAGTTCATACGAACAAATATTATTTACGATAGCTATTTTTTTTACGCAGTGACATCAAGTAACTTTTATTTACTTATTACAGTACAACATCAGTAGAGCTTCAAGTGCCATTTGCTATACGATTTGCTGTTGAAAATATTGCGATTCAATCAAGCTTTTTCTCAAATTACAATGTAGCGTTTTTGTGCTTTACTACCGTAATCGTACTAATTACAATCAGCCACCATAAAAAAATGATTTTTTGACATTTGTCAATTAGATGTCAAATAAGCATTCTTAGAACGGCCAGATTTTAAGAGGAAGCTCGCGATGACTGGTTTGTTGTTCAGCTAAGATGCGAAAAATCTACATCAACATTTCGGTACCAGGCTGAAAAATTGCATAAAATTAATTAGCATGAAATCTCGCTTGCACCCATCCTCCCGCTGTTATGTGCGCATTATGCAAGGGTTAGTATCAATATCGAGTGTGTGCTGTACCTATGACCGTGTCTACATATTCCGAAACTCGCGGCATCATCAGGAAATATCCGGTGGGCGGGGCGGCGGCGTCGGCGCGCATGCAATCTGTGGGAGGGCGGGCGTGCAAGCGAAAGTCCACATCTCATTCTTTATAATTTTATGCAAAACGTCAAAAATATTATTATTAGGCACACACAACTATGTTAAGAATCTATTGTTAATCACTTGCACCTACAGAAACATCAAAAAATTGACGCGCTGCACGAGAGAGTAGAGTCAACATGGACAAGTAGTAGCGCCCTATTGTGTAATGCTACACACTAGTGAGTTTGTCAATTTAGTAGTAAACACGAATCGCTTCCTGCTGTGCGACAAAGCGGTGCCGCTGATATCGATCGTGTACAAGTGAATCACCCGTGTAAACACACAACATTTTAGTGACAACAAAAATTATGAACTCGAAAAAAGTTTGTTTTACGAGTGTGCGACTCTTTTTGCTTGGATGAGATTTTTTAAATTCATTAATGAATACATTAGTAGACGATAAGGGTTGATTATTATGCCAAACCGGTCACACTTATAAGCTTTGTTTAGACTAGAAAGGAACAAGGAAAGTCATATTAGTACCTCTTGCGCACAAGAGGCCAATTCTCCTTATTGAGTTCATCGGAAATCGTCTATAAAAAAAACATCGCGGATATTATTGCTCTCTTAGGATATCCGCTATGTTTTTTCGATAAACGTCGAGTGATTAGAGCATTAGAATTCGGGTATGGGGAAATTCGCCCTATTAAAACTCGTCCCAGAAGTTTAGGATTTTTTGCTGGCCACTGTTGTAACTTAACCCAACCAATATTTTTGTGGCGGTAATACATACTGAACTCTACAAAACCAAAAATATTGGTTAGGTTAGGTGTGCAGCGAAAAATTCCTAAAATTCTGGGACGAGTTTTAATAGGGCGAGTTTCCCTCTAACCCTTAGAATTGGCCTCCAGCTTGCTATTAAGGGCCAAGTTCACTTTAAAAAAAACGGTAATCACACTTTAACTGTGTTTAAACCACTGATTAGTATTGTTCAAGCACGATTTTAGAGTCATTACCGTCGTTTGAAAAGTTGGTAAACTCGGCCCGGGAGTTGCCACACTGGCGGAATGCGGAGCGACGACGCAGCGAACACGTCGCGGGTGTGCAGCTTTCGCCTGTTCGTTGCATCGTCGCTCCGCGTTGAAAACTGCAACTCCCTATGACACACAACTCCGCACTAATCTCAAAATATTTAAATTTACCAATATAGGTCTCGCCGTCAGCCGCGCTGGCCTCCTCGCCCGTGGCGGCGATCTGCGCCAAGCTCTCCCGGTCCTCCAGCTCTTCGGACGCCTTGGGGATGTTGGACACCACCTCGTACGTCACGCCCGTGTGCGTCAGCTGGTCTGTCCTGCACCATTCATCTACGGTTAGTACGTACCGGTCGACGAGGTTTGTTGTGGAACTATTTGTGGAAATTAAAGTGATGTTAGAGTTGTTTTGTATTGGCTGCACTACGATTGATAGAGAAGCGTCTAATTTAGTAAGGCAACTGACAAGTCATAGTGGAAAAATGATAAAAACTCATCATTCATAGCAACTGACTGACATACGGTATGTCTAACATACTGTCTTCCAACCCGCAGTGGAAACCATAGGTTATGGTCAATTTAGATCACCGCTAAGGTCTTGCATCTATGGTTTTGCTTTCCCACATGCTATATTTTTGTCTCTGATTACATTCACGAACCTTTAGCGTGTGTAGTAATATAACAGCTTTTCGTTGTTAGGTTATTTATCATAACAGCAGATAGTAGTACCTTGGCATATCATTAAGGATTGGATTTCTATTGTAAAGTAATTGTGAAGAGATAAATGTACGTAGTTTCATAATATCTATGATGTTATAAAACGTTAAGTGCAGTCCAACGTACCTTACAATTTTCTTACGTATCCTATCGGTGAAGCTCTGTCGTTTGTAAATGTTTAACCCTAATCGTTTCCTAAGTATGAGATCCATGGGGGCGGGGTGCGACAGTCTTACTGTCGTCTTCAGTATCAGGTACACGCGTTCGTTGGCTGAAATAAAATAAAACTTTTTAAAATCCAACTACACATTTAAATAAGTAAAACTGATATAAAAACCATTTAGCCCTGATTCGTACAATCTTTATCGTGGAAAAATCTATGGTATAACGTCATATTTCTATAGAATGACAGCGCTATACAATTACTCTTATGGCTATACCATAGCTTTATTATCGTATTAAGATTGGTCGAATCGGCCCTTAAGGTGACGGGTAAGGCACACTAGCGACGCCAATTGATTTAAATTGTTAGCAACTAAACCAGATATCTCTTTTAGAGCTCCAGCGTCTCGGAAAGCACTTATACTATTTATTTAATGCTTATACTTAACTTTTTGGTCTGCTTTTGTACTAGAATTTAATTTTGCTTTTGTACGAAATTAGAATTACCGCCAAAAACGGCCACTTATGGCGTTAATCCAAATTTCGAGTGCAAAACAGATAAGTAGTGCACAATTTTTAAATAAATAGTAGAAATGTTTGTTTAGAGACTGGAACTCCAAAATGGCTTAAAATAGATCCAGTTTAGCAACTAGCAATTTAATTCGATTGTCATCGCTAGTTAGGGGTACTCGTCGCCCTAATGTAATTTAAAATGGAGTCTGCGTGTTAAAATAAAATAGGTAACTGTTTGACTGTTTTCTAGACTGTGCAGTGCATTGATTTTACTCACAACGTATTTGCAGCATTACATTGTAAAGACATTTTATTACATTATTACAAGAGAACGAATAGACGGCACACCCGACCATAAGTGACCATCACATATGAGCACACACGCGTTGCCGGTTTTAATTTGCTGTTCACTACACCGGCCTAGCGGAGTTCTAGGAGAGTGTGGGTTAACGTAAAAAGGTTTGGACAGTTCTTAATATTTACCTTCTGTCATCCTATTCAGGTACTGCGAGTCGTGTATGGAGGAGTCCCAGGAGGCGATGGCGGAGACGTCCTTCTCGTGGTGGTGTAGTATCTGCAGCTCATAAAACTTGTTCCCGTGCTCCTTGGGCAGGATGGAGTGCAGCCCCGCCACCGTCACCTCCTCGCCGGACGGGTGCGTTGTGAGGTCGTCCGCTGTAACATAAATGTGTTTGTTATCAGACCAATCACTCGGTGCCTGATTAAGCCAGCGCGTGGGGAAGCTTAAACTCGTGGGGAGCGTAAACGTGACTCTAATTGTGTAGATACGAGGCGGCAATCACTTACCATCAGATAATTCGTCTGTTACATATAACACAAAAAAAAGCATTCCATGAAACGTCGAGTAACGAATCGATCGATGTTGATCGATCAGTGTAGTAGACTATAGATCTTCAATTGAACTGTCGACTCCGCGGCGCGTGTGTATACGTGTGTATCTGTCTCGCTCACCGTTGAGGTCGAGGAACAGGACGGGGATGTGCTGCTCCATGCCGGGCGGCGGGCTCCAGGCGGCGGGCGCGTGTGTATCTGTCTCGCTCACCGTTGAGGTCGAGGAACAGGACGGGGATGTGCTGCTCCATGCCGGGCGGCGGGCTCCAGGCGGCGGGCGCGTGTGTATCTGTCTCGCTCACCGTTGAGGTCGAGGAACAGGACGGGGATGTGCTGCTCCATGCCGGGCGGCGGGCTCCAGGCGGCGGGCGCGTGTGTATCTGTCTCGCTCACCGTTGAGGTCGAGGAACAGGACGGGGATGTGCTGCTCCATGCCGGGCGGCGGGCTCCAGGCGGCGGGCGCGTGTGTATCTGTCTCGCTCACCGTTGAGGTCGAGGAACAGGACGGGGATGTGCTGCTCCATGCCGGGCGGCGGGCTCCAGGCGGCGGGCGCGCCGGGGATGGGGCTGCCGGGGCTGGGCACGAGCACGGCGTTCCGCTCCTCCGTCAGCGACACCCACTGCTCCACCAGCGACTGCTCGCGCTCCATGTCGCGCTCGCTCTTCATCGACGGCGACATGTTCACTAGTTTCTGAAAGTGATTCAATTCGTGACAATCAATACGTACGGTTGTTACATAATTATTAGCTCGGTTTTTATGCACAGGAGTGGACTAGTATTTTACAACATCACAAAGATTGATCTGACTCCGAGATAGATAGCTCAAGCACCTGTGTTACGGATATTAGAACCAAAAGCGGAGTTACAAATATAATAATAATAATAATAAAACCCCAGGGCAGCGTTGTGGCGCGCTGAATGGGAAGTGACGTCCCTTGGGTCCCATATCCCCGAAAGTCGATCAGGCCCCTCTCCCCGGCTTGCCTTTATTGGCCGGCTGGGGTGGACCCCAGCAGGGGCTGCAGGACTTTCACCTCTGGCTTGCCTTCACCAGCCGGCCAGAGTGGGATGTCAGAGCTATATGCTCGCAGGGTGGAAGTGAAAAATGCATAAGTCGCGAGTTGGCACAGTGTCTGTCACCACAGACACTGGGTAGAAAGCGGTGTACACCTCTCGGCACCCTGAGCTGCTCACACCAATGTTGCCCGCCTTGCTATATCTGGTAGCTAGCTTTTGCTTGGCTTCCTGGTAGCTTATTATAGGGGGCCCATCTAGTGAGTGGCGAGTCACCACCTGCCCATTTTTTCGTGATTTTTATCATTGATCGGGCAGGTGCCATAGTCTCTCCATAGTACCAGTTAACCGGTCCACTAACACCTCAACCCAATAGCCCAGGTCATTTTGTTTTCCATTATTTTCAATAGTCTTATGCCAACCGGGGACTGTCCTTGGCTACACTTCTGTAGTGTATACAGGGATAGTCGCCGGCTGGTGTCACATCACATTATAGTAAAACTGTCAATTGAACGGGCCTCTACGTGTTGGCTTCGGGCCCACGCACGCCTTCCAAAAGTCCGGGACATAATTGCCCGTGGTTATGGAACAACTGACAAACTTAATAATAATAATAATAATTCTCACAACATCTCATACGTTGACCTGATTCCGTACTAAGTAGCTTAAGCACTTGTGTTACAGATATCTGACAACAGAGGAACACAAATATATACTTAAATACATATATTACATCCAGACACTGAACAAACACAAGTGTTCATCGCACGAATGTTTGTCCAGGGTGGGGATCGAACCCACGACCTTTGGCGTCAGAGGCAGGGTCACTACCAATTGCGCTATCCGGTCAGTCATATATATACGTAAATATATACGTTTAATACTTTTCTTTTGTAAACGTATACTTATAATACATAGAAAACATCCACACCACTACAAACACATGTTCATACAAACAAATGTATGTACCGTTCGGGGATCGAACCCGCAACCCTCGCACCAGAGGCAAATGATGAATAATTTGAATGAATGGAAGTAACATAATTAACACAGTCCCAAGTTGCTTGAGATCTGGGTAGGGAGATAATAATAAATCTGGACCTACAATGAATGGACAGAACAAAAAATATTAATCCGGTGTTTATTAACGATTACAGTTGTTAAAATTATGATAAAAATAACAAATGTATTGTCATTTTTTTTTATTTACGTCCTTTGAAAAAATTCATTATTCTGTTTTGTCAACCTCTAATCCAATGTATGGTCTTACTTTTTAAACCAGATTGAATTAAGTTGTTTATGAAGGAACAATAGCGAAAGGCCATGCGCAGTTGAAGAGTTATAAGTAGGTAAGCGAACCCAGGACTTCGAAGCGGCTTTAACGCTAAGGTAATAATGAAGAATAGTGAATATAGAAGGTATCTTACTTGTAACTGGGCGTGCAAATGTTGACGACGACGCGCGAGTGCGTCGCTCCACCTCTCTCGCAAGACAGCCAAGTCTTCTTCTTGATACGAGTCCAATGGCTTTTGTAACCGAGACCTAAAATTATGGTAATATTTTAATCATTTTATACTTCAACCTAACTCAGCTATTCAACGGAGGTATGGCAAGACTGGTGTACAACATAGCACAGTACAAACACAGCAAGAGAGGCTTCAGTCACAGTTTGGACCTAGATATTATTTTAGTATAAACTTTAGTGAAATATATCATCGATAAACAAATCAAGTAAGTACTCTATGGGTCTTTTTGCGGCCTTTACCAAAATGTTGAAATTTCAATGAGTATAAGACGTTTATAACAATTATGCAAGGGAGAGCCACGCTTCAACATGAATGGGCCGGCTCGACTGGAGTGATACCACGGCCTCACAGAAAACCGGCGTGAAGCAGCACTGTGCTGTATTTTACAGCGTGAGTGAGAGTACCGGAGGCCCAATCTGGGGAAGGGGGGGTTTATAGGTTGGCAGCGCACTTGTGACTCCACTAGTGTCGTGGGTGTGTCAATCGCTTACCATCAGATGATCCGTCTGCTCGTCTGCCACCTATCACATAAAAAAATAGTATGAAGAAGTTTATTGAATAAAGTTCATCGATAAACAAATAAAGGTACTCTGTGGGTCTTTCTCGCAGTCTTTGCCGAAATGTTGAAATTGCAATAAGTATAAGACATTTATAAATTATTTGTTATTTATAATATTTATTATATTCATAAGACATTTATAAAGCACTTTTACGCGATCGTTAAGAAGCGTCTGCTGACAAACACAGGCAGTTATCCAATTTTTTTGGCTAGATACTTGACGTTTCGCTCTGTGTCGGCGAGCGGACGCAGTTGTTCTAGTGTATGCCTCACCTGACGGAGACGGAGCCGACCTCGACGCTGACGATGTGCTGGCAGATGATGGGCAGCGTGCCGGAGTTGTGCGCGGGGCGCACGCGCACGGCCACGCGGCGCTGCTGGCCCTGGCGCAGCTGGTACACGCCGCCCGTCAGCATGTCGCTGCGCGCCGCCACCTGCCACGCGCACGACATCAGCAGCATTAGCATTTCAGCCAACAGACGCCTGTAGTGTGTGACGCACCTCGCCCCATAGGTTAGGTTAGTATATAAGTTTTTTGTATGTAATAAACAAGTCAGTTATAACGCATCACTTGTTTCTGTTACACGTCCCCAAAGCCCACCACTGCATGGCGACCCTGCCAGTGCTGCCTTTGGCGGCGCTGCGCACGGGTACATGTGTACAAAGTTTTGATACAGTGATAACGGAATTATAAAAAAAATGAAAAAGACTTAATGTGAAACAAAAGACAGTACCTAAGATATTAAGACTTAAAAAGTGAAAAAAAAATTAAATAGACAATACGGTGCGTGCGTGCTATCAAAATCAGAAGTAACATCAGAAGCAGAGCAGGGCGCAGGGCGTTGATGGCGCCCGAGGGATGATGAAATTATTGCAGGCTGCCGGGAGCTGATGGAGTCGAGAGAGTGAGATTGCCGGCAGCCGGGCGGTGAAGGTGTCAGATGATTGGTATAGGTGAATGCTGGGCGCCGGAAGGACCTTCTGGACCTCATGATCATCATCAGCCCATTTAAGTCCCCACTGCTGGGGCACGGGCCTCCCTCAGTCACATGAGGGGTAATTGCCATACTCACCACGCTTGGCAGACGAGTTGGCGAGGGTTTTGATATAAATGCAGAGTTTTCCTTCTCTGGGTGTTGATGATCATGCCAGCAGCTTTACCTTAGTCGCCTTTTAAGACACCTCGGTAAGAGTGAGGGTGGCCTATTCTCCTCTGCCGGGGACCACACGGCTGCTGGACCTAGGCCTCCCCCAATGTTC
Organism: Marasmia exigua; assembly: GCA_019059595.1. Taxonomy (NCBI): domain Eukaryota; kingdom Metazoa; phylum Arthropoda; class Insecta; order Lepidoptera; family Crambidae; genus Marasmia; species Marasmia exigua. The sequence goes on from CM032463.1 coordinate 23,119,530, forward strand.
TCCACACAAATAGGTCCTGTCTTGCAGCACAGTGCCGGTGCGGTACTGAGGGTTTGAGACGAGATGTGTCAAGAGTTTCGGTTGATTTCAACCGACGCAATATTCCCTTCTAATTAAGAAACGTCGTCAAATACATTTGATTGAGTCTCAAAGTTAACTTCAAATTAGACCCCCTTTTTATACAGGGCAGACGAGCAGACGTATCACCTAATGGTAAGCGATTACCGTCGCCCATAGACATCTGCCACGTCAAAAGTGCCACAGGTGCACTGCCGGCCTTTTTAAAAAGTAGTACGCTTCTTTCTTGAAGGTTTGCACGTCGTAGCGGTCCGGAAACGCCGCAGGCGATAGTTCATTCCACAGTTTTGTCGTGCGAGGTAGAAAGTTAAGGTACCCCCTGTGACGCAACACATGTTACCACAAAATAGATAAACACAACGTCTTCCGTTTGACCGCGTACAACGTAGGGCTGCTCGAATTGTTGGTGACCTGACTCTCTCTAGTCGACTTGATCCTCTAGCATTGCGGCGGGACATAGCTTCCCTCAGCGTTCTATACCGCATTTATCATGGGGAGTGCTCTGAAGAACTGTTTGATCTACTCCCTGCGGCCGAATTCTTACATCGAACCACTCGCAAGCGATTGTCATTCCATTCTCATCATCTCGATGGATGGCGGTCTAATACTGTGCGTTTCTCCCGGAACTTTCTACCACGTACCTCAGTTCTGTGGAACGGTTTGGCTTCAGGCGTATTTCCGGACGGCTACGACTTAGGGATCTTCAAGAGAAGAGCGTACTCTTTTTTAAAAAAAAGGCCGGCAACACATTAGCGATCTCTTTGATTTCGCAGATCTTCATGGGCGGCGATGATTACTTTCCATCAGGTGACTCGCATGCTCGTTTGTCCGCCTCTAGCATAAAAAAAAAAAACACAAAGCGCCTAACATCGCGTGCTAAACAGACTCCCAACAATAGAATACATTTGCGTACAGTGATTTCGACGTGGCTCACCGCGAGACACGGACAGACAGACCATACGGAATGTGTGCGGCAGAAACTCGACACAACTGCGTAGCCGCGTAGGTCAACAAATTCTTCGATATCAATGTCAGCTAGAGGCGACCAACGCCCCGTTGGTCTAATACTTTAAGTACGAAGCCATGATCTGGGGTCCTGGGGTCGAGCAAAGGTATGTTTCGTATTTTTCGAACATAGCTCGGGTATGTGATCACCAATCCGCATTTGGCAAACGTGGAGATTAACCCTAGTTCCGTAGTAGCGATGACATGATTTATATGATGGAGGCCTTTGCCCTTCAATAGGACAGTATGTAGGCTGATACTTTAGAGCCGACCACCTGTGTCTATTTATTTTGTCGGGGGACATGTTAATAGAATCGTTATTAGTTCGTAACAAACACATCCAACTGGCGAGCGAGCGAGCCTTGGCCAGCTGCTGCCGCTCCACCTCCCAGTTATCTAAGTGGGTCTCAATGTTGAGATGAGCTGGAAGTCCACATGTATTTGAGTACTAACTTCAACAGGCGCGTAGTCGCCCTGGTCGTTCAGCTCGTGTATCTCGACCCACAGCTCGATCTTGCGCGTGAGCTCGGCCCAGCGGTCGGCGAGCGAGCGCGCCTTGGCCAGCTGCTGCTGCTCCACCTCCCAGTTGCCGCGGCCGCGGCTGAACCCGGCCGACCTGTGGCCCCACACTTCGATGGATAGGGCACCTTCTGAAATGTTATATTGACAATCTACTAAATCTACTCCGGTTTTTTTTTAATGTGATAGGTGGCAGACGATTGAAATAAGCTATTGCCGTCCACGGACACCCGCAACCCCAGCGAACATGAAGTGCAAAGAGTATATAATCACTATGAAGTGTGTAGTTGATTCCGCAAGTCAAAGTACAATAAAAAATTGAAATTTAAAGTACATCTCATATTAAACATACGAGCTCCTTTTTAAATTATTATTTTTTTAGGACTTAGACAGGACTATATTAAAGTCTGAAAAATATTATGAATTTATAGGACATCATAATTTAATAATAACGATATTTTAAGACGCTAAATAAATAACTCAACAATTATGTCGCCATTGTTCTTTGAGCTTTATGTCCATTAAACACAAGCCCACTTATTACAAATCGCGAGCGAAGGATAGTCCCGGAACAAAATTCGTGCACTTAACATTGCGTGTTGGAACGGGATAACATGAGCTTTAGTACGGTAAATGAATTTAGATAGCGATTTATAATAAGGTATAAGGAATTTAAAACGTTAGTTCCGTATTTAGACGCAGAGCTTTTTTCGTGGCGCGGAGTCTATACTCCAAACTGGAATTCAAGACCAAAAAAACTACGACAGATACGTCACTGTCAAATCTATCAATGTCGCTTATGTCATTGTCAAACGCAGTTTTCAGGTTTCGCCAAGCTATTTTATACCCTTATTATTAAGGATTTTGCTATTTGTTTTAGATGCTGGCCCTAACAAAAGAAGACCTCAAAATAGATCGGAAATCTAAATCATAAACCGGTCAATATCTAAATATGTACGTGTCTCCTAAACCACTTGACATTGGCGGAATCACACGTGCGGCCGTCACCGTGCGCGGGATTATGCCCATAAAAAAAAAAAAAAAAAGGATTTTGCTATAAAAAATAATTTTAATTACAAACTTTATAACGATATACTATACCTCAACTAACACTGACAACATTTTATTGTAAAGAAGCGAATTGAAAAGAATTGAAAAGAAACGAAAGTGTGGTATATTATTAAGACAGTATGAAAAAGTGAAATTAAACCAAAACTTAGCAAAAAACTCAACAAGACAGAAACCACTACGGAGCAAAACCACATTCGAACAGTCTGAGTAAACTTCAGATTCTTCTTCTTATTTTTGTCTTATTTTATTCTTAGTTTTCGGTTATATGTGTTATTAAGCGAAACAACTCGTCAGGAAAAATGAAGTGATATTTTGACCAAGTGGGTAGTCAACAGTCGAAGTCAGTCAAATGTTGTTAACACCTAAAGTGATACACGCTCAATACCAGTTTTGCAACCAAACAATATGGATGATTAAGTTTTGATTAGCGCATCTTGTAGTATTTATGTAAAAATAAGTAATTAAATTTACATATTTAAATTATAGAATTAATATTACCAATAAATAAATAATTTCAGCGTGTGTATTTAGGAAATAGGTATATACTTTTGTAATATGATTTTATTGCATTGGCAACATTAATAATAATAATAATAATTCTCATACTACCTGTGCGGATAAAGAATGGGATCAGAAATGGCGGCGGATCTATTCACTTCTCGCTCGCACACTATTTGCGTCTATACTCGCACTCGTGGGGTGCGAGTATAGACGCAAATAGTGTGCGAGCACAGGTTGTACGTTGACCTGATTCCGTACTAAGTAGCTTAAGCACTTGTGTTACAGATATCAGACAACAGAGGAACACAAATATATACTTAAATACATATATTACACCCGGACACCGAACAAACACAAGTGTGTTCATCGCACGAATGTTTGTCCAGGGTGGGGATCGAACCCACGACCTTTGGCGTAAGAGGCAGGGTCACTACCAATTGCACCATCCGGTCAGGCAACATACATTGTAGTAGATTTATTGGTCTTGAATTCCAATTTCGAGTATAGTAAATGATGGAAGTGAGTGGTGTCATATGTGATTGACGTGTCGAGACGACATATTTGTTTGGTTATTCTTTAGGTTTCATAGAGGGCGTTGCATGTATACTGAATCGCACAGGGACTATTGTTTTCCGTACATATATAGGTCACCGATGTAATTGTTAGAGTTGAGTAAAAAGTGAACAAGAAGACCGTGCGTTTTGTTTCTGGGAACCGCTCCCACTCGCGTCGCGATCAGTGCCGAAGTAAACAGTAAATAACATTATCGTTACATTTGACTAACCTGCACAATGTTCAATAAACTCCTCCGTAAGCGGCAACGTGAAGTCCTGCCTATGGTCGAAGCGGAAGGTGACCTGCGGCTGGTGGCGCGGCGACGTGTGGGGCGCGGGCGGCGGGCGGCGCGGGCGGCGCGGGCGGCGGCGTGTCGGCGCTCACGTGCGGCGGCACCACCACCGGCTCGCCCCCGCACAGCGAGTACTGGCAGAACACGAAGTGCGACAGGGACGGCGGGAGCCCGGTCGCTTGCTTTATTACTACGCGGATTGTCACCTGAGAGAGACGACAGTATTTAATGTCAATGATACAGCAGTATGCAGTATGGCCGTGTGGCCCCCGGCAGAGTAGAATAGGCCACCCTCACTCTTACCGAGGTGTCGTAAAAGGCGACTAAGGTAAAGCTGCTGGCATGATCATCAGCACCCAGAGAAGGAAAACTCTGCATTTATATCTAAACCCTCGCCAACCCGTCTGCCAAGCGTGGTGAGTATGGCAATTACCCCTCATGTGATTGAGGGAGGCCCGTGCCCCAGCAGTGGGGATTTAAATGGGCTGATTATGATACAGCAGTAATCAATCAAGACGGGAATTAACACGATATTTATTATGCGATACAACATTGTGTACTCACATATTTTACTCGACCTTTCGGCTACGTTACAGCAACCGTGGTCACGAGCGGACTAAAAATCATCATCAGCCCATCTAAGTCCCCACTGCTGGGGCACGGGCCTCCCTCAATCACATGAGGGGTAATTGCCATACTCACCACGCTTGGCAGACGGGTTGGCGAGGGTTTTGATATAAATGCAGAGTTTTCCTTCTCTGGGTGCCAGCATACCAGCAGCTTTACCTTAGTCGCCTTTTACGACACCTCGGTAAGAGTGAGGGTGGCCTATTCTACTCTGCCGGGGACCACACGACATTCTCTCAAACGGACTCAAAATATTAAATATAGTGTTAATTCCCGTCTTGATTAATTATAGTTATAATGCAACGCGAAAATTTAAAAAACTAATGATAGAGCAGGTCAGAGTGATGAAAAGATTTGATTGTTTAGGAGACGTAGCTAAGCCAGCGAGCAATGGGATCTATCAGCTTATGAAAAACCACTAAGGGCCGATATTTTATCCGTAGTGCCCTTTTAGTTAAATTAACTATAGTTAACTGTCCAACCAATAGTCAAAGTGACATAATTCCTTGTAATATAACTATTGGTTAAGCTAACTATTGTTCATAAAAACACATTTTAGCTATATTTGACCACTTTTTAAACCAATAGTTCAGTTTAACTACGGTTCAAAAAATTGGCCCTTAAATGGCGCACCCCTTGGCCCTTTAATGGAATTCGTAACGCACCTACGCAATATTTTGTAACATTTGAATGGGAGTTATCGCGTGCGAAAAATCCGCAAGATAGCGTACTATATGACTGAGGTCAATCTAAAAGGCGATTAGGTATTTTTAGACGATATCACGTCTAAAAAAAATGTATTTTACGATTTAATCAGCCAATGATGTTGAAGTTGGACCTCACTTCTCAAGCACGCCATCTAGCGGATATTTCACACGCGATAGCCCCCATTCCATGTGAGCGAGTGAGTGAGAAGTTAGTTATGCTTACTTACAATAGAGAGTTTTCATACAAATTGCTTACGATCCTCATAAACTACGATTCTTTGAAAAGTTCGTGACAACCAATGCTGTTGAAGTTTGTCCTCAGTCGATAAGTATGATATCATCTTGCGGATTTTAGCCACCGTTATTCTGCATTTTTCTTCATCGTTTGCATAACTGGTATAATACTTTCTTTAACAAGTTTTCATTCTAGGACGACTTAAACAATATCAACTTACTTGTTGAGTGGCTGGGTCGACTAGGTCGTCTTCGTCCCTCATATCTCCCGAACTGTCTGATGCTGCTTCGCAAATTCTGTCCTGGGGAAACTGTCCTGCTACTCGACTTAGTTCCACCTATAAAAATGGAAAAGCTTCGTCAAGAATTGAAAACAGTCATAGTCATTAAGTGAAGTAGGTAACTAGACTAACGAAAAGCTCAAAAGAAATATCGGCCAATACGATAGGGGCCCTGCAAAGGCGTGACCAATGTCGGGCAGGGAGGGGCAACTGAGATTCTAAAAATGTTGCCAAATGCTTACATTTGGCAACGAGCCTTAGCCGTACCGCAACTGAACTCTCAGTTTTTGCTACAATTCATACTTTTTTCATTCTCCATATCTACTTGTCCATCGGCTGGCAAGCTCTGGGACTGTAGACTGCCTGGCTATTTCAGTCAGCAGTCTAAAGAAAACTACTCCCTTGAGGCTCGTCTCCTGTTCATTGGAAAAAGATATTGTAATTCTATGATCAGACCACTTTAGGGTATTAACTCATATGAAAGTTACCTGTAATCTCCCGGCAACCTCTCCCTGTTGACTGATGATAGGTGTGTGGTAATCCAGTGTGACGTCATGGAATAGAGCCTCTAAGAACACGTTCGCGACACCGATGAGGTTGTGGTTCTCCTGCGACTCGTAGAACGGATCCAGCGCTTTATCGTTTTGATCCTGGAATTCCTGTGACAGAAAAACTTTATTTTTTAGGGTATCATTCACTGAAATTAAGCTTTGACTATTTCAACATTTCATTTCGGCATTAGGTCTGGATCCCCTGCTAAAAGGTTGCGGAAGTCAGGTGCAGTTGCTACATTGTAATTACCAGGCTCCACAAATCATGAATTATGGTCTAAGCGTACCCCTGACTCTAATGCGACAGATTTGGACTTAACTGGGAATTTCAGTTTGAGATGAGCTCAGTAACGTATCCTATCAATAACGTATCACCTCGACGGTGAGGGTATCATTAGAAAACCAGCATTTTAGGACAGTTTCTCAAAGAAGAACCCATATTGTCGAGATAATTATTCTGAAGGTACAACCACAATTCAGTTGGTCTGATACCCCAGTCCAAGTGTTGCCAAAAAAAGCTGTGGCATCGTTGAAATAACCTGACAAACCAAATCTTTGATTGCAAGCTTACCCGGGCTCCAAAGTGTCAGTTTTGGATGCAAATAGGAAAGAGATGCTGCGATGATGATGGATAATTTACCTCCTCCACCTCGTCGGAGTTAGCCCGTTGCTGCCGCCGCCGCCACTCCTCGTACATGTCGCGCATGTCCACGAGCTTGTTGTCGAGCTTCTCCATCGACCACACCTGCCCCCCGCGGCCCGGCCGCTTCACCATGATAGCTGGCTCTGACACAAACGCGCCGCGCTGTTGACAAGATGATAATTAAATAAATCGTGATTAAGTATGAACGAGTATTTTTTTCCATCTAAACTCCTTTCCAAAGTCATTTCTAGAGGGTTTTCATCCACTCAGAATATGGTTTGTAAATGTACAATAATCACGAATGCTACATCAAATGAAGAAAACAGTCACAGATTACTGATAAAAACAGTACAATAGCAATATACAGTACAGTAGCAATGCTCGGACACTACACCATATATACTGTTTCCATGGCAACCGATAACAATTTTATTATTTTTCGCAAATGTTTTGTTTTCAAGTTATTGCTACTATGTATAGCCTGTTTTTTCGATCAAAAATATAGATAACTTGTTAAATTTTTTTATGAGATAGAGAGACAAACGAACATGTGGGTCATCTGATGGTAAGTGAGCACCACCGCCCATGTACATCTGCAGCTACATCAAAAGTACCTTTTAGGATGGTATAGGCTTGATTCACGCTAAAAATTCACTCTTTTTCTCAAATTTAAGACTAAGAGCATACCTATAATAATATCCTCCAACCGATTACGGCTACGGCGGTTAATTTCAACGATCAGCTACGTACGCAGGATGTATTATAGTGCTCAAGTGTGTGCACAAACACAAGTGCACTCTCTATTCCCTACCAGCGTGATACGACCGGAGAGGGATAAGGCGTAGAAGAAACGGCTTAGCGAGGGTACAAGACCGCCAACTTCCACACTCTGGGCTGACACTAAGAATTTCTTACCGATAACTTAGGTAAAAATTTTTTTTGATCCGATCCGGGGATCGAACCCGGGCCCTCTTGCGCAGTCGTCGCTTTATAGTGCGACCCACTAACCTATACGCTACCGAGGCAGTCAATACATGTAATGTACTACATATAATTAATAATACTCACGAAGTATGTGAGTATTCGAGAGTAGAGTGTGAGAGTGTTTTTCAAGCCACAATTTTTTGTCGGTCTTACCTTTCTGTTGGGGCTAAGGTTCTGCGGCGGTATCTGCAGCGTGACGCTGAAGCGCGTGTTGCGGCGCATCTCCTCGGCGAGGAAGTTGGCCTCCTGCACGAGCGCGTTGGCGCGCAGGATGTCGGCCTTGAGCCGCCCCAGCGAGCGCTTGAACGTGTCGTCGCGCTCCGCGGCCCAGCGCTCCACGCGCGCCGCCGTTGTGGGCGTGCACGCCGTCATTTTACCTAAGGATATAAATAATAAATAGATATGTTTTGTCTTTGTCTGGGCTGTGACATAGGCTGAGTGAGGGCCATTTATACTAGACGTCATAACACATCATTATATTCATTTGGCACTGTCTGGACATGATTGAATATAGTTTTGGTTTTTTTTTCTTTTATTTTATTTTTATGTATTTTTGATTGTTTTATGTTTTGTTTTCTGTTTGTACCAAATTGTGTTCTGTTTATAATTGCTATATGTTCTGTGTTGTGATGTCTATAATAATAAATATTTTCTTTCTTTCTTTCATATGATAATAATAAATATTGCTGATGTTTATTTGGCATCCAGGAATTGGGTTGTCAGTAGAACTTCGCTGGTTTCTAGGTCTGTTGTAGTGTAGGTGTTTTTATATATCGGTTGGCTTCTATAGCCAGCCAATCCATTACGCACAAAGGAGTCCATTTTACATTACGTTTACATTATATAATAATAAATAGATTTTATTGAAAAACCACGAGAACAATATAAATACTTATAATCTACTTATAGTAAGAGAACTAATTTTATGTTTGTTGCCTGAACTAGGAATATCCTGATTCTCAGGCAAAAACGAAAGAAAAAAAGGACAAAATGAGCTTATAAATTTTAACAATAAAACATTAAATTAAAATTATACTAACACTTAATCCAAATTTACCTAATCTAACGCCCATTTAAATAATGAAAACATAAAAATAAATAAACCTGACAATGATTCATGAATAACCCAGTTAACAATTTGATGACTCTGAAATAATTTACATGACAGCACATACCTTCACACTTAAAAACGTTTATCTAGCAATACTATGAAACACCTTTATACGGGATAGCTGTCAGTTTTAATACACCTTATATTTTTACATCGTTTTTCGTCGTAGCTCTAGCGCCGGCCTAAAAGTCGGCTTTCCCATAGTTCGCGGAACGCGACGGCGCGGAGTGCGCTCGACCAATCTAAAAAGTTTATATATTCTGTATGGCTCAACCAATCAGTCGCCGTCACAGACCAATAAGAATGAAGTTCGCAGCTAGAAACGTGCGACTGTTCCAGCTCCAAAAAAAACTTCTTCGATTGGTCTAGCACACTCCGCCCCCGGCGTCACGCGGACCCCATTTGACATGTCTGATTAACAATATAAGCGAAAAAAAAAACAGCGGTTCCCCTTCTAAATAGAATACTGCTCGGCAATTAATGGAACAGACTTTTTTGACAGCTTCGGTATTAAAACTATGTAAAGTAACGGTGTATAGGTATGCATAATCTCATCGTGACCGGGGTACTTACAATAAAATCGAGGTAAAATTACTTACCTAGTTTCAATGGATCGTACGAATATGGTGGATATGGCGTTGAGGGTGATAGAATATTTCGTAACTGTTGAAACTGTCTTTCATATTCTTGTCTTTGCTTTTCCAATGCCACTGAAAAAATAAATAATTTATATAGGTATAATAAGGTCGCTGGAAGGACGTCGTCGAGACTGATCTGCGCGAGCTGATCGACCGAAGTGGCGATCTCTTGTTTCGGAGGCCAAGACTCTATTTGCGTCGCTGAGTCAGCGGAGTAAGTAAGTATATAGGTATAATAACATTTTTCTAATGCAAATAACACACTATTATTTAAATTACGTAACTAAATCATTACATGCTACCAAAATAAAAACATTTTAAAAATTGGATCACAAACAATATAAAAAACATTGTTACTTTTTACGAAAATTAACAAAAGACGCGCGATATTCGAATTTCGAACATTGTATTCTTCACGTTAATCTTAACCAAAGAGACTATACGCGTGGAGAATTAAATACTAGAAATTTTATTGCTGAATTAAGAGGTTTGTTCTTGCGCCTTGTGTATTATTATTTTTGGTTGCGATATTACAATAATGCCATCAGTTACATATTTATGAAAGTGGAGTTAACTTACACTAAGCTCCGGCACTATTGTTCTGGAATTGGACCTGAATGTCACTCTGGGCCGTTGACGGTTGACCACAGTTAAATAAAATAAGTTCATCAACAGATAAATACCTTGTTTGTCTTCTTCATGTTGCTTCTCTAACCTTGATATAGCAGTTTGTATGGGGTCGTTACTGAGTTCGTTTAGCATAATCTCGTCGCGTGCGAAGTTGTAGTCGATTGGCTGCGCAGGAGTTTGTGGTTCTGACGCTGCAGCTGAAACAGATTAAGAATGAGTATAACTCTTCAGCTTTTAAAGTTTTTTTACGTTAACTTAAGAAAGCGCATAGAGATAAATTTAACTAGATATTCGTTCTCACGTTAGTTTATACGTTTCAGTTCAGGTTTGTACTTAAACCACATTCTAAGATATTTTTACTTGCACAATTTCTCCATAAACACTGATTGGTAGTAAACTTAAAGAATTAGGCAAATTAAGAAGAAGCCTATTATATAGTGGGTAGATATGACTAAAGCTGCGATAGTGACAAAATGTTTATTTGAGATGATAATATAATATCAAAATCTTGGCCAAACTCCTCAGAAGGCAAAGTTATCTTATTCAGAAACATAAATGAAAAAATATGTTTGTTATATGTCTACTTGCACGACTTAATTTGTTAAGCAGCACTGTGCCGTGTTTCGCTGCGTGAGTGAGGGCACCGGAGGCCCAATCCGGGGGTAAGAGGGGTTTAAAGGTTGGCAGTTGGCGGCCACAAGCGGCGGCAATCGCTTACCATTAGGTGATCCGTCTGCTATTCTACCACGTATCACATAAAACAAAAAAAAAACACTTACCTGTCTGCTTAGGGCAGTTAACCCTAAAGAAGTGATGATTCCCCCACAGGATCCTGTCGGCGTGTCCCAGCCTCACGCGGGACACAACCGGCGTCCCGTTGACGAAGCACCGCGCGCCGTTCAGCGGCTCCATGTGGAGCCCCCCGCCCTCCACCAGCAACTGGCAGTGCTGGGGCTGGATGCCCAACCCTGATAACTGGATGTCGGCGGAACTGTCAGCGCCGACCAGGGTTTTGTTCTGAAATAAAGAAAATAGAATTCATCAGTATGATTCCAAAAGAAAAATGGTAACCACGTGAACTATTTAATATTTCGTAATTACACCTCGCTTGTAATAGTCAAGTTGCCATCCGCATACCATCCAGACAATGGCGGCGCGCACCAAGAGGTTGGGCTCTTCGTTCCTGCCCCGAGCCATCAAGAGATGGAATGCCCTCCCAGCTCATGTGTTTCGTCCTTCATACAATCCGGGGTCTTTTAGGCGGGGCGTGAAACGGCATCTCAGCAGGCCATCAGGGTGAGGATGGCAGACACAGTGGGTACTTTGTTAGTTCTTTTGTGCCTGTCAACCTCATATTTGGATTTCACGGCCGCTTACCATCAGGCGGAGTGAGGTCATCCTGATTGGCCTTATGAAAAAAAAAGTATGTACGAACAATGTATACAAATCTGTATTTTTTTTTAATGGACTCTCAGCTTAATGTCAAACATGGTTGGTTCAATATCAATTGAGAAAAATTGACAGATTGTAGCAACCTGATGTGTAGCTGTGTGTACGTACTATTTGTGAGAGAAACAAGAATTGTCTTTCTATCTAGCTTGCACCTATTTTTATTGATATAACAATAAATTGTAAAAGAAAAAGCGCTTGCGAAGGTTAGACGGCGATTGCCGTCATTACAATCATGTGTCTGAATACCATGACTACGAGATATATACCATTTGTAAGACCATGTAACAATGTGTATTTTGCCAAATAAATAAATGTGTATGTTTATGTTCTAAGCGCACCTCGTATAGAATTGGTATCAAGAGGTAGAAAAGAGGGGAAAGAATTAAATAAAAATGTTAAGATTTAGTAAGTTTACTGTAGAAATTACCTTCAAATAGTACACCAATAGCTCATTGAGCGACGGGTCTGCATTGAGGTTCACCAGGTAATATTTGTTCTTCTCCACCTTGATACCTCTCGCTTGGACGCTGATGCCCATCTTCTCCAACGCTTGCTGCCTCTCGCTTTGTACTCTCCCTGAAAACATGTATACTTAAGTAAGTTCTTAGTTGTTATGTATTGTATACTATTTATAAAGATAGATATTATTTCAATAGATAACGACACACTCGCGCGATGTAATCGAAATCCGGCAGTATTGAAGTTTAGAACGAATAGCAAAATGAAGTCCCGAATCGACGTAAGGGCGATAATAATGATAGTCCCTTTTGGGCCTGTTTGTCAGATTGAGGAATTCATAGGTACTATCGGGGAATCCCACGCCTGATCACTTCAGAAAAATGATTCTGCGCACGTGTGTCGAGTCAATTTTAGGGGCGGAGCTTAGTCGCATCCGAACTAGCCTTATCAGTATGATAATGAAAAAAAATGACAAGATTTAAAAACCGCCACAGGTTTTTAAATCTTGTCATTTTTTTTATGGGCCTAATCCCGCGCACGGTGACGGCCGCACGTGTGATTCCGCCAATGTCAAGTGTTTAAGGAGACACGTACATATTTAGATATTGACCGGTTTATGATTTTAGATTTCCGATCTATTTTGAGGTCTTCTTTTGTTAGGGCCAGCATCTAAAACAAAAATCTTGTCATCTTTCAACGACAAACTTCCTAAGACTTCTATCGTTGAACGCCTTTGTCACATAGCTTCTTTATTTAGCTGTCATTGCTGTCATTACCTTCCGTTAGCAACGCCCCTTCATCGAAGTCACAAGTCATCACAAGGTTATGGTTGTTTTGAATTTTCACTCAAGCCCCGCCCATTGGAAAAACATGCGTATGCAGTACAAATATTTTCGACCTTAAGGGCTTTCAGTCGTGAAATTCCCCTATAGTATATATTGCGATGCGAATCGACTTATCATGTTATTTTGTTCCAAATATAAAGTCAATCGGGAATCGAACCACTTAGTCAGCATCATATTCAGGAACCAGGTTTATGAACAACGCAACTCTCTTGCCTCTCACTGATAAATTAATAATAGACTCCACGAAACAAATGGCCAAGTCACATAGTTAAATATGCATGCTATGTTAAAGGGTCGTATAGAATAAAATTAACTGTGAATCGTACTAGGATATTCCGTAAATGTGATAATTTTTGCTTTTTGTCTCTTTCCTTCACCTTCCAATGAGGCAAATATTTGGTAAAATCAGGAGTCCAAATAGAGTAGACTAACGTGTGCTAGCACGAACTTTTCGAAGAATCATTAGCATTGGTATGAAAACTGCAGTGTTGCCTCTACCATACATAAATGTTAATGTATGATAGAGGGAGCTATCTTCTCTCTTACTTGGAATTACAAGGTGACAAAGTATTACGAATTCCTTGTATGTTCGTGCTAACCCCTCTGTACTGATAAGTCGTACGAGTAGGCTGTAACGTGTGTTACCTACCTGTTTCAACCAGTTTTTCTTCCCACGTCCTCGACATTTCTTTCATAAGGTGTTCACTTTGTGCTAACTGTTCATGGACATCTTCACCCACGGGGGAACCCTGAAACAAAACGAAAACAGTGATTTTAGACTATAAATAACCTCGATGTAACATCATCAATTTTGTAAAATTATATATTTTCTATTGGAGCGGTTTGTAACGGAAATCTTATTTCATAGTTTTACCTTATTTCAAGATTCAGATAGGTTATGTCTCAGTAACAATCGGCACGCTCACATTTACGACTCCATACAAACAAGAACCTTCGTAATATGTACTCGTATGTAAGGGTGCGTCATTTGACGAATGCGCCGCGAATGAATGTGAAACTCTCGCGCGCCACCCTCACACGGCGCGTAGCGTGGGTGCGGGCGGCACATTCGCGGCGCATTCGTCAGATGTGGACGCACTCTAAGAACTATACAAATATATATCGCGTCTCAATCGCACCGATATAGTAGGATTCTGAATAAACCATGAGCTAACTTATGAATAGTAAATACGCGTGTTTATGGAAACTGTTATTTCCGTACGTATAAGACGTAGAATTACTAATGAGTTTACACGCACAAACGATTACAGGTGGGAATATTGGACGGATTTGAATAAACAAACAATGGATTCTGACAAAAAAAAAACAAATCATACACAAACCGCATAAATGTACTTTTCAATTACTTAATAATTATTACAACAAATTTAGATAGATATTTGATATATTGTTGTCCGATTTACTTTAAAGGATATTTCCCTTTAAACGGACATAAACAATGACGCTACTGTTCCATTTGCGTAAAAATTATATACCTATCTATATGTATGTACCTATAACTATGTACCAAAGAAGGTATAGAAAAAAAGCAAATATAAATAAATGTGAGGCGACAAAGTTCACCGGGAGTACCTACTCGTAAAGTAGTTTAATCTTCAATGCTGCTACTTAGCTCTAGTAGAAACCTAACCATAGCATATTTTCGATTATTTGTCTGCGACCGGCGATGCTGTTGCCACCTGATTCAGTATACCAACCGTGGCATATTTGAGCATCTCCTTGAGCGCCTCGACCTCTTGCCGCAGCTCCCTGATGATGCGGGCGTTGGGGTCCTCGTTGACGACCGCGTGGTTGACGATGCGCTTCGCCCTGTCGGCGTACCGGAGGGTCGACAGCGTCTCCTCGTAGTTGTCAGCCGCCGGCGATACTGTTGCCACCTGGAAAACAGATATCTTTAAGTAAGAAGTCACAAATGCAAGCGGGTCGCCTGATGTCGAGTAATCGTCATGGAAAGTGTAGCTTAATTGGCAACCGCAATTCTAGTCGTTCATTCGTTTTTTTTAAAAAATCGATTAAAATCGATTGGCGTCGCTAGTGTGCCTTACCCGTCACCTCAAGCGCTTGCCGCTACCCATGGACACCCGCGAAACCAGTTTCCCCCGGATACGTCCCCGGTGTCGCCGGTACCCTCACTCACTCAGCGAAACACAGCACAGTGCTGCTTCACGCCGGTTACAAAAAAATATTGATTGGAAACGAAGTTCAGTTTTTGGTGTCAATTTTAATCCTGTAAACGGACAACGCAATGAACAGTGTACACCGATGCGGCGCCCGCGCCTCAAGTCACCGAGGCGCGTCCCCTGCACACCCCCTCGCCCCGCTCTCAAACATTGGATTGCGGGCTGTACGTTTTGAAGCCATTTTTCCCTAGGAATTACTTAAAATTTTGAACAAGATTTTTTGGACAAAAGTTAGGTAATAATGTTTAAAATTTATTTACATCAAAATCTTGAGATTTTTATATTGACTTTGACCTTTAATAACTTGGAACGTATTGAGTTTCCAGGTCAGGTCTAGAAGAAAAAAATGGTCCTGATGATGTGCTGAAGTTTCGGCTTCGTTAAGGGTCTTTTTACATCCTGTATTTATAATAATGCAATGTATACATAATATTTATAACGTATCTTTGTTTCTTGAAGATTTAATGTCGTTCTAGTCATAAACCAATCAGCATTACCATAACAGTTTTGCTGTTCCCTCCAAGGTTGTCCTTGAGCAGCCACGTGAGCACGGAGTCCCTGTAGGGCACGAACTTGTCCTTGTTGTTCTTCCCGGAGGATTGGTCAGCCAGCTTTGATATTACCAGTCCGAGCGTTGTTAGAGACCTGGTAGATAGGGAGAGGCAAATAAATAAATGCGAAAGACATGTTATACCCTTTTCCTTACATTCTGTTTCATTAGCGCAATAGTTATGATGACATACGTGTATGTAAGGAAGACCCTGAGCTTTTTCTAGCTGGCAGTCATGCAGACGGATCACTTGTTGGTAAGTGATTGCCGTCGCCCGTAGGCACAGCACAGTCGCAAGCACGGTGCAATCCTTTTAACCCACTTTCGCCGTTTACTCAGCAAAACAGCGCCGGCGCGCTGCTTCAACCTGCTTCAACCAGCTACCTTTGGTCCAAGGGTTGCGGGTTCGATCCCCGCACATTACAAACATTTATGTGCACAAACATGTCTGTTTGTATTGGTCTGGGTGTTTTCTATGTATTGTAAGTATGTTTTTACAAAAGAAAAGTATTATATGTATATATTTGTAATCCCACTGTTGATTCTGATATCCGTAACACAGGTGCTTGAGCTACCTATCTCGGAGTCAAATCAATGTATGTGATGTGTGAAAAAAAAAATTGTTTGACACCTCAAGTAGCAACTAAAGGATAATACTTATCATTAAACATGTTAGAAGCCGTGGTACTTCAAAATAATCAAATGCACATCTTAGCTCAATCACTTACTTGTTGATATTGGAACCCTCCTTCAGCCTATCACCAACGGCGCCCGTCTTGACCGCCCGCTCTGAGCCGGCCAAGTCGACCAGCGACAGCCTGGCGACCTTCTCGCCGGTGACTCCCGTGGCGGCGTCACACAGGGTCTGCGTCAGAACCACGCTGAAGACCGCATGCGACCGCGATGACTCGCTGTTCATGTTTGTCGCTGCAACCGTCCGAGACTTGTTGCCTTCCGTCATTAGGTTGTCAATATCCTGTGGGCGAGGTAAAGTAAACATTTGAACATAAATCTTAACATTATAAAATCAATGCCTAGCGTGAGACACTAAACTGGAACCTGGGCTCCCACAACGAACGTGATTATACCTGTCGTATCCAAACAAAGGAAAAACAGCGCATGAGGGCGATTCGGTTGTAACGTCCGGTTCGCGCTGAGGCCCCTATTAACGGTAAGTTATTCAGGCTGTGTCATTTACACTATTACACATACTGCAAAAAAGTTTTGCCTTAAAGTTTTTTAGTCGGCCGCCTGCCTGACACCAACCCTCCTTGGGAATGCTATTGCTGGTGATTTTCCCTTCACCTTTAGGCTGTCCTATGATGCTTGGACGAGCGCAAAACTCCCTTAGTCGACTTTTACGACACCCCAGGGTTGAGATGGGGCTGGCACATTCTACGTTTTTCTTTCACTTTCGTTTTTGTTTTCATGAGTTTAAGCGTAAGTGGGTGGTGGAACAGAGGACGGAAATGATGGAAAAAGAGGTGGATGATTCGATGACGAATGACAGGGACGTATGGAAAAGGAAAACATACTGCGCCGACCCCAGATAACCTGGGAAAAGGGCAGGAGGATGATGATTCAGGCTGTGTCATAAGAGCATATTACGGTATCTTTTTCTCGCTAAGAGATCTAAGTTAATAAGAAAGGAACTATGTTCTGTACAAAATATAAGGTTCAGCTTTTGTACGGACTAAAATTATCTTTATAAGTACCAATACTAACAAAGAAAACGATCGCTGAATTTTTAAACAGGGTACTGAAACAAAGAAATGGTACTAAATTATTTCAGACATGCACAAAAAATAAAAGGAGATGGGAAAAGACCCCAAAAAGTTAATTAATCTACGTAAAGATATCTTAATTTGAAGGATGTAAATAAAACTGGATCCAATATTGTGACGCCGAGACCAAACTTGAGGGTTTGTTCGGCTAACTTCGTGTTCCTGAGAGACTTGGGAACTTCTGAGGGCCGAAATTAAATTTACCTACGTTCTAGCAAACAAACTTGAGCGCCGGTTAGACACGCTCTCGAAATTAACGGTAACTATTAAACTATCGCCAAGTTTCTGAGTAACATTTGCTTAATTATAAAACTACGAGTAAGAAATTAACTAGCAAGAAGAAAAAACACCGGAGAAGATTAAATAAGAAAGCTATGATGATATACGCTTAATCTATAAATAACATAAGTATTCAGAGCAAAAAAAAACGGATGAAATCGTAACTTTCCATTCATACATCGTATTGTTAGCTCAACAAAAATTGAATTTAGGCTCAATCCGACATATCAATCGGGAAAGAATACAATCGTTGCCGCACCGCGACCTACAGTATACTCCAGGGGCTCAGTAAACAAATTACCACTGGAATACAGAATTCAATTCGGGGAAATATTTGTTTCATCTCTTTTCCTTCGTTATTTTTATTGGGCGAAAAGGCCGGGATAAATTTAAATTAGACCTTTTTATACAAGCATAACCCCTCTCAATCAAACCGAGGAATGGAACAGCCGTCTGGCGTATTTCCATAACTGGCTAGCGCGCAACTCCACAAAATTACTCGCAACGATGCTCTTTATGGATTTATTATCGTATCAATGCGGAATCGTTAAAATTTGGCTACATTGTGCTGGCAGGTGAGTCGCAATATTAGCATTTGGTTATATAGGCCGGGATAAAATGGACTCGGGTAAACGGACGCTATGCTGGAGATCATCCTTAGATGTAGCTTAGCAGTGGGCGATGAAAAGATGATTGATTAATGATAACGACCCTGAACGCTGTATGAAGATGAGGAGACGGAGTCAGATTTGAGCAAGGGTCGAAACAAATCATCCCATTGACATTGTTATAATTTTTATTTCGACAATTTTAAGAAAACTTAACTTTAAAACGTTTCTACATGTTACTAACGGCCAATTAAACGTTTCCACAAAATAGGTAAAAAGCCGTAGTGAATAAAATAGATTTCTGTGCTGTTTGTCCGATTCGTATCTAGGTCACATAGTGTGAGCATGATTTTTTATTACATTAAACAATACGGTATTTGACTATTTTTTTTTCATTTGTGTAATCAAAATACCTCTCAATGATAGAAACATCGTTGAAAGAATCACTTGATTCTCATTTAAACTACCTGAGATATCACAACTTTAAAATCACATTATTTTGGGCAAACCCAAAACGCTCCATACAAATGGCTACTGAGATGTGACGTCACACGACGTATGTATGCATTTTGTATGCATTTCATTTGAATGTTGTACGGTAGCTATATCAAATGTTTCGTTTATGTCAATGGTTCCATTATAATAGTTGGTGTAAATTATATGGGTTATTCAATGGTTTAATTATTTATTAATAATTTCATACTTTTAAAATGGACTTGCCCATGAATCTTTGAATGACCATAAAACCGGCTAGACGTTATATTTTTAATTGTGAATTTTTGCTATTGGCACGTATTTACCTATATTTTGATAAAATATTTTTATTTTGTATAATCTCGAGCTTAGTCAAATACCCTATTCTGGGCGAGCCCACTTTTTCTATCAAACCATACTTCACATAACTTTACTTTGGTCTTTTACTTCCCCTATATTCGAATTTTCCAAGTATCATGTCTGATACTGTCGGAATTTGAAAACTGTCGTTTTCAAGTTCCGAATATCTATTTTAGAAGACTAATATTATTACTTTTATTTGCTCCCCTTTACTAAGAAGTAAATTGACGCATTTCCTCAGGGAAAAAAGACTATGATTCATACGCTCATTAATTATTAAGATATATGGGTATGGATTACTCGATGGGTTCGATTCCCACTCTGGACAAACATTCGTGTTATTGAACACTTGTGTTTGTACAGTGTTTTGATGTAACATTATGTATTTGAAAATGATATTTGTAATTCCCCTGTTGACTGATATTCGTAACACAAGTGCTCGGGCTACTTAAAACGGAATCAAAGCAATGTATGAGATATCGTATGGATGGATAAGATTAAGGTAATCTAGGATGATACAATAGAATTGCCACCTGTAGTTTCACACTGTAAATGAAGCAGACGAAGTTAATTATGTTTAAAGTTGAAAAAGAGGTTTTTATGAAAATGTGATATTGATAAATAGTTTATATAGACAGAAGAGGACCGACGAAGAACTGAGTCTGAACGTGATAAATATACGCGAGATCTTCACGCAACAAAAAAGATCGCGAAAAAACAAAGCTCCATCTCCCGTATGCCTGTGTAAAGGTTGTCATATCTCTTCATTAACGGAGAAGCCTCGGCCTAAACGAGGCCGCATCTTTAAGATTGGGAGGAGAAACAAGGCTTTTGCATTCAGCGTCACACACGCTCTAACGAGGAAAGCCAGCGGAAATACAACATTCAAAAAGTCTTACCGAAACCGAGATGCACAAATAGGGTTGCCTTTTTAATAGCATTATATCCTACCAAAAATATTTTCATGAAAACCGAGTTGATCATTTATAATTCGCACTGACAAAGAGTTATCAGATCTCAGGCCAGGCTTTTGACGCTATACGCGCGCCCTAACTCTACATGACCTAACTTCACAAACTCTGCAACCTAGTCAAAACGCAGTCGATCAAAAAAACGGCGAAACGTTTCGATAATAGGTACCTCTAGGTAGTGGTGGCGCATCGCTTGGCTCGTACTTGTCGTGCGCCCACTGCCGTGGCCCAGATACTTAGCGTGTCTGTCTATCACACATCAAAATATGAGCTTTTGGGAAG
The DNA here is from genome assembly GCA_019059595.1 of Marasmia exigua. Classification (NCBI taxonomy): domain Eukaryota; kingdom Metazoa; phylum Arthropoda; class Insecta; order Lepidoptera; family Crambidae; genus Marasmia; species Marasmia exigua. The sequence continues at coordinate 23,140,222 of CM032463.1, forward strand.
GACACGTCATTCCTATCGTGTTATATCAAATCACTGAAGATTTTTGATTGTCTATATCTGTTTCCAAAATAAAGAGCCATCCCTAATAAAAACAAAAGTAAAGAGCCGCTTTCAATTCCACGAACAGTTTTATTCCTGTCGCCCAGACGGGGGCTCCGGAGCTGAAGACGAATAAAATGGAGCAAAGCGATTGTTTTCCCGATAACACTGCCTTCATTGGGCTGGATTAAAGAAAATCATACAAAAGATACAACTGCCAATTCGCTGAGTAATAAGAATAACCTTTTGCTGTAGTTCTGAGAATTCACTTTTCGTCTTGATCAGCTGGTGTATCTACTAGTGTACGTAAAAATAAAGAATTTATCTGGCATTTGACAAATGGCGATTTGATATTTATTATTTGATTGACCGACGTAATCGATGATTTCGTGCTCAAACTACATGTCTGGAGATATATAAAAATAGAAAACATTAATCATTTTGAGCATCACTTCAGAGTACCTAAGTACAGACACTAAATTAAGCACTGACGCAAAAGTTCCAAATACTAAACATAAAAACCACAAAGAAAAAACAGTTTCAGTCAGTAATAATAATAAAACATTCCCTTGACTACATTGTTTTCTTGTTTCCAAAAAGAACAGACGAAGCTGTTAAATAAGTTATCTAGCACAAAAGTCTGGTTCGTTTCTTGCTGAAATATCTGATAATGAAGACCCTAATAATTAATAATGTGATTAATAGGTTATTTGACTAAGCTAGAATTTTGCAAAATATAAATATTTTATCGAAATATAGGTAAATATGTGCCAATAGCACTTAAAAATATCAATTAAAAATATAACGCCTACCGGTTTTATGGTCATTCAAAGATGCATGGGCAAGTCCATTTTAAAAGTATGAAACTATTAAAAAATAATTATACCATTATCTGGGTATTTTATATTGTATTTTGTATTGTATTGGTCTGGGTGTATTATATGTATTATAAGTATGTATTTACAAAAGAAAAGTATTATATGTATATATTTGTGATCCCACTGTTGATTCTGATATCCGTAACACAGGTGCTTGAGCTACCTACCTATCTCGGAGTCAGATCAATGTATGTGATGTAGTGAAATATTTATTTATTAAATAACCCATACAATTTGCACCAACTATTATAATACAACCATTGACATAAACCAAACATTTGATATAAAATACTTGCGTGTGACGTGATATCTTAGTAGCCATTTGTATGAAGCGTTTTGGGTTTGCACAAAATAATATTAAAGTTTTGATATCTCAGGTAGTTTAAATAAGAATAAGTAATTCTTTCAACGATATTTCTATCATTGAGAGGTCTTTTGAATAAAAAAATAAAAAAAATAGTCAAATACCAAAATAATAAATAAACAAAAAAAATGTAATATATAAATTTACGGTCATTATCATACGAGGATAGTAGAAAATAGAAATCAAGAAGTATAAGACTTTCAATCGGAAGGATGGATTTAAAATATCATCGACATGGAATCCAGTAATTAAGAAGTTCAAACTCCGTGCTAGCCCGTTACTAAACGCAAACAAACACCGATACTTTTAGTGTAGTGTGTCGGAGTATCTTCACTGACAATTCATCGCATTCATAGCATTCCTCGGCATTATCTATGTCTTGACATTATGCTGAGGGTCATCTTTTCGGCACAAAACATTATTTTACGATTAAAATGTAATTATAAGTTTTTGTTTGCTGAATAAATATTTTCTATCTATCTTCATCTAGTGGCGAATTAATATCTGAAAATGTGATGGTGTCCGAAGATTCACAGCCCGGCCCGAGTAGAAGCCCTGCACCGCCTGGCTGCTTGTGACCACGGCTGCTGTAACGTAGCCGAAACGTCAAGCAAAATATGTGCGTATATAATGTTGTATCACATAATAAATTCAATTACTTGTATAAGAAGGCCTTAATCTTCGTCTTAATCAATTATAGTTATTATGCATCAAATCTAAAAAACTAATAATGTGATGTACGATATTCTTCTATTTTAATTAGGAATTAGCAACTGATTTTAGTCTACATACTATTAAGTATGAGTACTACGTCAATGACATAATCTAAGTGGCTTAAGTCTTACACGTTTAACCAGAATATCTAGATCGCATTAAGGGATCTATCGCCGAAATAGCCCAGTTCAAGGATGAAGGGAAGCCCCTCAAAAGATGTATGGCTAATACACCTTGGATATCTCAAGATTTTTATATGAGTTGACTGAAAATACTAAGTAAATCAACGACTTATCTATCTATCATTCAATTTATCAATGCCATTACCATTTAGGACAGCGAGGGCCAAGTTCATTTCTATTCTATAAAATAAAGATTTTTTTTTATTAAACCGTAAATTGAACTCCGTGTTTGATGTTCGTCTGTAGTAGGTAAATATAATACCTAATTACTTACCTATTCCACTCTCTCCAATCTAGCAATATTGATGAAATATATAACAAACATGGAAGTCCGATAATAATTAGATTATTTCATAGACAACGTTACTGAGTGAACGCACGCCTAATCTAATAAAACCACTAAAAGCTATTTTTCTACCAAACAAACCCCTAATATATTTAAGTAGAAAGATAGAAGCATTCAATCTATTTCATCCATTATCGTAACAAGATTAGTGATTCGCTAGTTTAGGAGCGAAGTAGTGTGCTAGCCAAGTCTTGAAATTATTTATTAAGTTGCGCATATTTCGATTCAAATCTAGGTTATTTATTTGAACGGACACGAAAATATTGTTAGTTATCGTAGTACTAAGCTCATAATATGCTTAAATTTTGCTAATTGGTTATATGACAAGAAATAATATATATTATACGGATATTGACAGCACGTTCTGATTGTGCACAAATCAATGCATACTATAACATGAATCCTGTGCTGAATTAAAATACCTCGTGTGCTTAACTCTCGAACTTGGCATTTCACATCATTTCCATTATTCGCATTTTATTTAGCTGCAAGCCGACAGCGAGGTACAGTTCTCTCATCAATCATTGGTTTGCATTCTAGAGGCACTCAATGCATGCGTTAATTTAAAATGGAGACGTGAATTTATAGTTGTTGGTAATAAATAATCTTGACACTTGAAACTATTTCAATAACGATAGTGTGTATTCAGAATAACAATAAATAAATGAGAATAAATATAGTACATGTCCATATAAATATAGTTTATAGATGCGTAGATGATACTCATATTCGACGACCCGGTTGGAACAGAGGTAGTGAACGCTGCTTCTGGTGCAAGGGTTGCGGGTTCGATCCCCGCACAGTACAAACATTTGTGTGCATGAACATGTCTGTTTGTAAATGTCTGGGTTTTTTCTTTGTATTATGTGTATGTATTTGCAAACTTAAACCTCTATATAGGCAATGTAGTAGTAGTAGTAAAAAGACATTTGCTACAATTTCGGTTCCATAATATTGTTATTTCATCTGAGACAATCTTAACTTGACAGATGTCTAAAATTTTGCAGACTAAATACATGAGACCACAAAAAACGTTGGAAATGATGAGAGGTCTGGCAGTCAACCTTGATATTCAGTACACAAAAGTAATCAGCTGATTGGTGCAAATTGTATGCGAGGGCAATTTTTTTTTGAGATTAGACCCCATGTTCCTTGGTGGAAAAGTTTGTTATCATCAGTATAATGCCCTTGATAAATTAAGACGGTTTAAAAAGCACGGTGTATACTCCTGAACATACTAAGGATTGCACGTCCTGGGGCATATTTGTAGTTTTAGGGTACAAATGGACGTATGGTTACCTATGGCTACTACCACTATAAGTGTTTACGCTTTGTTCATTGCTTTACAAGTTTGATGACGCACGCTACTACATACATAATAATCACTCGGTACCGATCCGTCTACGACTTTGTTTTATTTTGTTTGGCATAATACAGGAAACCCGTTTTCTTATGTCGTGCGCTGTTTGTCTTGGCGGTTTAGGTAGCGTCACATTAGAAGCCGAAGTCTCTCCATCTCTGTCAGAGACAATATACAAAGTCAAACAAATCCGCCAGAGTTACAATACGTAGTCTTCTAATAAAGTATTTCATGGCAACATATTTTACCATAAAATTTAAACTAAAGGATTAGCGGTAGAAATACTCATATCTGCTCGTTTTATTGTTTCATACCTAATTAAGGTTACATGGACGTGGACTTTACCACAATGAACATGATTAGGTAATAACCTCTGTGCCTTGGAAGTCTATCAAAGGACTATATTAACTCTGCTTGAAAGAAAATACTTACATAGATCAGGAGCCCAATTCTCCGGACGTGCGATAAAATGTCGTATTTTCTGTAATATCACTTTTCTAATGTCGTACGAAAATGTCACCAAAATGTCACAAAAGTAAAAAATCTCTATTCTCGTGCCCATGCGACAATAAAAGTCACTTCCATGGGGAATGTGGCCCATATCATTACCGCTAATGCGTTCCATTTTGTTGATTGACACAAATATACAATCGAGAAATCTTAATGTTTATTGTTTAAGTATTAATTCAACATTAACTAGCATTTTTATATCAACAGTCAATTTTATGTTTGTATAACATCATAATTATCATAACTGCTTTGAAATACAATAAAAAAAGAAAATTGATTTTATGAAATTGTAATTCCGTTACGCCGACCAAAAGCCAAAAAGATTTCTTTTCAGTCTGTGGCAACAAGAGATGGCAACTGTGGCAAAAAGACCCGTTAAAAGAAAAAAAATGAAATAAATAATTTTTTTACACTCATTGTATTACTGAGATAAAAAGGCTTAATATCGAATATTTAAAAGTATGTAGGTAATACTGGTGAAAATTTGTACCAATTAAAGAAAATATAAGAAAATTTAAAATTCTCAGCTAAACAATCGTTTACACAGAGAATCAATAATCTTCTTCGTTTGTGCAGTTAATTTAAACTTGTTATGTGATTTGAACAACCAAACGTCAATAAACAACAAAACGCGAAACGACTCAAACGTCACGTTGAATTGGAGAAATATCAACACCATGATACTTCATATCGTATGATCAAGACCATACGATACGTATCGCACGAAAATATGTGACATATGTCACCATTCGAGATCGCGAGAATAAGTAAAAACGTTTTCATACGATATCCGCCATGTTTTGTTGAAATATGTCGTATGATGATAAATGTCACGAGCGACGACATATATCACTAAAACGTAGTATTTTTGTATGGTTTTCAGGTGATATCCACCATGTTTTTTCATATCGAAAATCCTGAGATTTGGGCTCTTGGAGCTCAATTCTCGTACCCGTGACATTTATTTTCATACGACATATATCACTAAAACACAGTTTTTTTGTATGGTTTTCAAGTGATATCCGCCATGTTTTTTTCATATCGAAATCCCGAGAATGGGGCCCCTGGAGCCCAATTCTCGTACTCGTGATATTTGGAAAACATGGTGGATATCACCCGAAAACTATACAAAAAAAAAGTATGTTTTAGTGATAAATGACGTATGACAATACATTTCATAAGCATGAGAATTGGGCGCCTGTACTACATGTGATGTGCAATATATAAATATGTAAGACAAGAGCGAGTTTGAAGACTGCTTAAAGCTTCGAATTGGAAGTAGAATCGTCGGGTGAAAAACATAATTGAGTAGGTTCTAACCAGTACTTTCTGCAGGCTGTTCATGATAAATGAAAGCGACTGCGGGCAAACACCATTTGTAAGTGGCCTAAATTCATGCACGTCAGCCCTTGCCGAGCTCGGTTATCTGATTGATGGCAAGTGACTGATAAACGACATCGGGGTATCGGTCGCGACTCGGGCGGAAGGAGATGACGACCGAAAATATATTGATAAATAAATAAAGAATAATAATTAATTCCTTATGTGTATTTTTATAGAGCTCAAATTTGATGTCGGCTCAAGCTCGCTTTTCACGGGACTTCTTTCGTGGCGCGGACTCTAATTAATTTTGGCAGTACATCGTCGATTACATACAAAATTTAAAAAAAGAAAAAGAATGACCAGTATACCGGCATTTAATACACTATCAATCGTTTCCAATAATATATAAAACGTTATCGAGCACCTGTCCGTTATCGCTCCCTCCTGGACATCTGGGACATCGACATTGAAAGAGATCTGAATCATTCAATCACTGTATCGGACGAAATTGGGTCAGCCAATTTCGATGAAAATAAAAACGGTGGAGGTTTGCAATTCTTCGCGTATATGTTATTTACATAATCAGTTACTTTTTTACAATCGTCCTGTTATCGGCAGCCTGTAGTCGATGGTCCATCTTAGATCCATTTGATTATCATATTATTATTATTTTTCTCTTTTTCTGATATCAATCTTACAACATTATGTGTATGTATTTGAGCATAACTTATTTATTAGTTTATAATACTGTATTTTATTTATGTATTAGGGTTATAAGTTATATTTTAACATTTACAGTTTCTTTTTTTTTTTCCTTATTGAATATTGCACCCCCTACCCCTTCTCTACTATCAAATGTCCTTTACCCGAAGGTTGTCTGGTAGAAATCGCTTTCAGCGATAAGACCGCCGAAATTGTACACAAAATTTCTGTAATGCCTAGTACTTAAGTTGTGTATTTTGTGCAATAAAGTATATCTATCTATCTATCTATCTATAACGCATTTTTACTAAATAACTTTTTTTTTTGTTTTAGGGGGCAGACTAGCAGACGTATCACCTTTGATAACAGTTTTTTTTACTGGAATGTACCCTACATTCCGAAGTTGTTCGCATATATTTGAATAAAAAAAAACATCTAACCCTAACTGCCACACTCAGAGTCGTTGACTAACTTAGATGGCCACTTAAGAAAAAATATTGACACTTATTTTGATACGCATAAATACTACCAATACTAAAGCTAATGAACATTAGCTTAAATGCATCGGCCTACGGATGAACTTGGACAAAACCAAGGTCATGTTCAATGAACATGTTCTACCGGAACCATTTGCAATTCACGGTGCCCTCCTCGAAGCTGTCCAAAAATACGTATACCTCGGACAGACTTTGCAATTGGGTAAAACAACTTCGAGGATGAGGTGAATAGGAGAATCCAGTTAGGTTGGGCAGCATTTCGAAAACTACGTCGTGTCTTCGTATCGTCGATACCACAGTGCCTAAAGACGAAAGTCTTCAATCAGTGCGTCCTATCCGTCATGACATACGGAGCCGAATCGTGGACACTTACCAAACAGAGAACCAAAGTTATCGTCATTGCTCACCGGATTAGCAAGCTTAAGTGGCAATGGGCTGGCCATATTAGCCGAAGAACCGACAACCGATGGGGTAAACGAGTTCTAGAGTGGAGACCGCGTCTTGGCAAACGTAATGTAGGACGCCCTCTGGCTAGGTGGGGGGACGATCTGCGTAGAATGGCTGGCAAGAGCTGGATGCGAGAAGCCGTGAATAGATCACAGTGGCGATCAATTGGAGAGGCCTACGTCCAGCAGTGGACTGCGATAGGCTGATGATGATGATGAGCTTAAATGACGTCTCTGAGTGCGGCCGTTTGTGTCGAAAACCAGATGATTATTGATTGTTCACTCACTGATTGCAATGTACAGAGTAGTCTCATTTTATAAAACATGTATCTAGTTGGTACTTAGTAAATAAAGACATTTTTTTAAAATTAAATAAGCACCGAAATGTCTGAAATTATCTCGTAAGACAAAAATTTGGCAGATCGTAAATTTAACATGAAACATTTAAGCCAAAAACCATTTTTCTCCTTATTTTAATTTAATACAACAAAACGAATACATATTTTGGTATTCAATAAACCTTTCTGGTGTATTTAATAATGAATAAAGTCGCTATTCCATTTCCCTGCGCGTCATCCCTTGCGATTTTATCATTTGACAGTACAATCCAGTATTATTGCGCTGAATTCCCCAGATTATGGGATGGCGGGGAAATGTAAACGTTTTCCCAGTAAAAATGAGTGATATTGCAACATATTTCTATTTAAAATCTAAAGGGTATTATACATAACAAATGTACCTAACCTTCTTTGTATTTTGAATATAATATCGTAATAGTAACTAATCTTATCCGTGATATGCAAGGCAAAGATTTCGTTCATTCAATTTTTTTATCAATTTCCTTCAAAATTAGCAGTCGTAAAAATGTCACACAATCAGCAAGATCTTGTAATTTGAATCGAAATTAGATTTCTTATCTGACCTTTCAGCACAAAAGCATTATCAAGTAATTTTTGAAACCAATCTCCCCACCCTTGTAAAGTCACTACGCAATATTTTTTTTCTTCTAGTCAAATATTCATTGTGTTATATTATATCAGAAACACGAAAGGTCAAAGTTAATTTTGTTCCTAATAGCAATTCCCTGTAGCTTATTCCGATGTCTGAACTAGATTTTATTTCTTGAATACTTACTAATTTGGGAAAGCTGTGTGGCATAATGATACTCTATAACAATCTCCTTAAAATGTTAATTTCATGGCACCTCAATCTGCCGAAAAAATATATTAACTTATTTGAAATACTAATAATAAATGCTTGGTTAGTCAAGAAAAAGAAAATCGTATACAACTTTTGCCAAATAAGATTTGTTTTCGCAACAAATTAACTTAATTACAAATTAATTTAGCGATATAACGATAAGTCCAAGGCAATTATGCTACCGTTTATATTTATTGGCCTTTTGTAATTGTACTAATTTGCTACTTTTTCCTTTCATAAATAGCCAAAAGTTAGAATTAGTGTGTGCTAGTTATGATGAAGTTTTTGATTTTGTTTTTAAGTTGTAAATAAACAATTTTTATCTTAGTATAGGGGCGGAGCTGCCTTTTAAGCTGTGCATGTGCCAAGAAGCTCCGCTCTTCTATCTCTTAACTGACTTATACTATAAATAAGAACTATTTGCGTGCGTTTACGTGCGAGCACGTGCACGCCAATTTTGTGTTTATGTAAGTGAGTTTGTGTGTGTCTAAGTATATTTGTATGAGCATGTGTATGTTTGTGTATCCTACATAAAAGGTTGGGGAAAAAGTATTTTCGCATTATAGTATGTATGAACTTGTAATAAAATCTCTTTGGCATGGTATTTGTATCTGGCTGGTTTTGCTATCTTTGAAAGTTAAAATTTTAAAGAACATAATTCCAAATTCAAATTAGGAAAATGTGTGATTTTTATTTGTTTTTCGTACTGTCAAGATGAGAGAATCAAATCAATCCAATAAGCTGGGTACACAAAAAAGCTCGATATTTGGGTACCTCACGAGCTCACTGAAAGAAACCTAATGAACCGTGTACTCATTTGTGCTTCTTTATTACGACGTAACGAAACCGAATCATTTTTGAAGAAGCTCGTGAAGAAGTTCGTGCGAAAAAGTTCGTGGTCATAGGCCGGTCAGATTCACAAACTGTGGCGAAACACGGGTTAACTCGCAATAAGGTGATGTTGTGTGTGTGGTGGGATTGGAAGGGCATTATTCATTATGAGCTGTTACCACCAGGCAGGACTACCGATTCTGAACAACTTATGAGATTAAAACAAGAAGTTGAGAGAAAACGGCCGGAATTGATCAACAGAAGAGGTGAGATGTTTCATCATGATAACGCTAGACCTCACACATCTATAGCCACCCAGCAAAAATTAAGAGAGTTTGGATGGGAGGTGTTAATGCATCCGCCGTATAGTCCTGACCTTGCACCTTCAGATTTCCACCTGTTTCGGTCTCTTCAGAATTCTTTTGGCAGTGTTAGGTTAACATGCCAAAAGAATTTTGGAGGGCGACAGTATATTAAATGTGTTAAGAAAATTTAGAAGCCTGGTATTTAATAACTTTTCTAAGATTTTGGATATTGCTGGGAGTACAGAAATGGGCTTATAATTATTGAGTCTCTGTCTCCATCCTTGTACACTGCGGTTGTTACAGATCGTTTGAGCGCTCTTGGGAAAATACCTTCATATAAATAATCAAAGCACAAGTTAGTAAGATGCGTAATAACAGGGACTACTACAGTTTCAGCCATTTTCAAAAATGTGGTTGGAATACTGTGTTGTTTGATTTTAGACTCATTAATACCCTATTGACTTCATCAACATCCGCCGGTAGTAAATCAAAGGAGTTTGGAAGAAAAGATAGGTATTTCAAATAATCTGAGACTTCACGTGGATCAGGTTGTATTTCTTGAGCTAGGTGTTTGCCAATGTTCGCGAAATATTCATTGATATAATCTGCTGCGTGGGTTGGGGATGATTTTATATTTAATAATTTAGGATTTGTGGTATCAGATTTGCTTGTATACGTGATATGTTTAATATTTTTTCATAATAACTTGTTATTGTTTACTGAATTAGCCAATATCTTTTTTTCATATTTTCTTTTAAGTTTTTTAATAAATTATTACAAAAGTTTCTGTATCTTAAGTATGTTAATTTAATTATCTCATTGAATGGATCAAGTCTGGATTAGTTTTGTAACTTATTACGATTTTTAATGCAACGTAATAAACCCACGGTGATCCACGGCTTGATGATTCGTTTGTTTTTTGGTATGGTGATTATCTCTGTATTATCCTCTAAGGTCTTTTTAAGAGTTAGTATCATCAACCCATTTATTACATTATCCGGGTCATCACATAGCAGAAGGTAATGCAAATTTTTATGTTTTAGTTGACTGAGGGCCTTATCGTAGTCAATTTTAGTTATTGTTTTCGTAACAATCGGTCGATGATTACCTCCCTCTCCCCAAATCCTCAATCATGGTCTAAGCGTGCCTACCCTGGGCTCTACAAAGCAACAGATTTGGACGCAAAGGGGAATTACACGCTAAGATGAAGGTTTGAAATGATGATGAAGTTTATATGTGGTATTTTTCCTAAAAACACATAGTTGGAGAAACCCCATCACGATCTAAGTTATGAATATTTCATGTACAGGCACTAGATTAAAAACAATGTCTTCAAGCAAAGCAACTCAATCTAAGGCGTCAATTGGTGTTTGTTAAGTCGGCGTCAAAAAATTCAGGCTATAAATCTTGAAGTGTTTAAAATAACAATTTCAACCAAACGATCTGAGAATGGAGCGGATAATTTATGAAGAGCGTTCAAACAAAGTCTGTATTAGCAGTAGCGCCGGGTAAGGATAAAATCGTACTTTTAGAGCAGATTGGCCATTCAGTCGGCTTCGTTATGCCGCTGGACGATGCAGGGTTTACACCCAGGATATAAAACTAAACTTAAAAAACTTAAAAACAGAATATAAAGATAAACTTTAAGAAAGTATAACATTTTCGTTCATCCTCTGGGTAAACCCTGGGGATAAAAGCAGACAGGTGCTGAGAGCATAACAGGACAAGTTACGACGAACGCTGACACCTAAAGTGGAGCCTACAATGACACGGCAATCTTCAGAACGGAACTATATTTTTCGCCTGTCCTCAAACAAAACTAGCACTTAAGCTTAGACTATTGGCGATATTGTTAAGTTAGCAAGAAAACGGATAAGTAAATGTATTAATGTAAGAAAAGTAATTTTGTGCGAGGAGAAACATAACTACATATAAGCAAGCAAACAAACTCTGTAACTACTAGCAAGCAAAGGCAAAGACCTAGAGTTGTATGTAATTAACCAATAACAATAAAAAAGAACTATATTTTTAGTTTATACAAGACGAAAACTACCATGAACGACACAAATAGACTAAAATTTTACAAGTCCGTTATGGACTCTCATAAAAATAGCTTCTAAGTAATAATGTACGGCGCTGATCAGGAACCGGGTAAGGATAAAATTGCACATTTATTCTGCTTCATTTATGCCGACCGAATAAAGGATTCACCTCCAAGACATTAGCTCCAGATAAACTGTAACTACGAACGCGACTAGTACTCGATTTTTTTTTTTTACTGTAGATAGGTAAGCGTTTGACCATATTTCACCTGATGGTAATTGATAATATGGTCTAAGATGTAACACGATTAGTTTATCTGAGTATGAAAAATCGAAACATCGAGGTTAAAATATAGATTATGAAAATCACACATTCATATAAATACATGCTTTATCTCGTTATCTACGATATTTGTAAGAGCGCAGCCCTACCGTGCCGCCCTAGGGCTTAACATTGCCATTTCGCCTGTCAATTTTCGCTTCAACGTAGTCCCTTTCGCTTCGAAAATGTTTAATTTTCGCCGAGTTTTCTTATCAGAGACGATTTCGGAACTTGGATGTGTCGATATCTTTTGTAATGTCTGAGTCGAGCTTCTGTATACGATACAATACAGCTCAAACTTTCTATGAACTTCAATCCCGTAATTGGTATCGACGTAATTGGAAATCTACCCAACTACATGTAATACAAATTGAAAGAGAAATTTTCACCGTCTGTCTAAACATTAAGAATGGCTTTTGAACTAAAACAATGTCACTTTTGAGATATAATAATATTATTATGTTCGTGTTTAAGTAACACATTTCCCAGTATTGCCATAAGGTTGATGTTATGATGTTGTCTATACAAGTAGGTTTCTATACTTCGCAACTACATGTCCTACAAATTGAAAGAGAAATTTTCACCGTCTGTCTAAACATTAAGAATGGCTTTTGAACTATAACAATGTCACTTTTGAGATATAATAATATTATTATGTTCGTGTTTAAGTAACACATTTCCCAGTATTGCCATAAGGTTGATGTTATGATGTTGTCTATACAAGTAGGTTTCTATACTTCGCAATCTATATAGTGTAAACTACGAGTATAACTACTTTTAGGCATACTATCCCCATATATTCCTGATCAAAGTAAATAATCAACAAATTATTACCTGGCTGGCTTGTACATATAATGCGAGGGAAAAAAAGATGTGCCTGGATAACTGAATAATCTTTACATAACATTTACAAGCAAAATACTGACTGTTATTTTTCCAGTTCCGGGCAGTGGTCCAACTGTTCCGTCCAACTAGTTGGACCATGGGTCTTTAATAGGGGGCACTTGTCCAACTTTAAAAATAGTTGGACCACAGCACCTCGACCTTGTCTAACTGTACTTAGAATAGTATAAATAGTAAAGTACCTGAAAGGACGCGACAGCCAATTGTGAAAGGCCATCGACGTATGGGCCCAGCACGACGTGCTCGCGCACGCGCAGCGAGCGCCTGGACGTCTCGGGGTCCAGGAGGTCGTGCACCCGCTCGTTGTAGATCTCCATGTATGACACTTCCACCTGCAATGCGATATTAATATGAGTAGGTAAATTAATATCAGCCTATCGCAGTCTAATACTGGACGTGTGACTCTTCAATAGTTCGTTACTTCTATCGATTCTTGGTTTCTCGAATCTAGCTTTTGCAAGACAACTCGATACTCCATCTGGCCTAAGTTGGTCGTGATGCAATCTACATTCCAAAACTCGTTTACGCCAACGATTGTCGGTTCTGTGGCTAATATGGCCTACCTACAAAAACGTCAGCTTGCTAACCCAGTGCGCTTTGTCGATGACTTTAGTTCTTTCCCAGATCAAGATCCTCGTAAAAAAAGAAGATCCGATTTATCTTACACCACTTCTAAAGACGTACCTAGTAGTAACTATTATTTTTGTGCGTTAGAAGCAGAACTACAAAACGCATTACGCGAAGAACAAATGGCTCTTGGATTAAGAAAGACTAGACATCCTGTAAGATTAAACTCAGCAGACGCCGGTTTTTGTAACACGAATCACGCTAGAAGTCTTGGGAAGGAGTGTTCAGACAGTTAATCTAGAAAATAAACGACGGATTTCCAGCGGTTCTATTACTTCTACCCGTACCGGGCTCATAAACATGCAATAAAAAGTAAATCTTAAAGGCAAAATAATAAAATGCGTTTTGTGTTAACAGTCCTTTATTCTTATTGATAATCTTGGCGTGAAAATCATATGTATATTTAGATAAAATGCATTCCAAACTTATTCTATCTTTCTATAGCAACAGGTAGTCTAAATTAATTTCTATGCATAAAATGAGAATTTCCGGTACGTGCTGTTTAAGCAATCGGAAAGTTAAAGAAAGCCATCGAGGGGTGTGAAACATTGTTTGAATTTAAGCTTTGCACTGTGTATTCGTTTATGTTCGTTTGCAATTCATTGTCCACGGCGTTTAAGAAATATGCGTTTGATTGAATATTGGTTTTGTGCTATTAATCCGAACTAGTATTTGTTTCTCTTTTATTTTCTTTACCAAGATTTCTAAATATGTCAGTAAAGCTATGCTGATTACTTAGAATTTTAGGCAATTGGCCATTTGGAAAATGTAGACTTTGAATCGCCATTGGAAAAGTAAAACCAACACTTCCTTTCTGTAGTACCAAGTTAGATTTTAAGCAGAAAAAACTTGATTTGAGGTTTGTTGGACGCAGGGAGTAGGCACTAGACCTCAAGCTCTACTCTGGGTTCAAAAAACAACGTGAAAATCAATTTGAAATAACCATTTCGCATTTTACCTTATAAGTAAGCGCCGGCGGGTTCTGCTGGACCGCTATCCTCTCGAAGAGGGCATCACAGAGCCGAGGTATGATGCCGCCCTCGTCGGCGCCCGGCGCGCCCATCATCGTGTAGGACTTGCCAGACCCTGCGAAACGAGAAAGATGTTGTTAGAGCATACGTTTTCTCATCTTTTGTTTTGTTTTAAGTTATGTCTACATTTTTTGCTTGTACTGTGCGAAATTGTTTACCACACTCGAATCAGTGACTAACCACGTCGAAAGAAGTAATAAATATCTTGTCACCCGCGCTAGTCAATAAGGCACTAGTTAAAATATACCTTATGCACAGGACGATTATGACTACCTTGCCATAACACAGTACGGCAATACGGAATAATACGGAAGGTCAAAGGGTTATGTCTCTGTACCTATCTACATTATGTTTTAATATGTTTTAATATATATATGGCTTAGACAAGAATTAAACTAATTAGTTTAATATACCTACCTAATAAGTATGTTATTGAACTATTTACAGTGTGTACAAATAGTAGTTACTTATGTACAATAAAGTTATTTGTATTGGTATTTGTATTAGTACCTAAAGCACTCAGTGCTTCCAAAACAAGCCCTCCAGTCTGGATGTTTCGATCTTTAAGAAAATTAAGACAAGTACAAGTACTATATATAAGTAGGTACAATTTATTTAAATAAACATAATTTTGTACTTTGTCACAATATTAAACCTTCCATATAAGAAAAGTATAATCTGCCATTATGCTTAGCGTTTGTGGACTATGAGAGCCTTCGATTCTGTCGAGACCTGGGCCGTGCCCATATTTCATAGGCAGGGCACATAGCGAGGAGGAGAACAGACGGCCGTTGGGGCCGAAGGGTCCTCGAGTGGATGCCACGTACAGGAAGTCGCAGCCGTGGCAGGCCTCCCACAAGGTGGACCGACGATCTGGTGGAGATCGCGGGAATCCATTGGATGCGGGAGGCACAGGACCGATTTGTGTGGAGAACATTGGGGGAGGCCTATGTCCAGCAGTGGACGTCTATTGGCTGAAATGATGATGATGATGATAAGAAAAGGAGAAACAGAAATTTAAAAAAGCAAGCTTACTATTTATTATGGCTAAGTACCAAACTGTATACATCTTTTAGAGTCTTGTTACTGGTTAAAAACCATTTATTTACCACACACCAACCAAAAAGAAAAATTACATCAGCAAATTACATCATAATCCTACCTAACACTAACCCCCTTATTACAAATCGCGAACTAAGTTTAATCCCGGAATAAAACTCGTGCCAGCCCGTTTTAACATTGTGTGTTAGAACGGGATGACATGAGCTTTAGTACGCTAATAATTTTAAATCGCGATTTGTAATAAAATGGATACACTCTTACAAATACATTAACCCTTCAATTCTGTATCAATAATCCGTGATTACCCATTCACTTGAATATGCAGGTAATTTACTAGCATAGGAATTGTAACTCAAACTGTTGTTTCCAAAAAATAAAATCAAAATAAAACCCGTACTAAAAGCTATAGCTTATACAAATATAAACAAAATATTTAGAAAAGTTCCAGATGATGGAAAATGTTGTCATAATTCCCAATCATCAAGTCAAATAGCGAAGGACGACGGAATTAGTTATCTTTTTTTAATTATCCAAGTGCCTTCGTCCTTGCCCCGGCTTCCAGTGCCCTAATTGATTGGCGTTACATCACCCCAGAGTAGCAAAAGACGATCCCGAGAGACCCGGCGATTGTTGCCAGGGCAAAGCGAAATAGTTAACTCCAACCGAAGACTATATTTTCAAATAAAATATGTAAACCCCACGCCGACTGGTTTTGGTACAAAATTGTTGCAGTCCTTTCGCTAAATCTGATAATGTTGCTTTTGAGTAATTTATTTGCAAACTGAATTTAGTATTAGCTGAAAACAGATAAATTAGTGCAGAAAACAAATTACCACAAATAAGTTACTGTAATTATTATTAAATGCAAGTGCAAAATACATTGTACGATAGAGGCGGACTTACGTTATTTTCGGATACCACGATTTTTTAGCCACATTTTGTTATTTTAAGGAATACATACCTATTAGTTAGTAAATATAAATGTTTAACAATAAGTCAAATAGTCTGAATTGATTGGACACTATCGCTGTGTTTTAGTTACACCCAACTCTCAGAATAAACCTCACAGAAAACCGGCGTGAAGCAGCACTGTGCTATGATTCGCTGCGTAAGTGAGGGTACAAGCCCGATCCGGGGGAAAGGGGGGTTTAAAGATTGGCAGCACACTTGTGACTCCACCGGTGTCGCGAGTATCCGTGGGCGGCGGCAATCACTTACCATCAGGCGAACCGTCTGCTTTTCTGCCACCTATGGCATAAAATAATACCTTTCTCTATGGTTACAACTAGGGCTGCATTGACACTTCTCATGAATGGTAAGTGATAACGTGGCCAGAGCTGGCCCATGTCTGGGTAGACCATTAGCTCTTTTCTTCAAGACGAGACTTATTAATGATTAACATTTATAAGTTTGTAAGTGTGGCAATATGACAGTTAGATGTTGCACGGCTGTATTGTTAAGAAGTTACTAAGATTTAAAAAAACTTAAACATCTGGCAATCTTAGGACAGTCAGCTTACGTAATGAGGAGCACGTTAATTTACTTGCCACTGTAGAAGACGATAAAAATGAAGAGCCTTTTTTAAATAAAGTACCGTTTTTTGCTGGCCCCAGCTTTAACTTAGACAATCTCTCACTTTGAATGTACAAGTTATATACCTAAAAAAATAAGCCCTATGGTGATGTTATCATCATCTTCAAATAATTAAAGTGGTTTTAGTAACTTTTTTATTGCTTAAAATGTTTCAAATAAATATTATAATGGTTAAAAAAACACTATATCCAAGTACATAGTTACTAGGAAGGATCCCACATTCGTATCATTTCCTTGTATATTTTTTTATCAACCTAATTCTATTAACTAAAGGTATTCATGAGACTGGTTTGTTGATGTATTCATACGTGTAAGTACTTTTGACCCAAGGGCCATAATCTATTCGGTACAAAAGGGGCCGGTTTAAAATTGGTTTCTGCTTTACTCTCCAGTCTAGTACTAATAAGATTTAACACGTCAAAGAAACAGGTACCTATATCAGAATATATAGGAGAACAGCGGCAGTGGATAAACTTTTATTCTGAACTATCTTAAACCAACGTAACGTTAAAGTAACCTAACTACAGATCAAATAAAAGCTGGATTAGCTTAGCTCGCTCTTTAACTAGTTTGCTCCAACTTGCAGGAATTTCAATGGCTCTAGCAAGTCAGTTAAAGCGCATGCTTTCACACACTCCGGTTCAAGTTCCACATACATTGTTTCGGTGCACCGTGCAACAATGCCACTAAGGTACTGTCGCGTGTTGCCACAACTTTGCACTTTAGTCCAGATCAACAATATTAAAGCTAAAATTTTACATTTAGCACCTTGTAGCTGCTAAACTGCGTTTCTCGTCACCCGCGCAGTCTCAAAAAAAACTCTTTTCTAGTATGTATTTTCTCTTTTTAGGCGACCGCGTCGCAAGCCAGTCCTTAGATTAGACATTATCGACTATATGATGGCGAAACAAAGCAGACGAGCTACATTCATTCAAAGTTATAAATTAAAAAAAAAACTACTTTGTAACACATTAAATTCTGTTCATACAGAGTAATAAGTAATAAGAAAAGTTCTGGAACGGGATGGCACGAGCTTTAGTACGGTATCAATGTCGCCTTTGATCCCAAATATCGTTGTTGTGTTAATTATCTGTCCGGTATCCGTTGGACGCTTTGGACTCAATAGAGCACCGTGCGAAGAGACTCATCGGTGATGACGTACTCTCAGAGGCTGGCTTACAGAACCTTGACAACTGCAGACGTGTGGCAAGCCTCTCAGTCTTCTACCGGATTGATTTCGGGGAGTGTGCGAAAGTTCTGAATAATTTGATCCCCATTCTATCACAGGACGACAAGGCGCGGCGAGGGGTTTCATCCTTACGTTGTTGGCTTACCCCTTATCTGCACGAAGCGATGTTTTCCAGGACCACTACAATCTGGACATTTCTAAGGCAAGGGTGAACAGGCATCTTCTAGGCAAACGTGTTATATCCTACACCTCATCGTCACTTTCCATCAGGTGAGACTGTGGTCAAGCGTTGGTCTATATTTCATAAAAAATATATTGTGTTGGCAACACTATCTGTCGCAGTTTCGTTGCGGTGCTCTAGTGAAAACTACAAAACTACCCGGGTGTGGTTCACTTTGGGAACTAACACTGCATTTGCTGTAGCTGCAACTGTTAGGCGCCTTAATTGGGCTTGCAGAACCTTGTTCACAAGGTTCTAATAGAAATAATGGTTTATAAGTTACAGTGATTATTTCTAGATAACTTTTGTTTTGTAATGTAAATTCTTATGTTTAAAAATCTACGTACATACAGTCAAGTTTGTAAAGTATTTTGAATTTGAATTTCGAAGTTTTGAAAAAAAAAGATGTATTTTTTACTTTGCTTTGAGGAAAGGATAAGCGCCGTGCCGTGTTTTCTGCTTGGCGATAGATTCCAGAACCCTCCGCACTTATATCACTTACGTGAGAATTAACGTGTATGAACTAAAATGTGCGAATATTGAGAAGATCCAAAGAAACTCACAATATTTCTAAGAAGCAGTACCTGAATAAAACAGTAGAAAAAACTTATTTTTTTCTACCCCAGAGCGAGTTTTGTGAAGGTGAAAAACGCTTTCAAGAGTTTCTAAGAATGATTGATTACGGACTGGGAGGGTACCCAAAAATTTAATAATCTTGTTCAATGTTCTACGGAGCTTAAAAACCGATTTACTGGAAAGGTTAAAAATAACATATTCCACAATGATTATCATCAACACTGCTGTCTATCAATGTTACTAAAAAATTTTGAAATGTTTCATTAAGATGCAGATGAAGTTATTTAATTAAACTGAATAGCTTTACATCAAATGACCGCAATAAATATCAGTATCTGAGCAACTATTTAAATATATTTCGCTTGAATAAATAACAACGGGACTCTGATACAAGTCGAATCTTAAATAAATATCTCGGTGCAATGTTATTTATACCTGCTGTCTGCATCTAGGACAGAGGTAGCCAAACTATACGGCTTTATTCATAAACTATAATTTATCAAGACGGGAATTAACACGATACAACATTGTGTACTCACATATTTTGCTTGACGTTTCGGCAACGTTACAGCAGCCGTGGTCACAAGCGGACTCTTATCGTGTTGATTCCCGTCTTGATAAATTATAGATATAATGCAACGCGAAAACCTAAAAAACTATTTATTCATAAACGTTTAATAATCCTTTGTAGCTAAAACAGTGTTATAGAGCGGTTTGGACGTTACAAACTGCTTTATAAAACTTTAACAAGAGTTATAAAAAAAACTTGTTTCTTAGATATTATAAACAAAACCAGATGTTTATTTTCACACTGTTTACGTTCACACAGATAGCCCTTTCCAAGAAAAAACTGATTGAAATTTTCTCCTCATAGCATGTGTAGTTTCCAAATTCTGCAGGTCAGAAAAGTAAGTTCAAAATACTCGTAAGTCTAACTTTTTTTAAATCCATCCATCCTTCATCACAGAGTGGATACCCGAAGTGAAGAAAAATACACGCGGCAGGCCTAGCAAGCGATGGAAGGCGAGTGGAGAGGAATTTTCATTAACTCCAAATGGCTTTATTGAACTGGCATAGAGCCCTCGCAATGATCATTCACTAGCTAGGGATTGACGTACACCGCTTTGAGTATCAGTGGTCTAACTAAGGGAATAGTTGAATTGCGTTTCTTATCTACGCAACAAGTTCGGAACAGCCTGCGCGGTACAGATAACCAATTCAAATTCTGTTACAAGAGCCCACTGATTGTAAGCATAGAAACTTCTCAATGGAAACTCTAAATGTTTAATCTTACTATCCCATGACATAGATATATACGGTATGAGGTGAGGCAGAAAGTAGATGCACAGTATAAATGTAATAGCTGTTACAAGAAATAATAGGGGTTAAAATATGAAATTGCTGTTTATTTATTTTTTTCGAGACATACGAAGATTAAAATTCCCTTCTAAAACCCAAAAAGTTACTGTAGTATATTTTTATTTTTATTAAGACCATATTTCTAAGGTTTGTAATGTGCAGATCAGATAAAATTGGGTTCTTGATGCAGAAAAAAAATCGTGAAAATTACTCTTTTTTTGGTTATGCAGAACTGACGAAAAATAAAAAATGTTAGTTTCGAAAACAAAGCTTTTCAAAAAATCTCCGTACAAATCGGCAATTTTAAACTTTAACTATACAATTTGACTTTAGAATAAATGCGTATTCTATTTTGGCAAACTTTTTTCTATTAAGATGACGGGTAGGGCACACTAGCGACGCCAATCGATTTTAATTTTTAGCTACTAAACCGGATCTATTTTAAACAATTTCGGGGTTACAATCTCTCGGCAAACACCTATAAAATTTATTTAATACTTATAGTTAACTGTTTGGTCTGCCTTTGGACTCGAATTTTGGATTACCGCCAAAAGTGGCCGCTTTTGGCGTGAATCAATTTTTCGCGTACAAAACGGGCCCAACATTTGTGCATGCTTACTTAATAAATAGTTTAAGTGTTTGCCGAGAGATTGTAACCCCAAAATTGTTTAAGTAGCTAAAAATTAAAATCGATTGGCGTCGCTAGTTTGCCCTACCCGTCATTTTAATTCGGTCCTACATAACTCATGCATGCATGACTAATGATACACGTGAATGAATCTCTTTTCTCACGAAGCTACTGCTAAGTATATCAATTATTTTCTTAATATTTTACCACCCATTTTAATTACAAACTTTATAAGTTCTCAAGCAACCCTTCGCAGTCATAATTTAGGAGGCTCTCATAAATGTTCACGTTAAGTGTAATTTAGAAATATGAACATTAACTTAGCGACAAATAGGACTTACCAAGCTTAGTTCGGCTTGATTTATTGTAGCGTCAATTGGACACACAATAAATCAGAGCATCCACTGGGAATGGAAATATATTATTGGAATATGTAAAGGCGATGGATTGCCTTTCAGTATTGCGGAGAAATAACAATGCAATAGTATGACTTACAAGATTGATAGTGCAAGATAGATAAAAGATTAGATAGACAGAGAACCAGAGTCACCGACATAGCCCACCGAATTAGCAAACTGAAGTGGCAGTGGGCTGGTCATATTAGCCGCAGAACTGACAGCCGTTGGAGCCGTAAAGTCCTTGAGTGGAGACCGCGACTCGGTAAGCGTAGTGTAGGACGCCCTGCGACAAGATGGGATGATGACATTCGAAGGCTGGCTGGTGTGGGCTGGATGAGAGTGGCCGAAAATCGGGAGCAGTGGCGTGCATTAGGGGAGACCTATGTCCAGCAGTGGACGAGTGTGGGTTGCTGTTGATGATGATGAGACTGAAACCAATGTCCAGCATATTGTCAATCTTAAATGTCATACGATCAGTGAGACTAACTATTTACAAACAGTACTGTAAAAATTGGTACATACAGTCAACTGACAGAACTTGCAAAAGGGTACTTACAGTAAACGCGCGGATTGGTGTACCGTCCTCCGCCCCGGTTTCTACTCCACAATTGACCCTCGAGAGTATTCTCAAGGGCACAGGGCTCATTACCACAGTTGTAGTATGTACTGTAGTCAAATGGAATTTTCAATGGCATAATAGCTAAAGCTTTTCGGGGAACCTTACATTTTCCCAGCGAGTCTTGTTTATTTATTAACCCCTATTCAGTTTTAAGCCAATTTCACGCTGAACTACGACGAGCTTTCAGTGAAGGTACGCAATAGCGGACGGAGAGGCAACACAGGTGCTTGAGCTACCTATCTCGAAATCAAAGAGATAAATGTATGCGATGTTGTGATTTTTTTTTTATAGTGACACAATATATTAAGCTCTCCTCAGCCTGGTGGTAAGCAAGAGAAGAGCTCACGTTGCAATTACAAAGGAAGCGATGTCAGGCATCATCATCGTTGGGACTGCCATACAGCCCGCCCGCAAAATGATTCCTCACCCTATTTAATTTACACAATAAATTAACTTTATTTAATCGAACTGAACTTGTGATGAAAATGTAAGTGGTTTAATTAAATCAACTGTAAATAAACACATGGTTTAGTCTCAAACAATTTACAACGGTTAAGGACAAAAGCACCCTCACTCTTACCGAGGTGTCGTAAAAGGCGACTAAGGTAAAGCGGCATGATCATCAGCACCCAGAGAAGGAAAACTCTGCATTTATATCAAAACCCTCGCCAACCCGTCTGCCAAGCGTGGTGAGTAGGGCAATTACCCCTCATGTGATTGAGGGAGGCCCGTGCCCCAGCAGTGGGGACTTAAATGGGCTGATGATGAAGGACAAAAGTGAAATACAATCTTTTAATTCTATCCCTAGAATTATTTAAAGGTAAATAAAATCCACAACATGATTAACGGTTAATGGTCCAAACAATTGCACTAATACAGATTAAGAAAGGCAGTGCGTCAAAACACAACTATATACACATTTACATAAGGTAACTAATTGCGTATACGAAAGTTTTAAAATAAAAGTGCAGAAATAAAAACAACATCTCCTCGGTTCGTCTTATGTTTTTCGTCACAGGCGGCGCCACCCTTTTTCGATTTTCACATACGCCAGTTGATGCGGTACTGACGTCATAATTAATCGAACAGATAAATTACCGCCAACACTATCATACCTAGCTGCATAGATAGGTATGTTGATACACGTCCAAAATGCAAGCCTCAAAGGTGCGCTGAACGTGAATGAATTCAAATCCGCTCGGAAGTCATAATCCTTATCGACTTACGGATTTTCTAGCCACTGGCCTAGGTCTAGACTTGAATATGAATTTAAATACTAAATACCGGGATTAATACTTCATTCTTCGGCTTTCTTTGGCCTGAAAACCAATATTGATCGGTTCAACAAGCCATCTTACTGTAATTGATTCATCTTCGATGGCGCAGTGCTTCAGTTGTCCAATTCCGTAGGTTTAGTATTCGATTAACTCTCAATTTATTACTATCTTCAAATTGATTTCATGTCCATTTTTTTTAAGGTTTTTTTATGAAATAGGTGGCGGACGACGGATCACCTGATGGTAAGCTATTGCCTCCGCCTCCGCCCTTGGATACCCGCGACACCAGTGGAGTCCCAAGTGCGCTTAAACCCCCCCTTTTCCCCAGATTGGGCCTCCGGTACCCTCACTGACGCAGCGAGTGCTGCACAGTGCTGCTTCACGCCGGTTTTCTGTGCGGCCGTGGTATCACTCCGGTCGGCCGGCCCATTCATACCGAAGCGTGGCTCTTCCACGGTCAAAATGCTTAATGGGCTCATTTATTGCATGCCTTCTTAAAAAGGAAATAAATAGCTGCAGCAAATTACGAAAAATGTACCACATAAAACTGTAAATAGGCAGGTCCGTAATCGCCCCATCATTTGTTATACTTTAGTTAACGGCTTCACTGGATTGCTAACTTTGTAGTATTAACATTGATGATGTTATATAGTATAGGCACAATGTTTTCTTAGGCAGATGCTTGACACATTGTTCTCTCAAGGGTTAATGTGGTAGGTCAGGGCGGAGTCCCACAATTGTCTTCTCGGTATACCGAAGAGGTCTCTTTTTGGTTCAAGCAAGCATTCTCTCAAGAAATTGACATAATCAAATGAAATCAAACTCGCTGCCATGTTACTTATGCAGTTAATGTGTAAAAAATTCAGTGTCCGAAGTGCTACTAGATTAAACAGATTCACACGATTCAGATTTATACAGTCAGTTTCTCCGCTCCATCGGAAACCAAAAAGCATTTCACTTCGTCTTTTTGCTATTCCAGCCATTTGGGGCCAGTAAAATTCACTGTGAGCACGATCGTTTTTGACCGCGCCGCCGCGTTGCATACGAAAAATAGACCTGTGTAAACCACGTGTCGGAAAATTCAGTTTAAACCTGTCAGTTCAACTGAAGACTAAATAATGACCGCTAGTTCTTCTTTACTGCGGTAGGTTAGAGTGGCTTAGGAAATCTAACAATTCGGAAGCCATCAATCAACGGGAGACATTCTTCCTAATCATCTTTTCTAATATAAGTCTGTAAATGACCATCTCTTATAGTATAGATAAAGACTGACCGGATGGCGCAATTGGTGCCTCTTGCGCCAAAGGTCGTGGGTTCGATCCCCACCCTGGACAAACATTCGTGCGATGAACACTTGTCTTTGTTCAGAGTCTGGGTGTAATATATGTATTTAACTATATATTTGTGTTCCTCTGTTGTCAGATATCTGTAACACAAGTGTTTAAGCTACTTAGTACGGAATCAGTCAACGTATGAGATGTTGTGAGAATTATTATTATTATAATTAAAAAGAGAATGACTAATAGCACTGTACTAAAAGTATGTATAGATTTCAATTTGCAAGTATGCAAAGGAGTGATACCACGGCCTCACAGAAAAACGGTGTAAAGCAGCGCTTGCGTTGTCGGCCTTGTGACTCTACTGTTGTTGCTGGTGCACTTGGACAGCGGCAATTGCCTACCATCAGGTGAGCCATCTCCTTATATTGCCACCTGTCACATTATTTTAACCCTGCGATATGTAATAGTTTTCGTTCTTCCCTTGGCTTATATAAATGATACGAGAAATAAATGAACCTATGCTAGAAGATCCTTGTCCTTACGTGGATTGTGTATACTTGTGGACCATAATATACTTGCCATGATGTAATATAGTTAGGAGGAAACTTTTTCATCATATCTGTTGATTTATACGGAGTTGGTAAGTCATATTTCGCAAGAAGTTGGAAGTATTCTTTCTCATGGATTATAATTGAGATCACCAAAACTTTGTTTTGTCCTTGTCCTTACTGGACTACATTACTCTTATTCGCTCCATCGTGTGTTTCTTCTCAACTCTAGAGTTCAGTGTGATGCCAAGAGCAATCATCATCATCATCATCAGCCTATCGCAGTCCACTGCTGGACGTAGGCCTCTCCAATTGTTCGCCACTGTGATCTATCCATGGCTTCTCGCATCCAGCTCTTGCCAGCCATCCTGCGCAGATCGTCCCCCCACCTAGCCAGAGGGCGCCCTACATTACGTTTTCCAAGACGCGGTCTCCACTCCAGAACCCGTTTACCCCATCGGTTGTCGGTTCACTGCCACTTAAGCTTGCTAATCCGGTGAGCAATGTCGATAACTTTGGTTCTCCGCCGGATCACCTCATTTCGGATTCGATCTCGGGGAGAGACGCCGAGCATTGCTCGTCGCAAGAGCAAAACCCATCATCAATTAAAAAAAAACAGTTGACCAAGGAAGGAGCATGATAATTGGAAATTATCTTTCCATGGTAATAAAATGTTTTTTTTTTTTTTTTTCATATTTTACTTCACGTTTTTGCTCTTTTATGTGCGGTACATGTGCAGACGATTAACTGATGACAAGCATTTAACGTAGCCAATGGACCACCACCAGTTGAGTCACAAGTGCCTAATCCTATTATTTAAAATTACAACTCACTTTAATCATATTTAAAAATAAATCAAATATAATATATAGTATTTAAAAACGGACGCTTCCAGATTTATATCCCGAGAGATATTTCCCGTCACCCCTTTAGAACTAGTCTAGGCCATAACTTAAACTCGCACAGCCTTTCTAGTCTAAAGTTAATGTGTTATGTGCCGTAAATTACCACCAACATTTTTGTTAAAAAAGTTCCTATTTCCAGTTTTCTCCCAGTAGGCAGCGCTGGGCAAGTTTCAATTTATTTTCCCGTCTCACTGAGCTGGTCCAAACTCGCTCATGTAAGGCTACATTTCCACCAGACATGTTATTGTGTAGCTTGGGATGTGTATGTTGTGTATGTATGATATCCGCCATTTGTTTTCTTAGCTTCTAGCATTGGTTGAAAGTTGAAACAGATTCAAGAAAGCCGAAGTAGGATAAAAAAGCGAATGATTCTTTTTTTATTGTGTGGTCCAATAAATAAGTCCTGCGCCAAAATTTAAAACAGCCCTAGTAGGAGCCTCTAACATAGTTGGTGCGGTCACAGGATTTTGACGGACGTAGCCGCCGACTGCAATGCTAACTGTCGTTATGATTTGCAGTTTAAACCGGACACCTATCTTTAACGTCTCAGCTTCACCGCTTAGCATTGGTGGAAACGAACACCAAGTTTTGTAACACAGCTGGCCTCGCTTAAGTCATAAGAAATACAAATGAATTTATTATCAAAACATTTACATTGTTAACAAATTTTCGCTGGTTCCGACCCTAAGCCCGTCCTGAGATTGGTGAGGTGGAAGGCCACCATCTCTGGTGGAAAAGCAGCCTCGCAGGACGAAAGCGGGCTCTATAATACGACGTGTAAAAATTGCCTAGGTACAGCGAAGCTCGGCTGGATTTATACCGACTGTTAGTCAAATGCTAATCTAGTTGTCAACATCATACCCTGCTTCTACCTTCCCTGATATGGATCTCACAAACTAATATATAAATCTGACATTGATTTTGAATAGATTTTGCTCTGCACCCGGGGGCAGGAGAATGGTGATGATCGTAGTTTACTAGAAGCGACTTAAGTTCGATAGCGCCATTTCAATTAATCAACTTCATTGCAGTGACAGGTAGCTCAGTGGATTTGAGTATTCCGCGCCTTCCATACGAGAGGTCTTAGGTTCGAATCCGAGCATCTCTGGATTTGAATTTATGTGCGAATTTTTACCATTACCTAGCTCGGCGATGTAAGAAAACATTGTGAGGAAACCTGCACGTTTAGGATAGTTTCTAAAACGGACAACCATGATTCAGTGGATCTAGAGATCTACAATGGAATTTCCCGACTCTCTAAATCCTGAATCTTGGTCTAACCTTGCCCTGGCACACCCTCGGCTCCGAAGCGACAGCGTTGGACGCAACCGAGAATAACACACTGAGATGAGTTGAGTGAACTTGATTACAGTGATGCCGGCCTGTATAAGCCACGACGAACCACAAAACAATTTCACAAAATAAATGCCATCAACAAGACTCTCTGATTTTGGGGTATTAAGTGTACCCTCAAGGGTAAAACGCTTAAACAGAATGAGCCTAATTGGAAAAGTTGTAAAAAATACTAAAAAGAAAGTGTCCTCAAATCAATTCCGATACTTGACGACTGGTGAATCAAAGTTAGGGACAATTGAAATAGATACCTACTTCTGTCTCGCCAACAGAATTCTACACAAAATAAAATAACCTACAATATTCCTACAACCTCTATAACCATCCACCATAACGATGTGGTCCGTTCCACACATTCAATATTCCGCAGGATATTCGGAAACAATGGCAAGAAATGGCACGTGTCGAATTTATTGGCGCATTATATATAACTGTGAGCACCTGATGCCCGGGGGCAGACGCGCGTCTGCCACATGACGAAACGGTACAACCACAGTGGTAATACAACCGTCGTAAAACTTTATACGCGCACACATTTCTTGTTCTTCTTATTTAGGAGCATCGCTCCCGTCGGTGGAGCAGCCCCCATTCTTCCCTCGACTTCGCCAGCACCTTCAAGTTCTTGTACGTTATGACATTCACCTTTTAGTTCAATTGTTCATGCAGCATACATTGATTAACAATGCTAACTAAGGATTTAAGGTATTTTCTATCCAAGGCCATATGCTTGTTTTCCATCCTGTATAATAACGTTAAGTACAAAATAATAAGATATGATATGTCATCTTGTTCTCAAATATGTAGGTACCCACTAATGTGTGATTCAGTTAAATTGCACATTAAACAATACTACTTCATTGCATTGATTGTAGATATATCTGAACTCAACATATACACATAGTTTTTTGTTTTGTCTGGGTTTATTGGGTCGATTTTACCGTTGCCATGTTACTAGTACATAATAATGAATCACCTCGAGTTGAAATAAGTTGTTTTTGATTTGTTTGTTGTAATTGAAAAATAGCTGCTGCAAAAGTTATCTTATTTTCCCTATTCCCTGTTTCAGACCATTTAAATAATAATTTCGTAAAAAATAAACTTAAGTTAATTTAACTAACTTCTCTTAACTTATTTACTTATGAATAATGACTACATTATTATTAGGTTTTACAATCTAAGATTAAACTATATACATATATTTTTACAAAGAAAATAAAAAAAATTAATAAAAATTTTGCTATAATAATAATATACCTATCAACTATAAAAATAAAGTTGGTAGATATTGGTCTCGCCGTGCTATCACGAGTACTTCCTAGGACTTCTGACAAGAAAAGAAAAGCTCAGCATTTCTGCAAAGTAGCTTCTGCTTTCTACAACATTATTCTGGGATATAACAGTAACATCGCATATGTTGTTCATTGCATCTGTTCAGAAATTCTGTTAAAAGACTCTTTTACAAAGAGAATCCAAATCTATCGTTTCATGATTTGTTGCAGCGTGGTTTGTATAGTTTTAGTCTCTGGTCACGTACGAGCTGTGGCACAATCCGTAAATAAAAGTGGACTTTTATTTTTACAATCAAATATATGGATATGACAACAAACACCGGTCGTGGCGTAAGCCAAAACACGAAGTTATAGTTACACTGGCGATCACAAGTATCAGGCATCCATAAATTGGAGCATTGGTTGGGGGTTTTCCTATTGGTTGCTTCCCAGTGCTAACACTGCCATTACAAAGACAGAAATATTTATAAATAAAATACTGTATGAATACCTGATACAGTTAACTCTCATGAGAAGCATGCATGTAAGTTAGAATGGTGTATATACCTACCTATTATATCAAACGTTAAATCAAAATTGGTTTCTAACCTAAAAGACAAACTACTATAATGTTATTTATTGAAGCCAAAGGGCTATTTAAAGCAGACGTTACGTCCGAATCGGAGTTTCCCTCTCATTCACATGCACTGTGTGTCTCTTTTGTTTGGGTGCCACAGGTATATTCTCGTTGTTACGGGACGGCTTTAAATTAAGCCACCTGGATAGTAAAAAAGCGATAATATACTGATAGTAAATAGATACTGGTGTAAAAAGATATGTTAATTGAAACCTATAACTTATCCAAGAATACAAAACCAAACATTGAAAACTGTCCCAATTATTATGCTCGCAAGTGTAGACTATAAATCAAGGATATAAAAAAGCCGAACCACTCCGCCCTCACGGAACACGGGGCCGGCTCCGACGTAACTTTGTGAAGGGACTCACAGGAGACGGCCGCTTTTATTGCCTTGTAGGCGACATAGGACCTGACTCTGTGGGGTACGTACAATTTATACAATACATACTTCAATGTGGCAATAAGCAGAGTTAAAAAATTCTGGATCGCGAATTGAAATCTATAATTTATCCAAGAATACAAAACCAAACATTGATAACTGTCCCAATTTGTTTGCTCGCAAGTGTAGACTATAAATCAAAGATATAAAAAAGCCAAACCACTCCGCCCTCACGGAACACGGGGCCGGCTCCGACGTAACTTTGCGAAGGGACTCACAGGACACGGCCGCTTTTATTGCCGTGTAGGTGACATAGGACCTGACTCTGTGGGGCACGTACAATTTATACACTACACACTTCAATGTGGCAATAACCAGAGTTACAAAATCCTGGATCGCGGTCTAAGCGTACCACGGGCTCTGATGCGACGGCTTTGGAACCGGAATGAGAAGCTGTGATGAGATTGCTGTGGCTAGCAGTGGAATATCTAATAATGTGTCTCAAAGTTATAGGACGCGGGCGTATACGAGATCCCATAATTGTAAAAAATCACGTGAGGTGCTGTTTTTAACTCCCTCGATTTTTATTAAGACAAAATGATAGTTTTGAATGAATGAGTTAGTTCGTTTTCGTTGAATTTGTGAACCACTTTTCACCTGAACGTGTATGCAACCGTTGGTTCAGACAAGAAATGAAATATTGCACAGAAGATATTTTTTTTAATGTCTTGTGCCTTTAAATCGTTTACTTTACAATAATAGATATTAATCGTAGTTCATAAGAATAGGAACAAATATTTCGCTAATTTTTCTCACAAATCCGATTATTACCATCAGGCTATCCGATTATAACCAATATTTATTTATTGGAAAACAACCGACTACAGTCATTATTTATTATTATTATTTCCTTTGTATTATAAGTATGTATTTACAAAAGAAAAGTATTATATGTATATATTTGTAATCCCACTGTTGATTCTGATATCCGTAACACGAGGTGCTTGAGCTACTTATCTCGGAGTTAGATCAATGTATGTGATGTTGTGAAATATTTATTTATTTATTAATATACTTCCTGGCCAGTTAAATTATAAACATAATTGTAATCCTAAACGTGTTTACACTTACACGATATCCCGATATAAAAAAAAATTAGTGTCTTAAAATAATTAATATTACCTATAAATAGTTGTCATAGTAACATATGAGAAACCTTACACATCACAGTGATACTACGCTAAAATTTAAAAATATATTCATTTAAAAGCATGCAATAACAAGACCAAAATTATTCATGAAATTACGAACATGACAGCGAACAAGAGTAAGCTCTTAATGAGGCAGAGTATACGTGGAACGTAAATCAAGGATATAAATGAAACCGAACCTTTACGTCCTCATACTACACCAGAATATTCCGCAATGGCTAGTGTTGCCAACCGTTACTTTACGTTGCCACGTTATTCATAAGGTGGGACGTCCCGGTATTTATTACGTAGGCTTTAATAGATTGAATGTGTTCTGCACTATCTTTGATAATTTTTACTATTTAAATAATACCCCAATCGAATTCATAATTCCTATCGGTAGATTACACGTTATTAAATTTATTGTTAGTCATCATCATTATCATTTCCTCCCCTTTCAGGCCTCCCCCAATGATCTCCACACAGATTGGTCCTGTGCCACCCGCATCCAAGGGATTCCCGCGACTTTAACCAGATCGTCGGTCCACCTTGTGGACCTTGTGTTTTGTTAGTAACGGAATTTAATTCAGTAACTGGACATTATAATATTATTCAGAACATTTGCTACCCAGGTTATGAAGCATCGTAGCTTTTAAAGAAAGAAACAAACATACAAGTACCTTTTGTAAAAATCTATGTCTATGCTAAGCGTCATAGAGGAATCCCTATAGCGAGCTGTAACTTAATATTTCAACCAACTAGATTTGCGCGTGATGGTATTGTTAATTTTTCCACGTAAAATTATCGTGAATCTATAATAATGCATTTCATAATTGTTATAACCTTAAGATTTTAATATTAAAATATATGATGTCCTATTATTGTATCTAGTGATCTTTTCCAGGCCCGGTGGTGGCTAGTTTACAGTAATTGACTTAAGCTGTCCCGATTCATAAAACTGTCCCGTTCCTACAAAATACCTGGCAACACTGGCCATAACTCTCCCGCACAATCGGTACGGAAGCGGATACTTCTGTTGGCATAGGACACTCAGGCGCACGATTGGATTCGCATAATTTATCGCTTGTGCAAACTTTTGTGACTTGCATTGGAAGTTGCCATTATAAGAATGCAAACTTGGAATTGAACATTGCTGAAGCATTGCAGCAGCAGAGTATTTCTGGAGTTAATGATATTCTAGCTACTATATAGCAGCATTTCGCTTTGTTCACGATACAAAAAAGTAGGTATATTTTATTAAATTTAATAGCCTCTTGAGCACCAAGTCTTCTGGGGAAGCTTATAGAATCCCAGCCCTCCATACACATCGCAGTTCCTGAAAATCAGGTGAAGATACTTGTAATTTTTTATTAGGGTCATAATTGAGTAATAATTTAAATAAATTGACTTCATTTATAGCTTCATTTATTTAAGGCTACAGTGAATATTTTTTTAACTACTGTTCCTTTGTAAACCTCATCTAATCTTTTTTTAATATCGAAGTAATTGTCTAGTCCTTCATTTTTTCAGTATTATTTCAATGTTATACTAATTTTGGCTTAACAAGTTCGTTGAAGAACCCGCACTCAAGCGCCACTTATAAACGTGCTTTAAAAACTGCATGGCGCAGTTTATCACTCACGTCATGAGGCGACGCTGACCCGCTGGCCGGCTGCCAGCGCCTGATCATCCGCCTGCACGGATTACCGTCATGCATCAAACCCTGGAAGAAATACTACCTCACTACAGTTGTGCAAGGTGGACCAGAACAAATGAGACGGGCCACGATATTACAAATACGCAGGGAGAGACGAAGACTGCTTACCAACGGCTTAACGTGCTTTCTGAGGCATGGAGATACAAGACCGCCAACTTCCAGACTCCGGGCTGACACAAAGAATTTTTTACCGAAAACTTAGATTAATTTTTCGCCCGACCCGGGGATCGAACCCGGGAC
Source organism: Marasmia exigua (assembly GCA_019059595.1). Lineage (NCBI taxonomy): Eukaryota > Metazoa > Arthropoda > Insecta > Lepidoptera > Crambidae > Marasmia > Marasmia exigua. Next base: position 23,173,285 of record CM032463.1, read on the forward strand.
CTCCTGCGCAGCAGTCACTTTAAAGCGCGACACACTACCCACTGCGCCATCGAGGAAGCGTAGATTATCACTTACTTCAAGACGAGAGTAGCTTGACTGGCCTTCAGCTCCCAATAATCCGCCTTCACGGATTACCTTTATGCATCAATATTTGTGTAGAATATTACTTCATTATAGCTGTACTAAACTTATAAATGAAATATGACACCAACTGCCACATGTCTATGGCTTGAGTATAACAGTTATTTTCCTTTAAACCTACCGACCATTTTGTAAACTTAACTGTCATATATCATTCATTTTTATTGAATGAAATACTCTACCGTCTGCCACGAGTCTTTGCGTTAAGTATAGATAGTTATTGTGAGGATATACACATGGCGAGAGGCGAAGCCGGATGGCGCAGGTCGCTAGCCAAAGTTAGCCACGCGTATATCACGGATGTCTTTTCCCCCGGAATAATATCGATGGAACAAGACATGAACATCCCACGTATACAATATATGATTGATATTATACCAAAAAACTGTTTCTCCAAAGTATAAAACAAACCTATTAGAATGAAACAAGAAAATGATCTTACGACCGAACGCTACGAAGAAAACCGCCATAACTATTCTGCTACGAGCCCGCAAATCGTCGTAATGTCGTAGTACACAGCTACTGCGGTAGCACGCCGTAGCACCGTAGAGCTACGAGGTAGCTGCTACGAGCTTTCTAATGACGTAGAAGGAAATGAAAATATTCCAGTCTCTTTTCTAAACGTTATGAGTCAGATTTAATTTTCCGCCCGTTGCGTTTTTCTTTTTCAATTCTGCGACTAAATGTCTCATTATTTACGGTGTATTAAGTCAGTCCGTAGCCTTATGATTTTATAAGGTCCATTCTTTTATATTAAACTTTATGAGTTTCAGCTGAAAGCAAGTTGCTTTGCGATCACAATTTCTTCTTAGTTTCGACATGTAAGTACATAGAAAGGTGGCGTGACGGTAGCTCAGTGGATAAGAACGTACCTTCAATACGGCGGTTGTGGTTCGAATCCAAGTATGCACCTCCGGGTTTTTCAAATCTATGTGCGTGTTTCTACCATTAGCTCGGCGTCGAAGGAAAACATCGTGAGGAAACCTGCACGTTTCGGCTAGTTTCAGGAACGTATACCCATGATTCAGTTGGTCTGGTTCCCCTGTTAAAGGGTTGCGAAGGTTAGACGGCAATCGGTTCATTGTACATTATCACCAGACTCCCCAAATCCTGAATAATGGTCTAAGCGTACCTCGGGCTGCAAGGGAACAGTTTTGACGCAACCGGGAATTACAAGCGAAGATTAAGAGTACATAAAAATGTAGCTGTAGGCTTGGTAGATTCAGGACCGTATTGTCAGTAGAACATCGTTAGTATGACATGATGTAATAAAGTTCGTTCGAGAAAATTTATTTAAAAAAGTAGTACCGCTATGAGGACGCCATTAGAATAGGGAAAAGCTTTACGCAAACTATGTGAAATATTGAAGCCCAAAGTTGATTAGGCAAGGATTGGAATGTTCATTAGTGGACTGGCAGCTTGGGAGATTACCTGCACTTATATAAGGCTGAATAAGAACAAAGCCGACACAGGCTGCGACGGGCTGGTGCCGCGGCCGCGTGACCTAAAACTGGAGGTGCCAGCTGTGTGTCGCTCGCGCGGGGCTTGGTACGAGCAAAGGACTCAAGCGGGAAATAAAATCAGATACCAAACCAGAGGAAATTATAACAAAGCCAAGAACGAAATTCAAGAACGAATATTTGTACCCGTCCCTATAACACCTCTTTTGTTTGGATGCGACAGCAAAATTCTAGTTCCTTACGCGACGGTTTTGTTGAAGGCCCCCTGATCATGAAAATAATCGAGAAAACACATCGAACTGTTGTCTTATACCGATTTTGTAGCCGTAAACTAAAGGTGCCACTAAGCAGACTGAGTATATTGTTTGGATGCGGGAGCAAAATGCTAGTTCGTTACGCGACGGTTTTGTTGAAGGCCCTCTGATCATGAAAATAATCGAGAAAAACATCGAACTGTTGTCTTATACCGATTTTGTAGCCATAAACTAAAGGTGCCACTAAACAGACTGAGTATATTGTTCGGATGCGACAGCAAAATTCTAGTTCGTTACGCGACGGTTTTGTTGAAGGCCCTCTGATCATGAAAATAATCGAGAAAAACATCGAACTGTTGTCTTATACCGATTTTGTAGCCGTAAACTAAAGGTGCCACTGAGCAGACTGAGTATATTGTTTGGATGCGACAGCAAAATTCTAGTACGTTACGCGACGGTTTTGTTGAAGGCCCCCTGATCATGAAAATAATCGAGAAAAACATCGAACCGTTGTCTTATACCGATTGTGTAGCCGTAAACTAAAGGCGCCACTTAGCAGACTGAGTATAGACAGCTAAACATGGGTTAACTACAATCTATGGAAATTTCTCAATTGATCAAACTAAACCAAATGCTTTTTTTCAATGACATAGGTGGCAGGTGAGATATGTGTTTGACAGATTAAAAATCATTCTCAGGATCCTTAGACAGTGTTAAATTGTCTAAGTCAGGATCTGAAATTAAATTTGTATAGTTGATATTTTTTTATAGCAATCTTTTGCAATTTATTCTTAAGTAAATAACACACTTAAAAATTTCACCTCGTGTTCAGGCGTCCCGCCTGAACTATTTAGTGTGTTATTTACTTAAGAATAAATTTGTATAGTTTAGGTTAATGCATTAATTTAATTCACCGAAAATGCCTAGGCATAAATCCACCATACCATATTCAACTTTTTTTTTATTGATGCCATACGCTTACGCTTGGCCATAATTTCATCTGATATAAAGCGACGATCTAGGATGTTACGCTTTTTCCTATAAGACAAGCGCTTAATAACGCTACTCGCCTATAATTTGATCATCTCTTGCCAGGGGCCAAGTTTTAACTGTCCAATGTTTGCGTTCGTTAATTACTAAAAGGAGTAACCCAAAATAATTGAATTTTGAAAGGTACAACTGAGCAAACAATCCGTTCAGTTTTAACATCGCCTGGAATCAAACCAATAAAAACTTAATAATTATTAAGTCCCCATGAAAAACGGCTCTTCACTCGCCACTAACTTATGTATTTGGCTTAGTAGTTACAAAAAGATTAGATTCTCTTTACAAATCGAATCATATTGCAATAACCCAGCGTTGTCTGTTCATGCTACCTGTATCTCTTGAATATTTTCCGCTTCTCGTTTTTATTTCAAAACATGATCCTTTGTAGAATATCTCATGTTATTGCATTTTCTAAACCAATACATAGCTGCCAACTCGTGCTAGATAAAGCACACTCGTATACGTAGGGTCTTATGTCGGTATCCGCCTCCTTACTCGAACGACCTAGTTACTTCGCGGGAGTCACAAATGCAAGGTTCCTTGACACAGCTGTCTCAAGAAATTAAAAGGAGTTGCACTTCTCAGCTTTGTGTGGATAGAATTCAACCCGTCTTGGACGATTATTATTGATGATTACACTTCTTGATGATAATTGAAAATCTTTACAAAAATCACTTTTGTGTTTTCAAATATTTCTGAATGTAAAAAAACTAATATCAGACGTATCGTAATTTTTCCCCTATGTATTAATGTGATGATCGGTTACTATACATCTGAACTAGTTTCTCATATGAGTAGAATAAGGAACTGTATAACTAAGGAATGGTCTGTGAAATCACAGAGCTATCTGGGTAGTGATTTCACTATTCTGGCGACAAAAATACCTCACACTGCATAGGAGAATATTACACACCATAAGAGAATATCGTAACACAACTGCTTTTGACCACGGGTGATGTAACGTAGCCGAAACGTCAAGCAATGTAAGTACAAAATATGGTACATCATGATAAACTTCGTGTTGATTCCATCTTAATTAATTATACTTATGCACCGCGAAAATTTAGATGCTCTGTTGGGCTAGTGGTTTAAGTACCGGGCCGTGATTTTGGGATCCTGGGTTTGATTCCCGAGTCGAGACAAAAGCTGTTTCGATTTTTTTTTTAACATTGCTCGGTTTTGTGATCACCAATCCACCTAATTCCATCATAGTAGCTATGACTTGATTTCTATGATGGAGGCCTTTGCCCTGCAATGGAACAGTATATAGGCTAATACTTTACTTTACTTTACCGCTAGAATTAAAAAATAAATAGCCTAACAGTATACAAATTTCAAAGATATAAGTGCGGTCGAGCCTTTCCAAAATATTGATATTTCACGGCCGCTAACCATCAGGCGGAGTGAGGTCATCCTGATTGGCCATTCTATAAAAAAAATTGAAATTCAAAGGACTTTATTTCGACTCAAGCATAAATCAAAATTTGAATGGACGAAACCCCTGACGGAAGTACTCAACATTAAGTCAACCGTGAATACGACTTGTAAGCACAAATGAACTTCAGTAAACAGGACCGTAACTGTCTTTTGTTGTTGCTAGCTACGGTGTTCTGAACTGGACCCAGAAACTCGGGGCTACCTCTGATGTATAATGACTTCGGAAACCATTGATGTGAATAATTACACTGATTTGAAAACTTATGTATATTGGCAAGGACACCACAGATTAAAACCTTTTTTGGCTCTGCATGGCAAATGTTATGCAAACTTTACTAGACTACAGTAACCATGTCACATTACAACGGTCGTGGTCACAATAGAACTGGAGATACGGGATCTGTATAATGCAACGCGAAAGTTTTAAATCTTATAAACAAATTCCTGGGCCTAGTGGAAAGAGGGAGAGAGAGGCTTTTCGCGTACGCATATTGCAGCAAAGGCATTGGCCTTTGCTCAATCGATTTATACTTTGATTTACGTCAATCTTTAAGCTTGAGTACGACTTGAAGAATGTCTTATGATTGAGTAGGGTTGTGAATTTAATCGAGAACGTCTTAAAATACCTGTGTTAGAAACTCGAAGGCCACAGGGCAGTGTGAATTTGAAATGGAAATTCTAAGACATAGTTTTGCAGCAGCCACCCAACTGGGGGATATCCCACTGGAATGATCCCGATTCTCTTGAAACTGGAGGCTCGGTACATTTCCTTGTTAAAGCGGAAACAACTATCATGATTGTTAGACGAAGTAACCTCTAGGGATCAAGTGGTTTGTATACATTCCAATCTCGGCCCAGTTTGCGTGATAAAATGGCCTTCTCTTAGTTGTTACAAGTTTTTGAATTTGGGCAACAATCAAATCATACTTGAAATTTCACATCTAAGTACGCATAGACATTTGATTTTCTTATGGTGGTAAGGTAGGATAATCATTAAGTGACTGTGGTCAGTCGCAATGTGATCGACTAAATATCGGAAATTAATATAATTAACCAATCGTGTTACACGTTTACAGATTTGTCTAGTTTCGCGGGCTTACCTATATAGGGTATGTTTTTCCTCTGTACATTGCTAGGAAAGATTTTTTTTTGCAATCAGAACTTTGAAAAAACTTTGTAGCCAAACCTCTATTTCACTTTCTCGTTTAATCAATATGCGTCTTGAGCCCAATCATCATCACCCGCGTCACGAATGTCGTAATTTAATTAACGTCATCCCGGCACTGGGCTCTGAAATTACAACGTAATATGGAGTACTTCATTTAAGTGGAAATACGTAAGACCTCATTCCTAGTCTATTAGTGCGTAAATCATAGCCTAATGAAGCCACGAAACTGTAACACTGCTCGTGCTTATTAATTTCGAGTAACTAATTTGTGTGATTTGTGAATGGCATTGAACAAAGCTAACAAGGTGAACCTAAATTGCCAAGTAGGAAAATGAAAAAGTAGCGATGTTGAAATTATTAATTAGGTCATTTTTAAATTTCTGTTGTATGAATAAGTCAAAAAGGTTCTCGTAGCAATTAGCTACGATAAAATCCTTCATCATTAGTTTAAAATGAAAAAAAATGTCTAGAAAAGACCATTTTGTTGACAAGATATGCCCAAAAAATGGTCCTGCCAACAAAAGGTCATAGCGTCAAAACACTTATCGGGACTTGGACATTGGGATCACCCAATTCGTGAGCAGCAGTTAAAATTTACTCCAGCTAAACTGTTTCTACTCACACAAACTTGTTAGAGGCAATGTAGATAGCCCAACACTCCTTCAACTCCTCAGATTTCGTGCTCCATCTAGACTTCCACGCAGCAGTATCACACCTTTTTGTCCACCCCTGCGTAGAACAGTCTTAGGTGCTAACTCTCCAGTAACTAGACTTTGTAGAATGTTAACCGGTTAAGTTCTTAACTTTCAGTCAACGGGCATGTATTATAAGAGTGTTACTGACTTTTTGCGTCACCAGGTTCACGGTAGTTTAAGTAGGTAAACAAAAATTAAATTGAAAATTTAAAAAACCCCCGACACAACTAAAGCTCTTTCATTTGATACCTATATTGAGGCAGTTGGAACAACAAATAGGTTATTCGTCATTTTCTGACGGCGGCTATCTTGGATTTGAAATTTTTTACAATTAATATATTCTGCTACTCAAGCCCTTTTATATGATACCCATATTGTGGGAGTTGTGTTAAAACATAAAATCCAAATCTTTGTGACGGCGGCCATCTTGGATCGATTTTTATCGAACAAAGCTAAGAACACTCCCTCCTTATTCATCTTTCAAACAAAAAAAAAACAAAATCAAAATTGGTTCATTTGTTAGGGGAGCTACGATAGACATAGACAGACACACACACAGACACGTCAAACTTATAACACCCCGTCGTTTTTACGTCGGGGGTTAAATAATATTCGTATGATAGAAATAGTTAATTTTATTTTATTTATAATAAGTTATGTACTAACCTTCTTTTTATTTATGCATGCGGAACTAGCCTTTAAGTATCTGTTGCATTTAGTTTGTAAGAAATCAATTGTATTAGTACTAGGTATATGTAATATTGTAAACAGATGTTGGTTAGTCTAAAGAAATAAAATAGTGTATTTTGTTTGTATACCACGATGCTAATAAAGTGCGTGTTTATTTTGCTAGCTCAGTTGCTAGTTCCGTTTAGTATTGCCAGTGCGACGCTCGCTCGGGAGGCTTATGGTTGGATAACCGGGATTTACGCGATACGGCAGCAGCCTTTCGTCAACGTAAACGAGAACGTATTTTACTCTCGTCTTACAACTTTAGTTATTATTCCCTCCTCCCAATAATATGGATTCCTTCAAACGAATCTTGAAGAAGCATCTCGCGGGTGAGTATGGCGGCGCTTCCGTTGTAATTGCGATTTAAGCTCTTCTCTTGCTTACCATCAGACTGAGGAGAGCCAATATACTGAGCCACTATAAAAAATAAATCTAAATGTTGTTGTAATCAATCAGTATCACAACTTGGGATTGGTCATATACAAGTTCAATACGAGTTCGTAAAGTTAGAAATTCATTACCCTTTATCATGCATATGTTCATTACAATTCAGAAACAAAAACAAGCCATAAATACAAATAAAAAACGCTTGAAATCACATTTTATATCATATTGATAAACCCAAAATACCTACATAAGCTTTTTTGGAAATATTTTTTTCTACCCTTCCAGTCTATAAAAGTTTTATAGCGGTTGATTTGACCTAAATAACCAAATCGAGATAAAACAAAACGTATGAATCAGTAATACCGCCTTCATTACGATCAAAACATTTAACACTTATATTACCGGGACACAAATCAGCAAAGTTTCCCAATAAACACTCAGCAGCAATAGTTGGCATTTGGCCAGGGCTGTGCGCTTAAAGCGCTGTCCAAAAATCGCAGATTCCGAATAGCTGAGGTCCGGGAAGCAATGTTTGTGAATTCCTGACATTATGCGTGGCAGCAGGCCAAGATCACCAAGATGCATTGACAACCCTGTCGTAAAAGTATTTTGACCCACACCAATGAATATTCTTTTTATTTTTCAAACTTTTTCGGCCGTTACCATAAGCTGGTGCCATGATCTTGACGACGTTTTTATTGTATTCCGGATTCGGATTTGCGTCCCGATTTGATCTGGGAAATTCTTTATGAATTTTTTTTGTACACTTTTAACAACATCTAATAATAACCATTAATCGATAGAACAAAAGCGATATTCGCTTATAATATTAATAGCATTTTAATAAAGCAATCAAAATGTTCATCGAAATTCGAATGACTCCACAATTATGTCAATGAATTGCGTATTTATATTTTGAAAAAATGCTAGATTTCTACAGAGTTAATAATGTCAAATCGAGCTTAACAATAATCCTCATTCTTTGTTATCGCACCGCAATAGTAGGCTTTGTAAAACTTGACAACAATGTATTGTACAGAACAGCACACTTTACTGAACAAAAACTAAACACAATAGAATAAAGTATTGTTCCCATTTGTTGCTAACACTCGACGGGAAAGCGAGAAAATAATTCCATTACATTTTGTGTCTTCTCTCTTTGGATCAAAGTCTAAATTCAGCATGCTGAGCTTCCACTGTTGTGCTCTTGAATTAAGGGTTAAAAGTATAAAGCGCAGATTACACAGAAGTCGTAGGTGTGACCTTGTTGCAAAGTCGCGAGTGGAAGGACTAAGGACAAAGCATAGAGTAATACTCGAAGGGTCGAAGCATGAAATAAGAGAATAAAAAACTAGAATGCAGACAATTTTATCACTCTCAACTTGCAGGAATATGAGCATTGTGGAAAAGTCAGTTTGTTTGTGTAAAAAGAAACACAGTAGGTAGTAGGTAAAACAGTTACATTATGTAAGAAGCATATATTTTGACTGGCAGTATTAATATATCTTTCTGAGGCATATGGTTAAATTTAAAATGAGGGATTATACGTCTGGCCGCAACATTCTATCTACTCGTATAAATGAGACAGCAGCGACATAAGATAGTACAATATCGGACTTATGGGTGCAATATATGAATTAATTTATTTATCTTAAAAATATATTTTTATTATCATAACTACTAACTTGTAACTAACTTCCACGACGTAGGCTTCAATTGACTAGTTCATTGTTATGCAAAGGGTTGGCCCAACAGATCGAAGAAATCTTATAAAAGGTTGGCAGGCCTACGATCAGGTGATCCGTCTGCTCGTCTGCCACCTATCACATAAAAAAACCCTATCAGGTGAGCATAATGTAAAAAAAGGTAACAAAATATATTTGCTGGTGAATGGAGGAAGTCAGTCTAGTAGTTTTCAAGTTTATTTGTTGCAACGATTATAGTTGTAATGTTGTAAGCATTCAAAAATACAAATCAGTATTTATTAACACATTTGTTTTAATATGCACTAGTGAAGTAACGAGAACACATTGCACATTGCAGTGTTCTTAATTTTTTGACATACGAATTCGCATTTGGCGAACAAATGCGTAAGCAAAATAAACATGAGGACATTTTTAATGCTGGATAAAAAAACACAGCCCATTGAAGTCAGACATAAAAGAGACTTCTCTAGAATGAATTGTACATAATAAGGTCTTCAAAGACACACAGTTACAAACAATTGCTTTGAACTGTAGTAGTGGCAATAACGACTGCATCGCTCGCAGCCTTTAGCTCCAGCCCAGTGCATTCGTATCGGTTATTGAGCCATTCTTGCTCATTCGTCTGTTTTATGAACATAATAACTTGTGAACGGTTCGCGATCCCGATATGTTTGTACGAAAGTTCTAAATTGTTATCAGAGAGAAAAATAACATGAAATTTAATTGATATATTGCTAGTGCATGGTTGGTAAGTTGGGGTTTTTTTTTCGTAATTCTGGGGAAAAATAATGTTGTTGGGGAAATTTTGGGGAAATGAAATCCTTGGGGAAATGTTTTGGGTAAAAAAATCATAGGGATTTTTGGCTGGAATCATGTTGGAATTAATGTTGAAAATAAACTCTCCATTGTCATATGTCAGTTTAAGAAAACATAAAATCAACTGAACTTGACTAAAACTTTTTTTTAATTGAGCGTGCGGCCCGTTAAATTTCTTTAAGGTGACGGGAGGGCACACCAACATTTGTGAATGGTTATTTAATAAATAGTATAAGTGTTTGCCGAGATGTTGTAACCCCGAAATTGTTTAAAATAGATCCGGTTTAGTAGCTAAACATTAAAATCGATTGGCGTCGCTAGTATCATTTGGAAAAAAAATAGGGAAATGTTACAATTACTGCGCTAGTGTCAATGGTACGAGTATTTTGTTGGCGAGTACTTGCTAAAGGATGATTTTGTGAAACAAAATTCGTTGTTCGTTTTTGTCCCGATACACAAATTGGTTTTTAATCTGAATTATACATATTATTAGTATCGAATGTTTTATGAAATTTTCATCCGTTTTTCTATATCAACATCTTTTTCATTAGTGGCAGTTTTTCTATAATCAACTAATTACAACCTGTGCGGATAAAGAATGGGATCATAAATGGCGGCGCATCTATTTACTTCTCGCTCGCACACTATTTGCGTCTATACTCGCACACCACGAATGTTTATCCGGACAGGTTGTAAGTAAATTATTGATTATTACCAGTTGGTTTAGCTAGTCTAAACAATTTTTTGTTATAAATAAAATGTCCTACTTTATTTAACTCTCATCTTTTACGCACTCTTAAAAAATAATTTAGATATTTAATTATTATTAATTTCATTATGTTTTAATGATAATAATAAATAAATCTTTATTGACGTATTAAATGTCACATTGAGAAGTATCACCAACCAATGCACTAGGCTCACAGGCCTGTACCGCATTAGTTGAGTTAACATTTTTTTACGTTTAACGATGCTTCGGTTTCGGTTCTTTAAGCATATTTATTTTATTTTAATATAGTTAAAGTATTATGTTACTTAAGTCCTGCGGAGGTCAGGAAATCTCGCTATCTATGTCGCGCCACCCGCGAACCTTATGTGCGAGTAGAAACAGAAAGATGGCTGTTTGAAATTAGTAAGAAAATTGAGTGCATTTGCGAATACCAAATATGATGAATAAAACTTGATTTTATTTTGATTTTCTTTAAAACATTGTGCAACTGGACAATACAGGTTATGTCTCTGTTAAATTTACATAATGATTAATTGGTAATCGCATATATTTTTAAGTAGGTAAATATTTTAAGGATGTTGTTTTAACACAGCCTTAGATGAATTCTTCCCTTAACAATGAAATGATACGTCGAGATATCCTCAAATTGGAAATTATTTTGGTATTACGTTTGTATGGGGAATACGTTGTTCGCCGGGCCCTGAAACTTCGATACCGACGATCGCTGCCCACTATCTAAACCTATCCTAAACAAATTCCTAATTGATAGAAACCAGTTCTAACCAATCACAGTCTTAAGAAAACGTTATTAGCAACCCAAAGGGTGTACTTAGTATTCAGGTGGAACAGCGCTTTCCGCCTACAGGCCTGGAAGTCTGCATAATTGCCCCGGCTTTGTTTGCCCGGCCACGTCTCGCGTATTAGTAATTAGCGCTTTGACGCCTTTAAAGTAATGTAACTATGAATGGGAATAACAGATGTTACTGACACCCCCTTATTACAAATTGAGAACTAAGGATAGTCCCGGAACAAAATTCGTGCCAGGCCCTTTTAACATTGCGTGTTGAAACGGGACGACATGAGCTTTAGTACGGTAATAACTTAAAGTCGCAATTTATAATAACGTGGACAATGTTTAGTTGTGCTTAGAACGGTAAGTGAAAATGAATTACCAGCTTCTTCAGTACTATTCAGCGAGATCAGCGCGTTCTGACTACGGGGACTGCAGAAGTGCAGACTGCGTAATTACACCGATCTTGTTTGACCAGCCACAGTTCGCTTACGGCCTGCGACATTTCGCTTACTGTCCGGCAATAAGCGCTTTGGCGCTTCTAGAGTCTAGAAGTGCCAAAGAGTTAGTATGTTGGGACTGAAAAAGTCTAGTCACCACTAAGACGCTTTATAGAAATTAATTGCCAAAGTGTCTACTACTATATTCACCAGGATCAGCGCATCCCAATAAGGACACAGAAGACTATATAGTTGCCCCGGCTTTGCTTGCACGTTCCGTTTTTTGTCCACAATTAGTGCTTTTGCGTATCTAGGATCAACGGAGAACAACAGTTGATGTTCTGTTTATAATCTAAAGCCACGTCACAATTAGGTACGCTGGGCAGGCATTTCGTTTTGCATGAATTAGCTTAATAGGTATAGGGTCAGTTTTATGATAGATTCAAAGAACAGCGTATACGCAATTGATACAAGTTAGTCGGCCGGGACATTTCACCTCGTTAAACTATATTCCAAACACATTGCAGACTATTCCTCTACATAATAATACCTCCTACGTCTAATCTTCGTGTTACGTAAATAATATCAGTGCTGGAAAATCCAGTTTCAATAGCGAAGAGGTAATTCCAAAAGCTACCGTCCTCTAGCTGGAAACGCTCGCCCCATCCGTTCCGCCCCATCCATCCAGACGGTGGTTAATCGACGCCCCAGATCCGGCTGTTTGTTTGTCCGCCCGCCCTTCACCCGTAGAGAAGGGGAAAGAAATCGATATAAAAACGATAATTTTCTAAAAAAAAATACTACAATATTCTCTTTGACATTTTTTCCACTTTTGACCACAGAACAGACTTTTCTAGATTGAAAAAATGTTCAAGTTTCGTTCTTAGCGAACAAATTGTGTTAGCGCTTAGAAATGTTGCCATTCGTAATTGTGAACGTTATCCTCAATTTTTAAGAAAATTATTTTCATTTCCTACAAACAACATCACCCAACACAATCCATAATTGTTTAAGAGGTTTCTTTTATCTACGTAAAAAATAAATTAAAAAAATATTTCATCGAATTTACATGTCGGAAGTCACCTCTCTACCGACAGCTTCCCTAAAAAGGTTAAACCAGAATTATTCCCGCGTAACCGGCGCCCGCGTCACCTTTGACAGAAAGCGCGCAATCACTTTTGAGAAACGGTTCTACATAGAGTAGAAATGAATATTGAAGGCATTCGCTTCGGTGTCGGTGGGTTCATTTAGAGAGTGTCAGAGTAGAGGTGTTTTGTTTCTTATTGGTTGTGATTTATTGGAAGATATACAGTGTCTGTATCAGATATCGTATCGTTTCTTTTTATTACTGTTCTGTGATTGATGGATATTAAAATATTGTGCGCGGCCCAACTGCCTAACAGCTTCTCGAAACAAGACGCATATCCGAACATTATTGTTTCTATAAATGGACATTCAACATTATGTGACAACTCAAGTCCTAAAATAAGTTCTAGCAAGAATTTGTACTGGGCGAAGGTCTATCGGTCCATTCTCATGAAGTTCAGAATATAAAACTTACTATAATTATATTAACAGGTACATGCGACTACCTTTAAACAGCTATTCCTATTCAAGTCTCTACAGATTCGTACAAATTAGAATACTCATCAATATTTTTTAATATACATATACTACATATTAGAAGTATATTTTTTTTATGCTAGATGCAACAATCACGACAGAATGGATACCCGAAAATAAGAAGAGACCACGCGGCAAGCCGAGAAAACGCTGAAGGGACGACTTCGATGGCTATCTAAAGGATTATACGACTGTGGCTCGTGACCGAACACGTTGGAAGGCAGGTAGGCAGGCCTTTGCCCTGTAGTGGGACAGTACAGGCAGGCAACAAAAATAATAATAAAAGAGGCGACAAAAGAGCAAGCGGGTCACCTGATGGAATGTAATCAAAGCTGCTCATGAACATCCGCGAAGTCAAAGAGATCATGTATTGCCGGTCTTTTAAAAAAGAGTAGAGTTTATACCGCAACTAGTACATACTTACCTTCTATACATTTCACAATATTGTGAAACATTCTTGTTACGATATCGCAGTTTCGCTAGCATATAATTCAACCCGCCACAAATGTGCAGAAAAGACGCCCTATATACAAAAATAAGACCACTATAATTTCGAACTTTAATGCACTTATATAAAAAATACACATTTTACAAAGCTGAATATACACTCTCTCATTTTCACCCTCTGAACTGCGAACAGTCATAATGTGCCCGAGGTGTCAGTAATTACCGCACTGCCAAGCCATTACTGCCAATGGGAAAACTGCACTTCGGAAGTCGAGCAAGAAATGAAAAAAAGGTATTCATGCAGTTTTTTAACTGGCAACCTTTATTCAGACCGTCGTTAAATAAAATATTTTCACAAGTAAAATATTGAAAGACGGATTAATTATGAATAATCTTTTTAAACTAAATTTCTTTCTTAATATGTTTCTGACGTAACGTCAAACGCATGACATTCTGTTGTATGTATGTAACATGAGGCGGTTATTTCTACGGGTAACACTGTAGAAGTACAGTGCGATCTGCTAGCGCGCAGCTTGTCAGCAACGGTTGATGTTGAGCATTCGGTGTACTTTCTATTATATAAATCTAGACTGACCATAAGAATTAATTTACATTAATAGAACACGCTTCAATAACTAGTAAAGAAGTTGTAGATACTTAAGAAGTTGTAAATAAGCCAAACTTGCAAAAAGTAGCCACTAATGCCAATAGATAAGGATGTATAACTAATCTATCAGAATTTATAAAGAAAATACCATCACAAGCTGAAGTCGTTCACGGCACTGGACATTACCTGTAACAAATACGAGCATTATATTTATGAAAATGTTAACGAACCATGTTCCTCTTCTAAATCGTATCTTTACTTATGCAAGCAGCAGCCCTTGAAAGCCTGAATTCTAAACACGACTGAAAATCAATTTTTCCCAACTCTATACATTATTGAGGTAAGCGGCGGCGTGCTGAAGGAATGTAGGTTTAATTATGCATGGTGGTAGCTCACTTAAATAAGTAGTTGACCGATAAAATAAGCAAGAACGGATTTAGATTGACCAACGTTGTTATAATACTGACGCTTTGCTTTTGATGTGTAATAATGATTTACTATCCCATGACAAAAATAGATTAATAATTTCAATCAAATAGCTTTTTAGATTTTCGCGTTGCATTATAACTATAATGTATCAATACCGCTTAGTCCGCTCGTGACCACGGCTGCTGTAACGTAGCCGAAACGTTGAGCCAAATATGTGAGTACACAATGTTGTTTCACATAATAAATATCGTGTTAATCCCCGTATTGATACATTATGATTTCAATCAAATACCCTTTCGAGGTTGATTAAATTACAAAAAAAAAACGTTTAGGCTAAAGTTCGTCTTTATAGTACGTATCAGTTACTTATACGAGTACGTAATGTTATATGTGGTTCAAATATGAATGTCAAGTAGATACTAAATACATCAGCATATCGCGACCGCATTTCTGTTTATTTTCTACATCATCATATATTCGTAGTTTCCCGCAGTAGTGATTTAAATCCATGTTTATCGCAAATTTCGCTTGCAATTTACCAGATTACCGAAGCTCACCAGTCTATCGTGAAACGTATATCCTAATATAATACCGGGTTAAAGTCTTACAGAGGATTAAGTTCCAAGCAAATCGTTAGAGGGTCGTAGACGTACGTACAGTCAACATCGAACTCATATCAGCTGTTTAAGGATCTTATTTTGAGGAGCATAAGAGTTAATAATAGTTTCCATTCCAATGACTTCAGTTATAAATAATAAATAAATATTTCACAACATCACATACATTGATCTGACTCCGAGATAGGTAGCTCAAGCACCTGTGTTACGGATATCAGAATCAACAGCGGAATTACAAATATATACATATAATACTTTTCTTTTGTAAATACATACTTATAATACATACAAACACCCAGACCAATACAAACAGACATGTTCATACACACAAATGTTTGCACTGTGCGGGGATCGAACCCGCAACCCTTGGATCAAAGGTAGCGTTCACTACCACTGTTCCAAACGGGTCGTCAAACCAGTTGCAGATTATACTGTTAGGCGAAATCCTAGTGAGGAATGACATGTACACGAAAATGCACTAGAGTAGGGAATCAAAGGATCAGTGCTGGAGAAGCCTCCGGGCTAAGAAAATATAAAACGAGACGAGGGCCTTTCATCTTCCTGACATTTTCTTTGCCTCTAGCGTAGATAATAAATATAATATTAATAGACGAATCTTGTAATATGACATTGATTTGAATCACTAAATGTAATTTATAAATAATCTAAACAAGGAATAAAACATGAGTAGTGATTGAGGCATCCATTTTAAGTGAACACGACTTTATAAATTAGGGTGTTTTAATCTGCTTTTAACACTTATATACCTACGCAAAATTTACGACTCCCAGTTGGTATATCGTGATCTCTGGGTCCATGGTTCGATTCCTGGATCGAAGCAAAAAGTAAGCCTCGAATTTTTGTGATTCACCAAGCAATGAAAAAATTTACAAAATAAACATCAAGCCTAAACCCATCATAATAGCGAAGACTTGACTTTTATGATGGAGGCCAATCTGATTTCTATGATGGAGTCCCACTGAAGGGTAGGCTTCTATTCCCAGTCACTGCGATAACATTTGCCCAACACCCGGCGAAACACAAAGATTCTCTTCAAACGCCACTGAAAATACAACTTCATATTAATACAATTTTCGAAATTAAATCACGTCGCGCTATCGGGCCCGATAAACGACGCAAAATGGAAATTAATCACATTATGGTCGGATTGGGAACATGCAAATTAAATTAAACAGACAGACAGACAGAACTCGCGAGAAAAGCTATGATGAGAGAAATTGGAGTTATGTGACAGACGGGAATTGTCTCTTTCGCTGGGGACAAGGATATATTGACAAGTTTCAGCTACAGGGGCAGAATTTGGAGGATATGTTTTTAATTTTTAGCCCTTGAACTTGAACAAGGGCGTTATCAATGTTATGTTATAGGATATAGTCGCTGGTTTCGCTCGCATTTTTCCAGTTAGAATTTAAAACTCCCATTTATTAGTAACGAGATAGCGGCGGTTACCGAAAAAAATGGTTTCCAGAATACATAGGAAAGCAGAAAATTAATTAAGCACGTTTTGTAGGAGCGGCCTTGTCTAGACCTCCCGCCCCCCTTGTCCCCTTCCATTCAACCCTCGACCACGGGTGTCAATCAAACTGCCGTCTCGTTTCCACGCGGGTGCTGGCCGAAAACTCGAGACGGGACCAGCAAGGACAAAGTAGAATTTTGATTTTATAAGGATAAATTGAAGAATTTTCGGATCTGACTGTTCCGCAGTTGGTGGATTTTCTAGAAGAAGCTATTGTTTGTGCCATTTTAAGTCACTGAATTCCTTTGCGTAACGAAATGTTCCCAGCTGGACCTAATGCAGAAAGATATTAATTTAAAAATGTATTTAACGATTTCAAGGAGTCCTCAAACTATCTTATTTGCTTTTTTTGCTTCGACCATGAATGATTGAAGTCTTAAGCTACAAACCTTCTTCACATTAATTTAAATCAGTGTAATAAAATAAAAAGGCCAAATGTAAAGCGACAAAATTAAAACAGGCAAATACACAAACAAATACGGTTAATCAAACGAAGGAAGACGAATTCCATTCAGAGATTTAGCAAGCGGTAATGAAATGCAATTCAAAATGGAAACGACGCTATCAAACACGAAGCATCCAATCATTTGCCGCGTGATTGACAAGCGGAGGCGTATTTACACTCAAATGTATCGTATATTCCTAGACTAATGACTATAAATGGAATAGTCAGTTAAATACTGAGCTACAGTCTGGTGTAGTAGCAGACTTCGACAGTAGTACCTAACTGTAAATAGCAGTGCTTAAATACTCAACGCCAATAAAGTTTAGTCTTTCCAGTATAAGGATTAAGACATATTCTTGTACAGTAGATCACAATAAACAGGCCTCTTGCTTTTTGCATCCTCCCGGAAAAAGGCCTACAACGGCTTGTCACTTTTACCACATTTGATCGTCGAACTCTACAGTACCTGTAACTATGAATACATAAAGATTTCCAAATCAATTTCCGCCTGGTAATGCCTCCGCAATTTTTCATCGAAGAAATTCCAACCATATTAACTACTAACCCAGGGATTCATGTACTATATACGTTGGGACCCACTGGATGTCGACGCTCTCTAGAGGGCTTGCTAGACAATTTTGAAGCAATTTGTGGCGAGAAGGGCTACCGGCAACGGGCTGCTGCGAGACGTTGGTAGTTAAGTAGGTTAGATAGCAGATTCAGCATTGGGTGGGGTATGTGTTATCCCAGTATATTGGGTCAACAGCGGCTTATGCAACTGTAAGAATATAGGCCAACAGGGGTTTTAGCTGGTTTAAGTCCGATACAGGTCCCAAACGTCCAACACCTGTAACGTAGAACCGTTGGAGCATACGTGTCTGGGAGTGGAAACCATTATTAGGTACTGTTAGTGAAGTAACGCCTTGCTATCAAGGTATCAAGGTCAGCAGTTCGATCTGTGACGTGAAGTTCAGAAATGGACAGATTATTGATGAAATCCGACAAACATTTTGCGTTTATGTGTGACAGAGAGTCTTAGGTCTGTAAATAAATTATTGTCGTGACACCTAAAAACAACCCAAGAATAAGAAGTTGGCGCACCCCTGCTAGAATCCAGTTCTAACTCGACAATCCTTAATAAGTTTCAAATGTTTTGCCTTATTAACGTTTTATATCGTGAAACGCAATGTATTTCTTGGGTCGGAAGTTTGGGTTTCGCAATAGTTTCTGAGCACTTAAAAGTTTCAAGAAATTCTTACTTGGTAGCTATAGGTTGTTGCCGGGAGAACTGTTTTGTAACTACTTACAAAAGTTGGTAGTGGACCTAGTGTAAGATATCCCGTTGATCGATTAATTCATGAAATATAATATAATACTCGTAGCTATGACAAACAAAATCTTTAAACCGTGCTGATCTAAAATTGTTAAAATGACATTTAGCGTCTTTTAAGAACTACAAGTAGATGTGTAGTATGGAGTAGATTCAGTTTCCGCCGCAGACAGTATTTTTAAAATAACATGCCAATATAGTTAATTTAATTGGGCCAATCAAAAAGTTAATTAATTTTGTTTTTAGAGCAGAAGGATAAGAAACTCGAGATGTGTAGTTGACACCACGCATTGTGCGGTAAAAAGCAGAAAACGGATCTGTTTAATTTAATTACGCCATAATTTAACGGAGATAAGACATTGCCTATTATAAAGCGCAATTATGAATTTATATTAAACTTGTTGTATTTTCCTTTTTTCTTTTAATATAAATAATGCTGGGCAATTATTTCATGCACATCGCTATCGAACATCATCAAAGACTTGGAAATAATCACATACAACCGCAATAGCAGTAATAAAATAAAATCATAAACATGATGGCAACTACGTGAAAACTATGAAAAATATACATAAATAATGCAATGAACGAATATAGGAACGAATTCGATTAAACGTGAATAAAAAAGAAAAAGGACCAAATGTCTGTAATGCCTAGTTTTTATGGTACTATGGTATGTAAGTAATAGAGGATGGATCATGCTTGCCTGTTACTAGCCAAGTAGCACCCTCATTCACTGTTTTCTTGAAACCGTCTCAATCATAGTACTTGTCGTAAATCTTCTTAATCGATTCAACAACAGTATGATAATAAGACAATATCAAACAAAACTGCATAAATGGATAGAAACAGAACGATTTAGAGAGCCTACCTACACGTAGGCTTAAATTACAGCTTAGTTAGATTATATGAATAAAGACAGCGCTTCGACTACAAATTATAATGAATGTTAGGAAAATGCAAAATCACAACCAATTGTAGGCACGGCGCGAAAGTGATTAGTTAAAATTAATTTGTCTATTAATTTAGCAGAGATAGGAGACGCTCATTAGAGGATCCGACACGTTCGCAATTACAGGCGATGGAGAGTCCTGCCTACTGTTTGTGCTGAAGATTACTCCCGAAGGCTCCATTATTGCTGGATATCATTCGCTAAATAATTAGAAATCTTTACCGTACCAAGAAATAAAGTTAAACAAATTTAATGACAATGTTTTAGGGTCAGGGTAAAGCACTAAAATCTACGCTTGGGCAACGTTACCAGTTTCCCATATAATATTTCCAGTTATAGAAATAAAAAGTAAAATATAGCTTCACATACATACCAGTGTAAAATTAAGTTTACTTTAGCACACCCGCGTATCAAAATAAAAGTTACACTTTATATTTTTTTTTCTATTTATTATCACATTAAACTCTTTCATATTACATTAATCAGGTTTATACTTAGCACTGCAAACCACTAAGGTCGAATAATGGCTGCCAACGTGTAAAAATACATGCTCTTCCAATACACAATTTCATGGAACTCAGTTTAATAGGAAAACAAAGAACTTCACATTTGCATTTAAAACATGGCCAGAAATATATGGTACCTGGCGGAAAGGGGCGCTATAATCAGATTTATAATTGTGTGATGCCAAAGCTAGCTAGCGCAGAAATAACGAAATAACAAACCACAGTCCCATAATTTTCTGGAAAGCATTCGTAAACACAGCATGTATGTAATTTATATATACAATGCTTTCGATTTTATGTTATTGTTACGTTAATTATTTGTGTACGTATGTTTTTGTTTGTAAAAGCGATAACAAAATCAACAACACGAGTCGGTATGATTTATTTACCAAAAAATAATAATTCAATGCAATAATACTAAAAAAATAACATCATCATCATCACCAGCCCATTTAAGTCCCCACTGCTGGGCCACGGGCCTCCCTCAATCACATGAGGGGTAATTGCCATACTCACCACGCTTGGCAGACGGGTTGGCGAGGGTTTTGATATAAATGCAGAGTTTTCCTTCTCTGGGTGCTGATGATCATGCCAGCAGCTTTAGCTTAGTCGCCTTTTACGACACCTCGGTAAGAGTGAGGGTGGCCTATTCTACTCTGCCGGGACCACACGGCTAACGGCAATGCAATAATACTAAAAAAATAACACCTAAAAGGCAATCAAATATTCTTAGGTAGGTACAGAGAAAATATTTTACCTCGAAATGAACAAGAAAATATAAATAAAATCAAGGAGATTGGACGAAAACGACAGGGATTCGCTCAAAATTTATCAGAAGCAATACAGCTGGGTTTATAACGCAAATTAAAATGTTTATTGGGCAAGACCGCTTAAGATTCAATATCGACTAACGATTTACGGATCAGAGTAGCTCTTTGACGAGCCCTATTTGAATTCCAATTCCAAGCGGTTGAACGTAGTTTTCAAAGGTAGGTATAGATCGCTAAGAGCTTTCGAATATTTTCGTGGACGGAATCCATCGCATTCAAACAGAAATACATTCAATACAATTGAGTGAATAAAATAAATGGTCGAGAATTAACTCTTGAGTTAAGTACCATTTTTAGTTTCCTTTCGAATTCAGTTCAAATCCATCAATCTGATTTAAACCTACATTAGGAACAAACAAAGAACTAAACTCAAGACTAACAAAAAAAAATCTAAACATGATGTGTATGCACCTTTTGACCAGCTTAGAAGATGAAAATACAATAAGCACAGTAATAGTTTTAAGGAGGGTATCATTAAAGGAATAAAGTGCCAACTTTCACATTTCCAAGGTGACATTTCTTAGGATATTTTTGCCTAAGCAAGTCCACTGGATTCAAGAGGAAAATGTTATACTCATCCGCACCCTTCCAGGCAATATCCCGCCTCTATTCAGTTCTGATTTCGAAACTCTCCTAGGAGAGGAAAGGGAAAAATTAAAACAGAAAGCTTTAGCAGCAATTCCCAGCCAGCACTTTTCACCTTCCTAAGAAATTTTAATATCGCCGCTTCTCACGTTTTCGCCACCATTTATTTGATACATTTGACGTAAATTGCACATTTGCTTACTGGGAAATTTCCTTTTTCGCGAGCATCCAGTCGTTAATGTCTGCCTAGCGTATAAAGGCGGCTTTTGAGTTATTTCTCATTTATTTAACAACGAAGAGTACACAAATCAGGTAGATAAGTATAATGTAAGTGTAAGCCGATCATTATTTTTTACAAGCAGCCAAATTTAACACAGCACAAATATTTTCGTTTTTTTATAAGCGCTTTTACGACACAAATGAGATTCTTATGCTTCATAGTTGTACCTACTCGTTATTATACTATGATTGAGTGGAGGTTCAGATGAGTAGGTGCGAGCGATTGTGCAAATATTGAAAGAGTGGTAAGACGGTCATGTCAAAGAACAGTAATAAATTAAGGGACATGTAGTTTTTGAGTGTTAAAAACAAGTGTCCCTATCGTAAACGTTGAGTGATACATTATTCAAATTAATTCGTTTTTTTATCATCAGGATGAATTTGTGAAGCTCAGGATCAGAATCGAATAATACATATTGACAAAATCATTACATGTGTAAGTAACTTCCAAAGAGAAAAAAGGCCCCTCTTGCTCAGCCAGCTCGTTATTCCGAATGAGTGAATGCGTGTTTGAATGAACGAGTGAGTGAATGGCGTAGTGGCGCCCGTTATTAAAATCACAGTCGATTTTATGGCCGCATAAAGACGTGGGCGGACTTTGAATAGTTCGCTCTGTGTAAAATGTGGTTAAGGCTTGATTTATTTTCATCATACTTTGAAGTCGACTTTGCAAGTTTGTGGAAACGATTCTATTTCCGCTGCCCACGGTGATTTGTTTCTGAGTTAGTGTACGATTCACTGATTTGACTCACAATCACTGATTTAACCCATCGAGCTAGAGGTTCTATTTAAGGTTAATCAATTTTCCATCCAAGGTTATAGTAACTCTTTTAAAAACAATTAGACCAATTTTACTCGTAGGTAAATTGTAAAAAAAACTATTGCATAACAAAATATATATTTTATCGAAATAGTTGTTATTTCAGAAATGATTAGCTTGTGCTGGAAACTTTACCTACAGGTCGTAAACTCGTGAATAATGAAGCCATATAGACACACTCCTAAAGAGTTGGACTCACCATATATGTTGGTACAAGTAGGTATTTCTAATAGACCAAGTATAGAGATAGTCCACCATTAATAAAATTACAACCACATCAGAAATGTTCATTGGAACATCACATAGTAAACCTAAGTTATACCGAAGGATTTATTATCAAACCCATCAAGTCTTACTCAATTTCAATGAGACATTTTTCATTACTGATTAAGATTGGAGATGCTCCTAGTTACACAAACTTTAAACACCGGATAAAATTGATGGAATAATTTTCAATTTATGTAAATGGAACTACTAGCACCCTTATAGATTCGAGATGAATAATGAACATTCCCTTTCGTCCACTTTGAGCCAATAACAGGATCCATTATTCACATCCAATTCAATTGAACAAAACCCATTTGTTCCGTTTGAAAATTGACTATTATTTGCTTTGACTCCGTGAATTTACTTTAATAAATGGTTCCCCGATTACACAAATAATATTTAATTTTGTGAGTATCCAAGTGTACATTGATATCATACAAAAAAAGATAATAGACAAGTGTTTCAGAAACATTACTATTGATTAAATAAACTCAAATATCACTGGACTTTTTTTTAATTCATCGTCGTGACGGTGGTGAGATGGAGTCAAGCTATAACAGATTGATGGCCACAGCAAGGTAAACGAAACAGAGTACGCCCATTAACCAGATTAGCTGATGGCATAAATAGTGGTGGAAAAGACCAGGATGTTGACCAAACGCAGGACTGTTGTGAATGGCGAGCACGGGAGGAGGTCTATACCCTGCAGTGGGATCAAGATACAGGATATTGATGATGACGATGATAATAAAATTTGAATCAATAAAACAGGCAATACAAAGATAAAACTGATCTCTGCTCCATATATTAAATTTAGAATAATAGTTTAAGGAAATTTCAGGGATATTTTTGCTTGACGACAGCTAGTAAAACCAAATAACTGCATACTTACTTATGGAAGTTGTACATTTAAAATATTGTCTATAAACTGTATTTTTTTTTGTATATGATGATGATCGGACGGAGCGGACCCCGGGCTCTGAAGCGACAGCTTAGGAAGCAATCGGGACAAAACGCTAAGATGATGATATAATCAGCATCTTAAGAAATATATAGCCAGAATAAATCCTGACACTGTATCATAAATACTGGAACATTCTTTCCATTTGTAACAGAAAAAAGCCGGCAACACATTAGCGATATCTCTGATTTCGAACATCCTCATGGGCGGCGTTGATTACTTTCGATCAGGTGACTCGCTTGCTCGTTTGTCCGCCTCTAGCATTAAAAAAACTTCACCTTCATCCAGAAACCTGTCAACCCTGAACCTAAAGCCCCAGTGTCCCCAATTAGAGCAGCCGCCATTATGCTAATGGGCGTCAACAAACACGGGTCCTGTGGCAACATGCTAGCGCTCCACCGCACACCTGCACCATAGTATAAAAAACTTGGTAGAACTAGAACGACATAGTTATGGACATCCAAAAATCTGTCAAATCGACAACCTTAATGTCAAACAGGTTTGGTTCAACATCAATTGAGCTTTGACAGATTGTAGTAATGTGATGAGTGGCTGTATGTACAATGTTTAATCAATTAAAATTGATACTCATGATTTTTAAGGCTAGAGGAGAGTACGCTAACTATGAATAGGAATTCACGACCAAATTTTATCCGCGTCCCTTTTACACGATAGAGACGCATAGCGCGTGTGAAAGAGATGGGGTTAAAGATTAGGTCGGGATTTTGTTCCTCTGTGCGTTAAGTATTTTTGAGGCGCGAACCTGAAAAGGAAGAGAGCCAGCCCTACAACACGACGGGCTAAAAATTTCAGCAAGATGGCTAGTTCAAGGTGGATACAGTTTCTAGGACCGGCATGGTCAACTCTTAAGAAGGACCAACCCTCTACAGTGGTTGGTTGATCGATGTAGCGCGCAAGCTTAAAAAGCACAAATGATGCGCTGCGGCAGCCTTCGCGCCCTACCCCTATGTCTACCTATATATTTTGCGAGTGAAAATACATGCCTATGCGTATATCGTACCCACTGCTGCACTAGGATCATTACACTGTGACTACATGGCTGCGCCCTTGCCCCTTTGAGCGCGCCCACCTGCCAAATAATTGTCATTTTACTATTAAAATTACCGCTTTACGAATAAAATTGTTTTTGCGTCACACCCTGCGAAACGCTAGGTTCTTTTAGGAGATTCTACGAATACGTGCGAAAATTAAATACCTGCAAGATTGAAAATCTTGACCGGATAATATGGTAGAACCTGTTGTACTCTGGGCTCCAGAGCGACGCAACCGGGAATTACATGCTAGGATGAGGAGATATTAGAAAAATAAACGTAAAAATTGATAGGAGGAATAAAAAATATATATTCATGTTTATAGCTAAAAAGCAAAAAGGTTATCGATATGTTACCGTACTTTTGGATACGATTTTCCGAATACATTACAATGACTAAACAATCTGGCTAGTAGCCCATCTGCGTCGGTGCAACGCCCGCCGATAACTGCATCCACTGCATAAAGTGCATCCAGTCGAGTCTGCAGACACCGAGATGTCTGCCGGGTCTAGTCTACTCTCTTTGCTTTTACGATCGTATCAATTTTAAAATGGGTCCAAACGAATGTGTTTGGTCAAACGGTTTGCCTTCGAATTACTTCTGTTTTCTGTAGTATGTATGTATTGGGAGTATTGAATCTGATATTCAAAAGTCTTTAATATATGAATATGTCCATAACTTGACGCGCAAAAACTGTAACTCTGATTTTTAATTATGCAGACTTAACTGACAGATAACATTGTGTCATCCCCATACATTATCACTTACTTTTACAGTTGCAAAATGTCATAATTTATGGAAACTTGACAGTTGCATCTGTCAGTTTAGTCTGCATAATTAAAAATCAGAGGGTTGATAAAATGTGTGACGTTATTGAAATATTTACAAGAGAACTTTGTCCGATTATGTAGATTACTAGAAGGAATTTAATATAAAGCTTTTCAGGTAAGTTTCCCAATTTTTCTTACTTTGTAGTGTAAAAATACTTTTTTACACTATATGTGTATGAGACTGAACAAGGCTATTTAAACAAATTTCTGATTGAAGAAAACGAAAAAAGCGGATATGTTGCCTAGCTGTTTTCAAAATAACAACAGTTGATTGTATTTTATGACTATCACAGCGTCTTAACTGTGTTACGATGCAAGTTAGTTTCTTGTGAAACGCGTCACGTTATCGCATTGGCGCGTGCGCGGGCGCTTCCGCTCTCTAGGGGATTTATACTACGCGTAACTTTATAATAATAATAATAATAATTCTCACAACATCTCATGCGTTGACCTGATTCCGTACTTAGTAGCTTAAGCACTTGTGGTACAGATATCAGACAACAGATATCAGTTACCGCAACCCTCAGAGACTTGGACCAACGAAGGTCACTCACCTTTTATTTAGGAGATACAAAGCGGAGAATCTGTTTTCTTAGGGAATGGCATTGAACAGACGTAGGGCCTACCCTGAATCTCAATTATACTCGTGTTGATAGCCTAAACTAACTAAGCTATAAATATGGCTGTAGTATTGCAACAATTTGGGAACACATTTTTTTGCCATCAAACAGAGATACCTAATTGTAATAACAATCTACGTCAAACAATGAAATTTTAATAATATAAACACAATGTTCATTTTTTGCAAATACATACTCGTAACTCGTGTAAGATTTTAGTAAAATCATGGTAGGTAATTCATTCAATTCAAAACCACGACGAAAACCAGAGCAGTAGCTTATCGGAACGAAGCTACGAATTGTGAAAACAAAACCACAACAGTTTCAATATATCTGAATGCTTTCTGCAAACCGTAAATTTACATGCATCGTGTACCTACCGTGGGCCCCGAATCGGGAAATATTGGGTACCACCAATCGTACGTTCAGTCGAAAAGGTCTTTCGGTGTTTTCATCTCACGTCACAGAGCGACGAAACATCGGATTACTTGCGATGTCGAGAATCTCGCAAACGATACATTTCGTCTTCCACAATCTACAGGCACACGAAAACATTTAATTTCAAACCCTACGTCCAGCAGACTAGGTCCATTATTCAGCTCGAGAAAGGAGAAACGTGTTAGAAAGATTTTTAACAGTTTATTTTAGGCTTAAGATAATCGCCTGGTTGTTTACGAAACACTAAAAACTAAGCGCCTCGAGTGTGCTCTCTGTGTAGCACAGATTAGACAAGATCATGGTATAATGTTTAGTAAACAGATGAAAGTATGTGTTTCTTTGTTACATGAACGATTATTTTAAATCTTCAGGGTCAATTCTTTCAAGGTTTACTATAGTTTACCGACATAGGTCCTTATTTACTTACCTCAGCGTCAAGGACGTTAGCAAATATGAAATTTACGTAGTTTTTTGCGTTTAATAATAAATTTATTCTCCTAAAATACATTGAAACCTACTTTCATGTCCTATGTAAGCCCAAGAAAACGTCTGACTTAGGCTGATATCGGAAGTGAAAATCAATTTTATGTCGCTTAGCCCCAGAAGATCCATTGATTGAATCCAAATTGAGGGTTCAATCGTTTAATTCTTTTTCAATCGCCGAAAATATACGTTCACAAGTCTGCTCAAATATTTTTTGAAGAATCCGATCGTTTATTTACTAAAATAAGTTCAGAATTGGCAAAGTTTGATGGAAACAAGATTTACTGGGATCCCCTAAATCATGTATTGCGGCAGCCACTGGCAAGAATTGAACGGGTTAAACTAACTTCGAAAACATAACATTTGGCAATTTTCTCAGGTCCCAAAATTATTCTACACACGTCTAAGTAACCGAACAACGAGTAAACGACAATTGTATGTCTATCTGCCTCCTATTTCTTTTTACTAACGAACAATAAGAACTGGATGGAATCTTTAATTTTATGCCTGAAGAAATGTTAGCTTCGGGCAGCGGGGAGAATTGTTTTTTATTTCGTACTTACTTACCACAAAGACTATTAAATAATATTTAAAACAGACAAAGTTTTCTGTCAGTTAGTTATCTGGCTCTAGCGCATCTAAAAAATAAAGTACATATGTACTTTATCATTTATTTATCATTCCCAGTTGCGGCCCATTTATTTATCATTCCCCGCCGTCGATTCAGAACGCAAGGTAGGTACGCTTGGACCATGATCTAGGAGAGGGATGGCGAGCCATTGGCACGTAACACATGGACCATGATCTAGGAGAGGGATGGCGAACCATTGGCACGTAACACAATGTTTTGGGCACGCCACTGATCACAAAATTTATTATGCAGTTTATGCACTACGAAAAAATGAGAAGTACCTTGCTAGGCATTATACGACGAGCGAACGCAAGTGATTATTATTTTCCAAATAATCACTAACTCTATGATCTAATTGAAGATTTCTTTAGAGAAATGGACACGTTGGTTTTTTTATGACATAGGTGGCAGACGGGCCGACATATCACCTGACGTTACGTTACGTTACGGTTACGTGTAGATTAGCTAACCCTCAACTAGGATATGGTAGTATTTGGTCAGGTAATTATAAAAATAAAAAATATATTATATTTACTTCAAATTGTGAAATAGCTCAAAGGTCGTACTGTACCCTTAGATTAAAACAAAATAGCGGAAGATACGGCACATCCCTTCAATTAGGCAACTGAAGACGGGCTTCATGCACAACTACATGCACACGTACCTACTCACAGCTTTATGACATATTGGTTTAAAGTTGTACGATATTGGAAGACAAAGACAAACCTATTTTTTTACTTAAGTGTGAGTGAGTCAAGCGTATTTCGCGCAGCTACGCTTCAGAGTTGAGTCCTGGCTGTCAAAACGACATAGCTCGTCACACGCATATTTCTATCTCGCTCTCCAAAATGGTGACAAAAACATGAATTTAGAAATATCATGACAAAATTAAAACTTTTCTTCTACTTATGGGTGGAATGTGATTCTATGAGATACGTTATTTCTTTTTGAAACATTTGTACAACTCGTAAAAGCGCACGAAGCATTTTGGTAACCTTTACCCCACTTAAAACAATTAAAGAATATTTTTGTGTGCTTGCTTGTCAGACTCGCCAATTTGCGACTGCCACCTTAGCAAGTAGGTAATCACTACGTTTAGCGACTGCGTGCAATTAGGCGACGGGAAGCTAATTTAAGCGGTCCACGAGTCACCCATCTTCCGCTATTTTGATTTAATCTAAGACTGTACCATTATCTACAGACCCTTGACTGTGTGCAACTAATTGTGTGGCTGATAGCACGTAAACCTCGTAACCTGTCGAGTTCAACTGGAGCAAATTGATCAGGTCGACGATGATGAATGAACCCGTGAACCGCTGTAATAATCAATTTGTGCTCGCGTCTACGTCATTGTTCGAACGTTCGCTGCTACGCTCTGAGCGTTTGCTCATGAGCAAACTGTTATTTATGAATGGGCCTAGTGAAAAAGAAATTAATTAGGTTAACAACAATAAGATTATACTCGTAGAACTAAATAAAGTGGCACATACAAAACCAGAACATACATACTCCTGTCTCCTACCTGGAACCTAACAATATGACAAATAATGTAACATATTGCGTATACATGTGAACTAAATTCTTGAAATATTTTTTAATCCTATCTGTGGAAAATTGTAATTAGGAAATTGTACAGACCAATTTCCTAATTACAATTTTCCACAGATAGGATTAAAAAATATTTCAAGA
The DNA here is from genome assembly GCA_019059595.1 of Marasmia exigua. Taxonomy (NCBI): domain Eukaryota; kingdom Metazoa; phylum Arthropoda; class Insecta; order Lepidoptera; family Crambidae; genus Marasmia; species Marasmia exigua. The sequence continues at coordinate 23,203,066 of CM032463.1, forward strand.
ATTTAGTTCACATATATACACAATATGTTAATTTCCCTAATAAAAATAAAATACTTCAATCTAAATTATAATAAATTGATTATAAAAGAACTAGAACAGTCCCTTGTCTTGACTATGTAAAATGCTTGTGCTCATATTGCCGGTGTACCAAATAAATATAATATAAATCAAGCATGAGTCAATTTTCAAGAATATTTTAACCTAACACACGTTTTCACTTTATTTTCTATGGGAGTCCGTTATCTTTGATGTTAGGAAAGTGAAAAATTGTATATATGTATAATAAAAATAAAGAGTAATTTACTTCAAGGGTTTTGGAAAATCACCCTTTAAGGGGGTAAATTAGGAGATGAAATGCAGTATGGGGATTATACAGTTTAAAAGTTAGAATCTTAAAATTGATGTTTAGGCACCGGTTTAAAAAAAAGAACTAAAAGACTTTTGTAATAAAGACTAAAACTGCGTGAGTAACGCCGCGGGCTCAGTCTAGTTTTGTACAAATCTGAAATTAGACGGATAAATAATAGTCGAATCGGGCCTTAATAGCGTAAAGAAAAGTCAGTCAATCTCAAAAACACAAAAACAAGTTAAATAAAATATTTAATTACTTTTTGCGTCGAATTACGTTGCATCACTACTTACTTTGCACACAAACGCTTTTGCGCCATTTTAGATCTTTAGCCCATTAGCATAAGGGCCACACGTCGGGTGGAATGTGACAGCTTTCCACGCGGCGTTTAATTACAGAGCCGCCTTAATTATTCGCACCGGGCTTACTTAAGGTCAGAAGTGCACGGGAGAACTAAGCCTTGAGGGTAGGTGAAGAAGTAATTTTCTTCATCATCATCATCATCATTTCAGCCAATAGACGTCCACTGCTGGACATAGGCCTACCCCAATGTTCTCCACACAGATCGGTCCTGTGCCGCCCGCATCCAATGGATTCCCGCGATCTTCACCAGATCGTCGGTCCACCTTGTGGGGGGCCTGCCACTCGAGGACCTTTCCGCCCCAACGGCCGTCTGTTCTCCTCGCTATGAGCCCTGCCCATTGCCACTTGAGGCATGCAATCCTTTGGGCTATGTCTGTAACCTTAGTTCTGCGGATCTCATCATTTCTGATACGATCACGCAGGGAGACTCCGAAAAAGTAATTTTCTTAGAAACACGTATATGACATAATCCACCATCATCATCATCTCAGCAGTTCAGATGCTCATCTTAGCGTGTTATTCCCGGTTGCAATCCAAGCCGTCGCTTTGGACTACGCTTGAGCCATGATCCAGGATTTGGCAAGTCTGGTTACACTTTCCTAATTCGGTGTCGAAAGGACTCATACAAATCGGGGATTCCTGACAGAATGTGGAGGAATGAAAAGGAGCCGTAAAATATGACAATGTAAAGGATTCCTGAGCCTTATTTTTATAACTGCCTGCTTTGGCCACGTTGGCAAAAAAGTGTGCCACAGTTATTATTTCATTTTGTTTAAAACAGCTGTTATTTGGCGCTTTATGTCATGACAAGACACCGTCTGCGCTGTCTCGCTGCGTGAGTGACGGTACCGGAGGCCTAATCCAGGGGGGTTAAAAGGTAAGCAGCGCACTTGTGACACCACTGGTGTTACGGGTGTCCATGGACGGCGGTAGTCGTTTACCATTAGGTTATACGTCAGCTCGTCTGCCACCTATATCATAAAAAAATGCGTACTTACGAAGTACAACCTGGGCGGATAAAGAATGGGATCAGAAATGGCGGCGCATTTATTCACTTCTCGCTCGCACACTATTTGCGTCTATACTCGCACTCGTGGGGTGCGAATATAGACGCAAATAGTGTGCGAGCGAGAAGTAAATAGATGCGCCGCCATTTCTGATCCCATTCTTTATCCGCGCAGGTAGTAGTTAATTAGTATTTTTTTAGAAATGATACAAAATACCTTCGTCAACCGAATTTCTTGAAACTGACAGCGGCAGATAAATTATAAAGTCGCCGAGATCCAGTGAGCCTAACGACACAGTCCGGGGATCTTTTCCGAGATAATTACGAGCGCGCAATTAGTGTGCCCCCGCCTTACGTACGCACTCAACGCTCTTTACGTATCGTTCCGTAATCCGTTTCGCGTTAACTCAAAGAAACATTAACGATACACAGTATAATTTTATTAAGGTGACGGGTAGGGCACACTAGCGACGCCAATCGATTTTAATTTTTAGCTACTAAACCGGATCTGTTTTAAACAATTTGGGGGTTGGGTCGTTCTTCTTTTTTATGGACAATGAGCCAAACTTACAAATAAACATTTAACTTTTATATAACAGACTACAAATGATAAATAGTATGTCCTAAATATTCGTTAATTTACTATTTTACAGATGGACTATTACTTGATGTAAAATTTAATTGATAAATAATACTTTTTAATTGAAATGAACACCTCCGTCACGTCCCCCGAAATTAGTGTCATTTACACCTCTGTCACGCTTTATATATATTTTTACATAGTTAAATCAAGCTAAAGTACCTGCGAGGTGTTAAAGTAATGTCATTATTTCATGGTAAATTAGGAATATCTTGATGGTGTAACGTATATTTTTTATATAATTAATTACCTCATAAGTTACCGAGGACGGGCTCATTGTCGATAAAAAAGAAGAACGACCCGGTTACAAGCTCTCGGCAAGCATTTCTACTATTTATTAAATTACCATGCACAAATGTGGACCCAATATTTGTACGCGAAAAATTGATTCACGCTAAAAGTGGCCGCTTTTGGCGGAAATCAATTTTTCGCTTTCAAAAACGGACCCAACATTTGTGAATGGTTATTAAATAAATAGTATAAGTGTTTGCCGTGTGGTCCCTGGCAGAGTAGAATAGGCCACCCTCACTCTTACCGAGGTGTCGTAAAAGGCGACTAAGGTATAGCTGCTGGTATGATTATTAATACCCAGAGAAGGAAAACTCTGCATTTATATCAAAACCCTCGCCAACCCGTCTGCCAAGCGTGGTGAGTATGGCAATTACCCCTCATGCCATTGAGGGAGGCCCGTGCCCCAGCAGTGGGGACTTGAATGGGCTGATGATGATAAGTGTTTGCCCAGAGGTTGTAACCCCGAAATTGTTTAAAATAGATCCGTTTTAGTAGCTAACAATTAAAAACGAATGGTGTCGCTAGTTAGGGCTACCCGTCGCCGTAAGGGCCGATTCGACCAATCTTATTGCGATACTAAATCTATGGTATAGCGCTATTATTCTATACAAATTTGACGTTATATCATGGGATACAGATTGGTCGATTCCAGCCTTAGTAGTATAAAGTTTTAGCCTAGATTAGGCACTTGGCTTAATAAGCTACTATATATTTTTTTATGAGAAAGGGAGGCAAACGAGCAAGCGAGTCACCTGATGGTAAGTGATCACCGCCGCCCATGGATATCAGCCACACCAGAAGGAGTGGAGATGCGTTGCCGGCCTTTTAGGCAATGTCGTACTGGTTCGGAAATACCGCTGCGGGAAGTTGATTCCACAATGAGGAGGTGCGTGGGAAAAAATGACGTGTAAAGCGCACTGTGGTGGATCTCCACCCATCCAGATGGTACGAGATCAGTGAGATTCTCGTCGTCGACTATTCGAGTTGTACGAGTTGCTCCGGCCCGGATATGAGATATTAGACGCTATAATTCTTACATTCAGTACTATTTCTATAATAAGGTAAGTACATACATCGATGTAAATTGCACTAGGATACTTCTGTGTTTTCTTCGCAAAAATATTGAACAATGGCTAGATTAGAAGTATCGAGACTCACATACAATGCGCAACACGGTAATGTTTCGTTTGGAATAAAAGACGGACACCCGGGTTTTGTAAGAGACAAGATGACGGCAATGATGGTTTTTCCTGGGCTTCAAAAAATTACTAAATACATTGGAGGACTAGAAATATAATGACGTAAGTATCTGCTATGTTATATAGAGTAAAGGCAATAAATGCTTCATCATACGGCGCTGTTAAGCCTGACCTCACTGCCCTTTGCTGACTTGTATTCAAGCAAACCCCAGACGAATTTAGTCTCACTCAAGTCCCGTAACACGTTCGCAAAATTTTCCGCACTGTTTCGAGTTTATTCAAATTCTTCTAAGCCCGTATTTGAAAAGTTTTCAATGCGGCAAAATGAGCGTTGCCAAGCACGGGGCCGCTCGGGGCTGTCGGTTTACCTTCGTGTGATATATTAGGAAGCCGTGTAATAATAAGCCATGGATTTCTTTGCGTCGTCGTCGAGTCACGTGTGCCGGAACATCGTATTTTTCTCACGGTTATAGGGCTGTAGTACTATACTACTCGTAATGAAAATTGTTAAAGGCACGTGTCAACTTTGTGATAATTTTTTATGAGCTTATTTTGTAATTTTCTGATCTCTTTCTGACCGGATTTTAATTAGATCCGACTTTGATGCCCAACTTTTTTATAATAAAAACTGATTCAACTTGACAACCCTATAAAAATCCAGATTCGTTCTAAATATTCTCAAACTGTCTCAAGCTCCTTCTTAAACTTTTCTTTTTGAGAGAAATCCATTATGTATACCTCTTGCTACACGGCTGGGGTGGCAAAGCGGTTATTGCATCATACAGTCATTGACGATTCTAGGAAACTTTTTAAGTCTCTGCCTTCCTCATCCGTGCTACTGCGCTGGCTCAACAATCCGGGGATACAAAATTTCGTCTACTGTTCTCAGCCGTGTACCGCCAGTCCAGCCTTTGTAGGTGACAGAGATTCATCTGGTCTCTCCATTGATACCTGGGACATTTCTCGAGGCACTTGTCCAAACAGTATTTTTACTTTCATTATAGGTGATTTGAAGCACTCATAATACTAGTAATAAAGGACCTAGTGGTTTATAATTACAGCCTTTAAATATCTTCATTCCTTCGCACGGGAGCAGGACAGTGGAAACTTCACACATCAAAAGTCGGCCCCACTTTCCAAGGTAATTCCAAATTGACCCACCATCAAGGCCGTCCCAATCCTGTAAGACCACGTTCAAAAGTTAAATAGCCCCAGGTGTACTGTAACTCCCTACCCTCAGGTGTTTAACGCGCCCGCAGTATAAGTTACCTTCGGTTTGCTGTAGAGATGTGCCATCTCGGATAAACACCTCGAGTGAAAATTCACGTTACTCGAGATTAAATCTGATTGAGACTCAAATGCTAATGGTAATTATAAAAAGTATGTTTCTCAAATTAGATTTTTCCTTTGAATTACAACTGGTCTTGATTTAAATGCCCACACAAGTGAATGAGTAAGATGTCTAACAGCTATCGTCATCTAATACCTACCCATTAAGGTGTTCCTGGTATGCCTTAGTTCGAGACGAGATGATCGGTGTGAAAAACATGTGACAGGGGGCATTTATTTTGTTCGCTAAGGATGAGAACATTTTAACTCCTCCATAGCTTAGCGTGTAATTCGCAGGTTGCATCCAAAGCTGTCACTTCGGAGCCCGGGGTACGCTTGAACTTGGACCACGATCCAGAATTCTGGAAGTCTGGTAATTACAATGAAGCGATTGCCGTCTGACCTTCGCAACCCATAAACAAGGGAACCAGATCAACTCGATCACGGTTACACATTCAGAGTCATTATCACAAATATTGTAGTTATACACAATTTTGAGGTACTATCCGAACCGTGCAGGTTTCCTTCACCACCAAGCTAATGGTAGAAATACGCACATAGAATTGAAAAACCAAAAGCGCATGCTCGGATTCGAACCATGACCCCCCGTCGTGACGGGAACATTCTAACATGCCCCTAATAATTTACCCTTGAGTTAACAATACTGAAATTGACACATCACTATTAGACGCACCCGCAGTAGTAAGTTACCTTCGGTTTGGGGTTAGCGGTGGCAGGATAAGATAAATGGGGACAAAATCGTGAACAATGCAGCCGTCTGGGGCTACGTGAGCGTTTATTGCCCGTAACCCGTTTTATCGCCGCACCCGTTAATTACCGAGAAGAATGAAGGGTAAGATTGCCGGTAAGCTGTTGTGGAGATCTTATGGGCTCGATTGAAGTACACAATCAACTGGTGTAGTTAAAAAAATCATTTGTCAACGAGAAGTTTGTAACGTGTTCTGTGTAGGTAAGTCTTAATAAAAAATATTATAAATATTATAGAGACCCAGAAAAGACTTTCATCGATCTAACCTCAAGGCTATGCCTACTATTACAAATGATAATAATTATCATATTTCATCTAAACTTACTTGTAAAATCAGGTGTGTTTGTGGTCAAATACTTGTCCATCTTTTTGGCTATGTGAGCGTTTATTGCTAGTAACCTGTTTTATCGCCGCGCCCCGTTAATTACCGGGAAGGACAAAGGGTAAGATTCAGGTTAAGCTGTCTCGTTTTATGGAGTTTGCTGTCTATTGTTTAAAATTCCATTACAGTTTGACACAGAAGTTTGAAGCAAGAGGTCTTTTTATAATAATATTTCGGAAACACCTCAGATGGCAATAAGCCTAACTTTTCGAGTGTGATCAAATATTATTATTTATTCACTTTCATCTCTTCTAGCTGTTATTTAATAGTAATTAATATTAAATACCATCAGGTGATATTGTGGCCAAATGTCTGGCCATTTTAAAACATACAATAAAACCTCTTTAAAAGAAACAAAGTTTAAATTACTGTTTACGCACTGTGTTCTCTTTTTCATTATTAAGAACTGGAAACTCCTATCAGTCAAGTCTGTACCACAAATATAAAACAGCTCCAACAAAAACAACAAAAACAAACATTAGAACGTTACATCTCGCTTACGGATTACGTCGCTTAATTGAAAGTAAGCGAGAAAAAGTTTTGCGCAACTGGTCGCATCAGAAAAACCAAACACCCCGACAATAGCCGGGCGCAAACAAGAAATGATGGTTTAGAACAGCTTCTCAAAGTGAGGTAAGCGTACCACTTCGGGTACGAACATTAGTTAAAGACGCTCTTTTGGGGGTTGCACTGTGGCAACTGGTATCGCAGAGCGTACCATCGCTGGTAAAGGACACCAGACTAGTACGCTCTGCGATACCATAACGTACTGTGACGCGCTTGGCGCGGCAAGAGGTACGGTCCAATCCATGTTGTGGGGAATCTAACCGCAAACGCCATTGCGCTCGATTTCAGGACACCAGATTTCGTTTAGGGTTAGAATCCCTTGGTTCCCATATGTAACAAAGTGACGTCCATTTTTTCCCCTGGGTAACCAAATAAAGGTAACATCTGACTATCGTAGGGGCTACCAGAAAACAAATAAGTTATGTGGTCGGATAGCTGGCATGCGCGTGTGTACTCATGTAATGTTGTTGCTGTAAAAACATTTTAGCTCTTAAAAATATATTATTAAAAACTGTTTTATTTAGTTGTTTTAAAGGACTATCTTTCAGCCACATGGGCACGTGGCAATAAGTTTGACAAACCTTGGCCTCGAACAAGTTTTTATTATCGTTGATCCTGTAATCGATGGCTTGTTTTTTCGCTTTTAATGTGCAACCATGAATAGAAATTGGGCTTTATGAGTAATTTATATTATACGAAGAAATATTCCGATTTGAACTTGCTTACTTTTCGAGTGGTGATAACTTTTGTTTTTTAAGTAGAAATTGTATATCAAACAAACACAGATAATATGAGAAGAAAAAGTATGTATGTTCTTATTGTAGTCGTTTTTTCTCTTTCAATTTGATATACAGGGAAACAATTTCTTACGTACAAAGATTCTTTAAGAACTGTCCGGGCCTTTTTAGGTCAACCCCCCACTTTAAAGAGTGCTTGAAGCGCCCGAGCGGTAATGTCTGAAATCCTCGACCTCCGGTACCTCATGTCTCTCGTTCCTTTAGCCTCAGAAATCTACAAAGATTTATTGTAGATTATAATCGAAAAAATAAAAAGGAAATTATACAGTACATGAGCCGAACCTTAGGAGAATATTCACGGAATCACATAAGTGCCTAGACCCTAACGTGCCACAATAACTTTATGATAACAGTGTTGTCGGACTTTCAAATGAAACTATCTATTAATATGTTTATTCTATATAGTTTAGTGCTTCGATACTAAATAGATACGAGTAGTACATACTCGTAAGAGAGTTAATTCGTGATGGAGGTAATTTACTTATGCGGTTTTTAATTTCTATAGTTTAAACTTTTACAGGTTGCGTTTCGGTAGCGACTGATTACCGATTTTCACACCATCATAACTACACTATCTCTATCTGCAAGGACATTCTTAACAATTCGAGTATTACTGATTTGTCTGTATAGAGTACTTATTGTTTACGGACAGTCAAGCACCTCAATAGCAACACCATCTGAGGAGCCAATTGAACCCTTATTCCAGATGCAATAAGAGTAAGAAAGGTTGTGACATACGGTACAATCATATGTTTACGAGTTTAGAATACAAAATTACTGAGGAGGAACTGTTCCCGAGCCGGGTTCGGTGAAATTGTTTTGTTAATTCCGAACGTTTTCAGAGAACTCAACGGGAATTCATAGCAAATATTTGAAATCGCTATGAATACAAATACAACAAAAATATACTATTAGTACCTACAGAAGAGCCTCGTGTTTACCGCGGTCGGCGATAATATCATTTGTTCGTAATTAAATTGAAATGGAAACCTTTGAACTTCAAATTAATTTTCGTACTGTTTTGTTTGCACTTGGTGAAGGATATATATGGATATGGATTATATGTGGCGTGCTACAATATTGGCTAATGTTATTATAATTCGAGTACATAATCAGCTGTATCCGGTTTGCCCTTGTGATAAATAAAATTGATTCCGTTATCTTTGTCGGACCGATTATCGGACCTACAAATATCATACTATTTCTCGTCGTCTTTGCGTTGCGCTATTGATGTCAGTACGTTCTATTTTTGCCCTATTAAAAATCGGTCACCGATTATCAGTCATGTGGGATCACCCTATAGCGAATTCACAACTAAAACAATAAAACATGAAATCAATGATAACACTGACCTGTCTGTCCATAAGCGAAGATACAAGCGTTGTACCCCTCGAAGGCATTGTCCAGGATGTCCCTGCCAAGGCATTCGAAAACTGTCTTCTGTGAGGCAAAGTTCGGCAGACCAGCGTCCAGCGAGTAGAAACAGTGGTCGAACGCGAACGTCTTTGGTTGTTTCCTGAAACAACAAAAAAAACTGTTACTTTACAAGGAAATATTAAATCAATATGACGACCCGTTTGGAACAGTGGTAGTGAACGCTGCCTTTGGTCCAAGGGTTGCGGGTTCGATCCCCGCACAGTACCTACAAACATTTGTGTGCATGAACATGTCTGTTTGTATTGGTCTGGGTGTTTTCTATGTATTATAAGTATGTATTTACAAAAGAAAAGTATTATATGTATATATTTGCAATCCCACTGTTGATTCTGATATCCGTAACACAGGTGCTTGAGCTACCTATCTCGGAGTCAGATCAATGTACGTGATGTTGTGAAATATTTATTTATTTATTAATATACTTCCTGGCCATATTTTATATGGCTATAGTTTCAACGATTAAACGGTGATTAATCGCATGAAAAGCGCGTACCTTTTTATTAGCGCCCATAGTCCTATGTGACATCAATTTGACGCGAATGTAGAGGGATCAGTAATGATATTGGCCTCAGTTAATCATAAATATGACTTCAAAGACCTATGTCCAGCAGTGGACGAGTGTGGGTTGCTAATGATGATGATGATGACTCCAAAATGCAGCGACCAGCGTGATAAGTAAATTACCTCACGTGCTGAAAGCGGGATCGGTCAATATTCGTCACGTGTATAATTTGAACTGCACCAGGTTGGATCTGCAGCCGTTCGGCGACAACGAGCGGCAAATCGAATCAGCTATTCGTTAGTTAAATCGTGGATCCCTCTGAACTGGGATACTATGATTCAAGCAGATAAAAAAATACGATTTAGTAAAGTTGTTATCTCAACGCTATTTACTAGTTTATATTGATCAAAAACAATAACATTGAACTTTCAGCATTTTTACGAGTTACATTAAGTTGTAAAGGTAGTCAAGTGAGCTTAAGATCTATAGGTACCACAGGTAAGGTCTTGTACAACTGTAACGGTCCATAGGTAAAAATGCAATAATTGCTTATGCTTCTCAGAAAAAGAGTAAGAAAGAAATGTTATGATTAAATAAATTTATAATAGGTTTAAGCATAAGTGACACTCCCTCTAAATAAAAGCTTAGATAATCAATAAACTTAATTAAAAAGAATTAATCAAGAAACTGTATCCTTAAATGTTCTGTAATTCATAATAAAAATAGTTTTTTATTCATCAAATATATAATTCAACGCTACGACAAAATATGGGCAATGTACGTACAGGTAATCAATCAAAAAAATTAAACCAGGGCAAAATACGGCCCGGCCCTTATGTTATGAAAAGCCAAGTCCAGCACGATACACAAAGTAATAAAACACGACGACGTTTGCCGCCCCAGCCCTTCAGTTAAGGGTGCTTTACATGGTACGATTCGACGCGTCGCGTCGTTCGGATCAATCTAAGGAAAATCGTAACCGTCGATCGCTTTATCCACGAGCGACACGTATGCGAGTAAGGCTAGCCAAACTTAGTAGCAACAAATCCACCAATAAGACTCACAAGCCGAAAACATGAAGAATTTTATTATCTCCGGTTATTTTCTTCTAACAACAATTTTGACACGGTGTTGGTACCGTACATCAATTATAATAACACAAGCAATTGTTCGTTGTGATAACAAACTATAAGACAATAACTCAACGACATTTTATGATTACATGTTTTTCGTCTTAATTGTTAACGATGTTGATTGCACGATCCATCGAAATCGATCTGACGATCCGTTGCCTGATCATTCGAAATCGGATCGAAACCAATCGCGCTGTATATGGATACCTACCCTTAAAAAGAAACCAAGGGACCATGCCTGTTTTTACTCAGTCGAATGTTTCAGTAACGCGTATTATGAAGTTCAGTAAACAGCTACAAAAAAAATCTTTGAAATGCCTGTTTTCAAAGCTCCACTAAAATCAATTATCTTATTTTAACGTCTCTTTTGCCGAGTTTCTTACCGACTTAATTTCCGTATTTCTGATATTTATCTTCGCGAGTTGATGACCTCTGTCCGTCCATTGAAGTCAGTGTATTGAAAATAATTACTATTAAGTTTAGAAATGAAGAAATAAAGTATAAAAAAAAACAAAAATATAAGATGACGGATAGTTGTATCTTAGATATTGTTATCTACCGACCGATTATGAATGTATTTACTATATTATTATATACATAAACCTTTGTCTTGAATTACTCTATGTATTAAAAAAACCACATCAAAATACGTACGCGTAACTTTAAAGATCTTAATATACATATGGACAGACAGCGAAAGCGACTTAGTATTAAATTATGTAGTGATATAGTAATTGATTTAGAAACTTATAAATAATAAATACTTACTATCATCATATAGAAATACACACCAGAAACCTAAATCTCGGGATTTTACATATGAAAAGACATGGCGGACGAAAACCATACAAAAAACTGTGTTTTGGCGATGTATATTGATTTTCGATAAATATAAGCATGAGCATTGGGCTCCTGCGAGTAAATAAAAAAATAACATAGCGCTTATAAAGCTTATTCCAACTCAGAAATAAAAATGATTTGCTAGAAATCACAAAAGAGTGTAATATTAAAATTCAAAGAAGACGAAATCTGTAATAACAAATTTATAACACCCTTACGAATGCATGAAAGTTCTAGTCGTTCTTGGACTGCAAGATTGTGCAAATTCAAATTTGCATTGCATCTGTCCTGGCATATATATGTAGGTAATCTAGGATTATACGAGATTGTATCGTTTTCGTGTCAAAGTGCGTTTTGCTTTTGCGCAGATTGCTTGCAATAAAAACAAAGGACTCGTCGGCTCATATGCATCGCATCGCATTTCGTATGTATGGTGTTGACGTGCTGGCCGCACGCACAAAGCTATTTGTCCTGTCATATTTGACCCTTCCAGTCACCCTTCTCTTTGCCAGCCACAAACGTAGTTAAGTTTTTCTCGACAGTTTGTACGACCTAATGTGTGTCTACCTTCACATCGTAGCTTCCATCAAGATAATCGAGAGTATTCTTCGACAGTAAAACTTGAACTTAGTTTTAAGACTAGAGTGAGCTATTTTGTAAACGTTAGTGCGTTTGATAGTCCTGTGATCCTAACGTTAACGTGAGTTAACTTACGTCAGTTTAACGTCATACATCAGGTCTATTGCAAAAAGTCTTCCATCATTACCTTGATTTCAATGATACAATGTAATTTGCTCAGCAATGGTTCTTTGATGGGCTATTATTTCACTCTCCAATGCACGCATCGCAAGCCCGGCCAGACATAACGGCGACCGGTTACACAATAGTTTGAATGAATGAACGAATTGAATGAACGTGAACCGGTCAGGCTCTGGCATTCCTCCGTGTTGTCTTGTTTGCATTTTATGTTGTTTATTGATGCTATTCAAACAAGCCGGCGAATGGCTTAGGCTTCCCCTATTAGGTGCTGTGCTTTGACTGTGATTGTATATATTAATACATTACTTTTTGAATGCATTTGTACATTTAAGCGTTTTGTTAAACATGGTAAGTAATGTAAAGTACCAGCCTAAATACTGTCCCACCGCAGGGAAAAGGCCTCCATCATAGAAATCACGTCATCACTACTATGATGAGATTAGGCTTAATTACCATGCTTGCCTAATTGGAATTGGTGATCACGATCCCGGGCTATGTTCGAAAAATTCGAAATATACCTTTGCTCGACCCGGGAATCGAACCCAGGACTCCGAGATCACGGCCTGGTACTTACACCGCCAGAACAACGGGCGATTAAAAATGGTACTTACTTGGACATTATTTTCATCTTTATATTCTTCAAATAGTTATGTCGTTCGTTAGTGCTGATAGTGCCTAGTCCTATGAGCTATGGGAAATACTCTAGTTTGAGACTAGATCAGTGTGGATAGTTTTAGTGCACAAACATCTACACTACTACCATACTATTGCAAACACTAGTAAAACTAGAAGACTGCAAATATATGTCTAAATTTTCACGTCATCATTTATCAAAGGGCTCAAAGTAAAATTATGATAACATACTGTTTTGTTCTAGCAACAATATTTTACACATGACAAAGAATAATGAATAAAAATATCTCTAGTTCGCCGAAACAGAAATGCAAACGAAATCACTTCGAGTATTTCAGAGACAAGTGTTGCTTTTGAGCCATTTTAGTAAAAAAAAATCAGCCAACCAATCCCAAAAGGATGCTTTCAGCTAAATTTGCATGAATAATGGAGACATAAAAACCTGTGCAAAGAAAATATTATGATTACATTACCTCAGTTCGAGATAAACAGCAGCACTCTATCCCTCTTGTATCATTAGGTACTCCTGAGGGACTCGAGCTAGACGGCAAACTCGCAACTTTTGCGGTTTGTATTTTCTTGTAAGAGCAAATGAGTACCTAGCTAAGGATAGTAATGGTGAAATGCTGCTAAAAAGAAAGTTGGGAGGTAAAGTCATTTTGTCAATCGCAAAACGTTTTGAAATCGATAGCTGATTAGTAACTAAATACGCTCGATTGAATGATTTTAGTATTTTGGGTGTTAGAATATCTATTTAAATAGATAGATAGATAGATAGATAGATATTCTTTATTGCACAAAAATAAAAAACAAGCATGATACAACAGCAACAGACAGTACAATAAGGCGGTCTTATCGCTTGTAGCGATTTCTTCCAAATCAAATATAAATATATTTTTCGTACGTTTTTTTATTTGTCTTTTTTTTTAAATCAGCCTTTAAACTGTCCCACTGCAGGGCAAAGGCCTCCACCATAGAAATCAAGTTATCGCTACTATGATGGGATTAGGCTTAATCACCACGCTTGCCAAATGCGGATCGTGATCACAAACCCGAGCTATGTCCGAAAAAGTCGAAACATACTTTTCGCTCGACCCGGGAATCGAACCCAGGACCGGACCGGAGATCACGGTCCGGTACTTAAACCACTAGACCAACAGGGCGTCATTATTATTTGTCTACCATAACACAAATGCATAGCTCTACTTTGGGGTTAGGTCAATCTATGTGATGTTTTCTGATATTTCTTTTGTAACTTTTATTTATCAATTGCTTATAAATTAACTTACCTAAAATATAAAATGTTATGTTTCAAAACTCTTAAGTATTTTCCATTTATTTTCTTTAACTTTTCGACTATTTTTTACAACCTCAAGCTGCAAGATGAGAATGTTGTCGGTCTGTGATTCCTATTTAAAATTTCCTCATAATATTTTGATAGACACGAAGTTACGTAGAACCTTTTAACTACATATAACATAATAGGTAAAAGAGCAAGACACGCCACACCCAGACATTTGCCCCACCAATTCACCTGCCCCCATAAAACGTGACCGAAATACTATTGTTTATTCCACCCGCAGAAGCACATCACATTTGATTAGCTTTGTACCAAAATAGGTAACCTGTAAGTACGTTACTTTGATGATGATGATATTGAAATTAAATAGCATATCTACAGCCGTGGAACAAGTTAATAGACCAATTATTTTGTGCTTTGAAACAAAATACGCTTGTCGTGTCGAGCAATACCCTAATGGAAGGTAAACAAGTTGTTGTTAATAATAGTTTAACGTTAAACGTTTGCTAGACGAAACATAAGAATAAGATACCTATTTTTAAATGAATGCAATGTTATGAACGCTTTACCTTTTAGTTTGTATGGGTTACTACGTGAATGTTTCATGTATCTGTCAAGTAATTCTGGATGTACTTACAAGAAAAATAAATATATATTACAGGTTTGAACCTCCATAATTAGTCAAAATAATTCTAGTAGCTATTAGCTAAATCCTACATAGACCCCTCTTACCAGTAACTCTTTATTCACATTTTGTATTTATGCTAGGCGTCACTCAAGAGCTTTGTTTTTCCACCACAAATTGGAAATAAGAGTCTCGTCAAAGTATAAATTTCAATATCCAATTAAATTAGCGATCGGTGAGACCATAGCCGGCGGTGACGGCGATCGCCGTCCATTTTGATTAAACTAATGGAGACAGCTTTTAATTAAACGACACGCATGCCACGGGCGCTCTAGGGTTCTCGACGGTTCATTATTTTTATCTTTTTCGCGCAATGCAATTTATAGTAGCGAGTTCGAATGAATGCTGAATCGTTGATGTGTGACATTGGGCCGCAATTTTTAGGGTTGCACTGTAATTAAGGCCTTTAATTATTGGAACGTCAGAGTCAAATGCCAGTTTGAAACTAACAATCGAGGAATCACAAAAGACTATATTCACTAAACATGGTTTAGTCTCCGACTGGACTTCGATCGAATTCTTCAAGAACGATTCGGTGTAATGTTATGCGAAAGTCTACGGCGTTATCAAAACCACCATTCTCCATTATTAAATTCTAAAAATGCTGACAATTCACTACAACATCTGTATTCGTTTTGATACCCAAAGCATGTGTCTTGTCAGCACTTGGATTACTGCATGAATGTGTCATCTCCGTGCGCGTGGGAAAGAAAAATAAGCAAGAATAACATTTCAGGCATGTTGTCACTGTAGACATTTATCGTATCCTGAAGTGTCACACACGGAACATATCTTTAGACCTTGACAGGACAATCGCCCGTTTACGGGGTCTTTTTGTAACATTACAAAAACGTTAGTCACGTACTAGAAAACACTTTGCAGTTATTAATGTCAAGAGCTAAAGGTCGACAGATGGAATCTAGTGTTGTCAACATAATAATATTTCTCGTCCTTTAATGTTCATATAAAATTGGTAAAGTAATTACCAAGAAGTAAGGAAAAACAAACACAAAGACGACGTTATGGCACAATTTTTTGGTATTCAACGTGTAACAAGCAAGTATTTAAAGATAACAACACGCAAGTATTTAAAAATACAAACATCACATCACCTTTGCCGTGTGGTCCCCGGCAGAGTAGAATAGGCCACCCTCACTCTTACCGAGGTGTCGTAAAAAGCGACTAAGGTAAAGCTGCTGGCATGATCATCAGCACCTAGAGAAGGAAAACTTTGCATTTATATCAAAACCTTCGCCAACCCAGACGGGTTGGCAGACGCCAAGCGTGGTGAGTATGGCAATTACCCCTTGTGAATGAGGGAGGCCCGTGCCCCAGCAGTGGGGACTTAAATGGGCTGATGATGATGATGATGATGACATCACCTTAACCCTGTCTTTGTTTTTTTTTTAAACGTAGAAGCTAGCGTCACTAAAAGTCTATTTGTCGCCGGCACTTGGAAAATCCATCCACATCTAACAACAAAGTACTAAACCGGTAACACTGAGAGGAACAGACGAAGTTTTGTCGAAGCGCAAAGCTTCCTGGGTTGTGTAGATATTATCACAGTGTTAATATATACAGTGGCGCGTCGACTCTAATTTTCGTACTATCTCCTGATGGGAGCCTAGATGGAAGGTTTTATTATCGGAAGCCAATTTACCGAACTACATTTTTGACGTCCTTGTCGGCAACCTTAAATTCCGCTAAGAAAAAGCGTCTTTTAGCTACGTTACTGGCTTTATACTGTGGAATTGTAACATAGGAACCATGAGAGGAAGTCCAGTCGTCGCCTGCCAACTTAAACTTGATGTAGTATCAAACATTTTGGCTCTGTATGGAAAACATATCTTAAGTCTTAGACGTGAACTTATTTACGAAACTTCTGCTATAATATTTAATTATTTTGAGATATTATTATAACATTCATATGTATATCTAATTGATATATAGTCCCTGTATTTAATTTAAGATTATTTTGATGACGTTTAAGTTTACTGCTGAACATTCCATAAGCATGCAAAGCAACCAATATTATCTATGTTCTGGAATCTTAAAAGACCGTAGGTAATTAATCAATGCTAACCCGTCTAAAAAATCTATTTTTTTTTATTAACATAAATAAAAAAAAATAGATATTTTAGAGAAGATGTTATTTAAAAGCATAATTCAGAGTAATATCAGTAAAACTCTCTCTCCGTACCTAAGTGTAAGAAACTTTTTTAATCCACAAATTCTCAAATCGGAATTAGAGCCGGCAAATGAGTACAAACGCCGGTTCTCCTCCGGGACTAAACTCCGCTAAGACCGAGTGCCATTACCCAGTCTCGTGTTGTTCCAGCCAGGAAGGAGATAATTATTTGAAACGCGAACGCGTTGTAGGGTTGGGCGAAAATGAAAGCACACATTCGAATGTTTTAATTATTCGATACTAAAGTCTAAATCTGATTTAATAGATAGGTATTATTAAACTTAACATAAAAATGTAATCGAATTATGTGAGAAGATAAACTTAAGACAGTCTCGATTCGACTAAAATGCAGAAAAACCAAAAGAGTTGCAACCATAATAAGATCTAGAATTTCCGTACACAAATTTACTAACTTTTATAGTATATTTGCTAATTTTGATATTCCACGGTTAGTCGAAACGATGAAGCACTTTTAAATAAATATTCGAGTTTTTTCTCATTTCTTTACATTTTTTGTTTTTGTGAAAAACTGAACTTAGTAATCACTATCTGATCTAAAATAAATTGATTAAATCATTCGAATAATTCGTATGTTACATTTTCAAAGATCTCCCATCGCTATCGAGAGATGAATGGCTACGCCGGAATAAGAGGTGAGGGAAACTTTTCATTTGAAATATACAACGCTTCCCGCAGTAAAATGTACTGTGGCTATTATTGTGTTTCAGAGCAAAACAAACTACAGGCTAGAATAACAAATATGAGCACGTTAACATTGGGTATCAGGAGCGAGCAGTTTAATTAATGAACTTAGAGTATCTGTATCATTTAGGACATGATCAAATTTAAGGTTTTTATAATTAGTAAGTGTACATACTTTTGCTTGTAATAATATAATTCCCCTTCTCATCTTAGCGCGTAATTTCCGGTTGCGTCCAAAGCTGTGGCTCGGGTGCCGCGGATACGCTTAGATCATAATTCAGGATTTGAGTAGTCTGGTAATCGCTTGTATTAGTACAAGCATATCATGTATAATAATAACATGTACAAGTTTTTCTGTTAAGAAATTATCAGTGTCAGCCTAGAGTCTGGAAGTTGGTGGTTTAGTACCCCCGTGCTTCGGAAAGCACTTTAAGCTGTTGGTCCTGCGCCCGATCACTCTCCATTCGTGTCCCATCGGATTACGAGGGCAAGGGAATAGAGAGTGGACTTGTGTTCGCGCTACACACTCGAGCACTATCATATATCCTGCGTAAGTGGCTAATCGTAGATTAAGATTAGCCGCCGTAGCTGAAATCGGTTGCAGGATATTATTATTATTACAAGCGTATCATGATCATATTTCCATTGCGAACTATTTTCAAGAAATGCCTTTCAACTAATAGAATTTCACTTGAGTTCCAAGAAGCAATGAAAGTCTCAATTGCCAGAAACATACCCTGGGTCGATAAGATTCAATACATCGAACTAAGCGGCTTCGTCTCTTGGCACGGCCCCGGTTATGATACGGATCTCGTGCTTAGGAAATACCATAAATACATATTACAGCGAAAATGCGATGTGATTTCTAGATAGCTCGGTCACTGACCTTTAAGGGGTAGGTAAACCTTGCACAAAGATGTTTTATGAAGCCAGACATTAGAGAAATACGAGCACTCTCGATTCTGTTTGTAAACTTTTGCGATTTGGCAATATTAGAGATCCTTAGTAAAGATGGCACAAACTTAAATACATAGAACGAAGTAAAAACTAAATGAGTTTATTTTAAAATTTCTTTTTAAATATTGGTATTATGATAAGCAAGCGAATAATGTCAAGAATTAACACAATCTCCCACTTCGTTTATCCAAGTCAAAACTATCAAAACAATAGGCGAGTCGAGTTCAATGCATTCTATCGATTAGAGTTCAAGAAACTTCAATTAACGGGAAGGTAAATACTGCTACTATTAACACGACCCACTTTCATAAATCGATGCGAATACGATACAAACCTCCAACAATCGCAATAAATAGGGCACACATGCAACACATGTGTATAATTTTATTTTCCTAAGAGCGATTTGAATAGGATGCCATTCAAAACAAACATTTATAAATTACTCCATAGATTTTCTTTACTTTTGGAAGGGAAATAAATTGAACCGATGGAGTAGATGTTAGAAGTGTTACAATATACGGAGGCAAAGCGTAGGTGATGAACATCTGCAGAGAGACTATTGGAAACCGGAACCGTATCTACCCTCAGCAATAGTCCATGCGCAGACGTAACAGTACATCATATACCCACCAATATTTGTTCACATTACAATTTCACCATGATCAAAAACTCGACATCATTCACGCAAATAGATCTCTAGAATATTTTCTTTTTATAAAACTCATATCAAACGCGATACAATGAACCTGAATCACGATGACTGATAAAATATTGGCACAAGATCCTCTTCTAATATTTCAAAGAAATGAAGAAAAAATAATAACCTAACCACACAATCTTAGGATCATAAATAAGTAGGGGGAGACGAGAGACGCACTCTTTTGATACTCCTTGCCAAATATTCAGTTTGAATAGGCACTCTAGAGGGTATATTGGTGTTGTAGACTAGTAACAGTCATAAAAAGGCGACATAGCTGCCTACGCTTACCTTTTTTTTTTACTTGCATTTGTATTTTCAGACTGTAGTTTTGCAATAAATTGATGGTGTAAAAATTATCCGTGTGGCTCGGTGAATACTCTGTCTCCCAAGTTATGCCAATGGAAAAAATGTATAGGCTATTTTCGCTCTTTCTCCTCCTCGTCTTCGTGTGTATTTCCCAATTGCGTAAAAAGCTGTCGTTTCAGAGCCCGGGTACGCTTGGAGGGGACCATGATCCAGAATTCAGGAAGTCTGCTAATCGCCACGAAGTGACTGCCGTCTGACCTTCGCAACCCTTAGATATAAAATAGGATAAATTCTCAAATATATTGTTACACAATTTTTGAGAATTTATCCGAGACGTGCAAGTCTTGGCCGAGATAGGAATATGCACATAAGTTGTTAATAATCCAAAGGTGAATGCTCGGATTCGAACTAGAACCCTACGTATGGAAGGCACGTTCTTATCCACTGAGCTACCATCGCTCTAGCTAGATTAGCTCTTTCTATGTTGTGGTGGAATCATGAACTCAATGCCACCAGTACAAGTTACTAATCGAAGCAAGTTTGGTCGTAGCAAATCCAAAATTCGTAGTAACTCGTAGCAGTTCGTAGCATAACTTACTCGTAGCAAGAGTTAAATCGTAGTTATTGACATTATTCAGTTGATCCACATTCTGGTACACTACACGTGCAAACTTAAGCTTTTAGATGCAATTAGTTTCATGTTGAAATGGTAATTTTGAATGAAAGATAAATAAAAGTACAGAATTAAAAAAGGGTAAAAACTGATATTACTGAATTTCACTATCTGCCTGTGGCTGAAAATTCGCTACCACTTACAAATAAGTCGTGTCACCATCACCATAGTATCAAAGCAAAACAATATTTGAGAAATATATGTTCATGTACGGTCCACGCTCTCCCTTACATGCCACTTACCATTCATACCAGGAACAGATGAGTCGAAACAATTTTTTTCCCGTAGTATAGAAAGTTGAAAAAATAAACATTATACAAACAAATGACAATGCTTACTGTTCTATTTAAAGCGGCAAATAGTGGACCTACACAGAAAGTTCCTAATGGAGTTAAATGGGAACGAGCCTGGCCGTGAATTGAATAAACGGCGCTTATAACAATCTGTGCGCTTGCCTATCAACTGCTCCGACAGACGCTAAGGAATCTTGAAGCAGATTAAGCGTGGTACATTTGAGTATTCAAAGTTATTGTGACGTCACAAAACAGCTGCTTCTAGATAGATATTACAGATATTAGGGTACTGGAGGCTTCTCTACTTTAAAAGAGCCGCTGACATTTCAAAGTTATTTAAAAAAAATCTTGAGTTTCAATGCAACCGAATATGATAACCGACACGACGCGACAGTAGAACAGTATGTTCTACTTAAAGAAATCTCCGGAAAAAGTTATTCTACAAATATAATAAATAACTGCAATGTTACAATACGTCATTCATTACTAATGTATACATTTATAACGTTATTATGTACGTAGTATAGCTACAAATATGATAACAAGATATTGAGAGAGATGGAACAAAAAACTCTCAGAGAATCAGAAGACTACTTTCACATGTACGAGTACAAATTTGAAACATTCCATTTTTATTTCCATTCAACATTCGTGACAATATGTAATATCGTTAAATCCGTAATATCGTCTCGAAACAAACACGAGAATTTCAATACCATACCTGTTCGCGCACACATTTGCCTGACATCTGCCTCATCAATCAGCTGCAGTTTACAATACAGCCGGCGTCAATACCGGCTAAACGCATATTGTTGCAACATTGACGCCTAAGCAATTTGAGCGCAGTGAGTCATGTCCGCTCTGCACTTGGAACTTGTGTAAGACTAATTGCTACATATCGTAGTTTTGGTAGTGCACTTTCACCTTTGGAATTAGTGTCACTTAACATCTTCATCATCATCATCATCAGCCCATTTAAGTCCCCACTGCTGGGGCACGGGCCTCCCTCAATCACATGAGGGGTAATTGCCATACTCACCACGCTTGGCAGACGGGTTGGCGAGGGTTTTGATATAAATGCAGAGTTTTCCTTCTCTGGGTGCTGATGATCATCCCAGCAGCTTTACCTTAGTCGCCTTTTACGACACCTCGGTAAGAGTGAGGGTGGCCTATTCTACTCTGCCGGGACCACACGGCTAACATCTTATATTAAGAATATTGACAGTAGCTATTGTATTATCATGACTTATGATACATTATACTCATAGTAACGAGCCGTATATACATATTCTCATAGTTTATTAGTTGTAGCACCGATTACTCGATTTTAATTTATTGGAATTTTATATTGGTAACTTTTTGGCCGACTACCACAGTGATCGATACTTTACTGCTAGCAACTTTACAGTTTGTGTGCACTCTTACGCATAACATGAAATTCGGCGGCCATGTGAAAAGAGTGGAGTGTGTCGGCGTCTTTCAATAACTAATGTAACACTGATCATGTACTTCACTGTGTTCTACTAGTCGGGCGCACACTGCTACGGCAGAATTCAATTTGGCGGCACGTCGGGACCGGCTGATGCATAATCAACGCCGACATTCATATTTTAGGGCCGCGACCATGTGACGAGCGGAGTGTGCCGCTGAATCAGCTTCACGACTCGTGCCACCTATTTGGGAATAAACGAACTATTTAATGCGTAGGTAGGAGGATCAGATTATGTTAAATTAGCTAACCACCACTCGCAAGCGATTGTCATTCCATTCTCATCATCTCGATGGATGGCGGTCTAATACTGTGCCTTTCTCCCGGAACTTTCTACCACGTACCTCAGTTCTGTGGAACGGTTTGGCTGCAGGAGTATTTCCGGACGGCTACGACTTAGGGATCTTCAAGAGAAGAGCGTACTCTTTTTTAAAAAAAAAGGCCGGCAACACATTAGCGATCTCTCTGATTTCGCAAATGTTCATGGGCGGCGATGATTACTTTCCATCAGGTGACTCGCTTGCTCGTTTGTCCGCCTCTAGCAAAAAAAAATAAAAAATAAAAACATATTGACTTTTTTTCTTGCCCCACTAATCTAGGACTTGTCCGCAATAAATACCGCTCCTCCGTCATTGCTATAATTTCGTACGAGTAATTACCACTTTTCCGCGGTCATAGATGTGTCGGCGAATTCTTGAGAGATTCGCCATACAAAATAACACCAGCATATCAATCGTCCTATACGTGACAAGTTTTCTCAAACGCTATTTCCGAAGGGAGTTCAATATCAAAAGAACTTTGTTATGATTTAGTTTATATGTTTGTGTATTTCACTTGCCAATAAAATTAACTATGTTCGTCGCGAAAAGACTTAACAAACAGTAGGCAATCTGAGTACGCAACGCAATGATAAGATAAGGGAAAACTATAACATTGCTTGTACCAGACATTTTATTAATATAACAATAGATGCTTGTTTAGATAAGTTAGATATTATATTCGCTAATCATTACCAATATTTTACTGTCCTTATTTCATTAGAAGACAAGGCGAGCCTTCATTTTTCAAAACCGTGGAGACTAATAAATTATAACCATTTTTGGCTGTTCATTTTAATTTGAAGAGTTGATTTCAATTAACAGGCTTAAATAGGATAAAGGCGGCATTACTGGGAGCCAGGTTTAATCTCGCCATGTTATTTGTTTGAAAGCGGGATATTTTCTGTTACCTACTTCCTAAACGCATTCTTATTGCTAACACCCCGTATAAGAGCTTTTTGAACCGCTAAGCTCCTCTTACTTGGTTATGTAACGAGCATTTTATTATAGTGACGAGTGTCGACAGATTAATGTCTTTCGAAGTAGAGAGTCATCTTTGTTTCGGAAAGTTGTCAGGGCTGGAACGACCTAAAGCAATTTAAATGTAGTTACGAAATTCTTAGCTTATAGATATAAGGAAGCATAATATCTATATTTACATAGAGTTCCTTTTTGATTAATAGTAAGTTTAAAAGAGAAAACTCTGTTTGTTTTAATTAAGTATATGTGCCAAAAATCGCGAAGTCAGAGCAGATCTAGTCGATAGAGCGTAAGATAAAAGAAACTTCTTACCGGTTCCCACTTTATTTCTGAATGTCCAAACTTGGCAATACCTGTGCCAAAAGAAAAGATACATTGCTGCAATCAGTTGCGACTGGAAAAATATAATAAGGAAAACTTCCGAGAGTATTGTCTTAAATCAGATGAAGCGTACGCACAGAATGTGCGGTAGAATATACGGTTTAACAATAGATACACACTATAAACTGTAACCCAACGCAGTAAGGTTCAAAAGGAGACAACTAATTACATCCTCGGTTGTGTACTGCAAAATTTTGGCAACGATCTACGGTGCGTTGAACATAATGTAGCTACATATACCATGTCAGGCCATTCCAGTATTATGGATCGGGATATTCATTTCCTTGAGAATATTATACTTTGCTGTATAGCGATAAGAGAATCTGTGATCTGGAACAGTTTCCCCAAAATTCGAATGAGTGGTGCGATATTTGAATAACATATTGACAAAATCTAATCATAACAATATTAAAGGAAAGGTGATTCATCTTACATACGCACGATACTGCTAAACTGTCTACGTGATCTATGGCTTTGCTTAAAATTCTTCACTTTATCGACCTGGTGGGAGATGTCGTGACCAACTGCCATTAGTCGTTTATGTTTTGCTAGCCCAAATTACGTCACGAAATGGGATGAGATGATAACAACGCCGTTAATCTCACTTATCGCTCTTGTTGGGACTGACACGTATAAGGACAAAGACAGAGATAATTATTCAAAAATGTCAAGAGACGCTCAATTTTACTATTCTAATCCAACTCTTATCAAAGGCGTCCACTCTATAACAACAACACAGCGCATGCAACATTATCATGTTGCATGCGCATAACATATAGTATCATTTGTTGCATCTTTTCAAACTACAAATGATGTAAAACGTTGCCCAATAACATATAGAATTACTTCAACAAAATGTACCCAAAGAGTAGACGTAAACGACTTCACAATGAGCGAAGATGTTCATTGTATTTTATCATAAGGATAGCATTCCTTACTAAAATGCAAGAGAAAACATTTTTATCTGGTAAATATTGTTGTGTAGGTACTTAGCTTTGAAAACATAAGAAGTACGTGTTATTCAAGATTTTCATATCTTAGCATACATCAGAATACATACATGGGAAAAGATCATATGTTTCTGAATATATCATCCCTGATTCTATTACACGGACATTAAGAACTACGGAGTAACGCAACTCGTAGGAGGAAAGAGTTTTCTACCTGCTAAGTAATGCATTGGGTCGGCAAGGAAATGGTCCTAGCTAATTTCTGCTAAAAGGGTTCCTGAAAGGGCCTTGAGTTTTTGCTGGTAACTTCACCCATTGTTTTCTTGATGGCCATTAATACAGCTAAGTTAGCCTGTTTTCAATGTGTAAGTGGTTGGAAAATTTTGGGAGACCATGTTTCTATACGAATTTTCGTAGATTGATGTACATATCAGTTTAGACCATTTCTCGTCTGTTTCTTTACATAAAATTCAATATTTGAATAATGACTCCAATATAGGAGAAACAGATGATCAGTTTCGATATAGTAATTATTAACATGATTCTAAACCTCTTCCACGCTCATATTTAATTTGTATATTAAAATGTGATCTACGTCTGCCAGACATCCATTGGCAAATTTTGTATTAAACTAATACTTTTTTCTACATTATCAATCGTGAACAGTTATCGAATACTCGTACAGAAACCGAATTAAATTCTTAAAACTTGTCATAAATACTCGTATCATTTTACGAGTCGGTTCCCAACCTAAGGTTATTACCCGGGAAGGCCACGGCACTACACATTTGTCTGCCAATTCCCTAAAGTGTTGTTCATACACACACGAAATGGTAATTTCGTTCCATTAAAGCTAATAGCCGTTTCATCCGTTACGATGCAGATATGGCCGATAGCGAATCGGAAAAACTACAGGAAACAAAACTTCATGAAATTTAATGAGAATCCTGGGCTAGAATAAAACCTTTGTTGTCCTTACATATTCATATGTGCGTAAGTTGGAAGGAAGAAATCCCTAAGGATAACCCTCATTGGGGAGAACCGGGAAAGGCACTTACCGGTTTAAAAATGTTCTTGGCATTTAAAGCAATACATTGGGACTGTGCCTTTTCATAATACCTACAAGATGAGTTCACATGATCAATAAACAATAAAATTTAGGGATTATCTGAACTAAAGAGAAATTCTGAAGACATTTAGTCCAATTCTCGGGATTTTCGATATGAAAAAACATGGCGGATGTCGCATGAAAACCATAAAAAAAACTATGTTTTTTATAAATATCACAAGCACAAGAATTGGGCTCCAGTCCTTTTCAGATATTGGCTGAGATCATTATCTCTAGCGCATTCGATTTTCAATAAGCTACACTTTTCCTCTACCCCAAGGTTATCTGGAAGAGATCGCTATTAGTCATTACATGTGTTAACATGTAACCAGTGATTAAGATAGCCTTTTGTGGAATAAAAACTATCTATTTATTTACATTTTTTTATGTGATAGGTGGCAGACAAGCAGACGGATCACCTATTGGTAAGGGATTGATTACATAGGGAAAAGGTAAAGTGGCCGCTCGGGGGTCCTGTCACTCACTCACTCTACGATGTGACGTAGCGGTGCCGTCATCAACAAGCATTCGAAGAGTTGTGTAAATATTTTTGCTAATATTGTGAGAGCAGTCCGTTGGGACTGCAGCAATATGATATTCAATATAAGTCAGGAACTTTGATCTACTTGGAAAAAATGATTTACTAATATTTGTCTAATTATCAATATGAAGACCTATTTGATATTATTTAAAAAGGCGAAAATTGGCTCCGAGTCAAGTTGGTATATAAGTCACCACAATGGCAGTGGGATCTATGTCATGGGGCGACGGCCAGGCCGCCGGGCCGTGAGCGCCATGGGGGTACCCTGGCAGCGGTCCAGGTACCTCTCAGTTCGTACGGGTGAACAGAATTGGAGTTGGTCGCTTAAGTTTTGGTTACTTTGTCCTAACCACATGAAATTAGCTATGACTGACATTTATTCGACGATTGAGGCTCGATTTGACCAATCCACATCATTAGCTCATTTAAGTCCCTACTGCTGGGGCACGGGCCTCCCTCAATCACATGAGGGGTAATTGCCATACTCACCACGCTTGGCAGACGGGTTGGCGAGGGTTTTGATATAAATGCAGAGTTTTCCTTCTCTGGGTGCTGATGATCATGCCAGCAGCTTTACCTTAGTCGCCTTTTACGACACCTCGGTAAGAGTGAGGGTGGCCTATTCTACTCTGCCGGGGACCATACGGCGTACCAATCCACATAAACCTTGAATTATTTTATGCATTTATAGTTATGCATTAATATGAATTGCTCATTCAACTACCGATATTTATCGAAACTAATAAGCGTTTTAATAGTAGAATGATTTCAAACTACCCGCAAAGACACACAATCGATCAGGGGGTAGAAAAAAATAGTACAACTTCACAATTAACGTCAAAACACCTAAACGAAGTGAGTTGCGGGGTTTTATAAATAAATTAGATTTACAGATTTATAAATTTTAAGGGTCTTATTCATAAATAGGTGTTAAACCGCTGTTGACTAAAACGGTGTTATAAAACAGTGATGTTATTAACTGCAGAAAACAATATCTATTTTTTGTGGTTCATTATTTGAAAAATATCCTGAAAATATCAAAAGTCAAATTCAGCTGTGATAATGACAGGTCATTTGAAATTGGAATTTTATTCCTAAGATTTTCGTAATTCTGTCAAATTGGCGGTATAACGATATACCATTGGAATAGGCGTTGGAAGAACGGATTTTATTTTACCCTGCATGTAACTGCGCTATATAGATTTATCGTTGGATAAAGATTGGACAAATCGGGCCTTAGTAATATAAAATAAGTATTTTACAATAAACAATTGAGATGTACAAAAAAATGAAGTTCTATAAATCAGAATTAAACAAAGGCAACGACAGCCACTTTTATCACAGCACACCAAACAAAATCAATTGAATGATAAACATGTTTGATGTGCCAAGTACCAACCCACGTTTTTTATCATCAGCTTACTTTCGAACAATGGCACTCGTAAAAAAATCTAAATATGCACTACATATCCGAGTGTACTACGAGTATCACAGTGTAAATATCTCACCTCATCTTAGCGTGTAATTTCCAGTTTCGCGCAAAGCTGTCGCTTCGCAACCCTACACCGGGGAACCAGATTAACTGGATCATGGTTACACGTTCAGAATCACTATCTCAAATAAGTATTTTTTTATACTACGTCGTTGACAAACAAGCGTGCGGCTCGCCTGATTATAAGCGAATACCGCAGCCTATGGACGTTTGCAACTCCAGTGGACCTGCATACGCGCTGCCGACCCCTTAAAAACCTTAACACTCCTTTTTTGGAAGAACCTCATGTTGTATCCCCGGGAAAACCTCTGATGGCAGGTCATCCACAAGTATCCACAATTTTGAAACACTATCCGAGACGTGCTGGTTTCCTCACATTGTTTTCCCCTCATCGCCGAGCCGAGGTAGAAAAATGGTAGAAATATGAACATTCATTCGAAAAATACAGAAGTGCATGCTCGAATACGAACCATGACCACACGTATGGAAGGCGCTCGTTTTTTTAATGTGATAAAGGGCAGATAAGCACACGGATCACCAGAGAGTCACGAGGGAACTGGCAATCTTAAGCCTCTCTTCCCTCGGATCTGGCCTCCGGTACGCTCACTCACTCGGCGAAATACAGCAGGGGCGCTGTTACACGCCAGTTTTCTGCCTACGGCGTACACAAACAAGACGATCAACGCTGTTTGTTTTCGTTTACAGTCATCGTCCTTGCAACTCTAGAAGGGTATGGGATATTGTGGCTGTGTCAATCAGTTTTGTTTTTTTTTACAATATTTTTTTATGTATCTCAAATCATATAATGAAATGATCGTCAGACGCATGAAGCCGCAACGTTTCAGATGGGCAGGACATGTTGAGAGAGTGGACAAAAACTAATGAAAGAATAATATCCTCCAACCGATTACGGCAACGGCGTACGCAGGATATATTATAGTGCTCAAGTGTGTGCGCAAACACAAGTGCACTCTTTATTCCCTTACCCTTTTTCCGATGGGACAGTATTGTGACATGACTGGAGAGGGTTCGGGTGCAGGACCAACAGCTTAACGTGCTTTCCGAGGCAAGGGGGTACAAGACTGCGAAATTCCAGTCTCCGGGCTGTCACTAAGAATTCTTCCCGAAATTTTAGGTACAAATTTTTGGCCCGACCCGGGGATCGAACCCGGGATCTCTTACGCAGCCATCGCTTTAAAGTGCGACCCACTAACCACTGCGCCACCGAAGCAGCGTGGCACCAAAACCAATTACTGAGTGGAAGACCAAGGGGAAGGCCCAAGAAGAGAGTGCGATTGCAACGAAAGTTTTCGAACTGGAAACGGCCAGGCAGGGATCATCGCGCTTGGCAGTTTATAGTAGAAAAGCCCAAGAGTTGTAGCGTCAATGAAAGTAAAATAAGTAATTTAAGAATTAAATCGAACCAAGCTATATCGTAAAGTGCGTGTCGGGCAATCCAATTTTTCTTAATTCCACACCGGTCCAATATAAAGTGTTACTGACTACGACTTCCGCCTAACAGCATTAGTTACTACTACCAAAAGAGGATAGTAACGACCAACAGTTAAGAAAATTGTTCCAAGTCCACTAGTGATGCAATTCGACTCAAATCTGTTACTAGTCATTCGAGTTATTTAATTTAAAATTTTCCTTAATAACTCATTACAATGTGCCGATTAAAGAGGCTCAAAGTCACCCAGAGAGCAATGGAGAGAGTTATGCTCGGAGTCTCCCTGCGTGATCGTATTAGAAATGATGAGATCCGCAGGAGAACTAAGGTTACAGACATAGCCCAAAGGATTGCATGCCTCAAGTGGCAATGGGCAGGGCACATAGCGAGGAGAACAGACGGCCGTTGGGGCAGAAAGGTCCTGGAGTGGAAGCCACGCACAGGAAGTCGCAGCCGTGGCAGGCCCCCCACAAGGTGGACCGACGATCTGGTGAAGATCGCGGGAATCCATTGGATGCGGGCGGCACAGGACCGATCTGTGTGGAGAACTTTGGGGGAGGCCTATGTCCAGCAGTCGACGTCTATTGGCTGAAATGATAAATAACTCATTGGAGTTCTCAAGAAAAATTTAAAATCAAACTCAAACTCAAATAATTTTTCATTTGCATAGGCTTGTACACAGCACTTACAAATCGCCATACATTTGAATGACATAAAACTATTTATAAGTCGTAAGTAAGTAATATCATTTATACACTATCGCATTCGAGTGACTTTCGAGACGAATCATATCTTTGTGGAGGGAAAACGGACTTCCTTTAATCGGAAATCAGGAAATTCAAATCGAGTAAACTCTATAACTATTCATAGTTGTCGTGTTGGACCGTCCATATTAGCTCGAGTCACTTGTGTAAAAGTCGAATCGCATCACTAACACACTACGGAATCATTAGGATATACGATACTACTGGAATTGGGGCCTCGCCGGCACTGCGTCATTGTTAGTCCGGGTTTACGACGAGTTTTCACTGGGATCCCGATTACACCGGGCGCCATTAGAGATTTATTACTATAGGATAGTGCTTTAAGTTGTAATAATTTTGTCGCCGGTGTCATTGGATACGGAGATTTACAGTCTAGGTTCAGATTCATCAAAACCTACAACATACTAACTAGGACAGAAAAATATTTACTCTAAACATGTTGAATATACATACATCCGTAATAATAGGTCAGAAAAACGTAGCCTTTACAATATTCAAGAGACAAAGATAACGTTATTAAGTTACAGTCGTTCTTTGACCTCGTTGCTCCACAACGAAACGCCAAATGGAATGAAGACCAGTAAAGCACTTCTTTCACGTTAACTCTGGGGGGCGACTGCAACGCGCCGTTATTATTGTTTCCAAGTTAGTAATGTGATTTTTGTATGTTATAAGTGGCAGACGAGCAGACGGATCACCCGATGGTAAGCGATTGCCTCCGCCCATGGACACTCGCAACACCAGTGAAGTCACAAGTGCGCTGAAAACCTCTAACAATTAACACTCCATGCCTCCGGTGTACCCTCACTACCGCAGCGAAACACAGCAGAGATGCTGCTTCACGCTGTTTTTCTGTAAGGCCGTTTTATCACTCCGCGGCTCTCCCACGTGTTAAGCTAGGAGTGCCATATGTTCCACTGGAGAAGACCGAGGCTCTCTTCTTCCCACGGCCTCGGCAGCGTCCTCCCTCCGGCGCGCATATCTGCATTGGAGGGACCCAGGTTGAAGTCAAGGCCGAGATGCGTTATCTTGGCCTGACACTAGACCCGTGGTGGCATTTTGGCCCGCACTTCACCGGGATGCTACCACGGCTCTTGAAGGCAGCAAACGCGCTGTCGTGGCTGCTGCCCAACCTGGGGGGACCAGGCTCCAGGTGCCGGCGTCTTTATGCCGGCATTCTGCGGTCAATGGCGCTCTACGGGGCGCCAGTCTGGTCCGACTCCCTCGCAAGACGGGAAAATATTCCCCTCTTGCGGAGGCCTCAGCGGGCGATAGCGCTGCGGGTCGCTCGAGCCTACCGAACGGTAGGTTTCGACGCCGCCTGTGTGCTCGCTGAGACCCCCCCATGGGAGTCAGAAGCTGTGGTGCTGTCCGCCGTCTATAAGTATACGGTGGACAGGAGGGCAGAAGGAAACCGCTTCTGCCCCGTCGAGCGGGAGGCCGTAAGGAAGGAGGCACGGAAGTGCCTCCTGAGGCGATGGTCCGAGAACCTCGGCCTTGCCCCTTACGGCCGGAGAACCCTCGACGCGCTCGCCCCGGTCCTAGACCATTGGCTTGAGCGTCACCACGGCTCCGTCTCCTTCCGTATGGTGCAGATAATGACCGGACATGGGTGCTTCGGTTATTATCTGCACAAAATACAACGGGAGGAGGCGCCTTCCTGCCATGAGTGCGGCGCTGCGGAGGACACGGCACACCACACCCTTGCGGAGTGTGTGCCGTGGGACCCGCAGCGTCAGGCGCTGGTAGCGGCGGTCGGCCAGGACCTCTCCCTCCCTAGTATAACGAGATCTATACTAGCGAGCGATGGGGCCTGGAAGGCCTTCGCTGCCTTCTGCGAGCACGTCATGGTAGCGAAGGAGGCGGCGGAGCGCGAGCGAGAGCGAGATCCCCTCGCAAGCGCGCTCCGAAGGGTGAGGAGGGGGAGGAGACGCCGAGCAGATGCGCGTCTCCCCCCTCTCCGCGAAGGGAGCCCGCTGGTGCGTGGTACGGGGGCACCAGCACCAGCATTGCACAGGCTCCCTTTGCTGCCCGATAGGGACGGCTCAGTTCTCCCGGCTGTCCCTATCCCCTCTCCCGGCACGTCCGGGGGAGGAACCGCCTAGTCCGCCGTATAGGCGGACATCCGCCCGGGGAATATCGTGGAGGGAGGCTTTGGCTGTATCACCATGATACTCCCCAATATGGGCGATGAGGGAGAACCGCAGGGGGTTTAGTGGGTATGCCTTTGCCTGGCTTCTCCTTGGGAGAAGCCCCCCGCCAAAGGAGAGCCCCACATAACCCGGCCACCCCCTGGTGGTCTGGTATGCATAAGGTAGTTGGCTCATCTCTTGAGCCGGCGGCATTCCCCCTGCGAAAATTAAAAAAAA
Source organism: Marasmia exigua (assembly GCA_019059595.1). Classification (NCBI taxonomy): domain Eukaryota; kingdom Metazoa; phylum Arthropoda; class Insecta; order Lepidoptera; family Crambidae; genus Marasmia; species Marasmia exigua. The sequence continues at coordinate 23,235,708 of CM032463.1, forward strand.
AAAAAAGGAGTGCCATATGTTCAGTATTTTACATGAACTAGTAACCAAGTCATACGGAGATTCTATACTATAACAATAAATCATTCGTTGTAGGTACCTTTAACTCAGTAGTATCTTTAGCGGGATTCTGATTAAGAAAACTCAAAAAAAAATATGTAATGTGATTGTTTACTGAGGTTGTCACTGATTCATGAAAGTACATAGTTAAGTGTTGCATAGTGTGTAAAATGTATTATTTGTGAACAAAATTGGCTGCGCTGCGCCAGCAAACTATCTTAAATTTTAATTAGTTTAATCATCTCATTTTAAGTGAACTGTAAGTTCTTACTGTGACGACCCGTTTGGAACAGTGGTAGTGAACGCTGCCTATGGTGCAAGGGTTGCGAGTTCGATCCCCGCACAGTACAAACATTTGTGTGCATGAACATATCTGTTTGTATTGGTCTGGGTGTTATCTATATATTATAAGTATGTATTTACAAAAGAAAAGTATTATATGTATATATTTGTAATCCCACTGTTGATTCTGATATCCGTAACACAGGTGCTTGAGCTACCTATCTCGGAGTGAGATCAATGTATGCGATGTTGTGAAATATTTATTTATTTATTTCTTATGGGAAAATAAATGTCTTTAAACCTAAAAGAGCCTCGGCAACCGAATCCGCGGACGACGGCAGAAAAGTTAACAGGAACATTTGTTGCAGAGTATTTTTAAGGTACTTACAGAGTAATTCTATTCTGTATCCTATAAAATTATGTTAGTTTACCTACTACTCTGTGAATAAACACTACACTGTGAATAAACTTTCCCTTATACCTTCCAAGTGTCAGGTATACTAAACCATTTTCACAAGTTCCATCTTGGCGAATATGAAACTTGGTGGATCCAATTCGGGCAGGTAAACGCCTTTTACACAAGAAGTACCTAATATGGCCGCCGAACCCTTGCAGGCATTAGAGCGTTCTCCGCGGGGTTATGCCATCATAATATCCCAGATATTGCCCCCCTTGGAGATTATCACGTCTGGTATGCGATATGTTCAACGCCCAAGGAAAATGGGCACTGAGGAGACTTACTGTGATATATTGTATGTAAAATGAGGGATAGATAGATGGTTTAGGCGTCGAACGTTTGAGATAAGTGTTTGCTAGAATTTAGTAATAATAAATAATAATAAAAGATTTTTATTTCTCTTTCACAATATAGCTAAATTATTACAAATACCAATATTATGAGAAAAAAAATGTACTTTTTAAATAACTATATTGTGAGGAGACTGGTATCCGTACTAGGCGAACCTGTGTTACAGATTACCAGGCCCCCACTGATTTATTTGAACAAAAAAATAATCTTAATATATGCTAAAAGGTTTCACTGTAGGCGTTACATATTTAAACTAAAATTAATTAATATTTGTAAGGTAACATTTAGATCACATTAAAATTAAATTATAATAAAATTTTGAGTAAAAGTAATTTTATTGGTAATTTTATTTTAATCATAAGTATTTTGTCTCCTGCATTTGAGCCTTTTTCAAGAGAGCCTTTATGGGCCTCGTGGTAAAAAGTATTGAAGACATCTTTAGATTTCATGATGGCAGAAATCTCATGTATAAAAGCTAGAATTTATTGCAAGAATTCAGCTCACTACAAAATAATATGACAAATCTTATCCAACATCACGATTCGTTGATGCTATCAACTAATGTAAATTAGGTTTCAAATGTTGAAAATATAATTTAAAATGTTAGACAATTGTTCGTTGGGTTTCTAATTTTTATGACCAAGTCATCTTCCGAAATGAAGATATTCCTAATATGTACAAGCATTCTAATCATCATTACAATGGCTTGCGACCCAGATACCAAAAAAAGAACTTTCACGTCTCTATTAGGAATTATCTACCAAGCGATCTAACATCTCTAAAGCGTTAAAACTCCTCGGATTTCGTAACTTAAGTTTTGCTGAGCCATAAAGGTTGCGGCAAAGGCTCTACACAAATGAAATAAAAGTGGGAGTTAAATAATGTTGGAACTTTCTAACGAGCGCGACCCAGAACCAGTGGCCGCCATCGCCGCAGTAACGCCCCGCTGTTTTGTCAACTTGCATCCTCCTTGGGGGCATTCCACACAGAATACTATGGCTACTTGAAAAAGGTTGGAGACTCCTGGCTGGTCAAGAGCTTTGTTCCATTACTAGCTGAGGTAATGTATACCAGCATTTTATATTAAGGCACTTAGAAGGAACTGGTTATTTTCTCAGAATGGAAGAGGACTCCAGTTGAAGTGATCTCCTTCCTTCATTGTTACTTTTCTGTCAGGTGAAATTAAGGTCAAGCGCATAAACGCTCAACAAGAACAACTGTGCAATAAATAGTCTTTTATTCATGCATGATGCTAATCATACGATAATCATTTTGCACTTCCACCTTCGACCTTACTATGATTTTACTAACATGTGCGATATAGGTGTACATTTTTGCCAGTTAAGATATTAAAGTCATTTTTGCAGCCGTTCTCTCTAACATGAAAAAAACATAAAACCTCTTAGCCTAGGCATTCTAACAAAAACACTTCCACAGTCCGGATGGACATCAGTGTGACCGTGTCTGTAAAATGAACTTTATTTTTCGTGACACTTTCGCTTCTCAGTCCAGTTGCGCTTGCCGCTCTCATTGTCAACATTGTTGTGACAACTGTTGCGCAACGCGTTTGTGGGCTAATGCGGCGCGAATCAGCAAAAGCTATGTTTTGATGAAGGGCGAGAATTCTTATTGAATAAGACTCAAAAAACGAAGAATGCTTACGTCAACCGTCTCATATAATATGACATAATACATTTACTCCGCCCTCATCAACATTGTTCAGATAACTGTTGCGCAACGCATTCTGGCTAATGCGATGCTAATCATCGCAAGGAATGTTTTGATGAAGGGCGACGTGGTTAAAACGAACCAAAAATATAAAAATACTTCTTACGTTGACAGTTCAGTAAGTTTTGACACAGATATCTTCTATTTTTCTGCTTTTATCAAAAAAAATCTGATCTGTATTACTCAACGTATTAGTGAGGTAATGCGACGCAAATCAATTAAAAATTACTCAAAAAATTACATTATATCGTCGACAGTCCAATAACGAATATAATGCAGACTACAGCACATATTCGTGTTATTGCAAGCAAAATCGATGTAAATATGCTGTAGAGAAAATATTCACTAAGAATGATGACGACTCCAACGTTGAGAATTGTGTACCTTCACAATTAAAATGTCAAGAAATCCTATATATTTCTCTATTTTGGTGGCACCAAAGTTGATGTAATTAATAATGATGCCAAAATTCATAGTTCTTCATACATATACACTCTGTGTCAGTGTCAACAAACGATTTCACAAAAAGTTGACGCATGTAAGTCAGTCATATCCTTTTTGTTGTAGCACGTGTTAAGTATGAATGGATTCGTCCTGCTACACACACGCCCGTCTTACGGTCAGCTTACACCACGGACACGTGTAAGTGTATATCCCGCTTATACTCGAAAAAGAATGAAACATACCATACGAGTTTTACGATGCCACAAAACACAAACAAACACAGACAAAGAGTCCTATAATTATTATGGTAATTAGTTGTATAAGAGTAACTTGTAATAGGATAACTTTCAGTAAATGTTGGTAAGTATACAAAGGAATGAAGTCAGTCTTTAGGCTTTCGTTTATGTTGCTAATTAAGGACGCGGAAAAAGGGGGAAACTCATTTGTATACAATTAATACTTATAAACGTTTCAAATGCTCTTCTGTGTTTTGTGTACTATGTAGTTACATACCATCTCGCTGATACTTTCAACGCATATAAGAGTTGTACCTACGGTCAGCCAAACATCAATACCATAAAAATATATGAAATTGCTTCAGTCGATTCTCACCTTTATGTCTATTGAGTTTGGCTCAAGATTATTAAGATGGAGTGAATTCGACTCTACTGAAGAAACTTTCCTGTCGGAGCATTGATGCATATACTAGTGGGAGCGGTTCGAAAGGTAATATATTTTAGGTCTTCTTTTTAAATTAGTGTGAATCTTGGAAGTGCAAAGATAGATCAGAAGTGGTACGGGTTATATCACACATGCAAACCCAAATACGGTAATAATAAAATTACTTCTTTCTTTTATGATAGGTGACTATTAGTGATGCGAGTTACCGAGTACCGAGTTTACTCGGTACAAAGTTCCTCAAACCGAATACTCGGCCGATTTACTCGGTTCAGTTTTGGGACTCAAAACTTCTATACATAAGTATTTTTTAGGGGACTGCTACCATATACATATGTTACCTTATTTTTGAGTTTTCGATATTTCAGCACTGCTGAAAGCGTCATGGTACACCGTGACCATTGCTCTTGCAACTGTGCTGAACACAAACATGGTAGCAATTCCCTAAAAAACTATTCTAACCTCAGTGACCATGAAAGTTTAAAACTTCCAGACTACAAAAATGAGTATTTTTTCTCATATTTATGTTTCAAATTAATTAATGCTTTATAACATATTATGCTTAGCCGTGTGGTCCCCGGCAGAGTAGAATAGGCCACCCTCACTCTTACCGAGGTGTCGTAAAAGGCGACTAAGGTAAAGCTGCTGGCGTGATCATCAGCACCCAGAGAAGGAAAACTCTGCATTTATATCAAAACCCTCGCCAACCCGTCTGCCAAGCGTGGTGAGTATGGCAATTACCCCTCTTGTGATTGAGGGAGGCCCGTACCCCAGCAGTGGGGACTTAAATGGGCTGATGATGATGATGATGAACATATTATGTAAACCGATGAGCGATGGTAGCTCAGTGGATAATAAGGCTCCTTCCATACGGGGTCATGGTTCGAATCCGAGCATGCTCCTGTGAATTTTTCAAATCTATCTGGGCTCTCCTCTTGCTTACCAGGCTGAGGAGAGCCAATATACTGTGTCACTACAAGAGAAAAATTCACTGAGTTACTTCGCATTGGTGCCGAATTACTCGGCCGAGTACCGAGTATCAATAAACTGCCGAGTACACCGAGTTCCGAGTAGCAACGGAGTACTCGTCCTATCTCTAGTGACTATAATCCGTAAAATATAGCTAAATTAAAATGACACCTCATTAGGTACATACTAATTACACATCATTATGTTAAAGCAAAATGATATTCATATAAATAGTAATAAAATTATATGGAATAAAACTTTGTAAAAAAAGTTGTTAAACCTTATGTTCATTACAATAAAGGTCAAATGACAACTATGATTCTAATCAAGCTATATTTTACGGACTACAGCGTATTCTTAATAGTACCCTTCTCATAATTTATTTAACATTGTCAGTCCACAATATTAAAGAGATTAGAATTCCCGCACCAAGTTTAAGTAGAGTTACCCATAAACTGTAACCGGAATGCGGACCCCCAAAATTAGATTCAGATGGCATCCTCAAATACTACTTACCTAAAGACAATTGTTTCCAGGGCTTCAATTTACATTTCGCCGCATAACAGGGGCGTTAGATTCACCCTTGGAGGGCAGTACTTCAAGGTTGAATGTGACACATAACCAACAGTCAGTTTCAAGCGCTCAGCCTTATCTATTATGTATTCCGAAGGCAAAATGAACCTATATCAAATCAACACAAATCAAAAATCGTTTTAATTATAATCAATTATTTATTTAATTAGGTATGTACATAAATTATTCTGCACGTCACGTGAAACGTAATTATTATGATCTAGATGTGAAATTCATCCCTGGGGAGAGCGAGAAAGGACACTAAAGGTGAGTTGTTTTATTAAAAAATATTATTTTGATTTGTGGTATATCACTGTCACTTAGAATGCCTATCCTAACCAGCCACTTAAATGACTTTCTAAAAAAATACTTTAATTAAATAGAGCAGCTAATAATAACCTAGATCCCTCTCTTCTGTAATGTCAAATTCTCAGTACAAAACTCTATTATTAAAATAGTTAACTATCCTTAGAATTTGAAACAGCTGGAGATGACAAGGTGAGACAACATTAAGATGTTAATAACCTCATAGATGATGATTTCATTCATGTGATACCGAAAAAGGTTGTAGGCAAGCAATCGCAAAGGCTAGCTAACTCAAACTAGACTTCCTCTAAACCGTCTACCCATATACAGGGATTAATATTCGTCGAACCACCCACACGCCGCACGCTCGATGATATCACTGCCCCACTTGGTTTAAAAAACCAGATTTTAGAAATGGAACGTCAAACTTTTAAAGAAAACAAATTTGGTATGTAGATGAAATCAAAACTTGAAAATGGCACTTTCAACTTTTGAATTAGGAAAGTAAAATTCTATCGTTCCATTGTTTTCGAAAGTCACGGAAGGCGAGGAACGGAACGGATTTGACGGAAGATAAATACTGGTGTTACCGGAAAGCGCGTAAACAGAGCAGGGCTATGTTAGCGTTGTATTAAAGGATAACATGGGTAAGTGACGTCATTGTGCGGCGCCGTGTAGGCTCGGCGCGCCCCAGCCACGCTTATGCTGGATCGCGGCCGAATCGACGGTGACAAGAGTAAATATATCGGTGTGGCGTCTTTGAACTGGCAACGGTAATTCTGCCTTAAACTACAAACACTTGCGGGGTATATAAGGTTATATAGCTATCTACCAGTCTCATCCGTGCTATAGCCTCAGGCGCTCAGGGACTCAAATATACAAATGAATAATTCCTGCATATACCGAATATGTAGACAGCATGATTAAACGAGTCTGATATCAGTGTAAATTAGTTTGATGTTATCCAGTTTAGTCACAGTTTTACTCCGTCCTTAGACATGCACAAATGATAATTTTAATATTTTCGCCGCTAGAACTTAACTGTAGCTTTGTTGCTTGAATGTGTATACAAATAAAATTATGCTGGGTATTTCTTTGCTTCACTTCACTACCATGTGCCAGTGCTTAGCAAACTTCCAGCAGTTCCAGCGGGTTTTGTTCCGATTACAATACACACAATAAAATTCGTGACCAATTCAAACAGGTACCGGGAAACAAAAGAGTCCCAAGTTTTTATAAGAGTGCACTGTGGTTCTCGTACTATTCAACTGGGTAGAGAAAACAATACGTAAATAAATCATTTTCATTAATTTTCTTGTTACATGCCCTTTTCGTTTAAATATTTTGAGCACAATTTAGTCATATACTATGTTATTTATAGAGGTTAAAAGAAATATCCAGATGTTTATTTAAAAATAATGCATATTCTGAGTAGCGTCAATATGGTTATATTTGACCATTTCTAACGGAAAAATAATAATTATCAATACATTATTATTTTTCCGTTATAATAAAAGTAAATGTTTAGTCAAATAATAAATGTACTTTACGTCTTGTCAGACTGTGCTAAAGCGCATTAATAATATAACGCAACCCAAATGCAAAAACCAACAAATATCAGCCGGTTTCACATTAATTTCACCAAGGGCAAGATCTCGATCCGCCGACAGCCTTGTATATTAGCAAATTTCTGGTTTTATTATTCAATCACTGCCGCTGTCTATGTATTATTTAATTATGCGCCGTGATTCCCGAGACTTGATTAAAACCAACAATTTATAATTGAGCAGGCAGTAAAATAACGCTGCTTCTCCTTTATTCACGAACTTCTAGTCATAAAGTTTAGTAGACATTTTATGTATTTTATGCAAATGTAAGTCGTTGTAAATGATTTTGAACCGAAGGCGAAGCTTGAGTACCGAAATTAAAGCCTATATCGGCACTGTTTATTGTTAATAATGATAAAAACAAGTAACACGAGAAATCTGCATTTAAAATACAGTTTACGTTTTATGTTAGCAAAAATTACAGCTTTTAAACAGATGTATAAAACCTTTTAACCTAAACACATAAACCGCATCTGATTTGTAAGGAACAAAAAGGAGAAAGCTGCAATATTTTGGACACATAATGGCCGGTGACAAATATGGCCCACTGTCGTCGACGCTTTAGGAAGTTACTTTGATGAGCATTGCCTGAATCATATTCGATCTTCACAATATGAAATAGAATGATTTACAGTATTTACTAGTGACAGTGCCTTTGCCCTTGTCCGAGCAGAGTCACGACTAGCTGTCGACTAGTTATTCAATATTTAGGGTGACGCAGCCAGTATTCCAGATGCGTAGGCTTATTGTTAAGCAAAATCCGTATCTTATATGTTTTAGTATTACACAATAATGTAATGCCATTGACTGATTGACCAACAACGTAGAGCCTAAAACATTGGAGCTTTAAACATGATTTAGAGTATTTACTAGTGACAGTGCCTTTGCCTTTCCCTACTATTAGTGTTCATTGTTAAATTATTTATTGTGATGGTCAATAAAATGTTTCTTTCTTCTTTCTTTCTTCTTCTTTCTATTTATAAGTTCAGAGATATATAGGCCTCGTCAGACGCCCTGTTGGTCTAGTGGTTTAAGTACCGGGCCGTGATCTCGGGGTCCTGGGTTCGATTCCCGGGTCGACCGAAAATAATGTTACGAATTTTTCGAACATAGCTCGGGTTTGTGATCACCAATCCGCACTTGCCAAGCGTGGTGATTAAGCCTAATCCCATCATAGTAGCGATGACTTGATTTCTATGATGCAGGCCTTTGCCCTGCAGTGAGACAGTTTATAGGCTGATACTTTAAGGCCTCGTCATTGCCTAAAGCTTGTGTAACCAACGTCAAGGTCTCACTCCTAGAAAACTTTGTTCACGTCCAGCCAAAGGTGAAATTCAAAGTTCACTTTCCTAGTGGTATCCTAGGTACGGGTATAAGCTTAGTCAGCGCATCGCAAGCTGTACAACTTCAAGGCTACACAATATTTGACCTTACTCCTGTGAAGCCTTTGTTCACGCCCAGCCAAAGGGCGGCAATTCAGTTTCGCTCAGGACGTTAGGCCATCGTTAACCACTTCGTGTGGATTACAGGGCGTAAGTTTTACCGAAATTGCAATAAAGGGGCGAAAATAAATGCTTTTTATGTAGTGTTCTAGTTATAACAATGTGTTTACATTTATACTCCTTCTGTCGCATAAATGGATACACATACCTATACGAAGTTAGTTTTAAATGTTGGCAGAATGGAACGGCCGGAAATCTATGTATTTATTCTTTTTTATACGTCAGCGGCAAACAAGCGTGCGGCTCGCCGACGCGATGGTAAGCGATTACCGCAGCCTAGGTGTTTGAGTATGTGTTCTAATTGTAATATGCAATTTATCAATACATAATACTTAAAGAATTATTGACAGCTGGTCGAGATGCTTCTTATAAAACATGAAATTGTTGATATTGGCGTCACCTTCTTATCAACATTACATTACAATCCATTATTAGAAACATTTGATCTTATTTAGACACATTTGGTATGGCTAAGTGTGTTATTGCACTTTAGATTAGGTACCTACTTATGTGTTTTCTATGCTTGCAGCTCTAATTAATAATAATGTTATGGTGATAAATTACACTTAAACACTTCGATAATAATGAATATAAATTTATGTAAATCAGTGCCCCATGGGCGCTGATTTAAACAGAAAAGCTACCTGTCATTTGTACATGCATTCGCGACACAATTTGACCTGTCACTAGGACAATAGTTATACACGGTTACTGGCCTAAAGGGTCAATTCGTAACTGTTATTATAAATAAAGTGCCACAACAATAAAGCTAAATGACAACTTGACAAATCCAATTTCGGGTTGTCAGCTGGTGGTAAGCCTTATTAATGTTGGTAAAATGCTAACATATGGACATCTGCAACTCCAGAGGACTTACATACGCGCTGCCGATCCCTTGAAAACCTTTACACTCCTTTTTGAAGAAACTCTAGCTCCATTAGGCAGCTTATTCCACAGCCGGAGCATTCACGGGAGCAAATTTCTCTGTAACCATCCTGTGCGAAACCATTTGGGTTCCAATGTTTCAGGGTGGACGCTCTGACGATGGCGAGCGTATTTTATTTCCCAGAATATTACTTCTTTAATCTGAAGGTTTTTCTGACCCTAAGTTTTGTACCTTTAGTAGCGAGCTGCAGCTTGCGGCGCGTTCGCCAGATCTGGACAGATACAGGATTTAAGTAGTATCACGAGATATGACAAGTTGTCAAGTCACAGTCTACTGCTTGCACTATTGAATACCAAGCCAAATACTGAATACTTCTAAAAGAAACTTTCCCTAACTGATCCTGACGTCAAACCAAATACCTCAATGCGAAGAAGAAAATCACCATAAAATGCGGAGAAGTCAAACCCACTGAGGGTTATCTAGCGTAAAACTTTTGGATAACATGGCCAACTTTCAAAGTTAAAATTATAGTCAACTCACCTCTACCTCCTGGCCAGAGTATTCCCTGGATATGATTTAAAAATTCAAATACAGGAACTCTATTAAAACTTCGGAGGAAATGCATTTTGCTTGAAGTCGTTATTTGTTTGTTTGCATACGAAGAAATGGTCAGGGTTTTTTAAAAGAACAAATCTGTAAAATTTTATTGTATGACAACGCACTAATGCATGACTGGTCCTGTCTTTCAAAGTCAATAACGCGTAAGTCTAAACGTCTGTCTGTCTACCCTTGTAGGTTAAAATAACTTTATTTCATCAAGTGGTACCACGGCCTCTCAGAAGACCGGCGTGAAGCAGTGTTTACATTGTGTTTCATTGCGTGAGTGAGGTTAGCCCAATCCGGGCGAGTGTTTAAAGGTTGGTAGCGCATTTGTGATCCATCTGCTCATATGCCAACTATCACATAAAAAGTGGACTGAAAGTTGGTCGGCCACGTCTGTGACGCGAACTCGTACGTATGTAAAAACGTCTTATCTTTTCTATGTAAGGACCGTGTTCATGAAGTTCACAGACTGTGGGATTCCGGGAAAATGTACTTAATTATTATAATGTTACGAAGTTTATGTACGCAGTTTCACATTTCATAAATGCTTTCATCCATCTTCATGGCGACATTATACATGAATTATGTAAAGCCTTTATATCTCGAGTGTACAACAAAATAGGACAATTTGAAAATAAATTGCCAACTAAATAACGTATACGATGTTGTTACTTTACGAAAATTATTTCAACGAAGACAATTTAATATTTAGATAAATGACTAATTGTAAAAATAAAATTAAGCGATGAAATGAAAAATGAACTACGAAAAGCATCACAGAAAGTTCATTTTTCACTGAATCATAGCGGCCAATCTATCTCCATTCATCATAACTACTCAACTGGCAAGACGAAAACTTGGCTAATTTCTCCCGACTCTGTCCGCATCACAACTGATTGAGCTTTAGTTACAATCTCTTACTGAAGTCACTGATATTGGATGAATCTTTTCACGAAGCGTAATCAAGTATGATATGCAAGAAACATTGAGCACCAATGACCAGTGATTATGTGACATTAATCACGATTCATATGAACAGTGTGTCTTACCTTAAATACAGGCATGCATGTGTGTGAGACGGAATATAATTTTGTGTTATACGAGTAACGAGTGCTTTGATTAATTTGTTACCTGCAAATATTTTTCGTTACCGAAACATACTGACACGTCCATATTTAACCAAGATTTATTTGATTGGTTTATTTATTAAATGGCGGCTTCGTTATTCGTTTTACATTTGAATTTTACACGAAATAAGTCATCAGTCACATTATCATTTCCTAAGCAACGCTCATATGGGTAACAACATATTTGTAATCATAATAATCTGATAATCAAGAAAATTAACAAGCTTAATAAACCGCTATCATTGCATATCTTATCTTATTACCATTTTGAATATATCCTTTGTTACATTTGTATCAACCTTTTAACATATAGATTCGATCAGTTATTCGCATCGCATACAAATGACGTTTAGAACGGCTGAAGATTTCCCTTATTCGTCGGAATGTCTTAAGTTTGAAAATATTTATCTTGTTTCTTTGCCTTCATAAATGTTTACGTTGCAAAACTTTAACGTTCGACTGATTCAAATTCGTCTACGCAAATAGTCTACTAGAAATATTCTGTTATAGGCCAGAGACTTTTCCCAAATTCGTGTTACTAAGTAATGAGTCACTTTATCAGCAGGTGACATGAAGACATCTGATTCGAGAATCTTTACCTTTAAAAAGTCTAGAAGATAGAGACAACAACAATTGAAGAAATATGAATGTACGGTCTCAGCTGAGACAAGACAAGAATGAACGGTAATTCACCGACAACCACTTTAAATAATGATGACATGAAGGCCAACGTGGTAAACGTTGTGAAGACTTAACTTGCTCAAATTCACATTATTTATTGCACACTAATTTTATATATAATACTTAATACTTATAAGTCCTTACACAGGTTATAGTATAAAGTAACTCTATCGGCTGAGTTACGCTCCGGCGTAGCGAGATAGCTCTAATCGCCGATAATGATGTCATCCATCAGTGTACAGCGTAGGTGTGCGTAATTTACGTTCAAATTAGTTAGACAAACAACACTTCACGTCAAATTGCCCGACTGCCTGCAGAAAGGATTACAAGATATCGATCGACAACACACGGATATCCTGCAAATATTATGAAAATGAGGGCATATAAACATGATAAGATTACGCCATCAATAAGTAAAAATAGCTCACACTTTGATAAAAAAAACAAAAACTCAGAAAACAAACACGCAAAAGCATTCTTTGTAAAAAATGAACTAAGAACACGGACTCCAAACTGATAATTAGTATTAAAATCACTACGTGAGAAAACTCAATCAGGCGTAAAACTAAGTAGCACAATCTATAAATTAAAATTATGATTGGTACGAGTAGCTCACATTTCCAATTAGTCTGATAAACAGCACTCAACGGAGAATTCGCCCTTCCCTCCCGGCTCCCGGCCTATGCCGGAATGTAATTTGAAGATACCGATGGGAAACAAAATACCTACCTGATCTGCTTATTTTATGAACCCGCTTAATATTCCGGAGGCTTGTTAGTCTACCTCGTTGTGCTTTTTTGGATCATGTAATATCAGTTTGACGTCTTCATGAGAATTTTTAATGTACATGCTAGTAAAGCTGCGGGTCAAAGCAGGCTCCGGCCTTTGAAGCGACAAATTGGGCCGCCACCTGACAAAACGCTAAGATGATTATGATTTAGAACAACTGGCTCTAAATTTAGACCAAGATGTAATCATAATAATCTGATAATTGTAAGTTACAACTTACAATTAGCTACAACTTACCTACAAAATATGTCTGTCCCCAAATTAAAGTTTAAGGTTGGATCAAGGTTACGGCGCACATTTTCTTATTAGAGACCAACAGCTCGTTTTATCTGAAAACCTCATTTAATATATCCACGAAAATAAACAACTGTTGCTATATTAGTGGCGCACTTGGTTCTACATTATTCAAAAGCCTGAAGCCAGGTAAAGCGATTCAAAATAAATGAAAGAATGAATACATAACTACGTGAGGCTCCGTTCAAATACCTGGCACCAAGTAATATCTTTCCTTGGAATAACTGTTTACTCAAAGACGTTCCCTCGACCCTCATAAAAACTCCGGCATATAATCTGTATGGAGACACCCACTATGCTACACGCAAAGACTCGCGACAGACGATAGAGTATTTGATTCATTAATTATGAATTATAAATGGCAGTTAAATGGTTTAAAATGGTCTGTAGGTTTAAAAGGAAGTAACATTTACAAAGGAGCCAAAGACTCGTGATAGTCGGTGTCATATTTTATTCATAATTAATGAACGAAATACTCTACCATCCGCTGCGAGTCTTTGCGTGTAATTAAGAATATGAATTAACATATTGAGTACATTCCGGAATTCCTGAATGACCACTTACATACTATCTATACTATTTATAAAGAGGTAAATCCTACGTACATGCGGCAATGCTTATAGGTAATCCAAAAACACAAAACGCTTACGTGATTTAATGAACACTTAGCGACATCTATTGCTATAAAGTGGACCTAATATCCCGAAACGATGTAGGTCGGGCCAATAGTCAACCTTATAAAGAACAAGGCTTGAAAAGTGTAATACACTATATTATAGTATTTGTATGTTGTATGACGTTTCGTGTTCATGGTAATTTGCCCCAGTGAGATCACACTTTTAAAATACTCTTTCATGTGTTTGAGTATCATTCGTGGTGACGCAAGAGTATAAAATACACTCAGTATGTGCGTACATCTCATACTGTCTGATCGCTGTATTTGTGAGCATAAAGGATAGAAAACAATAACTCGATAGACAACAAAGAGGAAATTTATTGTTGAACACGTAAAGCAAAACGGTACTTTGTTGTCCGTTTCAATCTAGACAGGGAGTCTGGGTACATCTCTCAAATATCTTATCAAGACTAGACGTGTGGTAACTCTTTAATGAAATGACTCAGTGATCCGACTCAGCAAAATGATACACTGTTCCGAATCTCTAATGTTCGCTCCAAATGTATTATTCGACTCAAATGGATCTCGAGTTCGAGAACCGAATGAGCTGAATGATCCGATGAGCTGAATGATCCGATGCGCCGAATGATCCTGAATGAGCGGAATGAATCACGGATCTATCTGAGAGTCGATGTTCCAAATGAAGCGTTTCACTGTTCCGCATTCTGCACTGATTCAGATGCCAATGTTCCAATCTTTTGAAAGATACGTTTTTGCCATGTCTAATCAAGACTGAATGTTTACGTTTCTGTGTAGGAAATGTAGCATGGTTATGCAAACATTTACGGCCAGACGGGAATGAAATATCAGTAATACGGTTATGTGCGTTGCCTAAGAAAGTGCTCAAAAATATTATAATTCTGTTTACTAAATGGGCCACTTAGCATAAAAGCTACGGCGAAGCTTGTTCGTAACGAGGTGTAATGTATACTAATTCCCGCACACTCCCAGCAACAAGAATTATCGTTACGTTATATTAATTTGAATATTAAAACGGGCTCGTAACCAATTGGCTTTCCAAGAAACGTACATTTACATAATCATAACCATGGAATTAATATTTTATTGGGCATATATTAAGGATAGAGGTAGGTTCTTACCTTGGTTAGTTTGAGTTTATTTTGTGGGAGAGATACTCGATATTTCCGTTAGTTACGAGTACATATTGGATAAGTTCTGGGTTCATGGCGTAGTTTACTTAGGCTCCGATAAAGTTCATTCATTATAATGCCTTCTCTATTTAGTTAGTATCAGAAGGTCTATTCTCGAGCATTCGACATTGCAGTTAAGTTAGAGATTTGTATGGACGAATGTATGAAATCTCTAAAGTCTAATGCACGACATAGAGAATTCTCGTGGGAAATTGAATTAGAGATGTCCATACTTTCATCCATATAAATGTCGAGTGCACGAGAATAGGCCCTCAAGAGCCCAATTCTCGTGCACTCAACATGGAAGTCGAATGAGAGATTTCCATACATTCGTCCATACAAAATTTGAATTCGATATACAGGGTGGAAAAAAATGGGGTTCTAAAGAGAATATATCACGGCCTCAAGAATTGGGCCTCTGACATCCAGACATGAAACCACACGATTTCAATATATTAGGTACCTATCCGTAGGTACTTTCTGGTGACGCTTCTTTTTATTAAAACTTCAGTTTTACAATTGATGTTATGTTCATCATGAAGTAAAAGGCTAACAAGCACATTTACAATATTTACAACAAAAGAAAGTTAATAAAAAACTTTTAACAAAGCATCCCGGTTACATCCGTGTAAGTACTTTCTAAGCTTTGGTGGATAATGCTCGCAGTTTCGTATATGGTACAGAAAAATAGATGACGGATATTCCATTTTTTTTTTTCAATTACTCCACCTCTAGGTTACTCGCTGAATAGGGTTGCTAATAATCATGACTTCTCAGGACAGTGATCTTCTTTTTGCAGTTCTGCAGTCCACGAGGAATACTAATTATTTCTCTCAGCCTGAAAAGGACGGGGTTATACTAAATTCTGAGGTTTTCTCATCTCGCCATTTTGTAGTAATACAAACAAGCTCTACATCAATACTGCATGGGCGCGTTCTGAAAAGAGCACAGTTGAAGCCCCTTCATAAGCACTGCAAGTAAAAAGTATAAAGGGCTTGGCTTGGTACACCACTGGAAGTGGAGCAATGAACGATCAACCCTAACGTTACCCAACCTCGCGCTAACCCATTTCCCAACCTATCCGCTTTCATGAAAGATCCGTGGTCCCTAAATTTTGGCGTAAGCCTTTTATTTACGGGCCAAATGCGGATTAGTCTTTTAGCTTCTGCTTTTATTTCGCAAAAACCGTTGAGGCTGGGTTTCTTTGCGATTTCCGCGTTATTTTGTTGAGTGTTTTAATAAAAACGCGAAGCTTGCGAGACAAATTATATTTTCGGGGCTTAAAATCTAATCGCATAAAGTGGTGAACATGATTTCGGAATTTGGTTAATTTTAGCATTTTAGATACGCATCCGTTTTTTAGATATTATCTTGTTAGTTTCCTCGATTTCCGGGAAAATCACAATATTAAGTCCTCACCGTAAAACTCTTCTTGCGCATAAAAAAGAGCTGCGTTTCAATGCGGCTGTTTCGAATAAATATAACCTCAACATACACCTGAATTTAAAACATTATAATGAACACTAAAGATAAATATCTTTCAAAAAGATTTCACTTTGCTAATTTTTAGAGTCATAATTATACTATAGCCTCATTACATCGCCATGTCCGGCTGTCCATTAAACTGCAGTTATCGCCCCGTAGCCCAAAACTGCAATTATTGCGTCACTGAAATTACGACGCGAATACATATTGCAGACGATTTTAAGAGTTAATTACACGCTCCGTCACTGGCGTGAGATGGCCCGTAATTTATTATTATAACTTCATTATTACGCTTTACAACTATTTGATTAACAGAAACATGATTCCAAGTGGAACCACATGGTAATGTTTCGTTTACAGATGATTTAGGGTTAAGTTATCCAGCCTTGTTAAAGAAACGAGTTCTTGGAAATATGATGTTAATGTTAAAAAGGAAATATTTTGATAAATAAGTCAGATAGGTAGGTATACAATTCATCATCATCCTCCTGCCCTTTTCCCAGGTTATCTGGGGTCGGCGCAGAATGTTTTCCTTATTTATTTAATTAATATATATTATTATTTATAATATACGGGATAAACCAGGAATATATGAATGAATATGTAGGTCATCAAGGATCAAAATTTTTTTTCTTTAACGTGGAGACTTTCTTTAAAATATGAAACTAAAACTTAACTTTA
Organism: Marasmia exigua; assembly: GCA_019059595.1. Taxonomy (NCBI): domain Eukaryota; kingdom Metazoa; phylum Arthropoda; class Insecta; order Lepidoptera; family Crambidae; genus Marasmia; species Marasmia exigua. Next base: position 23,253,035 of record CM032463.1, read on the forward strand.
CTAACTCAACTTACACGAGTACTACTTACTTATTTCATATATGGAATCGTTAAGTACAAGAAAGTCTGGACAACTCTGTGGCCCAAGTCAAATATAAAACCAACCACATATTTAACTTTGAACAGGCCATCTTATCGTATTATCTACCATATCGCTGTAAATTTTGTCATCACACGTAATTCCTACCATACATACGAGTACTACAAGATTCTTAGGCCAGCTCTAAGGCTTCGTACAAGGGTTTTTAATATTGCTCGGAATATTTATGAATCACCCGACTAAAATGAATTCCCGCCTGCAGGGAGCGCGCATAGCGTTCTACACGTCACGTATAATTATTCCAAAAGGAAATTACCTACACGAAACTAAAAGTGACTGAATAATTTGAGACTAGGTAATATTAGGCGCGTATTAATAGATTTCTTAATAACTGGTTCATTTGTGTAATGGTATTTAATATTCCAGACACATTGGAATACATAAGCTAATATAACTTTACACATTAGATACTATTTCATTACAAGCTTGTCACAGGATCTAAAACAGTACCTAACCCTAATTCCATTACATTAACACTGATAAATAAAATAAATTTTTGGGGTGTAGCATTTTTTGCAATTTATTCTTACAGTAATTATGTAACCCACGATCTTCGCCGGTACCTAAGGTCTCCGATAGCTTAGTCGGTAAAGCAGTTGCCCGGTTAGCAAAAAATCGTGGGTTCGAGACCCGTAACGAACACTGTCGATAATTTTTAAGTGCATTATTAACTGGTAAATAATTTTACCATACGCACAATACACTTACTAAAATGTGTACTTAAATAAATATTTAAGGTGACGGGTAGGGCACACTAGCGACGCCAAACGATTTTCATGCGTACGCGAAAAATTGATTCACGCCGAAAAGGGTCACTTTTGGTGTGAATAAATTTTTACGGAACAAAAACGGACTGACATTTGTGCATGGTTATTTAATAAATAGTATAAGTGTTTGCCGAGAGAGTGTAATCCCGAAATTGTTTAATATAGATCCGGTTTAGTAGCTAAAAATTAAAATCGATTGTCGTCGCTAGTGTGCCCTAGGCCTACCCGTCATCACCTTAACTGTGATTATTGCTTCTGACGTCCATTTGTACAAATGATACAAGCTTCATTTGCAGAATCTCTGATTCATCTAACGAAAATACACTTGCTCCGCGTTTTAAAATAGGATAATTTTTTTGCTGTATTTTTAGGGCCTTAAACTTACCTACTCCTTAACGGCGTGGCCCGCCTGAAATGATTGATGTTTTCCCGTAGGAACAAGACGTTTTCCCGTGGTCACAATACATTTTGTCAATAGAAGATAATGTATGATTGTAATGGTGAAAAAAAAATTAATTCGGTTACGTAGATTTGACTTACATATATTTATACTTCGAATGTTAAAAATATTATTTTTGCCTAGACAAAATTGAGATGTGTATATTCATACTTGTAGTGCTAAAAACGGTCTAATTGTTTGTTGCCAATCACATTACTTTTGTTCGTAGTGTGTAACGTCTTTAGATGAAAAAATAAAATAAGATATTTTGTTCAAGGTCGGATAGTTCATAGATTTCATAACAGAAGTAATTCGTTGACCAACCACTTTAAAGACATTGGTTTTTATTTTCTAGAATGGCAATAACATACAAGGATGAATCGAACAGCAAAACAGTATTTACTTACACCCATTAGATCTTATTAGATGTTAAGTACGCCACGCTACAAGGTCATCGCTTGCAGTTGCTTCTCACACATTCATACCTGAAACAAAAAAATATATAATCAAAATATGAATACCTCCATAAATGTAGTAAAATTGATTAAATAAGTCAAATCTTTTGTTTTTTTTTAATCTTTATTTAGCGAAAAACGAAGTGCGGCAGAGCGTTGTAACAGAATAAGGGTTCCTAGCGTATGGACGATGTTTTAGGCTGATGAAGATTAGGAAGACTTTAATATCATCCCTCATTACAAATGATATTTATTTTTGGTGGTAGACGAGCAGACGGATCACCTCATGGTAAGCCATTGCCGCCGCCCATGGACACCCGCGACACCAGTGGAGTCACGGGTGCGATTTCAACCTTTAAACCCCCCTTTCCCCCGCATTGGGCCTCCGGTACCCTCACTCATGCAGCGAAACGTAGCACAGTGCTGCTTCACGCCGGTTTTCTGTGAGGCCGTGGTATCACTCCGGTCCAGCCTGCCCGTTCATGCCGAAGCGTGGCTCTCCGACGGTCAAAAAATAAATATTTATAACACACAATAAGAACGTCCTTGCGTTCTTAGCATATGGCTGACAAAATGAACTTCCTCGTGCATACAACGCGCACACGATAACTCTTCAGCCTAACATATTATAATATTTGCAATGATACAAAGACATCGACCTATACTATAGCCTTCAAACAATTCAAACGAATAAGGAGCACATGGCTAATAACAAAATGTACGTCGACGCACACGCGAGATATCTTCAACCTAACTTAAAATGTCTAGTACTTAAGTGGTGAATTGTGCAATAAAGAACGTATATCTATCTATTATAGGTATTTGAAATGATACAAAGCAATCGACCTATAAAACAGCCTTCAAACAATACAAGCGATTAAGGAGCACATGGCTAACAAAATGCACTTCCTCGAGCATTCACAACTCGACGCTGCGCGAGATATCGGAAGTGGCCCGGTAGCACGCCATCCGAGCGTGCACGTCATTGTATGCATTATGCATAAATCATTACAATTTGTTCCAGGTCTATATTCATAACATTGCCGCGCCAATGCGACTCAAAAGTTTTAAATGTGGAAGAAATAAAAAATTAAATTAATCTGGAAGGAAATATAACTTTTTAGCACGAAAAATAATAAATCAACGCGGTCTGCATATGGTAGAAGCTTAAATTTTGCTGTCTGTGCTATTCATGATTTATTAAAAATATTGCTTAGAAGTGGCTCTAGGTAACCTAGTTAGGTTATACTACGAATATGTTAGAAATAATATTCAAATTTAGGTACATCCCAGTCAGTATCTCTGTAAACGTGCAATAAAGTGTACCTATCTTTTGAGTCCTCAGCCCATTTGAGTCCCCACTGCTGGGGCACGGGCTTCCCTCAATCACATGAGGGGTAATTGCCATACTCACCACGCTTGGCAGACGGGTTGGCGAGGGTTTTGATATAAATGCAGAGTTTTCCTTCTCTGGGTGCAGATGATCATGCCAGCAGCTTTACCTTAGTCGCCTTTTACGACACCTCGGTAAGAGTGAGGGTGGCCTATTCTACTCTGCCGGGGACCACACGGCGTTGTACCTATCGTACCTATCTATACCTCCTAAATGTCGATTAAACCAAAACTAAGAGGAAGTAAAATCTAACTCATATTCGTTCACAAATACTTTTTACGTTCACACGAAGTAAAAGCAATTCAAATTTCCAGTTTTAAATTGAAATGCGATCTTTCGGCATAATAAAATATTCAAACCGAATTGGATAGAATTTCCATTCACCTTTAATATCAAATCAAATGAGGATGAAATACCTACCTACTCGTAGAATTAATGATCTCGTTATAGCACAGTAGGAAACATCGTTGAAAGAAAAATTGGTTTTAACTCATTTCAGAAACATACGCTTGCTGCATGCTCGCTAGTTTCTCAACTTAAACTGAATTTGGTTTGATCTGATCTATATATGACTGACTGACGTCCACGTATGTAATAGGCTCAAGGTCTAGAAATAGGAGACCATAATATTACTCCTAAATGAGAAAGAGGAAAAACGTATAAACTAGAGATGTAATTATGAAGTAAATTACTAAAAGGACAACTTCCGGAAATCAAATATCGATCCAGCCAGGCAACTTAAAAAAATACTTAGTTACAAAACTCGACAGACCCTCGATTCTAGATTCTTACAAATGGTAGTGCACATTTCAAACGTAGAATCGGTCGCCGTAGAGACGGCTATGTAAACACTAGTGACGTAGCTGTCCGGTATCGATCACCGCGCGCGCTGGGCGCACCGACCTCGACGTCACAGATCCTTGTCACAGATACATAAGATACGCTGACGACTCAAGCGATAGTGATCGCTACTTGTTGTACAAAAGCGAAGCTACATTTATCTTTTAGTTTTCGAGCCTAAAGAAATCAATGAACAAATCAACCCTCTTAAATAAAGTAAAAAGGGACATAAGGTCACATGAACATACTGTCAGGTTTGTCAATGTTTTGTCCAAGAGTAACAGAAGTATACTTTTACATTATGTAGTCAGGATATTGCTTTTTTTATCATTAACCGCTTTCTTTTCGTCGTAACATACCGATTTTATGCATGACAATCAACTGAACGGATTGTGTGGTCTAAATAAGATAAATAAATTACGTAACTCTAACACTGAAAGTGGGTGGGTGGGTGTTTGTGGAATAACCAACTAAAATTACCATGGTTTATCTGTCAACAGTGCTTATCAACCGTCAGATGCGACGTGTGATGTCACTTATGCATAGGTACATTTTTATTACTCGTAAGAACCATTCAAATGGTAAACCAACTTGCAACCACTACTGAGTAGGGTTTTCCTGTCATGCGGAATTGGTCCCGAGCGTGCGGACAAATCGGCCAAGTTCTTTCAATGATGTTTCTATGACTTTTTTATTTATTATTGTTTTGTAGCCCCCGTATCGGAAAAACTTACCCGCACGCGGGTCAAAATCTGCATAATAACAGTCCGGATCGGGCCTCCGGTACCCTCACCGGAGGCCCGATCCGGGGGAAAGGAGGGTTTAAAGTTTGGCAGCGCACTTGTGACCTCACTGGTGTAACGAGTGTCAATGGGCGACGGCAATCGCTTACCATCAGCTGATCTGTCTGATCGGCTGCCACTTATCACGTAAAAAAATAATAATAGGAAAACCGCTCTAAGATAGTCAAAAGCAAGACATATTATACCTATGTTATTTACTTTTCACGAGCGTTCCGGGGCCTTGTAAATGGAAACTTACACGAGAACTTACACTAAAGCTCCTGGCTATATAAAAACCAATAAACCAAAGGCATACCTGTCTCTACAAAGTTCTTAGGTTGCTTAAGTCCTAAGGAAAAAACAAACAGCAAATTATTGATTTTGTCCGTTCAATTGATCGAAAACTGACACAGAGCTCTCATGTAGTCTAAAACCAGATTTACCCTTGGGTGCGTTTTTTGCAACAAACTAATTCTTGTTTTATTGTTCTCGGGTAGTTAGCGAGTCTGTGTTTTAA